>CM055956.1:110988588-112386771 GCA_029490685.1 Schizonepeta tenuifolia
GAGAGTGGGTGTCGGTGGCGAAGCAGCAGGAAAAACAGCAGCTGGCGGCGCTGCAGGGGTTTCTGAGTGAAGGAGATGAGAGAGTGATGGGGTTCTTTAGAGAGGAGGAGGAGGAGACGGTGGTACTAAACCGCGACGGAAAGGAGCTGACGGTGGTGGGGGTTGACGGCGGAGGAAACCCCATCCCCTAGTACTAACATAATTAACGAAGAAATAAACAATCTATTAAGATTAATTAAACAAAAAGAAAAAAATGAAACAAACGGAAAACTTGGAATATGAAACAACAAAAGGAAAATAAAATAAAATAAAGGGAGGTATAGGTGGAGGTGACATGGAACTGATTTGGCATGCCACCTAGGCGTTCGGGCTCAAAAATTCGATCACGTGCGATTGAGCCCGATCGGGCCAGAAATTGTCCTACGGATAGTTAATTTGCTTAATATTTGTCCTTAAATAGTAGGCCCGCATAAAAGTGTCCTTAATCGCCGAATGCCTCATAGTTATAGTCCTTAAAAAGTCTCTAACTCGAATTTCATGACCACAGAATGAATTATGATTCGTCCGTAATACCTCGAGGCTGCCGCTGAATGATGCTTGCGAATGAAGAAGGGAATTTGTGGTGTTTGTTTGCTTTACTAGTCTTTTATGAAGAGGATAATATATATATATATATATATATATATATATATATATATATATAACCTACTAACTAAACCAATTTCAGGGCCAACTGTTTCCATTTTTAACTATTTGAAGTTCGCATTCACCAATAATATGACAAAAATATTAATTTGCTAAAACAAAAATGAATAAATGACGATGTGGTAAAATATGGATACCTTATGTGATTGGCAAAGGAGATGCAAAGAAGCATCATCATCATCAATGTCTGCAGTGCTGCTTGTTATCTCTCACGAGTTGTTGTTCTCATTACTGGCCATGATAATACTCTTCATTTTTGGGCATTCTTCAATCGCCATTACTCTCAATAGATTGCTTTTGTGATCTCACACCTTTCAATGCTAAGTTTTTGGAGGTGTGGAAGGCAATCATTTCCTGCAAGGTGTCTCCATTTTTACTGAAACAATACTCTGTTGCACTTTATTTGTTCGACGAAATGCTTCACAGAGATTGGGCTGAGATAGTCGATCAGCCCGATCGGGCCAAAAAAAGTTCTACGGAGCATGTACTAATTCACAAAGTGTCTTTAAATGTAAGACCCGCAATTTGGTGTCCTGAATTCCCACTACCCCATAAGTTAGTATCCTAAAAAAACCTCTACCTCGGTTTATCATGCACGCATGCACTACGCACAACAACTTCCCAGATTCCCAAGTCTATTTGTACATGGATGGGGTTTATCATGCACGTACTACGCACAACAACTTCCCACGACATAAGAAAAAAAGGCCATGACAACAAAACCAACCAACTCGTGTATATATTTCCAAGTTCCAATTATATTTCATCTTCTATAATTTCTTGCATGAAGAACTGCAGGGAAATAAACTAGAATTATAAATATCGCCACTGGTATCAGAATAAACATTTGATGCATCTGTGATTTCGTATTATCGGGGATGCCCTCACTGGAGGGCTCGGCAGTTACTCTCACCACACTCCTCTCCGACGAAGAGGATACCGGCATCATCGTCGTTGTTGTTGTTGAAGTCATCGTCGTATTGTTGTTACTGCTGCTGCTGCAGGTGACGTTTTTCGCCGCCTTTCCACAAATTTCACATACACTGGTACACAAAGATCAAACGTAGAGAAGATTGATTAGTAATAATGTTGCATCCATTATATAAGAAATGATCTGATATAGTTTCACAAACCAAATAAAATATATATATAATTGTACCAAATATTACAACTGTATATCAAATTGCAAATCTGGCACAACTTTTAAAAACTTCACAAATTAATTTGATACCATGATGATTTCAATTCTAGCGGTTGTCCCCGTAGGAAAAAATGTTGGTCGCGTTAGACATATATAATTTGCAATAAAATAAATAATAATAGTGTTAAGTTTATAAGGACGATAAAAAAATATATATACACAACTTAAAATTTAAAAAAAAGATTGTGAACTAAATTTTAGAGACAGAGACGAGAAAAACCTACTTGTTTCCCAGCCTGTAAGAAAACCAGATCGCAGCGCATTGATGATGAGCGAAGCCAATCTCCCCGCTGCAATCACACCCTAATTTGATAATTTGGGAACAGTCTGAGAATTCATGGCAAATTCTGCACATATTTTCTGCATTATTTCAGCTCTCGCTATTTCTTGATGCATCACCTAAAGAGAATATATTTATTGATATTATTCACAAAGTACAAACTAATGGTTATACACAAACAGCAACAATCTATGAGTTATACTAAACCGATGTGGGAGAAATAGCTAAGAAAACTAGATACAAATTAAGTAAATAATATGCTGTATATCCTAACACGCCCCCTCAAGATGGCGGTCCTTTGGTAACGCCAATCTTGGTCATAAGAAGAGAAAAGCGCGATCAAGTCAGAGGCTTGGTAAGGGCATCAGCAAGTTGATCAGCAGAGGAGACATGAGACACTCGAAGTTGTGATGATTTCACCAAGTCGCGGACAAAATGATAATCTATAGCAATGTGCTTCATGCGTGAGTGAAAAAACGGGATTAGAGCAGAGATATGTGGCACCAATGTTGTCACTGTAGAGAATAGGGGTTCAGAAAATTTAATCCCCAATTCAGAGAGTATAGAACATGTCCATTGTACTTCTGTAGCAGCAGCAGCAATGGATCGATATTCGGCTTCAGTTGACGACCGTGCAACAGATCGTTGTTTACGTGAACTCCAAGAGATGGGATTGGAACCGAGAAACACAATATAGGCCCCTGTAGACCGGCGATCATTGCAGTCTCCGGCCCAGTCAGCAGCATCAGTAAAGCAATGCAAGGCAAGAGATGATTTTCGAAGAGATAGTCCCATGTCTCGAGTACCATTGAGATATCGAAGGAGGCGTTTCACAGCACCCCAATGAGTTTCAGTGGGCGCATGCATAAACTGGGATAACTTGTTTACAGCAAAGGCGATGTCAGGCCTCGTAAAAAGGAGATATTGTAAGCTGCCAAGCACTTGGCGATAAGTTGAGGCATGTGTCGCTTGAGTACCATCAACAAGCGAGAGGTTGGCTCTAGGTGCAAGGGGCGTCTGTACTGGTTTTGCATCGAGCATGTTATGGCGGGCAAGAAGATCAGTGATATACTTTCGTTGAGAAAGAAAGCAGGAATCCGAAGTGTGAAGTATTTCAATACCCAAGAAGTATGAAAGTGGCCCAAGGTCCTTGAGGGAAAACTTTGCAGCAAGTGCACTCACAATATTTTGTAGAACTGCAGCATCACTTCTTGTGAGGATTAGATCATCCACATAGATAAGAAAATATGCTGTAATGCCATTTTTATTGTAGACAAAAAGAGATTCATCTGATTTAGTGTTCATGAACCCAATAGAGATAAGGAAGTCTCGCAGCGAATTGTACTTTAACCCATAGATGGACTTGCGAAGTTTGCAAACATATGATGGATAGTTGGCATCTATGAAACCCGGAGGTTGTTCCATGTATATGTCATCCTGAAGAGTGCTATGCAGAAAAGCATCATTAATATCAAACTAACGAAGAGACCATCCACGAGAAAGAGCAATAGTGAGAACAATACGGATAGTGGCTGGCTTAATAACCGGACTATATGTTTCAAAATAATCCACACCAGGACAGTGATGAAAGCCTTTGGCAACAAGTCGAGCCTTAAATTTATCAATAGCACCATCAGGCTTTCGTTTTATACGAAATACCCATTTACAACCAATTACATTCTGAGAAGGATCGGGCGGAATTAGATCCCAAGAGCCTTTGTTCATAAGAGCAGAAAATTACAAGGACATGGCCCCACGCCATCGAGCATCAGAGACAGCCTTAGATAGGGCAGTAGGTTCAACATCAGATGAAAGAGTAGAGACGAGACCATACCTCGGGTTGGGTTTATGAATGTTGTTTTTAGATCTGGTAGTCATTGGATGCATGGATGTGGATGGCGGTGGTGTAGTCGAGGCTGAGCTCGGTGAGGGGTCGGCACGGGGAGGCACTGGGGCAGATAGCAGTGATGGTGGTGCGATTGGAGTTGATGGTGGTAGTGGCAAGAAGGTTGGCGGAGTTGGAATGTCTGGAGGTGGCGGGATGGGCGTAGCCAAGGGGAATACTGTCTCCACAAATTCTACGTGGCGAGAGACGTATAGGTGATGAGAGATGTGATCAAGGCACAAGTAAGCACTTTGTGTGAGGGAGTATCCGACAAAGATACAAGGATGAGACCGAGGATCAAGTTTGTGAGAAGAGTATGGTCGAAGCCACGGGTAGCAACGACAACCAAAAACGCGGAGTTTTGAGAGATTGGGTGGTTTTTTTAAGAGAAGTTCAAATGATGAGATCATGGAGAGGTTTACTTTTGGAAGACGATTTATGGTATAGACAGCAGCAGACATGGCATACGGCCAATATGTAAGGGGCATGGATGCCTGGCGAAGAAGAGCAAGACCGGTGTCAACAATATGACGGTGCCGGCGCTCAGAGTAACCATTGTGTTCAGGAGTGTGGGGAGGTGTGGTGAGATGAGTGACACCAGAAGTGACAAGAAAGTCATGAAGAGCAACAAATTCACCTCCATTGTCAGTGTATAGTGTTGTGATTTTAGTTTGGAAATAATTCTCAACAAGGGCTTTATAGGCAGTGAATGTGGAAAGCACATCAGACTTGCGTTTAAGTGGATACAACCAAACATATTTAGTGAAATGATCAACAAATATGACGTAGTATTTGTAACCATCAATAGATAGAACAGGAGATGTCCAAACATCAGAATAAATTAAATTAAGAGGCATAGATGACGAAAGAGATGATTCATAAAATGGTAATTTATGACTCTTGATACACTTGCAGGAATCACACGAAAAATCTGTGTTTTTCTGCAAAGAAGTTATTACGGGAGATGATATGATCTAAGATTTTTGTAGAAGGATGACCGAGGCGAGCGTGCCAAACGGGAAGAGATTGCTGGAATGAAGCAAAGACTGTGGGTTGGGAAGATTTATACGCACCAGTCGGCCATAAGTAGAGTCCATTAATGCGAGGTCCGCAAAGAAGTAGTGCCCCCGTGCGCCGATCCATCACCTGGAAATCAGAATCAGAGAACACAACCAACACATTATTTTTATTACATAGGCGAGAAACAGAAATTAAATTTCTGGATATATGAGGCACATGCAGAGCATCTGTGAATTTGAGAGATTGTAAAGTAGGAAATCTAAGAACACCTGTATGAGCAATGTTCAAACCATTACCATCCCCAATAACCACATTATCACTTCCATTATATGGAGCATGGAGGGAGAGATTGGCAAGATCTGTCGTAATATGGTGAGAAGCACCAGAGTCTAGGATCCACTCGGCAGTGAAGGGGGTAGACGCGGCTGTGTGAGCCGATGGTGAAGAATACGCAGATCGAGAAGTAGTCGACTGTGTTACTGGAGAATAATGAAACGATGGGCAGCGACGAGCTGAGTGCCCCTGCTCGCTACACAGCTGACATTTGCAGAGATAAGGGCGAGGTCCCTTTGACTGTGGTGAAGGAGAGGACGAGTGCGGTGAGCGTGAAGAAAAGCTAGGCGGACGCGGCTTGCCATGATTGGGAGTGGACGAGGTGCTGCGACTCGTATAGTTGGCAGCGTGAAAGGCCGACACCGGTTGGGATAGAGAGGCGGTCGGCCGTGACGCCATTTGTGCTTCAGTACTAAGCAACTTCTCATGGAGTTCATAAAAAAGAATCGAAGTTTCACGAGCCTGAATGGCGTTTGAAAGTTCTTTATAAGAATCATCCAAACCATTGAGAACTTTGAGAACTAAGTCCTCAGAGTCAGTGGCGACGCCCAAAAGTGCAAGTTTATCCACAACGCCTTTGATTTCGTGCATGAAATCAGTAACAGAACGTGTGCCTTTAATGGGGTTGTATAGGCGATTTTTTAGGGCAAGAATTCGGCCACGAGTAGGCTTACCGTACGTATTAGCAAGGATTTGCCACGCTGCATGAGATGTTGTTGCAGTTGCAATGAACGGAATGAGCGACGGTGATATAGCGCTAATAATAGCACTAAGAATCAACTGGTCCTGGCGAATCCAATTGTTGTAGGCGGGATTCGGTGTGGTGCCAGCGGTTGTTGTCAGAGTCGATGTTGGACATGGGAATGATCCGTCGACGAAGCCAAAGAGGTCGTATCCTGTGAGAAGGGTACGAAATTGAAACACCCACGCAGTATAGTTGGTGGTGGTGAGTTTCAATGGTGCCTGCGCCGAGACGTTGAAGGCGACGAGATTGGTATTCCTGGAAGCAGAGGTGTTGATGTCGTTTGGAGTCGTCATCGAATAATTATTACAGTACTGATGTATGTATGGATGATGATTGCTAATATGATCAGTAAAACACAAGCGTTGCAACAAAAGAAGATACTTTTTTTCTTTTCTTTATGAGGGAATGAAAACATATTCAACCAACTGCCCAATATTTTTATAAGCCTGAACCCTAGCAAAATATATGTAAAGATAAGAAACACGGTCTACTAATTCTAATACAATTCCTAGTTATGAATATCAGTTTGTTTTTATCCTAAAAATTGGGTGAGTATTCCCAAAAAAAGAAAATAAAGTAAAATCGAATATCACTTTATATGGGTTTTTCCAAGTTTAGAGGCAGGCAAAGGCAGAACCACCAGGCCAATTGTGCAGTGTGCGTATGTTAAGCAAGTCGTATGCGGGTCAAATTAAACCCGACCCGAATCCAATTGCAAGTAAGCGGAAGGTGCGCATGAGACTGCCTCTAAGGCTATATGCAACCCTTAGGTCTCCAAGGGTGTCTCCAGCACCAAAAATCCACTAGAGACCCCCTTAAAGACCTCTACCCCTGCAACGCAGCTGTCTCTATCTTTAATATTAAACAATTCCTCATTTCCATTAAATTAATTCATAAAATTTCATTAATAAAAATAACATAAAACATTACAATAATTCAAATAAAATAAAATATTGCATTAATTGAAATAAAAAAATACATTAATTAAAATAAAATAAAATATTACATCTGCATAAAATACTACTCCAGTAGAGCTCCAAATTTGCGCCAAAGGTGCTCGGTGAGATCATTGGTAAGCCGATGGTGCTTTCGTTGATCTCTGAGGTCGGCTTCCCGAGCGAGATATTCCCGAAACGCGATTAGTGTAGCCCTCCGGGATATCCCACTAGTGGTCGGAGAATCTGAGTTGTCTCTCCAATTCTCCACATCCTTCCGCTCGTCTTCGATGATCATGTTGTGCAAAATAATGCACGCGGACATGATATATCGGAGATGCCTCGTGTACCAGCACAGACCCGGAGCCCGGATTATTCCCCATCGGGCTTGGAGCACTCCAAAGGACCGCTCTATGTCCTTTCTGGCCGACTCCTGCATCTTCTTGAACCTCGCCGTTTTTGGATCAGTTTCAACCTTCGACGCTTTGATCAGTGTTGGCCAAGCAGGGTAGATCTCGTCGGTCAAGTAATATCCCTTGTCGTATCGGTTTTCCATGACGGTAAAGTTGCACGGCGGAGCTCTATCCTCAAGCACGTCGGTGAATAAGGGCGACTGATTGAGGACATTGATGTCGTTGTTAGAGCCGGCACACCTAAAAAAGGCATGTCACATCCACAGATCACACGACGCCACCGCCTCCAAGATTAAGGTAGGCACGCCTTAATCGCCGCGCGTGTACGCACCCGCCCACCCTTTTGGGCAGTTCCTCCAAGCCCAGTGCATGCAATCCAGGCTCCCGAGTATCCCTGGAAACCCATGCCACGCCTCGTGCATTTGGAGCAAACGTGTGGTGTTAGCAGCGTTTGACTTCCTCGGGTATCGCTCGCCGAAGAGGTCGATCATTGCTCGGCAAATTTTTTTGAGGCATTGCCGGCCCGTGCTATCTCCGATCTTCAGGTACTCGTCGAACACATCGGCAGCACCACCGGTAGCCAGTTGTCGCACCGTCATCGTGCATTTTTGCACCGACGTCAGCCCCCATCGGGCAAGTGCATCTTGTCGATGAGTGAAAAAATGGACGTTCTTCTTCAACATCTTGCAGATGCACAAGAACAGATGTTTATGCATCCGGAAATGGCATCGGAAAAAGTGCTCGCCGTATGTGAGGTTGTCAGCAAAGTAGTCGGCGTGTAGGAGCGCACACGCCGCCTCACGGTTGCGGTCGACGAACGACCTCGCCCTCTCTTCTTCTTTTTCTGTGCTGCTAAGTATGCACGGATGTGTCGATCCACGTCCGCCATCATCTCCAATACTTCGTCGTCGGTGCCGGTTTCGTCAGATTCGACCGACGAAGATGAAAAATTCGATGAAGACATTTTTTGAGAGTTGAATTTGAGAGAGAAAGAAGTTGTATTTTTGTTTGTGAGATGAATGAGGGATGAGGTTGAATTTATAGTGAAGGAGAAGAATAAATAATAATAATAATAATAATAATAATAATAATAATAATAATAATAATTAAATCGACATTTAGCCGTTGAAAGCCACAACGTTCGATTTTTATTTTTATTTTTGTTGGGTGCGTGTAAAACACGCGCCATTTATTTTATTTATTTTTTATTTCGAATTACGCGTGCTTGCAAGCTACGCGCTGGCTTCGAGCCGATCTCGTGCGTTCGAGCCGGTCTCGAGCCAGGCGAGCTTGCAACACGGGGGCCTCAATGTCGTGCCGTCTCGAGCACCCTTCGCGCCGCCTGCTCGAGCTCGCGATGCCGGTAGCCTAAGACCCGATTGATTTCTTTTTACTTTTTATGAGAAGGGTCGGGTTAAGATCCGATTGTACGGGAACTGATTTATGGCTTTATATTAATATTAAAAGATGTAATGCCTAAGATTACAAGTATTTTGGTGCGAGTTAAAGGGGGGAATTTTGACGAATTAAATCACGAACTTTAGGTGCTTTTGCAAATTAAATCGGAACTTTAAATTTTGACGAATTAAATCATAAACTTTTTAGCTTTTGCAATTTAAACCCGAACTTTAAGCTTTGGTGAATTAATTCATAAACTTTTCAATTTTTGCAATTGAAGCACCCCCAATTACACAAAATTATATCCACGCTCTTGAAGGTTTTATTCCTAGAAACTGAAAACTTAAAATGCATTTTAAGATCTAACCTAGCTAAATTTCATATGTATATATATAAATTTCATAACAATTCACGTGAGAACAGGAAATTGAGACTTACATGTCATTTTTGCGCAACGCAACATTTTATATTTTCAAAAATATATAAACCAAACAAATTTTGGGGTGACGGAAATATGGGGGTACCACTACAAAAAAACAGCAAATTACTGATGGAAAATTCCGTCAGTAAATCACCATATTCCGTCAGAAAAATGCATTACTGACGGATTTACTGACGGACATGGTTGTCAGGAAAACGGGAGTCAGTAAACAAATTACTGACTGAAAGAGAGAGAAAATGGTGAGAGAGAGAAAGGAGAAAGAGAGAGAAAGAGAGAAAGAGGGGGGGGGGAGAGAGAGAGAGAGAGCAGGGCAATAACCGGCTAAGAAGGGAGAGGCGTGACGGAGGCGGTGGCGCGACGGCGGAGGAGGTGGGCGGCGTCGCGGCGACCGCAGCAGTGAGAGAGAAAAGTGTGAGGAAGAAGAGAGTTAGGGTAAGGAAAGAAATGGGGGGAAACTGACCTATATGCCTCGAAAATTACTGAGGGACGTTACTTTCCCTCAGTAATTACTGAGGGAAATTCTGTCAGTAACGTCAAAAATTAAAAAAAAAAAAAAATTCGAGCTTCTAATTGTGTCGAGTAATTAATATTTAACTTGATCTCTTTATTTTTCTTCGATTCACAATGAACATTGTTATATTGAAAATTAAAAAAAAATACAAAATTACCGAATCACTTAATTATATAGATTAATACTACTTATAATGATATATATCTCTAATTCACTCGATCTCTTGATTTTACTTGACTAAAAATGAACGTTGGTTACGTTAACATCGTCATCATTCAAAATACAAGCGTACATTGACTCAAGATATATAATTTATCTCTTACTCGAACAATATTATATTTGCCTCTCTAATTAATCCTCATAGATCGACGATGACGGCGTCGATCAATATTATATTCCTTATTGATCAATGGGTCGGAGCTAGAAAGACATTTATCATTCTTCACAAAATTATGAATTAGGATAATTGATTAGTCAACATTTAACTCAATCACATTATTTTCTTCTATTCTCACAGAAGTCATAAAGTAACTATTCGATAATTGACGTCCATACATCAATCAAGTAACAATTAGATCGATCGATCAAATTGCATGATTGATCGATCGATCTAATTTTATATTAATTGATCGATTCTC
Organism: Schizonepeta tenuifolia; assembly: GCA_029490685.1. Taxonomy (NCBI): domain Eukaryota; kingdom Viridiplantae; phylum Streptophyta; class Magnoliopsida; order Lamiales; family Lamiaceae; genus Schizonepeta; species Schizonepeta tenuifolia. The sequence continues at coordinate 110,999,095 of CM055956.1, forward strand.
ATGTTATACTATACACGTGTCGTCATAATAAAAAAATGAGTTTTCAGACCTTAAACCCTCAAAACTCTTTAACGTTGTTATGATAACATGCATCATAAAAGAAAAAATATCGAGCCAAATTACTGACGGAATTTAATTTTCCATCAATAATCCGTCAGTAATCTTTAAAAACCCGACCAGCCTTTTTTCCGTCAGTAATCCGTCAGTAATTACTGACGGATTAGGTTTCCGTCAGTAATTTTGTCAGTAAATGACTGTTTTTTTGTAGTGTACTTTAATTGCAAAAATTGAAAAGTTTATACTTTAATTCGTCAAAGTTTAAAGTTCGAATTTAAATTGTAAAAGTGAAAAATTTATGATTTAATTTGTCAAATTCGGATTTAAATTGCAAAACCACATAAAATTCGTGATTTACATCGCCAGAACCCATTAAAGGGGTGTAGTATGCAATAGCCATTTTTTGTGGTAGTGTGCGAAAATAAGAGAGTTATTCATTATCGACGAAATGGAGCAACCATTGGGGTTCAAGGCGGCGGGGGAAGAAAGTGGAGAAGAGAGGCACAAAGAGGGAGGAATTCACACCAGTGTTATAAAAACAAAATTATTTTATTTTATTTTATTTTATATATAATAGGGTGGATCATCCAGAGTACTACGATACGATAAAGTCTTTTAATAATTATTAAGAAAACAACAACTGTATTATATAATTTGTGAATAAATAATTTATATTTAAATATATATATAATAAATCTGAATTTAAAAGGCTCACGTGGAACTAATATTAATTTTAACAAATACAAACAAATTAAATTTCAAATACACTAGATAACGTGTCCACAGATTAGAAATTAAGATGGTCACGTTAGACATGTATAGCTTGTGCCAAAATAAAAGAATGAGATTAAATTTGAAAATTAAGCTGAAAAATCTGGAGAATTTTTAAATTTCGTGTAAAGATCGTGATTTTAGTAGATGAACCAAAAAGTAAATACCAAACATTCCAATTCAGATTTAAGATTCTCTGTTGCTCACTGTGTTTCAAACTATGTTGCATCCGCTAGATTTATAGTTGTGGTGATTCAATAATTTAAATAGAAGTTTGTTGTACAAGGCAAATGGCAGAATATTTGGAGTCTAAAAATCCCTCCAAAAGTGAAAGTTTTCTTATGGAGACTTGCTCATTCATGCATCCCCACGAAGGCTAACCTTCTTCGGCGCGGTATACAAGTTGAAGGGCAGTGTGGAATTTGTCAAGCGGGTTATGAGAATGAATAACATCTCTTTGTGGATTGCCCTTTTGCTTTGGGTTGTTGGGGAACTGTGAAGTTGGAATCGTTGATCACGAGTGTTGCGGGGAGATGTGACTCGTTTACTAACTTGCTCTTTTCGATCTTGGATCAAGACGATCGGAAGATCAGAGAAGAGTTTGCCGTGATGGTTTGGCAAATTTGGCGTGAAAGAAATGCGTTCATCTGGGATGGTGTTCAGCCTGACCCTCACGACGCTAAAACCTCTGCAACAATCAGCCTTCATGAATGGCAACAAGCTCAGAAGATCAATCAACCGTGTGATCAGAGGAATGACTTTTCAAGAATATGTCATGGCTGGCATAATCGAGATGAGGGGTGGTTCGTTTGTGGAGTTGATGCAATTTTTTTGCAGATCAAAATATGATGGGTATAGGCATTATTCTTCGAGACGCTCAAGGAAATTTTGTTGCAGCTCGTGCTCAATGCTCCATTGGATGTTGTCGAGTTGATGAAGGAGAGGCTAAGGTGCTCTATGTGGCTTTAACTTGGATCGCAGAAATAGGACTACAAAGAATAGTGTTTGTTGTCAGATAATCTCATTGGCTATCTCCAACAATAATAAGGATGATGATTCGGAGTTGGGATTTATCATTAAGAATTGCAAAGGTATTTTTGCGGCTAATAATTTTTTTGGAGTGAGTCATGTGCAGCGTGAATTAAATTTTGTGGCTCATAAGATAGCGAGATCGGCTAAAGATTTCTTTATTCCTCATGTTTGGAATGAGCCCCCGGATATTGTGGAAGGTCTTCTAAATCTTCCATGCCATTGTGCTTAATCTTATTTCCGTTCAATATATATATATATATATATATATGATAAATAGGGTTTATTCGAACCAATCAGGATATATATATAATACTAGTACTTAATTAGTGGGAACAAATTTTTTCATGTCAATATGTCATCCTGATTGGTGGGAACAAATTAACCATACTTATCATATTTAAATTATCAAATTAAATCGCGACATTTACATCATAAATCTAGCGGATTCATATATTAGCAACTAGAAGATCTGAATTGCAAACTTTCAAGAGGGATGGAGACTGAAAAAACCTACTTAAGGGTATTTTCCTATAAATTAATGGAGAAAAGATCAGACTTTATCATGATTTTACACTAGAATTTAGGAAACAAAAGAAAAACCCATAACAAAGAATAATCCTGCTAAGGCTAAAGTTGCAAAAATAAACCAAATAAACATTGCTACACAACACATACAATTTTCTGGGAAATTGCCCTCATCGTCATCGGTAGTTTCTCTAACCTCTCTCCTCTCCGTCGAAGGAGTAGTTTCTCTCTCCTCATTCCTCTCTGAGGATATTGATCTCGTAGTTGAAGTTTTCACGTACTTGATGTGGCTGTAGTATTCTGCCGTCTTCCCACAAATTTCACACACACTGCTCGTAGTAGACAAAAGATCAACAGTACAGATGACCATTTAAATATAATTCACACGTAAGAGTTAATATTGGAATTAAAAAAAAAAAAAAAAAGGTTGATTGCACCAAAAATTACAACTTCTACAACAGTCTGCAATTTCGACGCAACTTTTAAAATTTGAAACCACATGCATTTGATTTGTAGTGTTGTCATATTCATTATTGATCTGACATGTATTATGCTAGAAATTAAACAATCCAAATTTGTTTTTACAATGAAAGTGACTTTATTTTAAAATATGGAACGAAAAAATGGAAAACATATATGGTAGTCAATTTTCCATATAAACTAAGTAAGTAATTGGTAAAGAGTAAAAAATTGGGGATAGTAGTATACTTTAAGTAATTTGCACTGAAATTGAATGGGGAGGGTAAATCTGTGTAGCTGTAAATATACCAAAGTTGAAATTTGACAACAGAAGGTTGTGATTTTTGGTGCGATTAACCTAAAAATAAATACCAAATTATGGAGATGGGAACCTACATGTTACCCTTTAGGCAAAACCATGTGTAACCGCAGAAACGATGAGCGAAGCCAATCTCTCCTCTGCATTCACACCCTAATCTGATAATGTGATGGCTTTCTGAGGATTCATGGCAGATTCTGCACATTTTTTCTGCTTTATTTGACCTCTTACTATCTCTTGATCTATCACTAACTTCTTTGACGACATCAATCACGACGTCGTCGTTTGACTTCTTTTGTGCCTCTTCTTCAACCCTTTGGCCTCCGTCGCCTCTTCTCATTGCATTCATCCATGGAATAACATAATTATCTCGGTAAAATATAGGCATTGCAACAAATTAAGAAACTAGAGTTGTACTATCTAAATAACAAACAAGAGAGTTGTTCCTTTTTTATTATATATATTAGCGAAAGAAGAGTGTTTTCCTGTCAACAAACTTCTCTAATATAAAGCCTAAACCCTAGCTATCCATACGTAAAGATAACAAACATGGTCTCCTAATTCAAGTAGAAGTCCTAGTTGATAACTCATCAGTTTTTATTTATTTATTTTTTAATTTATTCTAAAATCTAATCCTGACATATTCATCAGCTTCAATTAAAAAAATGGGGCGATTTAGGAGAGAGAACTAAATTCCATTTCTTTTCCTTTTTCTTTTTTTCTTCTTAATTTGCCGAGCAAAGAGCTCTGAATTACTTTCGATGTGGCAACATTTGTGTACAGCTCAGCTTCGGGCTCCGACTGTTCTGTCACATGCGATTCATGCCATAAAGCCCAATCCACTAAATTTGGGCCCAAAATTATTCTACAGAAAGGTCCTAATCGGTAAAAGCTACCGTCTTAATCTGTGGTTAGCTCATGGTAATTTTAAACAAATTTCTCAAATCTCTCGTTATAGCCCTTTATTAAATAATAAAAAAAAATAATACAAATACTATTATACCCTTGTAATTCCTAATTTAAAATTATAATAAACATAACCTCCAACTTATTAATACTTTGCCGGCGACTCGTTGAATGTGCAAACCTTATCTCTCTTTCCTTATTGAGGGAACTATGAAATTGACGAATTCTTTCATCCAATCTGCAAACCCAATCTCTCTTTCCCTCTTTGGCGACCTATAAAATTCGCGAATTTTTTCACCCATTTTGGAGTTTAGGTTACATTGTACTTGAACAAATTTGAAGGTATATAGAAGACTTGTTGAATTTAGAGAAGATTATTTTGTTGTAACGGGCTTCTTATAAATGTTGGTTGAAGAGGGAATTAGAGAATGATTAGTCGTTGTTTGAATTTTTGTTTATTGTTTGAATATTTCAGAAAATTTTGATTTTTTTCGTTTGATCGATGTCCAAGAATATTTTGATTAATTTTGATCTATGTACTGATTTTTGTTTTGTTATTACTAACCGATTATCTTCTTTCTTACTATTTGAGTATTGTCTTGTTATTTTGTGTTATGAGTTTTGTATGACAATATAATATTAATGTTCTAGAATTACTTTGTGAACTCAATCTACCCAGACATTAGTGATTGAAGGTTTAAGGGAAATAAATTAATAAAGAAGTAGTGGCTCTCAGATTAGTCAATTATTGGAGGCAACTATGATGTTGTAAGGAGAATTCACCGTCATCGGTTGTGTTGTAAAATTAAGAGATAAATCATAGGTCGATGAAGAGGGAGAGAGCGTTTAGTGATGCAGTTGCACCATTGTCGGCGATATGCTGGTGGAATAAGAGTTGGGGGCTATATGAAATATTGTATATATTTAATTAATTGTAACTTGGGGTTATGGGGTGAAATATATTCTATTATTAGAATTTTAAAATTGAAGGTTATAAGGATATTGATAAGGCTGGGTTAACGCCTTATCAACAACGTAAAATGAATGAAACGGTACAAAATTGGTAAAATCGCTCTTCGCTATAGAGTTGAGCAAACTACCTCGCCTTTCTCCCTTCGCTTTGGAAATGGATCTCCGCTCCTGCAAAAAAGAAAAGTTTCACACCGGGAGTCTTGTCCGGCGAGGACCCTCCGATGCCTAAGTCAGAAAACTTGGGCAAGAAGAAAAGAAGGAAAGAGAGAAAGGGTGAAGAATGTGAGGTAAGAGTGAGATACCGTTTGCTGAGAGAGGTGAGGACGTTTTTATAGTAGCGGGGGTTTGGGGGGTAAATCGATCATTTATCTAATGGAAAGTATTTGGGCTCTAAATTCCAGCCCGTGCTCCTTTTGCGGTCTTCTCTTCCTTGTTTCAATCCGGTTCAGGTCGAGATTCATTGGGCCTTGCTGTTTAATGGGCTCAAAATGACCTATCCCATATCAACCACCCTCGCCTACTCTCAATGACGTGGCACTATCAAGTCACTTAGAGTAGGAAAGAGATGGACAGGTCTGGTACCACGTTCGAATATCCCAACTGCTGCTTTAATTCGGATCGTCCATTGATAGGGATTCTTGAGGTTCAGCCGTAGGATAATGATCACGCAACTGCACCAATTTTTGAAAATTGAGCGAGTCATTCTTTTTATCGATTTGTGCATTTTTACCTTTTCAGTTTCCTTCTCTCCCCTCCTTAATTTCTTCTCCGTTTTTTCCATTTCCTCAATTACGACTCGTTTCCTCTGTTCGCCGTGCAATTTTTCCTGCCATTTCGACGACCGGAGGTTCTCGGCTTTACTTTTCCCCCTTCCGTTCCTCATTCATTTGCTTCTTTTCGGCACTACCAGGTATTCTCCATAGTCTCCGATCCCTGTCAATAGTCATTTTTCTTTTTCATTCGGCGACTACGTTTTTTATTTTGAGGGGAAAATAATGTCGAATTAAGCCGAACAATCCCTTGATACCAGTTTAGATGAAGAATTCACTAACTATGCTGACTTGGGCGGAGCCGCTTCTTCGGAGCGCTCCGAATCGAGCACTTCCACTCCTAGTTTCGAGCGAGAGCAAGTTATGGCTAGGAGGGAGATTGGGGAAGAAAGGTTGAGAGAAATTCTTAGGAATACGATAAATACTGCAACTAAACCTGTATCGGAGCCTTCCCAATTATTAGGAGGTGAGTTTACAACTCTCCAGCGTGTTCTGAAGTCTGAGGAGTTTGTCTACGCTGTAGTGAATCCTAATAATTTCGCGAATCAGGTCTCCTTTCCCGCCATGATTTTCTGGTACAATCAAGTGTTGGCGGGGATCAGGTTTCCTCTTCACCCCTTCTTGTGTGTTGTGTGTAGAGAATACGACATTATGCCTAATCAACTTACTTCTTCTGCTATCCGCACCGTTTTCAGATTTTATATTCTCTTTTCTAGTCCATTACGAGCCCTCTTCCAACCTCTTTATCACTTGCTTCGATATTCAAAAGAGTAAATATTTTTATTGCTTCCGGACCCGGCCTGGGAGTCCTGCTCATTTTGCTATCTCTTCCGAGAGTATAGACAAGAGATGGGGGACCAGATTTTTTGCTGTGATGCCCTTAGATGAGTACTGGCCCTTTCCTGCCAGTACTTGGGTGTTGGGTGCTAGGATTCCCAGCCATCGCCATGCCCTTTCTCAAATTCTTCCCCAAGATACTAGAGTCATGGAAGCTCTATCCTTGTTTGCCGATATTGAGAATCCTGGTGAGGGAAAAAAGGGGAAATCGAATAATTTTAACATCGTAAAGATGTTGCGCTCTCCGTGCATCCTTCGACATTTTGGATTTTTGGGCAATCCCAGTCGCCCCCTCAAGATCTACAAGACGGGTAGTTCCTCATTCTAGCATGCATATCTTTATTATTTCCTTAAATGTCTTACCTAAGACTTGCTGGTCTTCCTTTGGCAGCCATGGCGGAGGAATCCCTTGCTCAGAAGTGGCACCTGGATGTGGACTTGGACTCTTTACTGGCTGGTCTGGGGGTGCCTTCTAATCCCATCGCTGGGGAATTGGATTCGGCGCCAGAGGTCAAGCAGGATGAGCTATTTGACCGTTTGGCTGCGATGGAGGCTGATCATTCCCCTGCCCGGGATCCTCCTATGCTGACGATGACTGGTGATTCGGAGCCAGTCCAGGATGAAAACAGAGTGGCATCGCTCGCCGCCCCGCAACTCGAGAACAGGGCGGCATCGTCTTCAGTCCTGCATATCGAGGACAGGGCTGAAACAACTTTGGCTCTATAGGCTCGCTCCGGTCCTTCCTCAAAAAAGAGAAAATCAGATTCTGGTCGTAGCCGCTTTCCCTCCGTGGAGGAGGAGAAGTCAGTCCGAGAGAGAGAGAGAAGAAAAGAAAACATCATGACGACCGGGCCCGTGCTGAAACGACTTCTGCCCTTACCCGAGAGAAAAAGAAAAAGAATCGTACTTCGCAGTATACCGCCAAGAAGGTGTCTGTCTCCTTGGTGCCTTCGGGCACTGGTTCTACCCCTTTAGCCCCTTCCGGGTCAGCTCATGCTGGATCGGCGGCTTCTCCGCCCTTAATTCCCACCGCAATTCTGCAGGAGATAGTGGAGGCTTCTGCTCAGGGATCGGGGTCTGCTAACAGCAGCCCTTTATTACTGAGTGTAGTAGGGAGTTACTTCCCTGGGATGCTTGAGCTTTCCCCTGAGAAATGCGAGGAGCTTATCGCTCACTCTCTGCCAACTCCCCAGGATCTGGAAAGGATTCAGAAGGAGAGTTTTGAGCACAGACGGGCCCAAATCAGCATTCGCTTGGTTCAGGTAAACGTCCTTCCTTTCCACTTATCCGCTGCCAATTTTGCTTGATGCTTTGCCTTATGTTTATAACTTCATATCTGCTGCTTTCGCTCGTTAGGCTCTGGCCTACTTTGCCGCTGAATTTCGGGAAGACGACAACACTATGTCGCAGAAGCTTATGGCGGCGGAGCACTAATCTGGGAGGCTTTCCCGAGAGTATTCTGAAATGCAGGCCGATCTTACCTCTCACCTTCAGGGGAAAGAGAAAGAAGTGATGGATTTGTAGCGGGCTCATGAAATTCTCCTGGCCAAGCACCAAACTTTGGCAAGAGATTCTGAAGCCTTTGAGAGGGAAAAGAGTAGCTTCCAGACCACGATCGGGCATTTAGGTGATAGGATTAAGGATCTGGAGGCTCAGGTAGAGAAAGAGAAGAACAAGGCTGAACAGCGAGTGTGTGTCGCGCTGCGGCAGGGATATGAAGTGGGCCGGTCAGCAAGGGTGAAAGATTGTTTTCGACGGTTGTTCATCACTCCTCAAGGGCAAGGTCTGCTTCGATCCTTAAGAGATAAGATCATTCAGGGATATCGTGGCAGCGCCCAGTTCTGCAAAGATCTCTTCTCTGATATTCGCCATTTTACTCAAGCGGGGTATATTCAGGGCTTCTCTTACACCTATGGTTTGAAAGGTGCTCGCCCCAAGCAGGAAGATATTGTGGCCAAAATTCCTGCAATGCCAGCACACTGGCCTGTTCGTGATCCTCTGACGGCACCAGATCTTCCCTAGTGGGAGGATGCTCTGGGGACATCACTCAATGATTTCCTCTCTTCCGAAGACCTGGACTCAAGCCTACTTGCTGTAGAGGAGCCCTTCATACGTTTGAATCTGGAGTTAACGGCCTTCGTTGATGCTTCTCTTCCCAGTGCCAGTTTGAAGCTCCTGTTGCTTAGCGTGTGGGCTCAGAGTTAGGATTTTTCTTTCGACTTTTTGTGGTTTTTCTTTGACAATGATGTCGCTTTGACTTAGATAGGGGGTAATGCCTAGTCCGGTCTTGTTCTTTTGTTATGCTTGTGATTATTTCGGCATCTTAGTCTGGTGGATACTTCTGATGATTGTCTATTTAATCTTTAATTTCGGGATCCTTTGGCCATTTGAACATATGTTGCTTTTATTCCTGTTATACTTCTTTCATTATTAATGCGGAATTCAATTGGTAGGTAAAAATCGTGTTGAAATACCCACTTTTGCTTCCTATGTGTCGCTTTCTCACCTACCACTTAAACTTGTCCTACCTTACTTAATGATCATTCGCCTCTATATAACTCCAAGCGAACTGTGGCACTCTACACATCTCGTACTGAGAAAAACATCATGGGCTTTCCCCTCTTGTTTCCCACTGAGCTTTTTCCCAGCGGCTCACCCGTTGTCAGTTCTTCTTGTTGTTGTCATACATCTGGGGTCTTTGGCCGATCTCATCTCCCCCCAACTCCGAATAGCGGGAGTTGTTGTTCGCTTCTAACCAAGGGCTCCTAGCATGGGCTTTGGCCCGCCATAGTCCTGGAGATCGGTCTCCCATTCCTGACGTCTGCTCCGCAAAGGGGGAACATCCCGGTCTAAGGGAAAGTCGTTGGCGCGGTTTCATCTCTGCGTCCCTGTAGTTGCAGACCCTCTCAAGGAGACCTTCTCGTCGGAACTCTTCTAACCTTTATCGAAAAGCGAATATTGTGACCTGCTGACACTGTATTTTAGAATTCTTTGGTCTTTTATAATTCTAGTGACTCTCGTTTAATGTTAGAAGATTGGTTTGGCTGAATTTGTAAAAATGCCTTCAGATTTGGTCCAGGGCTGATGGTTGACCCATTTGTATCGTATCTTTTATCTGTACTCTAAGTCGAATGGAATAAAATATAATTTTCTTTCGTGTGCACTCGTAGCTCACTCGCAGAGCCCCTTGCTTATATGTGTAAATAGCTTCTGACAAGTCTTGCACCATTTTCTCTCATCCCCTCCTTTCGAGGTTATCTCGGGACTCTAAAAAAGGAAAAAAGATTTCCGCGAAGAAAGGCGTTCCCAAGAAGGAAACTTTCTCCTTTCTTCTCTCTCTTCTCTTAGGGTCAGGGGCTTTAAATACCCATAAATATTCGTGACAGTTATTGTTCCAGCTGTCCTCCTTATCATTAATTCCTAAGTGATCCTCGTCATCTATAAATTTCTTGTTTTTACCTTTTACTTTTCACACACGATCCTTTCTACAAGTGATTTCAAAGAAAAAATTTCTTTATTTTCATTCGTTTCATTCTTCTTGTATGATCGCTATGCTCTTCTTATTTTTTCTATTCGTTCCATCTCCATGCTCGGCCTTTGAGCCATATCTGAGCCTCACGCTTTTCCTTGTTGTAGTCATATATATGAAATACGACTCTCGTTGTAGTCAAACATCTGGTGTGGGTTATCGATGTCTGATTGCTAACGGTTTAGGTCTCTATTTCCTCTCCTCTGATTGTTATTTCGTTACCATGTATGGGGAGCAGGAAATGAAGATCCTAAAGGAGGTGCCCCTGCCGTTATTCCGCTCTTTAGACGGCGAGGCTCGCCTCAGAGTCCCTTTTACTTTCTTAAGTGCTTAGGCCTGCCTCCCCCTTACTCCTCCTAGCGCCGGGAAGTAGCAGCTGATCCTTCGGTTTAGCCCCGACTTTCAGGACTCTTACTCTAACGGGGGAGAGTGATGGGTGAAAAGACCACACTGCTCTTTTGTGGCTCCCGGGGTCTGCCTAAGCACTTTTTGCATCGAAGACGAGGTTGAGGACATGGAAGCCAAGGGTTGGAGATCTACGCACTTTTGGGTCTCTCTCCCTGCGAATGGCAGATCTGGTTTTCCTTCTCCGAGTTCTGTCTAGATGCGTGACCTGATGATCCCTGCGCCACAGTTGTCAATAAGGTCTGCCTGGGGACTTCCGGTCTTTCTTCTGCCTGCCAGGTCTGCTAAGACAGATTTAGCCTACCATCAGCGCAGCAATTATCAATAAGGTCTGCCAGAGGACTTCCGGTTTTTCTTCTGCCTGTCAGGTTTGCTAAGACAGATTTAGCCTACTATGTACTTTGCAAGGGTTCAAGGTTCAGGGTTCATGTTTTGTCAGCTGTTCTTGAGATGTATTGGTGTTGTTATTAGCTATTAACTAATGAAGATGTAAGATTTCTTATATTTGGTCTTTCCGGTGTAGCCTTCTTAATCTTTGTTTATCAATTCATTGGTGATGCCGATTATTATATCGTGGTTTAACTTGATTCATGTGCACCAGACTCTAAGTTTTTTGAGATGCTCTGACTGAATTTTGGAAAAAATAAAATACGCGATTCATTCATAATTCCGTGCACACAATTACATCCGTGAAGGAAAGAATGGCTTATACAAACACCTTGATTAAAACTGGCCAGCTCTATAGGACACAAGAAATGGTGTACACTACCACCTTAATTAAATTAATAATAAAAAACCTGGTATACTTCTCACTTTTCTAGACATAGTACTTTTTCAAGTTATGCACGTTCTAAGGGCGAGGCAACTTTTTTCCTCCAGGACTGATTAGCTCGTAGGCCCCACCCTTCAATACATTCGCGATTTTATACGGTCCTTCCCATGATAAATCTAATTTTCTGAGGGGCTTTAAGGCGTCAGCTCTCCTTAGAACCAGATCTCCGACTTCGAACTTTCTTTCTTTTACCTTGCCATCATGCCGAGCTCTGACAGATTCTCTGTAGGCTTCAGACCTGGCTTTCACGACATTCCGAGCTTCTTCTACCAAATCCAGCTTCTCCCTCCTGGCTTGGCTGTTTTGCTCTTCGTCGTAATTCAAGATTCTCCAGGATTTTGCTCCGATTTCTACTGGGGTTAAAGGGGTTGTACCATATATCAGGTTGCTTGGCGTTTCTCCAGTGGCACTGCGGACTCCAGTCCGGTATGACCAGAGGACAGAGTCTAACGAATCAACCCAATCTTTCTCATCGGTCTCAAGATGCGCCTTGATTCCACTCATGATGGTTCGATTTGTGACCTCTACTTGCCCATTAGTCTCGGGGTGCTTAACTGCCGCAAATCTCTGAGTAATTCCCATGCTTTAGCACCATGATCTCATCCTTCAGCCATTAAATTGCGATCCGTTATCTGAAATCAAAATTCTTGGCACTCTGAAATGGCATACTATGTTTTTCCATATGAACGTCAGGACGGCAGTAGTAGTGATTGCTGACACAGCCTCAGCCTCTGCCTATTTGCTAAAGTAATCTACGGCAACTATTATGAACCTCTTGCCCCGATCCACCTGAGGGAAAGGGCCTACGATGTCAATTCCCCACTTATCAAATGGACATGAAGCATATAGACCTGCTAAATTTTCCGCTGGGACATGTATGGCCCGCCCATTCATCTAGCATCTATTGCATTTTCGCACGTAGTCTTTGGCATCTTTGGCAAGCGTAGGCCAGTAGAAACTAGTCCTGGTGATTTTTCTCACTGTGTCTCGGTAGCCGGAATGACTTCCAGTGCCTCCTTCATGCACCTCCCTGATGGCGTAATCGGCCTCGTCCCTTCCGATGCATTTTAGCAGCGGATGTGTGAAAGACCTCTTCATAAGGTGTCCTCCAGCCAGACAATATTGTTGGTAGTTGATCTTGATGGACTTATCCAGGCCTGGCAACTTCTTTCCTGTTCGCAAGAAATAAAGGATGGGCGTCCTCCAGTCTGCTTCTCCCTCGATGGCCAGTGCTTCTATCGATTGAGTCTTTTTCTCAGCTACCATCATTGTGATCGTTTTACCTGAAAATATCATGTTTTGGTTTAGATATAATATGTCTATCAATGCGGTGATCGCTTTTATTTGCTCAATATATATACCAGCGGTGAGGTTCGAAGAGCTGGCTAACTTGGCCAGCTGGTCAGCTCTGACATTTTCCTCCCTTGGCACTTGCTCGATACGACAGTTGTCGAACTTGCTTCGCAGTTCTTTAACCACTTCTGAATATTTTACCATTCTTTCCTCCTTGACTTCGCACTCTTCCTACTTGTTGCGTAACCAGTTGGGAGTCAGATTTGACTACCACTTTCCTAGCTCCCATTTTCCAAAGCATCCTCAGCCCTTTGATCAGTGCTTCGTATTCAGCCTCGTTATTAGATACCCTAAACTGAAAAGTTATGGCAAAGTGCAGTTCTTCTCCGTCGGGCTTGATGATCATTATACCGGCACCATAGCCCCCTATGTTTGCTGCTCCATCCACTTCTGCGACCCAATCTTCCTCGTCGTCTATAGCTCTAGTGGATTTCTGAATGAAATCCGCTAGAGCCTGAGCTTTTAGCGCTGTCCGGGGTTCAAAATCGACGTCATACTCTCCGAGCTCCGCTACCCATTTCACCATTCTTCCCGACAAGTTGGCCCTGCCCAGGACCTGGGTGAAAGGCCAATGGCTGCGTACAACTATCTTATGTGCCAGGAAGTAATACCTGCATCATGCTTGCTCAGATTCAAGGCCTTTTTCTTTCTAGCTTATTTCGTTATTCTTTAAATTATTATGTTGATTCTTATTACCTCAGTCGTCTCGCTGCGATCATGATGGCCAGAGCTGCTTTCTCCACCTCGGTGTACCTTTTCTCGGGCCCCTGCAAACACGCGTGCTCACGCTTTTTAGAATAAGATCAGAGCATTAATCATTTGTCATATTTAGAATATGTATGCTTACTCACTTGCAGCATGCGGCTAACATAATAAATGGGGTACTGCTTAGCTCCTTATTCTTTGATCAGCACTGAGCTTAAGGCCCGTTTTCCCACGGCTATGTATAAGTATAACGTCTCTTTAGGTTCTGGCTTAGCTAACAGAGGTAGCCCTGCCAGATGCTTCTTTAGGTCCTCGAAGGCTTGCTGACACTTCGCCGACCACTCAAACCTGGCCCCTTTTCTCAAGGTCTTAAAAAACGGGTAACTTTTATCTGCAGAACGGGAGATGAATCAGCTTAGCGCTGTTATCTTGCCATTTAGGCTCTGTACCTCCTTTATGCTCTTAGGGGGTTGCATTTCCTGCATGGCCTGCACCTTCGCATCGTTAACTCTGATTCCTTCAAGAGTAACCATATAGCCTAAGAATTTCCCTTGCGTGACTCCGAACACACACTTAGCCGGGTTCAGCCTTAATCTATTAGCTCTAGCAATTGCGAACACTTTCTATAAGTCCTTAGCATGGGAGATAGCTTTGGTGCTGTGCACGAGAATATCATCCACGTAGACTTTGGTGTGAGTGCTGAGAATTTTTGCAAAGATGGTATCCATCATTTTCTGGTACGTGGCCCCGGCGTTTTTAAGCCCAAAGGGCATCCTGACAAATCCAAAAGTTCTGATGGAGGTAATGAAGCATACGTTTACCACATCATTCGGGTCCATCTGAATTTGGTAATATCCCTGGTAGGCGTCCACCATTGAAAGGAGTTCTGCTCCTGCTGTAGCGTCCACTAACTGGTCTATGCGGGGCAAAGAGTAGTGATCCTTAGGGCACGCCTTGTTTAGATCCCTGAAATCATTACACATCCTCCACTTGCCACCGGGCTTTTTGATCATCACCACATTACTTAACCATGTGGGATATTGAAACTTGACTATGTACCCGGCTTGCAGCAACTTCCAAACCTGCTCTCTTAGGGCTGCATCCTTTTCATCATCAAATTGTCTAAGTTTCTGGCGGATAGGCCTGACTTTTGGATTGACGTTCAGCTTGTGTGTCGCGACATGAGGAAAAATTCCTGGCAGGTCATCAGTGTCAAAGGCGAAAACATCCGCGTTTCGCCGCAAACATGCTATTATTCGCTCTTGCTCTTCAGGTGCCATCTTTACACCGACCTTGGTTACAAAATATACCTTGTTCTCATATAATTCCACATTCATGGTCTCTTCCGTAGGCAACATGGTAGGTCTAGGTTCGGGGTCTATCTCCAGTTCTTCCAACTTATCCTTTTCTATCTTCACGACTGCCCGAGGCTTCTCAGTCTTAGCTGAATATGGCAAGGCCTGGCTGCTGGTCATGGATATGGGCTCTGTCATTTGTTCATCTTCCTCTCTTAGGCGTTTTCCCTTTTGGCTCCTAGCCCTTCCTAACTTCTATGACCGCCTTTTCTACTGGCAAAACAGGATCGAGATTTAGTTTGATCTCCTCTAACTTCTACGACCGCCTTTCCTACTGGGAATTTTATTTTCATATGATATGTGGACGCTACAGCCTGAAAAGCGTTTAGGAAAGGTCTGCCAAGTATGATGTTATATGAGTTGGGCGCGTCCACCACCAAGAATTGAACCGTCCCCATTTTCCTTACTTCTCCTTCCCCATTACCACTGGAAGGCGGATCATTCCTATGGGCGCTACTACCCCTCCGGAAAACCCTGACAACATTGCTGGAACTGGCACCGATTCTTTGTTTATATCCATAAGCTGAAAATAGCTAAGGAAAATGATATCTGCGGAACTTCATGTATCTATTAATATTCTTGCGACGTCATGCCCTGCTACTTCCGCAGTAATTACCAGCGCATCGTCTTGCGGGGTAACTATTCCCTTCAAGTCCTTGTCTTCAAAGCTCAAATCTTGTGTGCTAATCTGGGGCTAGATTGCACCCACATCCTAGAGATCTGGGTTCCTTACCATCCTTTGTGCTCTTTTTTGGGCCTATCCTGAATTTTCGTTGATGCGCCCTCCAACTATCATCATGATTGACTTCTGTTTTTTAGGAAATGGCATTTTCTCCTCGAGCGCCTCTGGCCCCTCTAACACTAGCTATGGGGGCTCTGCTTCCCTGACCTCAGGGGGTTCGTCTCATTTTTCCTGTCTATATCCTCTTCTGTCTTGCCCTTTCCAATCTCCAGGTCTGCTATTTCGGTTCTGGCGTATATATTCTTGAAAGTTTTCTTCCCTAATCAGTTTTTCGATCGCATCCTTAAGGTGGCGGCACTTGTCCGTGTCATGCCCATAGTCTCTATGAAATCTGCAGAAGAGATTAGAGGGCGGATTTTTTGGCCCGTTTTCGGCGGTATAGGGTACCGGGAAGAGTCTTGGAGCTATGCTCAGGATTTCCGACGGCGGTACCATTAGCTCTGTGTACGGAGCGCGCCCCCGAACCCACGCTTTTCCCGAGAAGCTGTTCTTTGGGATAGGGGCTAATGGCTCCCTTAATGTTTCAAACCTTCTGTCTAAACGAGGGGGCCTTCTCTCCTCCGTAAACCTTCTATCCACCGCATTCCTTCGGGGAGGCTCCGCTCCGTGCCCTTTGTTTGAGGTTTCCTCTTTCCTAAGCCTGTTCCTTGCTTTGTCTCCCGTACATTTTGCTTCCCACGCCTCTTCATTGCTGATTCGGACGTCCATCCACTCCATTACCTTATCGTACCCCCATTTGCCTCTTTCTCCTAACGCATAGAAAATATCCTTTTCCCTCAATCCGTTTATTAAGCCATATACCTTGATCTCATCTGCTGCCGAAGGAACTTACAGAGCTATAACGTTATATCTGGCTACATAGTTTCTTAGGATCTCTCCCTCTTGCTGTTGGAAATTTAGAAGAGTCATGACTGAATGACTTCGCCTCCGGGCGCTGGCGAATTGATTTTCCAGTTGAGATGCAAAGTCCTCACAGGTTTCAATACTCCGCGGCCTCAGCTGGCTGAACCATCTCTGAGCCAGACCCTTCAGAGTGGTTAGAAGCATTCGACACTTAATCCCATCTGAATAGCCCTGCAACATCGCGAGATTCTCAAAGCGATCCAAATGGTCTTGCGGATCAGACGTTCTCTTATATACCAAATCGGCTGGAAACTTAAAATGGTGAGGCAAAGGCTCAGCCATAATATTGTCGCTAAAGGGAGAGACCCTGTTCCTTTTGTGTCCTGCGGATTTTCCCTCGATCATATCCCTCATGGCGGCCAACTCTCTCGCCATAGTGCTCTGCCAGGCCTTGTCTTGGTTTGGGACGTGGCCCTCCCCCAACTTCATAGTTGATCGTGCTCTGAAATATTCCTGTTCACAGTCCTGACCTTTGGAGTGTTCTTACCTGTTTTCGTTTTCGCCATTCCCTTGGCTTTCGTCAGCATTTTCTTCCATCTTTTTTTTTCTCTGGTTCTGCAGTTGGGCTGCTACTACTGTGTTTACCACCTTGGTTAGTAGTTCCTGAAGTTGATCAGGGGTTACTTACATGGCTTCCCCAGACCTTGGTTCCATTTTTTCCTTCCCTTTGGATTGGTCAGGGGTGTTCCCTTCGACCCGTACCCTGCTGTCACTTTCAGCTCCATCCCTTGGTTCTACTCTTTTATCTTTGGATGCCAAGCTGAAAATTTCAAACAAAAACTGATTTCAGCGATTCAGATCTTTCGAGTAAGTATTTTGAATATAGATCATGATTAGTCATCAGTGTTTAGGTGTGCGCTGTTTTATTTTTCGAGGAGTTTTTGAATATATTGCTTGAGAATGATTATTAAACAATTCTCGTTAGGTATTATTTCATGTGTAAGAAATTTAAGGTTCCTTTCGGCAGAGATGCGTGGCTCACTCGCGGCGCTTCAGGCTGGAGTCCAGTAGAGCTCTGCCAGCCCATTCGGCACGGCGTAATTTCTCCCGGCAGAGGTGTGTGGCTCACTTGCAGCGCTTCAGGCTGGAGTCCAGTAGAGCTCTGTCGGCCCGTTCGGCACGGCGTAATTTCTCCCGGTAGAGGTGCGTGGCTCACTCGCAGCGCTTCAGACTGGAGTCCAGCAGAGCTCTGCCGGCCCATTTGGCACGGCGTAATTTCTCCTGACAGAGGTGCGTGGCTCACTCGCAGCGCTTGGAGTCCAACAGAGCTTTGTCGGCCTGTTCGGCACGGCGTAATTTCTCCCGGCAGAGGTGCGTGGCTCACTCGCCGCGCTTCAGGCTGGAGTCCAACAAAGCTCTGCCGGCCTGTTCGGCATGGAGTAATTTCTGATTTGAATGGATCTGGCTTGTTTCATTTCTTAATTTCGTAAGTTACATTTTACAAGGATTTTCTTCCATTTATCACTTTTTGTTACAAGAGAAGAATTATAAATTCTCGCAAGGAATCATAATAGTGGTCTCTAACCTTTCTCGAAAAGGTGCTCGAGCATAGCCTGTGGAGAGAGCGTTTAGTGATGCAGTTGCACCATTGTCGGCGATATGCTGGTGGAATAAGAGTTGGGGGCTATATGAAATATTGTATATATTTAACTAATTGTAACTTGGGGTTATGGGGTGAAATATATTCTATTATTAGAATTTTAAAATTGAAGGTTATAAGGATATTGATAAAACTGGGTTAACACCTTATCAACAACGTAAAATGAATGAAACGGTACAAAATTGGTAAAACCGCTCTTCGCTATAGAGTTGAGCAAACTACCTCGCCTTTCTCCCTTCGCTTTGGAAATGGATCTCTGCTCCTGCAAAAAAGAAAAGTCCCACACTGGGGGTTTTGTCCGGCGAGGACCCTCCGATGCCTAAGTCAGAAAACTTGGGCAAGAAGAAAAGAATGAAAGAGAGAAAGGGTGAAGAGTGTGAGGTAAGAGTGAGATACCGTTTGCTGAGAGAGGTGAGGACGTTTTTATAGTAGCAAGGGTTTGGGGGGTAAATCGGTCATTTATCTAATGAAAAGTATTTGGGCTCTAAATTCCAGCCCGTGCTCCTTTTGCAGTCTTCTCTTCCTTGTTTCAATCCGGTTCAGGTCGAGATTCATTAGGCATTGTTGTTTAATGGGCTCAAAATAACCTATCCCATATCAGATATAATGGTATTTTTATTATTTAAGTTATTATTATTTTAATTAAGAGGCTATAGTGAGAGATTTGGGGGCCGTATTTAAAATTACCCTTAGCTCATAAGAGTTAGTATTATTAGCATTATTCTATCACTATCATTTTTATAACTAGTTTACTAATATTTATAATAAAAATCGAGTTCGATACGACGCGTTTAAAACAAATGTCATTGCATCACATAATAATGAGACCCCTCGTAGAAAAAAAAATCGAGTTCCGCCCCTGGAGCGATTGGTAAGTAGTCATGTTTAACGCATGAAGATTTTGATCCAAAGTATAATTAAACACCAAAAAAGTTACAAATATACGGTTGCATTGCATACAGATTAATTTTCGATTTTGGTGTCGACCCATTTGATAAATTTTGACCCGTAAGATGATGTGACACAAGTTTATGTGAAAAGAGTGCGGAAGAAAAAAAACCATTGATCGATTATCACAACATGTCGATTCCTCGAAAAAACCAAGGTAGAAGGAAGGCAAGAAGCAAGCAGCCTAGCAAGAAGTTGCAGAAAGATATCTTACAACGTCGGCTGCTCTCATTTGAGTTGTCTACAGCTTCTATTACCAGCCTAATCTCATTCACCTCCATCCTCAACATTGCACTCTCTGCTTCGTCGTTGTCGTTGCTCATGTTTTTTGCCGTTTTCCCACAAATTTCGCATACTCTGATTGGAAAGTAGACAAGAATCAAATGCACATAATATGAAGAAGATCTATTGGTTTCAATTTGTGAAGTTACAACAAGAGCATATTCTCTAAAAAAACCCTTGAGATTCATCCACTTTTTCTTACCTTCACATAATTGTAATTATAATAATGTCATACTATATCATTAAAAAACAAAAAAAAAAAGTCTACTAGGAAGAAATTGATCCTAAATGTCTCATATTAGCAGTATTTCACAATAAAAGTTCTTTGGCAAATTCAATCAGCAAAATAAATCCACTCGACTTGGCCAATTTAAAACTATGACAACATTCACACAAACCTCAAATTTAACCAAGTAACTATCCATCCAACCACGTCAAATATAGACTATCTCAAATTTCATAATTTTCCAATAATCATCCATA
Source organism: Schizonepeta tenuifolia (assembly GCA_029490685.1). Taxonomy (NCBI): domain Eukaryota; kingdom Viridiplantae; phylum Streptophyta; class Magnoliopsida; order Lamiales; family Lamiaceae; genus Schizonepeta; species Schizonepeta tenuifolia. The sequence goes on from CM055956.1 coordinate 111,018,880, forward strand.
ACTTTTCCTTTTTCTCCGTTCATGTGCAGTAGCCCGTAAAACAAGAATCGAGAGACGAAACATTAAATCGTACCTATTTCCCTTCTGCGAAAACCAGAGCTTAGCGCAGTTACGATGCGAAAAGCCAAGCTCGCCTCTGCAATCACAGCCTAGTGAGATAAGTTCATCATCGCCAAAATGGCAAATTCTGCACAATTTTTCTGATTTTGAGCTCCCACAATTTCTTGATCCACCATTACCATCGGTTATCTCAACCGAAACGTCGTCGTTTGGTTTCTTTTCTACCTTCTCTACTCCATTTCTCACTTCCTCTGATATTTTGTTGTCTTCTCGAATTCTCGAACTCTTGTAAACTCCATGATCGTGTAATCCGACCTCCATTTTTTGTTATTTTTTGTTATTGGCTGCGAATTTGTGGCATAAAAAGGTAGGCAATAGATGAAGTGATGTACCAGTTTTCGATCTGCACAAAATCTTGGAGCTTCGGATATTTATGTAAACTGTATCTTGAATTCGTTTTCTCTCTTTCTTTACTAGAAAATTATAGGAAAATCGCTGTAAGTTAATAGATAATGTGTTTAGGTAGACTTGTGCAAAAGAAGGTTGACCATAGTTTTAAGCCTTTGAAAAATTCTACTAAACAACCAAACAAAAACATAGTCAGAATAATTTGATTGGAAAGTAAGTTACAACTACGACACTACGATAAGACTATACATTTTGTAATAAATATTTAATTATTCATTTTGGCTTGCTTTGCACTTTATTAGACTTAGCAGATCCTCACATGAATTTTTGGGAAATTATTACAAGAATCAAACCTTACGAGCGTTTAGAAGTTAATTTTTTTTTTATTTTTTATCTGGTATTATAATTTAATCCGTCAGACAAAACTTTTATCAATGAATGCAATAACATGATAAATTCAAAATAAAATGTAATATCGACGTTTTAGTCTATACATATAAATTAGTACATACAGTTAATTCCGTCAAATTTCGACGAGTTAGGATTGATCTGACTTACTAGTTACTAATAAAAGAGATTATGATTGATACCAAATTTATGTGATCTATGCTCTATTGAATTTGGCTCAGTAAGTAAATTATTGACATTTTATAGAATTTCTTAACGATTCTTTTCCCCGCTATTAATAAGAGACATATTTTGAAATAGCCATAATAATCATTAAAATATAAATTTTGGCCCACCTCCTTTAAAAATATAAATTTTGGTCATTTTTTTCAATTTGGGTCGAAAATACCCTTAATGAAACGCGGAACGGGTCGGGTCCGACGCGGGCAGGCACGGGTCGGGTCGGGCCGGGTATGAGGCAATTGGTACTTTTTGTACAAATTTAGTCATATTAGTACCAAATGTTCTAGTACTTCTAGTACAAATTTAGCCTTATTAGTGTCAATTGTTCCAAATTTGGTACAATTGGAACGAATTGTCGAATTAGTTCCAGATGTTCCAAGTTATGACATGGTACTCTTGGGACAAACATTTCAATTATTCCATGTTATATTGCGCCGATTTTGCGGCTCCGCCTTCGGCTCCGATTGTACGGCTCCGCTTTCGCTCCGATTACTAATATATAGATAATCGTCGGGCAACAATTTAGATTTCTTCGGCTCGCTCCAAGGCCTTCGGCACCCCTCGCTCGAATCTTGACCGAAGAAGAACCGGCAAACAAAAAAACGAAGAGGCAAACAAAAAATTGGAAATTAAAAAAAATCTGAAAAATAAATAAAAAAAACAGAAAAAAAGAAAAAAAAAATCTGGAAAATAAAAAAAACAGAAAAAAAAAGAAAAAAAAAATCTTGAAAATAAGATAAAAAAGAAATCTGAAAAATAAAAAATAAAACAGAAAATAAAGAAAAAGAAATCTGGAAAATACGAAAAAAAAAATGAAAAAAGAAAGAAAAAGAAATCTGGAAAATAAGAAAAAAAAACAGAAAAAAAAGAAAAAAACTGGAAAATTAAAAAAAAAAACAAAAAAAAGAAAGAAAAAATTTGAAAAGGGAATTAAGTGTCAATAAAATAGGTCAAGAATTGATGGATCACAAATAGAAGAGGGAAAATGGTATTTAGGTCCTAAGTTCAAAAAAATGGCCATAATTTATAGAGAATATCATGTGATATAGCCATAATGAACATTAAAATATAAATTTTGGCCCACCTTCTTTATAAATATAAATTATGGCCATTTTTTTTAACTTAGGACCTAAATACCCCTTTCCCTCTTCTATTTTTGATCCATCAATCCTTGATCCATTTTATTGATACTTGTTTTCCTTTCCAAGTTTTTTTTCTTTTTTTTTTCCTGTTTTTTTTTTCCAGCTTTTTTCTTCTTTTTTTTGTTTTTTTTCTTATTTTCCAGATTTTTTTTGTTTTTTTTTTTCAGATTTCTTTTGTTTTTTTTTATTTTCCAATTTTTTCCTTGTTATTTCTTTTTTTTCCAAATTTTTTCTTTTTTCTGTTTTTTTTTTTCTATTTCTTTTTAATTGCCAAATTTTTGTTTGCCTATTCATTTTTTTTGTTGGCCGCTTCTTCTTTGGTCAAGATTCGAGCGAGGGGAGCCGAAGGCCTCGGAGCGAGCCGAAGAAATCTAAATTATTGCCCGACGACTATCCTTATATTAGTAATCGAAGCGAAGGCGGAGCCGTATAATCGGAGCCGAAGGCGGAGCCGCAAAATCGGAGCGGTATAACTTGAAATAATTGGAATTTTTGTCCCAAGAGTACCGTATCATTACTTGGAACATCTGGAACTAATTCGACAATTCGTCTCAATTGTACCACATCTGGAACTAATTCGACAATTCGTCCCAATTGTACCAAATCTGGAACTATTGGCACTAATAAGGCTAAATTCGTACCAGAAGTACTAGAACTATTGGTACTAATATAATTAAATTTGTACCAGAAGTACCAAACGCCTTATATCTGCCCGACCCGACCCGCGCCCGCCCGAGTCCGACCCGACCCGTTCCGCGTCTTATTAAGGGTATTTTCGTCCCAAATTGAAAAAAATGGCCAAAATTTATATTTTTGAAGAAGGTGGGCCAAAATTTATATTTTAATGGTCATTATGGCTATTTCAAAATATGTCTCTAATTTATATTTATGAAGAAGGTGGGCTATAATTTATATTTCAATGCTCATATTGGCTATATCACATAATATTCTCTATTTAATAATAATACAATAATTAAGAATTATTAACCTCTATACTTATAAATAAAATCTACAAAAAATTAGTATTAATTTATTATCGCATTGAATTTGACCATTTTTTGTATTACTCGGATCGGATTCGGAAAAACATACTTATTTTAACGAGTTTATTAATATTAGAAGTTTTACTATATAAAGTAGTCGACGGGTCAACTCTCCCAATTTCCACCAAATCGGAATTACACTTTCAGAACAAGTTTGGTTAAAATAATTATTTCAATAAAATCAAACTCATGAAACTATGTCAAAACAAATAACTAAAGGATAAGATTAGGACGACAACGAGGTTAGTGCGTTGGCTGTTGCCTAGCCCGCCGTTGCAATGAGCTGTAAAAAAGAATAAGTTAAGATTTAATATTTCTTATTTTTCTTTTTTAAATTTCAAGGGCTATAATTTATGGATTAATTGTAAATAACACACGTCCTTTTCACCTATTTCCAATAATAGTGTATTTTTTATTACATGATCTTTAAAATTCATTATAATTCGGATCATATCTTCAATATCTAGTGATCGGAAAATTGATGTGAATTATTTTTTTGATAAGCCTTCGATTTTAACTTTCAAAAATAATCAAATGCTATGTCTACACGTCAATTTTTCGGTCACTAAAATTTGAAGGCGCGATCGGAATTGTAATAAAATTTGAAGGTTGTGCCTTATATGCCAATGAACTATAGGTCGCAAATTTATTTACAATGAACCCATAATTTATTATCTCTGCCATTCGGACACAACATCAGTGACAGGACCCTATTACATGCATGTTTGCTTACACAATAATAATTCTCAGTTTATGTTTCTTTAATATTGTCAACACTAAAAAAGGAACACAATAACAAAACAATGAGACAGAAAAAAATTACTCCCTCTGTCCCGCTCATTTTGTCTCCCTTTCCTTAAATGGACGTCCCACTCATTTTGTCTACATCCAAATATAGACATAATGAGTGGTTGTAAGAGTTTCTCTCTCATTCCTTTCCAATCTCATCCACTAGTTTATTAAACAAACAACTTTTCTTAATCTCCGTGCCCAATAGTAAGGAGACAAAATGAGCGGAACGGAGGGAGTATTTTTATTTGTTTTTCAGTAACTCTTTCTGAGTTGGGAATAAATACTTGAAACTAAATTGAATATAGTTTAATGTGAGAGAACCGGTAAGGGACAAATGAATGACGAAGCACTAAGTTTCTCGTAATTGTTGTTGTGCAAATATTCTTCTCACATATTATCTTAACAAGTTGTTGCATCAGAATATTTGATGCGATTATGGATACCGAACTACCCAATCACTATTTATTAGGGTAATGCATAATTTGTGGCCTCAATGTTGACCAATTTTTTTATGGCATAATTTTAAGTTTATTTAAAAAAGTATCTCAATTTTGATCGTTCGTTAATTATGTTTTTAACTTCAATTTATTTGGAAAATATTTCAACTTTGAGAAATCATTGAAAAAGAGCTCGTATTTTATTTTGTGGCGACCGGACGATAATTCAACCTCTCGGATATGATGTGGATATTTAAATGTCACATCAATAGAAATAGTGTCGTTTCACTTGGCTTAAACTTAAAAATTCTTTTTTTGTCGGGTTATTTGTTTTTTAATTCTAAACAGGTGAAACGACGCCCTTTTCTTTACGTGTCAATTAAATATCCACCTCATACATTGAGAGGCTGAATCAACTTCTAATCGCCGAAAAATAAAATGTATTCCCTCCGTCCATGAATCATATCTCCATTTGGGTTCCGACACGGAAAATAAGAAAGCTGATAAAATTGTTTTGAGTAGAGTAAAAGTTAAAATGTAGGGGTAGTAGGATAATGATAAAAAAACAGTGGTAATGACAAAAAAGAGGTGGTATTGACCAAAAAGTTTGTGATGACCAAATAGTAGGAATAAAGTTGTTGTGAGGTGGGACCACCAATGACAAAGGATAGTAAATAAATGAAAAATAGGAGGGTATGGTTGTATAAAAAGGTAAGTAGGGATTTGATTCATGGACAAAAAAATGTGGCTAAATAGGGAGTTGATTCGTGGACAGAGGGAGTAGGTCTTTTTTCAACAATTTCTCAAAGTGAAGGTATTTTGTTGTTTCAAATAAATTTAAGACAAGTCCATAAATAAAGAAACAGTTAATGTTGAGGTATTTTTCAAATAAATTGATGTTAAGACCATAAATTGAAAAACCGACAAAGTTAAGGCCACAGACTATAAATTATCCTATTATTAATTAATTAATTAATTTATTTATTTATTATTATTATTATTATTATTATTATTATTATTATTATTAACAAGGGGAATATTTATAATTTATGGCATGAACTTTTAACATTTTTTCATTTGTGGCTTGTACTTTAAAATCTTCCAAAAAAACCCTATACTTTACAAATTCTTCCAAAAAAATGTCCGCCTCTATTTTTCGGCTCCGAAAAAATGGGGTTTTCCCCCTTTTTTTAGGGGTAATGGCCATAAAAAACATGAACTTTTCTTAAATTCTGATTTTTCACATGAACTTTAAATTTGACCAATAAATACACGAACTTTAAATTTAGTTGTGAATTTCACATGGCTTTGACTTTGGGTAAAATTAAACTTAAAAAAAAATTATATTCAATTTACAAACATTAAAATATATAAATAATTAGTTGGAGCCAATGATAATCATCACAATTTTTTGAAATATTGCTAATTAATTATTGCTCGTAATTATTAATATATGATACATTAGATTCATATTCACAGGTGTATTAATAAAAATAAAACTTGTTAAAATATATCAGAAGAATCGAACTTAAACTCAAAAATTATGATTGTACTTAAAAACACATTTCACTTCGAATATCGAATAAAATTTTACATAATTAAAACAGATGGATAATAAATTTATAAATTAAAAACTGATGTCTCTAAATTTCTAATTAGCTAGGAATATAAAATTTGTAGTCCAAGCATATAATTTTAGCCAAATACAATTACGGATTTAATTAAAAATATTTGGAAAAATTGTGATGATTATCATTGGTTACACCTAATTATTTATATATTTTAATGCTTATAAATTGCATAGATCTTATTTATTTAATTGAATTTTACATAAAGTCAAAGCCATGTGAAATTCATAACTAAATTCAAAGTTCATGTATTATCTGGCTAAATTGAAAGTTCAGATGAAAAATCAGAATTTGAGCAAAGTTCATATATTTTTTGGCCATTACCCCTTTTTTTTTAATACCAAAACAACGTAATTTTGAGTGATGTGGTGCCAACTCATATATCTAGTGAGATGAATCAACATTTTGGTGCCGGAAAATAGAGGCGGGCCTTTTTTGGAAGAATTCGTAAAATACGGATTTTTTTGTAAGATTTTTAAGTACATACCACAAATAGAAAAACAGTCGAGAGATCCACTTCTAACTTCTCCTTTCCTAAAAGTTCAAGCCATAAACTATAATTATCCCTTAAAAACAGTCCAGCTTCACTTTTATAGATTTCAAAGCTAATTTTTTTTTTTTTCAAAATCAATGTGACACTACTCCATTTGATTTTCAAAAGGACTCATGCCCTCAATCTATGGGAAATTTTTAAAGCTATCTTTCTTATGAAAATCAACTTTAGATAAAAGGATATTTAGCCTCAAATAGTTCTTTTGCATCCATTTTGAAAAGAAATATAGACTTGAGAATTGTTTGTAAGAATGGATGTGGATCCATTTGATTGTCAAATATCCCTTTTATCACACTAGATTGTGAAAAGAAAGATATCTTTGAAAATTATCAATAAGAATGGAAATGCATCCCTAGATTACGATATCAACAAAAAAAATTAAAAGATCAAAAATTTAGTTGGAACCAATGACTTACAATTCCAAATATTTGGAATCAAAACCAGTCCACCTATGGTTGCGGTTTGAAATTGTCTACTACAATTTTAGTTCCACATTAGTTCACATTGTTACGAGTTTTATAAACAGCTCTACTCATACTTATCAGACAATTCTCGTACGCATATTAATAAATTACTCAAAGTTGGAGGAGTTTCTATATCGAAAGTAATTGATGTTTTAAGCTCAAATACAAATAACATTTTTCAATAATTCTTAGTTGTATATATAGTAACTTTTTGTTATGGAGAATGATTTTTGTACCCATTGCTCTTACTTCTCAAGATGATAAGAATTAGGAAAACAACTGGACACTATGCAAGTATGTAGGCCTGGATCGGTACGGTATAGCGAAAATTTCGGTATGGAAAAATCCATACCATTACCATACCGTTCATTTCGGTATACCGAAAATTTCGGTATGAAAAAAATCATACCGTTACCATACCATTTGTCGGTATACCGTATCCTTGTTCGGCATATCGAAATTACCGAAAATCAAATTATTACCATAATATACCGAAAATCACCTATACCGAAAATCAAATACTTAACATAAATAAATCATTCATCAATCATCAAAGTCCAAAAAAACCAACATCTCAAAATACATCCAATAAAACTACAACAAAGTCCATAAAACAGTTGATTCCAAGTCTCCGACAAAGTAAAAACTCCTATATATAAGAAGTATAGAGAGTTAGAGCACGCAGTCACGCAGAGAGAGTGAATGTAAGAATGTTATGTACATCAGTACATAGGTAATTAGATTTAGGTATTAATTTAGTAATTTTATTTATAAATTATAAATTATAAATTATAAATTATAATATTTACGGTATTTCGGTATATACCGTTAATTTACGGTATATACCGTTTCGATATATACCGACTTTTCAGTATATACCGAACCTTCGGTATGGTACGGTATACCGCCGGTATACGAAAAAACTGTATTGTTATTGTACCAAAAATATTAGGTGGTATCATACCGTATTGAAAATTTCGGTATATTGAAATTTTCAGTATTTTTAGTATGGTACGATATAATAACTTCGGTATAGTAAATTCTGTATTTCTTTCCGGCCCTACACGTATGCAACCATTTGACTAGGTGACATCTTTCCAAAATGAAGCAAATACTTTAGATAAGAAATCATATATACTCATCCATTTTCCTAATATTTCTTCTCGATTTAGTAAACAAGATAGACTAAACTGAAATACTGATTCAATTCCAAATTTCCAATTATATAAGTCTATATTTGCGTCTTACTAGGCTACACTTTATTAATAATAAATCCAAAGAATTCCAAACAGAAATACCCATAACACCCTTTGTATTTTGTCCGAAGTAGGGGAAAAACCCAAGAATGATTCGGGTCAAATATGTAAATCCAAGCATCGCCGAACTCCGCAGCCAAAGAAACATCGGAGATTTTATTTTGTCGAACGAAAAGATTGCGCATTTCAAGACAAAAAGCAACAATAAAATAAGAGTAATCGTGGAGCGCTCCGCCGAGTCGCTCACATCGCTTCGCATACATCTCCCATTTTATCTTCCGCTTCTGCTCCGCCGCACTCCATCTCCAATGGCGCACCTCATTCGGGCCGGGTCTTCGGGTCGTCTCGCCAGCTCCGGCTTGCTCGGCGCTGCGCGATCCATGTCCATGTCCACGTCCACGTCCTGGTGGCGCCACGTGGAGCCTGCTGCCAAGGATCCGATCCTCGGCGTTACCGAAGCTTTCCTCGCCGATCCTACTCCCGGAAAAGTCAATGTCGGCGTTGTGAGTACTCCGTCACTTTCTTCTGTGGATGGTTTTCGAGTTTTTAGATGCATTTCTATTGTTTTTTGCTGGATTTTGTTGCTAAATTTATTTCCTTTTTTGGAGTTTGCTGTGTTTCAATGCTATTTTCGCCTGATCCAGCTAGGGTAGTAGTAGGACTAGATCAGTGGTTTTTTTTTTTTTTAGGAATTCTGTTCACTTCTGCACGCTGAAGTTGCGGATTTTTTTCTGGTGAATTTTGATGAAATTGGCGATCTTCTTCTTCTTTTTCTCTTTTAACTAATTATGTGTTTGCGTGATTGTTTCGGTGAAAGGGCGCGTATCGTGATGATAACGGAAAGCCGGTGGTGCTGGAGTGCGTCAGAGAAGCCGAGAGGAGAATCGCCGGCAATTTAAACATGTAATTATTTTGTTGTTATTTTTTGAAATTTACTATTGTGAGTTTATTTCTCGTAAAAAACTACTCAAAGTAATGATCCTTTTTCTATTTGCGTTTTATCATGTGCAGTAAAATATTCGTAATAAGTATGATCTGTGCTGACTAGTACCATCGCTTCTGTATAATTAATGCTGATGCACATTTACAACAGAATAGTAGATGAATAATTGTATTACAACAGAGAATTCAAATTAATCGTGCGGAATATACTACTGTTTACAATCTTCACGACTCACTGATCCAACGGTGTTGGATATACTGAGTGTGTTAGCCCGTTCCATCCAAGAATTTCACATTAAAGCGAGAGGTGGTTGTTTGGTGATATGATAAAGTAGAGGCATTAATATTCTTAGTGTACGCCTCGATGCATTTCTTTTCAAGTTATAACTCTGCACTGGTCCCTGTTTCTAACTTTAGTCCTTGCTCATTTCCACTTGCTATTTTGATTCCCTTTCTTTAGCAGCTTGCGGATAAGGATTCCTGATTGTATATTTTTTTTATTTTTACTGTTGTAAGGACCATAATATCTTTATCACACCTGAAGAATAATAATAATGTATGCCCAAGAAACAAAACGAAGTCCATGATAAAAATGTGGAATTTATAAACAAAATAGTGGTATAATGTTGTGATGCTTCATATCATATGTGCGAAGGGATCTTGTTGAACTTAGATCCTCTCATAATGTTCGAAATGTTTAATAAAATGCCTAATTATTGATAAGAACTGTAACTGATTACTACATTAGTGCATTCTTAGATGCATTTTTAGGTCAAATTTTGAATGGAGATACCAATCTAAACTCTTTGTTAATAAGACAAATGGCTTCTAATTCAGACAACTATTTTTTTCTTTGGTATTTATATTTAAGCCTCTAGTTGTAGCTCTCAATTTCATATTATTTTTGCTGTTTATTTTAGTCAGAATAAGAAATGTCCCCTCAGACGCAATAGTGTGGCAGCTCAAGGGAAATAAACATTAGCATGTAATTAGCTGTGAGAAATTGGAAAGTATTGTGTTGAATATGATTGAATGTCAACCCTGACCTGAAATCATTGAATAAAGTGACATTAACCATCTTTTTGAATCATCCAAAAAAAAAAAAACAATCTTGTTAAATCACTATGGATAATTAGATGCAGAAGTTTTAAAGTTCTGTTTTCATTAGCATTTGTTCAGGTCGCTCTCAAACTGTGCATGTACTGCGTATTATTTTTAAATAAAACAATTTCTTTCTACAATATCAATGTTCTCTGTTCACTATTTTAAATGCAGTCTGTAAGGGCAGCAGTTCGATTATTTTATTTTATTTGGTTCTGATCCAGTTAAGTTCTTAAGATTTAGAATCAACTGCTTTTGATTCAGGGAATATCTTCCCATGGGTGGAAGTTCGAACATGGTTGAGGAGACTCTAAAGCTGGCTTATGGAGAGGATTCTGACTTGATTAAAGATAAGAGAATTGCTGCTGTACAAGCACTATCAGGAACTGGTGCATGTAGACTTTTTGCGGACTTCCAAAAGCGTTTTTCCCCTGACTCGCAGATTTACATTCCAGTTCCCACCTGGTCCAAGTTAGTATTTTTTTCTTTTTCTTCTTATTCTATCCTGTGTGCAAAGCTTAGTATGCATGAGTTCATAACCTTTCATGAGTCTCCACAACATTCTACTATCCCTTGCGCCTATGATTCTTCTCTGACTTTTAGCTATTTGGTTTACATAACTTGCGACATGCTATGATATTCTGGCAGCCATCACAATATCTGGCGAGATGCACATGTCCCTCAGAGAACATTCCATTACTATCATCCAGAAACAAAGGGATTGGACTTTGCTGGATTGATGGATGACGTAAAGGTGCTAATAACTTTGATACACCTACAACTGACTCGGTCTGCTGACTTGTTTTGTAGCCAAACATAATTAGACTGATCTTTTCTTTTTCATTTGGGCACAGAATGCTCCAAACGGGTCTTTCTTTCTCCTTCATGCTTGCGCTCATAATCCCACTGGAGTGGATCCTACGGAAGAACAGTGGAAAGAGATCTCATACCAATTTAAGGTCACTTCCTTTGTTTTTTTGTATTTTGTTGCAAGCGTATGTTGCTAGTTTGCTTATCAATATATTTTTTTGATTGATTACAGTTAGTATGTGTTAGTTTACTAAGAGGTAAAATTTATTATATTCAGGTTAAAGGACATTTGGCCTTTTTTGACATGGCTTATCAAGGTTTTGCTAGTGGTGATCCAGAAAAGGATGCCAAGTCGATTCGGATATTTCTTGAGGATGGCCATCTCATAGGATGTTCGCAATCATATGCTAAAAATATGGGACTTTATGGTCAGAGAGTGGGTTGTCTCAGGTATTTCTCTTACTACATAAATCTTACCTCTAAATCCTACTACAGTTTGATGTTCATAGCTTGATCCGGTTCATCAATTAACCATGACGAAATGAGACCCAATCATTGTCTTATTGTTTGCCATTTTCTTGAATATAGTGTGGTATGTGAGGATGAGAAACAAGCCGTGGCGGTGAAAAGTCAGCTGCAGCAGCTCGCAAGACCCATGTACAGCAATCCTCCCGTTCATGGTGCCCTCATTGTTTCCACCATTCTTAGCGATCCAGATTTGAAAAAATTGTGGCTGAAGGAAGTAAAGGTAATATACAGACATCTTTTGCAAAAACACATGATTTGGTCATTAAGCTAATATTAACTTTATGTGATTTCTGATATTAACTAGCATTAAAGAATAAAGGAGAGAGTGAAGAGTAATGTCTCTTCAATGGTGCAAAAATTGTTTTCCTTCCAATTTAAACGTCTCATTCTTTTCATGAAAAACCTCCATATAATATGATAACCTGAATCATTTAGTATCGACCTTTGTTGAATGCTTTCTTGAATCTTGATGCATGGGGTCTGCTCAAGTATATTACTTGTACTACTCGGAACGATAGGAGTTAAAACTTTTTTTCACCAGGGGATGGCTGATCGAATCATTGGGATGAGAACTGCTCTACGAGAAAATCTTGAAAAGTTGGGTTCGCCTCTTTCGTGGGAGCACATAACCAAGCAGGTCATTGCAATTGATTCTCTTCCTTGCTTCTGTTTGAATAATTTCATAATACTTTAATCTTTTGGCATCCTAAAAAGTTTTATACCACTTGCAGATTGGCATGTTCTGCTACAGTGGCATGACACCTGAGCAAGTTGATCGCTTGACAAATGAATTTCACATTTACATGACGCGCAATGGGCGTATTAGGTAACATCATCTCTCTCTCTCTCTCTCTCTCTCTCTCTCTCTCTCTCTCTCTCTCTCATCCATCTTATCAACTCGAATACAGTATGGCTGGAGTGACTACTGGAAATGTTGGTTACTTGGCGAATGCTATACATGAGGTCACCAAATGAGGTTAGGAAGGACCACAATTATTTATTGGACGCTTCTTCACATATATAAATATATATGTGGAGACATAAATTTTCTGATCTTGAAAAATAAATTAGATTTATGAGCATCAAATGTTGTGTGTACAAGTAGTGAAGAGGAATAATTAGATCTCCAATAACTGGAGAGATGGAAACTCTCTTGTTTTGTCAACAAATATTTATATTCCTCATAGTCTTGTAGTTGGAGTAATTTAATGGAGAGTTTGCAAGGTTTTTGAACATTCTTACACCATATGATGTATTAATTTTTCATGGAACGATTATTTTGTCCCAATTCTGTGGTGCATACTAAGTATGTACAAGGCGAAGATAATTTGGAGAATGAATCAAGATTTCTTTATTCGTGCGGCCATCTCTTACTAGTACTTCAATGCTCTAGTCCATCTCTTTTATATGATTCACGAGCTCGTTTTCTTGATTCGGTTGAACTCATTCTCATCAACCTGATGCTTTATTGGATTGCGTCAGCTTTGATACCAGTGACAAGACAATACAATACAATACAATACGTACCTTGATCCTGTACCCACAACAAGAAGTTGAGCTTTAAAAAAACTCCAGATGCCTAAGTTGTGTCATCTCCCAAATCTCATACGGCACATATCATTTCATTATTTATGATTAGTGTTTGTATATTCCAGAATAAGGGCATTGAATCATTGATGAATGAATAGGGTAAGCCACCAGAGTCAACGTTGAAAGCAACATAGCGTACGTTAATTTGGTGAAAATTAATAGTTGGCAAAAACTTGTCATCCTTCCCATCCATCCCATGATTGATACAAGCCATAGTCCTGAGTAATTTCAAATCAAAGCACAACTCATCTGTGTGCCGCACTTTTTGTTGGAACAGAAGATAATGGAGCACCGATAGCGTGTGACTGTAGCGATGATAATTCTCTCGGAACTATAATTCTAGGCTCTCCGCCTCCGTGTATGATTTTTGTGGTATCAAGCACACCAAAAAATTTCTCTTGCTCACCTATCTTCAAGCACAACTCTCTCGCTATATCATGCATAACAAAATATTTTACTTTTCCATTCCACTTTCTACCACTATCTAAAATGAGATTCCTCTCACTAACATCTTTCAAATAATCCTCTGCTACCTTTTCCAAACTTAAGTCTTTCCTTCCTTTCATAAATCCTTCAGCAATCCAAAATCTGAAGAGTTGAGAAGCATCAATCCATGCATCTTCCTCGAAAATCTCCAAATACAGAAAACATGACTTTAGACAAGCAGGGAGATGCTCATAACTCAAACTTATTATTTTCAAGCATTGCTCATTTCCCCCTAAACTCGAGATTGGGTTTGTACAATTAGCATGGCAACCTTCTCCCAATATTCAACTGCCCTCAAAGATCTTTTCAAATGCCCCCCAATCACAACTATTGATAGTGGTCTTCTGCATCGTTTCACTATCTTTTTTCCAATTTCCTCTAATTCAATTGGGCAATCGTATTACTCAGACTATGGGCTTGTATCAATGCAAAGCTTTCAGATTTCCTTTTTTGGCCATCCAAGATAAGTGTGGTCTCATTCTTCACCACAAATCCTACAATAAATGTAAGTCTCACTCTCCACTCACAATACTTTTTACTTCCCCACTCTCCGTTTCTTAAAACCTATGCCACTTCCTCCGGACCACACTTATCGTGGACGGAGGAAGTATTATATATTTGGAGTTAGACCTTTGACTCCTCTCATTGTTATACGTAGCAAGAGGGATTAGACCACAAATGTTGAATAAATTAATGACCAGATGAGTTCTCACAAAGAAGGCATTCTATGCACTACTTTATAGCATTGTCATGTTGTTGATGCATTCTATACATCACTTTAATGCACAAGAACTGCTTTAGAATATTTGTCTAGCCATGGCTTTTTTTTATTTTCTTTTTTTTTTCCCTTTCTGAATGTAGAGGAAAATAGCAACACATCAAAATAAGTAGTAATTGACAAGCTACAGGTAAGTAATAAGACAAAAAATAAAAGTGAAAACAGAGAGAAATACACTTAAATCCTGCTGCTATGCCTGGATCGACACTAAAACCAACACAAACTACATATTATAAACTTGAGTTTCAACCAAAATGGATGTACAGAAGAGATGAAACAGTTTAGCTACAAACAAATATTAGACGCACCGACATTTGCAGTTTAGCCAATATGTGCATATATTCACTATCTCACTGAGATACCTCAAAAACCACCAATCTGGGACGACGCCTAACATCGTCAAGTGACCTTTTAGATTCAGTAAAGTCTGATTTTTATTGGATCACGTCCCAGCAGGATGGGGAACAGGAAAATTCAGACCAGCTTGTCGACGAATATGCTCTGGTATCAACTTGTTTATCAACTCAGGTGAAGCTCCATTCATCTATCAAATTGAGAGAATCCAAAGGTTAGATAAGCAATAATGGGAATGAAGAATAAGAAGAAAAGAATCGAGAAAAGGGAAACTGGGAAACTTACTTCCTGTTTAAAGTTGAAAAGAGGAGGGAAAGAGCGACCATTTGGGAGGCGGGCATTGGGCTCCCGAAGCTCATCAAAGAAAGGATGGGCACATGCTTCAAGCTGCATTTATAAAATTATATAGTCCTGAGTGCATGCTGTCGGATTTACTGAACATTGTTTAGTAGAGGTGCTAAATAATAAAAACATACTGCGGTGCAACGAAGATTGGGAGAGTACTGTAGTAGCCTAGAAGCAAGGTCAATGGCCTCAGGAGGCATCCGTTTATGAAAAACCTGGCAAACAATTTGTCTATAAGATACAAAGGAAACTTTCTGTGTATACCATAAAAGAATATATGCAACACACTCATACTTTGTGCCAAGGATGGGCCTTAATTTGGGGAAACCTGAAATCGGTGTAGTTTGGATTCATGCATCGGATTTCTTCTCGGGTTGGAGTACCAAGAACCTATTTGGGAAAGTTGTATGATAGTTAGTGGTGAAGAGCTATAGAATTACTTTTATTTCTGATCCATCAACATGTATTGAGTGAAGTTAAAGCATACCTTGATAATCTCTACAAGTTGATCAACTGCATTTTCTCCTGGAAAGAGAGGCTGAAACAGAAAAGGAAGTACAATTTGCATAAGAAAGAAATATTAAAGCTCAACATGCACTACAACAGCAATAACACAAACCTGGCCCAAAAGTAGCTCAGCAAGGACACAGCCAGCTGACCAGATATCAATTGATGACGTATATTCAGTTGCGCCAAATATAAGTTCAGGGGCACGATAGTAACGGGAGCAAATGTAGGATATATTGGCTTCACCCTTCACCTGACCATCATTAACTTACAAGATAAGGAAAACAGAATTCATGGGTAGCAATAACTCCAGGCATGTTAAAATATAGTTAGTTATCGTCAAAAAGGGGAGTAAAATATGTCTAGGTATATCATATAAATATTTGTTAGAAGACAGCCAAACAGCCTGATCTGTCCCTCGTAAACAAATGTAGATCATAACTAAACAAAGTACAAAAAGATGACCTTCTGTGAAGGAACATTCAACTATCATTTGGTGAAGGTTGTGCCAACCTAATCTGGTATGTTCCTCATGCTTTCTATCTAATTTAGAAGAAAAATCAATTATTCCTTCTGTTTTTCTTTGTGTATCAGTGTATGGTTCATAGCTCAAGACTCTAGACATCTCCCTAAATACTTTGAACACCTCACAAGATCATTACGTGTGCTATTATTTCATTCAGAATTTTTGGTTAGCTTTTTGCAACTTTTTGCATCTTGACAAGCACATGCAATCAACGAAGAGACTATAAGAGATGCATCCTCCCATTGTAGCCTACACACTTCATGCATAAAACAGGTTTAAGACCAAGCAACAAATCCAAATGACTTACAAGAACTTTAGCACTTCCAAAATCACAAATCTTGACCTGGTGAGTTAGTGGATCAACCTGCAATGCAAGCACAGAACTCTATCACTTTACAGATACCAAAATAAAAGTTTAACTAATCAAGAAGAGCAAATATGATTAAGAATTTAAGTATAAAAAAGAAATCCGGAGTTGTTTACCAATATATTTTGAGGCTTTATATCCCTGTGGCAAACCCCAGCAACTGAATGCATATATGCTAACCCCCTAAATAACTGAAACAGATGTATATTTTTTTTTTCAAGTTAGAGATAATTGAACTGTAAATGTTTTCTGAGAAATGGCAAATCATAAATGAGATAACCCACCTGATAGGTATAGAGTTTGACATAAATCAGTGGCATCCTTTGATTTGAATTGGTATAATGCTTTAGGACCTTGTACATAGTTTCAGGGACATAATCCATGACCAAATTAAGGAAAAGCTCATCTCTGGTTGTCGTAGAAAAGAAACAGTGCTTAAGAGAAATCACATTTGCATGATCCATCTGCCGCATTAATTGCAGTTCACGATTTTTATACCGCTTATCCTGAAGGACCTTTTTTATGGCCACTGTTTCTCCGGTTTCCAAGCATTTTGCCTGCAGAAATGGCATCAATTGGTTAGCACCAAATAATGCTTCGAGCTGAACACAGTGTTTATCATTTTAGGGACTCAC
This sequence comes from Schizonepeta tenuifolia, assembly GCA_029490685.1. NCBI lineage: Eukaryota > Viridiplantae > Streptophyta > Magnoliopsida > Lamiales > Lamiaceae > Schizonepeta > Schizonepeta tenuifolia. The sequence goes on from CM055956.1 coordinate 111,036,262, forward strand.
CTGAAAAACAATTCCAAATGACCCTGTACCCACAACACGCTCTGCCATGTAACTAATTGTCTGCACAAAGCATCAAAAGTAAATTGTTACCTCCCCTTAAAATGATGATCGATGCAAGTAATAAATTACTCAGAAACATCTGAAAATTAAACAACTACAAGTTCCCTCCAGTATCACATACTAGTATACAGTAAAAGAAACACCAGCTATGTATCTTAACATATCAAATCTTCCGTAAAAGTTAACAAATAATTACAGTAATGAAATCTCAAAAATAGAATTTGACACCTACCCGTTTGGGCTCGCCATTTTTCCCTCCAATAGTAGTGGAAATTATGTGACCGGTGAGTGGATCATTCCCCTCCACCATCGGCCCTGCCATTTCCTACAACAGAAACAAAACCAGAGTCTCAACACTTCAACCAAAATGAAAATCTACAAGGAATAACAAAACTAGAGTTCACCACCTTAAACTACAACCACATAAATTTGAATAGAATATATATTATTATTAATTTGAGCATCATAATGTGCCTAAGGAAAAAGGAATTAAGGAATGCAAACAGAAGAAGGATCTAAAGAGATATGCTAAGCTTAGAGCCCGAAAAAGCATTGTCTGATACCAACTACAGTTTCGAAGCAAGCATCACATGCCACAAAACTTGAGAAGGAAAGAAACACAGAACAGTAATTTTAAGAAAAATTAGCCGTCAGCTGCTAGATCAAGCAAACCTCTAGCTAACATAATGAAGCCTCCATTCGCAGTCAAAGAAAAGCAATTAAATGTTAAAGGAGCAACAAAAACTTCAGAATATGTTTTTGTTAAAATTGAGTATAAAGAGCCCACAAAAACCTAAAGTTCACACCATTATCCATTATTAAGCTTTTACATTGTGTAAATACATAAGGATAAACACAGAAAAAATCAACTAAAACAAAAGAACGAAAACGAAATGGAAAGTTCTTACCAACTATAAAGCTAAAGAGGATAATTTCAACATTTTTTTTTTATTTTAATTGTGCATAAAAAAAAATCCAAAACTAAAAGAAAGAAGGAATCCACAAACTCGCTGTCTCTCAAAAACTCAGCTGAAGCAATGAATTCTAGAAGCAAAAACACCCTTGACAGGGCGCAAAGTGTCAGATCGCTGCGGAAACACTTCCCCCTATCGATTTAGAAGCGAAGATCGATAACGAAGTGAAGCTAGTGAGTTAGATCGAGTAGGAAAAGAGAGGTAACTAGGGTTTCATGAATCAAAACACAACAAAGAGAAGGAAATGGGGAGAGAGGGAGCTGGAGTGAAGCGTAATTAATTAATACCTTGTCGGCGTCCATATTAGCAGAAGCGGCGGCGGAAATCTTTACGGCGGCGGGGGGAGGAGGAGCTTGGTCAAGAACATTATGATGATGATAATGATGAAAGTGATGGTCGGGTGGTGGATTATGGTGATGTTGCTCAGGTCCCAGCGGCAACGACGCCATGTGATCTCTCTCTCTCTCTCCACCTTTTAAGCGTTATTTAATATTCTATCGGTTATTTTAAATACTACTACTACAATTACGATACAAGTATTTCTATGATATTATACTACTAATAAATAGGGTATTGGTCACACGTAGCCATTGCTAAAAATAAAAGTGTAATTATAACCATTTTTCTTAAAAATGATCAAATATGACCATGCATACACAATTAGCATATACAACCATGTATATTAGTCGTATATACTGATATGGTCGTGCATGCTAGTTGTATATGCATGTCGTATATGCTGATATGGTCGTGCATGCTATTCGTGTGTGGTCGTGTATGTTGGTCGTGTATGCATGACTATATTTAATTTTTTTTTAAATAACTATATTTGCCCTTTTTTTTCAGAATTGACTATATTTGCACTAAATATGTATATTATCCATTTGGCGATTTAATTTTAGAAATGAAATCATTCAGTTTAAAACACACAAAGGAATATAAATTAATGTAATTCATAAACATGCAATTGAATTCAATATATATTCCGTCACGTATGATATATTGATATTAGTGATCCAACACTTAGTACAATCCTTCGGATACTCAAGTATTCCAAAATTTTTCTATACTAGTCTACAAAATTAAGAATGAAAAATGTTAGAAGTAAATGAAGATTTTTATACAGTTATACTGTTAGTCTGTTACTATCATTTAATGATGCAACAACATATATAGTAGTATGTGCAATTTTTCTGGGTTAAATTAAAACTCAAATATGGTTTGGTATGCAAACCTTTTCTTTAACATATTTGAACCGTCAAACTTTCAATATAACATATTAGTAGAATTTTATGGTATGAATACAACCCAACAAACATATTCTCACTATTTAACTTGAAACAATTGGTCCAATCGTCGAAAAATATTTTAATTTAAAATTATTAACGAAAAGTTGACATATTTTATTTGAAATTACATAATCAGACATCTTGTAATTTCAGCGGCGTTTTAAAAATTGAGATTATTCTGCTTTACAATTTTTAGGGAAAATAAATTTTATTACAAAAGTCAAATCATGTACTATTAAAATTATCAGAATAAATATCTACGTGAGAAAGAGCTACTACTATTATTACTTCTCTTCTCTCTTAGAAAAAGACAGAAGGGATCCACGTATTTGACCATGTACTAAAATAGTAAAATACACAATTAGAAGCTTCAAAGTTTACCAAATAAAAATAAATTTGAAATTACTTCTTTTTTCTAAGAACAATTTATTAAATATTCAAATAAAATTCATTAAATTTCTTAGGTATGTTTGACTCGATGAAAAGACCTTTCTCCGTCTACCTTTTTGTGGTGTATAATTTCTTTTGCGAGTATCATTTTTAATTTAAAATTTTAAAAATACGATTGGTTGTACTTGTAATGTACCAGAAAATAATACACAATGGAACTAGACGACAAGAATTGGGGAAAGCTCCACGCGACCAACGGGTAATGTAGGCCACGCGCAGATACACACACAAACACACACACCGCCAGCAATTTGGATGTGGCCAAAATCCAAATTCCCTTCCAATAATGTAACTCTAAAGTTGTCAATTTGATTAAAAAAATCGATTTTAATCAGATTTTATGATCCGTCATGCCATGGCAGGGAAAAGATAAAGGAATTATTATTATCATTACGGGGAAAATTCAAAGTTTGCAAATTTTAATCATTATTGTCACACCAAAGCCACGAGAATGGACCCAAATAAAATAATCACAAATTTATCAGCTAATTACTTGCATTTGCGCTTGTTTATTGAGAAAGAAAAGTAGACAATACAAGTTACTCGAGTAGTTATAGCCATAATCATGGCTATTACAATAAAAGAACTAATAATGCGCATTAATTAAAGTTCAATTATGAAAGTTCGTTTATCAACTTCAAAACCTTCACAATATTATGAAAGTGTTATTTAATACTACTAGTATAGGGTTTCTGATCCTAAGTAATAAACGTAAATCTAACAGTGTGGCGGGTTAATTGCTACTACATTTATCATTTCACATTTCACTTGAGAAAGACTTGGAAATAATCTGATTATTACACTAAGTTAGAATTAGTTATAGCTTGTAGGCAGTCTATTTGTAATGTAGGCTTGTCCATATTCCACTAGGGCTGGCTGGCAATTCATGCCTTATTTTTCCTTTTTGACATGGGAGTGGAAGGATTTGAATCCTAAATCTCACTTCTTACAAATTGAAGTCATTTGAATGTCTTTTTGGATACAATTCATGCATTAATATGTTAATATAATAACGATACGCCATGACTGTACCAAACACAAACGCTACCCCATCAAGAATTGCTAGACACGAATACGAACACAACACAATTTGTAGAGACACAGACATAACAAGGGCACAATGCACACATGAAAGGAGACAATTCGTTTCGTTTTGCTACTATAAAGTAATAATAACACGATACAATAAAATCAAACCTCTAACTAGAAATAATTTAATAATAAAAAAATAATATATTTAGGGGCCGTTTGGTATTCATATACCAATATATCAGGTATCAATATAGGTATCAGATATCAGGTATGAGTATTAGATTGATATTTGATATTCGTGTTTGATATGTTGAAGATATCGATTGATATCTAGTGAAAAGTAAAGTAGAGATATGAGTCATATACTAGCAAAAATTGGTATACGAAAATTAGCATATCAAGTATATTAATTTGATACTCATATACTGATATACCAAACACAAGGTATGGATATGAGCCATATTGATATTCATACCTGATATACGTATATGGATATCAAACGATCCCTTAAAGTTATAATTAAATATTTTTTTACTATAATGTTAATACTCCTACAAAAGTGTTATATATATCTTTATAAACTATAATAAAAAGGCCGACTTGCCATTTTTAGAAACTTTTTTTTTATAGTTTTTGTTTAATATTCTATTTTTAGAAATTATTTTCATAATGGTATAGTTGTAATTGTTCATTAATATTTATCAATCAACTATTTAATACTCTCCCTGACCACGAAAATGTGCCCTACTTACCTTATTTTTCTTGTCCATGAAAATGTGTCCTACTTCACTTTATGTACCATTATACCCTTCATTATTTATATTATCTACCAAATTTTACCTTTATCTTACCCACAATAACTTTATACCACTACCCCCAACTCTACTTTTATCCCATTCACAACAACTTTATCATTTTTTCTTAAAATATGTGCCGTACACACAATGGGGCATATTATCATGGATGGAGGGAGTATGAGACGTTACAAGTTACAACAGAATAATTTATGGAAAAAATTAATAGTAATAATTATTTTTCCAATTTTATGTTATTTTTCTACCTATAAATTCTATAATTCCACAATCAACTTTATCCCAATTTCACATTATTTGTGCTCCTTCATTCCTACTAAAGAAAACATGATTAATAAGAAAGAGTTGCACCAAGAGGAATGACATAATACTTAGATTAGAGTTGGTTTTTTTTATCAGGTTTTAGATAAGTTTTTCTAATTTCTGCATCTTTTTGTCTTCTCTAATATTTCTACATCTCTCTACACATGTTTCATATTTATAAGGAGACTTTTCTTCTTTCTCTGTGTTGCATTTGTGGAGGCTCAACATTGCCGCTAGCCAATTCATAAATTTAAAATCCCGTAGGATTTGTGCCACTTATCTCGATTATTTTCGCATTTACTTTGTTTTCATCCAGAATAACATAATTTCTGAATTTGAGGAAAGTAGAAGGTTAACTCTCTCTCTCTCTCTCTCTCTCTCTCTCTCTCTCTCTCTCTCTCTCTCATTATCTCTTAGAATATAGGAAGAGTTTTGTGTTTGTGCGTATCAATATTGTTTCATTACTATTAAACAGAAGAAATGCCTTCAACATATGTGAAAAAGCTAGAATGTTGCAGTTATTTGTTTCTTTTATTTCATTTATTCAAATTTATTTAGTATCATAACAATCCCACACATCGCGTGGGCAGTATGCTAGCACATTATAATGTCATAACCATGCGTGTTACTGTTAGTGTTGTATTTCGCATCATGTCAAAAGTTGTCAGCCATAGATTCGACTAAGTTCGTGAACCAACAAATGAAGCACAGTTAAATTTCAGTCACTCCGAAACTAATCCATGGGATATTGAGATAGTGAACAGCAAAGCTAATTATTTCTGAATATATAATAAAGATGTAAGAAAATGTAGAATTTGATAGGCAGAAGTGAAAACTTGCCTCTCAAACATGGCAAAGAAGGAAATCAAGTAAGTTTCATACTCTACACCCTACCCTTGCAGTTCAAAATGACAGCAAAAATACCTTTAGCTACAACAAAATATTTGGCTAAAATTGATCCATCCTGTGATGCAGATTCTCACTTCACTTGCATTTTGCTGAACTGATCTGCAGCCATAGACAACGATTGAATCGAGACAGGGTATGAACGACCCATCTGCACGTTTCAAGATATTTTATCAGGTTACAGTAATATGTTAAAATAAGCAGCAGTTTTGATATCATATAGAAAGAGCTCGTAGGCCCGACTATCATAAGCTTAGGCAAGGCCAAAATGGAAACATTAAGTCTTCTCATATGTTTCAGAAAGTTAACTCCACCTAAACCAAGTGATTCAAGATTATAGCTCTACACGACAATTTTTAGATTTAATGATGCAATGTTTTTAGCAAGCAGAAGAAATATGGGCTCACCGTGCTGGTGATGTGGAAGGTATCTACATAGCCAGCAAATTTGGAACCTGCAAACATAAATATACGAACTTGATTACAAACTATGAGGAATTATATGGCCTCTTAACTCGTACCAATTGTACTCCCATCAAAAGAAAATCTCAACAGCAGAGGTAGCTACAAATTCATTACAAAAATGAACTTCTAAAACAGCAAGGCTAGCAGCATCAAGGGCATTTCTTATCAGACAAGAGAGACCTTTTTCTGGATCTTATCTGGTATAACAGAAAAAAATACGATGATACAGCCTGCAGGTGCAGAAGCCAAGGTCTCAATTGTTGATCATAATAAGCTTATCTAATGCATTTGATTTCAGTTAACTGAGCTCGAGTGTGATGTAATATAAGTATATCTTTATCTGCATTCGAAAATTTCACGTATCAGTAATAACATAGATGACGACCTAAATCAGTCATCTCTAGATTCTCTACCTAGAAGGGGGGGCTAATTCCAGTCTCACTCAAGTAGCAATTCTATATCCAAGTGTTATTACGAAACAGCTTCCACTTAAACTTGGTCATTACTGCATCATAAGTGCAAGCACAACTTTTTCGAAAATTAATTTCATAGTATTTTGCACAAGACAAGTTTCTGGAGTATTAGCAATCCAACCAACTATGACACCCAAAACTCGCTCAATTATATCATAAGAAAAATAGGCACAAACACAAATACCACATGCTTGATGAAGTCCACTTACTCTTTTTTAAACCAGCAGGCTTTGCAAGCAAAAGAGCCTGTACGAAAGCACCAACGTTTTCTTTCAAACTATTCTCTGGAAATTTAACCTGAAAAACGACAGTAGAAAACCAAGACAATAATTAGAGCTTTGAAATGGACAAATGTGTCGAAAAGGCTTGTAGAAGGAATAGGACTGCAGAAACAACTATACCTTCCCTAGAGGCACGTGTACAATTGCAGTTTTGTCTTTCTCGAAAGGAACACACTCCTTCGCATCTTTGACAGCTCGAGCTATGTCATTGGTTAGAGTACCTTTCTGCATTTAAGATCTCTGTGAGACATAATTTCCACCTACATGTAAAATGACAAGATGCTGATATAACCCACCTTGGTATCTGGCATCAATTTCTTCAGGTATTTTGATATCTGCATGTAAAGACAATAAGATTCAGACCTTGGATAAAGATAGGTGCTAACGGTGCTTCGATATATTGAAAATCCAAACCTTTCTAACATGTTTGATCATGGCTGGAGTAGCAACACACTTGTCAAAGTCCATTTTGGCTTTACCTGCATGTATCCACAAGTCATTTTGATCCAACTTGAGTATGCCACATTATACCAAAACTCAAAAACCCACTCCTTAGCACATGTTACCCAGCATAAGATGCACGTGTCCACGTCAGAGTGAAAAGCTCAAGATGCATATTTACTCTTCTACAAAAAATCTACATATGTTTGCCGAATTGTGAGGAGTCTTAGGGGACACACACAAACACGCACACACTCACACAAAAAACATTATTTTAAGATGGTAACAACAATGACATCATCAAAATTTGACTGTTTAAATGATGGTAGATGGACCAAGTCAACAATTTCCTTCATGAGATTTTTGTACACCTCTTTATACCATTTTTAGGGGAATGAGTTGCTCTGCATTATGTGGAGACTAACAGCAGAGGTATAGCCCATAAAGTCAGAGAATCTGCTTTTAAGTGCTGACTTACTACATGCTTGTTGAATTATGTTTGATATAAATACTCAGAAAGAGCTAAAAATCACCAGCGATGATATTCTCCACCAGCTCTGGGCCACCGACGACATCAGCTCCAGCTTCTCGGGCTTCATCTGCAGAGGCTCCTTCCGCAAAGACAGCCACCCGATATGACTGATGAGGATCAAATTTATTAGACATAAGAGCTATAACAACATGATAAAGGAACTTGGAATTAAAGTAAACCATCTGCTGTACCTTGCCAGCACCATGTGGAAGGCGCACAGAACCATCCAGCTTCTGCATTTAAGAATAGGAGAAGTTTAAAGATCATTTCTCAAATATCGTTGATACTTGTACCAATAGATGACACTTTGTGCTTCAGATCTCAGTTGATCATGTGCAAAACAAAATAGACTTTACAGGCACTTAACGCTGGTAGAATGAATAGAAACATCAAAGCATCAGCAAAATAGACTTTCAGAATTCTATTGTATTGCTTTCTTTTTTAATTCTCTTTTTTGGTTTTTTTAGTCCAATGTTTCATGCAATTTATAAACCATCAAGAATTACAGTAGTATCAATAATGCAATACAGAAAACGTGACAACAACTCCTTCAGCATATTATCAGTAGACCTCATGTAGGAGGGGATCTAATATGCAGAAATGTGGATAGAGCATGACGTAGAAGCAAACTAACAGCCATGCAGCAAATGAGACAGAAAAGTTATAAAAGAAGACAGCAAATATGTATACAGAGCTCCCTACATAAGATGACATAATGACAAGAAATGATCTCCTCCAAAAATATCAACAAGAACAAGAAAAATCTAGTTTCAGTTAAAAATATTCAGCTGCAACCCAAGCACGAAATGTAGCTCTTGAGTTAATTTCTTTAGATAAACACTTGTTCGTGTTTACTTGCTCTGTTCTTCTGATATGAGAAATAGAGATAGATCCTTTGACAGGTCATTTAAATTGTGTTCAGATATTTGCCAATCCTCTTTTTCTTTTCCCTTTTCAAAATCTATTATATATATAAAGAGGGAGTTTGCAATTGAGAGTCAATTTCAAATCAATTTGATGGCAATTTTGTAAATATCAGTTAATTGAAGGTAAAAAATATAAGCATATAATATGAACATAAAATCGTGCAATTTGAAGCATTGACGTGGCCCACTATTCTCCAAAAATAAAAAAAAAACTCATGTATAAATAGTTTTTATCAATTGCACATAATTTACAAATTATATTTTTAAATCATATTATATTGAAATATATTTTGCTTCTAAACATTTCTCATGTAGCATACTAAAGATTTATAAATAATTTTATGTATATGTAAATTTAATGTGATCTTTAAAATTATCACATACACATAACTCTAAATATAATAAGATCCAGCTCTAAAAGCTTAAATCAATACATATATATTATAGGGTAAAATTATGGATAATATAGACATTGGCACAAATTGGAGTGTTGTACAAAAAAACACTAAGGTGTTAAATCTATTATATAGTACTATTAAGAGACATCAATTTTTGATAATGGTCCAATTACATAATGATATATCTTATTTATTAGACATCTACTTATGTTAAAATGAGTAAATTATAAACATACAAAGAGGAAAATTATCGTAGGCTTAAAGTGCAAAAAAAAAAAAAAAAAAAAAAGAGTTAAGAGTACATAAGATATAAAATTAGAATAATATTTTTTTTAAATACGAATATTCACCAACAAACTCAAAAAGAAAATTCAACCTTGGGCCATGCATATTATTTTAATCAATTTCATATAATACATAATGATGGTCCCGATAACTAGTATCTGGTATACGGGGGGAATACACCGGTAGCAATTTTCGTTTTGCTAAGTCTTTTCACTGAGTTGAACTCCTCAAGTCACCTGGCTCCACAACTGGAAAAGGCAGTTGGAGCGGCTCTACAGCTGGTTGCTCAGTTGGAGCTGATCACACAGTTGGCAGCACAATTGGCTCATATGCCTGAAGGTGAGCTGTATGCACCAACTGAGGTTTTAAACAATTTTGCGTTTCAGAGATTTCAGACAACGATGTCAAGATTCCGTTTTACATCCTTCCAATAATATATAAATAGTAATAAGACAGAAGTTTCCCCTTCTCAGCTATCAATAAAGTAAAATCATGTTTTTAAGTTTTTCAAATATCATTCCCCATTACACTGTCACTGAATTGAAGTAGCAAAAACCTAAAAGAAGATCCCAAACATCATATGTGTGATATTGCAGGTGGCACAATCCATGAAACTAGTAAAGACATGAAAAGAGCGATACACATACCAGATCAGTTCGAACCAAGTCACGTGTCATTCTTACATGTGCTTCTAAAGTTTCTTCAAAAGTTTTCCTGGCATTAGCCTGCACAATTGCTAAAACGTCAACAAACAAAATCAGAATTAGGTATCAATAAATTGAGGGAAAAAATGGGCAAAAACCATTGCAAGCATTGCATACAATGAAAGAAAAAAAGAAAAGAAAAAAAAAAAGGTGCACAAATTAACTTCCATTTACTTAACACGGTAAGAAATCTATAACCCCCAACCCATGGAAAAGATAAAGGGAAAAGGGACAAAGTTATATCCAAGAAATGACTAGAGAGAGCAAAACACTAGCAAGTAAGGCAATCATGCATAATATAAAGCCTGATCTTATTAAACTTCATCGGAAATCAAGAACCCAAAAAAAAAATGAAACTTCATTAGAAGCCGAGGAGGTTCAAAAGAGATGGTTCGTTATTGTCAAATTATTTACTAACTAGTTATTCCATATATATTGGCATTAATCATTCTGTTAAGTTCCAGATTTAAGAGCAACACATTGCTCAATATGAAAACAGCCTAACGATAAGAAAACACATTGGCATTAATCATTCTGTTAGGTTTCAGATTTAAGGTTCTGAACATCAATTCCTACGACTGTCAACCACAATGCTATTATAGCAAGAATATGAAACATATATACTCTTCATCGCCACATTCTACTGGCAAGAACCATGAAAGCAGAACATTGCATCCCAACCATACAATTATTATAACTATCGTTGCCCCCAAAACAAATAAGAACATCAAATATCTTCGAGTTAATCAAGATTGGATAATTCTTCGCCTATTTGCTTTCCATTTTTGCTTATAGATATCCTTGACCTTAGGTGATAGATCACGACAAACAAAGCAATATCAAAATCCATAACCTTGCCAAATGATGAAGCGCCACAAATGCAACATCAATTCATCACAACAGATCATGATAACAGAGAAGGCAAACTAAACATAAATAAAACCAAAAAAAAAAAAAAGTCAAAAAAACCGACCTTTACAAGCCTAATAGCCTCCTTCACATCATACACCACCTTGCCTTTCTCCTCAGTTTTGCCTTTCTCCTCAGTTTTGCCTTTCTCCTCAGTTTTTTTATCAACATTGGCCACCTTAATCAACTGGGGAAAAGGCAAATTCACATCCTCCTCCATCACCTCCTTTCTAGCATACCTCACATTCTCCCTCCCCCTACGCTGAATCATCCTCCTCTCCCTCTCCATCTCCTCATGCCTACCCCCCTTCTCCTCCTTCCCCGCATTCTCCCGATCATCGGGCAACGGAGCGACCCGGGCAGCGTACGAAACCGGAGAAAGCCCTAACGCTGGCGTATCCTTCATATACCGCATTTCATCCCGGCTCCATGACCGCTTCTCTAGATTCGGCATTTCCCTTTCAAAATTATTATTCGACATTTCATCCCGAGCCTCAGTCCTTTCCGGCTGGGTATCTTCGGGCGGTGGAGCTTTGGGTTTGGGGGCATAGGATACGGGCTGGATGGGAATGGGAGTTCGGGAGTTTGCATTGGGTTGGGAGATAGGTTCGGGGGGAAGGATCGGCTTGGGCTCGGAGCAGAAGTGGCGGCGGAGGAGAGAAACAAGGTGGCGAGGCGGCGGCTGATTGGAGAGGCGGTGGCCGTGGGAGAGCAGGTGTTTGAAGGCCCCCATTTTTGTGAGTCGAGGTTTTTTCTTTGGCAGTGCACTCGCAAAGGAGGAGACCGGGGGTTTTAGCAAAAGGGTTTTTTTTCATTTTCACTTTTATTTATTTATTTCTTCTTCTTTTTTGGTGCAATTTTTTTTTTTTTTCTTTTTAAATGACAAATTTGGAGTCTTACATAGCCAATACTAACATAACTACCTACACCGCCGCATCTAAAAATGAGTTTTGCTTCAACTATAGACCAAACAACGTCATTAGTATAGCTCAACAATGAGGTTTCAGTTATGTCCACGTCTGTTTTCGGTTGCCATGTCAGCTCAGAAATCGCCGAATTCAAGTTGGGTAATAAAATCAGACAAAATTAAAAGTTTGAAAATTTTGAGTCAGACTTTTAGGGTGCAAAACGCGACAATTCGAATAATTTAGAAATTTACATGCCATTATTATGGCTTTTTAATTATTAAATATGTACACGTCAGCTTTCCGACTGCCATGTCAGCACGAAAATCACCAGAAATCGAGTAGGTAGCAAAATTAGACGAAATTAAAGGTTTGAAAATTGTGAGATATATTTTTTTTTCTAGGGTGCGAAATGCGACAACTCAGAAAGTTTAAAAATTTACAAACCATTAACCCTTTTTTGAAAGATAACAAGCAAAATACTATGTCTATTAATTTTTTTTTTGAAAAGCTGTATTTATAGTGTTAAGAAACTGACGTGAAAAACATAATTGGGAACTAATTTTCTAGTCCAACTTAAACTAGGAAACTAAATCAACCCTAATACTAAAATACCATAAATAAAACCTACCAACTATATAATTCCAACATATAGTAGTTGTTATTCAAGGAATCACAAGGTGAAATTGATGAGTAATTCCTTGATCTAGCTTAAAAGTTAAAATTTTGTACATTAGGTTTTGAACATTGAAGAAACTGTAAAAGTCAAGGACCAATTATAGGTAATATCAAATCAAATTTCGTTTCCTTTGAAAACATCTTCAATATGTCAGAAAAAGGAATATGTTCCATCCTTCACATTTTTCATTTTGGGAGGGTCCCTCTCTCTCTCTAGCACAATCTATTTTGACAGCCTCATCAAGAACATCTTCAGCTGGAGAAATGGGGTCCTAATATAAGGAAAGATCAAGCGTTCAGCTTTGTGAACTTAGCAACAAAAAGTCCACTTGTTGATGACGTCACGGGATCGAAACGTAAAGTTTTTGGTATTCTTGCTTGCCTACAAGGCCAGTTCTTCGCAGCATCTATCTCCAGCAATTCTGCAAAAACGGCAAAAAGTGAGATCATAATGCTACTCTCAAATGTTATCCCAGACAACAATGAAGAACTTTTATCTACATCATTCAATTTGATCAGAATGCTAATAGAATATCCAAATAAATTATACAATCAACGGAAATGTTGAGAATAGGTGAATCAGCCTCAAAGTAGCGATGTATAGCAGTAACTTACTAGCGGATGCATGTTCTGAGAGGAAGCGCTCTACCACGTCTTCATTCTGAGCAACCGTCAAACTATTCAACATATGACAAAACATGAACACTATGTTAAAGAGTGACTGTAGTGAAAACCATGAAAGGCTTTTTAAAATTTCAGGCAATTCTATGAGAAAGGACCTGCATGTGCTGTAGACAAGAGATCCTCCAACTTTCAGCAATCTAAATCCATTAGTTAGCAATTTTAACTGCAACAGGGAAAATTACCTAATGGAATGTAGGAAACTAGCGTCCAAGAGAAAGGAGGGAATGATGAAGCAAATGCATCCAAATATTATCGAATTGAGCTTTCAGAATTAACCAGAATGATAAAATAACAATACAAAAATATTATTGTATTCTGTAGTTAGAACCCATACTAATGTAAGGACAAACATGTCCATCAGGAGAGACGTATCAACGTATATGAATATTGCTTCCACAAGACCAGATTTCTATACTGGTTTAAGTCTTGGAATGACCGCAAGTAAAGTTAGGAGAGAATAACATGAGCACATTGAAGCAGATATGTACCTGAAGAACAGTCAAATCATCAGTCCTCTCAGCATCCAGTACACGGCGTTGAAGTGTCATCCAGCCCCATTGTTCAAACTTCTGAATGTGTTTTATCGAACCATCATGAGTGCATTCTGCATCCACAAGGACCTGAAGTAAATTCCAAGACAGAGTGATGATAAAAAAATGTTAAGTTTGCAAGGAACAAACAAAGAAAGAAACAGAAATATGAGAAGATGGACAAATATTACGGTTCACCTTGTCATAGCCAAATTGAGAAATTTCATGATCGTTTACTTTTCTGTATACATCAAGTTTCCTCAAACCAACCACCCCAGAATGTCGCCCATAAAATATAAGTTCGGGTTCATGATTTTGTGAAAATGTTTTAGAAGCTTTAGCAATCCTTTTCCGTTCTTTCCAAGGCCTCCGATGCGTCCACTCATTGTATATCTTAGAATTTTCTTCCGTCGGAACATTGCCTACAGCATAATGATACGTCCACATGTCAGGGAAATATGATCAAAATTCATTTACTAGAACCATACTTCCAAAAACTAAATTAAACAATTAAATTATTTCTAGATTCACTACACGATTCAGAGTTCAACTGAGCCCTCAGTGGAGTAAGGGAGAATGTTGTTCCATCAGCAACAAAAAGACGGCATTGGTCACCAAGAGCATATTTTTGCATCAAAGTTCTTGAAGCTGCTAACCGATGCCTAGCAACATCAACACCAGTCACAGAACCTGAACAACCAAGAAGGTCCAGTATCATACAGAGTTTAGCACCTGCAAACAGATGAGAATGATGAGTGGAAGGGAATTAAAGAGCTCACACAGATACTAATACGTACACACATAACGAGGCATACTCATATAAACTTGACGCTCAGATGTAGGTTATGCATAACATGGAAAAAGTACTCATAGTCATTGCCAGTATTTTCAACAAACATAAGATGAAATTGAGTTCAAATATGCAGGAATATCAGCACAAAACACTATGAAGAAGCACAGACCAGGAGCAGCACAAAGGTCAAGGACATGATCACCCGGTGAAATACCCAAAGCCAAAACTGCAGCTCCTGAAGCTGCATCTATGCCATATATCTACAAGATAAATTTTAGTAAATTAACTAGAATATTCTTTGCAAAATTATTTTTGCTGAAATTTATAAAAACACAAAACAATAACATGAAAACACTTCAAACAATGGCAAGGAGAAGATGGAACAAACACAGAGAGAGATGTCATATTAAAATAAATAAATTCATTCTACAGAACTGCAACCGTGACTAACAACTGTTCTAGTAACAAACGTGGTATGCTTTACATACACTTATTTTCCACAATTCAGATATGTAAAAAACATTGTTGCAAAATTGAGAGGCCCCCTACTATCTCGCTGCTCAGTAACAAACCAACTAAATCAAATTCCCCTCATTTAGGAAATAGAATATCCAATTATCGAAACAAATAAGGAAGTGAGGATTATCGTTTTCACCTTTCCTTCCTGATATGCCTTCGTGCTAGCGATTCGAACATCAGGTGGAAGATAATAGAAATCAGGCAGCCAACAAACCTCTTCAAGCTTACACTTCATCTCAACTTCAATTTCCGCCAGTTCGAGTTTACATCCTGGTTTTAACCTTGAAGAAAGAACAAACACCTAATCACAACCTCGAACTAAAATAACCTTACGTATTCGTGAACATCAAAGTATCTCCGTTAAACTGGACCCGCTCTCAACTCCAAGGGAAGCAACGTAACCGATCAATTTCTAGCGTCTATAATTACAGATGCTTACTTTAAGAATTCAAGCCATCAGAAACTCAAAATTAAGGCTTTTATTGATTATCGTAAGCACAAAACCACTACTCCATTGAAATTTAATTCAGAAAAAAAAAAAAAAAAATACGCGCAGAAGATATATTGTTTCCAGAGAGAAGTACCTAATGTAACGAGGAGTAAACTGAGAGGCGGCATAAATTGAAGGATCCAAGCCGTTTTGATTGAGAAATTCGAGAAATGATTCCGGCAGCGGCAATTCAGAGACGCCCCCCACCACCTCCATGGCACTAAGCGTATGGCGTCAACAATGTCTAAACCAGTATAGATGATAAACAATGCCTGAAAGAACAGGTGACGTAGATTCTGCGGCGGAGGGGGTTGTTGTGGTGGCGGTGGTGGTGGCGGCGGCGGTAGTCGGCGGTTTGGACTTTGGAGTAGGGGTATTAATCAAATCAAATATTTTAATTTCATTCGGGATTTGTATTCGAATTTTGATATTCATACTCGTAATTTTAGTATTCGAATTCGAATTCAAATATTTTTATTGATTCGATTAATTTTCAAATACTTATTAGTAATTATGTTATTCGATTCGATATTCGCAAAGATTCGATTAGATATTATAATAATAATATAATTTTAATATATATTTATATTATATATTTTCTTAAGTTGATTATGTTATATAGTTAAATTTTTAAATATATATTAAACGTGTTGATGTTAATTTGACCCATCTTCAAGTCTATTTCAAGATAAGGTCAACATTACTTTAATATATATGTAAATTGTTTAAAGTCTAATCTCTTGAGTGGTGCAAAAGTAAGTTATAGTTTCTTATTTTTTTTTCCTCTATCTCTCGCTACTTTACATTGTCTCTCTATTTCATCGTTCTTATTATTGTTCTTCATCACTTTACTCCACAAATTTCCAGCTAGTCTTTTTTCATCTCATTCCTCTATGGATTCGAGTATTTGATTCGAATTCGTAAAATCATTCAAGTATTCGAATTCAAATCAAATTTAAAATTCGACCACGATTCGAATTCGATTCGGTTCGATAAATAGTTCAGATTCGATCTGATTAGAATGATATTCGATTTGATTCGATTCGTTTGCAACCCTAGTTTGGAGGCCTTTTCAAGGGGGGTTTTGTTTTCCCTCACGGTTGTAATTAGTTCCTAATCATAATAAAACGGTAGAAAAAAGTTTCGATCAATGAATTAATTACTTTTGGGACCTTCATCTACTTTATAATTCAACTTGACCCTATTTAATTTAAAAGTGTTTATTACCCGACCAAATAAAAAATTTACCTCCATACTAGGGCTCTAAAAGAGCCGAGTCGAGTATTGGTGTGCTCGAACTCGACTCGTTTAAATATTCGTTTGCTAGAGCTCGAGTTGAGTAGTGTCATTGCAATCGAACTCGATTCGATCGAAAATTAGCGAACTCAAGTTCAACTCATCAAATACTCAATAAACGGAGTATTCGAGCTCAGATCGAACCTGACTCGTCAAGAACTCGATTGCATACAATTTGATGGCCAAGGTTCAATAGACTTTATATATAACCCCGTACTTGACTATAGGCTCAAGAGATCTATAGGCAATAAATTTTTTTGGGGCCAAAATTTTAAGTTATATATATATATATATATATATATATATATATATATATATATATTAAAGTAAAAGAATTTTTACAATAATGTTACGTTAGATTAATTGAAAAAATTCTATATACATCTTCAATACCTTCTGTGTTCGATCTTCCTGAGCGAAATTTTGAATTTCGCTTAAGGCCTTGTGAGACACAAGATTGACCCAATTTATATACAAAACTCGAAACAAGCTCGATTAAAACTCGATTTGTAAGTTATCATACTCGATTGAAGGCTCGCGAACTTGCTCAATTAAATACGAGCCGAACCTCGAGTCGAGCAACATAATATTCGAATTCGACTCAATAAACATTTTAAGTTTGAATGTCACTCAATTAATTATCAAATCGATTGACGAATGAGTTCTTTTTAAATCGATCACCAAGTAAATCACGAAGAGCTCGGCTCGTCTACGGTGCTACTTAAACATACAATGTTTAAGAAGGATTGGAATATTGGATAAGTTAGTGCCAGTGCGAAGAGGGGTTGATAGTGTGTAATAGTAATAAGGGAAAAGTGTGGGAGACCTGTTCGATAATTTCGAAGCTTGGTCAATTGCTCTTGCTCCCCTTTCTGCATGAATAAAACCGGCGCCCGCACAACCCCTCAAACATCGATGATGAAATGAGCAAATTCTTGATCTTCACACTTCTTCTCAGCTTCTTAACCGATCCAATTTTCTCAATCGTCCAGCTCAGTTCCCTCTCCTCTTCGTTCCCGGACACTCCCGCCAGATTCAGTAGCTACTCTATTCAGAATTTTAATGATACTTTATGTTGATTTTCCCTTGTTGTTATTGAATTTTTTATTACTTCTTTCCAATTGGAATTTGTGATTGCAGCTAAAGGTCTGAACGGCAGCGCAGTCTGCGGGGTTTTGCAGGTGGCTGAGCCGCTCGACGCCTGCTCGCCGCTGCTCGATGAAGGCGAGGACGGCAGTGCAAATATTGTTCTGATTGTGAGGGGGAAATGCGCGTTTGAGGAGAAGATCAGAAATGCGCAGGAAGCTGGGTTTCGCGCCGCCATCGTATACGATGATCGGTATAACCAAAACCTCATTTCAAGTGAGTTAATAGCGACCTCCTCAAATTTTATGCTTTATGACTTCTTTTTAAGAATTTCTATGGTGCAGAAGTTTATGCGATATGGAATTGGAATTCTCTTGCTTATTGAAGATATTATATAAAAATTGAACTGATTCTCCACTCTAACAGCCTAAACTGTTAAACCTTTTGACGAGGTGGTTATTCAATATAGTATCAACTATTAAGCCATGTTAAATCCAGCTGATCCTCTTCGATTACTTTGTAATCGCCTACACATGAGAGAGAATATGGTTTAACTGGCTGAATAGTGCTTCGTAGTGGATAAAGAGTTCGTAGCATTGTTATTGAGCTTCTTAGAACAAGTATAAGTGTAATATAACTTTACTTTATCTTAGGTGTGGTATTAATTTAATAAGTTTAGACAGCAACTTTGTAGTGTTCGACAAATTTCTGTTGTCCTCTGAAGTAAACGATGCAGTCTTCTCTCACACAGCAAGAGTTGGGTTAAGGTTTTAGTTCTTTGCTGATAATGATCCGAAATGCTGGATTGGAATGATTAAATAAATATCCGCATTGCTCTTACATGTTACCTTGCCATGGCTTTATAACCGTTCATGCATCTCAGATGAGCAGATTTGAATTCCTTGAGTGATATTTGTGCAGTAGTTCAAAGTTGAATGATTGTCTCTACTCTGCTGTTTCTTTGTGATTTATTCCATTGTTGGTTCTCTTTTCTTTTTGACTTGACCCTGCTTTGCAAGGGCAGAGGTGTCTTTCTCGATTTTGAGCTCAATCTAGTCTTGTTGCTCTTAATGACATAGTGATGGGAGATTCTGAGGGAGTGTGGATATATGCTGTATTTGTTTCAAATACAGCAGGGGAGATCCTGAGAGAGAATGCTCGAGGAGTGGGAGGTGAATGCTGCATCGTCTCATTTGTTGATGAAACTGCATGGACAGTGCTGGTTATATCATTTATTTCAGTCCTTGCTGTAATCTGTCTCCTCCTTGCAATCTTCTTAACAGTCGGCCAATGGAGAAATCATCAAGAGGCAAGGACTGCTGTTAATGGTAAGGTTGTGGATATGCTTCCCGAAATTAGATTTGGCTCTGTGAATCTAATTGACCCTATGGGAGAAACGTGTACAATTTGTCTCGAGGACTACAAACATGGCGAAAGCCTAAAGATTCTTCGTTGTCGACATGGTAAGTTCTGGTTCATACGCAGTTCACATGTCTTTGTATTTGCAGCTCATATTGCGCATGTGTGCGCAGATGGTCTTTTACACTGTTGCATATATTTCACTTGTACCCCCAAAATGGTCATTTTGGTATCCCGTGCACTGAAAAAGTAAACTCCTGAGAAAGTGGCAAGACGAGAAAACAGAGGAAACTCAACCTAGTCTCAGAAAGTTTATTATCTTTCTGTGAAATATGTTATGAGGAAACACTTAGGAGGTAATTGGTATGATGGAATGGAGGATGGAATATTTTGTTTAAGCTGCGTGCAATATTTTGTTTCTTGTGGCTGTATTAATGCATTTAAGTTATGTTTACAGGTTTCCACTCGAGTTGTGTGAATTCATGGTTGACAAAATGTGCCACATTCTGTCCAGTTTGCAAGCATGATGTAAGGACTAAAATTGCTTCATCAGTCAAGTGACCAGAGACCTACCCGACCTCTCTCTGGGGTACACATTCTGCTCAATTGCCGTTCTTGGCATGTCAACGACACTCTTCAAGTATATGGAGTGTGACTGTCATCCCAACTCACCGTTTCCAAAGGATATGATATACTGGTTTCCTCTGTACTGGGCTTGAGATGTCTGTACGAACACGTTGAAGACTGCTCGTACTAAAACGTTAAGCAGAGGAGCTATTTTTGGATATAACAGCTGCATAAAGGAGCAAATGCAGATAATTCGAGCATTTGGAATGTCCTTAAATTAACAATGAATATACACTGCATTGTTTTTTTCTTTTTTCCTTAATTTTCTCTTTCGATGGGATATGAAATGGATGTATAATACTTTATTTTACTAGTCATAATTAAGAAGGTATTCTTCACTTCATTCTTCGAATATAAGAAAAATAGGAACAGAAAAAAGATGGGGGGAGTTATCTGCCATTGCATTTTCTCATTATTACTCTATTTTATCTCTTTCAGAATAAGAGTGTGAATAAGAAGACAGAAAATGGGGAGAGAAAGTGGGGAATGTGATTATTTGGCTTGCCTAACTAATGTTCTAATACTGTGTTAGATATCACATTCATATCAGTATTCGTTTTGTAGTTGCTTTATTTTTTTAGCTTTATAGGTAAAAGAATATTTTTTAATACTGACGTTAATATAAATTGATTAACTTCCACTCCATATCATAAAGTTGAACCGAAAAATAAATATTATCATAGATATCACACGTATTTTACTTTGTTTACTTGTACTATTTATTGTTTGCCAGGTTGGTTCTGACCAATAAGTGATGAAAATAAAAGTTGTACCATCAATGCAAGAGTGCGATGCAATTAAAACCACACGAGATTTCTCCATTTCATTATTTTGAGATGCTAGATACATTATCTATTCACATATTAATAATAGTGTTACCAAGAATTCTGTATAAATCACATCACCTTTTCTTTTAAGGAGAGACTGGTTAATCATTAACTCGTTTGGAACCTAACCTCAAGCGTAAACAAAACCCAACACGAAGAACGACACGATAACACAATACGAACCACAGAGGCCATACATGAAATAGGGAAGGCTTCCATCGTATATAACTATATATTGCAATTAGTCTCAAGTTTCTTTGTGTGTATATATATACCAGTAAAACTAAATTACAGGACCCCAATATACTAACTACCATACCTATACAAGAACATGTTTTATTGAGACTGTAATTACATGAAAATGGGAGGTCAAAAGTACATTTACCAGCCCAATGCCATCAATACAAACCAACTCCCCAAGAACAGTAAAGAATATAAGTATACTGTGTTGTGCCCTTATTGTGTCGACATCACACTCCTTCCAGAAGGCCGTTTTGGGTGTTTCTTTAAACTTCCGGTATAGTCGTTAACGATTCCTGATATAATAGACAACAAAGTAAACATACAAATGTAGTTCTCGAAACATTTGGAGATCACGTAAACAATAAGCGAACAAACCTCAGAGTAATGCATGTGACGACGCTCCACCTTCGTTGTTTTGACAATAGTTTCCCACTTCATATCACTAGTAGGTGCCTTAGAAAAGTTGTTTTCAGGTACTGCTGCTGCACCAAGATACAGGCGTAGAGACGAGTTCTTTGTTGTCATGGAAGGCAACGTACGACACAGCCAAGAATCGGATGGCGATTTAGGTAAAGGCGGTGGAGCAGGAAGTCCGGAGTGTAGCTGCTTTTCTGAAATCTCCAAATCTTGATTCGTTGAATGTAGCTTCAAATCTTGATTTTCTCCAAAAGCAATCAAAGGCGAGATATTGCAATCACCAAATTTGTGAGCATCTGGCGCGTCTCCATCTACAGTAGGCAGCTTCTTCAAATCTTGATGAGGCGAACGCGAATCAACTGCATGCATTTGTTCAGTCCTCCAAGTTTTGGCTGCACCTTGTTGAAGCAATTTTGAAGCAAACTCCGAGTCCTGTGTATTGGGAGAAAACGGCCTTGAGTTTGGTGATTCGACCTTATGTACTGTATCTACATAGAGAGTTTTTTCAACAACGGGATCTTCTGAATTCGACTGATATGGGCTTCCACGATCATCCAAGAACTGTTGGAAGGTTTTTAAGCCCTTACTATGCAGTCCAAAAGCTTCAGCACGCGTAGTTTCTGCAGCAACCGAAAGAACTTCTTTCTCGCTTTCTAGTTGACCACTTTCACTTCTCGATTTAGCCTTATCCTCGTTGAGTTCAGCTGTTTGGATTTTATCAATTGATTTTGTCTCAGTTCTATCAGACCTAGACTGGTCAAATGAAAACAAACTAATATTAATATGTTGAAAAAAGAAAAAGACAAAAAAGACCTGCGTACATAAACAAAGTGTTACCTCATTCTCCATCTCACTGTAAGAGCCAGACGATGTAGATCTAGGTCGTACTCTATTAGCAGAAGATGCTGGCACTCGGGTCCTCACACTCATTGCAGGAACGGGACTTAAAAGGCTGAGCGAACTCTTCAAGCAAAAACGGGGTAGTAAACCACATACTGAAGGCAAATTCGCTCGTTGATCATACTCATCATCGCTCTCTTCTTCTTCCTCCTCACTCTCATGGTAATGTGAATACTTCTTCGCAAAACTAGGCCCATACCGAAGTGAAGGCTTACTTTGATTTGCTGCTATCTTCTTTGGATGCTTCGTATGTACCTGTGGAGGCTGCTTTTTGGCTGCATGAGGGGTCTCTGAAGCCATTGCCTTCGCTGCAGGGAGAAACCTATCCATCATGAACTCACGAGCTTGTGGATCTTCCGAGAATCTTCCAGAAGGTTTTGCCTCTACATCTTCTACTCCACTTAAGCCGCTAATGCTACAATTCAAGAAAGAATATTCTGTCCTCGAGAGCGTACTTCGTGCATCGACATATGCTTCCTCACTATCCCCTGAATCCAAACTCTCGTCCTCCTTTGCAGCATCTTTACTGCTCTCGACGTTTTTCATGCTTTCATCATTGGATTGATCAGTATGAGAGTCGCAAGAAACGCCAATGTCCTGTTTCTTATTTTCACTAGTAAAAGGTGCATCAACGCTATAAGGATCTTGCTGTTTAGCCTTCGGGTACCTCCCGGGAGGAAGCATGGGGACAATGGGAGGTTTGTCGGGGTTTCTAGTTTGAGGTTTCGTCTCTTCCTTAGGTTGTCCAGGCGACTGTTCCCATATAAACGGCACTGCTCCAGGATGTCTAAGAGGACCAGATTTCAGTTCTGATCTGTAAGTAGGAATCTGAGGTCTGACTTGATAAGAATAACTGTCAATTCTCCTATTGTCGCGTTTCTGAGAGGTCACAGTTGGTGCCTGCCGTCTAACGGATAAAAATGGTTGGTCGAAGTTTAACTGTTTGTCCTCCATCAGATTTTTCAGTAACATCAACTCCAACTATCTGTATAAATATCACCCCCAATTAGTAATGTGCTCGATTCTAAAAGCCCCTTTTTTTAAACGAGAAATATCATATGGAGAAGGGTGCATCGAGATCCACAAAAACTACAACCCAAAACGATGATTCAGTTTAAGAACATATCGTCATCATGTGAGAAGAAACACAGAATCCAAGCGTTTTTAAAACTATACTCCTACATTTGTCTAAAGAGGAGCCATTAAAATGTACTTAGAGGCGTATAGCAAGTCAAAGAACATCAAAGTTGCTACCAACATCACATACTCGATGAAATTCTCAGATAAGTCCCTCATCCCATCCACCACTCACCAACCCTTAATCGAAAGAAACGAATACAAAAGACACTGTCTTCCCACAGTAAGCTAGCAGCTATAATACTACTAAAAATACGGTGCTCTCTCTCTACAAATACACTACAGTTTCGCATACAAGAAAATACTACTTACAATTCTAGCCACGTATAGATTGTCCAATGTTCTATGTTAAAAGATTACACGGGTCACAACCACTGGCGGAACGAGGAAGTGGGGGTTGTAAGCAAAATTTTATTTATTTCTATTCTTATAAAATCTTCAAAATTTCAGCATTTTGTGTGGACCGATGTAAAAAGGCCCCCATCACGAAATCGAATTGCAGAAAAATTGCCTTCTCGAAATCTTAAACTTGGAATTTCGAAAAGACGGTGGTCACAACAGAGGCTCTTGAAGCCTAGCTATTTGCAGCATATCTCACTATCTCTTACAGCAAAATTATTTTCAATGCAAACATTTTTTTTATGATCAATAGAGAGAAAAGCAAACCGATTTTGGTAATGGTGATTTTAGATGTCAAGAAAACTACATTACCCCGTTGCAACAGCAACAACTAGAATAAATGAACAGATATTTTGGAAGAAGCTTCTGCTTGAAATCGGACTAAAGCTGCTTATTATTTATTTATTTCACTTTAATTTTGAATAGAAATACTAAAATTCTGATCAAACAAGAAATAATAGAAAAGTAATAGTACGAAGCATGTCTACATCTCTGACTTTTCAATTGGGCTACAAAACTCATAATCCTTTCAACGCAGTCAATGAAATGATCATGCGGTAAGCAAGAATTCAACACACAAAGATTTCGATCAGAAATAAATCATCTTTCAAGTAAAAAATTAACAAATTTCCGGTATCAAAATTCCTGAAAAAAGACAAACCGACATAAAAACAGCGGTGAAAATCACAGCTTCAATCATTCATCAATATCAGCTAATGAAGCTTCAGAAGAAGCAAAGGAAATGACAAACCAAAAGATTTCTGTGGAAAATCATACCCTTTCTCCCAAGAAAATTGAAGAATCTTGAATCTTGAGTGTTTTTCTTGGCTGAATTCTTGCCGAGAGATGAGAATAGTCGAAAGGATTACAACCTTCTGATATATATTTATGATGATGGAAGCTGCCGAACAGCGGCAGTAATAACTTGAGAGGGAGAGAGAGAGTAAACTGGTCTGTGAAGCGAAGATTTTTATTTGCAGTGGTTAGTTTCTTTTTTCTTTTTAACTAGAGACAAAGAGAAAGAGGGAGAAGCTTGGCCTTGTGTAAATGGAGGAGAAACGTGTAATAATTTTAGACTATTCTTTCTTTGTATGCATCTTGAGTGTGTGTGTGTGTGTGAAATTTAAAATTTTGTTATGGGACGTTTACATTACTTAGTAGGATAGGAGTATAATAATCCGTGGACTTTGCCTTTTTGTCTACTGTTTTTTGGATCATGTGATGACATTAAAATATGAGTTGGGAAGCGAGGGGGTGGGGGTGGGGGTGGGGGTGGGGGTTAGGGGGTGGAGGGCCCAAAAGTCATACTTGTACACATGCATCATTGATCATTCATTCCAACATGAAATGTGCTTTTCCAAAAAAAAAAAAGAGAGAAAAAAATATAATATGAAATGTGGGGAATTGAGTACAAAATCATAGTAGTAGTAGTACATAGTATTTCAGGGGCAAGTTGCATATTGTCAAAAATAATTCGGGAAATTCATTAGCTTGGAATAAAGTTGGACACCACCTCAGCATGAGAAAATAATAAGCGCGTGTTCTGTTCATTGACTCAGCAGCATGGTTTAGTGACGGGGTGAGTCAACGTTGCGAAGCGAACGAATTTATTCAAAATTAATACTCCCTCCGTCCAAAAATCATCTTCCTACTTACTCTTTTTATTTTGTCCACAAATCATCTTCCTATTTACCTTTTCGTACAACCATACCCTTTAACTTTTCCTAAAATTACACCCAATGCCATTACTAAACCCACCCCATAATTTTAAACTGGTTTAATTAATAACCTAATCAACTATCTTAATTATTCAGCCCAATTACCCCCAACCCAACCCAATCTCACTCATTTCTCTCTCTGCCGAATTGAAACCCTAAATCCTAAATGCATCAGACTCTCTCATTTCTCTCACTTCGTCTCCCTCAATTTCTGGAACCCTACTCACCATCAGTCTCTTTTCTTCAACCTCTTGAACCCTAATCACCATCTGTATTTTCTGCTCCATTCTCTCCAATGTCTAAGTATAGGTTCATACAACTCTCCGATTTTTGTTGGCAATTGGTCGACGATTCAGTCAACACGGCGGCGGATCTCCCCAGATTTGTCCACTTCTGTTATTCCTCTGAGTCGACGCCGGCGGAAATGGAGGAGGAGATGATTCCGGTGCCCTCTGAGGAAGAGATGGTGCCAGAAATGGAGGAGGGGATGGTGCCGGTACCCTCTAAGTCGACGGCTTCGAAAAAGAAAGAGCGAATGGTGTCGCCGCCCTATGACTCGACGGCGGCGGAGACGGAGAAGGATGAGGGGTTGGTGTCGGTGCCCCCTGACTCCATGGTGCCGGAGACGGAGACGGGGGAGGAGCTTTACGGTGGTGGTTCGATGGTGGTGGTTGAACCTCCATGGCCTCCACCATACGTCCCGGAGAGGGACTCTCTTGCTTTTGAGAGTATAGTGCCGGAGACTGAAATTGATGAGGTCAGTTTTATTTTTTTTTTGTGCATTTTCTGCATTTTCCAGTTTCCCAACCATTTTCACTAATGTGTTTTTGTTTTGTGTTGTAGATGCCTCTTCCTTTTATCCCAAATGTGTATGAAAGTGAGGAAGCTAGAGTGAGGTATCTGCAAACGCTAGGGATGTTCTTCCCTAGCGTGTTACGACTCATATAATCAGGTGACTCTCTTCTAATTTATCTTGGTGGGGGCTGGTGATGCCAAATTGCATGATTGCTGGATTCCATGCATCCTGTTTGTGATCTGTGATCACTTGTTTGTCCCTCTGTTTGTGATCTGTGATCACTTAATTGTGTGAATTTGAGACTATTTGTGATCTGTGATCGCTTATCTGCCCATTTTGTGATATGCATGCATATTTGTGATCTGTCCCTTATCTGTGATCTGTGATCACTTACCTGTCCCTCCATATAATATGTGATCACTTACTTGTCCCTCCATATGATCTGTGATCACTTTGTTGTGTGAATTTCAGACTATATGTGATCTACGATGAACTCTCTGTCCCTTGTTGTCTCTTGCAAAGAATTCTCTGTCCCTTATAAAACAATTCTCTGTCCCTTAAAAAAACAATTCTCTGTCCCTGCATATGATGAACTAAATGCATGTTTTGTACATGATGCATTAAGATGATGAACAAGTACTGCACTTGATGCATGATAAATCATGCCACCACTAGGAGAATCTTCTCCTAGTTTAGGAGGCTGATTTAGAATGCTGAAAGTGTTCATTGGAAAGTCTATGATGCAAAATGGCATTGCTGAGACAATGTACATGTTCCATTCCAACAAAAAATCAGTTTACATGCCAAACAACACAAAAACTGCCACATATTGTTTGTTCGTGTAAAACCTGATCTGCACTACCCAACCATCTACATCTAATCTTCTAAATTGACTTTTTCCAGCTCCTCAATTAGCTTGTCCAGATTGTAAAACTTGTTCTCTCCTATTGCATGTTGGTTTAAGTAGTTCAAGCTTTCCTGCACAAGTTGTTCATCAACTTCTAGAACTTCTGGTAGCTCTCATAGTCTTGCAAGTCTGTCCTTTCCTATGTGAGGAATCTTGTAGTTGTTGCCACCTTGAACCTTCATGATTTCTGTGTAACAGCTTTGCAAAGTAAGAAATACATTGTTTAACTTACTTGGGGAGTACTCTTCATATGCTTATTTCACATTTTATAGTAATTCTCCAACCCCACTGGCTGCTTTCTTATCTTTGATTGATTGAATGGCTCTAAAGAAGCCTAGATCATTCACATTTGTGTCCGGTGAATTGGCAGGTTGGCATACTAGATGGATTTCAAATCCATCAGCACTTGCAACTTTTCTGAAATCTGGATCATTGTCTTGAATATGTGGTTTTGCGTTGTCTTGTTGTATGAAAATGATTTTGGGCAGGAAATCTGGCCACTTTGATTTGATCACAGGGACCATCTGCATTAGACCACAAAATCAGCCCCTAGAACAAGATACTACACTTGATTAAGTGCAATGACTGTCCCTTTGATGCATTTTATTTGTGAAATGCATGCTGCACTTCACACCATGCATATGATGTTTCATTTCCATGAAATCTGATGCATTTCAGCCCCTAGAACAAGATGCTACACTTGATTAAGTGCAATGACTGTCCCTTTGATGCATTTTATTTGTGAAATGCATGCTGCACTTCACACCATGCATATGATGATTCATTTCCATGAAATCTGATGCATTTCAGCCCCTAGAACAAGATGCTACACTAGATTAAGTGCAATGACTGTCCCTTTGATGCATTTTCTGTGAGAAATGCATGCTGCAGTGTACCTCATTGATTAGTTGATCTTTCATGACTGATTTTGTGATTGCCGGAATAGGCTGAACTTCCATTGTGCCCTTGAGTCTATTTTTAGAATTTCTTTGTGCTGGCTGCTCTACGATGAATGGAAAGATGCCAAACTTTCCATCAAATAGTATTGTTCCTTGGCTGTCAATAACTGGTCTTGAAACTGCACAATTAAACATGATTTTGGGAGAAAATCTCTTGGATTTGCATGTTCTGTGAGGCTCAACCTCCCCTGACACCATGTAGTATATGTCCTTGTTTTTTGTGAGGTAAAACCACTTCTCGTCAACATGTACAGTGTTGTACATGGTCTGAAATCTTAATTTGCCTCCCTCAATCTTTCCATCAAGCTGACTTAGACTCCAATTGAGTCTACACAGCTTGTTTTCAGGGGTAAGGAACGGTTTGATGGCGTTGGTATGTGGCTTTAGCTTTTTTTGCTTCACCCACACATGCACTAGACTTTTACTAACACCAATGTTCTCTGCTAAGACTCTCAATGATGATCTTTGAAGAATTGAGAGAGATTTTACCTTTGCTGCATCTATGCTTTTCTTTGTTGCCCATTCTGACCCTTTCTTCATATTTTTAATGTGCACAGGAATTCCTTGGGCTAGCTGAGATGATGTGATTTTCCAGACGCGAAAGATGGTGTTCAAACTCACATTAAATAGCTCGGCTGACTCCTTTTTGGCTCCCCAGTTCAGCTTTCCATTCGTGTTATGGACCATCAACCATTGAGCAATCGTATTTCCCTCGTTGTCACTTAATCTCTTCTTGCGTGGATCAACCATTTCTGCTGTATTTTCTGCTTTTTTCTGCTTTTTTTTCTGCCTAACAGTAGCTCTAATGAATTATGGTGGTTGTGGTGAATTGAATGAGAGCCTTAAAGGCTGTATTTATAGGGTAGGTAGTGCTTTAGTTTCCCCCAACTTTTTGTAATGAAATTGTGGAGTGTTTTGGCTCCAAATTTGTGAATGAAAATGTATTTTCCCTCCGTTTCTGTGCAGCTTTCCTTACATATTTGTGCAGTTTTTTTTTATTTCATCTACTAGTACATGTTTCACACACACACACACACACATTTGTCCAGTGTTTTTAATTTCCTGTATTAGTACAGGTTTTTGCATTTGAAAAGAAAACAAGAAATTGAAGTGAAACAGAAAATTAAAATGAAACAGGAAATTCAAATGAAACAGAAAATTTAAATGAAAATAGGAATAAGAAACAAAAAATGAAAATAACTCAAAATAAAGACTGAAAATAAAACCAGAAATTAAATTTACACACTTGTGAAAAAAAAAAGAATGAATAATGAATTCCACTCACACAATTTAAACAATAAAAAAATCTACAAAGATTAACAAAATTAAACAAAAGATTAACAATACCCCTACTTGTCATTTTACCCCACTCAAAACTACTTTTTCAGCTTTTCTTAATCCGCGTGCCAGCACCCAAATGGGAACATGAAGTTTGGACGGAGGGAGTAGTATAAAAGTACTCCCTCCGTCCAAAAATCAAATGCCTACTTACCTATATTTTTTTGTCCACAAATCAAATGTCTATTTACCTTTTTGTACATACCCTCCTACTTTTCCTTTATTTACTACTCTTTGCCATTGGTGGCTCACCTTACAACAACTTTATTCTTACTTTTTAGTCAACACAACAACGTTATTCCTACTTTTTGGTCAATACCACCATCTTTTTGTCATTACCACTATTTTTTTGTCTTTATCCCACTACCCCTACATTCTAACTTTTACCCACTCAAAATAATTTTTTCAGTTTTTCTTGGCGTGTCAGGACCCAAATAGACATATGATTTTTGAACGGAGGGAGTAATAAGAATAGAAAATAATCAAATTGCATTTTTTAATCTTCAAGTTTTAGTTGCATATTCAAGCAATAACAGATCTTGCTGTAAATAATGTCTTCAATTCAAGCTATACAAATCATTCTTGTTCATGTAAAAAAATAAAATATATACTCCCTCTCTCGTTCAATAAGTCTCATTTTGCTATTTTGGATGTCTCACTCAATAAGTCTCATTTCCTTATTTGGCAAATATTAACACATTAAAACTCACTTTATGTCACAATCAAACATGAACAATGTTGTTTACTTTATTGTACAGTGTTTTTTCACTCAACCCACTTTAATATCAACAATAAAATATTATCTTAATCACACTCTAATATTTTTTTTCTTAATCTACGTACATATCCTAAATGAAACTTGTTGAGTGGAACGGAGGAAGTATCTTTCCGCCATCAATAAAACTCCAATCAAATATTGATAAGGATTAATTTGACTATTCTTTCAACAGTGTATTTATTGAACTTTTGAACTCCTGAGTGCCTAATATATACATGTTGGTTAATGATGAGTAATATAATAACTCAAAAAATTGATGAGCATATAACCTTTTTTTTTTTTGTCTCGCAATTTATTTGCAAAGATGATAATTTTTATTTGATAAAACCAATAAAATATGTACTACGTGAATGCGAAACTGGGGTGGCGGTGGGGTGGGAGCCTGGACATTAGATTCACACAACTTGCTTCCTTCTTTTGAATCATTTGACACCCGTGCTACTGTAGCAAGGTAGTAAAATTAAATCTAAATTTTAATATTTTCACTCTGGTTTGGTTTGGTTTCTCTCTCTAAAACTGTTTCCCCTCTCTCGAAGAAGAAGAAGAAGAATGCCCTCTCTTTCTCTGATTCTTCGCCAGCCCATTAATCACGGCGGCGTAACAAATCTCATCTCGGTCAGATATTTCGTCTAACACCTTCAGTGCAGAGTCCAAATCCCGGGTTTTGCAGTAGAGAGAGAGACGAAAGTGGAGTCGACGTAAGGATTGTGGTGCAAGGAGAGCTTCAATGAGAGGGATTGGAGCTGTGGGCCCATCGAATTATAGGACAAGAAAGCGCAGGTTCTGAGTAAAGTGGCAAAAGTGGGCGTTGGGGAGAATCCGCTGCAGGTGGCATAGCATGGCGACGAAGAGGCGGCAGGCGAGCGGCGAGGGGGAGAATGCAGAGATTATGGAAGTAAAGGTGACAGTGTTGGGGCAGGGGATTGAGAGAGGGAGAGCTGAGGAATGGAGATTGGATTTGGAGTGTGATGAGATTGGTGAAGAATGTGTTTTGGAGAGTCGAGATTATGCAGTTTATGATGGCTTGTGCGTGAACGCAGCGTGGGTCTCCGGAATTTGGAATCGGAGTTGCCAGAATTTTTTATTTATCGGTGAAAACTCTACCGCAGTTCAAAAAAAAAAAGAAAAAAAAAGAAAATTAAATCCATTTTCCAAATGTACAAATCTGAGTAGGCGGGAAGCAGCCTATGTGAAAGCAGCTTCCTATTTGCCGCGGTGGGGTTATTGTTTGAGACTTTATTATTTGTAACTTTATGATTTAGGTGGATTGCCTTTTTCATATCTCTTTCTTATTATGTCCACTCAAATACTTGAATGATTTAGCTTTCCTTTTTTTGCTTCACTTTCATCAATTCGTATGAGAATTTATTAAATTAGCTGTTCGCTTCTACTTTTATAGTTATTCTTTCTCCTTTTTATTTTATTTTATACTTTAAAAAAATGAATTTTCAATTATGATGACTTTGAATTTATTATATGCCTTTCATTGTCTCCACTCAAAACTTGAATCAATTGCGTTGATGGCCTTAAGATTTCACTTTCATCAATTTGATTGGAACATTTGGAAACTTTCATATTTTCCTTGTTGGAATTTAATGCCAACTGTACTTTTATTTTTACTGTTTGGTTTATATATGACATACAATTTCATTTCTCATCCAGATTCGGAAATCATGGTAATGATAACAACTCCATCTCTGCAGTCTTAGGAGAATAATTGTATCTAAAAGAAAAAAAAAGAGTAATTTGAAATAGACCCTACACGAGTAATAAAGAAACATATATAAGTAACTACTAGTATAAAAAATGAAAATAACTGTATAATGGATTTATTTAATTGGAAGGGTAATTTTTTTTGTTTTTTTTTAGCTTAACACTATAAATCTTTAAGAACTGTTAGGGTTTTCTAGTAAGGGGAGACATCCAGATTGATTTCTCTCTACAACTTTCTATTTCCTTCCAGTGTCTGGGACTGGACTTACTTTCTTGTTCGATGATGCTCAATTCGATAATAATTATTATGCTAATATTTCACGTACGTTTTATATA
Organism: Schizonepeta tenuifolia; assembly: GCA_029490685.1. Taxonomy (NCBI): domain Eukaryota; kingdom Viridiplantae; phylum Streptophyta; class Magnoliopsida; order Lamiales; family Lamiaceae; genus Schizonepeta; species Schizonepeta tenuifolia. The sequence continues at coordinate 111,068,936 of CM055956.1, forward strand.
TTTTCTTTTTCTATATATTATTGGATAGTTTTGTTGATTTTTTTTCTTTAATTACGAATTAATTGATGCATTAGGCTATCTGCAATCCTTGGAGATCATAAGTGATCTCCAGCACCCTCTTTTTCACTAGAGACAGCTTAAAGATACCTACCCCTGTAATGCAACTGTCTCCAAGTTGTCTCTATCTTTAATATTAAACAATTTCAATTATTCATTAAATTAATTCAGAAAATTATATTAATAAAACATTACGTTAGTTCAAATAAAATAAAAAATTACATTAATTAAAATAAAAAAAATTACATTAATAAATTTTTGTTATATGATATATTTACAAGTAATAAATCAAATATTTCCAAATATTTACGTATCTCATATTTCCATTAACCACATCAATCATACATATTAATTGTATTCACTCCCTTTAATCAAATTTATTAAATAATAAAAAAAAAAATAAACTCCCTAAGTCTTCTTCCCTCTCCTCCTTTCCTCCCCCACCTCTGCCATTTCCTTCTCTCCTGCCTCCCCATCCCCCTCTCCCACCTCCCCATTTCCTTCCCCCCTTACTCCACTCCTCTCTCTACCTCAGTACCACGTCTTCTCTCTCCTCCCCTACCTCCGCCTCTCTCGCTGCCACCCGTCGCCGCATCCTCCCCAATCTTCTCTCACCTCGGCTCCTCCCCCACCTCCGCCTTCTCTCACCTCCGCTCGAGCCGGTCTCGAGTAGTCGAGACGGACTCGAGCCCGCGCCTCCCACAACGTAGCCGTCTCCTTCTCCCCCCGTCTCGAGCCGCCTTCGAGACCACCGATGGAGACGGCGTTGCAGACAGTCTTAGATTACTGTTGTTTGTGCATTAAAAGTGTGCTAAATAATTTGTGCATTAATTACTGTAATTTGTAAATTAACATATTTGTGCATTAACGTATTGTATTTTACATCACGTAAGTGATATTTATGTTATTTCTAAATACTCATACAAAGATTTGTTCCTACAAATTTAAAGTAAGTAAATAAATAAATAAAAGACTCGTCATACTATGTTTTCACATATTTACCTCACATAAATATAAAATAATATTTATGGGTGCTTTTCAAAAAAAAAAAAGAATACTTATGGGTAAATTATTTTTTCTTCATGTGGTACGATCATACGAGCAATGGTGGTGGGATCGCATAAAAAGTCCACTTTTGAGCCATTAAAAATGTCATTTAATTTGGCTTGCAGTTGCAGGCAGGACCATCGAAGCTGTATTTGCTGTTTTTGTGACTATTTTTTTACTCTTTTTCCTTGCTTTTTCACTATTTTTGTGACTCCAACCAACACCAAAGCTTTAACCTCAACCATATTTATTTCACCATTATATCATCCCTACAAAATGTTTCTTTTTCGCTTTATCTAGGAATATTAATTATTTATCTTTTCCTAATATTTTAATACGATAATACTTTGACAATTATTTTTATGATGATAATCGCTTAAAAACCTCATGAGATAAGTGTAATTAATAACGAATAGGAAACAAACGAGTGAGTAATCATACACTTAAATATTCTCATTTTCTCTATTTCATTAATCCACTCGAGAACCTAATTAATAAAAGTAGCATCACGAGAATAATTTATTTGAACTCTAAAGAATCTTAGCCGTCCGTCCCTAGCTAACACTAATTTTTGGTGCAAATAGGAATCTAATGATTGTTATGGTATAATTGAAGGGTTGTATACGAAAGCAAGACTTTTGTTTATATACAATTGATATTTATTTCACTATAATTTTCCTATCTGAAATATTTATTATTGCATAATTATTATTTGTCCAATTATCTCAATATCATAGATTATATAGTGTGTTGTAGATCACAGAAGATTATATAATCGGCATTTTATGAGATATAAACTAATATTCACAATCGAGACAACTTGGACGAGTTGTTGGTTTAGATTGTAGCATAATAGTATTAAATAGTTTATCTTGACTATTTATTTATGCTAGTACGTTAATCGTATTGAAAGGATCACAGTGAGATTAATTCTCTGTTCTGAATTATTGAGAATTAAAGATCTCGGTGACTTAAATAGTCTTAACCTTAATTGGGCTTATCAGTATGAATAAGTGTCTGACTATTGCTTTGATCTATTATAAATGAGAACTTAATTGTGGTTCAAAATTTCGTATTTTGGGCGGTAGCAGTTCTTGTTTGATATTGATAGAGCTGCAATAAGGATCCGTGTCCTATGAATAATGGGATGATGATATCCTCTCGAGGAACTTAATAAGTTTGTCGTATTAAACCCTGCAGGTGGAATTAGTTCCGATACGATAATAAGTTTAAGTGGTAGCACTCGAGATAATTATTTATTAATGAATAATTAATTGATTAATTAATTTACTGTCAGAAGTATTTAACTAATTAATGGATATTCGAGAATCTTAAACACGGAGATTAATTAAGTCTAATACTAGCCCCGACTCAATTAATTAAATAAGAGGGTAAGTCAGTATTAATTCTTTAGTGGAATGAATTAATATTTATATCTGATTTATATTTCTGGGCTGAATGGATTAAATCAGATATTATTGGGCCAATCTTATTTAAGCTAGTAGATCCCTGAACTGGCCCAATGGCCTGTGTTTCTAGTGGGCTAGGCGCCTGTCTCCTACGGCCCGTTAGGGTTGTCTAGGTTCAATGAATGTGAGCAGTTATTTATCTATAAATACAAGGCTCATAAGACTCATTACTTACTTGCATTCTAAGCAACGAAACCCTAGAAAGAGAGAGCATAGCCGCCGCCCCCCACTGTGAGAAAGAGAGTACGAGGTCGATCCCATCCATCGTCGTATTCTAGCCGGGAACAGTTCAGAAGATCAACTCTGGAGTCGTTGTGCATCAAATTTGCAGGTATATCGAATAAACATCCTATGATTGTAATTAAATTCATGGGAGCATGCTAGATATGGATTTTGTATGTGTTTGTTAGATATCCATAATTGATCCATGGGTAAAGAACGGATTGATTATCAATAACCGGTTCCTACAATAATAGTAATAGTACTATCAGATTATAACACCCATATGCATGCACAAGGTCCTCAACAATAAAACCATTTTCTAATAAGTGCGATATAAAAAAACGAAATATAGGCATCATAATTTACAATATATGTATAATTCTTTAGAATATTTTACAGATGTAGTTAGCAGAATTTGGAAGCTTTCTTACAATGTACCCCACGAAAACGAAATGTCCTAACTACCCTCCTCTCACATTATATACATAGTGTACGCACATGTTTTTTTAGAAGTTGCGTTATTTTCAAGTCGCCTATTTTCCCTAAACAATTTAATTCTGGTTGTGTGACATGATTTTCACTGAAACTTAAGCATTGGAAACCACTTATTTCGCCTGGTATTTATAATCTCCACAAAAAACTTAGTACAACGTTTCACGAAAAAGGTTTTAGTATTTATGTCAACTTTATTTATTTGCAAACTTGATCTAATAGTATATGATAAAAACATGCATTTTGTTTTTACAACTTGGACCTCTCTATACCCACACTTTTAAGTGTCCCACTTAAGTTTTTGATTTCTTTTTTCTAATTTATCGTATTTTAATATAATTATGCAATTTTAATTACGATCAGGGTTAATCATTTTTTATAGCATTTAATTTTCAACTTTGATTGATAATTTTTGTTATGATTGAAAGTAGGGTATATAATTTATAAGCTTTAATTTTTAGTAATAAATATAATTAGTATTATTATGATGATAATTTTATTTTTATAATAAATATAATAAAATAAATTTAATAGTGAAACACAGAGAATTGTGGGCAAGATGATCTAAATTATGTTTTTATTGTGCTATCGAACGCTGCGAATGAATCTGGGCCTCTCATCAAACAGGTACTATACCTACAATGTATGCTACACTCAGATATATGAATGCTCTTAGATTGACACAAACAATTAAATATGCTATAGGGTATATATACCTCATTCATTTATATTATTATTGCTTTTATTATTATGAATGTTATTAGTATTATTTTGGACCTCAACATCGTAGGGTAGCGCACAGCTGATTTTGTAAGTTTGAATCATATAAATGCAACTCAAACCCAATTCGATCATCCCACGTAATACCCTTTTTTTTTTTTTGACATGCCACGTTTATATCTATTAGAATAAAGAGTAATGATATTCAGACATACTGTAGCCAGCCACACGCGCTAAAAATGGTAATATAGGTTTTGAAAATGAAAATATACTTTAATTGGAAAGCATAAATCCTAAGGGAAAATGTAATTATTTCCATTTTTACAGTTAACTTTTCTTTTTTCACGCGTATGGCTGTATGTCCGAATATTATTACTCTAGAATTAAATTTAAGCAGACAACTTAATCCTACTTTATCAGCCACAATTATGAGTTAAGAAATTAATTATAAAAAATAACGCAATCATTTACCTGAATCTATAAAAAGTACATCACGCACTATAACACTCAAGTAATGCAATACAACTTCAATATCTAAGCAGTAGAGTCTCGGATTTAATTAAATTTCACCGCTCGTCCTCTCCATATAAAATAAAAATAAAAATGGCACAAGTATGATCGCACGGAGATTACAAAATAAGACGAAGAATAATGAAATAAAAAATGAAAATTCGGAGGTTTTACACGCACATGGGAAATTGTATTCTTTTTTATGTCGGCAATTGTATTTCAATAATCATATACTTGAAATAAAAAAAATAAAAAATAAATAAAAAGAAAAAGAAAGAGAAAGAGAGAAACCGTCGTTGTTGATGAATTTATGTTGAAAGCCCGCAATTATAAACCTAAATGGGTATAGGAAATTTCATTTAATTATGGTTTCTTAATCCTCAAATACAACTTAATTTTCAATTAGAGCGTATTAATTTAATTAGAATTTTAAAAATACATTAATCCACAATTAGAATTTTATCAATCTCGATTTGGGATTTATTGCTCATGAATCAGATATAATTTAATGAGTAAGGTTTAATTAATAGTATACAGTTAGAATATAGAAAGTTCGATTAAAATTCATTAATTTCTATTTAAGATTTATTGTTTGATATAGTTTCATTTAAAGTTTATTAATCTTCAATTACATTTATCGCTTAATTATGATTTATTGTTCACCAAATAGATACATAATTTAATAAGTATTAGTATATTAATAAAAAACACTATTGGGGAGTTTTGCACACCCAAGTGGCCAAGCGTTAGCCCCTTACTTCGGCTATGTGTTATGGTGCGAGACATCGTTGCATCATGACACGGTGTTACGTTACGTCCCTAAGACTCGGCACGGGATGTGCCGAGTCAGTGGCACGTTGGGTGGTTTGGTGGTGCAGTGTCTAGCACGTCGGGAGTAAACAGTGTCGTGAGACAGTTTCGGAACACATCGGGAGTCTGAAGTTGGCACAGAGCCAAATCATTTGAGCCGAATGAAAAGTTGGTTCTAAGTGTTCGAGGGATGATTTGGGGTCAAGGTCGGGAATTCAAGTTTGGCACAGAGCAAAGGTTTGGAGAAAAACGTGTTATTGCACAACCCATTGGGTGTTTGGTGTTGGCATGAGCCACATCAGTGTGTTGGCACTTGTAGGGAATGGTCATTGTGGTGGTGATCTTTCGTGTCATGGGCAAGGTTGACGGCTTGGTTTGTGGGCTAGATGCTAAGATGGCATTGAGCGAAAGATGGTGAATCTGAGTCGGACACGAGATGGTGCGCGCTCGACGTGTCCAGAAATCGGTGTGAGGGTTTGACGGGGGTTGTTTCGAGGCATGGCTCGAGGGTGGTGCGAGAGAACTCAATGCTATAAGAGAAGTGTTCGAGAATGGGCGAGACTTGCTCGCAACATGCGAGGATGGCGAGGAAATGAGCTACGTGACTCGGAGACGGGAGTCGGGGCGTGAGACACATTTTTTGGGTAGGCCCCGGTGCTAGGAGCCTACATGAGTCCAGACACGGGCGAGGCGTATCTGGGCGAGGATGACGATTACGAGAGAGCTCGGGAGCGGTTTTGAAAGCGGTTGGCTCGAGTCAAGGAGAAAATGCACATGTTGGGTGGTGGTTATGCGGAGATAACCACCAACTACAGGCTGGCTTGGAGCGTGACACTTGCTGCTGAAAACTACTCGACAATTACTTGTTGTCTACAATCCGAAAATCCTAGTGAAGGGGGATGTTTTCCACATATAAATGTTGTAAACTTAGCAATGAGCTATAAAGGAGTGTGTGCGAGCTTTGTGAGCAGATTTCCATGTATATTGTTGTGGTAATAATATAGAGGTTGAGAGCGTGGTGCTCTTGTAAATGTGTGTCTTTTGCTCGTTGTTCATGATTGTGTCCGCTTCGTGTGAACTTTGATTCGTTCACAAAACTCGTGAGCCTCATACACTTTAGTGCCAAAAGGTGTCGGTGGGGGAGAGGGTTGGTCGAATTTGAGGAGAGTCTGGGGCTATCACAAGACGAAAAATTCTAGCACGTGAAAACCTTGTGACACACGGTGGTGTGGGTCGTCGCCTTTAGTTGAGACGATATGACTGGTTTTCAAAGATGACATGTCCGGATAAACTGGATATTGAATTTTACTCGGCAAAGTATGAGTTTGCAAGACTTTGGCTCCATTATTTTATCGTTGTCTTGAGGATGGGATGGCTCATGTGTGGGGACTGTAGCCCGGGAGGATGGGAACGTGTCTGCCGACTCAATGTGGTGCGGACTTTTAATCATTTTCAGCCCGACATGGTGTAGACACGATACGATGATGTCACAAACAGGTGTTGACACGAGCGATGGACTAAGTTCGAGCAGAGTTACCTAACGACAGGCGTTGACACTATGCTTCGTGTGAGGCGTGCGAACTAATTAGCTGTGTTGTTCCACAGAGGTTGTGCGAGTCATTGTACGAATTGTGAGTAACATGATGGTTGGGAGTGAGATTTCCCGCAAGTTGCATGTGAGCTTTACATTGCTTATGATTATGTTATGCTATGTGTGCGAAGTTGATTAACTTAATGCTTGCATTATCGAAAATTCTCAATAAAAAATCAAATACGAGGGTCGATGAGGATTGAGGGACAATCGGATGTGCACGTTCGGTGTCGCACAAGGCAAAAAATTATTTATTGGAAGAAAAACTTTGTGACACCAAGTGTGCCTCTTCGGTTAATTTATTTATTTGTTTTTTTTTAAGGTATTTAATTTTATTGTTGGGCTTCTAATTTATACTAGTTCTGGAAAGTTCATTTACAATTGTGTATTTATAAATAAGGGGCATTTAGTCATTATAAAACGTCATCCGAAAAATGAGTTTGGTACAAATGGGCTCCTATATCGGTCAAAATCATCAGACATGATATGTCTTATGGGCTTCATGGCTGAGAAATTCCTCTATATATTTTATGTTGCTTCTAGATCCATTATTATGTTGCTTTTGTTACCGTTCTTCTTCTTCTTCCGATGATTGAATTAGGTTATACTCATATTATACACATTTACTAACAATTCATATTAGACATTTACTAACAATATATTAATAAAGGTTAAATTTCTCTTTTTGAAATGTTAAGTGGTAGGAGGAAAATTGGAAATGACCCCCCAAAAGTCACCTATACCGTATAGGTGGCCAAAATAACCGGAACCGGTGGAACCGAACCGAAACCGGCAGCTGGTTCCTTTTTGGAACCGAGAACCGCCATTGAGGCGGTTCGGTTCCGGTTCCAAGAATGTGGAACCGAGAACCGCTGGTTTCGGTTAGGTTCCGGTTCCGAACCGACGATTCCTCTATATTTTTTATTTTTTATTTTGTTTTTATTTATATTTATATCATAATTCATATTATATCACCCAAATACTATTATTAGAATGCATAAATATACATTCATAGAAGAAAAAGGTAGCAAAAAATGAAAAAAATACATATAATTAAAACTTCGGTTCCAAATTGGGACCGGGAATCGAAGAACCGAACTGAAACGGAAACCGCCGATTCCGGTTTGGAAACGAAATCGAAGTGGTAGGCAGTTCGGTTCCGGTTACTCCGAAGTAGGACCGAGAACCGTCAGTTTCGGTTCCGGTTCGGAACTGAAACCGAATTTGGCCACCATGTATGACTCAAAAATATGCTTGAAAAGGTCTTATCTTGGTTTTGGAATTCGCTAAAAGAAACTTAGTTTTGGAACTGAGTAGATGATAAATATTAATAGTCAATCTCTCATGTTCTCCACTGTTTAAAATAGACATACAATATTAATTGGAGTAGAAGTGAAGATATATCATATTGAATAATTTCTTCATCTAGAAAAACGCTAAATACAAGAAATGTAACGTTTGATGTCATGATATTATATCACAATATTGCATTGCGTGATAATCACATGTAACCATGTATGAACGTATAACAGAGCGCTATTAAATAAAGGGAAAAGTAGCTTATACACCCATACATAGACCCCCTTAGCACATTTACCACCCTAAGAAACGTCTGTGGGCTGTCAGCACCTCAACGTATTATAAATTGCGCAAATATCCCTTTATTCCTAATAGCCATCTGACGTCATTAGTTTTTTTTTTCCTTTTTCGTTTTTTTTTTTTTTTTTTTTAATGTTCCACTTTATCATTTTCTTTCCACACTTCGTCTCTCTAATTCTCATATTTCTTTCCCCAATTCTTGCCTCAATTTTCTTATGCAGCTTTAATATTGTATTTGGGCTTTCATGGTCTTTAATTTCTTGATATCACCACGAAGGAATTAATAAAAATAATATTTTCTAGGCAAAATATGCCAAAATATTCTTCACTTTTCTTCAAATTTTGATGGCATGATTCTATTGAGGTGGAGAGTAAAAGCCATAAAAAGTACATTTCTAAAAGGAATTTCTAGGGTTTACATCAAATCCTCGGCTGCATCATATCTTTTGTCTTCTAAATTGAAGTAGCAACCAAACTTTTTCGAAGAAACGTCAAACTAATTTTAGATTCCTCTAGAAGTAAAGACAATACTCATCGATGACCAATAGCGCCCACCGAAAACACACCGTTAAGATGAAGTTGAAGGGGAGATAGGTCGGAAGAGAGATACAATGTAGTAATTGAATTTGATTTGCATCTTGTTGTTTGAATTGGAAAAGAATAGAAATAGAGATTTTAATTCTTTAATTCTCTGTGCCTCTTAATTTGATGAGATTTTAAAGTTGCAGAAGAGAATTGAGAGAGGTTTGAGGCGAGCGAGAGTAGGGAAAGAAAGATGAGTTAGAGAGAGATAAGTGGGCAGATAAAAATATTTATGATTGGAAAATTAAAAAAAAAGAAAAAAGAAAAGAAAAAAGCTAACGACATTAGATGGTTGTTTGGAGCAAGAGGCTATTTGCACAATTTATGATACGTTGAGGTGCTGGCAGTCCATAAACGTTCTTTAGGATGGTAAATGTGTTAAGGGGGTCTACCATAAGGGTGTATATGCTACTTTTCCCTTAAATAAAATATGTTAGGAAAAAATAAATAAATTTACGATATTATTTATTTAACATCAATACCAACTCTTGACGCTGTCTTATGCAAATATAGCATGCATGACAAGAGAAACTCTTAAATGGGTGTACATGTAGTACACCCACTCCTCACATGATATTATTTTAATAATTTATTTTATATTATTAAAATAATCCCATGTGAGGGATGGGTGTACTACATGTACACCCATATAAAAATTTCCCGCATGACAATAAGTACTTTGCTTGTAGCTCAAGTCTTCCCTAGTCAATAAGTTACTGATATTTGGTGAGAACTGAGAACAAAATATTCACTAATTTAAGCCACATGTTTCTAAACAAGTTGTTCACATGCATGGTCAACCTACACCATGGTTACGTAATGCAATTTTCGCGTAAATCGTGTTCAAGCATACATACATATCTATATCTATATATATATAAAAGCCAAATAATCTGGCCTACCATTCCCGCCTAAAACAAATATATAACCTTTGGATTGTCTTCAATAAAATAATAATAATGGTTAGTGCCTCTTCATATTCCTTTTTCCACACATTTATCCCTCTCTCTCAATCTCTTTACAGAAAAAATATTATATCCTTCTTTATCCTCTCCTCCTTCGTTCCTTCTCCATCCAACCCAAAATTTTAACCATTTGATTTTAACAAAAAAAAAATAATTTTCAATTAGAGAGAAAACATTTTAACCATTTGATTTTAACAAAAAAAGATTTTAAAAAAATAATTTTCAATTTAGAGAGAAAACATGAGTCTGATGCACTTGACAGTCAACAAATTGAACGACAACAATATTTGCTTTGGCCTTTGGGGGCACTGCTGTTCGCATTCTTTATTTCTTCCATTGCGTGTACAATTTTTTTTTCTTGTTTTTTCTGTAGTATTTGCTTTGCTTTCATGAAAGACAGATATTTGGTAATGGAGGTTGGCCGATGATTGTTTGCCGAATTTGCGAGGAAAGAGGAGATTAGATTTGGGGGTTGAAGAATTTGAGATTTTATTTCCGAAATGAGAGAGAGAGATAATAATAGATGGTGACTGGTAAGTCGGATTTTTGTACAATATTTTGTGGTGTTTGTTGGCAACGGAAGGGTGGAAAAAGAGAGAAGGGTGCGTTGATGAGGGTGAGGACATTGGGGAGCAACATCTTATTTCCTTCTGGGTTCCTTTTATTTTCGGGCTGCTAATTTTTCGTTCTTTTAGCCTTTAAATCTATAATATTTATTGGGTAATGAGTTAAATGAGACTAGACTAATTTTATGTAATGTACTTATTTTTTTTAAAAAGATAGTGGAGTATTATTTTGTGAGATTTAAGGAAGGGTGATTTTTTTTTTTTTGGTATGTAGTAATCACATGAAATAAAAATATCATTTTGTGTCAGTTTAATTTTTTTTCTTATGTACTAATAGTAATATATTGTATTATTATATTAATAAAATTAATAGCATTATAAATCGAAACAATAATTATGGTATTGTCCAGCGCAACGCGCGAGGGTAAATCTAGTATATATATATATATATATATATATATATATATATATAGAGAGAGGTTGAATCAAATAAAAATCAACCTCTATATAGAAACTAGAAACTAATATGAACCCTAGATTTTATTCAATCAATGGTGGAGATTTAATTGAACTGTTAATCCTTTCATTTTCTAAGTAATCGAAATATCCTTAATTATTACGGACCGTAACTACATCATGGACAATTATTTTTACCACATCATGCACGGTTAATAATATTGAGATTTTTTATATAGGTGTAGATATTTATTTATTTTTACTTAATTGTTCACTTTAAGTAATGTGTTCGATTTTTCCTTCTCACCGTCTTTTCATAATTTTGATTTGTGATTTCAATTTTTTAATGCTTCTTTTATGATTATTCTGCTATATAAGATTTGAAGTTTTTAGAAAGAAAAAAAAAAACAAATAATATATTGTTCGTAAGTAACATCAGTTATAATTATATAGATTTGAAGTTTTTAGAAAGAAAAAAAAAACAAATAATATATTATTCGTAATTAACATCAGTTATAACTGGATCAAAATTTAATGTTTTGTAAGGGAATATTTAATGTTTTATAAACCTTAAACTAATGTTGTAATCCTCTAGAATTAATGCTTTCGATATGTTGCAATATAATGTTGGTTTTAGAGATTTTCAAAATAAGTTCAAAAACATATATTCATACAAGATCTATTTCATTTTTTAATGTTAATGCTTTTTTTTTTGTGATTGTTGTGTTATATAGATTTGGAGTATTAAGAAAAAAAAAACACATAAAATAATGCCCGTATTTACCATCATTTTAGAGTTAATTGAAAACTTAATGTTTTTAAAACTTTAAACTAATGTTGTCGTATTCTAAGATTGATGCTTTTTGTATGCACAATATAATGTTTTTCTTTTTCGAAAGTAAATTTAATATTTTTCTAGATAATTACAAAAATAGTAATGGTTTACTAAACTTAAAACTAATGTTGTAATCTTCTAAGACTAATGTTTATGGTATGCACAATATAATGTTTTAAAGAAATACAAAATCATGCTCTTGGAAATTGGAATACAATATCTTATTTTTATTATATTTTCAAATTTTGTATTGCAAAATTACACATGCATATGCAAAACATGTTTTTAAGAAAAGTATATTAATATTTTAGTTCAATCAATATAATGTTCTTAAATATGTAAATTAGAACATAATATTAAATGTTATATTCACAGATCATTGAATATGCAAAATAAAATATTCACAAACCATAATTATTTTTGAGGAAATGCACCCAAATGTCATTAGCTGAAATGTAATATCAAAAAAGGTCACCAGTTCAAATTTTATCAATTTTAGTCATATGTTTACTTTTTGGACATTTATACCCTTATAATTTATACCTTATTCCATCTTAGTACACTCTCTCTCCTACTTTTTCCACTTTTATTTTTCGTCGTCGCGCCATCGCGCTGCTGCTTCCCTCATTGTCGCCATCTTCTTCGTCGTCGTCGTCTATCTTTGTCCTGTTTTTGCTGTGATTTTGCAGCAATATGATTGTGATTTGTGAAGAATTTGTTGTATTTTTTTTAATTCCGCAAATTTGTTTGCGATTTTGTCGTGTTTTTTACTTTAATTTTTGTTTAGAAAGTGTTACGGTGGTTCAATTGTAATTTTCCGGCTATTTTTGGTTGTGGCGTCAAAGCTATGGAGGTAAATTTCCGACGACTGAATTTTCTAGTTCTGGGTTGGTACGTTTTCTTAATTGCGTACTGGTTCGTACCAAGTTTACCTGGTACGCAGTACGTATTGATAAATACGTACCGCGTAGCTTAATTTGTTTTATTGGTACGTAGTACGTATTTACCATTACGTACCAAGTGTACTTGGTACGCAGTACGTAGTTTTGAATGCGTACCAAGTTTACTGGGTACGCAGTATGCATTTATTAATGCGTACCAAGTTTACTCGGTGCAGGTAAGGTCATCTTCTTTAGTGGTTGCGCATGGAGGATACTGGAAAGAGAACATTTATGAAGGTGGTAGGAAAGAGTATATTCCTATACCACCTAGTGGTATAAGTTTTGAATCTTTATTAGCAAAGCTTGAAGTTCGAATGAAGAAGGATAAGAGTATGTATATGTTTGATATAGATGGTTTAGTCCAGCCTCCTAGTAGTGAAACTATGAGAATGAAGATTACAGATGATTTCGAGTTGTCCTATTTGATGGATGTGTTGGAGTTTCCTATTGTATATGTGGCAGTTTCTCCCACGATTGATGAATCTCATAATAGTAGGAGTCCTTTAATTGATGATGGTGTGCGGAATGAAGATCAGAACAATTTTGATGTTGGTTGTGATGAGTTGGGTTTAGATGGAATTGATGAGAATGATGACCATGATGTTGGTAATAGCAATGTGGATGGTAATAGCGATGTGGGTAATGAAAGTAGTGTAGGACAGCGTTTGTGGGTTATTCCTAGTGCAGCACAGCAAGCATCTCTCCCGTCGGATGAAGTAGTTGCACCGGTTGTGCGTGTGGAGGAGCTTGTTCAGGGTGGTACTTTTGTCGGAAAGAAGAAAATGAAGTCAGCTCTTGGTTTATATCACATGAAAAAGCATCTCGAGTGTAAAACGATTCGATCAAACAAGGTGTATTACCAAGTGAGATGCAAACTGGTAGAACGATGTGAGTTTGAGATGCGAGCAAGTGCAGCATCTAATTTGTGGCGTATCAATCTCTTCACTCGTCACTGTTGTGTTGATTTGAAATATCACCCTGATCCTAAGGTTTCATCTAGAGTTGTTGTTGCACACCTTGGCCCAAATTTTGGGGAAGATGGTTCGTGTCTTAGGCCAAAGGATATTCAATCACAGATACGAAGGGAATTTGGTGTGAATGTAAAATATTCTATTGCTTTGGCTGGTAAGCACCACGCTCTGGAACTCTCATTTGGCGATGCGGATAATTCATTTCAGGTTTCTCTATCCCTTTCTATATTAGTCTCGCGTAATTATTATTGGTAAATTTGGTACGATTTTGAAATTTCGTACCAGGTTTGCGACTGTTTTACCGGTATACCTGGTACGATTTTACAAAATTGTACTCAGTGTACCGGTAATACACTTGCAAACTTGGTACGAAATTAATATTGCGTACCTAGTATACAATGCTAATATAGTATGTTGTTACGTATTTCTAAAAACGTACCAGGTTTTACCAATTATCTTGGTACGATTGGTACGTTTTTTTAAACGCGTACCTAGTTTGCAACTATATTGCTGGTACATTCGGTATGTCTTTTCAAAAGCGTACCATGTTTACCGAGTGTACTTTCAGTGATTATTTGTATTAATTGAGATAAATTTTTTCAGATGATTCCCAAGTTCTTATACATGTTGGAGCAGATGAATCCGGGTTCAATTGTGGACCTTTAGACTTGTCCAGAGGGTTTGTTTCAATATTGTTACTTTGCTCTCTATATATGCATAAGAGCTTTTCGTGCATGTCGGCCCGTGATTGTCATTGACGGCACACACTTGAAAGGGAAATACAAGGGCATTTTATTTGTCACAGCTACGAAGGATGTTAATGAATAGATTGTTCTATTAGCATTTGATATTGGTGATGTGGAGGATACTTTATCTTGGTCGTTGTTTTTGGAGCATGTCCGTCGGACGTTTGGTTGCCCTCCAGATTTTATGATAGTTTTTTATCAGTATCTGAGCATCAAGAATGCTATTGATCGAGTTTATCCTGGCATTCCTCATGGTCTTTGTACGTTTCATATACAGGGTAACCTGAAGACTTGGGGTACCGTTGTGACTGATCTATTCCATCTTGCTGCCAATGCTTACAGAGTAGAGGATTATGAGGAGTACATGAAAAATTTGAAGGAGGCCTCTCGTGGTGGTTATGAAAAGCTTATGAGTATTGGTCCTAGCAGATGGTCTGTTGCACTACGCCTCGTGCGGAAGTTTGGGTTTGGTACATCCAATGCTGTAGATAATATGAATTCAAGACTTCGGTGGGCTAGAAAACTTTTGGCATGTTCTCTTCTAGAATATTGTCGTAATCTTGTGCAATCTTGGTTCTTCCAGCGGAGCACAAAATCTGGATCTAGAAATGAAGAATTATCAGTGTACGCAACAAGGGAATTAGGTATAGCTGTCGAGGCGGGGCGCGTGATGAGAGTTGAACCGATATCTGATACGAAGTTTAATGTCATTTCTGGAGTAAAGAGCAATGTTGTTGATGTTGCTTCCAGGAAGTGTTCATGTCGGGCATGGGATATGGACTTAATACCTTACTCTCATGCTACTGCAGCAATCAGGTGAAGTTGAAGTTTTATGTGTTAGTATTATTTGCATATTCGTACCTATTTTACCAAAATATCTTAGTACACCTGGTACGCTTTGATCATTACGTACTAAGTGTACCTGCTTAGGAAGTTCCGATGTGGTACACTTGGTACGTAGTTACAATTACGTACCAAGTTTGCTTGTTAGAACTTGGTACGCCGGTACGCTTTGGCTAAAAACGTACCAGAGTACCAAGTTTTGACGAGTAAACTTGGTACGCATTTACAATTGCGTACCAAGTTTGATCGTCAGAACTTGGTACGCCGGTACGTTTTTAGCCAAAGCGTACCAAGTTTGCAAGTTTTGATGTGGTACACCTGGTACACAGTTTTAATTACGTATCATGTTTTCCTTTGACGAAGTTTTAATTTTTATACATTTTTAGGTTTAAGAAGGAATTCCCACTGTCATATGTGCATGAATATTATTCTACGCGACGTGGCGTGAGATTTATGCTGATGTGATGCCTATTCCGGATAAAGATTCATGGTGTGTGCCGCCACATGTTGCTTCAAGGATTGTTCTTACACCTAAGGAACCTAAGCAAGTTGGACGACCGCGTACAAAGAGGATTCTAACTGGATCTCATACTAAACGCAGTCGAGGGTGTTTATGGTGTCATGAGAAAGATCATTATATGAGTACATGTCCTCTAAGACGTCGCTTGATTAATCCGGAAGAAGAAGGGAGTAGCAACCAACCAAGCATCAAAACGAGAACCCGCAAAATGAAGAAATGTGGTATTTGTGGTGTTGCGGGTCATACTCGGCAAACATGTCAAGATCCACATAGATTTGGTTGATAATTGGAGATTTATTGATTTTTATTAAATGTGTTGTGTTTATTCAATCCACATCTTCTTGGTACGTTTTGTTAATTGATTACCTTGCGTACTAGAAAAACTGTTACGAACTTGACTAAAAACGTACCAGCGTACCAATTTTAGATGCGATACACCTAGTACGCATTTACAATTGCGTACCAAGTTTGCTTATCAGAACTTGGTACGCATTATCCAATGCGTACCAAGTTTTCAAGTAAATCTTAGTACATTTTGTTTAATTGCTTACCTTGCGTACTAGAAAAACTATAACGAAATTACATTTTGCGTACCATGCATACCATAATGCAAGTACATACTTATCTTATGCATAATACCAATAAAGATCAAAAATATACATAGCATCAGTAACATATGTTAATAGTTATCCAAAATAGACATTCAAAATATACTAATGTGTATGAATTGAGAAAATATTATCCATCTTGCACAAAATATTAACATCCATGACAAAACATCTATCCATCGAAATCCATGACTTCCGGTGTGACTTCGTCCGTGCTATGGGCATAAATGGTTCTTGCTATGTGGTCTCTGTACTCCACCCGGTCTTCATCCTTTTGCAAATGTAACACCCTAATCTAATTAAGGCATTAAAATAATATTTAAAAGAATATTTAATATTTTAAAGAATATTTACAGCGGAAATACGAATATTTTTTTTCTTGAATAAAGAATAATAATTAACTTAGTTGAAAGAAGAAGAAATATTTTATTTAACCAAAAGATAGCGAAAAATCCATCCAAATCACATGCAACAAGTACGGAAAGAAAATAAAGTAAACGCAGAAAATAGAATTCTAAAGTCTTAGGAAAATAAAATAAAATTCCTATTTATTTTGACTCGTCATTCGACACCTCCACGCCTCCGACTTCAATTACCTGAAAAGTTTAAGTTTGGGGATAAGTATACGCGAATATACTTAGTGTGGGTAGTTATACCAAATATTGTCCAATTTAATAAAACAGATGCACGTAGTGAAAATTAAGTCAAGTAATACGCAACAAGAAGTGAGAGCAACTTAATGAACAACTCAACACGGTCCACCAACACTAAATGTCAACGTACAAGGCGTCAATAAGTAAGAGCAAAGTCAATGGAAAACTTAACACGGTCCTGCTCGTCAAATGATATCAAATGTATTGAACGCAAGAGAGAGCAATTCAATGGACAACTTAACACGGTCCACTCAACACTTAAAATCAAATAATCACATATAGCAAATTACGTCGTATTAAAAAGGATAAAATAAGTCAACGGTATAAAGTTAAGTAAGATCCCACACCTTGAATTTGAGCACAAACGATCCAAACAAATCAAGTAGCAGACGAGGGTCCTAATTGCGCCGCACCTAGTCCAATAAATAATTTATTTAAAAACATAATTTTACGAACTGTATTAAGACTTTAATCGAAGAAACACCTAAAAAAAAGACTAAACTATTTAAGCTGTTAAGAGAGTTTTTTCTACTGTACATATTTATATATATTGATATAATAATACTCGACTATAAGTTTATTAAATTATTCATCTTATCTTTTCATTACAAAACTCACCATATATATAATAATATTAATAGTTTAACAAAACATCTTTTAATTAATGAAATTTAGACATTGAAATTTACCAGTATATGCATGTATCACTTCGCAAGATCAGAGCATGCATATGTAATTATATATTATAATAACTAATTACTCTTAAAAGTATAATCAAATACTAAACAAGAATGAATCTTAAAAGTCTTATTCATTCTCTGTCAAACTCACAGTACACACGTACGCATGCATATACTATTTTTTTTAGGCACTTGTTAATTGTTTAAATCATTAAACTTCTTCCCAGCCTTCACTCGACACAAACAGACAACCACAATCATTTAGATTTCACCCTCTTTCTCTGGTCCTCAAAAGAAAACCGACAAGAACAAATTCTATCACACCGTCCCCATGCCAATTCACCGAAGATAAACAGAGACAAGGTCTTCATCTCTACCATTTTTTTTTTACTTCCCTTATTCTAAACAATTGAGAGCGGAAAGGAGAAACAATTTTTACTTTTAGAATAACAGAGACAGACCCTATAGCAAAAATAACTACGAAGACCTGGTTTTAAATTCTCACCGAAAATTTTATTCGATGAATTTTGTTGGGGCTGGTGATGGAGAGAAGAAATTAAATTATTTCCTGCCAATTGTATTGCGATTAAAGAAAACCCTTGCTCTAGTATTGATAAGAGAGAGAGAGAGAGAGAGAGAGAGAGAGAGAGAGAGAGAGAGAGAGAGAAGTATAATGTGGTACCAGAGGTTTGTTGCTGTTGATCGAAGGCTAATGCGGAGAAAGAGCTTTGAGAGTTTTGTTTTCTGGTAGAAACTTTTAATCGGTGAGGTCCGATACATATATAGATGATTGAAAAGAGTTTGACAAAAAAAATATGAGATAGGGAACGTGCAGATTAAGCTTTGTTTGGAATCCAACTTCTAGTTAATCTCTACAACAAAACCTAATCTAAAAACTTGAAGCATATCCCTTAAACACGGTTTATAGCTTTTTTTTTTAAACTACCGACTTAATCACCCATAACAAATCAGCCCACATTTAATAGTATAGTATTAATATTAAGAATAATAATAATAATCATAATAATAATTAAGGTTTTAACTTATTAATTTAGTCCAAGAAGAAAAAAAAAAATATTCCAATGTATACGCTTAAGCTACGTGTATATTTAAGCATATTTCTTCTAACTCGGGGCGCAACTCCGGACTCCCTCAAGTCCGAACTAAAATATTCGAGCTAATAAAAGTTGAAATATTTCACATAATAGAAGCAATAATAATCCATATAAGTGATAAAATAAATTTAAAGCCTATTAAAACACGGGGTGTTACAGCAAACATCTTCGAATTGGTATTGTATTTTTTGAGATGAGCTGTTCCACATATTTGAGTGCATAAAGGCCACAATCATATCCATTATCTTGTTAGAATTTGTTTCTATTCGGGCCCTTCTTTGGAGGAAAGAATAATTTCCACTGGCCGAATTGTGGGTCTTTTATGTGATGCTCTCGGTAATATCCAACAGCCTTCATGATTTGTGGCACCGTTCTTGTCATTGGCAGAAATAGATCTCGTCGATTATCGAAATGGTGTTCCTCAAATGTATGTTCTTTCGAGTCATAGAGAGTTATCTTCTGTTTTTTGAGATCTACCAACAGGGTACCCCAGTGATCCTTATAGAAACACAATGCAACTACCTATAAAAAAAATAAATCACGGTACGTTATTGTAAATGCGTACTGGAAAATCAGGTACACTCGGTACGCATTTGTAATATCGTACCATGTTTACCATATATGCATTTGGTAAATCTAGTACGATTTTAGCAATGTGTACCCAGTGTACTTACATTTATTGTTACGCATCAATAAAATCGTACCTTGTCGCAGTCAACCTAAGGCCTTACGTTCTCCCCCCATGCTGGCTGAGCTCCTTCGGCAAACAAAAGCAACTATTCATTTCATCTTCGGAGAAGACCTCTTCAACTTTCGGGTTAAAGATCTTGTGATCGTACGAATCAAAGGGATTAGATCTCTTAGGTAGGTTAACCGAGTCGAACACATTCTCCACCGTTTCCTACAAATAAGTGTAAGAAATATAAATATATATATGTTATATGTGTAGAAGTATTACCGTAAACAATTAAAATTAGTCTAATTGGTTGAATTTACCTTAAAATAACAAGATGTCAAGGCAATCTTCGGGTCAACTACTTCCAATCCTGGCATTGTAGGATTTGCCACGAGAACAGCAAGGTAAGCCTCTATATGTTCTATGTCGAGCTGTCATGTTGGATCCATAATAGATTGGAAAAAGGTCTTGTCAACACCACAAAAGGCTCCGATATTCCTCCTGTTTTCAATGAATAGTAAATTAATTAAACTTGGTACGCGTTGGAAAAATCGTACCGAGTTTACCAATTAAAAATGGTACACCTGGTACGCATTGATAAAATCGTACCGAGTTTACCAGTTGCACATTGGTACACCTGGTACGTTTTTACAAAATAGTACCGGGTTTACCAAATAGGAATGGGTACACCTGGTACGCATTGATAAAATCGTACCGAGTTTACCAATTCTACACTGGTACACCTAGTACGCATTTACAAAATCGTACTCAGTTTACCAATTGTAGAATGGTACACTTGGTACGTAATTTAAGAAATCCTACCGAGTTTTATCTCAAAATTCATGGTACACCTGGTACAAATTTTTGAAGATTAAAAATTTGAAGATAAAAAATTTAACTTACAGTGGAGCTTCCTCTAAGTTCAACCAATGCTTGAAGGTGTGACGGCGTGATCGCACGTCTTCCGGCAGAAATGGACTCCGTAGAGGTGGAGCTGCGAATCTTCTTCGGATCGGCCTCGGATTCAAGATGCACACCGAGGTTTGTTGAGCTGTTGGAGCTTGTGGGGGATGTGGCCCTTGTGGTGCTGGATATTGTGCTTGTGGACCTTGTGGCACCGAGATTTGTGGAGCTTTTGGGGGAGGTGGCCCTTGTGGCACCGAGATTTGTGGAGCTGTTGGTGGTTGTGCTTCAAATTGTGGATACGGTGTGAATGGAGTAGCTGAAGCTGCATTTGGTTGAAGAATTTTGTCTTGCGGACGCGTAAATTGATCAGTTTGCAGGAAGGTGTCCCACAATAAGTTGATTTGCCTGTCCGTAAATATTGGTACGTTTTTCGAAATTTCGTACTAGATTTGTATTGTAAACTTGGTACACTCGGTACGTTTTGAACAAATGCTTGTGAGTACGCATGGTACGTTTTTATGAAAAACGTACCATGCGTACGCGTGGAAAGAGGTACGATTTTATATATCGTACAAGGCGTACCCAATTACAATACACATCAATCAATTAATGAAAAATAATTCATCAAATATATTATAAATTCGGTTACATCTTCAAATAAACAGGAAAAGAAATATTTGTTCATAACATGAAAAATAAAATAAAATAGATGCAATTGTTTATGTTATCACTCCATGAAATTGTTCAAATTTTGCTATGCATCAACTCAAGATGCATCTTGTACATTATCATCTTCTGGTGCTCCTCCCTCCTTCTCCTTGATCGTCTTGTCTCTTTCTATGGCTGTTGCCTCCGTTTCCTCTTTCTCCGCGCTTCTCGCATCGCCATCCACCGCTACTATCTCCTGTGCTAGCACTTGCTCGACGGCGATGCTGCCGGAGTTTGCTGCTGCTTCTACTGCTGCACTGTCGATGTCTTTGTGAGGAGAGGCTGGAGACATATAATGTGCACTCGTGAAGGGTTGGACTATCCCTTCTTCTTGGAGCTTGTTAACAACATAGCTCTCAACATCCTTCACGAGCTGCTTTCTTTCATCCGATAGCCATGATATGAGTAGATTTGCTGCAGCCTCAGCTATCTCTCTCACCAGGCCCTTGCATTAAGGTGGCAAGGACAGAGGAACCGGTATCGGCAGCAGGAGTAGCAGTTGAGGTAGATGTGA
This sequence comes from Schizonepeta tenuifolia, assembly GCA_029490685.1. NCBI lineage: Eukaryota > Viridiplantae > Streptophyta > Magnoliopsida > Lamiales > Lamiaceae > Schizonepeta > Schizonepeta tenuifolia. The sequence continues at coordinate 111,090,738 of CM055956.1, forward strand.
TGTTTGTATGCGGAGGAGGAGGAGGAGGATTTTCCTGATCATCTTTGTGGGCAGCAGGGTCTTCATTGTCTCCAGGCTCTTCATCATCTTCACCAATGTTGACTGCTTCTCTTTTTCTTTTCTTTTTGGCATCGTTCGGATCATACTTAAATGCAAATTGGCCGAATTCCGAATCGTTCTGCAGAGACAGCCAATATGTTGTTTGCTTCTCAGCATTTGAGAGCTTCAGCACCTGTTTAAGATCCTGACAAAGATATAATACGGTTAGAGAAATTGTTGGTAAAATTGGTACACTTGGTACGCAATTACAATTGCGTACCAAGTGTATCGATTATTTTAAGCAATATCAGTACGAAATTCCAATTGCGTACCGAGTGTACCTAATAAACTGCTTCTTTAACTTGGTACATTTAGTACGTATTTATAATTACATACCAAATTTACCAATATATCTATTCAAACTTGGTACACATTTATCAATGCGTACCAAGTTTAGCATTTTGACATTGGTAAAAGTGGTACGTATTTGAGAATGCTTACCAAGTTTTACTAAAATTATATTACATTTAAGAAGAAATCTTACCAATTTTATGTCTTCTCCTGGGGGGATTTCTGTGTCTCTGAGGAATCTGTACCTCAACATCCGAGGCAGTTTCTTCTCAGTGGACCTCAATGCCACCTTTCTTCCTATAGCCGGCACAGCCTCAAATATCCAGCCCTGTTTAATAAATAAACTTTTGTTAGTATGTAATCATGTACAAGATTCAATAAGTTTACTTGGTAATCTTGGTACGTAATTATAAATGCGTATCGAGTTTACCAGCATTAAAATGTTACGTTTGATACGCAATTATAAAATCGTACCAAGTTATCCAAGAGTTTATTCTTATATTTGTGAATCTTGGTACGATTTGCTAATTGCGTGCCGAGTTTTACCAGTTTCGAACTGTTACGTTTGGTACGTAATTATAAAATCATACCAAGATTAACAATAAATAACAATTTTACCTATTAAGAACTTACCAATAAAGCAAAACTGCAGCCTCAGATGTGGTAAGCGATGCCGGATTTGTTTTTTTTTTGTCTTTTGTGTCGATTATTTTGAAACAATCGACAACCATTTGAAACGATAAGCTGCCTCAGAGGAATTTCTCCCAAGCTTCCTCATTCTCAACCAATACCCATAGCCAATCAAGGATTTTTTTTTTCCGGGCATTCTCATAGCCCAGGACGTAGGATGCTGCCAACAGATTTTTCGCCAACTTCAAGTAGTCGTCGACGCTGATCTTGATTTCAGATTCCTTGAGAAGAAACTTTCTGTTCTTGAATGGTGTCCAAACCTCAGCAGGGGTGACCATTTCGTTGCCGAATAGTCGGGTGTACAATGAGGATCGCGGTATGGTATGGTCGGCGTATGGGTTGAATTCTGCAGGGCCAAAATTCAGGCCGCTCACCAAAGCAAATTCTTGTCGGCTGAAACGCAAGAGCTTCCCCTCAACCTTGAACCATACAGCTGATTCATCATACTCAGGGAAGGATTCCACCTGACGAAGCACCATCCAGTGTATGGCCTTCCCCGATCGCGTGTTCATGTCCTCCATCCCCATAAAGTGGCCGAGGCAGGACTGCTTCAGCCTATCCAACGTTGAGTTGCCACTTGCGGTGAGGCATGCTCGGATGTCGAAAATAAGTGACTCATAGCCATGAGTCATTGTCTTGTTTTTCAATTTGCTAAGTTTCAGCCTCTTGTATTTCCATCTGTTCTGCAATAAGAAAAAAAAAAAAAACAATTCAATAACAAATACATATTTACTGTTTAGTCATAATCATCTAGGTAAGACTGGTAAACTTTTACAAATACGTACTAAAACTCCTGGTACGCTTGGTACGTTTTTGCTAATGCGTACCAAATGTACTTGGTGTGTAGGTACGCATTTTGCAAATACGTACCTGAAAATAATGAAACACTGGTACACTTGGTACGTTTTTCATAATGCGTACCAAGTGTACATGTAGAGTAGGTACGCTTTTGTAAATAAGTACCTACATTACAATGAAAAACTGGTACACTCGGTACGTTTTTTAAAATGCGTACCAAGTGTACTAGAAATATACTATTTTTCTTGGTACGTATTTGCGAAAATCGTACCAATTTTAACCAAACAATGCCATATTCAAATGAACCGAATGCAAAATACATCATGCATAAACAATCTCAGATATTCAACAAGAAGCTATCCTCAATTTCAGAAATTACAGATCTGGAATTATCGGTACATATTTCACAAAACGTACTCGGTGTACCAGTACAGTTTTCCCCCAAAATTATAGATCTACAAATCGTACCCTAATTTCCATTCTACTCAACAAACTAGGTACGCAATTGACATTCAAAACATAGTAAAACCCACGAAATCGGAGAAATCAAGTGATAATCAAACATGCAACCACCGTAACTTTCAGATCTGGAAAACTTACCGGCAAATGCTCAAAAACATCTTCTTTCCCGGCTTCATCTTCTTCTTCCTCCTCTTCGTGTGGCGGCGGTGACTGTTCTTCTTTCTCTTCCCGCGGCGGCGACGACTGTGCTTCGGTCTCTTTGCGCGGCGGCGACGACTGTTGTTCTTTTTCTTCGCGCGCCGGCGTGGACTGTGCTGCTTCTTCGCGCGTCGGCGTCTGTTCGCGTGGTGGCGCCTGTTTGCGCGCCGTCGGAGGAACTTCGGTCCTTTTAGACCTTGTTTTCGTCGGGACTTTTCTCGGCGTCGCCGCGGCTTTGGTCGTCTGCTTCTTCGCGCCTTTTGTTGGCTTTGGCGCGGCGGTTTTGCTCGTCGCCGCCGGAGCTAGGGTTTGTTCCGCCGCTGGATTGGCAGTTTTTTGCTTCTTCGTCCTCGGCGCCATCTAGGAAATGGAAGTAGGAGGTTGACGGCAGAGAGAGGTGACGGCGGAGATAGTTGACAGCGGAGTGCGAGCAAGAGGAAAGGGAATCATCGTGATGGTCGTGCTGGAGAAGAAAATGGAGAGACTAAAAAGCGGGAGAGAGAATGAGAGGGAAGAGAGAGTGAAATGCAATTAATTTTGTTTGAATATTAACCGTACACCCCCACTACCCTATAAGGGTATTTCAGTCAAATTGGGTACAATTTTACCCAATTTTTGTCAAAAGTTAACTTTTGACAAAATTTGTTATTTACATTGTACCCTAATGACATATCATCATTTGTCTCTTATAAATATCGCTTATTTTAATAAGCATATTGCTTAATATACATATTTATTAGACATGAAAATTATTTCTTAATTTTAAATATAATAGTGCTTAAATCAAATATACATGTTGCTTATTTAGACAGGTGGTAATTTAAGCATTAAAATTGTGATATAAAAGCAACATATATGCATGTATAAGCATGATATTAATGAATTAGTATTGTTTTTAAAATAAAAATATATATTTGTGTAATTAAGATATAGAGAATATTGATATATGTATCGTGATGGGATGCTTTTTGTAAAATAAAACTACACAAGAAGAAATATTTGAAAGAAGAAAAGAACAATTTTCATAGTTTGATGACTTTTCTTTAAATCAGCCGAGAAATCTGATTTGATATAGGTATGTTGTTATTCTATCATTTATACCCTCATCATGCGTTTTTTATAATAGGATAAATCTACTTGGATCAAATTGATCCAGATCAACAGGGGTAAACGGGTTATACTATCAAAATTTGAAATATAAATTACCTATAATATCCTTTTTAAGTTTGTGATTTTTTGAATCATGTTGTAGTTTGTCAATAAAACTTCCAAACATTTTCCAACCAAAAAAAAAAAAAAAACTGTCATACTTCTAAATATGCAACTTGAAGATAAATAATTAATGATTCATTATGTTTACAAATATATGATAAAGTAAAGACATTTGGACAACAGTTGTCCAGACAACAGTGTAATATTCGTAATTAAATAGTCTTTCATTTTTTTTAATAATTAATATAATTAGTGTTTTGTCTATAATATCCTTTCCCACCTAATTATATGTTAATCTTTAAATTTAATTAATTAATATTTTGAATTTTCAAAAATTTATTAATGATATTAATTTATTTTAATTAATATTAGAAATTAGCATACAAGTAAGTGGAAAAAGGGTGTTATAGAAAAAAGACTAATTATATTAATTATTGGAAAAAATTGAAAGAATATTTAATTATGAATATGACACCGTTGTCCGGACAACTGTTGTCCAAATATCAATACTCTATGTGATATTGATTTTTTTTATGCAGTTTGAAAAGAAAAAGATTATTGGAAGGACCTTAAGTAACTTAATATGTACTCCCTCAGTATGTTAAATAATGTCCCATTTGGGATTTTATACGTAGATTAAGAAAGTTGGTAAAGTTATTTTTAGTGGGGTAAAAGTTAGATAGTAGGGTATTGTTAATGATATAGGTTTAGTTTGTTAATTGTAACTTAAAGAGAATGTGTGGTTGTGGTTGTGTGGGTCCAAATTAAAGAGAAGAATGTGTTAGTCCAAATTAAAGAGAATGAGTGGTTGTGGTTTTGTGGGTCTAAATGGCAATTAGATGTAAATATGAGAGATTCTTTAGGGGTAGAAATGTACATAAAGTAAAATAGGACATTACTTCACGTACAAGAAAAAGGGGTAAGTAGGGCAAGATTTCACGTACGGAGGGAGTATACGATTTATATGCTATTTTTTATTACTTTTTTTAAAATATTTTTGGAATATGACAATTTATATACAATTATAAAATAAATATTTCTACAAACACAAAAATCATTTAAAAGTCGCATCATGTATATTAACCATATATATATATATACATCCTTTAAATAACTGTACGAAACCCAATTTAGATAAGACATTCATCATTAGCCTTAAAATTATAGATTCAAGTAATGTGTACTTGTGCTGTGAAACTAAATAAAAATAAAAATTATAATAGTATATATACATGATTCGAATCATTTATATTTATTTGGTTTAATGACCTGTAAATTTTCAAACTTTTTTTAGTTGTCGCGTTTTGCACCTCAGAAAAAAATTTGTCTCACATTTTTCAAACTTTTAATTTTGTCTGATTTTGCAACCCAACTCGATATTTGGCGAATTTCGAACTGACATGACAACCGAAAAGCAGACGTGGGCATATTTATGCTACTTATTGCTCGACAACTACAACAGTAGTATTTTCTCTCAGGATTTTCGAGAGTGTGGGAGATCTTCAATACTACAAGAATTTTATACTCACGTAAGAACCTTTGACTGATTCATACCTCCTTCAGGTTCAATCGAATATTCGACGATGAATTAGCCACGAACTTTGTGGGTTCACTTCTTTCGATCAACGAGTTGTTGTCTCTTTCCATTTCGGCTACACGAAGTAGCCCTCAATTGATTTTATAAGATGAATCAAATTTTACTTCAATTGTCCTCAATACGACGTTATTGGTATAGCTCTAAAACGACGTCATTCCAATTATCTCCATGTCTGCTTCCCGGCTGTCATGTCAGCTCGAAATTCGTCGGAAATCGTATCGGGTTGCAAAATTAGACGAAAGTAAAAGTTTGGAAATTGGGAGGCAGATTTTTTTTTTGGAGTGCAAAATGCGGCAACTCGAAAAGTTTGAAAATTTGTAGGCCATTGACCCTATTTATTTTTAGTTATCTATCAAAACAATTTAAACTTACATAAAAGTAAACTTACATAATTCAAATAATTCTTACATAAAAGTAAACTTACATAAAATAATAAATCATAATATAATTTTGGAGAAATTTGAAAATAAAGAAAAATATTAAATTTATGCGAGCAATGTTTAACTAAAAGTTATTACTACTCCATTCGTTCCATTCAATATTGCCTAATTCATTTCTGCACAAAGATTACGAAGAAAGGTATTAGATATAAAACATGCTAATAAAGTATTTTTTTAATCAATAAAGTGAATTTAATCAATAAAATGCATTTTTAGCGTAAAGTGAGCTCTAATTCTTTCCATAAAAGGAAACATACCATATTGAGTGGGACATAAAAATAAATAAAAACAGGTCATATTGAACAGGATGGAAGAGAGTAATATATATATATATATATATATATATATATATATATATATATATATATATATATATATATATATATATATATATCAGTGGCGGTCAGACTAGAAGTGACTCAATTAGTGAACAAATGAACTTCAATTACATCAATTGCACTAGGTATGATCAATATAACCGAAAATTGAATTTCTGAACAAACCAAATCCAAATATTAAATAACATTTGGATTTTTCGGACTTTCAATTTTTTTCGGGTTTTTATTTATTTAAATTTTGATCTCGAATCAGTTCAATTTGGTGTTTCCAAAATAAAATAAATATATTTATCCAAAATATATATTGTGTAATTTATTTAATAATTAAACATATTTCTACAAATTGTGAAAAATTAATTTTGTAGTAAAAATAAATAAATGATAATAATATTTTGATTTCAATCTCTTTTTTTTCTTGTTTGGCTTGAGTTTAAGTCTAAAATTTCAAATTTTTCTATTTGTATTTTCGAATAATCAAGTTCTATTGAGTTTTTTAAAAAGTGCAAATTCACATTTAAATGATGAAATTAATATTATCAATTAATATATATAAATTATCATTCTATTATTTTTAAAGAGGTGCATGCAATACATTTTTAACTCCTTGAATCATGACTTTACAAATGCAGCAATAACAGAAATATAATATAATGGTCAAATTCTATTTTGAAAATATCAATAATTAGTGATATTTATGATATTAAAGTTATAGCATAAAAAATATAAAAGGTTATGAATGTCATTTTTAATTTGAGTAATTAATGCATTTAATTCGGATCAAATTGATCCGAATAGCATCACCCTTTATAATATATAATACATTTGTTTAGCTTAAATCTAGACCAGACGATTTATTTAAAGCAGTGGATAAGATTTAGTTCTAGGTTAACTCGTAAGAAAAGATTTTCACATGAACCACTCAATAGATTCAGATGAAAATTTATTATATAATGAAATCTAAAAACTTTTATACATTGTTGATCAATACCTAATCAATGGTCAACAATGGTGACACGTGTCAATATACTACACTATTTTTATTTTATTTGTATTGTTTTTGATGGCCAAAAGTTTAGTTTAGTAAAACTGAAAAAGAATCCCGCAGTGTACGACAAATAAACAATTCTTGTTGAAATTGAATTAATCACGTCAATGTTTTTAACGGCAATTGAAACTAAAACTAGTCACAATAGTTTATCTTCTTTTTCCTGATTGAATTTGAATTAAAAGTGGTGCTAAAATAATTTACGTACTTAATATTTATTGATTATGCATGCATATGATATCGATAATGCATATTTGTTATTTCGTGTGTATGCCTTATTAATATGGAGTTTTTTTAATTATTCATTAACAATGATATAATTGTGCATTATCAATATAGAGTGTTTGTTTAATTATGCATTAATAGAAATATAATTATGCATTATAAAATTAATTAATTATGTAAATAAGTGAGCAACACGACATCCTTAATAATAATAATAATAATAATAATAATAATAATAATAATAATAATAATAATAATAATAATAAAACTAGAAAAATGGATATGAAAGAGAAAAATATGAAATAATGAGTGAACAAATATTAAAGAAAACGTGACGGAAAAAATTTGATGGAGAAAATTAGGATAAGATAGGTAGCAAATATCTATAGTATTGTAGAGACTAGATCTATAATTGAAGGTGACGTCAGGCACGTCGGGTTGATCGGGCACTAGCAACCTGTTAACACAACACGAACAAGGCGTGAGAGCCCTAGGGTGAGCACCGGTGGGGGTATCGACCGAAGAGCCTACGATGCTCAAGTTAGTACGGTGATAAAGTAAGTGGAAAGTAGATGAAATAAATAGAGAGATTGTGTAGAGAGCCGATGGTGATCTGGATGGATAGGGATAGGTCGGAGGGTGACGACGGTGACGGTGGCAGATGAGACTGTAGTAAGAGTGTAGCAGGTGTGACGGGCAACTCTGGCGATCTTGAGACCGATAGAGAGGGCTATCAGGAGACTGAGCAAGCGAAGTAAGCGAAGAGAGTTGAGAGAATGAGAGTACGAGAGTATGAGAGTCCAGATCCTCTTGCTTGACCTAGTCATGTTGTTTATATAGAGCCACCAATACCCCTTAAGGTTTCTCTCTGTCAGCCTTATCCATCACGTCAGTTGCTATTTCTATGGAGCTACCTTATCTTGACTTAGTCTCAGCTGTTGTGGCTGATTGGGTTGTTGAGTCGTATCAGCCGTCATGACCGACGTGGCGGATCATGGATTATAGAGATGGCTTCTACGGCCCAACTACGAGTTTGAACCTGATTAACTGGCTATTGGGTCAGCTCGTCTGTCTTGTCTGGCTCGTCGGTTCGTCTGGCCTGTCAGGTAAGTTAATTGGGCCCAGTACGAATTTTGTCCATTACAGTTTGTCCCCCACTTTCTAGTTAGAAGTATTCTAGGTAGAGAGTTAATAAAATCAAATAAGTCGAGCTCGCCGGGAGCAATTGGGTGGCACGTCTCATGTATGAGGTCGATAAATATTAATTTGCAATTAATAAATGCCATACGTGGTTGAACCAGAAATGCTTAATCATCAATACATATACATACTCTTAATTACCCCATCCGCATTTCAGTACTTATTATTTGCATGGAAAAATAATGATAGTGGTGGCCAAAGCAATGAGTTAATTCCCTTCACTATATGGCCCCAAATTTGGACAATTTAGATTAATAAATGGGCTAATCCTTGTATGGGCAATCCTTTGCTATTGGGCCTAATATATGGGATAAGGGTTTTATGTAGAAATTTATAGAGGCTCAAGTAACTTTCCGCCTAGTCGGGTTGCTCCGGTTGGTCGGGCACGCAGATGGAAGCTTTTGGGGGCTTTCATCCATTTAGTCGGGTTGGTCGGGCACGTCCGCCTCGTCAATCTCATCTCCACATCAGCCATAATTGATATGAAAAATATTAGGGGATCCAAGTAAGCGGCCTTGTCCACCTCGTCGGCTTCGTCGGCCACGACATTATATATATATATATATATATATATATCTGATCTAAAAAATAAAGAGAGACTCAAGCGAGCGACCTCATCAGCATGATCCGCATGGTCAGCCTCGTTGGCCATGGCGGGCAATACAGTTGATCTTGGAAGAAGTAGAAGTTCAGGTAAGCGGTCTGGTCGAGCTCGTCAGCCACGAAAATCTGACAGGCCTAGGGGTGAAAACTCATTTCCCTATATACATAAGTATAGCACACCTATTTGTATATATATTATTCATTTGCAGGTATGCTTTTTGGATTTGCTATTAATAGTAAAGAGATTTAGAATCACTAGGCAAGTCAATAGTAGAGTTTTGTAGTCGTTGGTTTCGTCTGATGCCGCAACAGCTTTATTTTTAAATTTAGTAGGGTACTACATATGCTTTCAACCTTTCTGATTCGATTTTTTTTTTAAAATGTGTAGGCCTGCCGCCTGCCATGTTGCTTTAAGTTGGTCAAATACATCAGTAGAGGTGGTGTATGCCTTTATTTCGAAGTCAATACAGTAATTCATGGATTTGAGGCTTCGAGCAGTCAGACAAATAAGAGGAAACTGCTGCTACTTTTGATTTTGGCTGCCGAGTTCCTTAAATTAAACATACAATTCCTCCATCTACTTATAAAGAAAGGCGAGATATCCATATTTCTCATCCATCAAACTGAAAAATATTCGCAGTGGTAGGATAGCGGAGAGAGTGATGTCGGTTTGAGCGGTCGGTTTGTTCTGTTGTCGTCGTCGACGAGAAGGTGAAGAGTGAATCCTTGACAGGGGTCATCGACATATGGTTTGTAGAGTGAAGCTGATGACTGCGACCTCAACGGCGAGTTCGCTGCTGCGATTCAGCTGAACTGTAATCCATAGAGGTAGCCGTCTCTCCTTTGTGTAGTGTTGTTGCCGTGTTCGTTGATGCTTGTATCCTCCTTCAAGTATTTATCACCTAATTTTGCTTGGTCAGTTGGAGTAAGCTTTGACTACAAGAAGACGAGCTTATCCATTGTTCCGGATTGGTGAGACGGCAATAGCAGGAGGAGGAACCCATCTATGTTGAGGTTGTAGAATCTGCTCGGTCTGTCTAGATAATATATATGCACAAGCTTGAATTTATTTAAATATTTTTGTTACAAATGAAATGACCTCTTACTGATGCCAGTGAAATGGTGTATATATGGATAAGAAATGATAAAATAACAAGTGTATGAGTGTGATGATGGAATTTCGGTATTACCAACTTACTCTTTCGTCGTTTGACAATATTGAAAGGGGTAGCCCTTATGCATACAAAAGTTTGTAATATCTCTACGTACAGGTGCATTTAATGCTTCAATTTTGTTTATAAGAAGGTGTGGTGATTTTATTTTCACTTCACTTCTCATTTGGTTACTTTTGTGGAGAGAGGATTTTTGGAGAGCTAAGGAGGAGAAGATAGTGCTAGAGAGAGGATTTTCACATCTTAGTTTTCTTTTCTCCTTCATCGTTCTTCGTCGTTCTTCGTATATTTTGTATAGAAATGAGTATTTACCTTGATAATTTATTTTGATTCGTGTTTTCAATGCGTTTGTGCTAGATCCTTGAGTAGTAGTAAGTTAGTGTTTTTGTTATTATCCATGTCATTGCTCTATTGTTGTTTGCATCTGCCTGGTCGGCCTGGTCGGCTTGATCGGCCTGGTCAGGTTGGCCAGTTAGGAGTGGCCGGGATGCTTATGTATGCTTCTTATGTGTTATATTCCCTGTTTGCTTTTGGTATGATAGCATGTGTTGTTGTTTTGGTCAGCATGTCTTCTCAATGCAGGGATGTTTCGTCGGGTTCAACCAGTAGGCATCTTGAGATTGTTAGTGGGAATGGTAGTTATGTTGATGATATCCCTACTGGTGTTGTTGTTGCTTGGCCGTCTCCTATAGATGATATGTTCACCAAGTGTGGTCCAGATAGTGCCGGCCATATAGAGGAAAGTCGGCCTACGAACTACCTTCCTTTAGATAACTTCCCAAGTTTGTTGACGTTGAGTGACTTGATGAAATTTCGTAGTAGTTATGGTGTTCCTTTAGACATTATGATGCATGCTCCGGGTAAGGCCGCAAGGGCGGATTGGGATTTTTCAGGTTTGGTTTGTCTTTACCTTCACCTGTTCAAGTTTGGCTTTAGGTTCCTGCTGCCCCGGCTAGTTATGGAGATCTGTCATTTTTATGCTATCTCTTCGGGGCAATTAGTTCCAAATTCCCGGCGTGCTTTTATGGCCATTGAGGTTTGAGCAAAATTGAAGAGTATTAGAATTACCTATGCGGAGGTTTTGAATTGTTATTCCTTGAGGTCAGTAAGTGGTGACATGAGTAGGTTCCAGCTTGGTTGTAGGACCGTTAAGAAGAGGATAATTGGTAAGCTTGATGACAACAACAAACTATGGAAGCAGAAGTATTTCTTTGTCTCGTTTGAGGCGTTGGGGTTGCCATCTGATAGTGGTATCCCTCGCTTGTGGAATATTGCGAGTGAGTGTGCTTGTCCAGGTGTCTGTGATGTTTCTTTATCTCTTGTGCTTGAATGATGATTTTTATACTCTCTATTTCTTCCAGGTGCTACTGACTTGCCAGCTCCGATATTGTGTGATTGGTCAAAGAGAAAATTTAAAGAGTTTTTTGCCATACTCGAAGAAGAGCGTCGTTGGGAGGTTATCTTGACGCCTTCTAACCTTCGTTGAAGCGGCTTCTGGGAGTCAGGGTAGTCACGTCTGGGAGGTATTGGTTCAATCTTCGTTAGTTTTCTGCTTATGTCATACTAACTTGAGTGTTCAATTTGACGTAGAGGATACCATGTCGAAGCAGCCAACGTATCCTTTTTCTGGTGACGATGCTATTGATCAATGCTCCAAGTCAGGAAAGGCAAAACTAAGATTCATGCCACAAGGAAGGCGCATGCCAAGGCTCCTGTTCGAGTTCCTACTTCGTCTGTTGCTCAAGCCAGCAAGAAAAGCGTTGTCGACGACGACGCTGCCTTCTTTTCCATGGAGGATGTTCGTCTTAGCTTTCCCATGACGGCTCATGCTTACACCGAGTTTACACCCCACTCTTCCGAGGTTCAGAAGCTATTGTGGTATGAGGATGAGTCCACTTTCAGACAGCTTGGTTCGGAGGCTACTGGTCAGACGGGCATCACCAATATCTTTAAGGTATCTTCTACTTTTACACACGATGCTCTATATACTTATGCATTTTGCAATGTTTGGTTGCTAAGTTTGTCTTTGATTCACAGGGATTGCAGTCGGTGATTTACTTGACCAAGAAGGTTGGAGAGCTAGAGGATCAGGTGAAGCAATTGGCGTCGGACAAGTCTGGTCTCAATAAGGAAGTACGGGCTCTCAAGGAGAAGATCAAAGAGCTTGAGGTGGTCGAGGTGGAGCGCAAGGCTTTGCTGAAGTCAAGAGATGCTGATGCCGAACGTTTGAAGGTTGCTCTTGCGGAGGTGAATGCCCTCCGAGCTGACATGGAGAAGAATTGTAGGGTGGCTGCTCTTCAGACTGAGGTAACGCTTCGGGAGCAATTGTACCTGGATTTTAAGGCAGGAAAGGCTGAAGAGTGGGATGGGGAGAAGATATGTGCTGCGGCAGAGAAGTTGAGGAAGATGATGGCTGTAGAGGAGGAAGAGGCAACAGATGCAGACGATCATTTTGATGATGTGGTTTCTTTAGACTTTGTAGGTGGAGATCAGGCTGGTCAAGCCGGGCAGGGAGGTCAGGACGAGCTCGAGGGTTGAGCTTGCACTCTTGTTTCTGTTAAAGACTTAGTTTCTATTATGTATCGCTTGAAAGATTTTTATTTTTATTTGGACGGGTGCATGTAACCGATGATTGAGCATGTACTATGAACTCATGACTTATGTTTTTCTTATAATTTGTAAGGGTTCGTATTCCCATTTTTTCCCCTAGTCCAAGTCATAGTCGGAAGGTATGGCTTGGATTAGTTGTTAAATTATATAGATGACGGCTGGCTCGTCTGGGGCGTTCCTTTGTTATTTGCAAGGTCTTTTACTTGTTTTCTTTTGTTATATTGTTAACTCTTTATTGGTTGAATGTCTGTTTTTTGACTTGAGAATGATCAAGTCCGTTGTGTCGGGCAAGTCAGTTGACTTAGTGAGATTGGAGTGCTCTTTGTTGGGCTGTGCTCCTTAGAGCTGCCTACATACCCTTGAAAGGATCAAGCCCGAATGTAGTTCTGACATTGGCCTGCATTGACTTGTCAGAACTAGTGTGGAATGATTAGTGGGTCACGTGGACCAAATTAATTGAAACTAAGGTCATGGATGTTACCATATTTTCGCTTCCACCTGTTTTATGGTGCTTGGACAGGTGGTTTGGTCCGTCTGTTTCTACCTGTCAGTAGAGGTGGGCTGCACTCCGTGGAGCTGCCTACATTCTTCTTTTGGATATCAAGCCCATGTAGTTCTGAGAATTTTCTGCATAAAAATTGTCAGAACTTGTATGGCTGGTAATATGAGTCCCGTGAGACTTAAACTTATTGACAAAGCGTGTAAAGTTACCGCCTCATGTTGGTGTAGTTCGGGTGGTTGGTGGATCTGCATCTATCTCTTCTTATGCGGCAAGTTGGGTTGTGCTTCTTAGAGCTGCCTACATACCCTTTTAAGGGATCAAGCCGAATGTAGTTCTGACCTGTGCCACGGAGCAATCTGAACTGACGGAAGAGAAAAATAGAGGTGGTTGCGCTCCTTGGAGCTGCCTACATACCCTGAAGAGGGATCAAGCCACGATGTAGTTCTTTTATGTCCTGCATGAAAGTGTTAGACCGGTATGGCTGGAAAGGTGGGTCTCATGGGACCAAATTAATTGAAACAAATGAAAAGTCGAGTTAAGCATGATACTGTCGAAGATGGATGGCATTCCAGCTGTTGCCTATGTCGCGTCCGTCTTTCTCTTGAAGCTTGTATGCTCTATTCCCATATACTTTGGTGATCAAGTATGGACCTTTCCATGTCGGGCCTAGCTTGCCAGTCCCAACCTCCTTAGTGTTTTAAAATACACGTCGGAGTACCCAATCACCTAGCTTGAACGTTCGGGTGCGAATATACTTATTGTAGTGTCTGGCGACACTTTGCTGGTAGGAGGCTAGCCGTAGCCTAGCCATATCTCTCTTTTCATCAAGTGTATCGAGCTCGTAACATATTCCTTGGTTGTTATGGTCGTCTGAGGTGAGCTCGGTTCTTGCGGTCAGTACTTTGCTTTCGGCTGGAATGACTGCTTCCATCCCGTACGCTAAGGAGAATGGAGTTTCTCCCGTCGAGGTTCTGAGGGTCGTTCGATATGACCAAAGCACTCTGGGTAGTTCAGCGGCCCATAAGCCCTTAGCTTTTTCGAGCCTTTTCTTCAGGGTGTTGACTATTGTCTTGTTGGATGATTCGGCTTGACCATTTGCTTGGGGATATCTAGGTGTTGAGAAACTGAGTTTGATGTTCCAAGACTCGTAAAAGTTTTGAAAGTCATAGCTGATGAACTGGGAGCCATTGTCGGTTACTATTTTATTTGGTACTCCATATCGGCATATCACGTTTTTCCATATGAATCCTTTCACCTCTGTATCCCGAACTTTGTGGAATGCTTCGGCTTCTATCCACTTGCTGAAATAGTCTGTTACAACCAACATGTACTCCAATTGTCCAGGTGCCTTAGGTAATTTGCCCACGATGTCCATCCCCCACTTCATGAAGGGCCAAGGCGACGTAACCGAGATTAATGGTTTAGGTGGAAAGTGGGATACTTGGGCGAACCGCTGGCATTTGTCGCATTGCTTAACATAATCAGCAGTGTCTGACTTCATTGTACGCCAGTAGTATCCGCTTGTTAGAGCTCTGTGGGCTAAGCTCCTTCCGCCGGAGTGGTTTCCGCATTTTCCATTATGCAGCTCGGCCAAGACCGTCTTTGCTTCTGCATGGTTAATACATTTTAAATATGGACCAGAGTATGATCGTTTGTAAAACTTACCTCGAATGACGAAGAATCGGACAGACTGAGCTTTTATTCGGCGTGCTTCATTTTTGTTATCTGGAAGTATGTCTTGCTCAAGGTACTCTAGCATTGGAGTCATCCAAGTCCGACTGTCTGATATGTCATGCACTTGTTCTTCTTCTTTCTTCCACACGGCCGACTATTGGAGGTAGACAATTGGAATGGTCTTCGGACCGGAGGTTTGAATAGAGGAGGCGAGATTGGCTAAAGCGTCTGCGTGACTATTCTCTTCTCTAGGCACTTGGCTGACAGTGAACTTTTCAAAGTTTGACTGCAGCTCCTTCACCTTGTCTAGGTAAGCCATCATCTTATTGTCTCGAGCCTGGTAGGTTCCTGGTAAGACATCGATCCTCTTTGCTCCCAGTTCTTTAGCCAATCGAAGTCCAGTTAGCATAGCTTCATATTCAGCCTTGTTGTTGGTTGCCTTAAATCTGCATCTTATTGCTTGCTGAATGTTGTCACCTTGAGGTGATGAAAGAACGAGTCCAAGTCCACTTCCGTGTTTGTTACTTGAGCCGTCCACAAAGAGTTTCCATGTTCCAGCTGATTCGTCTTTGGTGAGGCAACATAGCTCTTTGTCTGCCTGCATTGAAAGGTTAGGCATAAAGTCATTCACGAAATCAGCTAATACCTGTGACTTCAAGGAAGTACGCGGCTTGTAGGATATGTCGCGTTCGCTTAGTTCGACTGCCCACTTGGCTGGTCTGCCAGACAACTCTGGTTTGTAAAGGATGTTCTTTAGAGGGTATGTTGTAAGGACCACAATTGGGTGACATTGGAAGTAAGGACGAAAATTCCTTGCTGCATGTACGAGGGCGAGGACAAGCTTCTTGAGCAAGATGTATCTTGTCTCTGCGCCCAACAAGGACTTGTTGACGTAGTAGACCGGTGATTGTTTACCCTCATCCTCTCGGACTAGAACTGCACTGATTGCTGTTTCTGACACCGCCAAGTAGATGTATAATGTTTCACCATCCTTTGATTTAGACAGGAGCGGCGGACTCGTCAGGTACTGTTTCAGCTGGTTGAGTGATTACTCACATTCTGGTGTCCACTCGAATGTTTTTGACTTCCTCAATGTATTGAAGAATGTATGGCAAAGCTCCGATGATCTCGAGATGAACCGGCTGAGGGCCGCCACTCTCCCTGTGAGCTTTTGTACATCTTTGATGCATGTTGGGGATGCAATTATTTGCACAGAGTCAATTTGAGCCGGGTTGGCTTCTATCCCTCTTTGGGTCATCATGTAGCCGAGAAATTTTCTTGCAGTCACACCAAATGAACATTTAGTCGGATTAAGCTTCATATTATACTTACGAAGTATGCCGAAGGATTGTCGGAGGTGGTCGATATGGTCTTCTGCTCGTAGAGACTTCACGAGCATGTCGTCTATGTAAACCTCCATTGTTCTCCCCAACAATTCTTCAAACATCCTATTGACCAAACGCTGGTAGGTTGCTCCCGCATTCTTCAATCCGAATGGCATATATTTGTAGCAATAGATGCCTATGTTGGACATGAAAGTCGTCTTCTCCTGATCGTCGGGATGCATCAGTATCTGGTGGTATTCAGAGTATGCGTCCATGAAGCTGAGTAGCTCGTGTCCGGCTGTGGCATCGACGAGCATTTCTATGTGTGGTAGTGGAAATGAATCCTTAGCGCACGCCTTGTTCAAGTCTGTGAAGTCTATGCACACTCGCCATTTGCCATTCTTTTTCTTGACGACCACCACGTTTGCTAGCCAGTCGGGGTATTGGACCTCTCTGACTAGCCTGGTGTCTAAAAGTTGTTTGATTTCATCATTGATGACTTTATACCTTTCCGAAGCGAACTTTCTTCGCTTTTGCTTCCTTGGAGGGTAGTCAGAATCGACATTCAACCTATGAACAATAATATCAGGGTCAATACCAATCATGTCCACGTGGGACCAAGCAAAACAATCATAATGTTCAGAGAGAAATTGAATGAGTCTCTCTCTGAGAGAGGGTTCCAGTTGCGCTCCAATCCGGACTTTGTTGTTCGGAAAGTCTGGATGAATGGAGACTTCATCTAACTCCACCGCATCGGATTGATCATGTTAAGCTTGCTGACTCGGCTGGAGGTCAGATGATTCTCCTTGCTGTAATTGCTATAAGACGGCTTGCTTAGCCTTCATGGTTGTCTGGTAGCAAGATCTGGAATTTTTTTTATCTCCTCGAATTTCCTTCACTCCCCATTTGGTTGGAACCTCAGGACTTGGTGGTAAGTAGATGGTACAGCCTCCATCTCGTGTATCCATGGTCGGCCTAGGATAACATTGTACGCGGAGGGAGAGTCCACCACTAGGAAGTGAGTGCATAGATTGACTCCTTCAGCGTAGACGGGTAGTTCAATTTCACCAATTGTGCTCTTTTGTTCTCCGCTGAAGCCGATAAGGACTGTCGCCTTCCTGATGATCTTTGTTTTGTCGATCTCCATTTCCCTGAGAGTAGACAAAAAGAGGACATTGGCAGAGCTACCGTTGTCTATTAGTACACGCTTGGTTAAACAATTTGCAATACAAATTGAAATTACTAAAGCATCATGATAAGGATTAAGTAGCCTGGTTGATTCAGATGTGGTGAAAGTGATAGTTTGTGCCGGCAGGATGGTTGTGCTTCTTTGAGCTTCACCATGTTCTGGTTGGACATGTCCAGCCTGTCTCGTATGTCTTCTGGCTACTAAGTGAGTGATTCCACTGACTTCTGACCCGCCGGTTATTATATTCACCGTTCGATCAAGTGTCGGCGGTCTAGGCGGGGTGACGTCTGCATTGTTTTGCTGACAACCTTGGGCTTGTTGCAGGGTCTGACGTCCTTTGTCAGTAAGGAGGTCAGTCAGGTGACCTTGCTTCAATAGGTACGATAATTCTAACTTCAACGCAATGCAATCTTCTGTTCGGTGTCCGTGATCAGCGTGGAAATCGCACCATTTCGACTTGTCTCTCTGATCAGCTGGTGTCCTCATCTTTTCTGGCCATTTGACTTTGCTTCCAAGTCCCTTGAGAGCTAAGACCGCCTCAGTTGGCGAGATGTATAAGTTGTACTCGGGTATCTCTGCCCTTTCACGTGGTCGTGTCTCGTAAGGGCGGTCATATTTTCTTCTTCTGTATTCTTTCCGTAGAGGCGGGTAAGGCTCGGACCACTTATCACTCACCCTCCTGTCCGCCCTGGAGTCTCTTCTAGTGTTTCTGCTTGGTAAAGATCGGTGGTGGTTATATTGATCTTCATCCCACTTGATCTGTGCCCATGCCTTGGCTAGGACATCTTCCATCGTTCTGCATGGATACTTGGTGAGATCCTTATAAAAGTCCGAGTCGGGCAGGAGACCCTTTCGGAAGACAGTGACCGCTGTCTGGATGTTGCAATTGGTTATGGACACCTTCTTCTTGTTGAAGCGGCCGATATAGTCTCGGAGAGACTCTCCACGCCGTTGAAACACGGCATACAAATCCTCTGATATATTTTCTAGTTTCTGGCTACTGGCATATTGTTGTACGAAGATATCCGTTAGTTGAGCGAAACTTGAAATAGAATAATTTGGAAGGTTAGTGCACCACTGGAGGGCCGGTCCTATCAGACTAGAACCGAACCCCTTACACATGCAGGCCTGCCTTAATTCACGAGGAATTGCGGCGGTGAACATCCTTTGCTTGTACCGACCAATGTGATTTGTCGGATCAGTCGTGCCGTCGAACATCTGCATGGTGGGGAAGTTGAATTTGACAGGTATCTCGACCAAGGTAATTTCATCCACGAACGGTGAGTCAGCATAGCAGTTCTCTGAGCTCTTGTGGATTGGTGCCGACACAACAGGGATTTGCTGGATCAGGGCCTCTATTTCGGCCAACTTTCGTGCCATGTCCTCATCTCTTATTGCATAGTGGCCGGTCATGACTGGTTGAGCGAACTCGTTGGCAAACAACTGATCTTGAGTGATTTCTCTTTGACCGTCTCCGATCATCTATTGGTTAACATTAGCCGGTGGAATCGTCTGGTTGGGTACCGGTATAGTTGGTTGCGTGCCTCCAATAACAGCGTTACTCATTGTTACGCCGGGGTGGTCGAGTCAGTTCGAGCATGTTGTCCCCCGGTGGTGATTGTTCCATCTGGTCGGGCTATTCCTCTAGTTCTGGTGGTGTCCGAGTTGATTTGCCCCAGATCACGTACTTGCTCAAGCGCAGACGACGGAACGTTGATACCTGCATTCAAGATACCACGAGCTGTATCAGTTGGGTTACCAATGACTTTACAGTTTCATACCGAAGGTGATGGGTCCATCACGAGAGAGTTGGATCCATTATTGCGAGTGATCGGTGTGTCTCCCAGAGGCTACATGGGAGACACTTGGGTCCGGAAGCCGGGAGGTTCAATGATCTCGACAGGCTCCAAAGCCTCGAGAAGGTCGTACAAGTTAGCATTCTCCATTTCCAACTTCTTGCATCTCTCCTGCTCCCGATTCATCTGCTCAGTGAGGACGGCGATCTGGGCAACTAGGTCAGCATGAGCAGCCACGTTGGGCGCGTCGGGAGTTTCAGATCCGTCACGTCCATCAGACATGATTGTTGGTGGAAGAGATCCACGGCAAGTGCATTGATTCGCTTGATTGCTAGGCTCCACGGTGGGCGCCAAATTGTAGAGGCTAGATCTACAATTGAAGGTGACGTCAGGCACGTCGAGTTGATCGGGCACTAGCAACTTGTCAACACAACACGAACAAGGCGTGAGAGCCCTAGGGTGAGCACCGGTGGGGGTGTCGACCGAAGAGCCTCCGACGCTCAAGTTAGTACGGTGATAAAGTAAGTGTAAAGTAGATGAAATAAATAGAGAGATTGTGTAGAGAGTCGATGGTGATCTGGATGGATCGGGATAGGTCGGAGGGTGACGATGGTGACTGTGGCAAATGAGACTATAGTGAGAGTGTAGCAGGCGTGACGGGCAACTCTGGCGGTCTTGAGACCGATAGAGAGGGCTATCAGGAGACTAAGCAAGCGGAGTAAGCGAAGAGAGTTGAGAGAATGGGAGTACGAGAGTATGAGAGTCCATATCCTCTTGCTTGACCTAGTTACGTTGTTTATATAGAGCCGCCAATACCCCTTAGGGTTTCTCTCTGTCAGCCCTATCCATCACGTCAGTTGATATTTCCTTGAAACTACCTTATCTTGACTTAGTCTCTGTTGTTGTGACCGATTGGGTTGTTGAGTCGTATCAGCCGTCATGACCGACGTGGCGGATCATGGGTTATAGAGATGGCTTCTATGGCCCAACTATGAATTTGAACCTGATTAACTGGCTATTAGGCCGGCTCGTCTGTCTTGTCTGGCTCGTTTGGTTCGTCTGGCCTATCAGGTAAGTTAATTGGGCCCAGTACGAATTTTGTCCATTATAGTATATAAAAGTTTGTACGTTTTACCAGAGAATTAGTTTCTATTTGATCTCCCCCTATATATATATATATATATATATATATATATATATATATATATATATATATAAATTATTAAACTTGTAAGCAAATCAATTTGAGTAGGAATGTTGCTTGAGCTCATTCAATGCCTACATTATTTTTTTCTTTTCTTTTTCGAAATAAAATTTTTATTGCACAATTGAACACCCGATTTTTTTTTCAAAGTTTATCAAGTTACAACATCGATCAATTTTTTCAATTTTGGAATGGAAACATCTAGTTATATCCAAAAATCAATCATGGAATGAAAGTAGGAATTAATGGTGAAAACTAAGGCCACCCACAACGGTGGACGAGAGGTCGGGTGATACCCCGTGCGTTCTCCTCTCGCCCGACCGCACTTAGGGTAATGCCTGTTATGGCTGGTGGTAGGGCGTTCGTCCGGTCTTTCCGTCGTCTGGTCTCTCGCCCTCGTTTTCTCTCTCTAGAAGTGCCACATCGTCTTTTTCTTTTTTTTTTCTTTTTTTTTATATTTGTAACTATAATAAATTTATCACCCTAAGGCTAAAAACTCTACCATTATAGAATTTTCACCATATGACTATCAATCATTAGGACTCCACTAAAATACAATTAAATACTAATCGCCTTAGGGCTATATCACACACTATTGTAAATGCTCTAAAAAGTAAACACCCCACATTGGATGACCAACTCCAATGCTAATAATATATCATCAATAGTTTTAGCAATACGTGGATACACACCTTTGAAAATTCTTTCGTTTCTTCTAAAGTGAAGGAACCTACTTACTTTCTATATTTTTACCCTTATTCTTAATATTTGTGTCAAACAGCAACATGACAATATCAATGGATCGGAGGAAGTAATATTTATTTTTACATAATAATGTTTGGATAAATGAGAAGTATAAGCTCAATGTGTGAGTGTCGAAACAAGAAAAATAGGTTAAAAAGGGTTTGTCTCGTTTTGGAATGTGACGGAACTACTACTAGTTTATATTGAAATAGTATCTTGCTATATTAAGTAGGTGTAGTATTATCAAGTAGTATTGTCTTCACATTTACGTCCAATTATCTTGGGGCTCAACTGCTAAGACTATCCACAGTGCTAGAGACACTTAAGTGTCTCCATCTTCTGTTGAGCCCAGATAGAGACAGTATCCCACAACGCATTATCTCTATCGCTGTCTCTAAATAATTAGTTTCTGAAAATCAATTTTTTTCATTAATTTTAATCAAAATCCAAAAATTACATTAATTGAAATTAAAAAAAATACATTAATAAATAAAATGGAAAATAAAATAATAAATAAAAATGTATTAAAAAAGTAAAAAATTGAAGAAAAAGGCAAAAAATTGAAGAAGAGATGGAAGAAGAGAGAGAAAAGTGGCAAGCAGAAGAAGCCAGAGAGAGGGAAGAAGCGGAGGCTAAGAGGCAGAAAGAAGAGAGAAAAAGGTAAGAGGAAGAAGAAGAAGAAGAAGAAGAAGAAAGAAGGAGAAAAGAAGAGGAGGCTAGACAAGAAGAAGAAAAATGAAGAAAAATGAAGGTATGAAGAAGAAGACTGGGAGAGACAAAGGCAAGAAGAAAAAGAAGACGAGAGAAGAAGGGAAACGAAAAGGGAGGAAGAGCAACGAGGTAGGAGAAGCGAAGAAGAAATGGCAGACGAGGAAGAGAGAAGGGAAGAAGAGGACGATTTTTTTTTTTTTTAAAGGGTCTCAAGACTGTCTTCAAAATTAGGGACGGTCTCAAGACACCAGCAACTGCAGCGCACCGTCTATATTTTTGGAGTCTCCATCCCGTCTCAAGACGCCCCACTGTGGGTAGTCTAATAGCCTAGAAAAAAGGACATGAGAGGAGAGAGAACCGACGACATATAACAACAAACGCATAATTTTTTATTATTTTTTATTTTTTTGCGCAATTCGATTTGATGATATTATAGATTCTTTTGCACAACTGATAAGCACTCATTTTATGCAACTTTAGTAGTTTTATTCACTCGTTTTGCCTATCTTATACTTAATTAGTGGCTTGTTTTGGAATGATTTCGCTATTTTTGGAATGGTGACACGGTTTTTGCATAGTTTTGTATGTGTGTAGGTAAAACGAAGGGTTTTGGAGCTCAAAGATGAGACCTAAGAAGAAAGAGCTAATGAAACGGGGCTAAAAAGTTAGGAAATGGAGCAAAAAGGTAAGGAAAATGATAACTGGTGACGGAGGCATGCTAGACGGTGACCCACGTGTATTGAATCCATGTTATTTGAACTGCCCAACCCTCCAACCTGCAGTTTGGAGTGGGTCACCGAGTAGCAAGGCACGCTAAACGGTGATCCACGCCATTCCGCTAATTGGCCACCGTTAAGCAATTTTTTTGGCCCAGAAATTCTAGATTTCCCTTTTTACGTTTTTAAGCTTGTAAACTCACTTTTTACACCATATATAAGCGGAGCTAGCCTCAATTTCGAAAAACACTTATTCCTAGCTAGTTTTTCTCTTCTTAAAGTTTCCTTTTGGAGTTTAATTTAGGGTTTATGCTTTGTAATTGAAGTGAAAGTTTTGGAACTTATTACCATTTAAGAATTAATTGAAGATTTCTCTATTTAGGTTGTTAGTATCTCTATTTATGGCTTTATTTCTCTTTTCTTTTGTTATTTCCTTAATTATGTCTAGCTAAATTTCCTTTGTTGATTTTGGGGATTTGAGGAAATTCAATGATGTGATGATCTTAATCTTCTAATTTTAATTACCTTCTCCTATTTGATTGTGGTTTTGGCTCTTATTTTTCATGTGGGAATTATTGATCATCTTTCTTGCATGCCAAGTGTTTGTGAAAATTCTTAATAGGTTTTTATAAGCATGAAAATTAAAATTGCACAACATGCATGATTTTGAGACTTAGTAGGTGATGAATTCATGTATGGAAACTTTTAATCTTTGTGCCTTTTGGAGTTGAACTATCATCTTGAGTCTTAGTCGAGAGAGTTGATAGATTAATTTACGTTTGCTAGCTTTCGAGAGAGGTTTAGTGAATTGCTTGTGATTGCTTCTCAATTAGGAGATTAAATATAGTTGTGTGAATTATGAAGTTATTTTCATTATCATTAAGAATTGAATCAAATCCCTAGAATCAACGCTTGTCTCTTATCGTATCTTTGATCAGATTTGTGTGCATGTTTGCTTTCGATTGTTTACTTGCTTTAATTTTTTTCTTAGTAATTGAGAAATCCAAAACAATCATGCTCCCTTGTAAGCTTGGATAGTAGAAAAGTGTATAAATCTTGTTTTCACTTTATTTTCCTCCAATAATCCTCGAGAATCGATACTCGATTACTACTACTACAATTACCCGTTTGAGTTGCGGATTAATTGCTAAGAAAATAGTGATCAAGAACGATTCACATAAAATATCGATTATTTGAAAATATTATGAGAATAATAAGAAGAAAAGGAAATATTCGGTGGGCTCAAAATGATGATCTTAAGATCCACGCTACAGAAGCCAACACATATTGGAATATTTTATGAGTATAAATTATTGATTAAATATAATTAATACTAGTGAATTTGCATAGTTACCATTAGAATATTTTATTATGAGGAAAGTATCTTTCAATAATTTTCGCTAGTGAGGAAAGTATCTTTCAATAACTTTCGCTAGAAATATTTATTAGAGAAAAGCAAGTTGGTCCGAATAAATAAATAACTTTCATATACCAAAAAATTGTCTACGGCCAAAAATCTAAAATTCAAACTCCATTAATATTTCTATAAATCAAGCATATATATATATATATAAATCAAGCATATATATATATACATACAAAATACTTTTCCCGTAAAAAATAAAAATAATGCATTTTATATATTAAAATAACTCATTTTTTGTATTATTACAATGCATCACCATAAAATGCATTTTTGAAATATTACAATGCATTGTTATGATAATGTATTTCGTGTTCAATTATAATGCATTGATCAATCTCAACCGTAGATCTACAAAGATCAATGGTCCAGATCGTTTCTCATTTCTTATGGGAAAATAGATTTACATATGATCTACTCCCTACATATATATATATATACACTTAGAAAATGGATGGACAAATAACTCCCTAGATAAAGATACGCCTAATGCAATCGGCAAAACAGTTCAATTAAATCCACCATTAATTGGATTAAATCAATGGCTCATATTTAGTTTCTAGTTTCTGTTTAGAGGTTGGTTGTTATTTGATTCAAGAGATGGGATTAGGTGAAAATCATACTCAATGTGAAAATTAGAAACTAATTTATAGCCATTGATCACAATATAATTTATGGTCAATTAGAAACTAATTTATAGCCATTGATCACAATATAATTTATGGTCAAGACTCATTCTACATGGAAAACATTTTTTCCTAATAAATTAACATATATTGAAGAAAAGGGTGTATCCAATAAT
This sequence comes from Schizonepeta tenuifolia, assembly GCA_029490685.1. Classification (NCBI taxonomy): domain Eukaryota; kingdom Viridiplantae; phylum Streptophyta; class Magnoliopsida; order Lamiales; family Lamiaceae; genus Schizonepeta; species Schizonepeta tenuifolia. The sequence continues at coordinate 111,115,804 of CM055956.1, forward strand.
CGTTTTTTTTTCTAATGTTTAATATTACAAGTAAAAAAGTATATATTTATGACTTTACAATTTTTTTTTTTTGCTGCTTACAAAAAATAATGAGGCAAATGATGATATGTTATTAGGGTACAATGTAATAACAAATTTTGTCAAAAGTTCACTTTTAATAAAAATTGGATAAAATTGTACCCAATTTGACTGAAATATCCTTATAGGGTAGTGGGGGTGTACGGTTAATATTCAAACAAAATTAATTACATTTCACTCTCTCTTCCCTCTCATTCTCTCTCCCACTTTTCACTCTCTCCATTTTCTTCTCCAGCACGACCATCACGACGATTCCCCTTCCTCTTGCTCACACTCCGCTGTCAACTATCTCCGCCATCACCTCTCTCCGCCGTCAACCTCCTACTTCCATTTCCTAGATGGCGCCGAGGACGAAGAAACAGAAAACCGCCAATCTAGCGACGGAACAAACCCTAGCTCCGGCGGCGACGAGCAAACCCGCGACGAGCAAAACTGCCGCGCCAAAGCCAACAAAAGGCACGAAGAAGCAGACGACCAAAGCCACGGCGACGCCGAGCAAAGCCCCGGCGAAAACAAGGTCTAGAAGGACCGATGTTCCTCCGACGGCGCGCGAACAGGCGCTGCCGCGCGAACAGACGCCGACGCGCGAAGAAGAAGAACAACAGTCGCCGCCGCCGCGCAAAGAGACCGAAGCACAGTCGTCGCCGCCGCGGGAAGAGGAAGAAGAAAAGTCACCGCCGCCGCACGAAGAGGAGGAAGAAGAAGATGAAGCCGGGGAAGAAGATGTTTTTTAGCATTTACCGGTAAGTTTTACAGATCTGAAAGTTACGGTGGTTGCATGTTTGATTATCACTAGATTTCTCCGATTTCGTGGGTTTTACTATGTTTTGAATGTCAACATCATGGTCATCATTCTAATACCAATTCCATCTAATCCCAACTCATCACAACCAACATCAAAATTGTTTTGATCTTCATTCCGCATACCATCATCAATTAAAGGACTCCTACTATTTTGAGATTCATCAATCGTAGGAGAAACCGCTACATATACAGTAGGAAACTCCAACATATCCATCAAATAGGACAACTTGAAATCATCTGTAATCTTCATTCTCATAGTTTCACCACTAGGAGACTGGACTAAACCATTTATATCAAACATATACATACTCTTATCCTTCTTCATTCGTACTTCAAGCTTTGCTAATAAAGATTCAAAACTTATACCACTGGGCGGTATAGGAATATACTCTTTCCTACCACCCTCATAAATGTTCTCTTTCCAATATCCTCCATGCGCAACCACTAAAGAAGATGGCCTTACCTACACCGAGTAAACTTGGTACGCATTAATAAATGCGTACTGCGTACCCAGTAAACTTGGTACGCATTCAAAACTACGTACTGCGTACCAAGTACACTTGGTACGTAATCGTAAATACGTACTACGTACCAATAAAACAAATTAAGCTACGCGGTACGTATTTATCAATACGTACTGCGTACCAGGTAAACTTGGTACGCACCAGTACGCAATTAAGAAAACGTACCACCCCAGAACCAGAAAATTCAGTCGCCGGAAATTTACCTCCATAGCTTTGACGCCACAACCAAAAATAGCCGGAAAATTATAATTGAACCACCGTAACACTTTCTAAACAAAAATTAAAGCAAAAAACACGACAAAATCGCAAATAAATTTGCAGAATTTAAAAAAAAAATACAACAAATTCTTCACAAATCACAATCATATTGCTGCAAGGTCATTTTTATTATTGCTTATTATTTGTATTGCATAAATAATTTATTTTTGGGGTCCGTATGTTCAGTTTTTATACTAAAAATTTGTATTGTATATTATATGGTTAGTGATATTATTCACGGTTTAGATGTTATTACATATTATATGTTATTGCATATTATATGCAACAAAACAATTTATTCTTTGAACATGAATTGTGTTATTGTTTCTTTGTACATATATTATTGCATATTATGTGTTAGTGTATTGTTTTTTATATTACATATTATATGCTGCAAAATAATTTATTCTTTGGACATGAATTGTAATATTATTTTTCGTACATATATTATTGCATATTATGTGTTGATATATTGTTTTTATTCATTAGTGTAATGTTCTTTTTTTTGTTTGTATGAAATAATGGGTTATCGATTACAAAAAAAAAATTGCAACTCGATAAATAATTTTTTAATTAATTGCTGTTATATTGTTATTATTTCTATAATAAATTATATAGGGTTTCTTTCATTTTTCTTTTCCTAATTAGCCGCCTCAAATTATGGGCGTGGAGATTTGATACGAAAAGAAATAACTTTTACGCCCTTTCGAAATTGAGATTACAATTGAATAAGAAATTTAATGTATTATTTCTTTCGATCCCCACCATATATTTTGACCAAATCTACGGTTTATAATCATTTCTAGTTAACACAGGAGGATCCATTTCTATTATAATCATCCCCTATATATATATATATATATATATATATATATATATATATATATATATATATATACAGAGAGAGAGAGAGAGAGAAGAGATCATATGTAAATCCCTCTTCCCGTAAGAAATAAGAAGCAATCCTATCCATTCATTTTTTGTGATCAATGGCCAATATTTATTTAGATATTTTATTTTAAAAAATTACCACATATGTTTCGTTGAGGATATGATTGTAATTTTGTTTCATAAGAATCAACCGTCTTTTCTCCAAATCAAGCAATTTGTTCCTTTTTTTTTTTTTCTGCAAATCAGTTTTTAGACGTGCACAAAACAAAATTCCAAAATTCTCATTATTAATGCAAAAATAGATTGGGATATGGAAGATGAGTGTTTTCCGGAATAGTTGATTAACCTCCAAATTCAGATTTTTGAAATTTCCTATTTCACCCTTCTTGCACTAATTAGATGGCGGTTAATGGAACAAAAATCATATATCAAATATCACGCTATTAATCTTGGACGGTTGGATTTGTAGCAATTAAGGGTCTAGATTGCTTCCTATTTCTTACATTAAGGTGATGGTTGGTACATATGAATGCAATGAAGTGGGAATGGAATGACCTTGGTAATGGAATGAAGATGGAATGGAATGGAATGAAGAATAATATTCCTATAGTTGGTATACACATGGAATGAAATTTTTAAATTATTTTTTTCATAATTAATATAATTAGTTTAATAATAATTATAATATTAAATAAATAATAGTAAATTATTATTTAATATTATTTATTATTTTAATAATTGATATGTATAATAATATTAATTATAATAATATTCATAATAGTAATAATAATATTTTTTTGCTAATTACATTAATAAAAATGATAATATATAATAATAAAAATAATAAATATTATTTATTATTGATTTAATATTATAATAATCCCTTAATAGTCAATTAGTATAATAATTTTAATATTATTAAAATTATAAATCAATAATATTAATTTATTTAGTTATAATTAAATAATATTCATATTATTATATAATATAATATTAATATTATATTTAATACTATTTAATATTATTATATAATATAATAATATTATTTAATACTATTTAATATTATTACATAATATAATATTAATATTATTATTTAATACTATTATTTAATTATAATTAAATAAATCAATATTATTGAATTATAATTTAAATAATATTCAAATTATTATACTAATTAACTAATAATAATAATAATAATAATAATAATAATAATAATAATAATAATAATAATAATAATAATAAAGTTCATTCCTGAATAAGTGGAATAGCTAATATCAGGGGGGAGGGAAGGAATGACTAAACCCTTACTCATGGGATCAGTCATTCCTTAAGGAATGGCCATTCATTACCTAAAAATTATACCAACCGTGGGATTAGGAATAGAAACAGTAATATTCATTCCATTCTCATTCCATTCCAGCGTACCAGCCATCACCTAAGGACACTTTACATGGGAACTCACCTCTATAGTTATATAGACAGGAGGGCTAGTTTAGTATTTTTTCCGTGTAACTGATTACGTACGGTTTCTACCTTAAATTTAGGAGACTTGATTTGATTTAATTATTTTAATTCTGTCATCATAATTATTCACTCACGTATTTTCTTTTCTTCCTTTTTAAGATCCACTCTCGTATATACACTCCTCTCCTAATATCTAACATATTATTTTATTTATTTCATATTCATTTCTTCTAGATTTTTTTATGAGGATGAATTACCAGGTAAGAGCGTATTTTATATATTTGTCTCTCTATTAATGCATTATCAAATACTCTTTAATGTATTATACAAAATTTAATAATGCACTATTAAAAATAATTTTGAATTATAATGCATTTAATGCATTATATGTATTAATTAAGAAAATATTATACATTGTAAAATAATTAAGAAATATAATGCAAATAATATTTTATGATGCATTATTAAAATTGGTTTGGAATATTCATAATCGTTGCTTTAGTTGTAGATATTTGGGAAGATTTTGTTTTTTATTATGTACCCTCTCGAGTTCGACTATCCAATTATGGCCAATTTCATGATGCAATTGATAAAAATTTATCTTATATTATTATTTAGTGCATTAAAAGAATACAATGCATTATATAAAATTTCGTAGTGTACTATTTGGGAAATATAAATGTATTATATAGATTAAATTAAAATATACAAATCATTAACTGATTTTCTATTTATCGGCATCTTTGGAAAGATTAATTATTGTGTTTGATTAATTTTCACCAAATTCCACTATTATAGCTAATTTTATGGAGTAGTGGAAGATATTTTTTACTCGTTCAATTATACCCTTTTTGTATGAAAAAGAAAACGTGGTCAACGAAATTTGTGGGTTTGATTTTAAATCTGGACCATTTATTATAGGATAATCAGTGGTTTAAAATACTTCTTATTTCTTATATTAAAGGGATTTTACATGGGAACTCATCCTCATATATATATATATATATATATATATATATATATATATATATATATTCCTTCACTTCTTCCGTCCTATTTATAATAGTTATTATGTTTTCGGCATGGGTATAAGAAAAAGAAAATTAAGAATAAAATGAGTGTTTCATAGAGTTTTTATTGAATATTTTATTATTGTATTAATATAATAAAATTATTTTGTTTTTTAAATAAGAGTGTAATAGTGAAGTAATGTAAAATATAATAGTGCAATAACAAAAAGATATTTTTTCAAAAAAATATTGGCCAACTTAGATAGGATTTTTCGAAAAGGAATACAGACAATTTGGCTATCTGCAACGCGGTCTCCAAGTCATGTCTCGAAGGGGGCTCGAGACGGGTGCGGCTGGAGACCGCTGCATTGCGGGGTGGGCGGGCTCGAGACCGGCTCGATCCAGTGCGTGAAGCGCACACGCCCACCAAAAAAAAAATTGAAGGCGCGTATTTTACACACGCCCAACTGGTGAAAATTGAAAAATTCGAACGTTTTCCAACGGCTACAAGCCTTTTTTTTTAATTCTTTTTTTTTACACTGTAAATTCAACCTCTCATTTATCCCACAAAAAAAACCTTATTTCCTCTCTCAAATTTAACTCTAAAAAGATGTCTTCATCGAGCATTTCAATTTCGTCGGTAGAACATGAAGAGACCGGCACCAACGACGAGGTCCTGGAGAAGATGGCGAACGTGGAACGAGCCCTCCGTACACACGTAGCGGCGCAGAAGAAGAAGAAGAAGAAGAAGAAGAAGAAGAAGAAGAAGAGGGCGAGGTCGTTCGTCGACCGCGGCTGTGAAGCGGCGTGTGCGCTCCTACACGCCGACTACTTCGCCGACAACCCCATCTACGGCGAACACTTTTTTCAACGCCGTTTCTGGATGCATAAGCATCTTTTTTTGTGCATGTGCAGAACGTTGAAGGACAACGTCCACTTCTTCACGCATCGACGAGATGCACTTGGACGATGTGAGCTGACGCCGGTGCAAAATTGCACAATGGCGGTGCAATAACAGGCCACCGGCGGTGCTGCAGATGTGTTCGACGAGTACCTGAAGATCGGAGATAGCACGGGCCGGCTTTGCCACAAAAAATTTTGTCGAGCAATGATCGACCTCTTGGGTGAGAGATACTTGAGGAAGCCAAATGCTACCCACACCGCTCGATTGCTCCAAATGCACGAGGCGCGACATGAGTTTTCGCGGATGCTCGGGAGCCTGAATTGCATGCATTGGGCATGGAGTAATTGCCCAAAAGGGTGGGCGGCTGCCTACACGCGCGATGATCATGGCGAGTCCACCTTAATTTTGGAGGCGATGGCGTCGCATGATTTGTGGATGTGGCATGCCTTTCTTGGGTGTGTCGGCTCCAACAACGACATCAACGTCCTCAATCAGTCGCTCTTTTTCGCCGACGTGCTTGAGGATACGGCTCTGGCGTGTAACTTCATCGTCATGGGTCGACAGTACGACAAGGGGTACTACTTGACCGACGGGATCTACCCTTCTTGGCCAACTCTGATTAAGACATTGAAGGTTGAAACTGATCCATAGACGGCAAGGTTCAAGAAGATGCAGGAATCGGCCAGAAAGGACATAGAGCGGGCTTTTGGAGTTCTTCAAGCCCGATGGGGAATAATTCGGGCTCCGGATCGGTGATGGTATACGAGGCATCTCCGAGATATCATGTTCATGTGCATTTCTTTGCACAACATGATAATCGAAGACGAACAACAGGATGCGGATGATTGGAGAGATAATGTCGATTCTCCGTCCACTAGCGGGATATCCCAGAGGGCCACTCCGCTCACCTTTGAGAAGTATTCAGACGAGAAGCTGACTTGAGAGATCAACGAAAGCACCATCGGCTTACCAATGATCTCATCGAGCACGTTTGGCGCAAATTTGGACCTCTACATGAGTAGTCCATATTTTTATTAATGTAATTTTTTTTATTTTAATTAACGTAATGTTTTATGTTATTTTTATTAATGAAATTTTACGAATTAATTTAATGAAAATTGGAAATTATTTAATATTAAAAATAGAGACAACTTAGAACAGTTAAATTGTAGGAGTAAGTATATCTAAACTATTTCTAGTAGAAAAGTGATTCTGAAAATACTTTGAAGACCACCATTGGTTTGCAAAGATTGCAGATAACCTTATAAATGAGAAGAATTCATTATATTTTTTTTGAAAAGTAAAAAATGGGGGTTTGATGATTTGAATTTAAAGCCCACACACCTTGGAATTCACGAGCATGAAAGCTGTGGCTGTTGGGAGGCCACCCCCTGTTTGCCAGCTGGCTGTCGGAGATCTCATCCAAACTTCGCGCCCTCTACGCACCTCAACTACCCTCAAAACCCCCCCCCCCCCACCCCGCAATCAAACAAAAGGAGAATAGTAGTAAATCGCATTGTATTTAATTATTTATCACCAACTAAATATAACCATTGTACTCTTTTCCTACACTACAATCCTCCTAAATTTCATCATTTTTTTTTACTCTCCAATAAGTGGAGTGGGAAGGATCTCCTGCTGTGTGTACCCCTCCAAGGCAGGGGGTGCTGTGCATCTTTAATGCCCAAAACTATGCCGTTTTAGTTTTTTTTTTTTTTTTTTTTTTTTTTTTTCATGCTTTACTACAAACACTATTATTCAATTATCATATATTTTCTATAAATTGATTACTTGAAAAAATGGGAACCAGGTTTGAAATGTAATTATTAGATTAAAAAACAGAAATTGAAATGAAGATTATCATGAAATTTAATTATATAAAAAATAATATTCACAAAAATAATTAATAAAAATATTTTGAAAAACAAAAGATAAAAGGAAAATGAAAGTATTGATAAGATCAATCCTGTTTTTTTTTTCGAATGAATGATAAGTTTAATACTAATAAGTAACTAATACTATAAAATAGATCAACTACATATTAGAAAATGAATTTTAATTTGCAAAAAAATAAAAATAAAAAAAGGGAGAGAGAGAGAGACAAGGATAGATAAGTGCCAAAAAAAACACGTTTTGGAAGTAAAATATGCACAACACCCCCTGCTGTGGAGGTGTACACAGCAGGGGATCCTTCCCTTGAGTGGAGCAACATGTTATTTTAGTACACTAATTTATAGTGGGTTGCATTTTTGGACAACTTTTTTTTTCGAGCTGTTAATTATAGGACAATTTTTTAAAAAATTGAATATTTGTAGGTCTAAATTCAACCCCAATGGGTTAAAACTCACATGGCATCATTACCTGAGCCCGAAGCTTATGTGACTGCCACCTAACTCGCTTAATCAACAACCACTTTTTTTTTAGGGAATTAACAAAAACGCTAATTTTCTAATTCCCAATATGCTCTTGAAAGTCAATTTCTGTAACCCTCTCTAAATTTCAAGTGTGAAGAGCGTAGATTTGACATACAGTGAAATGTTTTTCTATGAAAAGATATGCATCTTCTTTGCCCAACTTTTAGTGTTTACTGTATAGTATTTTTCACTTTTTTCTTTTGTATTATTTGTGATAGATGAAATAGATATGAACACTGACTTGCTGAGTTGTTCATATTCGAAATTTAGCGTTTTTTTATTAGCTTCATTTTGATTATATTAAAGCTTTAATTTGATTATATCACAAACTTATAAGCTGCATCTGTGAATTTCGGAGAAGTGAAGTGTGAAATGGAGCAAAGCTATTTACTACTGAGCATTTATGCTTTGGTACCCAGATAAGCTTTGAGCTCGAGTAATAGTGCCATGTGAGTTTTAGCCTGTTCGGACTACAAATGTTCAATCTTTTAAATAGTGTCCTATAATTGTCGGTCCAAAAAAAAAGTGGCCTACAAATACAACCCCTATAAGTTAGTGGCCTAAAAAAATATCATGTTCTAATAAGTGTCTCAAGTAATCACAATTTTTTTTCACGAAGAAGTGTCATGCTATCACATAGACGTTCTATGAAAAAATTATGTTAGATTTCTATTTTATCCTTTTATTCAAGGCCAAAAAAAAATTACTTTTTCAGCTTCTAATACAATAATTATTGAAAAGGAAGTATTATATTTTGATCTACCATAAACAAAGAAAATGTATTATCGATCACCACAACAGTAAAGAGCCGTAGACTATAACTCGATTAAAATACTTTTTTTTTTCATTTGTTTTGGTCTAGATATGTGTTATATAAATAAACGTTACCTAACACTTAATTAAGGGTTAACTACACCTTAAATCACATAATTTAACAAAGAGTTTTCAAGTATTGTCTTTACTATTAAAATCTTGATTTTTCTGGTGCGTTATTTTTTTGTTAAATTTGTCACAAAAATGGAAGTGATAATAAATTTTCACTCACTAAATTAATTAAACCTCCTTTTTTATACATTTTCTATGAAAAAAATATTCACCTGTTCTTCAAGAATGAATAATATTATTACGAGGTTGGTATAATATTATATTATCTTTCATTTGAGTGAAAATGAAGAATCCGGATGATGTAATTTCTATTTCATACTATAAAGTAAGTGATAAAAATATTTAGAAGAGAAGGATATATTTATGCCTTATTTTTTTTTAATTTTTTTTGAAAGGTCAAATAAAAATTTATTCAAAATAAGTACAAGGATACTTGAACCTGAACATAACAAATAAAATATCAAAAAGTACAAAAATATATGAATAACAACTAAGAGATTCTAAATGGGAAACAATTAATGGGATCCGAAAACGAATTGATACTAGACACAAAAATTACAAGAAAATGCCGCCTTGAACCAACTTCATGTACAAATAATAATGCCATCAAAATTTTTAATAATGTTTGCATAGATATACAAAAAATTACTCAAGTTTTAACGTTTGAGACTCTGAATAGACTGAATAGTAGTAGTATGTCACACCTCGGCACGTAGATTCAACTTTTGGTCAAACAAACATCTATGACGATTGACAAACCCCAAAATAAAAGAGAAACAGCCTGTGAAAAAGACAGTATGAATTGTGCCACGCGCATCATAGGTTGTACATCTGTTTCAATTTTTGAACACAGACCGAAAAAAGGGGTAGCCAGCCACCATCACTTTCCCATGAATCCATTTGTAACAGGCAATTAATTCCTCTTTTTCGTCCAAAGAGAACCCGAATACCCTAACCCGACCCATCAACCCGGATAGAATCGTACTCATTTTATTCGGGTACAATAAAACGCCCGCCTCCCCCACTACATATAAGTTCATAGCACTGCTGCAATTAATATACTTGCGTTTGTTTTTGCTGCTCATTAATTCCGATTCAAAATTTGATTGCTAGTTCATTTCGAATTTTACCTTTTCTCTATTCTGTTTTTTTTTTCTTCTTCTTCTTATTTTTCGGAAGTAGGCTGCGAAATTTTGTTGCGTGGAAGAGTTGGTGGATTCAAATGTGAGCTGAGCTTCTGTTTCTAAGATCTGCTGGCGGTGAGTTGTTCGATCACGTGCCCCGCGTGTGGTTGCGTGTCTTCTGTTTGGATTTGGAAGTTTTTGTCTGCTTGTTATTTGATTTTTCTGGAGTTATTGTGGATTTGTGTGGGATTCGAACTGAAGTGGACTGATCGAAGCGATTTTGAATTCCGTTGGAGGAAGGAGGAGTAGCGATTGAGTTTTTGTTGGCTTTGGAGTTATGAGAGAGTGATTGAGGATCTAGATGCTCGATTTGAGAGAAATTGTGTTTGTCATTTGCGATTTAAGTTTTGAAATGGTGCGTAGTCCGACAATCTGATGCTTCTGAGAAGTCTGGCGATGCGTGGTTGTTGCATTTGTTCAGTGTGATTGTTGCACTTTGCAATTTAGTGATAGGAGAGCAATCGGATGGCGAGCAATAACAATGTGCTAAAATATCGGTGGTTTTAGTGTTGTAATGTGTTGTTTGAATGTGATTGACTGTATATATTATGTTGATGCTCGAGCTTGAAATGCTAGCAGTTTGAGAATGGGTTTGATGCATTAGAGACGCGAATGCTTTTGCTTTTTGAGTTTGCGAATATAGTTGGAGAACAATAGGGATGTGATGGATTGAGTGAAACTAATGTATCTTCGCTCAAATTTAAACACTTTGGTCTTCCCTAAGGTGAATTAGACAACACTACACTATAAAATTCATAAAATTACTTCTGGATCAATTTTGGGTGTCTATGTTAGAAATTGTGAATTCTGAATATAGATGAATCTATCGGTGGTTTTCTGTGATTTTTCCTCTTGCGCATAAAGTAAACTGGATATATGACAGATGATGGCATAATTCTTTCATCTCTTGCTTATTCCTAAATAAATTAGTTACAAAGGTGCAAAAAAAAGGTGTAATACGTTTCTATGACATTATAGAAATTATGGAGCTTCATTGTATTTGGGATCATTATTGGTCTTAATCCAGGATTAGTCATCCAAAACAACTACATGTATTAGCTAGTTTTGAGATTATCAAACTAGACTAACTCCTATCACACTAAAACATTGTATAGTATTTCTCAATATTGCCTGTGTTATTTTAGCCTCTATGCTGATACAGTTATTTGCCAGTCGTCATGGTGGATGTGCTTTAAAGAGGTGGTCTTTGGATTGAGTTTATTGTAGTGGATGTGATCTGTTTCTTATGGTGCTTCTCATCTCATTTCTAGTTATTCTTGGGTACTTTAATAGTTCAACTGTACATTTAGTACTCAGCAATAACTCAGGGGCATTCATTTTTCTTGGTATTACTTTTAGGTTATTTCTTTTGTTTTTCCCTAATTTTTGTGTGCAATTTGTTGATGTTTTGATCATTGATGGCTTTCTTGCTTCAGTCTTTTTTATTATCAAATTGTCCAAAAATGTGATGCAATTGGCATTAGTGGGGAGGGAGTTCGTCACAAGTCTAACTACTCTAGTCATTTTCCAGGTTGTATGGCCGCCAAAATGCATGGATTGCAAAGAAAATTGATACATCAACGAGTTGCAGTCTTTACTGAAACTGTGCTAAGCATTTGTCTCGATGGGGTAAAACTGGAAGAGAGATGGTATTGTAGTTGAAACATTATGGACATGGAGGATAATATGCCAAATGATAATCAGCCTTCAGAGCAGAGTTCTCCTAGTGGTTCATGGTGGCCGTCAGATTTTACTGAGAGTTTTGGATCTATATCTTTGGAATCTAAGGATGAGAATCTACGGAGCAAAGAATATAATAACAAAGATAAGTATGACAGATTATCATATATGAGAGCATCACAAGTCTTATGGAGCACAGGAATGCTTTCTGAACCAATTCCAAATGGTTTCTACTCTGTCGTTCCAGTGAGTTCTAGAACTCATCTATTTTGTTATGTTTCCTGTTTATTGTTTTAACTTCTGATGAAATGAGGTTTTGAACTGTTATTTAGTATGAACTGCCATCAATAGTTTTTAATTAACCTTTGAAGTGTGTGCAATTGGGATAAAGTCTGCCTGCTTAACAAAGGGAAAGCTACACGCCAGATGCAAAAAATGCTTCTTCATTAGCTTTTGGTTTCTTTAGTGAATGTCCTCTCATAACTTTTTGAAAAATCATGGTAGTCTTACTGAGTCTTTGAAATATGTTGCAACGTTTAATAATTCTTGTTCAAGGGTCATATCAATGTCTTTATTTAAACGCAGCTATTTTGTGTGCCAGTTTTAAATGTTCAGAAAAAATAATAAGATACAAGATAGACATCGATTTATTTTTTAGTACTTTCCTTGAAGATTTGGATTTAATATATATCTTCCTATCATATCCAACACAAGAAATATGTCCATGGATTGTATGTTTTAGATCATAAATAGGACTTGGTATTAAAATCAGTGTTAAAATTAATGGAATTTTACTTAGATATTATCCCGAGGGGTTCGTGTCCCGCCTGTTGTATCACCATGTTATCATGATTACCAGAAAGACCTTATCAAGCTACTAACACATTCTTCTCCCACCACCATCTTTTAATTTCATTGAATAAAATCTGTTGGAATTGGTCTCCTAGTAGAAATTTCTTGGAAGTATATGAAGTTTACAATCATTCTGAACTTGTTGCTTTGGCACTTCTTTCTTGTAACCCTTTAATTTTCTCTTAATATTGTAGCGTTTTAGAATTTTGTTTCTATTTATCGTGTGCTACTCATATTTTCATTAATTTAAATAAGGAAATTATGTTAATTTTACTTGTCAAACAGCTTGTCCCTTGAGTCTTTCTAGATTACGCACCAGAGTTGATTGGTTTTCACCTTATTTTAAAAGAATATCAACCTGTTTCCAGAAACACCAGTTGTTAATAAATAAAATCATTTAAATCTTCTGGAAATTTGTGACAGTGAAACATCTTTTCTATTTTCAACTGTCACACAATTTGTTCCAGCTGAATCTTTTTGATGTTTCATACTTATCTACAACATACATTTCTTTTGTGATGAACCTTAAGATCAAAACGAAAAGAAAACCACAAGAAGCTAGGCTTTTGTATGCTCTCCAGTTTGAGTTAGGATTGGGACTCTGGAAATATGGAATAAGATAGATTATAAATTATATAACTTTGATCATAAGGATCAATATTTCTAGCGCATCACCTTAACCAAGAGATGTGAATAGAATAGAGTGCATAACATACCTAAAATAGAAAACCATTCCTTTTCTCTGTTACAAATTGCAAAGATGGGACAAGAGCATAACTGGAAATTATAATACTTTGTTGACTTATTATCAATGAATTCAAGTTGGAGGAGAGGACAAAGTTTTGCAATATGAATTTAATTTTTTTACGTGACTGATCTCAAAATAGAACTGAATAGATCTTGTCCTGTGGTGAGCGAGCTGCTTAGTTTTTATGATGTCTCTTGCGTTATTCTGATACCTTTAGTAAATGTATTTTTCTTTAAGTTAATTATTCTTAATGTTTTTACTATCAGGATAAAAAGCTCAAGGAACTGTATGCAGATATACCTCCTTTAGAGGAGCTTAATGCCTTGGAGCATGAGGGTTTAAGAGCTGATGTCATTCTTGTAGATTCCGAGAAGGATAAAAAGCTTTCTATGCTAAAACAATTGATTGTAGCTCTGGTTAAGGGTCTAAACTCAAATACTGCAGCTGCAATAAAGAAGATTGCTGGATTGGTGGGTAGTTTTTGGTCAAATTAAATATGATCTCCACTTCTACAAATTTGACAAGTTTATTTATGCTCTTTTTTATCCTCAGTAATTTGAGTTATGGTTACAATTAAATTTTCCAAATATACAAACTTTTATTGAAGGATTTACCTTCTATCCAGTTAGTCAAGCACCTTGTTCTTTCCCCAAGTGTCAGATGTCATACTTTTCTTTCTTATGCTTCATGGAGTTAATTACACCTTATCTCTTTTCAAAGTTTGTCAACTGGACATTGCTGATAGTACTTGTGTGATGCACATAGCTCACTTCTGTTGGCCTTTAGTTGTGTGTTGTCGAATTGTATGTTTTTTGCAATATATTTCATTGTTCTCTAAACAGTCTGGATTGTAGTTTTGCCTGCTTTATCTAGTTCATGTTCTGTTGATTCCAATTTTCATAAGATTTTAATTTTTCATCTCCCTCTCCGACTAATCCTGGTTTGTGTTTCTGACCTTTGGACTTTCTTTATAGGTCTCTGATTTCTTCAAGCGGCCAAATTCAGAAATAAGCCCCAAGAAAGCTGCTCAGGAAGAATCCTCACATCTATCTGAAAATCGAGGTGTGCAATTGCTGGGCCAAATACGACATGGTTCATGCAGACCTCGAGCAATATTATTCAAAGTTCTTGCTGATGCTGTAGGACTGGAGAGTAGGCTGGTGGTGGTGAGCTTTATTATAACCGGAAGATTTTACTTGTCTTATTCATTTTTCTTAAAACATTCTTGTTGCGTTACCTTTGGCTGGGACTTACTGAACCAATTATGTAAAGTTCTTTAAGGTTCTGCTGTGCTCAATTTAATCTCGATCCATGTGGGTTTATCCTTTCAGGGTTTACCTACTGAAGGAGCTTCTGAATGTGTAGACTCCCATAAACATATGTCTGTGTCAGTCGTGTTAAATTCTGTTGAATTGCTTGTTGATTTGATGCGATTTCCTGGCCAACTGATACCCCGGTCAACCAAGGCTATCTTTATGTCTCACATATCTGGTGCGGGAGAGAGTGATTCTGCAGAAAATGATTCTTGTGATTCACCAATGGAACCAAACAGCCCTATGTATGGGGTTTCAGAGCGAGTTGATCCTGAGAGGTTAGAATCTGAGTTTTTTCTACTTGTGAATCTAACTATTCTAAATTGCATGTAATTATTATTTTGTAAATTTTAAATGTTCATTTGCTGTTTCAAATATGATACTCCCTCCGTCCTACCAGACTTGTCCGGTTTCTTTTGGGCACATGAATTAAGGAGAAAACAATTAAGGGTAGAAGATATGTTTAGTGGAGTTATTAAAGTGAAATAAAGTGGGTAGAGAGAGAGTGAATAGTGAAATAAAGTAGGTGCAAATAGTGAAATAAAGTGGGTAGAGAGAGAAAGTGAATAGTGAAATAAAGTAGGTACAAATACAAATAGTGAAATAAGGTGGGTAGAGAGAGAGAGAGAGTAAATAGTGAATGACGTGAAGAATAGGATGAAAGATGTAAAGTGGACTTGGTTAACATTTTAATTGGGCCCTAATCCACCTTTAATTATTTCCAAAAATGGAAACTGGACAAGAATAACGGGACAACCCAAAAAGGAATACAAGACAAGAATAACGGGACCGAGGGAGTATATGCTTCTTATAATTTCAAACATAGTTGTTTAAGTCCTTTCTTCAAGAGATAAAAATAGTTATAGTAATTTTTACTCTCGACAGTGCTGAGAAAGATGATGGCCTGCTATATCAACGAAGATTGGAAGCACATTCAAATGCAGTAGGGCCTTCATTAAGAAATATGATGCTGCGGTCAAATTCAGTTAAACTGAGGTGCTCAATATGAGATACTGCTTTTTGTTACATCAGACGTGCTTTAAATTCATTTTAAGTTTCCTTCATAAATCAGGATAACTATTATAACTGGATTCATGTGATTGTTTGATTTGTTTCAGCTTGTCGCGCAGTGAACCCAACATAGCTGCTACATTTTGGCGAAGGAGCAGGAGAAAGGTTATTGCGGAACAACGGACTGCAAGTTCAAGGTTTACTTTAGAACCTAGACAGCTAGACTCATGTTATAATGAACTATTCTCTTTTAGTTTTTTTTTTTCCTCTCTAAAATTTAGGTGATTCATAACTAGATAAGACCCAGGAGAGATCCTATTGTATCTTTTCCATTTGGAATTGGTAGTGATAACATTGCATGCATCTGTCGCCTTTATATCAGTGAATATAAGCCATAAATCATAATCCTGAAAGGGTAACTACTTTAAATCCAATTCAAGAAGCTGTCATATTGACAAATTCTTTCTTCCTCTATTTTTGCTCACCCCCCCTCAAACTGTTCTTGCACTTCTTAATCATTATAATTTTCCAGCCCAGAACATCCTTCTCTTCGTGCACGTGGTCGCTCCATGCTTAGCGGAGATAACAAATCTTTCAGAGAGTTTTCTGTTGATGATGCTAATGCTACATCCAGGTACATTACCGTTCTATCTATTTCTTCTATGCAAATGTTCCAATCATTCTGATTGTTTCTTAAAATCTAGAGTGAGTTAGTTAAAAAAAAAATCTGGTTTTGATATGGAAATGCAATTGTTTTTTCTCTACCAATTTTTTTGTTTATTTTAATGTGATAATCCCGAACATCATTAGATTTCTGTATTGTGAATTCTTAATTTAATGATTACTAGTATAATTTATGCTGAGAGTAAATAATAAATGACATTGTTTTGCATTGAACTTTTGTGTTTGAATGTTATTTGGGATTGAACGGAATCTTGGTAAAACCTTCATTCATATCTGAACATAGTGTGTAACTAGTTTCTTATCTAAGCTTCATGAATCTCTAAGTCAAAGTTTGCTACAGGTCAGAGGGGGCGTCAACATCAGACACACGTCGGCTAAGAAGAAGAAGCATTAGCATGACTCCAGAGATTGGTGATGACATCGTAAGGTTAATATCATCTTTCATGTAACTATGATTTGGCATGGTTTAGCTCACAAGTTCTTTAGTTGGTTTTTGACATGCCCGTAGCAGATTGTATTTTCTAAGTGGTTAATTGAGAAGTGGGCTATTCTTAAGAGTTATGATCTATATTTGAAAGAAACGAATAAGTATTCAGTTGTTAACTAACCCTTTTTTTTTTCCCTTCATTTTTGTTCTGGTACTTTCATCGCAAAATTATGTTATCCCATATTGTAACAACATTTATACTGTATTTTCCTTCGAGTAGTTTCTGCCCAACAATTGTATGTCCATATCAACTGACATTTGTTCATGTATGATATAAAGCAGTTCAATTATGATTTGATGAAAATATGGTGTAGCACGATTGCTGTTCTTCAATTGCTTACTTGCATTACTACTTTTGCTTTATTAATACGTGTGTATATGTAAGGGCTGTGAGAGCAATGAATGAATCACTGAAGCAGAATCGTCTATTAAGAGGACAAGGCGAAAGTGGCTCATATAGTTCAGGTCAACCAGAAGATGTATGTTTTCTTTAACCTGTGTTAACATTGTTGCTGTCCTTTTTTGTCTGCACTAGTTTGCTACTAGTTATAACATGTATTTTGTTCTCAAAGTGGCGTTTAGGATTTTTTTTAATGCTTTTATGCATCTATACTGTGGCTAGTGTTGGAATTATATAGTTAGTAGGTTTTATTTATGGTATTTTAATATTAGGGTTGATTTAGTTTCCTAGTTTAAGTTTACTCTTGTATTATAAATAGGTGTATTATGAGTTAGTGAATATACAGAAAATTAGTCTCAATTATGTTTCTCACGTCAGATTTTCTACATGGTATCAGAGCGCAATACGATCTAGGGTTTTAGGGTTTTGAAATTAGGGCTTATGACAGCCGCCGCATCTACCCTTGTTCCTCCCCTTCCTGTTCGACACCTCCAGTACAGGGAGGTGTGCCGTTCTCAGGCGACGCCTGAATTTTGGCGGCCAAAAGCTGAGCTTGTGGGCCCCACCCGCTGCAGAAGTCCGTGTGTCCAGTGGCGCGTCTTCAGCGCGTGACGGCGCGTGTGTGGCCGGAATTTTCTCCGGTCGGTTTCATTGAACTCGTCTCGACATCAGATTGGTGTGTGATACCGTTTTGATAGGTTCAGATTTCGTTTCAATTACGGGTTGTTAGTTTCGGATTTTTCTATTTCTGTTTCGAAATTCATTTCTGGCTCTCACTTTCGTGAATGGAAATTATGATGCGGTATGGTTCCTGGTGTTGTGCTCGTGAGACAAGAATCACGGATCACAGATTGGCATCGCCATTTCTGCAAAGTTGTTACGAATTTAAGAAATCTCATGAAGAAGAAGATTTTTGGTGAAGGGAATCTGTTTGTCCATGTTTCGATTTAGTTGTTGGTTTCTTAGTTGTTGTTTTCTTTAGAAAAGCGAGTCTTGTTAGTTTTAGTTTTGAGTCAATAATTGTTTCGTTGCTCCTTTTGTGACAAGCTAGACAACATTAACAACTATGTTCTAGCTTGAGGTGGGGTGTTGGAATTATATAGTTAGTAGGTTTTATTTATGGTATTTTATAGGGTTGATTTAGTTTCCTAGTTTAAGTTGGACTCTTGTATTATAAATAGGTGTATTATGAGTTAGTGAATATACAGAAAATTAGTCTCAATTATGTTTCTCTCGTCAGATTTTCTACAGGTAGCAATAGCTGCTGCCCTGCTAAACTCTTTGTTCACAGCATTTATTTTATCTGTCTACTGTCAGTGAATATATTTCTGCAAGACTTTCCTAGTTTGAACTTAGTTGAGGGAAAATTGGAGTTATTAACCGCATTTTCTCTGTTTTATTTACCTTTCTCCAAGTATTTGAGACCTTGAGCCATCTCTTTATCGTTGCTGATTTTATTGGTGAAACTCACTATCATACAAGAATGGCTGCTCACAAATAATATTTAGTTTGCCCTTCAATTTTATTGTCCAAGTACACTTTTATACATGGTTTGGGCCAATAAGTGTGCATCTTTCTTTCAACACTTTTTGACATATAGAAGATAGATAACTTGAATTATGCCTTTGTTTGCATACTGCATTCTGCATTTATTGGTTGCCTTAAAATGTTAAAGATTCACAAAAGTAAAGTTTTTTCTTACTGTCACAGACTATGTTAATTTTTCACTTCATCTTCCAATTATATGTATCAAAACATTTGGCTCACCTACAACTGACAATTCTTGTACTGTATCCAGGTTAGTGATACTCAACTCGATGATCATGTCAAAGTGTCTGGTGAAAATTCGACTCTTTATGTCCCTCAGAGGCAGCATTCCCAGAAAGCTATGTCATTACCTTCATCTCCTCATGAGTTCAGAAGTCAGACCCCAGAACAAAGTGGGATTCCCAGGGCGAATGAGGAAATGGTTTCAACATGGAACAGAGTTCTGGGCTCGCCGATGTTCCAGAATAAACCACTGCTGCCATATGATGAGTGGCATATTGAGTTCTCAGAGTTAACTGTAGGCACTCGCGTTGGGATTGGTTAGCTCTTTTACCTTTATTATATTTATAAAGCTAAAGCTAAAGACATGCAAGTGAGAGATGAGAGTAAAGCTCCAGGTCGCCAAGACATTAATCAATTTTGAGAAAATGGAAAGATGCCTAGTGTTTTACCATTTAAGTTGGAAATATTGTGAAAAATTAATTAATCAAGATGAGACATTGCTTTAGTCGGTAATGTACTCATGCAAACTATGATGAAAGGTGGTGTTACTTTGCACCTGAAGACTTAAACTACATTGATTTAAAAACGGAGATATTTGTGTTGCCATATTGTTACTTCTCTTCCATGTTTGATAGTTTGAACATACAACATAGAGAATAATGTTTTTGGGAGTTACAACTGATTTTTCATGTTAACATGTACTTAAATGTGGTTAGGATTCTTTGGGGAAGTGTTTCGTGGAATTTGGAACGGGACTGAAGTTGCTGTCAAAGTTTTTTTAGAACAAGATCTCACTGCTGAAAACATGGAGGATTTCTGCAACGAAATATCCATCCTCAGGTGCAGCCATTTTTTCCTCCAGTGGCGTTTGGTTTTCTTCCCTTTATGTCGTTCTAATTTTGAATTTTTGTCTCTTCTTTCTGTTGCAGTCGCCTTCGGCACCCAAATGGTACTTTTCTGAACCCTGTTTAATTAAATTCTGAACTTTTTTGACTTGTTTCATGTTCGATGCATGCATCATAAATTTTTGATACGAGTAACGAGAAAACATGCTTAATACATTTTTAGTATTAGATGTGAAAATTTAGTACTCCCTCCCGTTCATATTATGTCATCCTAAGTTCCAACACGTTTATTAATAAAGTAATATTTTGACCAATGTAACCTTGTTTAATGATAATTTATTATTAATAACACAAGCCTTATTTGGTGAAAAAGAGAGGAATTATGAATAATTATATTCTGAGTAATTAATGAAATAAAAATATAAATAAGGGTGACTTTGAAAAACAATTTCAAAATGACAAACAAAAAGTAATTAACTACAAAACTTGAAAAAACACTACAAAACTTAAAACGGCATAACAAAAAAATAGGAGGGAGTCTGTTTATTTCAGCCATATCCGTGGCTAAGAGTTGAGGTTCTTTTGTGAGTAAGTGTAGAACCGTAAATCTTACTTTTGTGTGTTCATTTTTAGTTAATTCACCAGTTGTTATTCCACTTGGGAAGAATTTTAATAGAAGATCAAGCTTCCTAATCATTCATATTGAAATTAGAATGTCAATCATACATATTAATTGTGCTGTGCGGCACTCCACAGCCAACATTTCCACTAAAGATAATGGTTAACTTTTCTTTGTGTTATAAAATTCTATTAGCTCTCCGAAGAAAAAATAAATATATAAGAGAGAAGTGCAAGCCTTTGAATCATTCAGACTGAAATTGGAATAGATATCATACATATAAAATACGCTACACACTACAACAATACAACTAAAGGAGAATGGTTAACTTTCTTTGTATTATCAAGTATTTAGTGTTTTGAGAAAAAAGAATGGTAATAATAATTATACGTATAATAATAACTATAATAATAATAATAGTTATGATAGAAAATTGAAATAATAAAAGTGAACTTGCTTTGCCTAAATCTTTGAAAGTTTGAAGGCCTTAACCATTTGGTCTTATAACTGGTACACATCTTGGGATAAGGAAAGTCTCTGCCAAGTTCCCTTAGCACAGACTGAAGCACACTTCACAAAGTTTGTTCTACGCAACGGCTTCGACACTTCAGCTGTACTTTTGGCTACATAAACTTTGCCAACATATTTGAGCAGCATCACCTCTTAAGCAGAAACGCCTCAAATCCAACACATTTACACATGCAACACATCCAATGGATTGGTGTAATACATGTGCACGTATTATAGAATTTCCCGGATATTCAATAAACAAAGATATCAACATTTATGAAATCTGAATTAATCAATTTGAAAATCTCATGTTTTGGGATACACATACATGTTGATGGACTTCACGTATTTTGAAAATTGATGATATTGGAAACTGCAATTTAACTTTGTGATGCAGAAGGTGGAAAAATAGTTGCCAGTTGGGATTGTTCTACTTACACACACATTACTATTGGAAACTGCAATTTAACTTTTGGGATACACATACATTACTATTTTATTGAGCTGATTGAATACAAAGTTAAATAGAAGATAGGGAATATATCATGCATCCATCTATATAACGAGAAGGAATGTTGAGACTAGTTGTCAGATTTCTAAACAATCCACAGCTCATTCCTTATCAAATTGCACTAGCATCCCTTAATGGATGAGAATTTTTCAAGTTAATGAGGTCTTAATTTGTTAATTTTAACCACCTACGGACTTGCCAAAATAAAGGGTTTTGTTCTTTTTGTTCAAGCTGTGGGATAAAGGTAGGAGAATTTAATTAAAAGAATAGGGTAATTGATCTCTTAGTGTTACCATAGTCAAACTCTTAGTGTGACCATAGTGATTTAACATTGACTGTTTTAATTCATGCCTTTCCTGCAGTTATCCTATTTCTTGGTGCCTGCACAAGACCTCCACGTTTATCAATGGTTACTGAGTACATGGAAATGGGGTCATTGTATTATTTGATTCATCTAAGTGGTCAGAAGAAGAAATTGAGCTGGCGGAGAAGAATCAAGATGCTACGTGACATATGCAGGTTTGTGAATTTTATTCTGATCAGTTTTTCTTCATGTGTATTGTTTTTCCTTGATCAAGATTGAAACTTGATTGTATTTCCTGTGCGTCCCTGAACTGCGAAACATTTACAAAAAAAAAAAAAAAAAAGTAATTTGTCATTCAATTTTGAATATGTGGTCTATTTTAAAGGAAAATGATCATTGCCTAGTTTGTTTGCCACAAATTGACTTTTCTCGTGCTATTGGCTATTAAGAGGGCTGATGTGCTTACACCGCATGAAGATTATCCACCGTGATCTCAAAAGTGCAAACTGCCTTGTGAACAAGCATTGGACAGTAAAAATCTGCGACTTTGGACTCTCAAGAATCTATATTGATGTGCCCGTGAAGGACATCTCGTCTGCCGGCACACCAGAATGGATGGCTCCCGAGCTTATCCGAAATGAACCCTTCTCGGAGAAATGTGACATTTTCAGTCTTGGTGTTATAATGTGGGAGCTCTGCACTTTAAATAAACCCTGGGAGGGAACACCACCTGAACGGGTAGGCTGACTATTTTATTTACTTCTCCCATTTATATTTCAATATTGACTTTCCTTTCTTACAACTTCTTTATCTTCCATATATCCTGTCTTGTTTAGGTTGTCTATATTGTTGCAAATGAGGGATCGCGTTTGGAGATACCTGAAGGGCCACTGGGCAGTTTGATTGCAGGTATTTAGTTTTTCCTTTTTTTTTTTTTTATTTAATCTGCTGCTACCAGATTGCAAGTAGTTAACAATAGGCAAGTGGGATGATAAAACTTTTGAGATTAAAAAAAAAAAAAAATACTCCCTCCGTTCACGAAAAGTGTAGTCCAATGAGTGTGGCACGAGTTTTAAAAAAAGTTAACGAGATGTTTATCGAGTGCAGAAAGGAACCCACATATTTTAATTTGTCGTGAGGTGTAAAATATTATAAAGTTACTAACTTTCAACAGTTCCTCTTTAACATCATGAAGTTAGGGTAAATTTCTAATCTGCTGTGTGTGTTGATAATTTTAACAATTGGTATGTGATTTTTCATTGTTGCAGACTGTTGGGCAGAAGCCCATGAGCGACCAAGTTGTGAAGAGATTCTCAACCGCTTGCTCGATTGCGAGTTAGCGCTTTGCTAACTTGACGCTGCGCTTGTACAGAGGAGAAAACATAAAAAATTGAGGTTTACTATGTTTTCCGGCTCAATATTTAAACTTTGGTATGAATTTTCATGAGAATGAATGTCTTTGGTTTGTGTTTCAAATGGAAATATGATGATTGTTTTTATGCAATCGAAGCGTGAATTTTCCACTCGCGTTGGCTTTTAGATCAAAGCAGTCTGATGCAAGACAAAATGTGCTCAGTAATGTGAATTTTTCTTATTCTCTGAATAGAAAATAAATGACACGTCCGTGAAACCCATATATTTTTGCAGCAGGTTGCATGCACGTGAAGAAATCTCAGGTGATGCCAGTTTTTTCTTTTCTTCGCTGCACAATTAATGGCCAAATTTTGAATGAACTTGAAAACAATAATATTGTCTGAATTCAGGAATCGGTTAGTCGACATTTTGGTGCGAAAAAAAGTTGTTTATCTGTGATCCGCACCGTGTCGGGTCCCAGGAAACTGACCCCACAATATTCTTCTTGTCAATCTATGAAAAATAGGAATGCATTTGGGTTTTGCGATAAATTTGTAAAATTTTAAACGTTGTCAGATTAGCCAAACACTGTGAATGCAAGACTAGACTAGACTAATTGATTCACTTATGTTCTTTATATTTAACTACTTGCAGCCGGATTCGCGTCAAGTCATTTTAAATTACTTCCTCAAGTGAAATCCTCAAATTTTATCCAACTACAAATTTCATCATCCAAACAAATAACACTCTCTCTCTCTCTCTCTCTCTCTCTCTCTCTCTCTCTCTCTCTCTAAGCTGTTACATTTTCTAAGGGATCATGCACTATGGTGATTAATGTGACTTAAAACTAATGTCATAATATTGAAAACGATAGATATATGTTTTAACCTGAAAGGTTATAAGTTGATTCTGATATTAAAGTTCGAATAAGCAAATCTGATTCCACCAATTGTTTTGGTTATCCTAACCTAAACATTTATACACAAATGTGAGTCCTGCAAACATCTGATGGGTCAAGATCTTGATTTTTCTTTTATTTACTTTGATGTTGATTTGAATGATTTACATCTTGATTTTGTTTATTTGTCATATTTCTCTCAAACGTTCTGATTGTAGATTTAGGATTTTATTTATTATATATATAAATCTGGATTTTAAAAGTTACTAATCTGCGTGCGTGAACTTGAACCACAAAAAGTAGATACGATAAGAAACATGGAACATGTAGGTTGGACTATGTTTAGATAGTCGTTTTTTTCAATAAATTAAAAGAAAATGTTTATTTTATTTATAATTATTATCTCATGCCATGCATGTATGTCGATAGTTTTCCATTCAAACTACAAATTAAAAGATTACTCATTTGAAATTTGAAGAAAATTTTCTGTGCAAAAGTCAGGATCAAATTTGGCGATCATAAAATCTTGGAAAAAAAATCTGTCATTCTAAAAAAAAGAAATCACCTTCATGCATGATAATATTTTACATTTTGTAAGCGCTCCATTTTGATTCCAATATCGTAGCATGAACCTATATTTCTTCTTGAAGAAGAAAGAAGATAGAGAACTCGTACCAATATGAGATTCATTAAACTCGAGAAACCTCGAATTTACAAAATATCATATTCCCAATAAGAAAAGGAAAAATATAAATAAATAGTAAAAGGTAAAATTAAAACAACAACCACCACAACACAAAATTTACACGACCGAATAGATTGATTCAAGTAAAAATGAAGGTTTTCAATAATGATGATCTTACAAGGGCTTAAGCAAATTGCAAAATTAAAGAGGAGAGATATATAAATAATAATAAGTTATTTAAGGGCAAAATGTTTGTAGATTTGAAGGGAGGGAGAAACGCAGCTTCATTTTGGATACTTTACCTGCTGCATGCACATCTCTGCCTTCTACCACATGCTCCTGTTAGAAAAAGATATCAACATCATCATTAATCTCATGTAAATAAATATGCATATATATATATAGTACGTAGTAGTATATCTTTTTGGGATATTTACAATCGTTACCCGTGGTATCTCGATGAATTCGAAACCCATATAAGATTAGATATGCATATTTCAACACGAAAAGATGAATACAAAATTGTTTTTCCATGATATAAATTAAACTAGGGTTAGGTTAGGTATACATAATGGTCATGCACTAGCATATTATCAATTATCATCAGAATCATGATATCAAATAGTTTGAGACTTGCAGAATGTAAGAAAAATTTATAAACGTTATTAGAGCTTCTTAAGTAATGCTTAATTCGATGATTAAAGAGATCATTTGTTTCGTTCCGTACATTCAACCTATTTCTTGACCACGTGCTGAGATCAGATGATATATGGTGCATTATCTCACACAAGTTTTGATCACAACCAGACAAAAACTCATTTCGTGGTTGACTGTAGACAGTCAAACGTAGTACGATCTTTACATCTTCACTGTCAGAATTTATATACTTACTATTCAAATACAACCCTTGAGAGAGAGAGAGAGAGAGAGAGAGAGAGAGAGAGTTTTAACAATAGATAAATGCTAGTTAATCATGATAAATTCGCACAAAAAAAAAGATAGTCATGAATCATGATTCCACAAACTATGGTTTAATTATAATATTGCCAGATCCTTTTTTTAACAGCTAGTATCTTCATTTAGTATCTGATTTGACTAAACGGAAAAAATTTGGACAAAGTCGGAACACCTTGTCAGCAAGCTTGCCTTAATAGTTTATAGTCATAAGAAAATAAAAGGAATCTCCCCTACTTTTTATTGATGTAACAAGAAAATTGTTTCTCTATTTTTGGACCAACAATGACGTACATTCTATTTCTCATATTGTGTAAATAATCAAAGAATACCAAATATCATCATCTCGTAGGAAATCTAGCAATCTGATCATATGCTGGAAAGGACAGACTTAAGATTATTTTTCACTAATTAATTAAATTTAATTATACAATATTAATCAATTGGACTAAATTAAATTATTTGCTTTATTTATTGTCTATTATATATTCCAAATAGAAAATGCATGTAGACGAAATAGGATCTGTGAGTATGTAATGTATTTTTCTTTATCTTTAAGTGATTTGTATTATAAAAGGTATAAAATAAAATAAATAAAATAATTAACACACACACATATATATCTATATATATATATATATATATATAGTATATTATAATAGTGAATAGAATGTATACTCGTAGCTAGTTCTAAGCTCATCGAATTCCTATAACTAACACTTATTCCTTAAGATGAGCACTTGCAAATTGTTGCGATCATAAACGAATATGCATATTATTTCCTATTATATATCCCTAATTCTAAAGCTTAATATATATTCCAAGCACCTTCACATGGATTGTCTCCGTCGGAGACTTCATAACTATATACTCCATCTGTTCATTTATAATGCCACTTTCTTTTCGACACGAGTACTAAAGAAAAGAGAGATAAAATATGTATTTTGTTGAGTTTTATTTAATATTCCTTCCGTCCATGAAATAGTTGCTATTTTTGCTACTTAAGTTTGTCCACGAAATGGTTGCCACTTTTGCTACTACACTCATATTTATTGTGAGACCCCTACTCCACTCACAACAATATTCACTATAATTCACTACTACCTACTATTTGCTTAAAATCCGTGTCATCCACAATGTGGCAACCATTTCGTGGATGGAGGGAGTATAATAAAATTGTTGTACTTTGGATGTGAGTGTAATATTGTAATAAAGTTGTTTTACTTTTGGATGTAACAGTTTAATATTGGAATAATGTAATAAGAAAAATTGTTTGGCCAAAAAGAAAATCTGACCAACTTATATGGAACGTCCCGAAAAAAAGAATACTGACCATTATCAATAGGCCGGAGAGTATTATATACGTAATAAAAAAAACATTCTACATGCTGAAAAAGGATGTGGCTCTATATATTTTATAGAGAACACACACACACACCCACACAAAAGGATGGGTTATTCTAGCCACCCCCGCTATAAAAAAATCACCACCCGCCCCCGCCCTCGCCCTTCATACACATATATACACAGTTTCCATCGTGCTTGACAAATACTGATGAATGGTTCTAACGTTGCCACATGTATAAATATAGTAAAAATAATAATAATAATAATAATTTACTTTTATAAACAATTATGTTTAAAATAATAAAACATAGTAAGTTCTTATCGCTGATAGGAAAAAGAAAAAAAAAAAACAATTGGCCACTATAATTAATAAGAGAAAAATGGTCATGGTAACAAAACTAACAAAACCATCATTTGAGTTGTCCGTTTAATACTTCTCAAACACAATCGAATCTGTCACATATATAATACATTAACCCTAATTAAATTTGAAAAACTTATAAACGGACATGTATAAAGCGAAATATAATTAATACTATAAACACATTTCTTAAATATCCAAAACCCTAGAATGAAAAGTCAAGCTCCAGCATTGGATTCTCTGAAAAGGAATTAAATTGAGCTAGAACCATACCAACTCCATTTAATTTATATATATCACATATAAACAGTATATAGCAATCAGTCTTTTCTAAGCTAGATCAAATTGGAATAATTTTGAATAGTTCTTTTTTAATTAACGAGTGATACATGAACTATTTTATTGTAATTACAATAAAACTGAATTTTTTATGAATATTGATAGATGATAATGTAAAAAGGTGAAAGTGAAAACATAACTAATTATAGAAATATGTAAAATAACATTGTACGAATGAATAGATGGAATGAAGATAATTATGTTATTCTGGAAAAATTCTGCAGCTAACAAAAGAACAATGAGTTTGATCCAAATTGATGCATTATTATCAAATTGGCACTGATTAAATTGAAGAAAATATATACAAAAACTAAACATTCGGACAAAATTGCATCATTGTGATGTCCCACAAAATCCTAGCAGCAGACAGAAGGCGATCTAGTAAAGATTTATATATGCAAAGGACATGTAATTATTTAAAACCCAAATTGCTAGAATGCACCCACACAGATAAAAAAATAATGTAATTAGTGGGAAACTAATGCTAATGGTGCTTTCATTAGCATACACTAAAACAATTAAACTATCATTTTTCATTTATCCTATACCATAAGGTTATTATTACAATGATTAGATATCACATCATATGTCAATACTATTCCACCACCAATCCCAAACCTCTCAATCAAGGGGGTGAAATAATCAATAATCAATCAAATTTCAAAATATTCATGGGATTTCAATTAGTTCAGATGTTAAATTAATAAGAAATGAAGTCAATCATTAAAGTGCTAAATATTGTTTGATAACATTTAATTGAATTTGAATAGTTTTGATGAAATTTAATAATAAAGCGCTTAATTTGCTACTCCCTCGTCCACGAGAAAGACGCCTATCTTTCATTTTCGTCTGTCCATAAAAAATACGCCTGTTCCATTTTTGGTAATATGACCTACACAATTTACTTTAATTTAATCCTCCACTCAACCAATTTATATTAATTTAATTCTTTACTCAACCGATTTACTTTAATTTAGTCATCCACTCAACCAAAGTGGGACCTTTATTCCATTTACTCCTCACAAAAATAATTTAAAATTATATAATAAATGGAACCCTTATTTCACTCACAATCTCCACTAATTTTAGTAAACCTCGTGTCATTGTGAAATATGCATGTTTTTCGTGGACAGAGGAAATATTTACTTTAACTCCACTTACGCTTAATGAATTGACTGAATTAAAACTCAAGTTAGAAAGTTATATATAAAAGTACTCTTAGATCTTAGATCTTGTTGGATGTTCTTATAAAAGTACTCCCTCCTTCTCACTCATCGTGTCTATCTATAGTGCGCATGGAAATTAAGAAAAAATTATTTAGTGTTTAAAGTTATTGAACCACTTTACTTAAATGTGAGTGAGTATGATTTTTTTGTATTTTTCAATTCAATGTGGGTCCCATATATTTTTAATTAAAGCCTAATTTATTGTTAAATAATTCCTTATTTGGATATAGACAATATGAGTGGAACGCTCGGTTAAGGAAAGGTAGACAAGATGAGTGGGGACAAAGTAGTATTTATAAGATGTTAGCTTTTATTTTAAAAATAACTTTGGATCGAGTTTTTGGATGACCGAGCTTATATAATGAAGTAACTTTTTTACCTAAACTAAATATTCTTTTCTTTCGAAAAATTTAAAGGGAGAGATTGCCTCTTTTAATTAGAGCTAATAAACTCATAACATTATAGTTTTGGAGCATGCAAATTAATTTTTTATAATGATTTGTCCTTCGTACATTCTTAATTTATCTCAAACATCTTATAAATTGTTTTAAATTGCTTATTATAAGCTAGTTTATCCTATCTTATTTTTAACTGAATATATTTAATTTATAGTAGAATATATAACTCAAACACGACTAATAAATAAGAAGGTGACTCAAACAAAGTTGTAACTATGAATAGCTTAATTAAGACTCGAAAAATACACACACAAACAACTCGGAGTTAGTATATATATACGATTATCAGGCTGGATGCCTCTATCCTGAAAGTATACTCAAACAAAACACACACACACACACTCATGATTTGATTGAATTTTGTTATATAGAGAGAGGTGGAACGAAATAATTGAATATTTTGTCGAATATAGGAATAAATAAGCAAAAAGCATCCCCCACTATAGGTGAGCATCAGTCACAGAAATTTAAATTTTTTGATTTTACTGAATTGAAAAATTCTCTTCATTCCGTTCAGTTTTCAACAAGCTTAGTTGATCGGTTTTGATTATTAATAATAGAAATTTCAATGAATTTTTGTATTATGATATTTCGATGTGGTTCGATCGGTATCCGAACCGATCGATACTCAACCCTATATCCCCCACACAACGAAAAAAATCTGTGGGGAATCCAAAAAGATGCAACAACAAAATGGAAGGCTGACATGCAATCAAGAGTTACTAAATGGGCTCAGATTAATTGTTTTCTTTTAATTTGTCTTAAGAAAAAACCAGAATAAAAAGAAAATTACAACTATCATTCTACCTGCACTTACTAAAAAAAACGGGTACATTTTTGTTGACAGAGGAGATTCATTAATGTCACCATTTTGAGTACTGTCTCTTCTGTCAAGAAACATAAATTCAGTACTAATAAGGATAATAATTTTCTAACATAAAAAAAAAAACGATATTTGGAAGGCCAAAAAGGATATATATATATATATATATGTAGACTGATTTAGGGGATTAGTTTAATTTTTTCAGAGGGAAAGTTGAATGTAATTAATAAATTAAGGACATAAATTTATGTGCAGATATGGCTATAACACTGTAGATTCAATTTGAGAGGAAATTTTTGGATCAAAATCAAGATTTTGACCTCCCCTTTTAATGTAGAAAAGTTAGGGTTTATGTAGGGTAACGGATCACATCTCATCAATCCCAGAAAGTTAATTAGTACTTTAAACTCTATTATTAGTTGGTTACTATACTTGCAAGTACACCTTATAATTATCGTTCTTAATTCCCTACTTAATTCCCTACTTTTGTTAATCTATTCTATTTGGTGATTATCTACTTGATACTGTTCTTAATTTTTTCCCAGAAATTTAGATAAATTCCGAATATGCGAAAGTGTATTACATGAAATCACAATAGTAAATATAATCAAAGTTAAAGGTATTTAATTTCCTAATACTTTCACAAGAAAATCATTAGTTCAGTATATCCATGAAATCTTGAAATCACAAAAAAAGAAAAAAGAAAAAGCACAATATAATTGAAGAGTGTGAGAGAGAAAATTACCCATGTATTTGATCCATAGTTGGGAAATTAAGATCAAGAGAATGGCATTGATGAAGAAGAAGAAGAAGAATTGGATTCATCATCAGTCTTGGCAGTTTTCTTCTTCTTCTTGTACGGAATCCCTCTCGCCTTAGCTTGGCACTCCTTCACCTCCCTTAGGTAAATCCTTATTGCCCCCGAGGCGAACGGGTTGGTCTCGGGCGACCCCCCGTTCTCCTCGTAGGCCGCACGGAGCCGCCCTATTAGAGCATCTAGGCTGCCCCACGCCTGCCTCAACGGGCAGGTGCAGGGCGCGGGCGGCTCCGGCTGCCCGTAAAATATGCACCCTTGCAGGTGCACCTTCGTCTTTCCGAACTGATCCAAGTACCGTAGGAAATCCAGCACGTGGTTGCTGTTGCACTCGGGCAGCGCCACGGGCGGCCGTTGGTTCCGCAGGAACTGCCCGAACGTGTTCCAGTCGCGTCGCTTCTGCGACTCGTAGCGGCTGGGAGTGGTGGCAGCAGCGGCGGCCGGATCGCCGCCGCCGCCGCCCCAGGATGACCCTTCTGCACCTCTGTCCATCTAAATCAACAAAACACACACCATTAAAATTGGTGCTGAATTTGCTTCTTTGGTGTGACTGAATAAGGTAAGATTAAAGGAATCATATATTAGAAACTCACATCAGAGAGAGAGAGAGAGAGAGAGAGAGAGAGAGATAGAGGGGTTGAGTTGAGCTGACATGCAATGGGCCACATGCAGTTGCTTTCTCTTTATTTATTTAATTATTTATTTCATTTCTTCCTTTTTTTTTTCTAACCCCTTTTCCATTGCAATAATTCATTATTGATTAATATCTTTTTACTGTTTTTTTGTTGGGGCGATTAGTATTAAATGATAGTCGTATCCAAATTATTAACGGGATGAGATCGGCGTTTAATTTACATCTGGGTCAGGCAGGGCCTAAAACAGAGTCACTTGTTAACTGTTTATCCAGTCAAGTCAGGACAAACGTAAAGTCTTCCATCCTCTACGTATTAATATCGTTCTAACCAACCAACTACTCTAAATTTTTAATTTTGACGGGATAAAACAATAAATAAAGTTTGTTAATCCAAGTAAATGGCAAAAAAGAAAAAGAAAAAAAAAAAAAAAAAAAAACACCCTCATGTTTCACTACATATTACTGCAGTAAAACATAAAATTAATTACAAGTTAAAATACAGATAAATATATAATTAAAATGTAACCGATAAATTATACTAGTACTATATATTTGTCTATGTTGATATTGCAATAATTGTTTGTGGAATAATATGTCAATATTATCAGCCCCATCTCCCCACTAGTTCTGTACTATGGCCATTAAAAAATTAAAAAATTATCATAAGTTGACAAACTGTGATCTCCATTAGTATCTCTAGGGCAGCGACTGCCAATAGCAAAATAGTGTTGATAAATAATGATATCGACGGATAACTTATGTTTGTATCTACATATATATGTTCTATGATTTGTGTGACCTTTATATTTAATCTATAGTGTTTATATATGACGTGTGACGATTTTAATAAAACAAGCTAGTTTAATTAATTAATAAAACCCGAATTGATTGCATATTTATGACGCACCACGCTTTTAATTATGCAATACCGTGCGATTTTGGACACTCGGTAATTTTTTAAGGAGAAGAAGAGATATTGGTTGAACGTGATAAATTCATCAAAATTGGCGTTATGGAGAAAATTACACTAAATACTAATGACATACCGTGTCAACGACAAATCTATTTTTGGGAGAAGGAAGATGAAATAGAAATAGAGTATAATTATTATCTTAAAATAATAGCCATAATTATGGCAGCGCAACCATAAGGGTTGTAATATTAGCTAGACACCAGTATAAATTAATAATTCTGATTAACTAATCTATTACAATAGAGAAATATGCTTCCCGCCATAATCGTATGTGTCGACACGATAAGTTTGTTGCATACAATACCATTCGCTAGAAAGTTGTAAACATCCCAACGATATAGCGTAGTTTGCCGTAAGCTGCTCCTATGTCTATTAATCAGGGGCGGACCCAAGTGGGGCCAAGGAGAGGCCCCCCGTTCCCACCAAATATTTTTTTTTATATATTTACTAGTAAGTAGCCCGTCGAAATAACTTTATGTTTAAATTTATGTATATTTATTTTAAAAATAATTTTATATCTTATTTAAAAGTTTTGATATTTTTATAAGTTAATTATAAATAAAAGTTAGGCAATTAATTTTATTTCACGTATTTAAATTTATAATTAGAAATGACAATGGATGAGGTACTCATTCATTATGTATTTTTCACATCTAAATTATTTAGAATTTTTCTGCGTGCTCTAATCCATGATTTTAGAAAAATAGAAATAAAAAATAAAAAAAATTCCATATAAAATGTAGATTAATATATCTATTTAATTTTCATAAGGATTTCCGTTTACTAATTTGCTATTTTCCTCTTAAACTGCATATTTGCTTTTTTAAAATTTGTTTGTTGCTTTAAATTTAATTATTAGCGCTACTTATAGACTAACTTAAAAAATAGTTTTATTTCTCATATATAAACCATAATTTGGAATGACAATAGATTATATATGTATATGAGGCGGGACAAATATATTGTTCATATTAATATATACAAATCATGACAAAATAAAATAAATGAAAAGATTATGTATTTTGAGTTAGAATTGTAAGGTTATGTGCAAATTGCAATACAAGAATTTGCACAATCAGCAACAATAACCCCTAGATTTTAGAGAAGATTTTAAGAGTAACACTTCTAAGATATTTTTTAAAATCTAGCACCCCTTATAAATCTTTAAAAATATAGCACTTTTTGACATTTTTGCCCTTCCATCACCTATCTAGTAACAAAAAAAAAAAATTGTGACTGAACAAAAAAAAACATTGAGCCACCACAACCCCGCCGCCGCCGTGCCACCACCGCCGCCACCACTGTCGCCGGCAGCCACAAATTTTTTGTGAAGTCACAAAATAAAATTGAAAAAATTGTGACTGGACAAAAAAAAATATTCCACCATCACTTTTCCGCCGCCACCGCCATGTCGCCGGCTGTCACAAAAAAAATTTGTGACTGAATAAAAAAAAATTACAACCACCACTTTTCCGCCGCCGCCACTGTCGCCGGCGACCACCAATTATTTTACACGCTTTTTGTGAAATCACAAAATAAAATTGAAAATTTTGTGAAGTCACAAAAAATAAAAATTTTGTGAAATCATAAAAAAAAGGAAAAAATTTTGAGACGTCACACAAAAAAAATTGGCAAAATTTGTGAATGCACACAAAAACTCATAATTAATTATGTAATATAAAAACATTGTACAATATTGAAGAGAAATAATTGAAGAGAAGATAACAGTTAATTAACACTACTAATTTATCCACCTTAATCAGACATCTCATTGAGTTGCCAGCGATCCGCCATTAAAACTCTCTGCCCTCAAGGATGTATTAATCAAACTATAATGAAAAAAAAAAGGAAAAAGGGATTCTACTTCTAAATAGCGCCGTTTCATTCGAATCCCTAAAAAAGTAAGGGAGAGAAAAACTAATCCCACCATGGCCAGAAAAAAAAAAAGAAAAAATCATGTTGAGATCTTCAAACCCTATTTTTGTGCAGCAGCGGAGCGAAGGCGTAAGAGAAAGATGATTCTTTACAGGTTAAGTGTTTCGGGCCCACGTCAGCAACAATGTTGAGAAAATCGTCGAGGCTCAGCCCGCGGAACCTCTCCTCGTCGTCTTTGAGGAAAATGAGGATTTCGTTGAAGAAACCAGGTTCACAGGGAAGAACCAGACCGCCGGTGGTTTGGAAACCGAACTCCTCCTTCGCCTCATTTAGGAGGGCGACAAAGACTGGGAAGTTGAGAAACCGGGTCTTAATGACGAAGCGGCTTCGCTCCGGTCCGACGTAGACGGCGAGCAAGCCGAATGGGGTCCGACACCTAGGGCTGCCGGCAGATTGGTCGGAATCTGAGGAGGAGGAGAGAGAGCGACGCGATAAACTTTTTGTTTTCCATCGCTGGACCAAGTGTTGCCCTCGTCGGCGGCAGGGAGAGGAGGCGGAAGGAGAGAAGTTGTGAGAGAAAGATAAATGTGAGAGATAGAGAGAGATAGAAATATGAGAATGACATGAAAGAAAAAGAAGAAAATGAGACACAATGGAGAATACAAAAATAAAATAGGGATAAAAAAGATATAAAGTGCTAAATTTTAAAAGATTTATAAGGGGTGCTAGTTTTTAAAAAAACTATCTAAGAAGTGCTAGAAAGGGGATTTTCTCTAGATTTTATTGGTCATTCGAATAAGTTTAGTAAGGCCCACTAGAACATGTCTTTATTAATTTGACTCAAATTTTTATTTTTATTTTGGTTTCATATTTTTTTAGTAGCTCTGATCACATCCTCACCACTCGGAGAGATTAATATTTTTGTGATATATATAATATTAATAGACATATAATATTAATATTAATATTATTAATTAATAATACACAAAGCCTTAAAGAAATATGAGAATATTGATAAAGATAGTAATAATAGATATATGTATATTATGAATTAATAATGTCAAAAATACCAAAATAAAAGAAAATCTGAACGGAGCACCGAGGAGGGAGCACGATTTATTTTCTTAGTCCCGCCGTCCCGCTGTCGTCCATTGCTCCGCCGTTCCGCCGTCCCGCCGTCGTTCGCCCCTCTTTCTCTCTCTCTTCTTCTTCTTCTTCTTCTTCTTCTCTACCTCTCTCTTGTTCCGTCGTCCGCCGCCGTTGCTTCTCTTCTTCTTCTTCTTCTTCTTCTTCTTCTTCTTCTTTTTCTTCTTCTTCTCTACCTCACTTTCTTTTCTTTTCTCATTTCCAGCCGTCCGCCTCTCCACCGTTAGCCGTCCGCCACGTCACCGTCAGCCTGAATTAAGAATTTCATTTTCGATTTCGACGCGTTCCACATTATTGAAATCGGCTCACCAGTCAAATGTAATAAGATTTGTGATATATATAATATTAATAGACATATAATATTAATATTAATATTATTAATTAATAATACACAAAGCCTTAAAGAAATATGAGAATATTGATAAAGATAGTAATAATAGATATATGTATATTATGAATTAATAATGTCAAAAATACCAGAATAAAGGAAAATCTGAACGGAGCACCGAGGAGGGAGCACGATTTATTTTCCTATTATTAATAAGATTCTTATAAAATTATCAAAAAAAAAAAATTATATTTGTATGAATTGTTGTACAAAAGTTTTCATAATCCAATTGAATTACTTGAAAATTTCATTTTCATATTTTTGTATTCGAACTTTTATAATGCACAGCTCCTG
This sequence comes from Schizonepeta tenuifolia, assembly GCA_029490685.1. Taxonomy (NCBI): domain Eukaryota; kingdom Viridiplantae; phylum Streptophyta; class Magnoliopsida; order Lamiales; family Lamiaceae; genus Schizonepeta; species Schizonepeta tenuifolia. The sequence continues at coordinate 111,152,522 of CM055956.1, forward strand.
TTGATGATTTTTCTGAGTCCGACCCTACCTATGTCCACAGTCATGTCCGACAGGTTATACCTTAATTATGGGATCCACATATATCGAGTTGAGGTGACCGACCACCTCGTTCCTATCGCCCAGCTATCGTGGTCCTCTGATTCGATAAGGCTTAGTCCTTGCTCAACGCCAGATGCTCATCGACGTTGCATTTGATTGAAGAGACTTGTCATTCTTTGGTCAACACAAGTGCTTCTCGCCACACTTGTAGTAGCTACTTCTCCTACTACAACGTACACGATCCCGCTCTAAAGAATTGTGGGTTGTGAGGGTGTTGCCGAACTATGTGAGCAAACCTTTTATATTCATTTGTAGTGTTGAGGTTTGATTTGTAAGATCAGAGATGTGGATTCACTAATGTAGAAGCATCATATCATGAATGATCAACGAGTTTCAAATATTGATGTTTGTCTCGTTTCTTTTTCTTTTTCATGTATGATAAAACGATTAGACGAATTTCATCAATCAACTTCTCTTGTCAACAACATTTTACCTTCCACATTTATAGGCATTGTGATCTATTAGTCATTTCAACTCTCTGAAAATAACCAACATATAATTAATTAGGTAATTGTTTGTTTTATAGCTAATTATTTCAGAAGATCTCTACTTCTTCTGAAATGATTGCATTCCTTCGGATCTTTTCTGACTCTTGCTTCTTGTGCTCAGGTACCTACCTGGTTCCCTATACAAGTCTTTTAAGATCTTTAATCATTGATTTTTCGAAATAATTAACCAAATAAATGATAATACAATATATGTGGATCCCGTCATGTTTAGGACAGTAATCCAACTCAAGCCAAATATTTTAAAACTTTTGTGTAATCAACATCACATAACTACAGTCAATTGAAAATTATATTTTCTCATTGTAAAAAAATTAATTAATATATTTTGGAGCACTTGTATCAAAGATATTTAAGACTAAAGGGCATAATTTAAAGCACTTGTATCAAAGATATTTAAGCCTCTTAAATAGCACTAGAAACTTTCTACTCTTTGATACAAAATTGATATGAAAACAAATTAACTTCTTTTATGTTTACAATGGGATTATGGCTTCGACAAATATTAATTAGTTCTTTAGGCATTTTTTTTAATTTAATTTAATTAGTAATGGGGGTCATTTTCAGCTGGAATTGGAATATCACACGGAATCCATATATTTTGGAGCCAACTTATGAAATTTCCATAATAGGGATTAAAATCCAATACATAACATACCTTTTTAAAATATACAAATTTTAGCTATTTTTTGAATTTGGGACAAAAATACCCTTAATGAAAGGCGCACGGGTCGGTCAGGGCACGGGTCGGATTGGATTCGGATACAACAAGTCAAGTACTTTTGACACTAATTAGTGCCAAAGTACTAAAGTACCAAATTACTTAGTATTTTTTTTGTGCTTTCAGTTGGTACTTTGACACTAACTACTAAGTAATTTGGTATTTTGGCACTAATGAGTCACTACTGCCAAAGTGCCAAAGTACCAAATTACTTAGTATTTTTTTCTGCTTTCTCTTGGTACTTTTGGTACTAATATGGTCATTAGTGCCAAAGTACCAAGTTATATAGTTTTTTTTTGTGCTTTCTATGGTACTTTTGGCACTACTATGGTCATTAGTGCCAAAGTATCAAATTTTCACTATCATTACATTTCGTCACGACAATGTCTATTTTTGAACATGACAAGTTATATTGCTCTGATTTTGCGATTCCGCCTCTAGCTGTGATTTTACGGGTCCGCCTTACCTCCGATTACTAATATAAGGATAATTGTCAGGCAACAATTTGAATTTCTTCAGCTCGCTCTGCGGCTTTCGGTTCCCCTCGCTTGAATTTTGACCAAAGAAGAAGCGACAAATAAAAAACGAAGAGGCAAACAAAAAAATAAGCGAAAAAATTTGGAAATAAAAAAAATCTGAAAAAAAAACTATACAGAAAAAAATCTGGAACAATAAAAAAAAATAGAAAACAAGAAAAGAAAAATTGGAAAAGATAAGAAACCTGGAAAATAAAAAATAAAATAGAAAAAAAAAGAAATTTAGAAAATAATAAAAAACAGAAAAAAGAAAAAAAACTGAAAATAACAAAAAAAAAAGAAAGAAAAAATCTGGAAATAAAAAAGAACGAAGAAAAAAAGGGTTAAGCAGTGATGGATCCGAATAGAAAAGGGTTAAAGGATAATTAGGTTACAAATTCAAAAGAATGACTATAATTTGTGTCGTTAAAAAAGGAGGGTTATATATTTATTTTACTTGCTCTTATGGTATATGACTATATATTTTCTATATTTTGTGGATGGGTAATGGTATTCGGCCACACTGTGGCCGACCACACAAGCTAAAAATAGTAATATAGGTTTTGAAAATGGAAATAAACCTTAAGGGGGAAATGTGATTATTTTTATTCTTACAATCAACTCTTCTTTTTTTACGCGTGTAGCTGATCACAGTGTGGCCGACTATCGTTACATATTGCCACATTAACTAAGAGACTCACGTCAGCTTTCTGGAAGCAGGATCATATGTGAAAAAATAACTCGAAATTGATTACACAAAAAAATCAACTAAAAATCTACACTAAAAAATGAGAGATGTCAATTTAACTTAAAATCGATGGGTCGACTCGAGTAGACAAAAAAAAAAGACCGGTTAGAGTCGAGAATTATTAATCTAGATTATTTTAACACGATTGATCCGTATAAAAAATAACTCGAACTTGATAGGGCTAACCCAAAACCCCGAGGGTTAGCCCGATTAACTCAATTTTTAGAATATATTTTGACTTTTTTATTTAGAATATGTTCATTTCTTTATCCTTTTACTCGAGCACTTAATAAAAAAATTTATGATGCAATATCAAAATAAACTGATAACCATGTAAATGAAAATGCATGTGAAATGCTAGCTTCTCACTAGTTAGTTACTTATATAAAACGAAATTGGAACAACGCATAGTTTTGCATTGATACAAAAGATTGAGCTTCTTGGATGAGAAAATATGATTTATTTTTCGTTATAAAAATATTGTCATGAAGAAAATTTATATATGCGAATTCTTTTTTCATAAACTTCTTGGCCCAACGATTTAGACTAAAAATCAAAGATTTACAATTAGGGCCAGATTTCTAACCCGAAAAAAATTTAATCTGTTTGGACCGAATTGAAAATAGCCTAAATCGAAAATCGAACATATTAATGGATTGACATCCCCAATAAAAATACAATCTTCACACACATATATGATTATAAAATTGACGCGACTTTTAAATGTCGCCCCCAATTTAACAGCACCTTCTAACTCGGTGCAAGTTAATAGCTCCCAATATTTTCGGATGATTAAATTATTATGTGCCTAATATTTTAAGTGTTTCTACACATGTATCCCCCATATCAAAATGCCAAAAAAAAAAATAATAATAAAAAAAAAATGCAAGTCTTTGTGGAAAAGAAAGTTGGCCATATCAGAAGTCGATGGTTGCGAAATCTGGGCGCGTTTGGTTTGTACCAAATAAGAAGTTGGTGTTACAACTAGATTTGGAGAGATATTAATTTGTTGAATTAATTAATTTAATTTGAGTAAAGATTGCGATTTTTGGTGCAATCAACCTATTAGTATTATTTGAATGGAGTTTAATGATAGTTTCTTTTGCTGAGTTAATTTGCAATGATTTTTATATAGCTAGAGAGAGGCCCAATCAAGGGTTAGATACTTCTTCAAATAAAAAATTGATGTATCAGTCAGTCCTTCGACGCAGAAAGATTCTAGATTTTCTTATTTTTATATTTTTAATTTTATAATTGGTTTCTCTAAGAGCTGTAAGTTTGGAGCTCATGAATTGAACCATTGTAGGTAATTAGTTTAGTTATACATTACTGATTCCATTTGAGTTGATGATGAAAAATACTCCTTTCAAAAATATAAATAGCCAATGATTATTTAATTAATACATGGAGTGATAACCCATCAAGAGAGTTTAGGGAAGTAATGTGTGATAGTTAAAAATCTATCTACCTATCTATTTATCTATATATTATTAAAACTGTAGTAGATTCGAGACCTCCCCTTAATTTTAGTAACTACGTGACGCTCTCTCCATTTCGTATTTCTATTTATCTTAAATCATCATTTAAATATTTTTAATTCATATAATTAGATTATTGAGTATTTAATTCATAGAGTTAAAGCTTCCATTGTTATTTTTAGTATCTCAAATGGAATTAAAACCTTCCCTTTTTTTCTCAATTAATAATTGTCAAACTAACTTTAATTGAATTGCCCCAACCTAATACAATCGTGTGCTATATTATTGTTAGTTTCTATTATTAGATGAATCGTGTACTATTAATTAATCTAGCTATCATCAATCTATTTATAATAAATAATGTTTTGATTATTTGTTTATTTGCTCTCGACTTTTTATTTATTTTAAATCATCATTTTAAGTTAATTTTTATTCATGCATTAATATAAAATAATTCATCCCACATTGCTTTTTAGTAAAGACTCCACACTTGAAAATTTTATATAAATACTCAAAATTAATATGTGTTTTCTCAGTGCAAAATTATTTTTCACAACCATCTTACTTTGGACAATTCATTAGTTGGCCAAATAAATAATTTTTTTATTGAAACTTTAATTTGATCAATTATAAAGTCATCAATATTAATTTGATTTAATTTTACTAATTATTAGAAAATATGATTTTTCAAGAACATTAACTTATTTTCAATATATTAGCAATAATAAAACAAGTTCCATTACTTGATATTTATATTCTCAAATGTTCTATATTCTTGTCATCTACACAAATAAGTTATACAATACTATCGATTTTTTGGTTATTAATCTATGAATTAAAAAGTATAAAATGGAGATTTAAGATATTGAGAAAGCAACACGAAGGACCTAAAATTAAGGGAGAATTCGAATCCGCAATTGTTAAATAATGATTTGTCGAGAAATTTTTATGCCCCAACAACGAGATGATTCATGTAACATTTATTTGTAATGATTTATCAAAATACATCGCTTCGAAAGAAAAATATTTATTTATTTTTTAATTTATGTGAAATGTGAAATTACAATATAAAATTATTTTTTTGCCGAATTTCAACAGGTCACAATAATATTTCTATTTATCTTAAATCTTCAACTTTTATGCTTTTTTTTTAATTCATACTAAATTCTATTATTTCATGATTACATTTTCAAACTTTCATAATTAAATATAGATGGAATGAAAATATTGGGATGCCATATTTGAAATAATATCCGTAGACTATGGACCTAAAACAATCTATGATTGATTATAAATCTAATATTCTTAAATTTATACGCAATATGTTCCATTATGTAATAGAATAACTATCTCCGCATGGTAGGTCAGATCCCATCATCGTTCAAACAATTGATGAATTCTAATACAATAGGAATATAACAATCCAAATACCATCCATTATTGATCTTTTATTATTATTATTATTATTATTATTATTATTATTATTATTATTATTATTATTATTATTATTATTGTATCTTGATCTATCATGTACACTTGTCTAATAAAATATGTAGTATTCACTAATCCTAAGAACTTATTAAAAATGATTGGATATATAATGTATTTTCTTTCAAACAAAATAGTTTCTTATTTAATTTAGCCAAATAAAATTCATTTTGATAAAATAAGTAGTCTAAGATTTAATATTTTCGTTTTTGATATGACAAATCAATAGTTAGTTTCTTCGATTCGATTTGCCTGAATAAAATCGTTTAAAATAAATATTGAGATAAATAGTCAACTATCAATGTCTATTTACATATAACAATTTAGGTCGAGAAAATATAATTTCAATGAAGGGACGAGACAATCCCACTTGCTTTACTGGATTGCAACATCGAATTAATATGTGTAGTTTTTTTAGCCGATTTAAAATTAATTATTTTTCTCGTGATCATCGCCGCCCACATGGATAATGTCAAGCACAAATAGGGTTACTATGGGGGTATTAGTTAATTATCAAGTATTATTATATCAAACAAAAACGAGTAGGAAAATATTTACTTAATAATCATATTTGAAACATGATACTCCCTCCGTCCCAAGTTAGTATGACTACTTTCCTTTTTTAGTCGTCCCAATTTAGTATGATGTTTCTTTTTTAAAACATGTCTTTTATCTTTTTACCCTTAAAAGTTCAATATATTTACTCCTATAAAATTTCTTCATCCGTTAAGAAATTAACAACACATCATAAATGGGTCATTTCCTCCACTTAAAATAATTATATCAAAGATTTATCTATAAAATATGTGCACGGCCCCCACACCATACAAAGTAAGGACAAAGGAAGTATATTCTAAACAGGTTTAAGTGAGTAACTCTAACCTAATCATCTTGATTAATCATTAACCTCTGCTACGGTGGATGATTGGGGGGTGATCGAACATTAAACTCATTGTTTCGATTAAACAACAAAAACATAAAAACAATGATTTTCTTGAATTTGATTATAAACTAAACATTTAGGACATTTGTAAAAATAACATAAATATTACATCTAATTATTGAATAATAAATTCCCATCGAAGACGGGTTATACACTATTTAAATAAAAACATGTCATTAGCACCAAGTTACCAACCACCAACACCAATTTAATTTATTATAATTTCTCTACTTTTTTTAGTATACTCGACCAAATATGTTCAACTTTAAAATTCTAATAAAATTCGGTGCATTAGTACTGATATGATCGTACACAAAATAAAATTCGGCTTATATTCTCTTACAATCAGTAAGTATGGACGTGTCTTCCCGTACTTCAAACCCGTTATGCTTGATGTTTTACTCCAAGTAGTTCAATCTGCTTTAAGATACTATTAGTGACACAGGCTATACTCTTAGCAAATTAGAGATTTTTTTATTCTATATTATATACACATCTCATTGTGAAAATTAAATTAACTACTCTATATATATCACCTTTTAGAGCACCCACAGCGATGCCAACGAGCTCAGGTAGGTCTCAATTGGATCATTTGGTTTGCCGTTGCCGGCATTTGGATTGTCCTCGTCAACATTTGCATCGCCACCGTTCGGGGGCGTCTATCGACCTCAATTTGTCGATGGCTCTTTCGCCGGCTACGGAACACATCCTTTCGACAACTTCCAAACCACAATCAACTTGAATGAGCCTCAAGATTAAGTGAATGTGGAGTCGGAGGAGCGCATGGCCACTTCCACGCCGAAGAAGAAGACGGGACCACGTACTCAAGGCGGGGGGCAGCGGCAACACCGGTGAGGCCAGAGGGTCGTGTAACTATAGCATCGCTGAGATGGAAGCATTTGCTTGTTGTTGGATAGATGTTAGCGAAGATCCAATAGTCGACAACAACCAAAAATTGACAACGTATTGGAGCGTTTGGCGGAGCGCTACAAAGAATTTAGTTTTAATGGAATTTACTTTTATTTTAAATTGAAATGTTTAAAATTAAATAAAAATGCAATTGGCAACCGCCAATGGCTTTGTGAAAGTCGACGCCACCCACCAATTTGGTGGGCGCCGTTGTGAATGCTCTTACTGTTATTTTATTTATTGCTATTGTGGCACGTTGCGTGTATTTTAATTTTCGATAACAACAAGTACTTTTCGTGTAAGGTTACGTTTACTTTGATCGTTAAATTTATTATGTAAAAAAGAGGCGGGAAATGAACGAAAGAAAACTCTTACCCTTTAAATCCCTCATTTCTTTTACATAATTTTCCATAGACATAAATTTCACGCTCTCTCCTTCCTTCCTTTTACTCCAAGGACATAAAATATTATCATGAGGGTGTGATAATATTTTCCCTCCTTGGAGTGAAAAGAAGGAAGAATAAAGGGTGAAATTTTTGTATTTGGAAAATGATGGAAAAGAAAGGAGAGATTTGAAAGGCGAGTTTTCTTTTCCCTTTTTTTTTGTTTGTTTTTTAAGCTGAAGCATCACAAGTCTCCTTAATGAGAGGTCTTAGGTTATCCACATGCAGTATAGTTTATTTTTCACCTTATTTGATATATAGTGTAGTAATCTCACCATGCGTGGTGGTATAATGGTCCCACTTTTGTGTATTGTAGATGTTCCACCTATATAGTGTAGTAATTTATTTGATTATATATACCTTCATGCAATTCTCTCAAAAAAGACATGTATTTTTTTTATTGTCCAATAAACAACATGCGAGAAAATAAGTACTCTATTTGTCTCGTTCAATATAACTTGTTTTCTTTTCTGGAATGTCCCACTCAATATGGCTTTCCTTTTATGGAACGAATTAGAGCTTATTAAAATAAAAAAGAATTTTATTAGCACTTTATTGATTAAAAAATACTTTATTAACACTGTATTATATCTAATTATCCTTTTCTTAATCTTTGTGCCGCAAAAAAACATGTCATATTGACTGGGACGGAGAAAGTACATAAAAACTAATAATATTTGAATAATACACATGACTATCAATTTTTTATTTTTTAATTTTTATTTTTTTTGTGTATTTCTAAAGTTACTGAAGGCATGGCTTTAGTGCACAAACACTGTTTTAATTAAATAAATAACAGAATAAAAGAATAAGTTGTTTTCATGTTGACTAATAATGCCCACATGCATAGCTAGGTCATTCGATATAAGTTGAAAATGAGCTTATATGAAAACATGCAAACTTATTCAATACCGAAGGTTGTTCTATCGCTTCCAAATAAATCAATTTTTTTTGTTTTTTATTTATTCGATTTCATTAGTTTCTTTTTGTTGGTATATATAAAGGGCCATATCAAATAAAACAATATTGCATGAGTTAATTACATGAGTTCTATATAAATCGGATCCTTTACTTCCTATAATGTTTCATTCTTTATTTCATTCGTTGAATTTTTGATATTTGAATATTAGAAGATAATTATATACCCTATTTAGGTGGAATAAATTCTAGTCAATGCCACATGTCGTTCAACCAATGGAAGGAGTAGAGAATGAAACACGAAATGAAAGTAACAAATCAGATTTGAGTTCTATAGGGAGCGATTTCCACCTATTGATACAGGATATCAAACCAAAATATACTTTTACTTTAAAAATAACTGAGAGCATGCACATCGGGCAGCTCGTGCTGGAGGGATGAGCCGCCCAATGTCAAGCCGCATGAGAACGAGCCCGTCTCATCCGGATGAGTCGGCTCGATGGCCACCGAGTATGGCGCGTGCAATGCACACACATGTATTACAAAAAAATAATTAATTTTATGCGACCAACGACTAGTTCTTGCCAGAAACCGTCGGCGCCGACAACAGTCAATTTTTTTTTTCTCTTACTCCTACCCTATAAAATACACCTTTCTATTACTCATTTTTTTTCACCATTTCTCAACTCTCTCATATCTCATTTCTTCTCTCTCTCATTTTACACAATGTCTCAATCTCTCAAATGTTCGGCAACGACGACATGTACTCTCATCCAATTGGGACGACGAACTCCCTCCATACACGTCAGCCTCAAACAAATAAAATTTCAAGAGGCCGGAAACGACAACGGAAGTCCGGCGATCGCCACCTCTTCGCCGGTCAAAAAGAAGGTGGTTGCCAAGACGAGGAGGCCGGAGAATTCCAAGGCTCCGGCGATGAAGGCTGCAGAGGAGGAACACGACGTCAGAGTCAAGCGCCACAACTACACCCGAAGAAACCGACCTCATATGTCGGATTTGGATGGAGGAAACAAACAACGCCGTCCGTGGAACGGTGAAAAGGCCAAAAGGTATTGGGGGAGGGTCGTAGAACGGATCAACCTCTTGATGCCCACCACTTTCACGGTCAAAGCCATCAAGAGCCATTGGCTATGAGTGAGCCACGATGTGCAATTGTAAGATAATGTTTGGGTGGAGACTCACGCCCAATGGCCGAGTGGGTACAACAACGACATGATGAGGAATAGGACAATGGATCTCTACAAATCAGGAAATATAGGGGCGTCCCTTTCAAGTGAGACAATTCGTGGAGACTTCTACAACTAAACCACAATTTCAAGTCTCAATATTTGGAGAGCGACGTGCATGCAACAAAGACGGAGACGTCGAGCGATGACGCTTTCACAACTTTGGCTTTCGCCGAGGAAAGTGTTAGCACTCAGCCAATTGGAAACAAGGCGGCGAAGGCGACGTCAAAGGGAAATGGGAAGACAAGCTCGACGACGGCACCAACATCTGAGCTGTCGCAATTTATGGAGGCCACACAAAGTGGTCTCGCAGCTCTTGCCGAGGCTAAAATGGAGAAAATTCGTTTGAAGCACGATAGACAACAAGATCCTCTACATGGATACATCGAGGATGACGGAGGATCAGCTCAAGCTACATTCGGAGCAAGTGGCCGAGATACTAGCTCGTCGTGCAAGAGACTAATTTTTTTTCCGTTAAATTTTTTTTATCTTATTATCGGTGTAATATTTTAAATTTATTAAGTAAATTTAAGTATTATTCTATTTGGCAAAAAAAAAATGAATTCAAAAATAAAAAAAATGTTAAAACTTAGAAACTAATGGGGATGAGCTTGCGGATGAGCCCGACCAATATGGATAAGGGCTCATTCGTGGGCCAGAGCATCATGGGGCTCAACGGATGTGAATGCTCTGAAAAACTTTTTTCTAACGTAATTAAAAATCTAAATAAAAATTGGAAACAAATTGAAGTCCATAACTAAATTAAAGATAGAATTACAGGTGTCACAATTACTTGATATGGGCTTCAGCAGATGTGGATATTCTGAGAAACTTTTTTCTAATGTAATTAAAAATCTAAATAAAAAATTGGAAACGAATTGAAGCCAATAACTAAATTAAAGATAGAATTACAGGTGTCACAGTTATTTGATATGACAAATAACATATTAGTTGTTTTCTAATATGTGGTATTTAATTGTTGGACCTAAATTGGAATCAATTGGCTAGCATTCAATTATTAATTCAGGAGAAACAATTTTTTTATATAAGCCTAAAAGGTGATGAAATTGACAACTTGCCAATTCTCAAGGCCCCCATTGTACGGCTTTTGTCTAGCTTCTTCTTCTTCTTTTTTTTCTTTTTTTTTTTTTTTTTTTTTTTTTTTGAAATATGTTGGAATCAAAGTGACAAATTTATCGACTAAAATTATAAATTTCAATTTAGAAGAAAAATACTAACCGCTAGAATTGAGAGAAAATCAGTAGAAATTTAGTCAATCTACAAAGAATTGTACTAGCACTAATTAGTAGAGTGAGCAAAATTCGGTTAAAACCGGAAAAACCGAGCCGAACCTAACCGAAATACTAATTAGGTTCGGTTAATTTGGTTTTCGGTTTGATTTTGATTTTGAATTTTGAACTTTTTGGTTTTTCGGTTTGGATATGGTTTTTGAAAAAAAAATATTTGGTTAACCGAAAATCGAACCGAATTAATAATTAATTTAATAATTTATTAATTTTTATATATATTTAAAAATTAAAATGATTATTATTAATTTTTATATATATGTTTTGGAATTTTGGTTATGTTTTGGTTAAGATGTTTGGAATTTTGAACCCACAACATCAACAAACATCACTGATTTATTTATGTTTGGTTAAAGATGTTTTAGAATTTGGATTATTACTTTTTGCGGATTTGGAATCTTGAATATTGAATGTTAATTACTTATTTAAAATGTAGAAAATATATTGTGTATTTATTTCAATTTATTTGGTTTTAACTGAAACCGGGCCGAAATATTTCGATTCGGTTTTGTTCAGTTTTAGCCATGTTCGGTTCGGATTCAGTTATTTATTATAATTCGGTTTTAATTTGGTTTTTGCAATTCGATTCGATTCGGTGACCGAATAACCGAATGCTCACCCCTACTATTTAGACTAAAAAAGACGTAACAAGTGAGCTTAAATAAAGACTTTAAAAGGATCTATCAAAATCCTTTTACATTAAAGAAACTATTCTTTATTAAATACATGTCCTATATAACATTATAAACTACAACATGAATTAATTTATACTACAATATATTTCAAACAGGCTATTAATCGTAAACACCTTTTTCGACAATTGAAATATTACACAATCTATTTTTCAGATAACTCTGAGGCCTCTAACCTTGAATCCACTTTGATCTTGGAATCGGATTAAATAATAATAATAATAATAATAATAATAATAATAATAATAATAATAATAATAATAATAATAATAATAATAATAATCAAAGAGATACCACATTACACTAGAGAAGTATACAATTAATTATACTAATGTGTGAAGGAAACAATGCGTACTAAATAAGTTAATTTATTTTGAGAACAAATAAATAAATTTATTTTATTAAATATATAATCCATCAATATTTTATAGTTAATTTCCAGTTAATTAAAGTTATCGACAGAACATGATTCTATGCTCAATCTTAAACATCTTAGGGGGGAAAACTTAAAAATAAACATAATAAGAGATCTTCGAGATTCTATGATTATTACTATATAATGTGTTCATATACTCCCTCCGTCTCACGAAAAATGTCCTACTTGTGTTCGGCACGGGAATTAAGGAGAAATGATAAAGAATGTAAAAGTAGTGTGAATAAATAATAAAGAATGTAAAAGTGGTGTGAATAAATAATATAGAATATAAAAGCAGTGTGAATGCAAATGTAAAAATAATGTGAATGCATTTAATTATTTCTCAACAAAAAAAATGAGACATTTTTTGTGAGACAGCTCAAAAAGGAAAGTGAGACATATTTCGTGAGACAGAGGGAGTAATATGTTAGATAGAAATAAATAGACCGAAGAAAATAAATGACTCTACTATTGTGGCTATATTATTGCTAATAATAAGACAATACCAACTACTAAAATTCACAAGTTAGCTAGTGATAAAAACGACACAGTACTATGCCTTTAAACTATTATGTGAAATCAAAATAGAACACTTAATGGTCAATTCCATATTAAGCACATTTATAGAATTTGTTGAAGTTTCAAACATGGTATTCATACTTAGGGGTGTATTGGATTGGAAGTTTGTTGGAATTTTAAGGAGTTTAAAAAGTTAGTGGAGTTTTGAAGTTCATCGACTCCGCGTGGAGTCGGGAGGAATTTGTGATGGAGTTCGCGTGGGATTGGGATGACTTCACTGGAGTTGAATTCCATGAAAGCCAACGCCGGCTGGTCATCAGCAATCACTGCACTTGATGCCAGCGCTCGCTGGCCAGCTGCCGTCGCTGGACATCAGCAATCGTTGCTCCCGTTCTTGCAGAAGCCTCTAGCGTAGAAGAAGCAGGGCTTCCATCCAAACCCTTCGCTCAAATCAACACTGCCCAAGCATATATCACTGATGGAGCAGCTCCGGCAGTGGGCGGCGCCGCCCCAAGAGTATGAAAGGAAGAGCGCGAGGTCGCTTCCGGTAGGGCTGGACGCCAAATCTGAGTGGTGTTGGTAGAAAAAATCGGAGCTTTTAGTTCGGAATTTTAAGTTTCCCTTCACGTTTCCTGGCAATAAATTTTGTTTCCTCTGTGGAGAAGGATATTCTAGATTTTTTTTGCTCTTGTTTATGCCATTTGTTTGCAGCTGCAAATAATGAGATGCTGCAACGCCATATCGTTGCACATTTTGGGGAAGAATCTTTAATCGCCTCTCTGCTAAGAGGCCGTATGTGGCTAGAGTTTTGGAATATGGACAGAATTCTAGCTTTGTGCGGGATTTTGCAGCTGTAGTTCATCAATCAAGTCAACTTCGCCGTTGCCGCCGCCATGTTTGATTTGGGGGTTGGGTTGGTACTCCAGCTGGGGCTGGGCTCCAGCCGAGGGTCGAATAGACCCTAGCGGTTTCTGGGAGGACGCTGGCGCTGGGCTCTCATGGAATCTCAAAATCTCGTGGTTGAATGTCGGAATTCGTCCCGTACAAAAAATGGGTGAAATCCAGCTAAATTCCACGAGAGTCAATAGACATAGAAAGTCAGTGGAGTTTTGAATACCACCAAATTTTTATGAAGTTTGGAAAGTTGTGATTGAATACCACCAGATTTTTAAGCAGTTTGAAAAGTCTGGATTGAATACACCCAGACTTTTAAACTCTTTAAAAATCTCACAAACTCTTGATTGAATACACCCCTTTAGTATATATACTTTGTTAAAATTTGAAACTCAAACATTGAAAACATGAACAAACATCCTATGTAATGAGCTTCAAAAGCGGTAAATAATTTTCAATTTCAGATAATTCTCAGAATCCCTGACGTATATTTTGAATTAGTACACCTTAAAGGAAGTAAGAGATAAAATTAAAAAGTTTTAAAGACGGAGTGAATAAAAGTCGATATTAAAAAGCTAAATTGCAAAAATATATCACACCTTTTATCAAATTTTTATTTAAATTCTAACTTTTTAATTTTTACAAAAAAATTCCCTACTTTTCATTCTTTCTCAATTGCATCCCTTCGGTTGTTATCCCCAATTTTGTTACTGATAATATGGAAGGCGGTAAATTTTACATGGCAAATCGACAACAAGAATGAAATGGCGTAGTTTAAGTAAGGTCAAAACGCCACCGTTTTGCTGCAAACAAATACTTATATTTAGGGTTTAGACATCGTACAAATTGATGTTCAATTTTTGGGATTTTCTCCTCTTTCCCTCTTTCCGTATATTTCACCTTTCAATTGTTCATGGCTTCTTCGTCTTTGCACACGGGCTCAATGAATACATCGAATTCCGAACCTCAGAGGCTTTGCAAATGTGGAAATCGTGTGGTAATGAAGCCCTCGAATTCTGTGGATAACCAGGAGATAACGAATGATGTCTAGACCCTAAATATAAGTGTTTGTTTACAGTAAAACAATGACATTTTGGCATTACTTAAACTACGTCGTTTCATTCTTGTCGCTGATTTGCCATGTAAGATTTACCGCCTTTTACATCAGAAAGAAAATTAGAGAAAATGATCTGAGGGATATAATTAAAAAATATTGAAAAGTAAGAAATTTTTTTACAAAAATTAAAAGGTGAGAATTTAAAGGAGAATTTGATAATAGTGAGTCATATTAAAATATGTGGATGGAGTACATCATAAAATGTCAAATCAAAGGAATTGTCTAACATGTAATTGGGCCTGAATACTAAATTTAAAAAAATAATAATGAAAAGTTCATAGTATACAAAAGCCCAAAAGGAGTAAACTTGAGTCGGCACTTAAAGGCTTAAGTCACATAACATTTTTTTTGTAATTGTAAATTTGTTGCAACTTGTAACCACCTTATATAAAACTAATGAAACTTAATAGAGGCTACTGTATAAGGGACGGAGATTTATCCAGTGCGCACCGAAAATAATGGCTGTGGGTTCTCACGATATCAAAAAAAAAAAAAGAAAAAAAAATGAAACTTAATAGCTTGTCCATTTGGAGATGGTCTAGTGGTAAAAGTGGGCCCTTGAGACTGAAAGGTTTTAGGTTCGAATCCCATGACATGCCTCTATAGATCGAGTCCATCACACCTATAATTGGAAAGTGTGGTTTATCTGCCATGTGTAATTTGCAGGCTACTGCACAAGGGACGGAAGTTTACCCAATGCGCACCGAAGGTAACGGCTGCGGGTTCCCACGGTATAAAAAAAAAATGAAACTTAATAGCAATTTATAATAAATAATACTTGCTAGATTATTCTGCATTACACACAAGAGTCTAGATAAATACTTAAATTTAACTCAATGACAGCTAGGAACGTTTTTTTTTTTTCGTGAACGTTATCAGCTTACCAAATGGTAGACCTATTTATCCAACAAAAATCTACGGTCACGGAAAAAAATGAAGATATTACACTAAATTTGTAAATTGATGATTCTTAGATTATTGTATTTGATGTCAATGTATGTTAGATATATAATCTTACTGTATTTGGTTTGTAGGTTATTGTATAACATATACTTACTATTATTGATCGATCTATTCAGAATGTACGAATAAAATTTTGACGCAAATACCTTAAAATAGAAGGGTTATCTATCAAAAGATTAATCAACTCAAGCCAATAATTTATAAAATATTTCAATAGACACAAATTACATTTTCGGATGAGGGAAGAAATAATTTTCTTCAAGATCCAATAGTTTGTTTCGTACCGTAGTGGAAATTAACATCGAATCTAAGTGGTAATAAATCCAATATATAGAAAAAAAAAAAAGTGAAATAATGGTAGCATGGTCAGTTATAGAATTGATAATTTTTGACATAATAGTAGTATATGTAGGGGAAGAAATATGAAGCAATGCAACATAAAAAGGGGTAATGTCCCACATATTTGTCGTTTAGTTTGCCGACTGATGAAGGGACAGCTACTCTATCCCAATCAAAAAACAAACGATTTTGGCCCCCTCCTATTTATTTATTTAATTCACTCTATTTAGATATCTAGGGTTTGGTGGAATTAGGGGCATCTAAGTTTTCATAATTAAACTTTATTAAACACAGCAAATTAAGTACGAACTGAATGCCGGTTCTAATGTTTATGAAATAAAATGTTTGGCACTAATTTTCCTTAGTTTTTATTATTATTGTAAGATCATTTTATGTTCTTCACTAGAGATTTATTAGTTATTAATTTATTGAGTTTAAACTTATATATATATGTAATTAACCCAAGGCATAGTAAATCACGAATCAATCTTAATTTAATGCATGTCTTGACTTGAGCGACATGATACAAGTACCTCGATAGAAAACTTACAGTGACATTGTATCTTAAGAATTGATGTGCGATCTACTTTTTTTAATTTTTGAAATATATCATTTATTAATTATTCACAATTATTGGACATGCATCACATGGGGAGAGTTTCATCTTGCACCCTAAACACTTTATTTACCCATTAGATGCCACTTTTTAATCAAGAATGACAGGAAGCTCTTTTTTTAAGAGAGATAACTTATACACACAACATCCATACATATATAGATAGCTTGACAAATATATATATAGAAAGAGCTAAACTCAAAATGATTGTAGTTGGTAAGAAAAGTTGGCACTTTTGTAGTTGGCATTTACTTTTGCTAGTGAATTCAAGTTGAACTTAGTGTAAATGCAAATTTTTAACCACAATTCTAGTTCAATTTAACAATTTAAGGTCCTACCAAAGGAAAGTTTGTAACATGGGGTCTTTAATTTACCCTTATTATAGTGGAATATCTTGAAATTCGCGTCTCTTCAAATTAAATCATCTAACCTATCTCCAATCACATCATACAGCTCACAAATTCAATCAATCGATCTGTTACGTACTGATTACGTTTGCGATAGACATGATGTTTCATCAAACTTTGTTACTAAAGAAGTAAAAGGAAGCCTAAACTTATTGGTTTGGTGTCATAAAATTCTTGATCGTGCTCTCCAATTTTATTTTATTCAACAGTAGTCATATAAGTGAGGACTACCTTACAAACGCCAACAAACTTAAACGAAATCCTACCATAATCCTAAAAGCAGTAAAATTGTCACTTTTTGGCTGAGGGGGCTCTATAATTCTTGCAAAAATTATTTGTTTATTTGTCCATTTGTGAGGATATTTTCACCCCTTTTACTTATGGTAACTTATACTTACACCAACTATTTTCTCTCAACATTTCTGATGACTATTGATTGAAAATTGCCACCGAAATGGGTAGGAACGTAACAAACTTTTCTTTACAATGAGATGATTAATGGGGCCTCGAGAATCTTTAATTACCTGAAGAGAGATGGTTGTTGTGGACTATGCAATGTGCATTTCAAGCATATATATACACTTTCAAACCAATTGATCAAAGACTTTGAAACCAATCATGTGACCGATGAATGTACACTTGTGTGTATCATTCATGAACATGTTCATTCAATACTCTAATTATTCTATGTTGCTTTAATCATTTCGAGCCGTGGATGATTACTTAAACGAAATGATGCATTTCCACTGGAAATCCCAACTGCCACCCATGGAAATTCCAACTGAAATTTGTCAATCGATATGTTGTCCAAAATCAAAATTATGTGACACAAAATTCATGTATTTTTCGGCAAATTGATTTTTTTTTTTTAAAAAGTAAATTTGACCAAATAATTTATCGATGTAACTCTTAAATGTATGAAAATGAAAACAACCCTCAAACCTCGAGCTTGTGAATTAATTTCGGTAATGTGCTCTTGTAAAGTGAAAGAATTATCAGAAATTACAATAAATATATATTGCCCCCTACTATAATTCTTCGAAATCAGCTTCTAGACGAATTTACTCTAATATGGATAAATGCATTAAAATTGTCTAATTGGCAAATTGGACTACGTGTCAGCAAACAAAATAATACTCTCCATTTCGGGCTAGTGTGGTTTTTAACCGTTCCGATTTTCGAGTTAGTGTGGTGTTTTCCTTTTAGAACATAATAACAATTTTTACACTTTCTCCCTTAAATTGTTACCCTTACATGAATTCATCTTATTCCACTAAGAAATTAACACAAAATCTTATACGAGTTCCTTCACTCAATAAAATTACGCTTACGAAACATTTTCTTAAAATTCATGCCACCCTCCTCCCCCCTACACAGGCACACATCACACTAATGGGGGGGAGAGAGAGTAATAATTATTTTATAGCGTAATATTTAAATTCTCTGTTTTTCTTTTAAATAAAGTTAATTAAATTTCTCTTTAGAAGGTTTCAAATAAAGAAGCCCAAATAGTAAATCTCGCTAGTTTTTGATATTATTTTAGTATAGGGTAATTCTATACGTAGTCCCATTTTTTTCTTTTTATAGCCACCATATTTAATTAATAATAAAGATATTAATTAAAGTACTATTCTACCCTTATACTCATAAATTAATATTTCATAAATTATACGTATTTCTTCTTATTCCTCTCCACGCCATAGCCACCAAATCTATGCGGTTGTACACAGTCATTCTCATTCCTCTCCACACCATAGCCACCAAATTTTATATTTCTCCCAAAATTATTTCACAGTCTCCGCCTTTATGTGGAAGCTTCCACAGTCTCACTTCACCCATTTATTTATGTTTTTCTGAAAATTTTGTGAGCCCCTTGACTTCAATGAAGAATACTCTTTCTGATTAAGAAAAAAATAATTAATTTTTTTTTACATCAACGCCTGATTAAATTTCTGTGTAAAGGTTAGGGATCAAATTTACAGAAAAGAGAGTGGAGAGAAGAAAGAAAAGCAGATTATTGGTGATTAAAGGGAAAAAAAACGTCGTTAATGAAGAATAATTACACTAGGCTCCAAACAACACGAAGGAGATGACAATTTCTCTTTTGATTATCAATTTTGGATATGGACTGGTTTTTGCACTTATTGCATTCTTTTTCTAGTATATATAATAAATAATCTAGTAATTCGTAGCATTGAGAGAAATAAGAAAAAACATATTGTTGACGATTAAAAAATTAGAAGGAAAACTTCATTGTCAATGAATGTTAATTACGCTAACATTTCGGTTGGATTGGAGGAGGTTATGATTTGGGGGCTGAAGTGATAGATTGCTAGTATATTTTAGGATTTATTTTGTAATTATTAAGTAGTTATAATATTTAGAGGCTATATGGGCATTTTAGTACAATTAATATAATTTTTATTAATTTTTAAATTATGTGGCTACAAAGAGTAAAATGGGGGCTATGTTTAGAATTATCTTTTAGTATATTTTGACTCAACATGGAAAGCCCATATTACAATTAAATTGAGGTCTGGCCATACTCTCGCACAATCCAGCAGCAGAGAGAGAGAGAGAGAGAGAGAGAGAGAGAGAGAGGGTTTTGGGGAAATTCGGAATTAAAGCATTGAATAGAAAATATTTAAAATAAATTTGGAATTAAAGCATTAAATAGAAAATATTTAAAATCTACCACATTTTCAACGACCATGCAGAAAAACGTCCTTCAAAATTCTTAAATATGGTAATCGAGAGAAGCGAGGTTGAGAAAGAACGACATGATAGAGAGTGAAGAGAGAATTGAAATTCCTTTTTATTTTCTTATATTTCTTCCATACACATTACACCCCAATATATAGCACAAGGATACACTATAAATAAGGAAAAAGATATATTCCTAATACGTGGTGATTTTAATTCCCCTTGATTGTGTTTCTCTATTTTTGGCTATGATATTCTTGACACTCCCCCTCAAGTTAAGCAACGGCATTTCCGATACTTAACTTGTCCAGAACTTCTCTGAAGATTTTTGTGTTGACGGCCTTCGTTAATATGTCAGCCAACTGTTCTTCCGATCGTATGAAGGGAAGTTCAATGATCCCACTATCAAGCTTCTCTTTGATGAAATGTCGATCGACCTCCACGTGTTTGGTCCTGTCGTGTTGTACGGGATTTCCAGATATACTAATTGCAGCCTTATTGTCACAAAAAAGCCGACTTCCCCTTTTTGGAGGAAAGCCAATTTCTGTGAGCAATCTCCGAAGCCACAGGATTTCAGTTATCCCATTTTTTACTCCTCTGAACTCTGCCTCTGCGCTTGATAGGGCTACTACCTTCTGTTTTTTGCTTCTCCATGTGACCAGGTTTCCTCCAACGAAGGTGAAATATTCGGCAGTAGATTTCCGATCATTTGGGTTACTAGCCCAATCTGCATCTGTATACCTGTCAACTTCCAAATCTTCTTTTTTTCTAAACAAAATCCCATACTCATTGGTTCCTTTCAGGTATCGGACAATTCTCAAAGCTGCCTCCATATGCTCCTTCTGGGGTTTATGCATAAACTGACTTACTATTCCAACTGCATACGTGATGTCAGGCCGTGTATGGGAGAGATAGATGAGTTTCCCAACAAGATGCTGGTATTTTCCTTGATCTGTCAAGTCAGCTCCTTCAACAATTCTTAATCCATGATTGTTCACAATCGGTGTTTCTGCAGGCTTACACTCGAGTAGTCCAGTTTCTGCAAGTAGGTCAAGGACATACTTCCTTTGTCTCAGGAAGATTCCCTTTTTGGACCTTAAAATCTCAATTCCAAGGAAGTACTTCAGAGATCCAAGGTCTTTCATTTCGAATTCCCGGAACAAGTTCCCCTTCAGACTTTCTATCTCTTCAACATCATCTCATGTGATAATCATGTTATCAACATAAATGATCAAATATGTTACCTTCCCTTCTCTCCTTTTCACGAACAATGTATGATCAGAGTTACTCTGTTTATAGCCATTTTTTGCCATAGCTTGGCAGAATCTCCCGAACCAGACTCTGGGTGATTGCTTCAATCCATAGAGTGTCTTCTTTAGTCTGCACACTTGTCCTGCCTCGAACTCTTCGGAATAACCTGGGGGGACTTCCATATATATCTCTGCATTTTCCTCCAATTCTCCATGTAGGAAGGCATTAGTTACATCCAACTGATGTAAAGGCCAATCCTTGCATGCTGCTACTGAAAGAAGCGTTCTTACTGTGCTCATCTTGGCCACTGGGGAGAATGTTTCTTCATAGTCTATCCCGTAGGTCTGAGTGTATCCTCTTGCAACCAACCTAGCTTTGTACCTCTCGATTGAACCATCTGATCGCCTTTTGATTGTGAACACCCATCTGCATCCCACTGGCCTCTTTCCTTCTGGCAGCACACATCTTTCCCACGTCCCATTCTTAATTAGGGCATCCATCTCTTTCTTCATGGCCTCCCTCCAATGTTTATGTCTTCTTGCCTCTTCTACTGTCTGGGGTACATCCTCCTCTTCATACAATGCTGCTTCAAAGGCCCGTGCCATTTCTATGAGTTGCCCCTGAGCAAGGTTGACAATCGAGTACCTAGTCTTCCGTCCCTGCCAGTCTGGACAGTATCGCTTTGGTGGTTTTCCCCTTGTACTTTGAGGAGGAAATGTATACTGATCTGTGGCACCTGCTAACTCAGTATGTTCATCATCTTCATTCGTATCCCCTCCAGTATCTGTGTCATTGTCTCCATCCCTCTGTTCCTCAATGTTAGTATTAACTTGAGAACTATTGAGATTACTTACCTCAGTATTTGAAGAAGATGGGGTTGACAATGGGGTCGAGTCGCTGGACATCTCGTACTGTAACTGTGCTGTAGGTGTCTCGGCGGGTGCGCTAACCTTCTCTGTTGGACCAACGTCTGGCACAGAACTTGGCAATGACACTGAGCTAGTTTCCCCCGGATGAGGAGGTAGAGAAAGGAGAGTTGTTTGGATAGTGGATGGCGTATGGAGCCAACTTAGGGAGTCGACAATCACCTTTTTCTCCCCCTGACTCCCTTGTTGGTGGAAAAAATATTCTGTTTCAACGAAGTCACAGTTTAAGGTAGTATGTAGGTGATTAGCGACAGGGTCATAACATCTATACCCCTTCTGACTTTTGCCATACCCCAGGAAAACACACTTAACAGCATTTGGTGAGAACTTTGTACGATTTTGTTTAGGGATATGAACATACACGATGCATCCAAAAACTCTGGGTGCAAGTGTGATGGATGAGGGTATTTCAGAGTGGGTAGCTAGGAACTCAAGGGGTGGTTTAAAGTTTAGGATATGAGTTGGCAGTCGATTCAGGAGGTAAACAGAGGTAGCTACAGCTTCGGGCCAGTAAGATGTAGGGACTTGGGAGTCGATGATGAGTGCTCTAGTCATCTCTAAAATGATCCTATTTTTTCGTTTAGCTACCCCATTCTGTTCAGGTGTGTACGGACATGTCGTTTGGTGGACAAGACCTTTTTCAGTGACTAAGTTTTGCATCTTGGAATTAACATACTCCCCCCCATTATCAGATCTAAGGATTTGAATAGATTTTTTGTATTGTGTCTGTACTAGATTATAGAAATGGGTGAATTTTTCAAAAACTTCCCCTTTTGATTTTAAGAAATATACCCACGTCATCCTAGAACAGTTATCAACAAATAGCAAAAAATATCTAAACCTATTATCACTAGTAACTGGAGTTGGACCCCAAACATCAGAGTGAAGTAAAGAAAAGTCTGAACTCACACGAGTATTATTAAGTTTAAAAGAGTGACGATGGCTCTTAGCCAGATAACATGTCTCACAGTTCAAAGGGTGTGAAGTAACAAGGTTTGGATAAATTAACCGTAGATATCCTATGGATGGGTGTCCTAACCGCCAATGCCAAAGCCAAGTCTGTTCCTCTGTCGGTCCTTGAGTCAGCATCGCAGCACCCTTTTGAGCTATCCCATCCACATAGTAGAGTCCTCGATGTTCAGTGCCACGCCCAACTATCTTCCCCGTCCTCGTATCCTGTAAAATGCAGAAGCCGGGTTGCATTAGTAAGTTACAATGTAATTCTCTTGTTACTTGGCTAACAGACACCAATTTATGAGATAAAGACGGGATATATAAGCAGTTTGGGAGACATAATTCAGAGGACAATTTAATAGTTCCAGCTCATTCCACAAATGCTAAATTGCCACTAGCAACTCTAATATATTTTTTTCGGGTCGGGAAAATCTCCATAAAATCCGAGGCATCAAAGGACATAGTATATGTTGCTCCACAATAAAAAATCCAATGGTAGTCTTTATCTGGTATTTTAGAATTAGTAGAGGATAATGCTAAGGCCCGGAAAGAATAAGATTTATGAGTGAGTGAGGGGTTTAAAAAACATAACCCCTCATTACCTCCCTCTTCGTGAGCCCTAGCCGCTAGAGCACCTCCTCCTCTCTCCTCGTTGATGCGCGTCTGTGGCGGTGGTGGTCCGACGTTGCCCGCCGGTGTTCCGGCGTTGGCGGCTCGTGTCTCACCGCCTGACCATGTCCATGCTGTCGCCTGTCCATTTGGAATCCATGACCCACCAATTGTCGCTCCGGCAGCCATGGTTGATGTCCCGCCGTTGACCGCTACCGTCGCTTGTTCATTCGGGTACCATGGTTGATTCAGATTTCTGGACGCAGCTCTTGATTTCTTCATTTCGTCCCACCATTCGGGAAATCCGATGAGTAAGAAGCATCCCTCTTCATTTCTCCCTCAGTTGCGTGTGATGTGTTTTCTTGTTTTTGTGTACGCAAGAACTATGGAAATAGTCTAGAGATACTGGGGGACGTTCTTAGGGTTGCTGGGATCCGGAGAATATGCAAGGTTACCAGCCATATTGGACGAATGAGTCGAGCTCTGCGTGGAATCAAAACCAATGGCAGAGTTCGGGTTGAGCATATCAATTCAGGCCATCTTATGAGCAGCAAATACCGTACTGGCCTCAACAGCAGTATTTTACTCCTCAACAACAATACTTTCCTCCACAATACTCGTCTCCACAGATGTCATACTCGGTGCAACAAGCTCAGTTCCAATCTCAACTTGAACAATTTCAATATCTTCCTCCTCGACAATCCTCTTTGGAGGATACAATGAATGTTTTTATCCTGGAAAGCAAACAAGCGAGGGAGTCACAAGGGGATGCACTTGAGCGCCTCACCACACAGGTGGAGCAGATGGTTGAGGCAGTGAGTGTGATGATGCAACAGAATCCGACAGAGCAACTTCCGTGGCAGTCTCATCAGGCTCATACCGATACTTATCTTAGTGACGGCGAGAGCGATGAAGTGGATGCACACGAGGACACTACCTTTCAAAAGAGCATGAATTCTGATGACTGTGATCAGGAGGAGTTAACGAGTCCAGAGCTATTGGATGAATATGACTATCTGATTGAGCCCATATTGTTGGAGGATGTAGAAGAACTATGGGATCAAGGAGTGAACGATGAGACTGAGTATCTGGTTAAGCCTGTTGTGGTAGAATGTGCAGATGAGCTATGCTTTTCGAATCTGATGGATGGAAAAGGGAATGGAGAAGAATATTTGCCGGTGTTCGGGTTTCCCACCTGCCTTTGCACCAGTCCGTAGGCTCTTCGAACAGTTGGTAATGGATCCTTGTCTATAATCTCCCTCTTGATATTTGCATATTTGTCATCCAATGCGCTTAGAAATTGATAGAGGCGATGGCGCTCTTCCTTTCTCTAGTATCCCTCTATGTCTGTCGGACTTGGATCTCGGGTATCAATCGAAATCCATAAGTCCTGCATTTTGGTCCACAATTCTTCTAGTGTCATAGATTCTTGTTTGATCGACATGGCTTGTTAGTGCAGATCATAGATTTGAAATGGATCAGATCCACTTCCATAAGTAATTGCCAATCCTTCCCATAGATCGGCGGCGGTTGCGTACTGTGATACCTCGTTCACAAGTCCGATTTCAATATTGTTGATCATCCAATTGAAAACGCAGTTATCCTGTTGCTCCCATCTTGTGTAGTTGGGATCGTCAATGGCGGGGGGTTTTGAAACTCCATTAATGTGAGATGTCAACCCCTTTCCCGCAATTGCTCGTTTTATGAGGTTAACCCATAAGGGATAATTCTCCCCATTAAGTTTCGCCTTAATGGAAATCTCTCCAAAGGATTCAGGTTGGTCGTGGTTTGAGGGTTTATGGGCCGATGATGAATCTGAAATTCTGAGGTTTTGTTTGAGGAATTCTGCAAATTGTGCAGCAAATTCCATCGGAAAATTTGTTGGGGTAGTGTTTTCTGTGTTTGAAGTCTCTGAATCTGACATGGCTTATGTGGTTTGATTTTGGGCAGATTTGTAGAATTTTAGAGAATAGTTTTGCAGGTTTCAGCGGAAGATGAACTCAAATCTGAGCCTGGTGACTTGCCTGCTCTGATACCATCTTAAAGATGGTAATCGAGAGAAGCGAGGTTGAGAAAGAACGACATGATAGAGAGTGAAGAGAGAATTGAAATTCCTTTTTATTTTCTTATATTTCTTCCATACACATTACACCCCAATATATAGCACAAGGATACACTATAAATAAGGAAAAAGATATATTCCTAATATGTGGTGATTTTAATTCCCCTTGATTGTGTTTCTCTATTTTCGGCTATGATATTCTTGACAAAAATCACCTGTGGCTGTGCCAATTGCAACGTTAGATTTTTCCGGGAATTCACTCCGCCTCCTGCTTCACGTGCGTAAACCCTAGTTTCTTCTCATTTTGCTTAATTTGAGCTGTTTTTTGGGTTTTATTCATCAATTTTGACTGTACCCTTCTTCCTGCAGATTCTTCTTGAGCACTTAAAAAATCAATTTGGTGAATCGTCCAGCATTCTTCAAGTTTTACTTGCCTTATTTTCTTTTTCTGTATTATTCGTTGGCTTTTCTGGAGAATAAATTGGTGAAACTGATCCGTATGATACGAAAGAAATGTTTTGAGGCAAAAATATTTGAGATTTATGGCCAATATTTATATTAAAGTTGGTGGGAAAGTGTTGCACTTGACTACTTGAGGTATGGATAATGGAAGAGACAACAACAGACGAGCCGGTTTGATTAAGGAATCTAATGCTTAAAAATGGCTACACCTATATATGATTCAGACTAGTAAGATGGTGTGTGAACATTACTGAGAAAAGAGGAATTAAAGGTTGCATCAACAACACATTGAGACCATAACATTTTGTAAGAGTTGTGATCGAAAGATAATAAAACCATGTTTTTTTGTATGAAAGGAAATTTAATTACAACAAATAATGGTTGTCCTTGCAATGGGCTAATAATATTAAGAAGATAGAATCATATAGGAGTATTGTTTTTGATTCTTAGCTTTTGCCCCACATTTTGAATTTGTAGGGAAAAGAGGCTTTTGTTTTTGGTTACTTATTGTCTCTTACTGTCCAGAATATATGTGTTTTCATTGGATCGTAGTATTAAATATATTGGCTTTGAATAAGACGATTGATTTTTAAGTTAGCCAATTTAACTTGTCGAGCCTTTGCAATGAAGTTTGTTATTTGAGTTGCCTCCCGATACACAATATAACGCAGGCCTCATCTATTTGACATTCGTTTATTGTAAGAACCGACTTTTGAAGCCCGGTTCGTATGCCCACGATCCATTCCGGATGTCTAACAAGTACATACAAAATCCTTCCTGAGCATGCTCCTAAAGATATAGGAAATGAGAGATACCTGCGAACTGAGAGGTTAACGACTCCAGAGTTGATCTTCCGCTTGTTTCCCACGGCAAAGTTCAACGTTGGGTGGCAACGATCTTCGAACTCTCTCCACTCTAGGCAGCCACGCCTCTTACTCACTCTCTAGGTTTTCAGCTTCTATTTCTCAAGTAGGAAAATATGTATAGAAACTAATGAGCAACATGTTATTTATACTTAATTAAATAACAAGCCCATATTTAATAAAACCAATTACTTAAGCCCAATTAGACTTAATATAGTGATGTAGGCGGCTGCCCTTTGGAGCTTGGGCCTTGATTGGGCCAAGCGGGGATCTACTAGCTCGAATAAAGTATTGGTTTCCCAGTGCTCGATTTCCATATTCAGCCCAAGAATATAAATCGAGACACAAGTATTAATTTATTCCACTAGAAAATTAATACTGAATTACCACTAAATTCGTTAGGTGAGTCGGGGCTAGTATTTGACTTAATTAATCTCCGCATTTAAGATATTCAATATCCATTAATTAATTAATTCATCTGACGGTCCATTAATTAATTAATCAGTCGTTTAATAATAAACAACATCTCGAGTGCTACTACTTAAACTTATTATCGTATCGGAACTAATTCCACCTGCAGGGTTTAATACGATAAACTTATTAAGTTCCTCGAGAGGATATTATCAGCCTGTTATTAGCAGGACACGGATCCTTATTGCAATTCAATCGCGTGCCAAACAACAATCGCTATCACCCAAGATATCGAGTATATTGAGCTTCAGACAGAGCTCTCACCCATGATAAATCAAAGCAATAGACAATCAATCATTCACACCGATTAATTCAATTAAGGTTAAGATCATTTAAGTCTCCGAGATCTTGATTCTTAATCAGTCAGAATATAAGAATACATCTCAATGTGATCCATTCAATACATAAATGTACTAACATAAATAAATAGCCAAGACAAACTATTTTCCATTTATGCTACAGTCTAAACCGACAACTCGTCCGAAGTTATCTCAACTGTGAACACGACTTCTATCTCAACTTTACCAATTATAAGATCTTCTGTGATAAACCACACACCATATAATCTAGGTATGAGATAATTGGACTATAATATGATCATGCGATAACAATATTTCAGATAGAAGAATAACAGTGGATACAAGGTATCAAATGTGTACAAGCATAAAAGGCTTGCTTTTAGTATACAACCCTTCATTTATAGCGTCTAATTAAATGATGTGGTTCTGAGAAATAGCGCAGAACAATTCTACAACAACGTCAAATATTGACATCTTTCATGAATAAGATGCAACGCTAGCTAGCTATTTCTTGTGCTTTTCAAAGGGGTGAAAATTCGTCATGTGGATGACGGGAACATTTAATAATACCTAATTATCACATACTAACATTAGTACGTATATAAATTTAAAGAAAAAGATGAGATGGTACAAGGTATATATTTTAGCATGAGAGTAAAGGAGCACCCAATGACTTCATATATATTCCTTCGGTATGTGATAGGAATGCAGAAAAAATTAACTTTTTGAGGAGAAGATAGGCGTGTGTTGTCCAATATCGATTGTTAAAATAGTGTTCTGTCACCAAGCATTGAGAATCCGGATAGCAAAATTTTGATTTATTATCGGTTTTTGCAAAAGTTAATTCTTGATGGAAATACTTGTATATATCAAGAAGTGAAAGATAGCTTCTGCTATGTCTGTCTAGTATAAGCACAAATTAAAAGCTTTTACTAAGGAGTTGACTTGGTGGCTTTGCTTCACATCAAAATTAAGGAGTTGGAGGTTAGAAAACTAAGAATACTGAAATGCAGTATATCAGATGATGATGGTGATGGTGTAGGTCAATGATGAAAATGATTATGATCATGATCCTACCGATATGATGAAGGAAAAAACTGGCAAGATGATTATCATGAAGGAGAGAAAGTAATGGATGGTGAAGTAAATTACTTGTTTTATTTTCTACAGACTTGCTGTTCATTACCTTACTTTTAGTCTATCCATCAATATGAACTTGCTAGATATTTGAAATTAGATGATCCTCAAGCTCAAGTGGAGCAAGTGAAGGATGGTAAAGTTATACTTGTTGAGATTTTATTGGTATGTATGTTACCCTTAGCTACTGACCTTTTCTTTTGGTTTTTCTATCAATCTAAACTTACTATACTCACCTTAGCTAGTAAGCATACAACTTATATATGTTACACGCTCTTTAGCATTTTGATAAAGCTACAATTTGACCGCTGCAACGATAGTATATATGATATACACATGCATGTGATCAGATCAGCTTCAACCTTAAACTCCCCAGAGTAGTATTGCTCCTCGACCCGGACGGGAATGCAGTTTCAAGTGTTGGCGGACGATCGAGAGAACGTTCTACGTTGTGGAATAAGCGGTTGGAGATGAAGACTTTTGCATCTGTGAGTTTGTGCAAAACACTGACGTTTTCTGCATCAGTGTTAGCTTCTTCCCCCCAATACGGCAACAAAACTAGGAATGGTGAAAATGGGAAGAAGCTTTGAGTATGTTTGTATCAAGGGGTTGGAATGTATTGCTAATTTATTTATTTTTAACTCACCATATTTGACTATAGAGTGATTTAAGTTTGTAGAGTTTATTATTCTTTGTTTAGCTATGTTTGAAGAGAAACTGAGAATTTCAAGTTTCACTCACAAGAATGACCGAACCTACCGCACTTGAGAGTTGAGGCGGATGGCTTGTTCTGGTCTAATTTCACAACTGTAGCAATGTGCTTTTTTAAACTTAATAAAACAATCACATTTTGTTCTAAAGGAAGTTGTTTGAATGTCACTTTAGCTTTTAATTTGTCATGTGCGACAACTTTATTTCAATTTGGTTGGTAGTGTTGGTCCCAAAGTAAAATCAGAGCAATTAAAAAGTTGGATAATCTCAAGATAATTTTTTATTTTGTATTTTGCAAAATTAGAAATTGGCCAATTATTAGTACTTTCCCAGTTCCACTATTATTAACTATCTTTTCATTTTGGGTTGTCTTACTATTAGACTATCCACAACGACAATCGCGGGTAGGCTGATCGCAACTGCTACGATCTTTAACCTGTGGTCGTAGCCCATTGTCGATCGTCGCGATCGCAGCAATATGATCGGACTTGCGATCTTTTGAAATTGACGATCGCTGATAATTTTTTACACGTAGCAATCGCTGGTTGGTCGATCGCATAACTGTTGCGGCGCAATCGGTCACCAAATTTAATTTCTTTTTGTATATTTCCTATTCTTCTTCTAAAAATACACACCCTCATACACAAATCACACTTATCTACTATTTCTCTCTTTCAATTGTCTCTCTATTTTGGCTTTAAAAATGGATCTGAATGCCAATTTCAACACAAATTGGCCTTTTCCCCCGAATAGCCCAAGTCCTCAGTCATCTCCGATGCATAGTCATTCTGCCATCCCCACATGTGCGCTATTCTCGTCTCTTCAGGCCTTTGTGTCTCAATTTCGACGCAAGGAGCTTACGTACCTATCCCACGCATCCCGCACCGTCTCCCGAGGATTTCAACTCGGCTGTCAACTTGGACGAGGACCAAGATGAGTTCGACGTGCCACCTTTCATCTCCGACCAAGAGAAAGGGCAAAACAAAGGCAAAGGAAGCGGCAAGTGTAAGTGGCGGTCGTGGCGGCGGTCATGGTAGCCGTGGCGGCATACGTGGCAGTCAAGCGGCGGCAGGAGATGGTCTAGTCAGATACGCCGAGGATGAGACGGAGGTCTTCGCTCGTTGTTGGATCGACATTAGTCACAACAATGCCATCAGCAAAGGTCAAAATAGGGATATGTATTGACAACGCATCTATATTGATACAACTCCCTCCGGCCCGAGGGCACTACAGAATGGATGGCGACGAAGCTCCGCCTACATTGGGACTGAACCAAACATTTGTTGTTTGAATTCCAACAAATGTACAAGGAATATGACACGCGATACCGAAGCAGCGAGAGTGATTACGACATTCTTTCAAGGGTCATAGTTGAGTGGCAGAATTCTCATGCATGTCCATTCAAGCACTTGGAGACGTGGCAGATAGTGCAGAAAGCTCTGAAGTTCGTCAATGTCGCTTCCTCGAAGGTTGTGATCGGAGGGTGCAAAAGAGAACGAAGACGGGCGAAGATGGAAGTTACACCACGTCGGCGAATGAGTAGATCTCGTGGAGTAATCCGAGCATGAGCACGCCGCGGTCAGGCACATTGTTGTCGGGCACTCCAAGCATGGGTGGCGAATTTGGCTCGAAGTCCAGTCGCGCCGAGCAGTCAACGGGGAGACGTGGCGAAGACGGTGGCGAGAGGAAACAAGAAGGTTGGACAAACGAGCTCCTCGACTGCAAACGAGATTGTCGGGGCCACCGTTGCGATGAAAGACGTCACCTTGGAATTGGGTAAATGGTCGACTACCATATCCTCACGAGAAATAAAGACACTATGGGAGCCGACTAAAGGAAAGCTAATGAAGAAATGAGATCTTGATTTCGATGAAAAGTAGTTTTTAATAGTTTCGATTGCCAAACTTGGTGATCGCTGTTGCAAGAAAAAATGACAATTTTGACGGGCTGACCACTTAGCTTAAAGATTGGAAGTGACACCATTTTGTGATCGTCGTTGCCCATAATCTTAATGGATAATATTTAAAATGATAATAATTAAGTTGAGGATTGATTTCATATAAATTTTTTATTGATTCAATAACTTTTTCAAAATATTGAATGAATATACAATATCAAAATAAAATAAACTAATATTAACGGCAAATCGATAATGATACTCATGAAGGTGCTCGTAGGAGTGAGTAGCACCATATCCTCTCTTTCCCTTCATTTGTGTTCATAAGAAATTATAAGAGATTATATAGTGAAATATCCACTATGGGGATTACAACTCAATACATAGTCCATCTTTTTAATTTACACAAAATATACCCACTTATTGTAATTTGGGACCTAAATACCCTTATCTTTCATGATCCGTTGTCGTTTACTCGGATATAATTGTCCAAACCTTCATAGCATATTTCCCACACTCTCTCTCTCCCCCCACCCTCTCTCTCTCCCCGCTTTCTCTCTCTAATTCCTCTATCTCTCTCCTTATTCTCTTTCATTTCGCTCGGCTAGCTATCTCAATGACCACAAGCTCTTTCAACTGAGCCTCCATAGCCATCAGATAGCAACCATCCTCCACGGTCTGCCAAGAGAAAGCCTTCTTCTGCGGCGGATATAAGTCGACTTGGTATTTCCGACTGAGTCGGCCATCACTAGGTCATTTCGCGGAGGAGTCACGATTCTCAAAGACGTTAGGACGGAGTTTCCTGGCAAAGAGATTGAGGGGCGACGTGCTGTACGTGAGCGATTCGTGCGAGCACACCGCCACCGAGGAGGAGGAGAGGCACGACGACGTCGTCGGAGTGTTCCGGGCGGTATTTCAGTCATGAGGATGAAGATGATGGTTGCTATAGCAGCGATGATGAGGATGAAGATGATGGTTGTTATACTAACATAATTCAAAATCTTGCCAAGTATGTTTGGTACTTTGGCACTAATTGGTGCATTTTAGTGTCACAGTACTAACAAAATTCAAAATCTTGCCAAGTATATTTGGTACTTTCGCACTAAGATGCGCCAATTAGTGCCAAAGTACCACCCATGAGTAGCCTATCATACATGAACAACATACATGAGTGCCACCCATGAGTAGCCTATCATACATGAATAGCATACATGAGTGCCACCCATGAGTAGACAATCATACATGAACAACCTACATAAGTGACACCCATGAATAGCCTATCATACAGCAACAACATACATGAGTGCCATCCATGAGTAGACAATCATACATGAACAGCCTACATGAGTGCCACTCACGAGTAGTCATTCATACATGAACAACCTACATGAGTAGTCATTCATACATGAACAACCTACATGAGTGCCACCCATGAGTAGACAATCATACAGAAAGTACAAATGACTATATTAGTGCCAAAGTACCAACAGAAAGCACAAAAAAAAACTACGTAACTTGATATTTTGGCACTAATGACCATATTAGTGCCAAAGTACCAACAGAAAGCACAAAAAAAAACTACGTCAATTGGCACTTTGACACTAATGACCATATTAGTGCCAGAGTACCAACAGAAAGCACAAAAAAAATACTAAGTAATTTGGTATTTTGGTACTTTGGCACTAATGACCATATTAGTGCCAACGTGCCAAAGTAACTTTGGCACTTTGGCACTAATTAGTGTCAAAAGTACCGCACTTCTTGTACCCGAATTCAATCCGACCCGTACCCTAACCCGACCCGCGCGCGTTTCATTAAGGGTATTTTTATCCCAAATTCAAAAAAATAACTAAAATTTGTGTATTTTTTTAAAAAAGTAGCTATATATTGAATTTTTATCCTCATTAATTATTATGGGTATTTCATAAGTTGTCTCAAATTATAATCTTATGAATTAGCCTCACTTAATTTAAATAAATTGATTTGTTCAAAAAAAAAGAATTAATTGATGAATTTTGACGTGGCGATAAAAACTGATTTCCAATTTCATGGGATCGTCCAAAAACCTCTGTAGTCTTGCAATTTCTGTTGATTTTTGCCCCTAAAAAAAGTTGAAATTTTATCGCAATATTTATTATGAACTTTCCCTTTCCTTTCTTATTTTGATTGAGTTTTTTTCTGTTATTTGTTTCATAGATTAACTCTACTGTCCTCTATCTTGCAGATTTTGTTTCAACAGAACTAAAATCATTTTATGGGGAACGTAAATGTGGAATATCACAGTATAATTCGAGTTCTGCATACCGAAAATCAGCGCAGAGAGTTTGGTATTATCCATTACTTTAGTTCATTCTTTCTATTATAACTTTTTGTATTTCTATCTTCTGTTTTCTGCTTCTTATTGCGTTGCCGATTAGAAATTGTTGCTGTGCTTGCAATTAGTTTACTTATTTTCAATTCATTAATTGCTGTTAGCTTCTTTGTTATTCTTGGGAGATAGTAGTGAAATTTATTCAAGAAAATATCAATGATGGTTGGTAAAACAAAAGATGGCAACTAATTTATTTCTTGATACTCTGTGGTCATTTTAAGGCATATGCTAGTGTGTATTGTTGTATTCGACGGTTATATCAAAAATCCTTGAATCTAAATGCAACCATAGAGAGATCTC
Organism: Schizonepeta tenuifolia; assembly: GCA_029490685.1. Classification (NCBI taxonomy): domain Eukaryota; kingdom Viridiplantae; phylum Streptophyta; class Magnoliopsida; order Lamiales; family Lamiaceae; genus Schizonepeta; species Schizonepeta tenuifolia. The sequence continues at coordinate 111,186,822 of CM055956.1, forward strand.
ACTTGAAATAGAATATGTAGCTTCTGCATTTTGTATTATGACAAATATTATAACAGGCATATCACATTTGTATCAGAAGCATACTCTAAGTTGATCTCGTAAATTATTTAAGTTTGGTTAGGGGAAGTTGAACCACTCTCCGTAAATAAAATTGTCCCGATGTTGTGACCTTCATAACTTTTGAAATAACTCATTAAGGACATGTTTGAAACTTGATGTGGATTTGAAAAACTTTCATTAGATGCATTTGTGATGTTCTACCTACACATTTTTCGCAATGAAATTATCCAACTTCCTCTTAGTTTTCCCGTTTTATACTTAAATGGATGATAACATTTAGTTCTAGCTTAAAGTTTTACCAAGTTTGATTTAATAAAGAAAAAAAAGTGTTGTAACAAGTTAGGTATGAGCCTGGATGGAGTGAGCATCAACTGATGTAGTGTTTATCCCCTAGTGAAACAGAGATGAAATATTGAAGGTCTTTATCCCACACCGAACCCATAGCCGAAAAACTTCTTCTTTTGACCTATAAAAGGGCTTTTAGTTCATTTTTATTATTCATCCAAATTATCCTTATTGAAGGGTACTTTTTGCTTTGCTAGTATTTGGTGAAGTGGTCGACCATAGATGGCGATGCGTGAAGATGCACAAAATGTTTGCAAGCCTCCATTACCAAATGTAGTGTGCTCATTCCTTTTGTTTTATCTTTTGCTTTCTACAATTATAGCACTCTTCATTTGTATCTGTTTTAGTGTGCACTTTATTTTGTCGCTTCACTTTTGCAATTTATGCAAATCTAGTTTCCTTTCATCTATCGATGCTTTTCAATTTGGTTTAGGTGTACAGTTGTTTTGTTAATTTGTATAGCTAGATTTTGTTCTATTAAAGGAGATAGGCTTTTTAAGTTGGACAGGGTGAGCTTGCATTTTGTAGGAATTTACTTAGACAAGTACTATACTTGAGATGTTGTAATTCTGTGTAGTGACGGACCAAAATTTTTGTTTAGGGCAGGCCAATCAACTATAATGTAAAGTTGGACAATATATATAACTCTAAATATCTATAGAATAATAAGGTAATTACAATTATGAAAACTTGAAATTTATCCTTATTACTTATATTTGAACAGTCACAATGATTAGGTTAAGGAAGCTACCCGTAATGTTTGTCATATATTCTTCATATTCAAAACCCATCATACAATTAAAAAATAAAATGAAATAAGCAATCCGTAATAATAGATTGGATTATAACAAATATGAAACAAGGAAATAGATTGGTAATAGATCGATACAAAGTAAAGCCTTTCTATTCCATTTTTTAAACAGAAACAGTAATTCAAATTAACGAATTATACCTTTTGTGTTAGTTAATTCTATTTGAATCAAATTACTTGTTTTAAAGAATTAATATTGTCGAGCTATAGAAATAGCACCTATTAAAGCGACTAAAAGGATAATTAGAAGATTATACGTATTTAATGTGAAGATGAGTGTAAATGCAGAGAATTGTACTCCCTCCATTTTCTATTTTAAGATGTTTTAGCAGTTTTGATTTTTTTTTTATAAGACGTTCTCACTGGAATAACGTCAGGTAGATAGATGTACAAGAGGTTTAACACAGTCTGCTTTCCCAATTTTTGCCTGAAGAAATTTATATATTTTTGGTTCACAAAAAGATGCACATGGCATTAAGTAGAAATACTTTTTTGCTTGCTGATTGTGCTGTATGAATTTTAGTGTTAAAATATATGGTAATGGGACAATACAAAAATAATTAAAATTTATATTGACGCTTCTGTTTCTTATCTATGTTAATTTAATTTCATGTGTGTTCAGATAGTACCCTTAATCTCTATTCATTCTATTTTCTGTATTCATATTTTTGATTGGAAAGCATAAAGTAACTAAAAGTAGTTTTCTGCTCGCTGTAAGTGTTTATATGGGAAAATACAAAACAATCAAGTTTTTAATGTTACAGAGAGGCTTATGTTTCTTGTCTATGTTAATCTGATTTCGTATATTTAGATAGTTTCCAAATTCTTTATTTGCTCTTCATTGTATTCGTATTTTTCTGGTTTGCATAAAATTTGAAATACTTATCTGCTTGCTGATTAATTGATTAACTTGGTGTTTTTGAAGTGTTGAGGCTTCTGTTTTATCTGTATTAATCTATTTTTACGCGTTTTCAGATTGTTCCCTCAATCTTGGTTAGCTCTATTCAAGGAACTGAGCCAAAGGATATGGCCCTGCGTGACTGTAATAACAATTTGTGGCACCTCAAGATAGAAAAATTTGGTGATAATTGGTATTTTACAGATGGTTGGGTAAAATTTGTAGAAGATAACATGATTAAAGGTGGTGATGTGTTATTCTACCAATACTCTTCTCAAGGTTTACTCGATTTCAAAATTCTTGATACGTCCGATCGTGAAGACGACCGAATTGAACATCTCGAAAATAGGGCGATAATATGGCGGGATGAGAAAATTGAAGTGAAGGTTGAGCATGAAGAGGTTGCTGACTACATTGATAAGAACCCTCCAAATGAACAATATTATCATCCTCAGAAAGAGAAAATGGTGGATGGTGAGTTATATTTCTATTTCCTTCCGATTTTTTATCATGTCGATTTTATTTAAATGACATTTCGTGCATTTGTTGCTCATGATTGTACTAGATGAGGATGTAGACGACATTTATGATAACCATCAACTATATGATCATCCTTGGAAGGAGAAAATAGTGGATGGTGAGTTATACTTTCTATATTCTTCCGATTCTCTATCATGTCGATTTTATTTAAATGAATTTTCGTGCATATGCCGGTCATGATTCTATTAGATGAGGATGTAGATGACATTGATAACAACTCTCCAAAAAAAAGAAGACGATATGGTCATCCTCAAAAGGAGAAAGTGTTAGATGGTGAGTTATACTTTCTATTTCCTTCCGATTTTCTAATATGTCGAATTTAGTTAAATGACTTTTCGTGCATGTGTTGTTCACGATTCTACTAGATGAGGATGTAGACGACATTGATAATAACCCTTCAAAAAAACAATACGGTCATCCTCGAAAGGAGAAAGTGATGGATGGCGAGTTATATTTTATATTCGTTCCCATTTTCTAACACGTTGAATGACTTTTCGTGCATATGTCGTTCATAATTCTACTAGATAGGGATGCTGACGACATTGATGATAACCCTCCAAAAGAACTAGACGATCTTCCTCAGAAAGAGAAAGTGGTAGAGGGTGAGTTATACTTTCTATTTTCATCCGATTTTCTATCATGTCGATTTCAAGTTGAAGGACTTTCTATTTCTTTCAGAATTTTATACGATTTTCTATCATGTCAATCTTTGTTATATGACTTTCATGCTTTTATGTTCGTGATTCTACTAGCTGGAGCTATTGTCAAGGTACGTGGGAAGAGGAGGAAGAAGCAAGATTACTATGGCACAGAACTTTTCGCTTCTGGAGAAATTTCGCAGCCCATGAATCCTTACTTTGTGGTCCAAGCAAGGGAAACTAGAGTAAATGAAATGGTATGTAACCTAATCATTACGAACATGATTGATTATGAGTTTAATAGATTTTTACACCTAATATTGCCCTAAATTTAAGAAATATAACACACTTTCGACTTTGACATTACACATTAGTACCCAACAAAGTACTGTTTTCAAATCCACACCGGATCAACTTTCTTGATATTTGATATTCACTTTGGCAAAGTCATAAATCAGATGGAATTTCTTTGATTGAGTTATTAAAGCTCGTTAGAAAGGGTCACTTACTAGTAACACGATTATCCGGTACCAGAAAAGTTACTCCAGTCTAGATAGGGGTGAGCAAAAAAATCAAAATTCGAAAATTCAAATCGAACCAACCGAAATATGAAATTTGGTTCGAATTTTTTCGGATTTCGGATCGGATCAGATTCAATTTTTGGAAAATTCGGATTTCAGATTCGGATCGGATCGGTGCTTTAAAAAACCGAACAAATCCGAAATCCGAATTACATATAATATATTATTATTATTTTTATTTAATAATTAATATTTTAATATTTCTATTCAATTTGTAATTAATATTTTTGATTATGAATTATTTAATATATTTAGTCAATTTATTATTTATTATTTTAAATTTAATATATTTTGAATTTTTGAATTGTTTATTTATTCTTCATTAGAATTTCGGAGTTTCGGATCGGATCGGATTTAGCGTTCGGATTTCGGATTTTTTCGGTTCGAATTTGTTCGGATTTCGGATTGGATCGGATCCATTTTTTTAGAAATTAGGATTTCGGATTCGGATCAGATTGAGCAAAAATCCGATCCGTAATCCGAATGCTCACCCCTAAATAGTCTAGATATGAACACAGTATACATTTATTGGGTGCTAATATGTCAAAATTGGAAGTATGTCTATTTCTGAAAGGGTAAATATCACTTTATGTCGCAATGTTTGCTCTCTTTTTTAAAAATGTCACAACCTATGGATACTTCAAATTCATACCTTTTGTTTCGCAAAAGTCACCAAAATGTCCCGTGCCTCACTTTTCGGCATCTGAGTGATGACTTGTCTGGCTGGAGCTTACATGGAATATTGACTGTGACATGGATTATTAGGTTGATTTCTTAAAATAAAACATCTAACACAGACTTCTTCAGCTTCTTATCGGCATTCACATACCTTAGCCTCCACCCAATCATATTCCTACATGCATCAAAATTGTTCCTTTTCGTCTGCCTGGCCTTTGTCGCGCCCATATCAGCAATGACCAAACCCACCTTTTTCCGAACTTAGATGTCATTCATGGTCAGGGATGGATAGCAACTGCTAGTTGAATTTTTGAGCGGGGATGGAGGTTATGGTTTCGATGGCGAAAAATCTACTGCCATCCGATAAAGTAAGGTCCCATGTATTACAGTTAGGAATTGCCCTGGTAATTAAGTATGACTGATAAGTTCAACCTATGGGTTCATTTGGAGTTGCAGATTTTGAGATTTCGGTGTAAGGTCCTATGTATTAAAGTTAGGAATTGCCCAGGTCATTAAGTATGGCTGATAAGTTCAACCTATGGGTTAAATTTGGAGTTGCAGATGTTGAGTTTTGGGTGTATTCGGAAACCCTAAATTTATTTTCGTATGTGGTTGGCTCTCATTCTTGGTATATTTTGTCTCTGGTTATGAATCATGGCCATGGGAATATGAAGTTTTTGCTTATGAAGTTGAATTGATCTCGATGAGCATTTCTTCAAATCTTGCTACTAATCAAGAAACTGAATGATGGTAGATTTGTCGCCGGAGTTTGGGAGAATGAAAGAAGGAGAAGAAGAATGGAAGTTGGTGTGCCTTGGGTGGGGGGACTTCTCTAATCTTTTTCTTCTTCAAGAAAACAGCTTATTGATCCATGTCATAGTCAATATCCATGTATATTCCACGTAGAAGACGAGAGAAGTGATCGCTAGAGTTCCGGAAAGTGAGGTGTGAGGTGAGGACATTTTTGTGACTTATGTGAAACGATAGGCATGATGAATTTGAAATCCATAGTCTGGGATTGAAAAACAAGGGTAAAGGTTGAGAATAAAGAGATGTTTATCTTTTCTGAAAATCGAGGTGTAATAAATCTAATTTAACCCATGATTATATGTTGTGTGGCGCCGTCTTTAACATCTGCTCGACATTTTGTTTCTCATGTAACGACAGTATATCCCGACGGATTTGGTGAAGTGCTACAACCTTGAATTCCCGAGCGTGCTGGTGCTCGCGGATCCGCTAGGGAGGGAGTTTCTGACGAAGCGTACGTCATGGAGGGATGGAAGGGTGATTTACCGTGGTGGATGGAGAGCCCTCTGCAGGGTGAATTTGGCGGGAAAAGATGACAAGCTCATCTGCGAATTTATTCGTGAAGAAGGGAGGGATCTGCACCTCAAGGTAAGTTTCTTTCGTGCAAAATAGGCAGCAAAGGGTAGGGATATGGTGAAACAAGTGAGAAAAAAATCTCTACATTCTTTTCTTTTTTCTTTTTTCTTTTTTCTTTTTCTGTTACTTTTTCTTTTCCTTTTTTCTGGGGGCAAGAACTGAACATGTCAATAGCTTTTAGTTTTTGTGATGGAACATAGGCTCAATTAGTAATTTTGTTAACTCAGTCATTGATGAATGAATGCAGTCAGCCATGGTGCTAAGAGAATTGTGTCAAATTTCCTTGTATTTTCCTGTCAACATCAAAATACAAAAATTTGTGCCTAAACAAATCTTGCACCGAAAAGATAAAAGAGGGTTAAAGTTGAAAATTTCTAGGTCGATAAAAATTCAGACTTGATTGTTTTGAGTTGTAATTCACTAGTTATTCCAACTGCTTGCCGAATTTGATGTCCGAATAGAAAATAGCATGAGCTCGATCGATAGGGTTGTTTTTTTAGTTCTTTCAAGTGTGTTAAGAGCACTTTTGGCATGATGTCGCCTAAAATTATTTTTAACTCTAAACTTGTGCTAAAATAACAAAAAATGAAAAAAAAAAAAAAAAAAAAAAACAGTTCATTCAAGAGATCTGTCAAATTTGGTTGGCCCCAACAAAAATATTTATACCTTCACTATCATTTTCCTTAAATTTACATCTCTTTAAATCTACTCTCATCTTACAAATTAAGTTGGGCCCATAAATTTTATAGAATAACTAATGAAAAATAGACAAAATTGTTTGCATGCCTTTGTAAAATATGAGATAGAAATTGTGTAGTAGTAAATTTAAGAGTAAAATTTTGAGAGTTGTTGGGAATGCTATTATGAGAGTATACTTTATAAAGATAATAAAATATTTCACACACAGAATCATATGCTTAGCGTTATTTCAATAGTGAAATGAAGATTACCAATTTGCATATTTAGCTTTATTTGCGCCAATTTCAGCATATTTTGAGTATATGCTGTTATAAAGTTGGCGGGAATAATTCAAAGTACAATTTATAATGCTCACGAGGCCATTGTCATTATTAACAAGGAATATGTTATCAACCACTGATAATCTTTGCTATAGCTTATAAATTGAAGTGGTATGGAAATACCATTTAAGGGAATGAAATTCGTACAATTAATGTACTAAAGAAGACCAAGAATTTTTTATTTGTTTTCAACAATTTTATAGTATGTGGAATGGATTTCAGAGATACACTGGTGGCACGTACTACAAAACAATTAATTCTTTTAATATGTATGTATTACTACTATTTATCTTTAGTCCTTTTCAAGATACAATATTTGCATCATCGTAAATCCAGATTAACCAAAAAAAGAAATTGATACGTTTATGGGGTGATAATGATATCCATATTGCTTACATAATAACTAATTAGACTAAACTTGTCTTCTTATTTTACTATTCCTCTCAGCTTACCAATCTCCTCCCTACCGCCGGATTCACTTTCGTGTCTTCAAAAGTAAAGTAACTTTACGGTTATCATTTACCATTTCCATTCAACTCGAAAATCAAAACCTTTATGAACATAAACAACAATGTAACATGGAAATTACATTGTAAAGTCTATCTAAATTTAGTTAACATTATTTTTAAAAGATAAAAGGCTAAACAAATACTATGATATAATAATTGTAAAATTTTAGCTGGGAACAGTGAGAACACAACCATAGACCTCTCTTTATATATAAAAGTACATATTCAGGATACTCTAAAAGAACTTTTTAATAAGATTTACATTGTAGCGTAATTTAGGTGAGATTGTCTTGTTGATCAAAATTTGTAACGCACTACTCATATTCGAATTAAAACTATTAACAATACTGTAATCTTATTAGTATTTAGTTATGCTTGAATTCAAATAAAATCATTCATACGGAATATTTGAGTAAAAAAGGAATAAAGAAGAAAAGAAGTAAGTTGTGTTAGCCTTGTATTCGTGTCCTAATAAAACTGTACTACATGAATTTTAGTTGTACTTATCAATAGGTACAACTACAACTGTACGATTAGATATGATTTAAAGATTTGCTTATCTAAAAAAAAAGTTAAAGATTCCAATTATGAGATAATGTCCTAATGGAATTCAAAGTAGAAAAGCATACGATACTTATCTAAATTGTTATTAAAAAGTGTTCACTCTCCTCAGCCGATGGAACCAACAACAAAAAAAAAAAAAAAAAAGTAACAATGATAATGATAATAATTACAAAAAAAAAAAAAAAAAAAAAACTACTAGCGAATTCCAAAATTTGCATCTTCTTAAGAATGAACCAGAGAATATTCCTATAATCGTATTTCCTAATAGCCAACGGAATCTTACTAACAAAAGTTATTTTATAACGGTAAAATACGGAATCAAGATTTTACCGAACCCTTTTCGACAAACAAAATCTCTCTATAAAAACCTGCGACAAACAAAAAACTCGAAACCATCCTTTTCTCTCTCCTGATTCTTCTAAATCCTTCTTTCGGAGCTCTCTCTTCTTTCCGATCGTCTTTTATGATTGTCTTCTGCAGTTTTCTGAGCTATATATTGTTCAGACAGTTGTAGAGCAGTTTGAGAGTATACATTCATACACAAACATATCTAGAGAGAGAGGGAGACTGAGAGAGAGAGATGAAGAGAGGGGTAGAAAAGACGACATCCATTGATGCACAGTTGAGGTTATTGGCACGAGAGAAAGTTTCTGAAGATGATAAACTGGTGGAATATGATGCTCTGCTGTTGGATCGTTTCCTCGACATTCTTCACGATTTGCATGGGCAGGAAATCAGAGAAACGGTAACAATGTTTTAGTTTTTACTGATTTTATTGAGTTGAGCCCTTTCTTCTTCTTTTTTATATATAGTTTTTAATGGTTTGATTCAACTATATTTTGTTTTTAATCTAGAAAGATTACTGATCAGTTGAGCAGTTGACATATATATATATATGTTCTATGCTATATAAAAGTTTGAATTATGTAGCAGTAGCCAGAGTTGAGATTGGGAAAATAAGATTTTCTTTTATACAAATAAGAATATAAAAGACAATTCAGATTGAAACCTTGATTATTGGATTGAATTGTATCAAGCTCAAATTATGTAGTAATAAGCTAGGTTCGTTTTGGAGTTGATGAAAAGGAGAACAAACAAAGAAAAGGGGGGATATTGGAAATTGGCTTGTGTGTTTCTTTAGATGGAACGGTATTTTTGGGATAGTTGCTGTAAAATACACAAACTTTAGGTCATCTTTGGTTTTGCACACGACTTTTTAGATTTGTCCACCAATTACATGAACTTTGGAATTTTTGCAATTGTAACTTGATTCACATTTTTGACCAACTGAAAATGAAGAGGGGAGATGTCCATGTGAGAATGTATGTGTCTTTTATGGTGTTCTGCATTGATGTGCATGTATATTCAATCATGCACTAAGTCGATTTCAATTGATTGAAAATGTGAACTGAACTGAACTTCGACTTAGATTAAACATTATCATGTTTTTTATGTAATGATAACACATTTTGCTCATCTTGACAATGCCGTATTTTTCCATGTAGGGAAATTTCAATTTTCGTTTGCTTTAATTCTTGAAAATTTTGTCTGCTGTATTCATTTGTAGAATATGTATTTTGATGTGGCCTTGACATCAAAGCTTTTGTCGTTTTTCTTATGTATAACTCGATGCAACTGGATTTTCACTCATCTGACTTAGAGTTGTAGATGCATTTTGATCCTATTACTTACAACCTTGTGTTTTATGAGCTATTCTATTTAACATTGATGGACTAAAACATCATAACTTTTAGCAGAAAACTTCAAACTAAATATTTATATTTCGGGGTAATAACTTATATTTGGTTTTAACTGGAGTACTAGGTTCAAGACTGCTACGAGCTTTCTGCAGAGTATGAAGGGGTGCGTGACCCACAAAAACTCGAAGAACTTGGAAGAGTTCTTACTAGTTTGGACGGAGGGGATTCCATTGTCATTGCAAAATCTTTCTCCAACATGCTTAGCTTAGCCAATCTCGCTGAAGAAGTTCAAATTGCATACAGACGCAGAATAAAGTTAAAAAAGCGTGACTTTTCAAATGAGGCCTTGGCAGCAACTGAATCTGACATTGAAGAGACCCTTAAGAAACTAGTGGAACAGTTGAAAAAGTCTCCCAAAGAAGTTTTCGAAGCTTTGAAGAATCAAACAGTGGATTTAGTGTTAACAGCTCACCCTACTCAATCAATTCGTAGATCTTTGCTTCAGAAGCATGCAAGGTTTGTTATATTGCCTTGATTATTTTTCTCAACCAAGAACAGTTTGAAGTAGGAAAGAATTCTTACATATATGCTTTTTGATCTGTTCTAGGATTCGAAACTGTTTGACTCAGCTAAATGCTAAGGATATCACCCCTGATGATAAGCAGGAACTCGATGAGGCATTACAAAGAGAGGTATGCGCGTTCTATAAATCATAGAACCTGTAATGGCGCGTTTATATTTTCACCACTAGTCATGTTATAAAAGATCGAGGCCAAAATGAGTCGTGTAAAAGCATATTTTATGTACTCTGTTGCTAGTTCAGAGAAACAATTGATAGTTCTGCATGGTTATTTATCTAGAATCAAGTATGTGACTGTGTTAGTCGTTTCTTCATGTAGATACAAGCTGCATTTCGCACGGATGAAATTAGGAGAAATCCTCCAACTCCTCAAGATGAGATGAGAGCAGGGATGAGTTACTTCCACGAGACGATTTGGAAGGGTGTACCAAAGTTCTTGAGGCGTGTTGACACTGCTCTTAAAAACATAGGCATAAACGAGCGTGTTCCATATAATGCCCCTCTTATCCAATTCTCTTCCTGGATGGGCGGGGATCGTGATGGTATTGTCCTCATCATATTACTTACAACAGTTTATTTTGTTAGAAAATCAGAGATTTTGTGAGTGATCCATCAAAAAATTGTCGTTGTTATGAGATGATGTATGTCACGATGATACAATTCTTACATCATATATATGTCTGGTGTTAACTATGGTATGTGAAAAATTTGTCAGGCAATCCAAGGGTAACTCCTGAAGTTACACGAGACGTGTGTTTACTGGCAAGAATGATGGCTGCTAATTTGTATTTCTCACAGATAGAAGATCTTATGTTCGAGGCAAGAATTAATTTTTCATTCCCTTACAGTAGCAGTTCTTGAATCTCTGATAAAACTCCATAAATTAATATGAATTTTCGTTTTGGTTTTTTCTGGCAGCTTTCAATGTGGAGGTGCAATGAAGAACTTCGTGCACGTGCTGATGAACTTCATAAAGCCACTAAGAGGGAGGCTAAACATTATATTGGTAATCTAATTTTCTTAATTTAATTACTGATTTCAATGATCTCTGTTTTAAATAGATTTCATGCAATATCTATTCATTCTGCTACTTTCCATGGCTGTTTTTTGCAGAGTTCTGGAAGGAAATTCCACCAAACGAGCCTTATCGTGTTATTCTTGGTGTCGTAAGGGACAGGCTTTATCATACTCGTGAACGAGCTCGTCAATTGCTAGCAAGTGGGATGTCTGATGTCCCCGAAGAGTCAACTTACACTAATGTTGACAAGGTTTGCTTCCTTCGATCTTTTCTGCTTGCTTTAAGATTACTTCTTAGCCCACTAAAGGATTTTATCCTAGCATAAACTAAATATTTCTGCATTCGACTTCTTAATAACATAAGCCGAACAAGTCTACGATATCCGAAGATAATTTCTGAATTCAACATCTTCTGAATGAAAATGAAGTAAGATGTTCATATTGATAATTTGCAATTGTCATTTCGTGCAGTTTCTGGAGCCTCTTGAGCTATGCTATAAATCACTTTGTGCTTGTGGTGATCGGGCTATTGCTGAAGGAACTCTTCTTGATTTCATGAGACAAGTTTCGACATTTGGACTTTCACTTGTGAGGCTTGATATCAGGCAAGAGGCTGATAGGCACACTGATGTTCTAGAAGCTATTACTAAACACCTAGGGCTTGGTTCTTACAAGGAATGGTCAGAGGAGCGTCGACAGGAATGGCTTTTGTCCGAACTTAGTGGGAAGCGCCCTCTGTTTGGATCCGATCTTCCGAAAACTAATGACGTATCTGAAGTTATGGACACATTTCATGTCATTGCAGAACTCCCTTCAGATAATTTTGGTGCCTACATAATCTCAATGGCAACTACTCCTTCCGATGTTCTTGCAGTCGAGCTGTTGCAGAGAGAATGTGGAGTCAAAAATCCACTAAGAGTCGTCCCGTTGTTTGAGAAGCTTGCTGATCTCGAGTCCGCTCCTGCTGCAGTTGCTCGACTTTTTTCAATAGACTGGTATCATAACAGGATCAATGGGAAGCAAGAAGTGATGATTGGATACTCAGACTCAGGAAAGGATGCTGGCCGCCTTTCTGCAGCTTGGCAGCTATATAAGGCTCAAGAGGAGCTAGTGAAGGTGGCAAAGGAATATGGAGTGAAGCTGACGATGTTTCATGGTCGGGGAGGGACCGTTGGGAGAGGCGGGGGCCCCACGCACCTTGCCATTCTGTCACAGCCACCGGATACCATCCATGGATCGCTTCGTGTCACTGTCCAGGGGGAAGTTATCGAGCAGTCGTTTGGTGAAGATCATTTGTGTTTCAGGACGCTGCAGCGTTACACTGCTGCTACACTTGAGCACGGGATGAATCCTCCTGTTGCACCCAAGCCTGAGTGGCGTTCCTTGATGGATGAGATGGCTGCTGTTGCAACGGAGGAGTATCGTTCCATTGTCTTTGAGGAGCCTCGGTTTGTCGAGTATTTTCGTCTTGTAAGTATCATATATGATCATTGTGTTTGAATAACTTAGGCTAGTAGATTTGTTGGATTGGTTTTCTCCTCTGACTTGTGTATGTGCTGATGAACAATTTGCATTGTTTGGTTTGTTTTCAGGCTACGCCAGAGCTAGAGTACGGGCGTATGAACATTGGGAGTCGGCCATCAAAGAGAAAACCAAGTGGCGGAATAGAATCACTACGGGCAATCCCATGGATATTTGCTTGGACGCAGACGAGGTTTAATCTTCCTGTCTGGCTCGGTTTTGGTGCTGCAATGACACACGTGATTGCAAAGGATACGAAGAACCTGCAGATGCTCAAAGACATGTACAACGAGTGGCCGTTCTTCAGGGTGACGATTGACTTGGTTGAAATGGTGTTGGCTAAGGGCGATCTAGGGATTTCAGCTTTGTACGACAAGATTTTAGTGCCGGAGGATTTGTGGCCGTTTGCGGAGCACCTACGGGCCAAGTATGAAGCTACTCAGAACCTAATCCTTAAGGTAAGATATTCAAACTCTTGAACAAACATTTCATATATACTATTGCATTCTACTACTTTTGTCCCGTTCAACAAGTCTCATTTTGTCATTTCGGGTGTCTCACTTACTAAGTCTCATTTTCTTATTTGGCAAAGGTTAATACATTAAAACTCACTTTATGTCACACTCAAACTTTAATGTACAGTATTTTTCCACTCAACCCACTTTAACAACAATAATAAAATACTACCTTAATCACACTTTTTATCATCTAACTCTCTTTTTCTTAATCTCCGTGTCCATTCCAAATGAGATTTATTGAACGGGACGGAGGGAGTATTTTTTAGCATTTTTTTTTACTAAACTAATCGTATGATTTGAAATTATACGTCATGTCCTTTAGGTTGCTGGACATACGGAGCTTCTACAAGGAGACCCCTACTTGGGGCAAAGACTTAGACTTCGCGATCCATACATTACTGTCCTCAACGTGTGCCAAGTCTACACATTGAAGCGCATACGTGACCCCACTTACAATGTGAAGGTGGGGCCACATCTCTCAAAGGAAATGGAGACAAGCAAGCCAGCAACAGAGTTGGTGAAGCTCAACCCAACTAGCGAGTATCCTCCTGGATTGGAAGACACCCTTATCTTGACGATGAAGGGTGTTGCAGCTGGAATGCAAAACACTGGTTGAGTTATAAGATACTCGTTGCAAAAGACTCATATAATGCTGTAGTTTGAGTATGTATGTATAGACTAAATTTCATTGCGGATGTTAAATAACTCTTTTATTTTCAAATTGGTGTTTTATTTTTGAATTGGTGTTTGGGAATGTATGTTATGTGTAGTAGATATTTGGAAATAAGATAAATCAACTTTAAGAAATGATGTTGGAACATGATCTAATAAATTTAGAAATGTAGCTTCATACACATTATACATATAATTATTTATTTATTTTGAACCAAAAAATAAAAACTTTACAAGATTTTTATATATAATATTTTTCCAACGCATTGCAAAATGTGATCAAACAACTTTATTTATATTTGGCGGCTATTCATATAAATGATTAAGATCTTCGAACACACATTTTAATCCAATAGTTATTAGTAGAAAATTGTAGGAGACTATTTATATTAATTTTTTTAATGCTTTTAGAATAAATTATTAGAGTATATTAAAATTCTAGAAATTGAAGCTTGGACGTATTTGGGTAACTTGATTTCAAATTTAATTTTACCGATTTTGACATATTTTATATTAACTAAATTTTTCAACTCTAAAATATGAATTCTTGAAGTCCTATTTTTTGTTCCTTATTCTTATTAGGGGCACACTCTGGTATAACTGTTGTACCTAATACATTCATTTTTTTTTTCATTTTTTGATTTTTTTTACGCGTGTCCCCATGTGCCTGTATTTCTTTTTCCAGTTTTTTTTTTCAATTTTTTCTTTTCCAGATTTTTTTTTCATTTTTGTAATTTTTCAAATTTTTTTTCCAGCAATAAAGTTTCACAATTATTACATTTCGTCACGACAATGTCTACTTTTTAACATGACAAGTTCTACTTTTAATGAACCGTTAAATTAATTATTATTGTTGAAAAAGTAAACATTGTCATTAAGAAACGTAATGTTTCACAATCATTACATTTCGTCACGACAATGTCTACTTTTGAACATACAAGTTATACTTTTAATCAAACGCTAAAGTAACTATTGTTGTTTGAAAAAACAAACATTGTCATTAAGAAACATAAACTTTCGCAATCATTACATTTCGTCATGACAATGTCTACTTTTGAACATGACAAGTTATACTTTTAATCAAACATAAAAGTAATTATTGTCATTAAAAAAGTAAACATTTTCACTAAGAAACATAATGTTACACAATCATTACATTTCATCACGATAATGTCTACTTTTGAACATGACAAGTTATACTTTTAATCAAAGGCTAAAGTAATTATTGTCGTTGAAAAAGTAAACATAATCATTAAGAAACATAATGTTTCACAATCATTATATTTCGTCACGACAATGTCTGCTTTTGACATGACAAGTTTCATGATCATTTCTTTTCGTCATGATAATAAAAAAAATATGAAAAATTAAAAAAAATCTGGAAATATAAAAAAAAAAGGAAAAAAAACAAAATAAAAATTTGGAAAATAAAGAAAAAAAGAAAAAAAGAAAAAAAACTAAAAAAAAAATAATAATAATAATAAAAACTTGGAAAAAAAGAAAAATATCTAAAAAAAGAAAAAGAAATTTGAAAAAAAAAAATCTAAAAAGGAAAAAAAATTAAAAAAATAAAAATCTGGAAAAAAAAAGAAAAAATATCTGAAAAACGAGAAAAAAAAGAAAATATTATAAACTAGATAGAGAGATAAGAGAAAGACTAGAAAGTAGAGAGTAGAGCGTAAGACTTGGGTGTATTCCATTTGAGGACTAAGCCTCTATCTATAGTGATACATGGAGCATGTTTATAGATGTTACGTGCACCACGTCAAGTAACACGAATCTTGAACATCGAGTAATACGAGTCTTGGCCATCAAGTAACTAATTACTTGATCACCAAGCAACAAACTTGCAGGGCCGGCCCACACCCTAGGCCCAGAGGGGCAATGGCCCAGGGCCCCCAAATTTGAGGGGCCCAAAAAGAAAAGCCCATTACTATATTAAAAGAAATTATAATGGGAAGAAGCCAGATTACCGTTTCATTTTACGCTGAACTCTCTCTCTCTCACACTGACTCTGTGTCTCTCTTGCTCTCAACTCTCTCTCTTTTTCTCTCCAATTCACAATCTAAGTTAGCTTTGCTCTACTCTCTCAATTACGCATAGTATCTAATCTAAATCTCAAATTGTTAATTTTGAGAGGAAGTAATATGATTCGTTCTCTATTTCTTACAATCTCTAGCTTTGGAGCAGGAGTACAAGGTTAGTATTTTTCTATTTCTTATTTCTTTCAATTTGTTATACCTTGAGCCTTTGAGAAATACAATGCCTAAAGAAAGAAAACAAGAGTGTGGTAGTAAAAAACCAGCGAAAAGAAAAAGAATTGATGCTTTTATTGAAACTCAAAATGGGGCTATGCATAAATTTCTAGTATCTAGTTCTAGCTCTTCAGGGAAAGAAAATCTGATTGAGAATGAAGAAATTGATGATTATGTGACTGAGTGTGAAGAAATTGATGCTCTTGTGGCTGAGAATGACAAAGAAATTGATGCTTTTAATGAAGTAATTGATGTTATTGAGAATGAAAATAATATTTTGAATGTCATTGGAAGAATATGGGAAGATTAAATTGAAGATGGGGTAGCTCAAAAGAATTAAAGATGTTGAGCCATTAAGAAGAAAAACGATGAAGGTGCCCATTTTTTGTTTTTGCCTAAGGCCACCGAATTGTCAGGGTCGGTCCTGCTCACTTGCTTGGGTGTCCTCAACTAATAGATATTTACAACACTCCCCCTTGAGTGACAGATCCATAAAAAGATGTTGCGTCATTAAAACTTTGCTAGTAAAACCCAATGGACAAAACCTAGTCGAAGGAAATAGAGTACAATTGCTCCCCCTGATCTTGATATCACTGTAGATCTTTAAGTTGACGCATGCCGACTTTTGGAATGTTGATGTTGGTAATGATTTTGTGAATAAGTCCGTCAAATTGTCACTTGAGCGAATTTGTTGAATGTTGATATCACCACTCTTTTGGAGATCGTGTGTGTAGAAAAACTTGAGAGAAATGTGCTTCGTCCTATCGCTTTTGATGTAACCTTCCTTGAGTTATGCGATACAAGTAGCATTGTCTTCATACATAATAGTTGGGTTGGCCTTTGAGGAAACTAACCCGCACGACTCTTGGATATGACTTGTCATATTTCTCAACCATACACAGTCTCGACTTGCTTCATGGAATTCAATAATCTCAGAATGATTTGAGGATGTTGCAGTCAAGGTTTGCTTCACAGACTTCCATGATACAGCAGCTCCACCACTTGTGAAAATGTAGCCAGTTTGAAACTTAGCTTGATGTGGATTAGATAGAATACCTGCATCTGAATACCCTACAAGAGATTGATCGAAACTTTCCGAATAAAATAATCTAAGATCAATTGTACCCTTTAGATACCATAGAATGTGTTTAACACCATTCCAATGTCTCAAAGTGGGCGCAGAGCTCTATCTTGCGAGAAGATTTACAGAAAAAACTATATATGGTCTAATGTTATTAGCAAGATAAGTTAATGCTCCAATTGCGCTTAGATACGGTACTTCAGGATCAAATATCTTTTCACCATTTTCAATAGGTCGAAATGGATCTTTCTTTATATCAATAGATCTAACGACCATTGGTGATGCTAATGGATGAGCATTATCCATGTAAAAGCGCTTTAACACTTTTTCTGTGTATGTGGATTGATGAATAAATGTTCCTCCTCGGACACGTTCAATTTGCAATCCAAGACAAAATCTTATCTTTCCCAAATCTTTCATCTCAAATTCTTTCTTTAAATATTCAGGAGTTTTATTGAGCTCTTTAGGAGTCCCAATTAAATTCAGATCATAAACATAAACTGCTATGATTGCAAATCCAATTTCAATTTTCTTTATGAAAACACAAGGGCATATATCACCATTCTTGTATCCTTCTTTCAAAAGATACTCGCTCAGTCTGTTATACTACATACGACCAGACTGTTTCAACCCATACAACGATTGTTGCAGTTTAATCGAAAACATGCTTTTGGATTTTGACTTTAATGTTTCAGGTAAATCCTTTAGGGATTTTCATGTATATCTCATTATCTAATGACCCAGATAAGCAGTTACTATATCCATAAGGCGCATATCAAGCCTTTGTGACACAACCAGACTAATAAAAAATCTGAAAGTAATCGCATCAATTACTGGAGAGTATGTTTCCTAATAATCAATTCCTGGTCTTTAAGAGAAACCTTGTGCTACGAGTCTTACTCTATATCTCGTAACTTTATTTTTCTCATTTCTGTTTCTAACAAAGACTCATCTGTATCCAACAGGAATTTCAAATGTAGGAGTTAGGACTATAGGTCCAAATACTTTCTGGTTATCACAGGAATTCAATTCTCTTTCTATAGCTCCTTTCCACATTGGCCAATCATTTTTCTATTTACATTCAGTAACAGATTGTGGTTCAGGATCCGGATCCTCATTTAAAATTTAATGAGCTATATAAAAGGCGAATATATCATCCACGATGATATTTTCTCTCTCCAGTATCTGATTAAAGGATGCATAATTTATTGAGATCTCATAATTTTCAGATACTTGTAATTCTTCAGGAATTACATCACTTTTACGTGATTGATTAGTCACTTGTAATTCTTTAGGAATTACATTACTTTGATTTGATTGATCAATCATTTTTGTCATAGTTTGGTTTCCATCTTGCCCTTTTCTTTTCCTGGGCACATAATCTTTAGAACTAAGTGGTCTACCACATTCTTGACAAATTTTAGACTCATTTGCTGCCAAAGTTATTTGTCCTTCAGGGACATCGATTTCAGCTGGAGTATTTGCAGCATGTATGTAAGATTGTGTCACTTTTCTTGTATCTACAAAAGCATCAGGAATTTGATTTGCAACCATTTGCAAATGAATGATCTTTTCAACTTCTTATTCACATTGATTACTTCTGGAATCAAAATGTGACAAGCTTTTCTCATTTCAAGATATTTTCATGTGCTTTTCTGGATGTAGATTTGTTCATAATGTTGGAACTGTCATTTCATCAAAATGACAATCTGCAAACCGTGCAATAAATAAATCACTTATCAAAGGTTCAATATATCTTATAATCGAGGGTGAATCAAATCCAACATATATTTCAAGCCTTTGTTGGGGACCCATTTTTGTTCTTTGTGGGGGTGCAATTGGGATTAAACCGTACAACCAAAAGTTCGTAAATGAGAAACTTCAGGTTCTCGACCAAAAATAATTGGCATCGGGGAATATTCATGATTAGTCGATGGTCTTATTCGAACTAATGTTGCAGCATGTAATATGGCATGACCCCAAGCAGTAGTTGGGAGTTTCGACTTCATAAGTAATGGTCTAGCAATCAGTTGAAGTCATTTAATAAATGACTCTGCCAAGCCATTTGAGTATGAACATGAGCTACTGAATGTTCAATCTCAATTGCAATAGCCATACAATAATTTTCAAATGCTTGAGACCTTAACTCACTAGCATTATCAAGACGAATTCTCTTAATAGAATTTTATGGGAATTGAGCTCTTAACTTTATAATTTGGGCAAGTAGTCTAGCAAATGCTGCAATTCTCGTAGAAAGCAAGCATACATGTGACCATCTAGAAGAAACATCAATCAATGCCATAAATTATCGAAATGGTCCACATGGTGGATGTATAAGTCCACAAATATCTCCTTGAATTCTTTTCAAGAAATATGGGGATTCAACATTAACCTTCGTATATGAAGGTCTAATGACTAACTTGCCTTGTGCACAAGCATTATTAATTATCTAATGACTAACTTGCCTTGCGCACAAGCATTTGTCATAAGAATCCTTTGATTCTTCATGTTGTGCCCATGTGAATTATTAATTATTCGGCGCATCATAGTACCTCCAGGATGTCCAAATCTATCATGTCAAACCATAAAGCTTTTTGTGTCAATGAACTTCAGGTTCATGACATGGTTTGTCTCAATTGCCTTTATGAATGTATAATACATTTCAGAAGGTAGTGTTGATAATTTTTCTTTTGTCTGCTTATAGCCAGACACAAAAGAATTTATGCAAAGATATTCATTGTATCCTTCTGTTATAGTCTCAAAGTGGTATCCATTACTGCGAATATCCTTGAAACTTAGTAAGTTCCTTTTAGACTTACTAGAATACAGGGGCATTTTCAATATATAGTATCATTTGGCAAAATGATACGAGCTCTTCCGGAGCCTTTAATGATGTTTGATGCACCTGATATCGTGTTAACATTATCCTCAGCTAATGCTAACTTAATAAAATACTTCTTCTTTTGAAGAATGGTGTGTGTGGTGGCACTATTAGCAAGACAAATATCACAAGATTCCATTTGAATTTCAGAAAATATTTTAAAAGAAGATCAATTATTTTGAAAAAGAAATAAGCAATTGATTTTAACGAAAAATAATGACTGAAATAAGCAAAATATTTTTATTAACTTGAATTCATGATAAAGGACTAAAGAATGTCCATATTATTATCTTCTAACACACCACCACCAATAGACATATCCATATTATCAACTATTGGATCAATAAAGAAGTCGGAGACATCTAAGTGAGTAGCATCAATTGAACTGTCAAAGTCAACGGCATTGGTTTCCTTCTTTTCTTTTCCCTTGATTGAATCTTGATATAGATCCACAAGGTGTTTTGCTGTATGATAGGTACGTGCTCAATGTCTGATCATGCCACATCATGATATGCACCTTTCTTTTTGGATAAATTATGCTCGTAGGATGTTCTTTGCCTTTTGTTGCTAGAGGTTGCATCATTTAGTTTACCGAGTCCACGTCGACCGCGACCATACCCACGCCTTCTTCCACATTAGTTCCCACGACCATTTTCATGGTGGAAAGTTGCATTGGCTTCAGGCAATGCAGCGGAACCAGTGGAGCGGAGTTCGTGGTTTTTCATGAACAATTCATTATGTTGCTCGGCAACCAACAAATAAGATATTAATTCAGAGTACTTTATGAAACCTCGCTCTCTATATTGTTGTTGTAACAACACATTAGAGGCGTGAAAAGTGGAGAATGTTTTCTCAAGCATATCAGCATCAGTGATATTTTCTCCACATAGTTTCAACTTTGAAACAATTCTGAATAATTCAGAATTACAAGTACTCACAGACTTAAAGTCTTACAGTCTAAGATGTATCCACTCGTAACGAGCTTTAGGAAAGACAACTGTCCTTTTATGATCAAACCTTTCTTTCAGGTTTGTCCACAATTCTTTTGGATATTTGACAGACACATACTCAATCTTTAGGTCATCATGAAGATGATGACGAAGGAAAATTAATGCTTTAGCGCGATCCTGTTTGGATGCGTTATTCCCTTCTTTTATTGTCTCTCGCAGACCTTTTGAGATCAGGTGAACATCAGCATCAAGAACCCATGACATATAATTCTTGCCCGAGATATCAAGAGCAATAAACTCAAGTTTGGCTATATTTGCCATCCATACAACTCTGCACAAAAGAATTAAGGATCAATACATTATCCAAATATTTGCTTTTCGGAGCTTGTAATATTCTTCTGGAATATTACTTGGGCAATTTTCATAATATCTATAAGATTTAAGTGTAATATTCTTCAAGAATACTACTTGTGCTATTTCCATAGCATCAATCAGATTTGAGTGTAATATTCTTCAGGAATATTACTTGTGTTATTTCTATAGCATCAATATAAACTTTGAATGTAATATTCTTCAGGAATATTACTTGTGCTACTCAAATAGCATCAATGAATTTTCCAGATTATTCGTGTTTCTTCATGAAATCATGATTCGAGATTAAAGACGAAGCATACATACATGAAAAATAATTGAGATTTTCAGACTACAAATAAATTTGTACCTCGTTGGAAAGACACGATTCTTTCCTATGGCACACTTTCAATTTAGTTTATGTGGTTGGGGACTCGTGGCTAGAGAGCGTACTTCAACGATCGAAGGGGAGGATCGAGATAGGTAGAGCTTCAGGCTTCTAGGATTTGAAGAACTTCTAGCGGTGAAGGAGAGGACCGAGAGAGGTAGAACAATCGTGCTGATGACTTGTTATAAACTAGATAGAGAGATAAGAGAAAGACTAGAAAGTAGAGAGTAGAGAATAAGACTTGTATGTATTCCGTTTGAGGACTAAGCCTCTATTTATAGTGATACATGGAGCATGTTTAGGGATGTTACTTGCACGTTAAGTGACACGAATCATAGTCATCAAGTAATACGAGTCTTGACCATCAATTAACTAATTACTTGATTACCAAGCAACTCACTTGCTCGAGTGTCACTCAACTAATAGATTTTACAACGGAAAAATAATTCTGAGAAAAAAAATACTAAAAAATAAAAAAGACAAAAATTACTAAAGACAAAATATAAAAGAACAAAATACGCTAAAAACAAAAAATAATTGTACTAAACTTTTTGTCTTGTTATTATCTTTACTTCTGACTACGTTGACTGTCATTGTCGGTGTTATGACGATATTATATTTGGGTGTGTTTATATTTTGCCATAATTATTATATTATTTTAAATAACAATTATCATATTACAATATTGTCTTTATAGTTAATTACGTAATATGGACATAATTGGCAAAATTCAAATTACGTAAAATAAGTTTTAATATAAGTATAGATTTACAAATCCCCATACTTGTAAACCATGAGATTTTGTTCTGAATAAATTCTGCATCAGTAAATACGATAAACTTGTAATAGTAATATTTTTTTTTTTTAAGATGAAGATAATTTTGATTCCATTTTATTTACCTTTTGTCTCTTTGAGATGATCTAGTGGTAGAGTGTGCTGTTTGGGACTGAGGTCTTAGGTTCAATACTCACTAACGCTTGAAAAATGTGATTTACTTGCCTTGTACGATTTACAGACTACTGCACAAGGACGGGGTTTACTTAGTGCACAAAAAAACAAAGATGGTAAAAATTAAGAAAATCTAATGCGACAAGCTCAATTTCTAAAATATTGGTGGGGTTTGAATTTAAAATATCTTAGATCTTTCCACAAATAAATTTTCCCAGGAGGATCAGAAACTTCTGATAATTGATACGAAGTTTTAGTACTCGGTAGACAAACGTAACTAACTAATGAAATCTTATTCCATCGACTTTTTCTTTCTTCTTAATTTAAGTGAAGTAAAAGTTATAAATTGATAAATAGTGTAATAATTGAAGTACAATCAATCACATTATGCAGTGAAAATATTAGAAGAGAAGTGGGGGAATAAAGAGAGGAAGACATGATCCGTCTGAATCGCCCTTCACATGCAATTTGCCAATTATTTCCGTTTTCAACGTTCAATTATACATACTCTTTGCTTTTCATGCACAACAACCTTAGCAGTATTCGTATATGCCCTCATCGAATGAAGAAGAATATTAATGCAACTAGAGCTAAGCTAGCTCGATCGTATAAAGATGCCGAAGGAGCGAGAGAGTTAGGGATCTATGTGGAAACAAGTACCCCCAAAATAATTAAAAAAAATGTGCAGTATATAAATTGATTAAAAATACAGTAATTAATATCCAAAAAAAGAAATAAAAATATTAGTATTATATGTATATTAATTATTTGTGTTGAATTTTAATATGAACGCAATAGAGCCTAATATTCTTCCTTATGTAATTTACTTTTATTTGTAGCACGGTCATGTTACTAGGAATAAAAGTACACATACAATTACGAAACTAGTTTGTTACAATATGTAATTACGTTTAGGGTCGATGCCAAGTTAGGATTTTTCATTATGTATTTTCGAATAAAATTACAATGAGAAAATAACTATTTATATAGGATATAACCAAACCACAAAACACTGGTAAAACTAGGAAAATACGTGGGCCAAAAAACATGTACGACAGCTCAAAAATTTGAATCTGGTGCCAAGAGAAGATACTCGTTTCCCTCTAACAAATTACACCCCAAATAGAAATTTCTGGATACGTCACTTATTAGGATAATAAAAAAAGAATAATATTAATTACTCGCCTCCATAAAGGTTGTTGTAATAATTCAATTTCTTCACATTTACAAGATTGTATACTTTTTTATTGGAGTGACATGATTCCACACTCTTTCTTTAATATTTACCCCTTTTCAATCTCAGTATTTACAAAAAATTCCAACCGATCCGCACATAAAACATCAAATAACTCGCGAAATACTACCAATCATTTTATTAATACTCGTGCCAAGTCAAACTTGCTTTGCCACAGTCTTTGTAGAAGGGTAGAGTATTAAATATGTATTTGGAATTTTTTTATTGAGAAGCCACTAGTGTTCAATCTTATTCGGATTAGTAACTCTTCGATTTAATTATCAATTACTATAATTTAAACTAATAAAATATTGATATTTGGACATACTGTAATTAATTATCCAAGATAAAAAAAAATAGGTAATATAGACTTTTTGAAAGAATATATACTCTTATTGATGGTTTTTAAATTCTAAGAAAAAGATGATTATTTCCAAAATAAAACAATGATAATAATAATCAAAAGGTTGAAATGGACTCATAGGCCATAGCTAACCGAGCCGAGCCTGGACCACCGGTCAACGGCCCGGCCCATAACCTTATGAGGGTTACGAACCGTAGCTCGGGCCTTTACACAGAATTGATATTGATATTTTCTTTTTCTTTTTTGAGAAAGGAAATAATGTCTTGACAACCTGAGTTTGACTTACAATGTTGTTTTTGTGACATTACAGTTTAGTTTTTTCCGTTAAATAATGAACTACAAATTTTAGTTTTTTCCATTGTTGACTTTTTGGTAGCTTAATTTTTTTATTTTGCCGGTAGCGAAAGAGAAGGAAAAGGTCGGTGTGGTACACATTTCATATGATTGTTTTATTTGAATATTTTAAATTACATTTCTTGTTATTTTTGTGAAACTATATAAATACATAGAGGGGAAAACAAATCTAGACATTGCGTAGTGAACATCTTGATATTTTCTTATACAACATAAGTTTTTAGAGGTGCTTCAAAATTGTGAGTGATTTTAGTTGTTGGTATTCCTCTCTTCTCAAAGAATAAGGAGTTCATCAAGATCAACCAAAATGACGGTAATCTCTCTCTCTCTCTCTCTCTCTCTCTCTCTCTCTCTCTCTCTCTCTCTCTCTCTCTCTCTCTCTCTCTCTCTCTCTCTCTCTCTCTCTCTCTCTCTCAACCTCTAATTACAATGCTATTCTGACTTTGTTTATTAGACTTGATGATAATAGATTAGACATTCAATCATATCTCCTCTTCCTAGAGTAGATATGTGTCAAAATATCAATTCGGTCCGGCTTAATTCATCGTACAAATAAATGAATTTTAGGTTAGATCTAACTAAAAAATTTATTGATCACTTTTGATTGTTTCTGCTTTTGAGTTTGAACTTTAACAGAATTTAACTGTGTATTATTTATTTCCCTACACTAAACATAATATTAATTTTTATTAACTATATTATTTACCAATTTCAGACCACCGAAATGCGAGTACACATGTGTTGTCCCGGATGTGAGAGCAAGATTAAGAAAGCCTTCCAGAATGTCAAAGGTACTTCAATTTCTTTATATGAAAAGTATCATTGTGAGAATTTCGATAGGTTCAACTTTATATTATAATATATTTCTAAAGTTTAGTACTATTAAGGATAGAAAATCTTAATTATTTTTTCACGGATAATTTGCCGAACCTAACTTGAGTCTAACCGGGAGTGACGCATATTTTCTATTGGATGACCCCATTCAAAATGACATAGTCAAAAAAAGAAACCACCTCCTCTCACAAATGGTGCCAGCTTCAATATTTTTTTACTTCTCTTTATTTTTTAATATTCTTTATCATAAATAATTGTGCTAAAAAGAAGCGTATCAATTCGAACAGAACGAAGAAAGTAAAATTTAGCAATAGCACTATATTGAGAAGGTAATATTCACAGTATTTTGAAATCAATTTAAATAAAAACTTTACTACTCCATTTCCTTTTTTAGGTTTAGCTAGAATAGTCCCTTATATTCTTTCAAGCGACATTTAAGAAAATCGAATTATTTGTTTAGTCATATGTGTAGTTAACTAAATTAGATCGCTCTAATCTCACTCAAATTAAAATGTTCATACTACACTATTTTGAATTATTTTGCATTTCAATACAGTAGTATTCATTCAATTCCTTAACAATTACAAAAACGAACCGTTTCAGTATGAAATCATGTTTTTTTTTTTTTGAAAAAGATATGAAATTATTTAATTGTTCCCATAGTTTTGCTACGAATTTTTTTTTTGACATAATTCATTTTCAAATTACTTTATACCCCCAATTAAATTAAAAATTGATTATCCGTAAAATCTTCAAAAAAAATGAGCTAATTAGTTAATTTTGAATTAAAATGTAGGAGTGGATGGTGTGGAGATAGACATGAGCCTGCAGAAAGTGACCGTAACCGGTTGGGCCGATCAAAAGAAAGTGTTAAAAAGAGCTAGAAAAACCGGAAGAAGAGCTGAATTGTGGCAATTTGGTTACAGTCCAGAGACGCGAAACAATAATGTCACCGGTGACCACCACCACGACCACGGAGGCCCTTCTGCGTACTACGCGTCTCAGCCGTCGGGCTCCTCTTATAACTACTACAAGCATGGGTACGACCAGCACGGTGATAGTCAAATGCACTACAGTGGAAGCTCGACTATATTTGGAAGTCGAACGGGCGATACTTTTAGTGATGAAAATCCACGTGGTTGTTCTATAATGTAATAAGAGAAGTATCATGTGAATTATTGCATGAAACATATGAAAATTAGTTTGGATTCTTGATTTTATTTGATATTTTTGTTTGTATGTTGTTGGTTATAGAATGGAATTATCTATAACATGTAGGTTGATCAAAGTAATGATTTTTTTTAAGCATTTTGGATGAAAAAATATTCTTCTTTCTCGAGTGTATATGTAGTACTACTAAATACAAATATGTTACTTTATCGAATTTAAATGTGACATTCACATGCTGCTTTGGAAAGTTTTCGCATAGCTCAAAAAATTATGTCACGCAAATATTTGCTTGAGTAATTTTAAACATAGCCCTCATTTTACTCCTTACAGCCTCTTTAATTATAATAATATTAAATTTATAATTAAATTTACTATTTCATCCTTATAGACTCTAATTATTTTTATTTAAATTAGGAAATAGCTGGGTGGGCTTTGACAATGGAGGTCTACAGCATCGCAGCGTGACGACAGCATAGCAGCATTTGGAAAACTTATCTCATCTCTTACTGAAGTTTAATCCTCAATTAAACGTCAAAGATGTACTTTCTCACTCTATCCTCTCTTATTCACATTGTTTTGCATAAAACATCTCAATGTAATTGCGCTCGATTAAATTACAATGCCATGAAGCAGCAACCGATCATGAGTTCAGGCTGTCCAATCATAGATTTTAGTACAAGCCCAGTCGCTAATGTTCTAGTCTTCAAAGATATTTTTTTTTAGGGAAGTCCTCAAAGATTTATATGTAAACAAGAAGTGAAGGTACAAAAGATTAGAAATAAAATCATTATAAAGGAATAAATATTTTGAATCAGAGACGAATCAGATTGTAGAACATAGAAACTCTTATGTAGGAATTAAT
This sequence comes from Schizonepeta tenuifolia, assembly GCA_029490685.1. Lineage (NCBI taxonomy): Eukaryota > Viridiplantae > Streptophyta > Magnoliopsida > Lamiales > Lamiaceae > Schizonepeta > Schizonepeta tenuifolia. The sequence continues at coordinate 111,214,529 of CM055956.1, forward strand.
TTCTTCACTAGGGACTAGCATTAATCTAGAACTTAGGGTTTAATTCTGTAAGATTTCTGGGCTATTCCGATAATGAGCAGCACATTTTTTTGAATTGAAACTTTATGTTGGGGGTTATGTGGATAAATTAGTAAATCTAATAATATTTTTATTATTTATTTAATTGAGGAGCTGTAATGAATAATTTGGGAGCTATGTTTAAAATTTCCCTATTTGCTTTTGTTTACAAAGAAAATGTTGTCGATAAAGCTCGAAGCAAAGGCCCAATATGTCCTACATCTATATCTATAAATATTAAAAAGAGAGAAAACTTAAAATAGCCATTCCTAAAGATAAAAAGTTAATTATGTCATTTTGCAAGAAAAAAAATTCAAAATAGGCATTTGAATTATTTCATATCTTTTATATCCATTACTTTACCTCAATTTCCTTCCCTCTCTCAAACTCTCACCTCTTCACCTCCAGTTTCTCCTCCGCCGCCAATCAGCTGCTCCATCTTCTCCGCCGCCGCTCCATCTCCTTCTGCCCTCCATCTTCTCCGCTGGTTAGCTTCTCCCCCGCCGTCTATCGGCTTTTTACGGCGCAACTCCATCTCCATCCCCTCCATCTCCTCCATATCCATCTCCTCCATCTCCGTCGACGTTGTACATCACCGTCGCCACCCTCTACGTTCGCCGCAGGCACATATCTGCTTACATGGACAGTCCATTGACGCCGCCGAACTAGGATTTCGACGAGGTACTTTTTTGCCGGCGCCGTACCTCTGCCTTTTTTTTTCTTTTTCTTGTGTGAGATTGTTCTTATATGCGTATATGCATTCGTGTATGCGTGTATGCATTCGTGTATAAGATCTTTGTTGTATGCATTTTTTTTCTTGTATGAGATATGCATTCGTGCATGCTATTGTGACTGTATGTTTGATGCATACATGATCTTAGTCTTCGTGTATGATGCATGCACGAAAACTAATCTTCATGTATGATTCAAATTTGAAATTTTTTACGGTGAAAATTTTTCGTGTATGATGCATACAGGAAAGTCAGTCTTCGTGTATGATGCATTCATGAATGTTAGTCTAAGTGTACGATGCATACATGAAGTTAGTTTCGTGTATGATTCAAATTTTCGCCGGAATTTTTCATGTATGATGCATACATGAATGTTAGTTTTCGTGTAAAATGCATATATGATGCATACATGAAGTTATGTTTCGTGTATGCTTCAAATTTTTGCAAGAATTGATGGTCGAAAATTTTTCGCCGGAAAATTTTGTCGGAATTTTTCGCGTATGATGAATACATGAATGTTAGTTTTCGTGTATAATGCATATATGATGCATACATGAAGTTAGGCTTCGTGTATGCTTCAAATTTTCGCCGGAATTGATGGTCGGAAATTTTTCGCCGGAAATTCATACAAGAAATTAGTCTCTGTGTATGATTCAAATAAAAATTAGTGTTCTTGTATACTCATTAAGGACATAATAGACTTTTAATATCTCAAAGTGCTATTTGGAGATAAAAAAAAAAGAGAATGTGACATTTTGAAATTTTTCTTTAGAAAAAGTGATAGATTACAACATTTCCTCTATTAAAAATTTAAAACACAATTTTGAGGATCAATTTTGATAATCTAATTCATTATAGTAAAATTTTTTGGAGTCATTAGAACAATCATCAATCCTTGGTGGAATTTTAAGAAATTTTTATTTATAATTATTTAAAAATCTCATTAATTAGTTTATGCATTTAATAATATTAATAATATTAGTATTAATAGATTAGGAACTCATGCCTTAAAGGAGGTTGCAAATTTAATGGAAATAATTGAGATATTGCAAATTTCACGCATACATACTAACACACACAAATACACAAATATGTCATACCTATTATATTATATGTCTCAATCCATAAAAATATACCTTTTGTCAATGTAAAATGAAAAATACATCATACTTCCAAAAACAATGAATTTTACACCCTTTTGAATATTTCAAATATAATATGCCATCTTGTCAAGCACTTTATATCACATCTCTTACACATGTGTAAGAGATGTGATATAAAGTATATGACATTCCAATAATTTAGTGATAATTAGGTGATTATTTGACAATTATTAGCTAATAATAATTTAATTTAATTATTTTATGTGAAACATATCGTGATTCAGTAGGTACTAAATTCAGTCGAAAAATTATGAATATGCATTAAACGAACGTAAATGGAGTTCTCGCTCGGACAGAACAAAATTCCGCTCGACATGTGTCAAATCCCGCTCGAGCGGGAAATATGATCCCGCTCGAGCGGGATTTGACACGTGTCGAGCGGGATTTTGTTCTGTCCGAGCGAGAAATTGCAGAAAAGTTGGTCAATGTACAGAATGATGGCTGATTGGTGTCTGACATGAATTTATTTGCTTGTGCAGACATGAGCCAGTACATTTTCACGTGAAATGCGGGAAAAAAAAACTGTATAGCATTCACAACTCTATATATTTTACCATTCACACGCCTCTTTTACACACCCACAATAACATCCTTTGAAATTCATCACATTCGATAGTGTGCAGCAATCTTTCAATAACATCCTTTCAAATTCATCATTTGAGGTATTTTTCATGTCTTGTAATTTTCCTCTAGTGTCCACTTAATTTTTATTGTACTTGATAAATTAGAAAATGAGACTCTTTAATATTCAAAACTCAGAAATTTATATGAATGTCCTATAGATTACATAGCAAGTGGATTTTATCATTTCCCGCTCGAAATTTAAACTTCCCGCTCGAGCGGAATTTAGGTCTGTCAAGAGGAATTTTGTATATTAGGACTCAAAAAAATTCTAGAATTTTGATTTTAGCATATCTCGCTCGAAATATCTGTATCCCATTTGAGAAATGTAATCCCGCTCGAGCGGGAAATTGATGTGTTTGGCGAGCGAGATTTGATATTTTTGTGTTATTTTTATTAATTGTTACGTGTTTGTACTTCTGTGTAGATGGATCACTATTTTATTATCAAATACGGAGGAACATGGTCTGGTTGTACGTACTCGGGCGGATATGAATTCGTAGATGTCGAAAGAAATCTCGCCGGCCTGAGGTACATCATCGATTGTCAATTAAGTGCAAACTCCTTCAGTACACAGTACGAGTTGCATTATCTGTTGAAGAATGAGAGAGGACGTACTGTAAAGTGCCCATTAAGCACCAATGCTGAATTTTATCATTTGTGCGCGACGCAGCCAGAAGCAATTGTGTACGTGACTCACCAATACACGAACGTATACATGCCTGAGTTTGATGCTGATTATTATGAAGAAATGGATCGTATCCAAACACATATGCTTTCCTCCACTTTTAGTGATGATGAATACTCCGCTGGGGGTAATTATGCATCGACATCCACACATTATTTTGGATCTACGTCGACTCATGTTCCAGACACAGCAGAGGATTATGGCGATGATGAAGATGCAGATGGTGCTGATGATGCTGACGATGCTGAAGAGGCAGATGGTGATGACGACGATCAAGAGGCAGTTGGTCCTCAGGATGAAGAATATGAGCTGGAAACCGACAGTGATACATCGGAAGAGATGGCAGAGGACACCATGATAGAATCAGCTATGTTGGAGCGTGAAGCATGGATTCGCGGTGAAGAAGATGACAAAGCCGCTGATGTAGGCAGTTGGTTAGTTCCAGTGATTCCTGTGAATGCAACGAATTCAATCGTTGTACGTAAAAAAGGTCCGCTAGAAGATGGTGATTTATCTGTTGGTTCTTTTTTTGAAAGTAAAGCAGCTCTAAATGTAGTAGCAGGCTTGTGGCACATGGAGATTGGAGCAGAATACAAAGTTGATGGCTCTGATAGCCTACGTCTCAGTTGGATATACAGGCGTATGGAATCTTGTCTGTTCGAGCTGAAGGCAAGATCAAGTAAAAGATCACAAGCTTGGAGAATTACTAAGTTTACGGGCGTCACGCATGCACACGCCAGCTAGGACGTGTTGGTCATAGAAAAGTTCACATGAATGTGATTGCAGCCTACGTTGCTCGGAAAATACGAAGGGAGTGTAAAATAATAGAGCCAAAGGCCATTATGGAAGAGGCGCAAAGCGAATTTGGGTTCACCATTCGTTATGATTTGGCCATGCGTGCACGGCATGCAGCGATAGAAAGCATTTACGGGGGATATGTTAATTCCTTTTTGATGTTGCCAGGCTATCTTCACATGCTGAGGAAATGGAATCCAGGTAGAATTACTGATTTGCAAGTTGGTATTGATGGGAAGTTCGAACACTTGTTTGTAGCTTTCGGCGCATGTAGGCTTGCTTATCCACTGAATATGAGGCCTGTGATTGCAGTTGATGGCACTCATCTGAAGGGCAAGAATAGAGGTATCTTGTTTGTCTATGTCACTAAGGATACCAACGAGCATACCTTTCCTCTAGCGATTGGCGTTGGCCCTATTGAGAATGATATCTCTTGAAAGTGGTTCCTCAGCCGATTTAGAATTGCGTATGGAGAATTGAATGATACATTAAGTGTATCTGATGCCCATCCCTCGATAGATAACGTTGTGAATGAGGTTTTTCCGAATGCAGTACACAGTTTATGCTACTATCACTTGCTGCAAAAGATTAATCGTTACGGAAAAACAGTGTCGGAATTGTTTAAAAAAGCTGCATTTGCATATCGCCGAACAATTTTTGATAAAGCAATGGACATCATCTGCCGAGAGAGCGAAGCTGTTTACCAAAAATTGATAAGTGTGTGACCCGAGAAGTGGTCTCGAGTTCACTGTCCTTTTCCGCGTTACAGTCAGCTGCCAATATGCTCAATGCTTGATGCAATCAGACATGTCATCGAGGAGTGGTTCGAAGAGAGACGAAATGATGCTCATGGCGATGACGTTGTGCTGACTGCTGAGGCGGCAGCCAAACTGACTGCAGGAATGAATAAGGGTTTGAGGTATACTGCACGAAAGGTCATGGGGTCGATCTTCAATGTCCGTGATGCTAAAAGATCGTTCTAAGTGGACCTTGACACGAAGACATGCACTTGCATTGAATTTCAAGCTGATGGGCTCCCTTGTTCCCATGCCATTGCTGCAATACTGTAAGTACACTTGACACTTTTTTCATATGTCCTTTATATGAAAATACTGATGTTTTCATACGATTATTTTCTGAATGTTAAATTGCAGAAAAAATGGTGATCAAATATATGATTATGTTCAGTATTACTACACACGAGAAGCTTAGAAAGAAGTTTATCAACATCCTATAAATCTTGTTCCTCACATGAAAGATTGAACTATTCCAATAGAAGTGGATAATATATTGGTCTTGCCTCCAAAAATCACGCCTCTACCAGCTCGTCCGAGATTGAGCCGGCGTCGAGCTCCCATAGAAAGCCAACCACGTAAGAGATGTAGTGTGTGTCATGAATATGGACATACTCGTGCAATGCATAATCGACATCTAGGATGAAAAACATGATTGTAATGAATGTATGTTTTCTATGTGTTTCAAGTAATATAAAGTCCTACTCAAATTGTTTCAATTAAATATTCAATATTCATACAACATAAAATTACAAAGAAGAGATCACCCAGCTGATGGTCTATGCCTTTGCTCTAAATCATATATGTACCTATCCGCTCCATCCGGTGCACGACAAAGACTAAATATAGCGGCTGCGACCCTCTTCCGATATTCCTTTATGTGTGTGTTGCCCTACAGAATAGAGGGTGAACCACTAATTAAACGTTCTATCGTCGTCATTGCAAATACACCACTACTAACACCATCGCGTTGCTTGAATTGATCTATAACTGGAATGACTGTGAGCGTTAGGGGCCTCTCATCGGGGGTCGCTCCAACTGTGTTGTGCCTCCAGTAAAATGAGCATGTAAGAACTCGAGTCCAAAGCTTCAATAGTGGCTCCAGACTCGCGCGTCGGCGCGATTGTGCGCATCGTTCAAGGTAATGATACATGGAGTCATAGAGCTCAACCACCCAATTCTTGCAATCAATTCTGACTACCACCCAATTCTTGTCAATGTTGCACACAACAATCATCTGCATCAAACGAACAATTAATATCATTACTCGTAAGTGAATCATCAAGTAACTGTTGAGGTGTGTCCACTTACGTGGGTTGCACCAAAGAAATCGGGTCGTCTGGTGTAAAGACCCTCTCGACCGGCTGCCGTTGCTCCATGCGCTCCATATAGTAGACTCACTGGAGGCACATAGACAGCATAAGTGCCCCACGATCCCCTAAGCTCCCGCTCGATGTCTAGGCTCAAAATCTGCCTATGCCAATCACCTCTGAGCTGAAGCTACAATAAACATGAGACAAAGTTGTAAGTGCATCAAAAAATGTGTCATAAAATTGAACACGGTTATAAATAATTTCGGTTATTCATAAAATTGAACTTACAAAGACATCATAATCCAATAAAACAGTGTTTTTGTGCGTCACATCGGGCAAGACATGCACTCGGTCAATTAGTCGTTGTCTCAAGTAAGAGATGAACAAATCTACCACATACAAGGCAAAATATAAGTTTGTGAATTAAATAAAAAAATAACGTGCTAATCGATAAGTTAATGTTGTCTTTACCTCAACAACTATGTCTAACTGTGGATGCTCAAGTTGCCTCCACCAGTGCTTGCCTACAAATCCCCCGCTCTCAATGATAACCATGAATCCATCCTCATCACCTCTCGAAAATAGTTAATACGCTTGCCTCAATTCCTGTTGAAGTGGATATGGTTCTCTTTGGGCAAACATGGGCGTCTGTATTGCTGTAGAAGCTCTCCGAGTCCTTTGCCCTCTTCGTTGTTGTTGTTGTTGTTGTTGTTGTTGTTGTTGGTCCAGACCACTTGCTTCCTCTTCCACCACCGGTCTCTGATTAAGTGGGACTGCTCGGATCGGCGACACCACCTCGTGTAGACTAGCCTCAAAACTCTGGACCTGGTCCTACACAAACAAAATAAATATCAACATCAATAAATATCTAATATATGTGAAATAATTACCTACCGTGGTAAGAGAATCCCACAATGCATTGAAATTGCTATTTCCCCCTTGCATTGAATGCCGAGATGGATCGGGTATAAAAGTACCGTACTGATCGAACATTGCACTCGACGATCCAAACTCGTACATGGAATGACGAGCTGCAGTGAACAACGACAAAAACCGTTCTGCTTGGGGAAGAACTTCATTCATGTGATGTGCATGCTGATGCTGCACTGAGGGGCGGCGCTGGTTTTCGTGGCCGTGGACCTGTGAGGGTCTCGCACTGAGGGGCGGCGTTGGTCTTCCTGGCCCTGGACCTGTGGAGGGTCTCGCACTGAGGGGCGGCGTGGTGACGATATAGGCATAGACCACGCCCTGGGCTGACGTCCAGGGGATCGGTGTGTAGATCCACATCGGGCTTTGTCAAACAAGCCCTCAATCCAAGATTTGAGTTTGAGGAACAGTCTCCGCTCCACTTTCTCTACAATGCGATCCTCTGCAAGGGCAATCTCTAATCGAATCCAGCATCGATCACTGGATTGTAGGACGTGATCGGCCTCACCACTGGAGGATGAAGATCCTGACTGACGAACACGCTTTCCGTGTTCTGGATGGCGGGGTGGCTCTCTGTACTCAGGATCATGATCCTCTGTCTCTGCCTCTGCCTCTTTCTCTGTCTCTCCCTCTGCCTCCACCTCTCGCTGCTCATTTGTAACAGGCTGCCTCTGTTGACCCCGCTGTCTCTGTGCTCTTCTTCGAGGAGGTCTCTCTTCCTGGTCTTCATCATCAATTACTATAGCCTGACGTGGCTGACGGAGGAACTGTTCCCCTGCACGTAAAGGATTGTGCGGACTACAAAGTCCACTCCAAGTGCATTTGGATACTGACTGGACCGGAAATAGAAAGTCTCCTTTCAGCATCATCCGGTACAAAAGGGTTGAATCGGCCAACCTGCAGCGCAAATTTTTTTATCAAACACAAATACAATTATAAAAAAAATACAGAAAAATACATATAGTGAAAAAATTAAAATTTACCTGCAAAGAAAATAATGGCTGAAGCTCTGTTCTACTTAACTTCTTGAACTTCCATCTAAGATATCTGGGCCGTGCATCAGGGTTATCAATGACCGCAACTGCAGCGGCTAAGTCTGGCAGCACCTTTAACGACCAAACGTGGAAAGCTCAGGCTGCACCGTAGAAGTAGTACTTTTTCGTCTGCTGCATATTGTCCACGTAGTGCTTCAGATGCAAATACGTGTATGCACCCCAAGAAAACCGAGAAAATGCGTCCAGATCGTCCACCAGCTTCCACACCCAATCCGCAACAAACTTCTTCTGCTCAAGACCAAACAGCAACATATACAGCACGTACGCGACCTACAGGTACATCTGTCCACTCTGATCTGTCACGTGTCTCAGACAAAACCGATCTAGGAGGTCCCCCACACTAATCGGCACGCCGTTGGCAAACCGCCGATACACTTGCACACCATGTAAGTCGTGCTCGTCTGAAGGTCGGAAATCAGACGAGCCGAATGATAATCCGGTAACAAGGGTATACTCCGTAGAAGAAAAACGAAGGTTCACCCCGTTGATATGAAACCACATGTCGTGTGGCTGGCCCCATTGAACCGAAATCTGTCGGGACAATACGTGATGCACGCCCATACCGCACTTCTACCCCGGCTGCCAATAAGTAAAGTGGCCAAAATAACCTTCAAACCACCTCTCCAGGAGATCCTGTCCCCCAACCGCCATCAATGTAGACACAACGTCTTCTAAAACGTTGTGCCTGTAGGACGTGCTAACCGTGGATTTCCGATCAATAGTGTCGGGCCTCTTGAAAATAATGTACACGAATAAAAATTTAAATTAAAATACAAATAATAAAATCAAACTCAAAACAGTATTAAACGGTTCACTAAACAATTTTCCGCTCGAGATTAACAAATCCCGCTCGAGCGGGATATCAAGCCAAATATGACAACGGCGAGCGGGAAATGACACAAAAAGCATTCACAATAATTTCGGTAGTTAAATAACAATATCCCGCTCGTTTAAACTATATCCCGCTCGAGCGGGATTTAGGCCACCAAGAATTTATCGTGCGGGATTTAACGTAATTAACATGTGAAAATAAGGGAAAAATTACGCGTAAATTACATATTCAAAAAATTCAACAGTCTTCCAAATGAAAATTATTAGTATACATTCAACAACAAACAATCGAAATATGAACAATTTAGCAAATTAGGGACCTAAGGGAGGTTATACATTATTATTATTAATTAAATACGAGAACAAATAATTTCCCGCTCGTAGAAGACAAATCCTGCTCGAGCGGGATTTACAGAAATCTTAGGTTTCTCGAGCAGGATTTTACATAGATAGATACTAAATAATTTTTGCAATTAACAGATGAAATTTCAGATTAAAATTCAAACGCATGAAAAAAAAAATTAAATACTAACCTCTCCATAATTAGCCATATTGTGGAAAATAATAAGGGAAAATGACGCCGTCGACTGCAGCACGGTATTGATGTCGGAATTTTTGGTTTCACAAAGAGAAGAGAGTGAGCGGGATTTCTTAACTTAGAGAGAGAAAAGATAGTGCAGCGGGAGGAAAGTGTGAGCGGGATGTAAAGGTTTTAATATTGAAATGAGAGGTAGGGGTGTGGGAGACGACAAATAATAAAGTAGGTCAAAAAAAAAAAAAAAGTTTCAGCTCGCATGATGGGCCGCGACAAAACAGGAACCAACAAATTAAAAAAGGTGCATGGGAGTCAACAAGATTTGACTCAAAGTATGACACCTTTTCAGTTTTTGTTCCCAAAGTGTATATTTCATTGTTTTTTAAGGCATGATGTATTTTTCATTTTACAATATTTAAATGGTGCATATAAAATTTTCCCCCATATTATATTATATATTAGTAGTATTGTACTGGGAGAAGATTCATGGAGTATAATTAGCCACCTTCTTCTTTAATCAAGCGAGATAAGATCGAAAAATGGATTAATCAGATGCAATTTTTTTTTTCCGGTAAATGTAATAACTTATATTAAGAACTTCAAGAACGAAAAAAACCGCCTTTTAGACAAGGTTTACTCTGAGAAAGTATCTATCATGATCAGGGGCGAAATAGAGATAAAATTAGGTGGAGGACATCAACCACGTTTTTTTTTAATTGGAGATTAAAATATGTGATTACATGAAATATATATATTTGAAAATTATATTCTGTAAATATTTGATGGAAGGGATTTTATTCAATATTTTTTTTTATTCATTGAACACCTAATTTTGTGCATCAAATCATCAATCGTGATTTGTGCTCATCTAATTGATACTCCCTTATTTTACATGGTATCAATATATAATTGCTAAGTTTTTTGGAGCCACCATATTTATCTTCAATTTTAGGTGGCGTTTTTAGGAATTTTCTCTCTTATTTATCTAAAAATCTCAACTTGAATAGAAGAGAATTTTGGCTATTAGTACAAAACTCGGCAGTTTCTTTGGTATAATCAATATATAATTGGAGGTTACAAAATAATAACAAAAGTCCAACATTTTAAATGGTATATTTTAATTTAACTCCTTTATAGCTTGCATTATTAGCACAATTCATGCATATGGTCATTAATCCCTTTTATTATATAAACCGGTACCCTTTAATTATTATATCATTTCTAGCATATATATAGTGTTTGTATGTGGAACTCAATCATACAATCTAATTGTATGATTTTTCATTCTATATTTTTCATTATTTTTAATTGATATGCGAGTATGGGAAAGATCAGAGAAATGTAAACGGCTAATATGAGAATGAAAAAGTAGCAGAAATGGAGAAAATAAGTATGCTAATTTTGCTAATGATGCGGACTGTTGATACTCAGTTGCAGAGAGATGTAGAAGATTTCTTTATTATTTTTCGGTGTTTCTATATGACATATTATTATTGTTACTCAATGTGAGTCTTTGATAGCATTTGAGAATTTGATGGAAGAGAAGGTTTGAAAGGATTCACAAGTTACATATAACAATGTCTTCATTAGCAAAATCATGTAGGATAACTATTGTACTTTATCCCATTATTTTTCTCTTAAAAAATGTAACATAAGTTTGTCGTGAATTTAATTGAAAATCTATATTGATGTTCATTTATTTTATTTTTAAATGTATATTACAAGTATTATTAATTATTTCCAAATGAATATCGCTTTAATTCGTTTGGTATAGAGTGTTATCCTCACGTAAACAAATTTTAAAGATTCTTTACTAAAATATACAAATTTGTTGTATACTAATATCATAGTAACATCAAATAAGTTAGTACAAATTTATCTAGATCGTGTTTTTCTAGAATAAAAGGTATTTGTGGGTGTGATGTTAATTAAGTGATGGTTATAAATTGGTCAATTATCAATCTATACACGTTTTGTTTTGATTAAACATGATTTTGAGCTGAATCAGTTATCATCAAATCATTAAAGCTATTAATGTGATATGCTAATTAACTCCAATTATGCACAATTTGAGTTCTCTCTCTATGTATACGTTATTCCACGTAATTTATAAGAATTCAAAATTTTGATTCAACAAAATGAATTGGATAAGGGTAAGGCTGTCAAATAGGGGTCGACCGACGACAGTTGAGTCGCATCAGGGACATGTTCGTCGGGGACCTTGAAACAAAATGATGTTTTCGTTGACAAGGTGAGGCAAGGTGAAGTTTGAGCCGACGAGTATCCTTAACCGTCAATGGTGCATTAGATCCTTTATTTGGTTATTAAGTGCAGTAGTATTGTTGAAAGTACCTTAAAAACTAGAATTTTGATTAATTTTGTTTTTTAATTATTCCTAATTAGAGTTTAAATTTGCAATTGGAATATACATTTAGAATCTATTAGTTTTCAGTTAGAATTTTTTATTCTTAATTAATGTTGATCAATATCAATATCAATATACAATTGTCATGTTTTTTTGAAGGCACCACGTTCATCCTCAATCCAATCCTAAGTGACATTTTAAGAATTTTTCTTTTATATTCATCTAAAATATCTTATAAATTATAGTAATACTAACTTTAACTTTTATGTTCGATTTCTATTTTTAGAAATAGTTTATATACATATTATAATAATCAATATTCATTAACTTTTCTTCAATCAAGCAATTAAACTCAACCGTTACAAAATAATAATTATGTTAACCAATTAATTAATTTATCATTTTAAAATTTTTATGGCTATATATATAATTCAGAATATCACAACCAATTTTCAAACACACTCTACTCGAAGATAAAGAATCAAAGAACCAAAAGGAAAAATTTCGATCCTTGAATTCAATAGTATGAAAGTTGATATAAAGATAGAAAGGTAGCCAACCAAGTCTATTGTTGGGAAATTTATTAGTAAGAGTTTTGATGAATTTCAAAACCAACTTACCCCAACCGAGTAGATGTTGCCAGAACCTAATGTTAGTAGGTAGGCTCGCTGTTTGAGCATTGTTAAGATTTATCTTTACAGGTCTCCAGCTGAAGATGGCAACATGGTATCACTCGGACAGAACATCAGTTGTTAGGAAAACAACTGAGCGTTCATCAGATGAGAAGCAGTAAAGGGGTAGAGAACATCAGATGAAAGAAAGCCATCTGAGCGTTCGAACCCAACTGATCAGATACAAGGAAGATAACTGAGTGTTCAGTTTCAGAACATCAGTTGTAGAACTCAACCGAAAAGATCAACAGCTTTGAAGATGAAGTCAACTGAGAGTTCAACTGTTAGTTGTCAGATAAGAACATCGGCTGAAGAACAAATTAGTTGAAGATCGAAAGTCTTAACCGACCACTCCTTGTTGGAAGTCTGTTGTTAAGATTTGAATTTCAAAAAGGAAGTCACGTGAGGGTTTGACCGTTCAGTCATCACCCCATTTGGCCCAACACAAGGCTATCTCAGATGGAAAGCAGATGAGCACAGATGCCATATCGGGAAAGTCTGCAGAAATGAGAGACAGGCCATCGCTTTCAAAGAACAGAGATCAACAGCTCCTCCAACGGCTAGTTGATACTCTCCGCCTATAAATAGAGGCATTCATACACAAGAAATGAGACATACGCGAGAAGAAACCAGAGAGCGAAAGAACGAGCAATATTCTTCACGAGTTGAACTGAATTTAATCTCTTAGAACATCACTTGTTGAGAGTTCTAGAGTTAGTTAGTTTTTGTGTCTTTAGATCGAACCTTGAGAACATCACTTAGTGAGAGTTCGTAGAGAGTTAGATCATAGCTCACTTCACGTTCGAGCTTTTAGTTGGAACCCCATTTTCTTTCACCTGAAAAGGTTTAGAATCCTACTCTTCCCGCAACTGAGTAGATAGGTTGTTTAGTACACGGAAACTAAACTGTAAGGTTGATAAGTACCCGCAAACTTATCCTTAACGGTTGCTCAGCCCGCGTAAGCTGAGTGGTTTGTCCAGAAGAACTTGGACAGAGTTGTGTGGACTCACAACTCCCCGTGGACGTAGGAGTGTTATCTCCGAACCACGTTAATTCTCTGTGTGCTTGTGTTTTTCTTTATTTAGCTATTTCTTGCATTCTCAACTGACTGACTAACCAGCATACAAACCGCATTTGTGCATTCTCAACTGTTTTGGTTTTTGACCAACCGTTCATAAAAGCGTGAGTTGTTTTACGAGTTTAATTTCCACCACATTCCGCACAGCACCACTCTTCCAGCTGAGGTTGCATACTCAGCTGTGAGATTCCAACTGAGTCTTTTTGCTCGGTTGAAGTATTTTTCAGGAGTTTAGTTTTAAAATCCTAACTGGTGTATTCCCCCCCCCCATACACCAGTAACTCGTATCGGGACCATCAAGTGGTATCAGAGCAGTGGTTCCAAAGACTACTGACTCTGTTTCACAAGGTGTGAATTCGAGAAAGTTTCTTCAGTGGTCAACTGAACAGATCTTTTTCACGCTAGTGCATATTTGCCTGCATATTTGTTTTGTTATTGTGTGCAGATGGACGTCAAGGACAAGATCGTTGTAATGTTCTCGGTAGTAAATTATACATCCTGGAGGACATGGATGAAGAAGATCTTATTGTCGAAGCATCATAGAATGCAACAAGTACTCTCTTCCGGACCGATCATCATCAAAGAAAGAATAGCTCGCACTCCTACAAATTCCAACGATGGGGATACAGTTGTGGAGTTTGTGGAGAAGCAGCCGGAAGACTACACTCCAGAGGAAGCCAAGGTGAGCCAGTTGGATATCTGGGCTCAAAGCACGATTATGTCCACTGTTGGACAAGATTATCTCCCTTGGATTGAAGAGTGTGAAACTGCCAAAGAAATGTGGGATATCCTGGCATCGCTGAGTGAAGGAAGCAATGAGACGAAGGAGAACAAGTTCTCACATGCATGCCAAGACTTCGACATTTTTTGTCTGAAGACCGATGAAACAATTGATCAGCTAGAGCTCCGGTTTATGGACATCCTCAGAAGAATCCAGTCCATCTGAAGAGGAAACTACACACTAAGAGAAATCAATCTCAAAGTGTTGCAAGCTCTACCGGCTGAGTAGGATACTTTCACCAATATCCACGAGAGCCGAGCTGACCTTGGTGAAATGGGAACTGAAAGATTGTTCTCAATCTTAAAGGGAAATGAGTACAAGGTGAACCGAAGAAGATCTCAGTCCTCGGTTCAGACAAGTCGACTTGAGGATGTTGGCTCAGCCTCAAAGTCAGTTGCTCTTTGAGCTGACTACTCCAAATCAAGAACATCGAGACCAACCAGATCAGCTGACACAACTGCAAAGGAGCCAAGCAGAGAGGAACTGCAACAGAACATTGCAGCCCTGTCAAAGAAACTAGCCGACATGGACACTCGGTTCGGAAAATACAAAAGATTCTACAAATCCAACCGAACTCGAGACAGTTCAAAGCCTGTGACCAACGGTTGCTTTGAATGCGGCAAGGAAGGTCATTTCAAGGCTGACTGCCCAGATCTATCGAAGAAAGAGAGAGAAGCGTTGAGGGCCAAATAAGCTGGAAAGAACAAGGCCATGGTTGCAGAAGAAGCAGCTGACGACATGGACATCTTCACTGACACTGAAGATGAGGATGAGCTGACTTCCACCAACAACGCTACCGGTCAGGATCAATGCCTCATGGCTATTGGAACCGACCAGGATGATACTGAGGTACACTCTAATCCTGCTAAGTTAAATTCTTCCAATACTTCTAACATGCAGGAATCACTGGATGAAGAGTTGGAACCCTCCTGGAGTGATTTTCAAGAACTCAGTGAGGAACTGCATCATCAATCGGTTGAGTTTAAGAGTCTTCAAGCTCAGTTGGCCAAACTTGAAGATTCTTTAACCGAAAAAGACGATCTGATCAAGAGCCAAACTGAGGAGATTGAGAATCTCAAGAGTCAACTGAACGAGGCTAAGGCTCCAACTAATGAGGAGTTGACAAAGCAGATCAATGAGCAGCAAGATCAGTTGAAAAATCAAGAGACTCAGATCGACCGGCTGATAAAGAAGTCAGATGGGTAAACCGAACAGATAACTGTTCTCCTCAAGGAGTTGCATACTGAGAAGGACAATCTAATCAAGCTGTATCAGTCATCCAAGATTATCGAGAATCTAATCAGTTACAATAGACAGATGGATGACGTGTCAGGACTCGGTTATGATGTGATCAAGGATACTGGAATTCCACCAGCAACCTTCATCAAAGCTGTAGAAGTCACAGCTGTCGAGCCAAAGACAGCTGAGTCACCAGAAGTTAATCCAACCTCCACCTCTCAGCAAGTTCAACCGACCAATGGAATTACAACTGAGAAGGGAAAAGGGGTAGTAGATGGAAGACAAAATGTTCCATTGGTTGGGATATCAACCGAGGGGGAATGTTCCAAAAGTCAGAAGAGGAATCAGAGGCGTCGAAGACATAATCGCAACCGTACTCAGAATCATAACCGACCTCTGCATCAACCTCAGAGTCAACAACAGAAAGAATGGAACCGACCACAGAACCGACAAGGGTTCAATCATCTGAATCAACAGCGGTTCCATCCCCAGTTCAACCAAAGGTTCCAACCGAGTCAACCGATAAGGAACAGGTCGAACAGTTGGAGATACTCATGCCACAACATGAATCATCAATAGGGCATGAACACCTATCAACAACACTCAAGGAGTTGGAATCAGAATCAACCACAAAGATTCCAACATGGCGTCCAACCTCACAGACAAATTCAACAGGATAAGAATTGCCATCAAAACAGGGGGAAAGCTTCTCCTCCGAAAGATCAGAATGGGAGAAATTCAACTCCTCCCAAGAAACAGAACATCACTACTAACAACAAGCCTAAGAATAACCGAGGTGTTGTTATAGGTTGATGATGAAGGAAAAGTGATCTGGAATGATAAATCCATCCGAGTATACAGGGAAAAGCGACGCACAGTTCCAGGGGGAACTGGTTCTAACCCTCCAGGACCCAACTGAAATTGGGGACCTAAGCGAGTTTCTCTTTGCAGGTACAGGAGAAACAGCTGAGGAAGAATAAAGCGTCTGCTACAATGTGGGTGATGGATAGTGGATGCTCGAAACACATGACAAATCTGAAGGATTTGCTTGGAAGTTTCGTGGAAAAAGAAGGACCCTCAGTTACTTTTGGTGATAACTCAAAAGGTTACACCAGAGGTTACGGTACCCTTGAAACCAATCATGTTTCGATTTCTAATGTTTCTTATGTTGATGGATTGAAGCATAACTTGCTCTCCATCAGCCAATTCTGTGATAATGGTTTCTCTGTCAAGTTTGATGCACAGGGTTGCAGGGTTAAAAAAGTCGGATCAAAGCAGGTCATATTGTTGGGAAATCGATCGCCAACCGGGAACGTCTACTATGCTGACTGGAACAGCAGCCTCCCTGACACCTGCCTGTTATCAAAGAGCAGTTCAGATGTGAGCTGGCTGTGGCACAAAAGGCTCAACCATCTGAACTTCAAGACTATGAACCGACTTGCCAGACAAGAACATGCAAGAGGCATTCCAAACCGAGTGTTTTCAACATCACATATCTGCAGTGCATGCCAGTTGGGAAAGCTCGCTAGATCCTCCTTCCGGTTGAAGTCAACTCCGTCAACCGACCGAGTGTTACAGCTGATCCATATGGATCTCTTCGGGCCAGTTACACCAAAGAGCATGAACGGGAATGAGTACACCCTGGTTGTAACTGATGACTACTCAAGATATACGTGGACCATCTTCATGCGCCACAAGAGTGAAATCCGAGATGAGCTACCTAAGCTGATGGATCGGATATCAAACCAACAAGAGATGAAGATCATTTCTATCCGATCAGATCGAGGAACTGAGTTTCTAAATAAAACCATCATCGAGTACTGCGAGAAGCATGGAATTACCCATCAAACATCAGTCGCGCGTACTCCACAACAGAATGGAGTAGTTGAGCGAAGGAACAGAACGCTAAAGGATGCAGCTACATCCATGTTAACCAACTCAGCTCTGCCAAAGAGATTTTGGGCTGAGGCCATCAACACTGCATGCTACACTCAGAACCGGTCTCTTCTGACCAAACGGTTGGAAAAGACACCATACGAGCTATGGAGACGCAGGAAGCCAGATATTTCTTATTTTCGTGTTTTTGGTTCTAAGTGTTATATTCACAACAATGGGAAGACTCAGTTGAAAACTTTTGATGCCAAAGCTTCGAAGGGCATATTTCTTGGATATGCTGCTCGGATCAAGGCGTATAGAGTTTTCAACAATAGCTCTCGTGTTGTGGAAATAACACCTCATGTTAGTTTTGATGAATCTACTTTTGAGTGCAGGGAATAGGCTAAAGGGCAACAGGGCAATCCACAAGTTCCACCTGTTCTCACCAGATCACAAGCTCTAAGGGAAAAGAATCTAGCTGAACCACTGGTATGGGCAAACGAGGATGAGGATCCATACTCCTCTGAAGATGAATGCGAGGACCCCAGCTCATCTCAAGGGGGAACTCCAGCTGATGCCCCTCCAACTGCATCAGCATCCGAAGCTCAACCAAGTCCAGTTCAAAGTAATGTCAATGTTGAGGATCCAGACTCAACAGCTGATCAATCACCAGCTCTGAAGACTCCAACTCAGATCACGGAATAGCCACAGTTGGAAGAAGAATGAAGACGCAACCGAAGATGGTATGAAGTTCATTCCACTGACAACATAATCGGAGATCCAACCGAAGGTATTCATACAAGAAGCAGAGTTGCGACTCAGGATTCAACCAAGGAAGATTCCAACACTTATGCCCAATATGCTGAGGAGTTGGCAGTTCTAGAGGAGTTCGAGCAAGCTGGAGATGTTGACATGATTTCTTGCTTTGTAGCTGATGTGCCAGAACCGAAGAACATTGTGGAAGCTCTCAACTGTGTTCACTGGACAACAACCATGCAAGAAGAACTGAATGAGTTTCTACGCAACTGTGTATGGGAGTTGGTAGAAAGACCAAATGGTTTCAAGGTGATTGGATTGAAGTGGATTTTCAAAAATAAGAGAGACGCCACTGGATTCATAGTGAGGAATAAGGCAAGGTTGGTAGCTCAAGGATATTGTCAACAAGAAGGAATCGATTTCGAGGACTCCTTCGCGCCGGTTGCAAGGCTGGAAGCCATCCGAATCTTTCTAGCTTATGCCGCACATCACAAGTTCAAGGTGTATCAGATGGATGTGAAGTGTGCATTCCTCAACGGAGATATCAAGGAAGATGTATATGTTGAACAGCCTCCTGGTTTTGAGACTGGAGATGGAAGAGTGTACAAGTTGAAGAAAGCTATCTATGGACTAAAGCAAGTGCCAAGGGCTTGGTATGACACTCTTTGTGGTTTTCTTCTGAACTCGGGTTTCAAATGAGGGTCAGTTGACAAAATCCTGTTCACCATCAAAGTTGGAGATGACATTTTTGTTGTGCAAATCTATGTTGACGACATCATATTCGGATCTAAGTCGGAGGAATTGTGTGAAAAATTTTTAAACCTCATGAAGGAGAAGTTCGAGATGTCAATGATGGGCGAGATGAATTATTTCCTTGGATTACAAGTGAAGCAGTCGCCAGAAGGGATTTTCATCAATCAATCCAAGTACACAAAGGAGCTCATCACCAAGTTCGGATTGCAGACATGTAAGACCACAAGGACCCCAATGAATACTAACTGGAAGATTGAACCTGGAACTGAAGGAAAGCTCGTGGATGCCAGTAAGTATAGAGGGATCATTGGTTCTTTGCTATATCTGACTGCCAGCCGGCCAGACATATCATACGCAGTTGGAGTGTGTGCCCGGTTCCAAGTTCAACCGAGGGAAGCACACATGTTGGCAGCAAAGAACATCATCAAGTATCTGAAGGGAACTGTTAATGTTGGATTGTGGTATCCAACTGACGACAATATCCAACTGACCGGATACTCAGATGCAGATCTAGCAGGAGATCGGTTGGACAGGAAGTCCACATCTGGACACTGTCAGTTCATGGGAAGCAAGCTGGTTTCATGATTCTCCAAGAAACAAGCATGTGTTGCCACTTCTACAACCGAGTCAGAGTATATGGCTGCCGGAAGTTGTTGCATGCAAGTGTTGTGGCTGAAGCAACAGCTGAGAGATTATGAAGTCGTAACTGGACAGGTTCCCATTCATTGTGATAGCTCGAGTGCCATAGCTATCTCTTTGAATCATGTTCACCACTCTCGGACAAAGCATATCGACATCCGTCATCATTTTATCCGAGATCATGTTGAGAAGAAGGATGTATCCATGGAGAAGATTCCAACTGAGATTCAAAGAGCTGATATCTTCACCAAACCTCTAGCTGAAGCACGGTTCAAGATGCTTTGTGACCTCCTTGGACTGTTGGATCCATCAGATGAGGAGTCAACTGGGGAACAAAGATAGATATCCATTTGAGGGAGAAGCTCAGATGCAGATCGCTAACTGATGACATCAGACGTCAGCTGAACAGACGAACTTGAGTCAGCTGATGGTATGCCGATCAGATGCAGATTGCTAACCGAAGGAATCAGACGTTAGCTGAACAGACGAACTCGAGTCAGCTGATGGTATGCTGCAACATGGGAACTCAGCTGATTTCGACATCAGCTGACAGGTAACATTTATGGCTGAAGGTGATATGTTCTTAAATGAGAATGTTTGAAATAAATTCAAACATTCCTGAACTAGTCAGTTACATTAAAAATAGCCATCATGTCGCATTAATTGTAAAGTACGGCTGAACATCCATAGCCTACTTTATAGTGCGACTGGGCTGACACGATAAACTGTACACCTTCTCACGCGCTGGTTGGAACTCGAATCAAAACGTCAAGTCAAAGATAGTCAATAGTCGCGTAATCTCAGCCGTTGATGGATTCGCGCCATTTAACCCCAGCCGTCGATTTCATCCGAGTCAAAGACCTATTAAGGCAAAAAATCAGGAAGAAATCTCCTACTTTCCTTATTCGTGCATATCGTAATTACCTGTTCATCGTCTTCACAGTTTTTGCCTAACCCGTTTCTGCAAAAGATTTTCTCTCCTTTCTTCTATATATTCCCTTTGCAGTAATCACATATGGCACCAAAAAGTAAGAGAATGGCTTCATCCGGACCATCCCTAGTCCCTACCACATATGAAGAATCATTCGATATGCTAGTATCGAAAATACACTTCGAGCAAATCCTCTCCGACGAGGATCTGGAGTCGCCGGTCTTGGCCCCGCTCGCCAACACACTCAGAGAGAATGGCCTTCTCGAATGGGCCAAGCTTTGCCCCTCCCACTTGCTCAGGCGACAAGTCAGGGAGTTCTACGTCAATCTCAACCGCCCCCTTGACATTACAGAGGGAGTATCTACGGAGGTGTCCTGCCGACAAAGAGATGTTCCGGCCAGGACCATACGTCGTGTCTCCTTCCCCATCAATGTTTCCGATGTCCTCCGGTACATCATTCCCATCAATCACACCGCCACCGAGTTCCTGGAGAATATTACCGACGAGCAGGCGGATGAGTTTCTACAGGATGCTCTGATCAAGCCGGAGAGGTTAAGAAGCAACATGCAACGGACGAAGCTGAAGCCAGAACATCGCCTGTTGTTCGATGCTGTATCGAAGGTGGTGTTCGGTTACAGTGGCGCTTTCGGCGACATCAGCCGACCTAAATTGAAGCAGTTGGTGGCCTTGGAGCACCAACACCAGATCAACTGGTTCCAATATTTCTTGAACCAGTTGATGGTGGAGAAGTCGAAGATCTCCGAGACATCAACCGAGTCTGGAGAGAAGCTGCTGAGTGTAAAGGGGACACTCAACTTCGGCTGCAAGATCTTTGCCCTTATCTTGCTCGCAACCAAGGACCACAACATGGTCTGGGCAGACTGCGAGGAGACGCCGCTGAAGAAGCTGCTGTTGTTCCCGACAGCGAAGAAAGCACAGGAGGTGCTCAGGAGTGTCTACACTCCTAAGGAAAAGAGGGAGTCTGGAAAGACAGCTGAGTCAATAGCTGAGGGGGAACCAGCCGCTGCTCGCCCCGCCAAGTCCAAAGCTGCACGCCGACGAGCTGATTCGGAGAAGGAGTCAGCTGAGGAACCTGCCCAGAAAAAGCTAAGGGTACGGTTCAAGAAGTCGACCAAGAAAACAGCTGAGGTGCCAGCTGATGAGCCAACTGAGGTGCCAGCTGACGAGTCAGCTGAGGAGCCAGTTGAGGTACCAGCTGAGGAGCAAGCTCCAGCTGAGGAGGAGGCACCGGTTGAGTCGACACCTGCAGAGGAGCCTTCCGAATCCAGCTGCTCAGCTGAGGCTGCCTCGTTCGAGATCGTCCCTCGAGCCCCCGGAGCTGATGATGTTGAGGGAATAGAGACAGTCGAGACGTCGGATGCATCCTCCTCATCTGAGGACGCTGAAGATGTTACCACCTCCCCCACGGCAGGAGATAATGTCGTACCGCCCCCAGAGCCTCTTGCTTCTTCTACCCTCCTTCAACCAGATATTCCGAGCACTCTGCTCGATGCCAACATCGTGACCGCTCCTTCGGCTGATGTTGAGGAAACCATTGAAACCACTCTCCCAACCGAAACCCAAATTCCAAGCTCTCAGCTCGATGCCGATGTTGCGACCGACTCTTTGGCTAACATCGATGAACCTCTTGAACCTCAGCCATTTAATCTTACCCCCTCCCCAATAAATGAAGCGGAGGACCTTCAGGAAGTTGCGCTGGAGCACGAAGGAAGGGTGGCCTACTGCATTCAAAAGTTGTTAGGCTTGTTCCCTGAGGCTCGCCACATGCCCATCTTCGCCACTCTGGGGACCGAGCTCTTGTACTAGTTCCACCTGATCTTCAGCCACTGGTATGTCAAAGAAGATACGATCAGGGTGCAGAGCTGGGACAGGCTGAAGTCAGATGAGTCCCGCATCCGAGCCTACTTCAACTATTCCAGCTTGGAGGTGGCTTACAACAATCGGATTGCGCTGCTCACTCGTCGGATGGACCAGAGTCGAGCTGAAGGGACGGACACCAGGGAAACAGCTGGAAAGGAGTGCGTCGACTTCCTCGACAGCATGTTGGCTAAATCAGCTGATTTCCTTGAGGATGTGGATGCAGCTGCCGCAGCAGCAAAAGAAGAAGAAGGAGCACTGAAGTTGTACCTGGCCAACAGACAAGCCATGGTCACAGCTGAGCCTCTAGCTCTGACCGCTCAAGCCCCTCCAGTTGATCAGCATGCTCCATCAACTGAAGAAATCTGCGAGCTGGTAGCTGAGAGGGTCAACCAGCTAAGGAGTGAACTGCTTGCCAACCTCCAACACCAAAAAGATGACCAGCTGAGGGCGTTGGAAGCACAAAAACTCAAGAACCAACAACTGGTGGAGGAGAATGTGGATCTGAAGACCAAGCTGAACGAATTCTCCTCCTCCACCAGTCAAGAAGTGTCGGAGTTGAAGACAACTCTGTTGGGATTGAAGTCGGAGCTCAACATCTTCAAATCCTTGGCCGACTCAAATCTTGCCAAGTCCCAACAGACACAGGATGCAGAATGGGAGTCCAGGTTTGAGTCGCGATGGGCTGAGTTCACTGCCTTTCAGACAGAGTTCATCGACAACCTCTCTGTCTTGAAGAAGGCCGAACAAGAGCGCCAGGACTCCGAACTGGCGAAGAAGATCGAGCTGGAGTGTGCGGTCGATGAACTCTTCATCCGTGTTCAACTAACCGAGGATAAACTCAACTCTCTGGACGGTTCAGTAGCAAGCCTTGTTGCTGATGCCAAAAAGGGGGGAGAGAAGGAAACAGAGGTTGAGGCGTAGGAAGAAGAAGAGACCCAAGAACAAGGAGTGCCAGCTGCTCAATCATCCAAATCTCAGCTGAGGAAGAGGAAGTCTGTTGCTCCCAAGTCAAACCGAAGTCGGTGGAGCTGAGATGTCTAAAGACTTGGAGCAGGCAGAGAAGATTGGAATTTCCTACAGCTCCATAGCCGAGATCGCAGCCGAACTGGATTCTGAACTCGACGAGATAACAACCGAAGAGTGCATTGCAGCTGCCAAGGCTATGGATGTAGAGGAGAAGGACTATATGAACCCAAGCTGGATCAGGAAGTTTGCCACCAGCCAGGCGAGGAGGGTGAACCAGTTCGATGATGAGCTGAAGAAGTTGTCCCAGAACCTGTACCGCAACGTTGCCTCCCGCAGCCGACGCCGCATCAACAAGCATCAATCAAAGGCGGAAGCTCGGTTGAAGCAACAAAGGTTTCCAGCAAAGTCCAAGGTCGAGAGTCGGTTCAGGCATGTTGACAAGTGGATGCCGACCGAGTGGAATGAAGAGTGGGAGTTGTTCAAGCAAGAGTTCGTGAACGACTTCTACTACAGGAAGGTTTACGCAACTGATGACCCGAGGAAAGCGTTCAAGGAAGCGCTGACCGAGTTGCACTCAGGGGATCCTGGCATGTTCAGTCAATTCAGGCGGGCTATGATTGACGCCAACCTGGACTTGAACACAGTTCCAGTTCCCAAGAGGGTTACTTATCGGCCTCCTCTTCTCCCAGACTCAAGCAACCCGAACCGCACGAAGATCGTAGCTGAGGCGAGGCAGGTTTGCAAGGAGCATGGAGTGGACATTTCTAAGGAGTCACCTGCCAAGAGAGAGATTTTTGTTAGGATCTTTAGTAAGTATGGGCTACAATTTTAGCTCAGTTAGTTTTCAAGCAACTGTTGTAATTTTTGGTTTTTGCGCCTATCTGTGTAATCATCAGTTGTAATAAAAACTTCAAGTATATATATTTGATTCACCTTGATGAACAATCCCTCATTGTCCAAGCTCTGAATCGCAAAGTCTTTTAAATACCATGTTATAACTGTGCTAGCCCTTTGATGTTTTATCTTATAGACTGTCTAGAATTTCAGTTGAGAGTGGTTTTGGCATCATCAAAAAGGGGGAAATTGTTGGAAAATTTATTAGTAAGAGTTTTGATGAATTCCAAAACCAACTTACCCCAACCGAGTAGATGTTGCCAGAACCTAATGTTAGTAGGTAGGCTCGCTGTTTGAGCATTGTTAAGATTTTATCTTTACAGGTCTCCAGCTGAAGATGACAACATGATATCACTCGGACAGAACATCAGTTGTTAGGAAAACAACTGAGCGTTCATCAGATGAGAAGCAGTAAAGGGGTAGAGAACATCAGATGAAAGAAAGCCATCTGAGCGTTCGAACCCAACTGATCAGATACAAGGAAGACAACTGAGTGTTCAGTTTCAGAACATCAGTTGTAGAACTCAACCGAGAAGATCAACAGCTTTGAAGATGAAGTCAACTGAGAGTTCAACTGTTAGTTGTCAGATAAGAACATCGGCTGAAGAACAAGTTAGTTGAAGATCGAAAGTCTTAACCGACCACTCCTTGTTGGAAGTCTGTTGTTAAGATTTGAATTTCAAAAAGGAAGTCACGTGAGGGTTTGACCGTTCAGTCATCACCCCATTTGGCCCAACACAAGGCTATCTCAGATGGAAATCAGATGAGCACAGATGCCATATCGGAAAAGTCTGCAGAAATGAGAGACAGGCCATCGCTTTCAAAGAACAGAGATCAACAGCTCCTCCAACGGCTAGTTGATACTCTCCGCCTGTAAATAGAGGCATTCATACACAAGAAATGAGACACACGCGAGAAGAAACCAGAGAGCGAAAGAACGAGCAATATTCTTCACGAGCTGAACTGAATTTAATCTCTTAGAACATCACTTGTTGAGAGTTCTAGAGTTAGTTAGTTTTTTGTGTCTTTAGATCGAACCTTGAGAACATCACTTAGTGAGAGTTCGTAGAGAGTTAGATCATAGCTCACTTCACGTTCGAGCTTTTAGTTGGAACCCCATTTTCTTTCACCTGAAAAGGTTTAGGATCCTACTCTTCCCGCAACTGAGTAGATAGGTTGTTTAGTACCCGAAAACTAAACTATAAGGTTGATAAGTACCCGCAAACTTATCCTTAACGGTTGCTCAGCCCGCGTAAGCTGAGTGGTTTGTCCAGAAGAACTTGGACAGAGTTGTGTGGACTCACAACTCCCCGTGGACGTAGGAGTGTTATCTCCGAACCACGTTAATTCTCTGTGTGCTTGTGTTTTTCTTTATTCAGCTATTTCTTGCATTCTCAACTGACTGACTAACCAGCATACAAACCGCATTTGTGCATTCTCAACTGTTTTGGTTTTTGACCAACCGTTCATAAAAGCGTGAGTTGTTTTACGAGTTTAATTTCCACCACATTCCGCACAGCACCATTCTTCCAGCTGAAGTTGCATACTCAGCTGTGAGATTCCAACTGAGTCTTTTTGCTCGGTTGAAGTATTTTTCAGGAGTTTAGTTTTAAAATTCTAACTGATGTATTCTCCCCCCCCCCCCCATATACCAGTAACTCGTATCGGGACCATCATATATATATTCGCCAATTCGGAAGAGTAAGACTCTTGAACTTTGTATAATGAATTGAGGAGATAGTAAAGTCTTTGTATTAATTAGATTTGAGATGAGTACAAATAAATAAGTTCTCATCCATGATAACAAATATTTAATGAAGGGCACCCGACCAATTATAATTCCTAAATGAGCCCAATAGATATGAATGTGAATTTAGCCATGAAATGAACATGTCGGTCCAAATTGATCAAGAAAAAGTACGGTTAGAACCAAAAATTTCTAATCCCAAACAAATAGAGTTGGTAATTAGCATATATTCCCAACAAGTTTGAGATGAGTACGGATAGTAAAGTTTATTTCCGAATCAGAATTAAGATACTAAAGGATAAGAATATTTTGATTCGCGTTGAAAAATATTTAATGATTGAGTACCCTATCCATTAATACTCATAATTGAGCCCAATAAGTAGAATGACAATTTAGTCAAAATGGACGAGTCGATTTGAATAGAATGAAAAAGAGCCAAAAACTTAATTTACCTCCTTTGAGATTATTATCTTCTTAATTGTTTTAAAAAATCAACATTAAGTATACTGAAAATTATTATTATTATTATTATTATTATTATTATTATTAATAATAATTCTATAATGTTCGGCTTTTAATGAATAGAAAATCTTCAAATATTGTAATTACTTATATTTAATTATTAACTTTTTTAATAATTTTGGATAATGAACGAGTATTACTATATGAGTTTGGATAGACGTATGATATATTTCTATTTTAGCGAAGGAGACGACGAGGACTGTTACGGGAGTGAAGACTAAGAGCATGAGTGAGGGTCGTGTTTCTTCAACATCATGAAGAAATTGTGGTGCCGCAGGGAACTTAGTTGGTTAGAATGAGCGGTGATAGTAGGGATGACAATGGTCGGATTTTTACGGGTACCCGCGTTTTACCAAATCCCGGTGGTACCGATTTGGGAATTATTGAATGATTTTAGAACGGGTATGGATTGAAGCATTTAAATCCAAGGCGAGTTTGGGTCGGGTTTGGACAATTACCTCCAAATACCCACTATCTAAATCCATTTATATACATGAAGATAAAAAAAATATTATATACATAATTTTGTGATGTATAATGAAGATTTAGTATTTTATGTAGATGTTGATTGATTCATCAAACATTTTGTTAGCAAATATATTTTTTTTGAGATTATTTTAATGAAATATATTGAAACATGTGTTTTTTTAATTATAATTATCATATATAATTTTTATTTTTACTATTTAATATTGTATTTATATTTTATTATTAGAGTTTTTAGCAGGTAATTAGCGGATACTATCCAACAGGTTTGAAATGGGTAAATGTTTAAAAATTATTTTTTTAATTGGATTTGGGACGAGTAAGGGTTGAGAAATTATAATGGGGTTGAGTTTGGGAAATATTTAATGGTGGGTACCCGACCTATCTAATTCCTAAGTGATGATGGTAGTTTTCATTTTTTGGGTTTAAGGAGTCATTTCGAAATAGACAATATCTATTCAAAATGTAAACGACAAAAATTCTGAGTCGAAGGATTTGAAATGTTTATTTAAATGTATGAGTAGTTACATTTCTCTTTTATATTGTATTGTATTGTATGAATAGGGAAAGGATTTTGTTATTTTGATTTCCACTTGCAATGAATTGTCGTAGAAAATTTCTATTCTTTTTAAAATTTGTTTCTGGAAATGACAATTATAATATAAGACAAACACGTGTATAATATTCCATACGTTGATTCCGTTAAGTTTATATAGGTTTACATAGGTACAATACTCCCAAGTTTCTTCCAAGTGTGGGGAGGAATAACAATGAAGTAGTTTGATCTATAAATAATATTGTAATCTTATTTGAACACTATATGAGATATATCAACTGTATAACAAGCATGTTAGATATTCTTTAGTTAGTATTTTGAGATTTATTTTAATAAAGTTTTATACTATAATTTTTTTAAATATATAATATTTATTGTTAATTTTAAAGTATTTTTGTATTTTTAGTTGGTAATTAACGGGTATTATCCAACATATTTAAGATGACTCGGGCGGTGAAGTCCATTTTAATTGGATTTTAGATAAGTATGGATAAAGAAACTATAAACGAGTTCAAGTTTGAGAAATATTTTATGGGTGGGTACCTATCCAATTGACATTCATAGATTTGGGACAGGTACGACTATAATAATTGTGATTTGAGATTGAGAATAGTACTCCCTCCGTCCACGAAAAAGATGCATGTTTTGCCATTTTCATATGTCCATGAAAAAGACGTCAATTCATTTTTGGTCAATTTTCTCGTAACATTTACCCTCCACTTTATCACTTATTCACTTATTTGTCATTGTTGGTCCACACAATTTACTTTAGTTTAATTCTCCACTCAACTCAAGTGGGAAATTTATTCCACTCACTCCACACATAAACCATTTATTAAACCTTTTAAGACAATTTAAAACTACTGTATATAGTAAGTGGGACTCTTACTTCACTCACACACACTCCAACAATTTTATTAAATCATGTGCTAATCCTGAAATAGACGTCTTTTTTCGTAGATGGATGGAGTAAATTTGGTGATTTTAGTTGAAAAAATGGGTACAATCAATCAAGTAACATTATCACTTCTTAATTTGTTTTATATTATAATTTGATATAGTCGTGTAACACTCTTTTAATGTCGCAATATTATCACTTCGATATAAAATTATTTTTTAGATTGATACTTATAAAATTATAATGTAAAGTGATTCCCGTCGAGCATCGACGGGTCGTTTACCATCAATTGTTTGGGGTTGCCCAGTCACAAAATCAAATTGAAGGAGTGATGCATCATCATGCTTATTAGAAATATCGATCCGTCGAATGAGCTTTGCAGATACCAGGATGATAGTAACTAATCTCAGGAATCGCATAATTGAAGCCAAATTAATTTCAGAAAAGAATGTGAACAGAAAGTTTCCAATAACAAGAGTGATCACGAGCCCGGCCCTCAGATTTTACTCAGGGTCAATCTCTTTCCAATGCGGGACTATAGCTGCCCAAACTTGTGTTTAGTCATGATTAGTTGTACGTTGTTATCTCACGAGTCACTAGCAAAAAAAGTCTCAAAATTTTGATATATGACGATGACAGTATGGCGCATGACACAACAATTAACGTGGTTTATAATGAAATTCTCAATAGATTGCGAGGTATTTGCAATATTAGTTATTTTAAAAATTGATTATTATTTCTTGAGAGGGAAAATTGATTATTATTATTATTATTATTATTATTATTATTATTATTATTATTATTATTATTATTATTATTATTATACGTAGAGTAACACACCTGTGCAACCGGTCTCATGTGAGACCGGCGCGTGGTGCGTGCACTTCACGTGCGCACTTCCCACGCACGGCGTGTATTGTGTACGTACCCTATTTTTTTCAATTTTTTTTTCGATTTTTTTTTCAATTTTTTTTGCAATAA
Organism: Schizonepeta tenuifolia; assembly: GCA_029490685.1. Classification (NCBI taxonomy): domain Eukaryota; kingdom Viridiplantae; phylum Streptophyta; class Magnoliopsida; order Lamiales; family Lamiaceae; genus Schizonepeta; species Schizonepeta tenuifolia. Next base: position 111,244,058 of record CM055956.1, read on the forward strand.
GTTCATATGCACACCACCATATATTTATATGCACACCACTTAATGTTCATATGCACACCGAAGAGTATCGATATGTACCAACTTTTTTCAGTTTTTTTTTATTTACATTTTTTTTCTTTTTTTTTTCGGCTACGATTTTACGGCACCGCCTTCACTCCGATTACTAATATAAGGATAATTGTCGGGCAATAATTTGAATTTTTCAGCTTGCTCCAAGACCTTCGGCCCCCCTCGCTCGAATCTTGACAAAAGAAGAAGCGGCAAACAAAACAACGAGAGGCAAACAAAAAAAAGAGTGCAAAATAAATTTGGAAATTTAAATAAACAAAAATAAAAAAATTGGTTGTGCATATGCAATTACAACATGATGCATATCGGTGAAAATGGTTGTGCACGTGGATATACTTTGAAGTGAATATGACCTGATCATAATAAAAACTGGAAAAAGGTTGTGCATATCAACATAACGAAAGTGCAGTGCATATGAATATATGGTGATGTGCATATGGACTTATTGCAAAAAAAAAATCAACGGTTGACCGGGTCAACTCGGATCCGGACCGGGTCAACCCGATCTCACAACCGTCTCACTAGAGCATTTGCCTTATGTAGGTGTTTACTTTGATTTCTTTTGGTTTCTTTGCCGTTGAAAGAAGTGAAAGAAATATGGTCTAGATATAATTAATTAAATATGGTTTTGGATATATATTAATTAATTAATAGTTGGGCTATTAGATTAATTAATTGGAGACAAAAGAAAAGTTCGGCCCATATTACCTAGGGTAATAAGCGCCGCTTATATTCCTATAAGTATAGGAATTTTGTTTTCTTTTACTAGTGAATTACGAATTATCATTCTCCACTCCAAAACTAGGGTTTAGTTCTTAGAGAAATATTAGGAGCACTACGTGATTTGATTCGGAGAATTTCTAGCGTTCTTGAATCAAATCTGCACTGTGGAATTGTTCCTGCATCAGTTCAACACTACACGTGGATACCATAGTAGCGGATTCAGTTACAGCAATTGGAACGAGTTGATAATCTACACAACAAGTAAGTTTTCCTTCTGTTGTGATCATAGAAATCTCCACACACGAAATTAATTGTAAATCTTGATCTGTTTCTTAACAATTAATTTCGCTGCGTATCATTAGATGATGTCAAGATTACCCTACAGTGGTATCAGAGCCAAGGGCTCGATTTATAATTTATTTCGTGTACTGTAATTAATAGATGGGTTTAACGATTTAATAATTCGTATATTAGTTGGGATGCTTTTTCGAACACATCTCTGCTAAGATTATTAAATTGAAAAAGCCTTGTCAAAATTAAAGATTCCTAGTCAAAATTGGCTGCATAGCTTTTGCTGACAATGGTTATTTTAATTAATTGAAATTGGAGTTTTGGTGTTTGTGGCTTATGCTGCAAAGATAAAGAAGACCAACAGAAATATTCCAACTGGGTTTGGAATAAGATCGCCGCCATACAAGCAGTAAAATACTCGCCGCCATAGCCGTTATTGACGGCTGAAGTCATGGCAAGAAATATTCCAACTGGGTTTGGAATAAGATCGGCAGAAGAAAGAGCGGCACTCGGCGTCGCTGCTGCCTGTTGCGATGAAGACAACGACGGGTTGCTTGAGGCTTGCCTCTGTGCTGCGCTTGACAGCCCGCCGTCGTCAGAGGTAGAGGGGCAGCCTTTACTGCCTGTATTCGCAACGCTAGGCGTCGATCTTCGGTCGTGAACACCTGCAAATTCCGGCGATTAAAAGGGCGTTAGGCGCCGCTATCTTCACCGGAATTGCAGCAGTTAGACGCTGCTAAAGGGACGGTAATGGGCTGCCGGGGCTTGCTTTTATGCTGTGCCCGACATCCCAACGCCATCGCCGGAGGCAGAGGGGCGGTCGGTGGTTGCTCCACCGTCCTTCCATTATGTTGCTGACTGCTGCTGTTTCATCCTCTTTGAAGAAGGTGGGGTCAGCTGCCTAGGGCAGCAAATTGGACTGGGTTTGACCTGGTTCGACCGGGTCTAACCCGGTTTGACCAGAAAATTAAATTATTTATTATTATTTTAGAAATAATGATTATAAAATAATTTATATTAATTTAGAATTAATATAAAATTTTAAACTCAATTTCATTTAAAAGATAAGTTTATTAATTAGATTAATAAATATTATCTTATACTTTAAATATTATTATTTTTGAAATAATAAGTATTATATATATATTAATTTAGAATTAATATAAATCTCTTAACTCATATTTTAATTAGAGAATAAAATTTTAATTAGATTAGTAAATTTTATTTGTGGAGTTTTTATGTGCTATTTTGTGTGATAAGCATGATATTTGATTTTATGCTTTATTTTAACTATAGTAATTAGAGACCGCTATTATGCCTGGGTAGGCGGCACCCAGTACTTGTAGTCCGTATTAATATGTCTGGGTAGACGGTGCCCAGTATATGTGGTCCGCATTTGTATGCCTGGGTAGGCGGCACCCAGTAATTGTTTGACAATTTGTATCACATAATAATATCCCCTTTTTTTAAAATATAAGTCTTATTTGGAATAATACGCGTCGTCCATTATAATTGATTGAGTGCAAAAACCTTTTCGATCAAAAGTATTTACACCAAAGTGTTTGCTCTAGTCTACAAGGCTAAGGCTCAATCATAGATGCATGGTGGCATCGTGTAATGGGGTTGACTTGCTTAGATCAGTTTTGGCGCCAAAGTGTCCAAAATGATTTAAGGGCGCAGATTAATTGGATTAATCAACCAGGAATTGCGAAATTGTTGTTGCAATTGGCTTAGAGGCCTACTAGGTGATATTATCGCAGTGATCAGCCAAAGCAGAGGCTGTGATAATATAGACCTGGGTCCTGGTCCACTAAGATTTATATTTGATATATAAATCTGTACTTTGCGTTTGGGGTCGCAGAGTGTGTCAAAATTAGTGGGAGCTAATCAATACAAAAGGCCTTGTTTGATTAGTGTGATATAAATGTGATCTTTGTTTATTCTGTTCTAATTTGCTTTTCTATTTATTCATTGATCAGATAAGAATGTCGTCAAATTTGTCTTTGAAATGCTTGATGGAGACCAACAAGTTGACTGGGTCGAACTTTCCGGATTGGCTCCGATGCTTGCGTTTGGTACTAAGGCAAGATAGAATTGAGTATGTCTTGGACAAATCAATTAGTGTCATCCCTGATAAGGAATCTGAAGAGTATAAATCGTTTGACGAAAATGCTCATAAGAAACATGTGGATGATGCTACTACGGCTCAATGTGTTATGCTGTCATCCATGACTTTAGAGTTACACAGGCAGCATGAACACATGTTCCCTTATGAGATGCTTAAACACTTCGAGAGCTTGTATGCTTCACAAGCTCAAACTATAGAGTCTGAGATTCTTAGAGATCTCTTCGAGTGTAAGCTCAAAGAAGGGGGCAAGGTTTCTGACCATGTTTTGAAGATGATCGGATTGATTGAGAGGTTAGCTGCGATTGGAACACAGCTACCCGTCAATATCTCAGTCAATATGATTTTGCATTCTCTGCCTGTTTCATTTGAAAACTTCATAGTGAATTTCAATATGAATAGTACGAAGGCAAGTCTGCCAGAGCTTCATAACATGTTGAAGACTTATGAGTCTTCTACCTCTAAGGGCAAATCTATTCTCATGGTGAGCTCTTCTGCAAAATCTTCCAACTCAAAAGGGAAGAACAAACAGAAGAAGAAGAAAGCAGTGATTGCTGCAGCTTTGAAGCCTAAAGGGGGAACTCAGAAAAAGCCGAAATTTTCAAAGGATGAGTGTCTGTTCTGTCATGAAAAGGGACACTGGAAGAGAGACTGCCCGAAGTTCAAGGCACAAGGTGCCTCGGGTACGAGCTCAGGTATGTTTGTCATTGAGATAAACATGTCTATTAATAATTCACATTCCTGGGTATTAGATACAGCTTGTGGCTCACACATTTGTAATAATGTGCAGGGGCTAAGTGATAGCAGGATGGTGAGACCTGGGGAAGTCGATCTACGCGTGGGAAATGGAGCAAGAGTTGCTGCTGAACGTGTAGGGACTTATAGATTAGATCTTCCTTCGGGAAATAGACTAGTTTTATCAGATTGTTATTTTGTTCCTTCGATTTCGAAGAACATTATTTCTGTACCTATGTTAGACATTGAAGGTTTTGACTTCCATGTTGGAAACAGAAGATGTTCGTTTTCATTTAATGGAATTGTTTATGGAAATGCCACTCTTATGAATGGTTTATATATGCTTGAATGCGAACAAAATATTCTCAATGTGCAAAACAAACGTCCTAAGCTAGGTAATGCAAATAGCCATACTTATCTTTGGCATTGTAGACTTGGTCATATTAATGAGAAGAGAATTGCAAGATTAAGAAAATTAGATTATCTTACATCATTTGATTTTGAGTCTTATGGTGCTTGCGAGTCATGTCTCAAAGGAAAGATGACTAATAAACCACTTTCTGGGAAAGGATTACGAGCCAAAGAAGTGTTAGAGTTAGTCCACACAGATGTGTGCGGACAACTTCCGATACAAGCACGAGGTGGATATTCGTACTTCATAACTTTTACTGATGATTTCTCAAGATATGGATATGTGTATCTTATGAAACACAAAGCTGAGGCTTTTGAGAAATTTAAGGAGTTTAAGTTAGAAGTCGAGAAACAACTTGGCAAGAGCATTAAAACCCTTCGATCGGATCGAGGAGGAGAATACTTGAGTCAAGAGTTTACCGATTACCTGAAGTCACATGGAATCCGTTCAGAATGGACCCCTCCTGGGACGCCTCAAATAAATGGAGTATCCGAAAGGAGAAATCGAACTTTATTGGATATGCTTCGATCCATGATGAGCTTCTCAAATCTTCCCACATTTCTTTAGGGTTATGCCTTACTTAGTGCTGCTTATATTCTGAATAGGGTTCCTTCTAAATCAGTTGAGAAAACACCATATGAGTTATGGTGCGGCAAGAAGCCGAGTCTTGGGCATATACGGACCTAGGGTTGTCCTGTATTTGTCAAGAAAATGATGACTGATAAGTTGGAATCTAAAAGTGAGAAATATTATTTTGTGGGATATCCTAAGGAAACTAGAGGATATTATTTCTACCATCCCGGAGATCACAAGGTGATAGTCTCTAGAAATGCGATGTTCCTTGAAGACGATTACGTATATAAGGAACAAAATCGTAATACGGTAGAACTTGAAGAAATTCGAGAACCACAAAATGACATAGAAGATGAAATCTTGCCTAATGGTATAGACAAGAATTCAGTGGGAGTCTTTGATGGTCTATTGGATGGGGGATTGTCTCTTAGCAGACGACCTGAAAACAATGAGAATCATCAAAGTGAAGATGATGCACAGGGTGCATCACCTCCATCTTAGAAAGAGCAAGAAAATAAAATTCCTGAAAACTCTCAAAGTGGTGGATCGTCCAACACACTATAATCTTCTCACATTCAGAATGACATGCCTAACCAAATACAAGGCCAACTCGATAGGCCTCAAAGGAATCGTCGTCCACCTGATAGACTCAATCTTTTGGTTCAGAACCAAAATGATGAAAATGAATTAGAGGATGACGATCCTAAGACCTATACCGAAGCGGTGACTGCCACCGATTCGGAGATGTGGCTTGCTGCCTTAGAATCTGAAATGGACTCTATGGGTTTCAATCTAGTCTGGGAACTAGTTGATGACTTGCCAGATGGGGTTATACCCATAGGTTGCAAATGGATCTTCAAAAAGAAGAGAGATGCAAATGGCAATGTTCAAACCTACAAAGCTAGATTGGTAGCGAAGGGTTATAGTCAACGCGAGGGTATTGATTATGACGAAACCTTTTCACCAGTTGCTAAGATCAAGTCCATTAGGATTTTACTTGCTATAGCTGCATACTATGATTTTGATATTTGGCAAATGGATGTCAAAACCGCGTTTCTCAATGGAGAACTTGAGGAAGTTGTCTACATGAAACAACCTGAAGGTTTTGTATCTAAAACTAGGCCAAATGCAGTATGCAGATTGAAGAAGTCTATTTATGGACTAAAGCAAGCATCTAGGAGTTAGAATATTTGCTTTGACAGAGCTATCAAAAAGTTTGATTTTGTCAGAAGCAAAGAGGATCCTTGTGTTTATAGTAAACGTGAGAATGAGAACATAGTTTTTCTCATCATATATGTTGATGACATATTGATTTTGGGAAACAATCGTCCTATGATGAAATCCGTGAAAGATTGGTTGTCTAGCTCCTTCATGATGAAGGACTTGGGTGAGGCCTGTTACATCCTTGGAATTAGGATCTATCGAGATAGACCTAATAGGTTGTTGGGGCTGTCACAGTCTACTTACATAGACAAAGTACTAAAGCGTTTTTCCATGGAAAATTCCAAGAAAGGAAATCTTCCTATGGGACATGGCATCAAATTGTCTAAAAAGGATTGTGCTTCTAATGAAAAGGAAATTCAATACATGAAAAGGGTCCCATATGCTTCAGCTATAGGATCAGTAATGTATGCCATGACGTGTACTAGGCCAGATGTGGCTTATGCGCTTAGTGTGACTGGCAGATTTCAGCATAATCCTGGTGAGGAACATTGGAAGACTGTCAAGACTATTCTTAAGTACCTTAGAAGGACTAAAGAATACTTCTTAGTCTATGGTGGGCAGCAAGAGTTGTCAGTTACTGGGTATACTGATGCTAGCTTCCAAACAGACCACGACGACTATAAATCTCAGTCTGGCTATGTCTTTATTCTAAATGGTGGGACAGTAAGCTGGAATAGTTCCAAACAAGAGACACTTGCCGATTCATCCACCGAAGCCGAGTATATTGCTGCATCTGAAGCTGCCAAGGAAGCTGTTTATTTGTTAGAGTTCGTGAAGGAACTAGGTGTTGTTCCAAGTGCCGATAGTGCTATACATTTGTATTGTGATAATAATAATAGCACAATTGCGCAAGCAAATGAACCAAGAGCCATGAACAGAAACAAACATGTTAGGAGAAAGTATCATCTGATCAGAGAAATAATAGAGAGGGGCGATGTGAAATTAGAACGAGTACACACTGACAATAACCTAGCTGATCCATTTACCAAGCCATTGTGTATAGCAAAACACAATGGATATTTTGAGAATTTGGGTATTAGATATGTTGGTAATTGGCTTTAAGTCAGTGGGAGTTTAAAGTTAGCATGTCTTAGAAACAATTTTGTATTGAGACATAAATACTTTATCGCATTTATTTATAAATTTGATTTCTTTTGTGGGCTTGTGCATTTATTTGAATAATTATTTTGATTGTTTGTTATTATTCTTATATTTGTTCCCATGAGTTAGTACTGTCGTTAATGGTGTGAGACATTAATGATTTAGTTTAACTCTAAAATGCCCTAACCAATGATTATCAAGATTGGGATATTGATAATATGTTATAGGTTGGCATGTGGTCTGCATCACATTCTTTGAGAATGTAGTTAGTCTCACGACTATGAGATATTAGATACTCGTGATGGACACATGGATACTTTGGAGAGTATTGATATACCCTACTATTAAATCATTTGTTCTAGTGTCTATGATTTATTAGTATGTGGAGTATGTAATAGTCCTTTTACTTGAGGTCATTATTCATTTTATTTGTTAAGTGGTGTACTTTGACCAAGTACAAAGCTTGCACTCTGAAAAGGATAGATACGGCTTGTGTTGGGTACATTGTGAGACAAATGAAAATGGTAGTTGAGCCAAGAATAGGATTCATTCCTCGATTGGAAATTTGAGAAGAACACTCATTTTCTCTATATTATTTGACCATTAAATCATTGGCCAATGCAAAAGATATATTCAATTAAAGTAATTGAATATGATCAAATGGGTCATATAATAAAGATGAGATAAATTGATTAAGCTATTTGGATAGACACGTGGCAGATCCTAGGCTTAATCGAGTGGTTCATGAATGAAGGGATATTACATAAACTTCATATAAAGGTAAAGTTTACAAAATATGCGTAAACATTCTTCATATATCGAGGTCGCTATACAACGCCGTCTAGGAGTTTTGTATAGACTTTAATTTGATTATCGTCGATAATGGAGGCCTATAGGGTCACACAATATGTGTTTTGTTGATCTGCTTAAGGGTGCAAGATTAGTGCGTGATATTGATATCCAATGCTAGACCAAATGGGAGATTGAAAGAAATATGGTCTAGATATAATTAATTAAATATGGTTTTGGATATATATTAATTAATTAATAGTTGGGCTATTAGATTAATTAATTGGAGACAAAAGAAAAGTCCGGCCCATATTACCTAGGGTAATAAGCGCCGCTTATATTCCTATAAGTATAGGAATTCTGTTTTCTTTTACTAGTGAATTACGAATTATCATTCTCCACTCCAAAACTAGGGTTTAGTTCTTAGAGAAATATTAGGAGCACTACGTGATTTGATTCGGAGAATTCCTAGCGTTCTTGAATCAAATCTGCACTGTGGAATTGTTCCTGCATCAGTTCAACACTACACGTGGATACCGTAGTAGCAGATTCAGTTACAACAATTGGAACGAGTTGATAATCTACACAACAAGTAAGTTTTCCTTCTGTTGTGATCATATAAATCTCCACACACGAAGTTAATTGTAAATCTTGATCTGTTTCTTGATAATTAATTCCGCTGCGTATTATTAGATGATGTCAAGATTACCCTACAAGAAGTTGGGAGAAACTGAATACATGTCCTATTTTCACTTGAATTCTTATCATGGTATGCAATGTAACAATTCTTTTAGTGATTTGTCATCATACTATATGACTTTAAACAAATTATTTAATTATATTTTTAAAATAATGTATTATAATGTTAAGTGACTCCGTCGAATTTCGATAGATTACACACTAGTATTTTATAGTATTAATAGAGGATAGTTGCGTAGATCTCCTCCAATTTAAGAGGATTTTAGATAAATTTTTTAAAAAATTGCTCTTAAATTTGCCTCTAAAGTGTTCTTTTATGTTATTCCTAACTTCTATTTTACAAATGTATACGACGAGAACATGAGACACTTCTCCCCGCCAATTTTACTCCTTCATATAATACTCTATTGAGTTTACAATCAAGAGACAGTTTCATTTTTTAATGTGAGCACGAAACAACCATAAATCAGCTGTTGACTTTCGCGTGTGGGAATGATGACTTTCTTTCCTCTCATCTCAGAATGAGGGAGGCATATATCAAAAAAAGAAAAGAAAAGAAAAAAAAGAAAGAAATGAGGCAATATTTTCTTCATTCAATAAATAAATAGCCGTTTTATCTCCGGGGGGAAAATAACAGTATTTTTCTTTATACTGTATAAAATAAAAGGGTAATGATATTCGGCCACATGGCCGACCACACGAGCTAAAAATGGTAATATAGGTTTTTAAAATGGAAATATATCCTAATTGTGAAGCACAAACCCTAAAGGGGAAATGTGATTATTTTCATTTTTATAGTCAACTTTCCTTTTTTTACCCGTGTAGCTGGCCACAGTGTGGCCGGATATCTTTATTCAAAATAAAAAACATCTTTAAAAAAGATTGACACTTACATATAAAAGGAGAATTCACCTTCAAAACTCACTAAAACCCTATTCTACCGAGGTCGATTCACGTCGCCATGATTTTGGGAAGAAATCTGTCCAATTCTTCATCTAAATTCCTGCCTTTCTGTTTGATTCACGAAATTATTGAGTGCTGCGGTCCAAATGAAGCAATACTCGATTGCTCGTGAATGCTTCAGAGGGGGATGCTGCTCTAAATCCCTACGCATTGAGCATAGCGATTGATTTAGGGTTTGCGATCTTAGGCGGGCGTGGTAACCTTCAACGTTCTCATCAAAGGTCTTGCAATGTTTTAGTTGAAGTGTAAATGTTAGGTTGAACATCTATTTGCTTCTTCCATCCGTTGTGGATATAGTGAAGCAAATAGATGTTCATCAGAACATTTTCACTTACGATGCAGGGATATTGGCAAAATCGATGAAGCCATAAACGTCATTGTTCGAGCAGTGAATTCCCGGGTGGGGTGAAGCTAACTAGCTTGATCAACGGGTATCTCATCGGCTGGATGAAGTTTCGCGCGTTTATGAGCACAAGGAACTTGTCCCGGTTTAAGGTAATCTTGCAAACTTTAATCTCTAAATAAGTGTGTTTTTTCTTGCCAATTTGGTTAGTTCTAAGTAAGGACGTTTAATAGCTGATGTTGCAGAGGCTGTCATGTTAGTGCTATTTTGCTTGAATTAATGCATGTTTTTTGCTGTATTCAATGCAATTGTCGGCTGCTTGTAAATTGCAATTTGTGCTTGTTAAATTGAGTGACAGTCTCAGAAATCTTGGTTCTTTTGAATGAGTAGACATTCTTTGTGTATTCTTGCATAGTTGCACTGGCTTACTTGTATAATGATCAACTGGATAGAAGCTTCTTGTACACGGTTAATTGAGGCGGAGTTTTCTTATGGTATCTTCTTGCTTAGTTCTGCTCTAGGCCTCAATTAAGCTTTACTTTGGCTTTCTCTTATGCTCAGAGCAGCATATTGTTTCGAGAAATTATCATGATATTTGTTTTGAATAGTGTTAGGAAACCATCTAGTTGTTCATCGTGATTCTTGATGCTGAACTGTAATAATGTAATTTGGATGTTTCTTGATGAAGTTATGTAATTTTGAGAAGTGGCTCTTGCATGCATATGGTTTGAATGTGGATCTGTAACTCATTGTCAGTTTGGGCATTTATGAGATAGGTCAGAGTTGTTCGATTAGGGATTTACTATGATGCTTGTGATTTGCTATCTTCACACATTCAAGATTCATCATGTCATCTCTTCGTTATATCATTTCTTTTTTTAAACAAAACTAATGATGGGCATGTCAAAGTTGCTTCTACGTGTATTTAGAGTGTTTGCCCTTTTCATTTTCCTATATTTAAGTATGATTCTTGAATGGTTAACAAATTTAGAGCTATATACTCTTATGAGTTGTTCTGATGAATTTGTCACTTTTCTGGTTGTTTCAGAAGGTTGTGCTCTTCAGTCATGGCCGTCAAAAGGTGTCTTCAAACACTGGGTGCAATTTCTTCATTGACACGCTTATGTCTTTTTGAATTTGTTGTTGATTATGATCTGTCATTTGCTGAAATTTGCCTATTTCTTCATTGACAGTAGGATTTGTTGAATTTGCTGTTCTTGCTTGATTTGCTATTGATGAGTTGTTATTCTAGATGATGAATTTGCTATTGATTCTGATCTGTATTTCTGCATAATGACTGTTGGTGCATTAGCATATCATGAATATGTTTTGGTGTAAATCTGCAGAATGACTGTGTTGATGAAAACCTAAATTGCATTAGCATAACTGCTGCATTAAAATAAACCTTTTTTTAATCATATTTTGATTCAAGAATTTAATCACCCAAAATTTTCTAATCACTCAGCAAAGATCTCTAAATCTTTGCAAGTTTTATCTCTGAATCCGACCTGAAATGTGGCTTTCACTAAGCTGGATTGAGGTTGGTATTCTATTTTTCTTACGACTTCTATGACAGGAATCTGTGAGATTTTAATTTTGCGGCAAAACTGATATACAAGTATCTTTGTTGTTCTTTTGATAAGAAATTGATAGTATTTATTTAATCATAGTAGTCGTATTTTTCAAAGAACTCTCATTCCTTAAATTTGCTATATGATGTGTAGTGCATATATGTATATTTTCAGTACTGTTCCTATCGCTATGATAATATTAGCATCATTATGCATTTTTTCCAAATGTTTCATATCTTGCTACTGTTTGCCTTTTTCTTTTTATTTCTCCTTTATTTGTTTTTCGAATATTTCTACATGGAATTAAGGATAGAAAAAAGCTTGTAAGATTAAGACTCTTACACAAGATTAATCTTTTGCTGCCCCTTCACCATTTGTTATTTCAAACTCATTATTACTCCTATTTTCTGTGGTTTTGCAGCAACCAAAATTATTTGATGGTTACACATTCTATTTCATGGGAGATTTCACACCTACATACAGAGGATATCTTCATGATGTTGTGATTGTTGCTGGAGGAAAAGCTCTGAACCCAAAGCCTGCTGCAGGAGATTGGACAGCTGCATCAAACAAAACCTTTGCAACGAACTTCATCCTATACAGTGTCAATGTTGTGCATCACATGAGGGTAAAAACATATTTATCCCTACTTACACATGCTTATTCATACAATCTTTCCAAACAAGTTCATCACATTTGCATGCTTTGAGGCTTTCAAAGTTTACTCTTTGTTTGTTCGTTAATTAAAAATCTCAATTTGAACCTTTTCTTTTGTTCATGGTAGCTTTCCAAGTATACAAATACAATGTATGAGAGATTTTGAGTAATATAGTTAAATTTATCCCTGGTGCTATTTATATTCAACATGCTTGAGAAACGACAATAAAGCTTTGGGATGCATTATATTCTTTTTTTGTTGTCCTGTGAAATATGATGTAGCTCAAATTAAGATAATAAAAAAGCTGGTTTATGAGTATTTGTTTGTGTACATTTATGTTTGTGCCGAAGAATTTCTAATTCGTCGTTCACAAAAGAAAACTTTTACCAATCACCTGTTCACTTAATATTTATTTCTTATATGTATGGATGATTCAAAATATGGAATTTTTGCATGCTAAGAATTCTATTTCAGCACAAAGAATTAGATTACTCCGTAATCCGTATCCGTCGATGATAAGATCAATGCACATGATTTTGCCTTAAATTTAGTTGTATTTTGTAATTATCTTACTATATTATCTTTTAGAGTATTTAAAATATTTGATATTAGAATTATAGATTTTTTTTTATGTGATGCCCGTCCATCACGCAGGACGGCAATATTAAAGGAAAATAAAGGTTTTATTTACTTATACTAAGGTTATGGGCAGCGGCGCGCTCGCGTGCGCGATGTGCGAGCTCGCACCCCTTTGCTGAGCACCGAGCTCGCGCTCTCCCAAGCTCAATGCCATGTGGTGGCCGCTGGTTGGTCGGCATAGCCGTTGCGATCGCCAACTGTCACCATTCAATTTTTTTTTTTTTTTTTAATTTCAAATTACAACTATATATATCTTCCTTCCCCACCCACAAATCACACACTACACTCTCTATGCTCTTTACTCTACACTCTTCTTTCTCAAATTTCCTCCCAAAATCGGCGGTCACCTTCTTTAGCCAAGCCCTCCTCACCGGCGGTCATATTTTTGTTCAAAAAAAAAAATGATCATAATGCCAATTTCAACTCCAATTGGCCATATGCCGATGATGTCGATCCAAATAACCCCAACCCATCTCGTCCATCCCCTCGACACAATTTTTTTTCTCAAATACCCCAACGAGATTTATTTTTGTTGCCTCAAGCTTTCGTCCCACAGTTTCCCACGCAAGGAGCCTATGTTCCTCACTTTCCGGCAGGTGCCTTTGTACCGTTTCAAGGGTTCGGAGCTGCCAATGTCGTTGCCCCCGCGAGCACCGGCTACCCTACGCATCCCGCTTCGTCGTCCGAAGATTTCAACTCGGCGGTGAATTTAACTGAGGACGGCGACGAGGTTCAAGTCACGGCGCCGGCAAATAGGAAGGGGAAGAAGGCGGCGACCTCCGGCAGTAGTCGCCGTGGTGGCCGTCGTGGAGGCGGTACGGCGGCGGCGGTGGAGTGGTGGATTCATCTTCCGAGGCCAAAACCGAAGTCTTGACTCGGTGTTGGGTCGACATTAGCCAAGACCCCATCGTCGCCAACGGCCAATGGAAAGATTCGTATTGGGGCCGCATTTTGGACCGTTACCGCGAGCTCCGCCCGCCAACTCATCAAAGAGGAACACGGCAAAGCTCCGCCAACTCATCAAAGAGGAACACGGCAAAGCTCCGCAACCATTGGGATCGAGTGAAGACGGTCTTAATGGACTTCAAACAAGTTTACAAGGAGTGCGAGATGGCAAACTGAAGCGGTGAGAGCAATGAGGACATTTTGGCCAACGCTTTCAATGAATGACAAATCTCGCGCAAAGCTGCCTTCAAGCACTTGCTGAAGTTCGCCATGATCTACTCTGCAAAATACCAAATCAAAACGGCGGCAAAGAGAACGAAGACGGGCGAAGATGGGAGCTACACCACTTCGGCGCAGGATTCGGCGACATGGAGCAATCCGAGCGCGAGCACACTGCGGTCCACCACTCCACTTTCTGACAGCGAATTTGGGTCGGAGCACTCTAGGTGGGTAAGAGGGAAGAGAAGGGGAAGGCCGGATCGAGCTCGGAAGCTGTTCAGTAGCGGGAAGTGTACGAGAGGAATTTGTTCAAGCGGCCACGAAAATGTCGCAGCATATGAAAGAATTTACTAGGCAACAAGAATATCATATCATCACGAGAAGCACCGTCGCTATGGCACCGGCCCAGAAGGAGTTCCGCCATGAATGGTCAAGAAGCTTAAATTGAAATATAGATAGCCCGTTGAAGAGTAGTTTATTTTTTTAATATGTTTAATGTAGTATTTAATTTTATTATAATATAGTTTAGTGTAATATTTTTATTTTGGGTGAAATAATTTTTTTTTATCATTTCATGTTTTTTAAATTTAAAAAACAAAAATGGCGAGCTCAACAAATTGGCGAACTCGCCACTGCACTTGACATTGTGAGCGCGCGCTGGGCCCACCAAAAAGAGCAGCAAGCGCATATTGCGAGCTCGCTGCTGCATGTGCCTAAAAGTACCGCAGCAGCTGCTTATGCCCACGATTTCACTTGCAAGCCCGCTTCTGCCATTTCACTGGCTCTCCACAATGGCATAACTCCGCCATTCTCGTGCGCATATGGTCATGATTTATTTGCTAAGCTGGCGTTTTTCTATTGGACTTCATAGAGTGAGAAAATAAAATTAATTATAAATGAATAAAAAATTAAAGGGAAAGCCATTCTTCAAAGAATGATACAATTGTGGGATTTTTGGAGTGCCAGCCGGCCTTATAAATGGGTTGGTGCTCACGAAATGGTGGCAATGTTGTGAATGTTGTAAGGTTGCGTTTGTTTTTTAATATTTTCCTTCCTTACGAGTGAAAATGATGAATAAGAAATAGTGGAATTTAAGAAGAAAAAAAAGTATTTAGTGAGAGAGATTTTTATTTATATTTCCATTTATGTCTAAGTGGCGGGATAAAAAGTAATTGTTTTTAATTTAAAACCCGTTCAAGAAATTTAGTTTGTTTTTATAAACTTCCAAGCTATAATCTAATTCACTCGATATGAATTGAAATTGTTTGGTCGAGTCCATAATTATAGTATTTTGACCTTTTAAATTTAATTCACTCAATACGAAGAATGAATTCAAAAAATCACAACTCAAAATATTGACCTTTTTAATTTATACTTCTATTTTGCATTGAGTAATGATATTCGGTCACACTGTGACCAGCCACACGCGTAAAAAAAGAAAAGTTGACTGTAAAAATGGAAATAATCACATTCCCCTCTTAGGGTTTATGCTTCTCAATTAGGATATATTTCCATTTTTAAAACCTATATTACTATTTTTAGCTTGTGTGGTCGGCCACAGTGTGGCTGAACATAACCCATTAGAATTAATGACTTCAATACAAAATATATAACATTATTTAAGCCATAAACCTTTTTTTTTCCTACTTCCTCCTATCCATAACATAAGCTCTTTTGAGGTTTTGCCCAATTATTAATAAATAAGGTTAATGCTGGATAAAATTCTTAAACGACCTATACTATATATACACACAAAAAAAAGTAATCATCTAAACGATATATATAATGAATGGGAGGGGGTATATTTTGTTACTGCGCTATTAATACTTTGCTCTTACTAGCTCGAGTTACAAGAAATCTAAATCTTTTTTTTTTTTTTTTTTTTTTTTTAAGTCATAAATCCTCCACTTCATTGGATACGAACTTGTACAATATACTACTACTCCTCAAAAGGAATTTTGTGTATATGGCCTAAAAGTTACCGATATTGAAGAAAAATGGTCCATTTTTTTTGGTGGAGAATGTATCTATGATATTCGAAGTCATGACCGTTAATTACACGATTGATTTATGCAATTAATTATGATGATGCTTTTATCAAGGTAATGTAAGTAGAGCAAATGCATAGTACTGCAGTAGTCTCTTCCAATTTAAACTCTAAATTCTAGTTCTATAGCATTTGCACCACAGAAACAAAAAACCTAAGAATCTATAACCAATGACGAAACTCATCATCATAAACAAGTTGATCCATTTCTGCGACTCCTTCAAACCTTGCCTCATCAAGAATCCATCCCCATAAATCAAGCACTCCCCTTCAATCTTCTCCAAGCATTTCTCCTTCCCCTCTTCCCCTCCAAACTCATTTATCACAAAGCTTTCAAAAGGGTATTTAAAAACACTCAAGTACTGCATAAAATTCCAACACTTGGGTATCGAATCCTTGGTCAGAAAATAGCCGGAGAAGAGGAAGAACGCCCCCATCGCTCCTGCGATCACCGACATTCCGGTAATGAAATCCGGCACTAATGCACTGAAGCACGCGACGAAGGAGTTCGCCATTAGTATCGACATCCAAACGACGAGAGCAAAATAGAGAAACGACGATATATTTTGCCTCAGGCCGACGAGCCAGTAGACGGGGGCGGCGTAGAGCAGCGCGATGAGGAGGAGGAAAGGGAGGAAGACGAGGGTGTTTGCTACGACGTAGGAGGAGATTCGGTAGGCGCCTCGCGAAGTTTCTCTCTCTAAAATCCTTCTCTCTTGAAGGAAGATGGGTAGGGCTTCGGTTGTGGTTGAGATCAAGAATGTGAGAGTGAAGGCGAAGAACCCTATTTGGTTTTGCACCTTCTTTCTCTCGTTGTAATTTCCAAATGCATTGATGAAGATCGTTCCTAGCACGATTCCTGCTGCTAGTGATTGAATTGTTTTCGCTGCGAAAAGTTGTTTTGATCGGAAAATGTTGCTGGAGAATCTCTTGCTCAAGATCATTACCTCATCGAGATGGGAATTGCAGTAGAAATGATCATGATGTTCATGATTCAAGAAATGGTGATCATCAATTTGCGTGTGAATTACTTCTCTCTCTTCTTCCTCATCTTTGTATTGCAGAGCTTCGGCTGCATCAATGGCGAACTCGAGCACGTTGACACGTGGCGGGATGGCGTGGCCGGCGGCCTTGATCCTCTCCTCGAGGAGATCCAAGGAGCCATTGTGAAGAACTGCGCCATTAAAGAGCAATATAACATGATCGATCAAGTCAAGGATTCGGAATCCCGGTTGATGGATGGTCACCACGATTGTTTTCTGGTGATTCTTGGCCATTGATTTGAGGAGTGATATGACGTCAAGGGCCGACGCAGAGTCAAGCCCCGACGTTGGTTCGTCGAGGAGGAGAACGGTCGGGTCGTGCACCAAATCTACTCCGATCGACAGCCTACGCTTCTCGCCACCGGAGATTCCTCGGCTTGATTCATTGCCTACTCTAGCTCCTTTGATGTGCTCCAATCCGAGCTCCTTTAGAAGCTTTTGCACTCTTGCGGCGGCCTTCTCGCGACCAGCCTTGAGGCGGAGGCGAGCGCTGTAGGTGAGCATTTCCTCGACTGTAAGGAGTGGGAAGAGGGCGTCGTCTTGTGTGACGTAGCCCGAAACTCGTCGGAAATGAGCTACTTTCATAGGCGAGTTATTGACGAGGATATGGCCAGAGACTCTGGCCGGGACGATCATCCCGGATAGAACCTCCAACAACGTTGTCTTGCCGGCCCCACTGGGGCCGGCAATGGCCGTGAGTGCCCCCGGGTTGGCATCACAAGTTACGTTCTTAAGAAGGAACTTAGAATGGTGATCGTCCTCGAATGAGGGCAACCATTTAAAATCGTTGTATCTAGGAGATAATTTGTACGAGACGTTTTTTATCTCGAGCTTATAGTGGGTTTTTAGGTGACTTTTGATGGGTAGCTCCATATTGGTAAGGAAATGATTGGGAGCGAGGTAGAGGAGGGAGATGACCTAAGTCTTGAAATTAGGCCGTTTTTTTATAGTTAGAGAGAGAGAGAGAGAAATAGTGAGGTGGTGATGTGTGAGAATGCATGCATGAGCATTTATTTCATGACTCATTGCTCTCTTGCACTTGAGACGGTTGAGGTATATATATTTTTTTGAATTTATAAATTTGGACAGCTAAGCTTAATTAGTCAATCAAGAAGTGGTAATAATCATGTGGGCTCAAAATTGAATGTGTCCCACTTCACAAGGAGACGATTTTTGTTGGTAGCCCTATCAAGAGAGGGGGAGACACATGAATTGTTGCATAGTAGTTGTTGAGTTGCACAGTTTTGTGATAAGTAATTACTTGTTTGTTCCAAGAATAAAAAATATGGGTGGCTTCGATTGAATTTTGGTGGAGTTAATCGGATTATGACAGTTGTTTTATTAATTAATTAACGAACATATATATTATTCGGATATATAGTATTTTGGCGAGTTACTTATATACATATGTATGTTTTGAGAGTGTGTAACGACTTACGAAGAATTATGCCAACACTTCGAACAAAACCCTGATATTAATTGTTGATATTACCAGCGTGAAAATATTTATAATATCAACAATTAATATCAGGGTTTTCTCAAAAATTAAAGAGAAAATAAAATTCCTTATATACAACGTTTATAATATTATTAGAAATTTGCAATCTTTCTAATTTTTATTTACTTGTAACATATATTTGGAAATACTTAATAAAGAAGTTATTATTTTATTTAAATACTCTTAATTGCTTATTTTTGATAACTGAAAGACATTGTATCTATCAACTTTGACTCTGACTTAACTTACTGATTGTAGGCATATTTGTTTAAGTTGATTACAAAGGTTCTATTTATCACAAAAAAAAAAAAAACTTAAATTGCTAAAATCACATACCCCCAGAGAGCCAAGTAGTTAGTCCAAGTGCTTTTACAATTGATGATCCCGGTAACGATTAACTGGTGTATTGAGATGGGGGGATACACCAGTATATATTTTTCGTTTTAAAACTTAAACTATGGAAAACTGCTCAGTTCAATTTGCTCGACAACTGAGAAAGTCAGTCGGAGCTGATCGCACAGTTAGGTGCACAATTGACTTCTTTGACTGAGAGTCAGCTGTGTATTTCTGACTAAGGTTTTAAAGAGTTTTGCACTGCGGAATTTGGTGGTTATTTTTAGCTCGTTACTTAAACTGAAATCTTTTACTCGGAATGTCAAGTTTCCAAACACTTAGTGCAATTTTCAGAAAGACAGATTGTATGCTGGGTCAATTGGTTAGAAAATTGAATATGTAAATAATGAAAGTAAAGAACACAATATTTTTACGTGGTTCAGAGATTGACCTCCTACATCCACGACTTCCTTTTCGGGGAAGTAATTCACTAGATAAGCTTACGCGTGCTTATCAAACGTTAAGTTTGGTTTACGGGTACCAAACAACCTAACCTATTCGATTATGTGTTCGAACAAAACCTTGCAACACTTTTGCAGGCAAGTGTACAACCTATCTTAGATTATAGGTTCTAAGGGACCTAGTGTCTTTGATTACGGGTTCAAAGAGGGCCTAGAGTTTGGGGGTTGGAGGTTTTTCTAACTATGAAGCCTTCTACACTTAGAAAAGTGGAGACTTCTTCCTAAGGCTTAAAGACTCAATCTGCAAGAGAGAATCTGCTTAGAAATGGCAAGAAACTAAGATTCTAGACTCTATCAAAGTATGAGGATTCTGAGAGGCTAGACGGAAGAATAGGAGGAGGAATGAACTCTCTACTTCTACTGGTTATTCGACCGACGCTTGTTCTTGCTCTGTGAGAGAAATAATGCTCGAATTCCTTGAATGCTTCTTTGCACGTGTGTTCTCTCTTCTTCTCGCAATATGGAGACCTCTATTTATAGAGAGGGAGGTAAACTAGCCGTTGGAAAGAGTCGTTTGCCCTCTGCGAAAAAGTATGACACTCCACCTACTCCTCTGCAACCTTTGCTAAAATGGTAACTGCAATTCTTGCAATATGCAAGTCTCTGTGGTCGGTCTATTTATGGAAAGCTACAGGAGGGTGTCTTGTACTTCTTAGTAGATTTGAATTTGAATGTGAGCTCTTCTTCCTTCACCGTCTTTCAAGTTTTCTCTTCTTGACTTTGGGACGTCTGACTTCGACACAACTGCTCGACATGCATGAATTGCATGGATCAGTTCTAGAGTCAGTCGAGTTCTGGTCTGACTAACCAACTGCCTTATCAGTCTGGCTGACTTCTTCTGCTTGATCTTGTAAAGATAAAATCCATATACTCAAACCGTGAGCTCTAGCTAAGTTCAGACTTATGACTTTATCTATTCAATTAGGATCAGTTGGGTTTTAGAATAAATCAAAACATTTACTAATTTTTCCAAAAATAATTTTTGTCGCCACATATCTAAAACTATAAGTAATATGACCTTAAAAATACAAAAGTAATTAAAAATAAAATGTAAAATAGAAAAAGAAAGCAATCTCTTCTTCTCACGGCTTATTTTTCTCTTCTGTGCCCATCTTTGCTCCTGTAAACATAAAAAAGAAAACCAAAAACATAAAATAAAAAACACATATTAATTAATTTATTAAGTAAGTTATTATATTAGAAGTAAGAAAATATTATTAATTTGTTAAATTATAATAAATTTTATATAAATTTTTTGAGAGTAGAATGGTAAATTTTTTAGGCCAAACATTTTGTATTCGAGTCGAACGTGATCTTTAAATTTATGTTTTTAATATATCAATAAAGAAATAAATAATAGAATTATGCATCGAACTGTGGTGTAATGTCACCACGAAACACTGATATCAATTGTTGATACTACCAATGTGAAAAGATAAAGTGATTTTAATTAATATTTTAAATCATACTACCATTGATTGAATATGGAGGGACCAACAATATTAGTGAGATATGAAAGCTTCATGTATTTACTCATTCACTATAACCTAGGCAACTAGCTCGGATTGCAATTTGTCACAAAATGCATGCCGTTAAAAAAACACTTGGATTCCTCTGTTCTCGTTTTGAGGTCTCATCCCATTTTCACTAAATTTATCTTAAGTATTAATTTATATTTTCTTCAATTTTAATCACTTATATTTTAGTTTAGTTTTATAATTATTAGTTATGATTCATTCATTTAATTAGGATTTATATTTATTTCAGAGAGGGAAATTCTATTTTGCCACATTATGGCTGACTAATACGCACCCGTTGCGCGGTGCGGCCAAAATACTATATGTGTATGTGGGATGCCCTAGAAGAACACAACACGCTCTTTACGTACCCACAATCGGACTGGATTAGTCTTAACGGTAAGCGATGGTCGATCCCATGGAGAGTGAAGAACTATCTTGTTCTTTGCTGATAATAAGTCGAGTTGTCACGGGTCTCCACTTGTATTAACTACACACTTAAAAAAATATATATGAAAAATAAAAGGGTGAGCTTTGGGTTAGGTTGAATCCGTGTTGACATTTGCATTCGGTTATGGGCACACATGATCCGTCCATGCTCCGCATACCCTCTATGCGTGGCCCAAAGACATTTGGGCGTTTCAAGAGATCACACTCGACATTTAGGATGGTTGAATCTTGTATGGTCACTTGGTCCGAAGATCGCAATTTCCCTGTCACAAGACGTACTCCACTCCTCCTTAAATAGTCTGACATTCGGGATCACCCTACGATATATGGCGCTCACCAACCTTCTCATCCAAGATCCCAGAATGCTCCACCCAGAGCAGAATATAACTAGTGGCACGTCATTTTACATGAATTACATCCAGACCCTTCATCATTATACTCTATGAAGTGCGAGGTGACTCTCTTGACAATAACCACGACTTTATGGCTTGCCACAGTTGGTGGTGGATTGTTAGAAAAGCCCAAGACTGAGGTGGAACGATGTATGGGTACCATACGCCATTGCCTCACTATTTAGATCTACAACACTTCTTGGGGGTATTGTTCAGCTATTCGATCATGGTCATACTGGTCATTGCTTCCATGTACGCCTTGGCCATTGCTGGACATGGTACGCCCTTACCAAGCAGCTTGCGGTCTATCTGCTTGACTTGGACGGACCATGGATTCTGCTCAAGATCCTTTCGGAACCATTAAATCCAACCGAAGGCATTATTAGCCTCGCGAATGTCTTGACATGTCAACACTTGATCTTTTCCAATCCAAAACTCACAAAGCAAACTACTCACACGACATTAGAGTAAATTGCAATGCAATATAAACAAAAGATGAAAAACATAGACAAACTTTTTAAATAACGAAAAACTAGAACCAACTCTAGTATGCCCAGGGTGCATGCCCTAGACATGCTCTTGACAAGGAAATTGTATAGCGGGAAAAAATTCAAACCCTAGCATAAAAGTAGATTATTTCCTTGATTAGATTGATGTGATTTGATTGCTAATTGAATTAGACACCTCCCTTTCATTCTTGGCTAAGATTTGATCTTCTTTTATAGCCTCTGATCTTATTTCCTTCGCAGCAACACTTCTCATGTTTTTCCCATTATTAGCCACGCGTTTTACCTCTTTAGTAGTCAGGTTATATGGGTGGCAGTGTTCTCCAGATCATACCAGGTTACTTCTTCAGTATGGCTCACAACAGTTGGTACACTCCGAGGGCAGTGTCCAAGAAATCATCGCTTGGGTCCTCGCTATCTGTGGGCTTCTTTGGTGTATTCATTCGAATTTGTATCGGTTGTGCTTATATTTGGATAATCATGTGTATATGCCTTTCACGGAGCTTCTACTCAAATTTATTCGTTCTTTTCCCCTTAATGACTCAAAACAAACAGAAAAGACAAAGAAAAGACACAAAAATACACAAAAAATGTCGCCGCTTATTGACCACACGCGTAAGAAGATGAAAGTGAATTGACTTTTTGAATAAAAAATGTAAGCATTCAAGTAGGGGTGTTCGCGGTCCGGATTGGTGCGGTTTGATTGTAAAACCAAGTCAACCATAAAATATGGTTTGATGCTTTCAGTCCGTGGATTCCTTTCCTTTCTTTGACCAACAGGACGGGACCTAACCAAATCAAGATGTTTTAATAATCTAATTGAACTAAATCAAACTGTATTAATACGGTTTGGTTTAAGGTTTGTAAATATTAGTATTTGTTTTCTTACTTATAAGTAATAAGAATATGAGAGTAGTGCTATTTGGACACATTTTGGCCGGTCACACAAGTTAAAAATGGTAAAATAGGTTTTGAAAATGGAAACA
Source organism: Schizonepeta tenuifolia (assembly GCA_029490685.1). Taxonomy (NCBI): domain Eukaryota; kingdom Viridiplantae; phylum Streptophyta; class Magnoliopsida; order Lamiales; family Lamiaceae; genus Schizonepeta; species Schizonepeta tenuifolia. The sequence goes on from CM055956.1 coordinate 111,267,430, forward strand.
TATCCTAATTGGGAAAGCATAAACTCTAAGGGAAATGTAATTATTTCCATTTTTACACTCAACTTTCCTTTATCTTATGCGTGTGGATGTACCGTGTGACCGAATAGCTTTATTGTAAAAATATATATTTTAATTGTACTTATAACAATATTTCAACTTGGCTAATCTAGCAAAAATTGAAATAATATATTGAAACATTTGAAGAAGAGGTTACATCTTTAAAATACATTAGCTTATTTTTTTCTTAAAATAATCTTCTCCAACTTCCGAATCTGAGAGGTTAAAAGAAATAAAAGACTGAAATAGATTATTTTATTTATTTAAAAAAATAATTAATAAATATATTACAATTTTACGATTTAGGGTTTGATTTAGTTTGTATTTTTGATAAATCAAACCCGACATAAACTAAAATTTATTAAAAATCTAAAAACACACAATTTTAAAAATCATAAATCAAACCAAATCGCACAATACGATTTGGTTCGACTTGATTTACGGTTTAAACCAAATTATGAACGCTCCTACATTCAAGGATAAATTTGTCCCTACACCTCAAATTGTGCCCAACTAATTTGTTAATTAGGTGAAAATAACAAATTTTTCAAAAAGCAAAGTATATATATATATATATATATATATATATATATATATATATATATCACAGTTGAGACTATAATGATATTTTCCTCAAGACTTATGATTCCCTAATTAGGGTATAATTTCTTTTCAAAACCTACAATACCTTTTTTAGCTTATATGGTTGGCTACAATGTGTCCAAATAAAATAGTGTATACATCCCCCTCCACGATAAATGTAGTTCAATTTTCTTTTTCGGTCGTTCGAGATAAGTGTGGTTTCCATCAATGGAAATAACTCACTTAAAATGTTACTCTATTACCCTTTATTCTCTTTATTCTTTTTCTACTTTAAGAGGTCAAAGGTCATTCTCCAGGTGCAATCTTTCTACCATTCACTCTTCGTTTCTTAAAATTTGTATCACTTTCTCCGGATCATACTTATCTTGGATGGAGGGATTATTTTTTTTTAAAATATGATTTCTAGTATTAATAGTATATGTGTGTGCACGCGCTTTTGTCTGAATTATGATTTTGGTTTTATATAATATTAAAACTTATAACAAAAGTATTGGTGGATGAGACACATATTAATGATGGGGAGCAGAAGATATCATCCCATTTAAAAATGAATAAATCTATGTAGTCATATTATGGCTACCCATAATTTTGTTCAAATAAGAGAAAAAATTAATTTATTTATAATTTTAAGTTCTAAATGACTTATAATAGTTTAAATATTCAGTTTATACAAATTTATGTTGATAGTATTTGAATTTTGAGGCAATAAAAATGTCGATATAGATAATAAAGTGAATACAAAGATTTTTATTGAAAGAATGAAAGACTTATATATTTACACCACTTATGACAAAATTTAAGTCAATAATATGATAATAACATAAAATATATGTTTATACTTCTTAAAATAAATCAAAAAATTATCTAAATCGATTTATTTTCACATAGTTGACTGAATTATGACTAGCCATATTATGGCTAAATAGCTTCACTCTTTAAAAATTGCTATGATGTTTTTGTTTGTTTTTAATTGTTCGCCAAGTAGTAATTAGTTTTGCCAGTAGACACAATCATTTCCCATTTCATTTTTATTCGTTGCATTAAAATATAGTAAATGAAACGAAAAAGTCACCTTATATATAAACTAAAGGTGAGTAGTGACGTCTCTCATTGTCAAATAGCAGCTGCATGCTAGCAAGAACATTTCACCTGACCAATTTTTATTACTTTTTTGAACTAAAAATTTACAGAAAGTCAGAAATATTATTTAAATTTCGACTGAAGTTTGGTTATCCGATACATCGTTGTTGTAATTTATTAGACATAATTAATTATAATATTTAAACATTATTTTCCAACTTGAGACCCGTTGAAAATACATTCATAATAATGTATACTATCCGATCCATTTGTAGCCGCAATTTGTGAAACAGTCAATCCTTTTTTTTTTTTTTTTTGAAGGGAAACAAACGGTCAATCTTCTACGACAATACAAAATAAAAATTTTAAGTAGTTGATTTTTTTCTCAGCTGGGCATCTTTTTCCTTGGAGTATAACAATCATTTAAAGGACTCAAGTGGATAGTTAAGGCATTATAAATCTTTTTTTTAGTGGTTTTTGGTTTAATCGAGCCTGCGTGGAATGTAAATTTTACACTTTGTTTCATGATGTAGTGGCCCTATCCTGTGTAATAGTATAAGATTTCAATTTTACGTGGTACAGAGATTCTACTTACATAATGATGTTTAATTAATATTAAAGCAAACTTTTAGCCTTGCGTTGTATGGATTCTCTCTCGGTTCACGATAGCGGTCCTGCTTATCCTGCGCCGGCCATCAGAAAATGGCAAAACGAGGCCGACCACGTAAGGCTGCGGTACCGGAGGAGACACCAGTGATCTCAGGGACTGGAATTTCTAGCTCAAAACAAGTTTTGAGCGCTGAATTCGTAGCAAGCTCAAGTAAGATCAATGGAACAGTGAATTCCATTTTGGCTGATATTGTGATTCGGGCATCAAACCCAGAGGAGACAAGCGTAGATCTGACTGATTCGGAGGTGGAGGAGGAGGAAACGGAGGCAAAGACAGTTGAAATCCCCCAGCTCGTGAACAAAGGTATGAAACTAAACTACCTAGCTCCAACTTTAAAAAATGGAATTTCTATTGCTTGCTTGGATAGATCTGATGTTGGGAAGGAAGCCATGAAATGGAAGAACGCTATAATCCTCTATGTGATAGGTGATGCTCCAACTTTGAAATTTCTAAGTGTATTTTTGGAAAAACAATGCCAAGTGAATTCCCCTGAACTTTTCTATCATACGGAGGGCTATTATGTGGTTAGATTTCAAACTGAGGAAGAGAAAGATCGTGTTCTCTTCTCTGGTCCATACACTATCTCTAATAGGCCTGTTATAATGAAAGCATGGGTTCTTGGCTTAGTTTTGAGAAGGAGATACTGAAGGTTATACCTCTTTGGATTACCAAATCTTCCACTTCACTGTTGGGAAATGAATTCGCTAAGTAGAATAGGTAGTCTCATTGGGACACCGTTATGCGCTGATGAATGTACTACAGTACAGAAGCGAATCTCTTTTGCAAGACTACTAGTAGAAGTTGATATTACTCAACCTTTAAAGCAGGTTATCCTCATTGAAGGTGATAATGGAGAAAAAATTGAACAGGCAGTGGTCTATGATTGGGTCCCAAGTTTCTGTAAAACATGCTAAACTATTGGACATAATTGTGAGAGTAAAGAAAAAGCGAAAATTGCTATGAAGAAAGCTCAGTGGATACCAAAAGCACCCAAGACAGGAAAAGATAATGCTACAGAACCAAATGAAACTGGAATGAGTGATAAAGTGACTGAGAAGGAGAAGGCACAAGCTGTAGAGAAGAATGTTGATCTTGTGGCTGCAGGAAGTCAGAAAAGTGTGGACAGTGAATGGCAAGTGCCAAGAAGATTCGCAAGTCTATGCACAATAGGTGAGAATTCTAATAATGTCAGAATTGGAAACACCTACTTGGTGTTGAATCAAATGTAGGGCTGCTTATTCGGATAGTGATTTTCGGTTAATAACCGGCCGGTTAATGGGTAACCAACTAATTTCTTCGGGTCGGTTACGGATAGCATAATTTGCCTAATTCGGGTTCGGGTAACCGGAAATTCGGGTCGGGTAACCGAATAAGCAGCCCTAATCAAATGGAGTCAAACAAATTGCATAAAAAGGGCGGGGACCTTCTCTCCACTGGGGTTAAATAAAGATCTTGGTATGGAATGTGAGGGGTTGTAAGAAACCCCTCAAGCAGAAAGAGATAAGAATCTTTCTGCAAAATAAAAAGGTAGATGTAGCTGCTTTGTTAGAAACAAGGGTTAAGGAGGAAAAATTTCAGAAAAGTGTGGAAAAAATAAACAAGAAATGGGAGTATTTGAATAACTACGCCCATGCAATCATTGGAAGAATATGGGTAGGATGGAACCCCACAAAAGTTTGTATTCATCTAATGGAAAAATGGAGCCAAGTAGAAGAAAAAATTTGGCAACAAAAATCAAGGGTAGATTGATCCAGCTTGGTGATGCAAACACCAGATTTTTCCATGCTTATGCTAGAGCAAAACAGACTGGCAAAGCAATAAAACAACTGACAAGAGCAGATGAAACTAAATGCATGAATCAACAACAGATTTCTGAAGAAGTAAGGTCTTTCTATCTAAATCTGAAGGGATCAGCAGCTGAGACCTTGCCAATGGTAGAAAAAGAGATAGTAGCAAAAGGAAACTGCCTAAAGCATAATCAACAGCTCATGCTATGTGCCCCTTTTACAGACCATGAGATTAAACAAGCACTCTTTGGAATGAACTCACTAAAATTCCCAGGTATAGATGGATACAATGTTCTATTTTTCAAGAAGGTATGGAATGTGATTGGACCTGAACTCATTGCTGCAGTGAAGCAATTCCACCAAACGGGTTTCCTACCTAAACAAGTAAATCATACTTTACTCACTCTCTTGCCTAAATCTGCAAATGCAACATCAATGAAAGAGTATAGACCTATTGCTTGTTGCACTGTGATCTACAAAATCATCTCAAAAGTCCTTGCAAACAGAGTTCAATGTGTGTTGGGAGATATAATAAGTGAGAATCACGCAACCTTTGTAAAGGGAAGATCAATTTATGATAGCATTCTTCCGAGTCATGAGCTGGTCAAAGGCTACTCTAAAAAAGGAATATCTCCAAGATGCATGATAAAAATAGATCTCCAGAAAGCTTATGACAGTGTAGAATGGCCATTCCTGAGATATCTAATGCTTGAATTAGGTTTTCCCTCTTAATTTGTAAGCTGGATCATGGAATGCATCACAAAAGTCACTTATTCTATTTGTGTAAATGGAGAAATCACAGCACCTTTCATAGCCAGGAAGGGGCTGAGGCAAGGTGATCCAATATCACCTTATTTGTTTGTTATTTGCATGGAATACTTGCATCGGTGCCTTCTTGGTTTGCACTTGAACAAAGCTTTCCATTTCCATCCGAGGTGCAAGAGATTTGGTCTAATTCAACTTTGTTTTGCTGATGACTTACTATTGTTTGCAAGAGGAGATGTAAGCTCAATCCAACAGCTCATGACTGCCTTTCAAATATTCTCAAAAGCTTCAGGTTTAAGAGCTAATGATACAAAGAGTTGTGTCTATTTTGGAGGTGTGGGAGCTGCTCAACAAGCTTAGATTCTTCATGTGCTGGGTATGGTAAAAGGAGAACTCCCATTTAAATATTTGAGGGTTCCATTATCCACAAAGAAGTTGACCATCATACAGTGCCGGCCCCTAATAGCAAAAATATTGGCTCGAATTAATTGTTGGTCCTCTAAGTTGTTATCATATGCAGGGAGGAAGCAGCTAATTAAGTCAGTGCTGGGAAGTGTACAGACCTACTGGTGCCAACTCTTCTTGATTCTTCAGAAAGTCATGAAGGTCATTGAGAGTGCATGCAGATCTTTTCTCTGGTCTGGAAGTGCAGGGTTAACTAAGAGAGCATTGGTAGCATGGGAACGGGTTTGCTTACCTGAAAAAACTGGAGGTCTGAACATTATTAACATGAAACTATGGAATCGTGTTGCCTTATGCAAATTGTTATGGAACCTTGCCCAGCATAAATAGAGAATTTGGATTAAATGGGTGCACGAGTACTATATCAAGGATAAAGATCTCCTCACAATGAGCTACCCTTCTCAAGCATCATGGGTAGTAAGGAAGATCTTTGGAGCCGAAGCATACATAAGTGATGATGACAGGAGAGCTCAACTATTCTCCATGCAGCAATTCTCTATTCGAAGTACTTATCTACACTTAAGAGGAGAAGTTGAGAGAGTCTCGTGGTGTAAAATACTGAGTAATAATCCTCTCCCCCCCCCCCCCCAAAGTGTATCTTTATCTTCTGGCTTACCATTTTAGGGAGGTTGGTGACATGTGAGAATTTAGCTAAGATTGGAATCTTTGTGGAGAATCAGTGTAGTTTGTGTGGACATGCAGATGAGACCCTTTCCCATCTCTTCTTCCAGTGCCCATACTCTCACAAAGTTTGGAAAGAGGTGCAACGATGGGGAGGTATGAGAGGATATGTGGGAAACTGGGAAGAAGAACAAGAGAAGCTGCGTTTTTACAATGGAGCTAACACTGGAAAACAGCTCTTCTATAGGATGGCAATTGCGGCAACTATTTACACATTGTGGAAGGAACGTAATGCTAGAAGATTTCAAGAGATCCAAACTGATTCAGAGGTAGTGATTAGGCAATGTCACATGATCATTGCAGTAAGAAGCAGACAACATGCAAAACTGCGAAGATACTTGAAATTATAAGGTTTACTGTGTCGTTTTGAGATTATGAGTTTCTGTTGTTTTGGCGTTGCAGGGATTCTGTATTTGGTTTTGTAATGCACATTTGGTGAAATAAAATAAGTTTATTTACCAAAAAAAAAATGATGTTTAATTAATGATTTATTTATTATATATATATATATATTTCGTTGAAAAGATTATATAATAAGTTGGAAAAAATATTATCGCAACATCAATATTGAGAAGAGCCGGTGAATTCGAAATCAATGTTTTTGACTTTTTCTTATAATGGGAAAACACAATAAATTAATATGTCATAATGTTTTGACAGTGTTTACCAATATCACCTAGACGCAAATTTGGACATAACAAAATTAACGTGGAATGTCATATGTGATGTGACTCGGCGGAAAAAATTTCATCTATGCAAATGTTCATATATGATGGTGAGAGAGAGAAATGACAAAGTAAAAAAATATAAGAATCACTTGCTAAATACACTATTTTGGTTAGTTTCGTTTTCGTTTTTTTTTTCTTTTTGTTGCTTTTTTTTTATCGTTGGAACTTATATTTTTTTTAAATGACTAGCATGTGTAACGTGCGTTGCACGTGTGACTATTGTATAAAAATATGTTTATATTTGCGAGAATCCAATAAAAATATTAGTAAAACAAATTACTCCGTCCACAATCTATACTCAAAATTCTATTAAAAAAGATAATATGTGAATCTATAATCACATAAATTTTTTTTCTTGTTTGATCTTCTTAAGTGGAGGACTTTTTTTCTTCCTTTTGCTTCTAGCAACAAATTTGGCCAACGGAACTTGGTCCTCACTTAAAATTTCAATGTAATATTCAATCTTCTTCCTTGTGTATTTTGTTATATTGCACTTCATTAGACTTCACCTCATTCATTGTCTGTTTCTTTTGTGCAACTGTAGCACATTTTGGATTTTCAATTGATGCTTCATCTTGTACCTCTAGATTTAACTTTGATTCTTCAATATCTGCACTCATCAATCTAGTATATGTGTCCGTCTTGTCCATGGATAGCATTTTGGACTCCATTAACTATAATATTTAGATTTCCATTTGCATCAATGTTCACAGACTTGAGCAGAGTCACACAACGTATTTTACTCGATGTTTGTATGTTGAGACCTCTATAATATGCAGAGTTAATTTCACCTTGTGAAAATTCAATTGTATTTTGTATAAAGTTTAAATTTTTTTAAGATTTTTACGCAGTAAGTATTAAAGAAAAAAATACTTTTAATATTTATTTACCTCACTTGTTAACGAAATATATTCATTTACAGAGCATCCCACATGCTACAACCCCATCGAACATTGTCACACGTGTGTTATACTCATCGTCAACAATAGTCATTGTTATTCAATATCTGGATATTGTTATAACTAATGGTTAGTATATGTATCTTTAAAAAATGATTAGGGGTGTTTACTAAGCGGATAAGCTGGAGAGATAAAAATAATATAGGTTAATCAAGTGTTCACTTTTAGATTCAAGGATATCTCATAGTACATGATCATTGTTCATATTTGGAACTACACATGTGAGGTTGAAGGAATCATGAGATAAGAGTCAATCTCATTTTATTTAGTAAACGCCTCCTTAATATATTTGAATATTGTTTAATATTACCTTGGTGTTGTCTCAATAAGTTCTTCATTGCACTTTCTGCATATTGTAAGTTCTTCCATTCTCGTGGAACGATTTATTGAACCTTTTACATGCATCATACCAAATTAATGATTTATTTTCAATCTTGTCAACAATACCCCTAAAACAATATGAAACATCTTCTAAAGTACAACAACATAAAATAAATTTTTAATTACTCGTATTAATATTAACATAATATACAATTAAAAAAAAAGAATAGACAAACAAAATAAAAAGTTCATTCAAATAGTTACAAATATTTATTTTTGACTTTCTATGAGCCACAATTTCCCAAATAATATAGAATAACTATGAATTGAATATTTGAATAAATCAATATATTGTTTAAAAAATGAAAAACAAGGTCTTTCAAATCTTTCAAAAACATTAAATAAAAGAAAGTGACGAACAAGTGAGGTGGCTTATTTCCCGTAATGAAAATTATTTGTCCAAATGTTTCAAATCTAAAAGCACAAAAAAATATTCAATATATAAGAAATAAAAGAAAACGAAGAAAGTGAGATAGAGATAGTGCCTCAAGTAGTAAGTATATCTTGCACTACTAAAAAAGCTCTCATAGAGAACAGTACATACATAACGGTAATTCTGAAAAACTGTTATGTATGAGCGCCTTTTTTACATAGATAACTTATTTTTAAAAATTCGTTACGTATGTAGTGTTATGTATGATATATAATAACGGTATTAAGTCAACCGTTATGCCAAAGCGTTATTAATTAGACACATATATAACGATTTATCTTAACCATTATGTCTTTCGTTACGTATGAGCAAAATTCTACTAAACATATGTAACGGTGTCTTGAACCGTTACACACATATGTTATATATGTTATTTCTTATTTTATTATTTATTATTTTAATAGTACAAAAAATTGAAAAATTTCCAAACTTTATGCGCGAAAACAATATCTCTGTTCCCGCGTGTTCATTTCTTCTTCTCCCCCAAATTTCCCAAATTCCCAAATTTAGGTCGCCTGCTACCACAATCTTTAACCCTTGTCATCGCTGCTCTTTCTTCAGCCGAGGTGAACTTTCGCCATCATTCCTCTATTGCCATTCCTCCTCTGCCGCTGTTCCTCCGCCCGTCGTTTCCTCCGCCCGCCGTTTCCTCCTGCTCCCGTGGCCGCTACTCCACCCACCGTGTCTTCGCCACCCACTGAGGCACCGGTTGAGGCGCCGGCACCGAGCAAGAAGAAGGGTAAGAAGAACGCCGCCCCTGCTCCGGCTCCTGAACTTTCAAGCCCTCCGGCGCCGCCGTCCGAAGCTCCCGGAACATCTCATCCTTGCTCTTGCTAAATTGCGCTTTCAAATCTGGAAAATATGTCCTCTTTTCTTCCGCATTTAAGCCCCGATCTGTGATATAGCATGTATGAATCAACCAATTTTTGCTGCAAACAAGTTTTACTTCACTTCTGTAAGTCTGTTGCAGAAATGCCAATTTTCATATTTACTGTTTTTTTTTGTGGTTTTTCCTTTTATGCGTATAATTTATGATGTTTGATTTATTCAGGCATATTGGATGAGGTAGTTTTTCTGGTCTATGTTGCATTGTGTTAATGAAATGAGATGGAACTTTTGTTCCTCATTTGATCTTGATTCATTCTTATTTTTGTTACAATGCATTATCTGACTAGTTCTGCAGCTTTTATTCGATTAGAAATTTTGTAGCTTTTGATAGTTTAGCCATTGTTGGCTAATCAGATCACTTTTAAGTGTTAGATTTTAGTTAAATGTGTCTTGAATTTGTTTCAAATAGTAATTGTACTTGACTTGACTTGGACATGTGAACATCTTTGCATTTTTGCTTCCCTAACTATAATCAGTTAGGCATCATAAGATTGTTTGGTGCTTTTTAGCGTCTGCTTATCTTCAGAATTGTGGAGGATCCTCTATCTTATCCCTTGCCTAACGTGTAATGTGATGAAACACGTTTTCCATTAAGTTTCCCAAAGCATCACAATGTGAGCATTTCCATTAAGTTTTCCAAATTAACTATGTTATCTTCCAAACCATTGATTCTGGAGAAGCCTCACAGAATCATTAAACTTACTAAAACTTGAAAACTAAAAAGATAAAAGAACAGAGAATTGCTAACTTGTTAAATATGTGATGGTCCCGAAACGAGTTACTTATGTATGGGGGGGGGGAATACACCAGTTAAGATTTAAAAATTTAAACCTGAAAAATCACTTCAACTGAGTAAACGAGGACTCAGTTGGAATCTCACAGCTGAGTAAGCGACCTCAGTTGGAAGAGTGAGGCCGTGCGGAATGTGGTGGAAAATTAAACTCGTTAAAAACAACTCACGCAAAACAGCTCGGTTGAAAATGTGCAAATGAGATTTGTATGCCGGTTAGATTGATCAGATAAAAATGCAAAAGCAACTGAATAAAAATAAACACAGACACACAGAATTTAACGTGGTTCGGAGATAACCCTCCTACGTCCACGGGGAGATGTGAATCCTCACACCTCAGTCCAAGTTCTTCTGGACAGAACCACTCAGCTTACGCGGGTTGAGCAACCGTTAAGTATAAGTTTGCGGGTACTTATCGACCTGACAAATCAATTACAGGAAGAGTAAGGTCCTAGCACACTTTTTAGGGTGTGAGTGTGGGTGGAATTTCCAACTACAGCTCGATCACGAATGAGAGCTGGATCTAAGGCTTGAACGAATAAACACTCAAACTAAGATCTAAGACAGATTTTCACTCTATGAACCCTCAGCTACTAATGTTCTATCACTCTTGAACTCTCAGCTGCTGATGTTCTTAGAATGGGATTTTAGCAGATTTTTCTTTCGCTTGATTCTCTTGTGATTGCACTTTTCTCTCTTGCTTCAGTCTGTCTCTTGTATCTCTCGAATGAGAGAATGCCTCTATTTATAGGCGGAGAGAATCAACTAGCCGTTGGAGGAGGTGTTGATCTCTGATCGTTGATAGCGATGGCTTGTCTCTTGTTTCTGCAGACTTTCCCGATATGGCATCTGTGCTCTTCTGCTTTCCATCTGAGACATCCTTGTGTTGGGCCAGATGGGGTAATGACTGAACGGTCAAACCCTCATGTGACTTCCTATTGAAATTCAAATCTTAACCTTCCTGACAGTCAACCTTGGTCAGTTGGTTGAAAGTCTTGATCTTCATCTGAGTGGTCTTCAGCTGATGTTCCGATCTGATGAACTCTCAGCTGACCTTGAATTTCAAGCAGTTGATCTTCTTGTTTGAGTTCTACAACTGAGGTTATGAAACTGAACACTCAGCTGTCTTCGTTGTATTTACTTAGATTGGTTTGAGCCCTCAGATGACTTCCTTCTCATCTGATGTTCTCTTTCTCTCTGCTGCTTCTCATCTGATGAACCCTCAGTTGGTTTTCTTCTCAACTGATGTTCTGAAAACTTCCCCCTAATTGCATCTGAACACTGAGTTCTCAGTTGTATTTTGTGACAACTGATATTCTGTCTGAGTGATGCCTTGTTGTCATCTTCAGCTGGAGACCTGTAAAGATAAAATCTTAACTTTGCTCAAACAGCGAGCCTAAATTCTAACATTAGGTTCTGGCAACATCTACTCGGTTGGGGTCAGTTGGTTTTGGAATTCATCAAAACTTATACTAATAATTTTCCCAACAATATGCAACAACTTTTTTGTCTCCTGCTTTGCATCCTACTTCCACAACTGCTCCTGATCCATATATGTGAATTATTGAACTAGTTATGTTTAAGTAAGTTGGAGATGTTTCATGTAGCTTGCATTCAAACAGTGGCTGATCTCAAGTTTCTTTTTTACTTTGCAGCAGATTAGCCTACTCAATTATATATTCAACTCGGTTTTGGGAATTCAAAGAGTGGCTGCCTGAGTAATTTTGGAATTCGTTTTTAGGTTAGTTTCTTAATTCCTTGTCTATTCTCATGATTAGAGCTAGAAATTGCAGATTTTAGTGATATTGTTGTGGTTTTCTTATTTTTTTTTTTTGATACATGGCTGTGATTGAATATCTGAAATTGGAAAAGTATGTGGCAATATTTGATCTTAGGATATATGAATTGTTGTAGCTATATATTTGGAGTTCACTTGGATTGTTGATGGGATTCGTTGTTCTGCTTGATTCGTTTTTTTGTTGCCCTATGGATCTATTCGTTTTGTTTTATGACTGATGAAGTGCGTGTTGTTTTCATTTTTGTAGTCGAATTATGTTAAGTGAGGTTTTTGTGTTGTGATGCCATAAATGTTTGCTTTTTATACTTGAATGGTATATCGGCTGGAAACTTTCCTCGTGCCCGATAGATCACTAGTGTTATCACTGGTGGTCTGGGTCTGGACTGCTACAATGCCACGTGCCTTCGAGTATCTTTGTTTGTAATATTGAATTAGTGTGAAATTTGTTTGTTTGTGAATACTCCATCACTTTGCTAAAGTGGTTAAGTAGTGAATTGATGAAATGGACAAAACCTGGACGTCAAAGAGTAGATTGTCTCAAGAGTACGAGGACGGGGTTGATGCTTTCTTGCGATTTGCTGTGCAAAGTGGTTGTGATCCTATGTTATTATCTTGTTCGTGTGCAAAGTGTGCTAATGGGAGTAAGAATAAAGCTGAAGGGTTAAAGGGCCATATTATAATGCATGGTATGGACATGACATACAAGAGATGGGTGTGGCACGGGGAAAGAATTACGCCGTCACAATCAACACATGATACTGACCACATTGCTGGGCAAGGTGCTGCGAGTTATGGTGTAGATGAGCCAATAGATATGATTCACGATGCGTATGATGTGTATCAAGATAATCCAACTCATTTCCAAGAGTTGCTTGAAGATGCTGATAAACCATTATATCGTGATTGTAGAAATTTTACGAAGTTGTCTGCCACTATTAAATTGTACAACTTGAAGGCAAAATATAGTTGGAGTGATACCAGCTTCACTGATCTGTTAAAAGTGCTAAGAGAAATGCTACCTGGAGGCAATCTGATGCCTTCTTTTCTGTACAATGCGAAGAAAACCTTAAGCACGTTAGGTTTAGATTATGAGAAGATTCATGCATGCCCTAACGATTGTATTTTCTATCGGCGGGAGCATAAGGATTTAAATGATTGTCCTACGTGTGGGATGTCAAGATGGAAGTTGGATAAAAAGAATAAGCCTCTTGGAGAGCCATCCAAGGTCTTGTGGTATTTTCCGCCGATACCAAGATTCCGAAGAATGTTTCGGACTCCTGAAATTGCTAAGGATCTAACTTGGCATGCATTTGGTAGAACTTGTGATGGTTATCTTCGTCATCCGGCTGATGCACCGGCTTGGAAGTTAGTGGATAGCAAATGGCCAGATTTTGGGAAGGAACCAAGAAATCTTAGATTAGCTTTAGCAGCTGATGGTATGAATCCGCATAGTATGATGAGTTCTAATTATAGTTGTTGGCCAGTTGTACTTGTCACGTACAACCTGCCTCATTGGTTATGCATGAAAAGAAGATTTATGATGCTAACTCTCTTGATTTCTGGTCCGAAGCAACCTGGTAACGACATTGACGTGTACTTGGCACCTCTTGTCGATGACTTAAAAGAGTTATAGGAGGTAGGGATCCAAGCATATGAAGGGTATCGTGATAAAAGCTTCATATTGAAATCTGTTCTACTGTGGACGATCAATGACTTTCCTGCCTATGGAAACTTGTCGGGGTGTGCTGTCAAAGGATACAAAGCATGTCCCATTTGTGCGGACAAAACTAATGATATTCACTTAAGTGACGGTAAAAAGATGTCTTATATGGCACACAGACAACATTTACCCATACATCATCCTTATCGGAGGCAGAAGAAAACTTTTAATGGTCTACCAGAGTCGAACACTGCCCCAAAACCAATGAGTGGCTGCAAGGTTTTAGATAAAATGCAGTCGTGTAATGTTGTTTGGGGTAAAACGAAAAGGCAGAAAGTAGTAGATCAATGCATCTCCAAGAAGAGGAAGAGAAAAGAGAAAAAGAAGCAGAATGAGAGTGGTGAGGAGGATGTAGCTGCACAGTGTTTCAAGAAAAAGTCCATATTTTTTGAATTGGAGTACTGGAAGCATTTGCATATACGTCACATACTCGATGTGATGCATATTGAGAAAAATGTGTTCGAAAGTCTAATCGGTACGTTATTGAATATTCCTGGTAAAATAAAGGATGGAATTGGCGCGAGATTGGACTTATTTAACATGAGTTTGAGGAAAGAGTTAGCACCAATTACGACGGGAAAAAAGACATTTTTGCCTCCTGCATGTTATACACTAAGTAAAGAAGAGAAGAAAAAAGTCTGTGAATCATTCCTGGGGATGAAAGTTCCTGCTGGATATTCTTCAAATATTAGCAAGCTTGTATCGATGAAGGACCAGAAACTTACTGCATTGAAGTCACATGATTGTCACGTATTGATGCAACAATTGCTTCCAGTAGCTCTACGTGGTGTTCTACCTAAGCATGTCAGAATCGTCATCACTAGGTTGTGTCTCTTTTTCAATGAAATATGTAGCAAAGAGATAGAAGTGCAAAAGTTGGAAGAAATTCAGAAAGAAGTTGTGAAAACTTTGTGCTTGCTTGAGAAGTATTTCCCTCCTTCGTTTTTTGATATAATGGTGCATTTAATTGTGCATCTTGTGAGGGAAATTAAATTATGTGGACCGGTATGGTATAGATGGATGTACCCCTTTGAAAGGTGTATGAAAATCTTGAAGGAGTATGTACGAAATCACTACCGACCTGAAGCTTCTATTACTGAATCATACATAGTTGAAGAAGCTATTGAATATTGCTCGGAATATTTGTCTGATGTTCACACAATAGGACTACCAGCTTCTCACCATAAGGTCAGATTGACACAGCCTGCATCACGAGGTGGTACTGTGAAGATGATTAGCAATGAAGAATTAGAGCAAGCCCATCGATATGTATTGACAAATGAGGCTGATATTGATCCATATATTGAGTAAGCTCTCAAACTTATACACTTTTTTCTTAAAACAACATTATTATACAAGCTGATCTTATTGCTACAATTTGTAGGGAGCATAAGGCATATTTGGCAGGAAAGAATAATAAAGGAAAAACATGGCTTTAGAAAGAGCATAATAAGTTGTTTACTTCCTGGATGCGTGAATATGCTGCAAAGTCAATTGTTGATCCTGGTACTCAGTTACCCGAGAGACTAAAATTAATTTCTTTGGGGCCTATTAGCAACCAAGTAACATAATATTCTAGCTTCTCGCTTGATGGTGTTGTTTTCAATACACAAAAGCGTGACGAGAAACGAGTTACTCAAAATTCTGGAGTTACCATAAGTGCAAATATAATGCAAGTTGCTAGTGCAAAGGATAAAAATCCAGTTGTGTCAGAGATGCTCTTTTATGGAAGGATTGATGAAATATGGGAGATTGATTACACCGTACAACGAGTTCTAGTGTTTAAGTGTGACTGGGTAGACAATGAGAGTGGGGTAAGAGTGGATGACACCGGTTTTACCTTAGTGAATTTGAAGAAATTAGGATACAAATCTGACCCCTTTATCTTGGGAAGTCAAGCCAAACAAGTGTTCTATATTGAAGACCCCCATGATAAAGCATGGTTAGTAGTACTCGCTAGTCCCCCAAAACGACACACCGATATGATTCGTGATGATTTAGGAGATATCTCTATCCAGCTTCAAAGGTTTTCAATAGGAGTGCCTCTACTTGATACAAATAATGCATCAGACGAAGATGAACCACCGCATGTTCGTGATGATTGTGATGTAATTTGGGCCTGAGGTAGATACAAATGTGTAGTCAGGTTATGTAATATTTCTTCAATTCTAAACAGTATTGAATGCAAAAGTGTGCTTTATGTGTGTCTAATGATGTTTAATAATCCAAATTATGTGCTTTATGTATATTTGATGCTCGAAATAGTTATCCAAAGTATGACTGATCTTTATTTTGAATGATATTTTCTGCAGGTTTGTGAAAAAGCATGGCTTCAGAAAATGATAGTGATGTGGCATTAGGGTCATCTAAAGATACACAAACGACGACTAGGGCCAAAAGGGGGAAAATTTGTTTGAATAGGGTTTCTATGCGAAGGGTTAAAGGGATCATCGAAGATGTTGAGTTCAATGAAAAGGGACAACTGGTGGGCAAGAATGCACCTGAATTGCAAAGCTATATTGGGATGCTTGCTCGTCAGCATGTGAAAATAAACATAAAGACTTGTAGAGAGGTGCCAATTGATGTGAAAGAGTTGATATGGGAAACGGTGAAGGTAAGTGCAATTTTATATCACTTTGTAGTTTGATTTCGTATTTTGAAATTGTTGGGTTACTGACATGAACATCGATATTGTAGGCATCGTACAACGTTCCCGAAAAATGGAAGGCTTCATGTCTCGAATCGGCAAATAGTAAGTGGCGATCATGGAAATGTCGAATGTACACTGACCATATTGTGCCAAATAAAGACAAGGGTGCAGCATTGTATATGCCACCAGCAGGTAGTAGTATTCTACCAATGGACTGGAACGAGTTTGTTATCAGTCGAAAAACATAAGATTTTCAGGTAATTAAATCCGTTAGCATTTCAAATCCTTTCCACATGCCTCTTATATCACTTTATACTATTTACTTTGTAGAAAGTGAGTGATAAGCAGAAGGAGAGAAGGGGTAAACATCTATATCACCATCGCCTTTCACGAAAAGGATATGCAAGATTAGCCGAGGATTTGAAGGTTAATAATTTACTTGTTCAGAACTAATTATTAAATATTATTAAAATAACCCCTTTACTTATGTATTTTGTTTGTAATTGTAGAGTGAATTGCACGCTGACGAAGACGTAAGAAGAGCTGAAATGTGGAAGAAAGCTCAGCTTAATAAGAATGGAGAAATTGACAACGAAAACTTGATGATTCCAATTCAAAGAATTGTATATATATTATTTATTTCACTTTAAATGAATTTGTTCGTTTAATATAACATCAGGTTTTAACTTTGCTATTCTTTGAATAGGATGAGTACCTACGCCAAAAAGAGGAAGGCACGCTTGATTCATCAGAAACAGGTTTTGGTGATGTGCTTTCATGTGCTCTCGATAAACCAGAGCACGGTAGTCGTGTGCGAGCTGTAGGGGCAGGCGTAAAATGGAAGTCGTACTTCAAATCTACTACTTCCATGAAAGGAGAAGATGATGAATCACTGAATGAGTATGCGAAGAAAAAGATAGAGGAACAAGAAAGAAAAATACTTGTACACTGTAGGAAGTGCATTAGCAACTCATGTAGCATGCCTAACCATTTGGTGGTGGAACGATCGGATGAGGTAGTTTCAATCTAAATGTTCTTATTTCATTTTTTTTAAGTAATACTATCTTTAACAAATCGCGTTTCAGAAACCCAACAACAAGAAAGTTGGTAAAAGATTGTTGAAGGAAGATTCGATGAAACTCACCATAAAGGACATGTCCTCTTTGCCTTCATCATTGATACCATTATACTATCTCATGGAGAAGTCGTTCAAAGAAAAAGGACTACGCGTGACGATAGATGTTGAGCTCTTTGGAGTTGATGTTGTTGTCTGGATTCTTCGAGAGGATAAACTTCCTTTTTGTAATATGGAACCGATTACAGGAAATTGCATCATCACTTATCTTTGATAAGGTTATCTGTTAGTCAATCAATTCATTTCATTTATAATGACAGGTTTCTCTTTTGCTCATATAATCAATTACTGCCAGGCATTTGTATAGAAACATGAAGGGAGATAATAGAGGCAGGTTTGTATTTGTGAACCCGTTCAGCATAGACCATGCAACTAAGTTGTCACAGGAAGATAAGGGACGTGTCTTAGCAAAACGGTTGATTGATACAACCTCTAATCAATTTGTTTTGGTGCCTTGCAATGTGGGGTAAGTGAATCCTTAGCATTATAGCCTCGGTTAATATATTATATGATTGTTGCCTACTAACTTAATACTTGAATAAAATAGTGAACATTGGAATTTAATTATCATTGAACCGGGTAGCAATAAGGTCTATTGGATCGACTCTCTTTATCATAGAATTTGTGATACCGCATGGAAAGTTGTCGTTGACACGTAAGTTTTACAAAATTGAAGTAACAATCTGTTTGAAAGTGATCATATTAATGTTAAATAACTTTGTTTGATCCTTTGAAGTGCGATGACTATTTTCAATGCAAAAAGGGGAAAAAACTTCAAGAATCCAGCTAAGTGGGAAATTATAAAGGTGCGTACTCTTATTCATAGGTAAAATTAACTCACACGTAATAACATCAGTTTTTTATTCTAAAAATAGGGTCCAAAATAGCCTGGTCATACAGAATGTGGATATTATGTGATGCGGTTCATGAAAGATATAGTTGACGGGCTTGAAAAAAATGCCAAAATTTCTTTGCCATCACTGGTAATTTATTTTAATAATTTATATACTCATTTTTTCCCTATAACATTAATAGTTACTAATAAACTATATTTGTGCATTTGTTTTTATTTTATAGTTTATGAATAAATCTTCATATTCTCAAGCTCAAATCGATGAAGTTCGCGAGGAATGGGCTAAGTGTATGATATCACATGTATTGGATTGACTACTAGGTATGGATTGCTTTAATGTATTGATCAATTTTTATTTTTCCTAGTCTTAATTTGGCCTTCAAATATGGAAATTTAGCCCCTCTGTTGTGCTGCTTCCTTTTATGCAGCCACCTCGCGAGGAAGGTGTTGTTTTGCAAATCAATTATTTACTAAGTGTGTGATTCTGAGGAATGAACTGAAATGAACTGTATTGAGTTTCTTTGATAGCTAAGTTGATTAATTTGATATGAGATATAATTGGTGAAATCGTGGTATGTTAGTGTTACTTGTGATTATTAATTTCGTGTCTCAAATTCTAAAGTGGAACTTGCTGAAACTTTTTCTTGTAGGCAGGGCGTTTGTCGGGCGAATTTTTTGGGATTTGTCGTGGATTTGTCTAGCTCAGCTTTCCGATTATGTTTATGTATGTTGGACCTGATAAACTTGTAGCTAGCAAATGTAATAACTTGGTATTTTGATTATATTTGGATGACAATGTTTACAATATTTTTGAATGATTATATAATATATGTTTTGGATTGCAGTATTTGTTATCTTAGTAAATATTGTATAATTTAAATTTGAAATTTAAAAATAGGAAAATAGAAAAAAAAAATGCTGGCCAATTTTGTACAGGAATATATAACGTACAAAAATCCGTTATGTAAAACAGAAAAAACTGTTATCTATGGGACAGTTACACAACACATTCTATACAATTCATAACGACGAGCAACTATTATGTTTGATGCAAAATGATAACGATGAAGGATCGTTATATAAAATACGGACAAGCGTTATGTATAATGATAATACATTACGGAAAAAATTTCATTCATAACGGCGTAGACCGTTACGTATAACATTATAGATAACGTAGAAATGTGTTACGTATGTGCTAGATTATACGTTATGTATTTCTTCATACGTAACGGTGAATTTCCGTTACGTATGAGCGCCCCTCATACACGACACAGCTTTATAACGCTTTTTTTGTACATACATAACGGAAAATTACCGTTACGTATGAGCGTTTTTTTTAGTAGTGTTGATTTTCTTTCAATTTTTTTAGAGTCACTTCTTTTGGGTGCGCCATTCTCAGTACCATTGCCAACTTACTGATTCTCAATGGATCATTGACTTCACAAAGAACTGCATTAAGTATCAATAATTAGAGTTAGTTGATCAATTATATTTATATTTATAACAAACAAACAAAAATATTGTTGTTCGTACAGTTGTAAAATCTGTTCAAGCTTTTCAAGTATTGATGTGATCCGATCTGATTGTGCTATGTAATTCAATATCACTTTCATGTATAAAAAATAAATAAATAACTCTATTTATTTACCATATTGCTTTTTTGCATAGACATATGAGATGACAATATATGGCATTTGATCTACTATATATTTGTTGCAATTCGTGTCCCTCCTTTTTTGCAAAATATTTCCAAATGCATATCTTTAGTACTTCGGATCTGTAAAGATATAAATTGGAATTTAAATAATTAATTATGAAATAAATATTTATGTTTTAAAATTTTATTCAAACATACAGTGTATAGAATTGTGTAAGAGCAGCTTAAATATTAGTACTAATAAAATAAGCAACTTACTTTTAGTTGATGATAAACATGTTTCTTAAAGTCGATGACGGATCTTCTATCTTTAGAAGCAACCGATATGCTTTCTTCTACTTGTACCAAAGCTCCTGAAGTATTTGCAATATCATATTTATTTAATGTTTCAAATGTAGTTTTGATTACAATTATTTATTGATTGCAATAAGTTTACGGGTACTTATCAACCTTTACAGTTAAGTTTGCGGGTACTTAACAACCTATGTCAAGTTTGCGGGTACTTGACGACCTAGCTACTCAATTACAGGAAGAGTATGATCCTAAGAGACAATTTTTAAGGTGTGTATGTGGGTGGATTTTCCAACTACAACTCGATCACGAATGAGAACTGGATCTATGGCTTGAACGAATAAACACTCAAACTAAGATCTAAGACAGATTATAACTCTATGAACCCTCAGCTACTAATGTTCTATCACTCTTGAACTCTCAGCTGCTGATGCTCTTAGAATATGATTTTTGCAGATTTTTCTTGCGCTTGTTTTTCTTGTGATTGCACTTCTCTATCTCTTGTCTCGTGTACCTCTCGAATGAGAGAATGCCTCTATTTATAGGCGGAGAGTATCAACTAGCCGTTGGAGGAGCTGTTGATCTCTGATAGTTGAAAGCGATAGCTTGTCTCTCATCTCTGCTGACTTTCCCGATATGGCATCTGTGCTCTTCTGCTTTCCTTCTGAGATAACCTTGTGTTGGGCCAGATGGGGTAATGACTGAACGGTCAAACCCTCATGTGACTTCCTTTTGAAATTCAAATCTTAAACCTTTCTGACAGTCAACCTCGATTAGTTGGTTGAAAATCTTGATCTTTATCTGAGTGGTCTTCAGCTGATGTTCTGACTGAACCGTTGAACTCTCAGCTGACTTTGAACTTCATGCTGTTGATCTTCTTGTTTGAGTTCTACAACTGAGGTTCTGAAACTGAACCCTCAGTTGTCTTCCTTGTATTTAGTCAGTTGAGTTTGAAACTTCAGATGACTTCCTTTTCATCTGATGTTCTCTTCCTCTCTACTGTTTCTCATCTGACGAACCCTCAGTTGGTTTCCTTTACAACTGATGTTCTGAAGACTTCCCCCTCATTTCATTTGAACAAATGAACTCTCAGTTGTCTTTCATCATAACTGATGTTCTGTCTGAGTGATGCCTTGTTGCCATCTTCAGCTGGAGACCTGTAAAGATAAAATCTTAACTTTGCTCAAACAGCGAGCCTAAATTCTAACATTAGGTTCTGGCAACATCTACTCGGTTGGGGTCAGTCGATTTTGGAATTCATCAAAACTCTTACTAATAAATTTCCCAACAATTTTCCCCTTTTTGATGATGCCAAAACCACTTACAACTTTAAACCACTATTGATCTAAGCCTCACTAACTGACCTAAAATCTCAGCTGAAATTCTAGACTGTCTATAAGATAAAACATCAATGGGTTAGCACAGTTATAACATGGTATTTAAAAGACTGCGATTCATAGCTTGGACAATGAGATATTGTTCGTCAAGTTGAATCGTATATATTCTTTGAAGTTTTTGTTACAACTGAAGGTTATAGGGTTAAGCACAGAACAGATAAAGATACAACAGTTGCTCCAAAAACTACATCAGCTCAAAAGACAAAAATTAGATCAGCTCAAAAATACTGTTGATCGTACTTGCTGAAGATACGGTCAAAGATCTCCTTCTTCGCATCCGACTCAATCCCAGTATTGACACCATGTTCCTTGCAGACTTGTCTCGCTTCAGCCATGATCGCATTTCTGTTTGGCGTGCTCGTGCCTTTGATCATCTGAGGGCGGTACCTGCACATCTGCGGAACTGGAACGGTGTTGGGATCGAGCTGAGCCTTCAGCATGGCTCGCTTGAACTGACTAAACATTCCAGGGTCTCCAGATCTGAGTTCCCACAGGGCTTCCTTGAAGGCTTGCCTTGGGTCTTCAGTCGAGTAGACCTTCCTGTAATAGAAGTCATTGATGAATTCATGCTTGAACTGCTCCCAGTCATCGTTCCACTCAGCATTCATCCACTTGTCAACATGTGGGAACCAAGACGGGAGCGGGACGTTCTTCTGCAGCTGTTGAGTCGACTTCCTAGCCTCAGCCTTCATCTGGTGCTTGTTGATTCTTCGCACGCTCCGGCTGGCTTTATTTCTGTCGACGTTCTTTTCCACCTTGGTCAGCTCCTTCTCGAACTTGGCCACCTTCTTGGCCTGATCGGCAGCGAACTTCTTGATCCAAGAGGGATTCAAGTACTTCTCCTTGGACTCCTCCATAGCTTTGGCAGCTTCGATGCAGTCTTCAACAGATATCCCGTCAAGTTCGGCATCGAGCTCGGCCGTAAGCTCGGCTACGAGGTCGTGGGAGATTTCCAGTTCTTGCTGCGATCCTTCAGCTGCTCCTTCAGCTTCAGCTGGCACTCTTTCCCCTTGCTGAAGAACAGCTTTCCCTTGTCCAGCAATAGCTGCTGGCTCCTTGTCTTCCCCCTTTTTGGCATCATCCAAAAGGGTGGCAACAGTGCCATCCAAGGAGGTCAGCTTGGCCTCAGCCTGTTGAACGCGGGAAAAGAGTTCGTCGACAGCATCCTTCTCTTCCACCTTCTTGGCCAACTCCAGGTCTTGGCGCTCCTGCTCAGCTTGCTGCAAGGCTGCAAAGGTCGCAGAGACCTCTTTGTGGAGGGTGACGAACTCAGCTCGGAAATTTGCGAACTGAGACATCCACTCCTGGTCTTTAGTCTGCTGGGACTTTACCAGATCAGATTTAGCAACGGTCTTGAAAACGTTGAAGTCCGAGCTGAGGCCCTGAACTGCCTTCCTTAGAGTCGTGACCTCCGAGCTGGAAGAAGTGGAGAGATCTTCGAACTTCTGCTGTAGGGAAGAGGAAAGGTGTTCCAGCTGATTTTTCAAGCTGGTATTCTCTGCCATCAGCTGATGCATCCTGTTAGCATCCTCCTCCTTGCTGAGCTGGATCTTGGACAACATTTCCTGCCTCAGCTGGTTGACCCTCTCGGAGATCAGCTCACAGATGGCATCGGTTGAGAGTGCTGGCTGATCTGAGGGTCCAGGCAGGTGTTGTGGTTGTGGCTGGGCAGTTGGCTCCATGACAACCAGGGCAGATCGGCTGGCGAGGTAGGCCTTGAGCTTTTCTTCTTCCCTCTTGGCCGCCTCTTCAGCTGCGTTGACATCCTCCATGCAGTTGGCATTCTTGGCCAGCATATCGTCAAGAAACTGAACAGCTCCAGGATTGTTGCACAGCTCCCTGGTGTCTGTCCCTTCTTGGATGCTCTTGTCCAGACGACGACGTAGCACAGCCACCTTCTGGTTGTAGGCCACCTCCAGGTTCTGGTAGTCGAAGTATACCCTTAGGTTGGATTCTTCGACCTTCAACCTGTCCCAACCATGGATCCTGAGGGTTTCCTCCTTGACGTACCAATAGCTGAATATGACGCTGAACTGGTAGAGTAGTTCCGTCCCGAGTACGGCAAATATGGGCATCGAGGCTGCCTCGGAGAACAACCAATCAGCTTGCGGAAGCAGTAGCTTAGCCTTCCTTCATATTCAGCCAAGATCGCCTGGCGGTTGGCTTCTTCATCAATTGGAGGGGGGTCAATATCGAAGGTAACGGGTTCGATGGTTTCATCAACGTTGGCCAAAGGAATGGTCACAACGTTGGCATCGAGCGAGAGGCTCGGAATATCTGACTGAGGACCAGTTGAGAGAACTGGATCCTCTTTGGGTGGTGAGTCGGCTGGCTCATGTGTTTCCTCAGACACAGGTGGGATAAACTGGCTGGCATCAGCTCCAGTCGGACTGTCGTGGGACTCCTCAGATGAAGAAGACTCATCTGAGGAGGAGCTGGATTCCTCCACGTGTATCTCCACTCCTTCAGCCACTTCCTCCTGATGAGGTTGAAGAACGAACCCAGCTGGGTCAACCGGCTGGCTTGATTCGGTTGACTCCTTCTCCTCAGCTGGCTTTACCACCACTGGACTTGTTGTAGATGGTTGAGCCGCTGGCTGGATGATGCGAATCCTGGGCCTCTTCTGGAGGGGTTCCTCCTCTTCTTCTTCTTCATCATCTTTCTCTTCCTTAGCCACCTCCTTCAGCTGGCGCTTCGCAGGCTTAGACCGAGAAGGGCGTCGAGCTGCTGAGACTGACTCCACAGCTGGCTTGGGGGTACCCTTGGGAGTGTAAACGGCCTCCACAACGTCCCTGGCCTTTTTGGCTGTGGGGAACAGCATCAGCTTGTTGAGCGGCGGGTCCTCACTCCCTTCCCAGGTCAGCTGTTTTCCCTTTGTGGCTTGGAGGATAAGGGCAGAGATTTTTGTGCCGAAGTTGAGTGTCCCCTTGACACTCAACAGCTGCTCTCCGGACTCAGCTGACGTCTCAGAGATTTTCTGCTTCTCCATCAACAGCTGGCTTTCAAGATAGCCCAGCCAATCGACCTGGTGCTGTTCCTCCAGGGCCTTCTGTTGCTTGAGCTTCGGTCGGCTAATGTCACCGAACGCTCCTCCATACGCGAAGGCGCATTTAGAGATCACGTCGAAAAGAAGTCGGTGCGCCGGCTTCAGTTTCGTAGCATGCTCCCCTTCAATGGTTCGGGAACAAGAAGGATTGTTTGAAGGAAGGCATCAGCTTCCTTATCGGTGAAGTTCCCCAGCACATCTGTGTATTCGTGATTTCTGGGGATGATCTTCTCCAGTTCCTTGGATACTTTTATTTCCACGACGGTGTCTTCTATCGTCTGGGAAGTTGTGTTTCTTTGCTTGCACGGGATGATAGTGACAAGCTCGTCTTCTGCAACTCGCTGCAGATTCCTATAGAAATGTACAACCTGCTTCCTGAGCAACTTGGATGGAGAGAGGGTTGCCCAGTTGAGCAGACTGTGGTCGGAAAGAATGGCGGCGACTGGTGCGAGTTCCGGCGAGGTCAGGGCATCTCTGGAAAGAATCTGTTCGAAATGAATCTTCAACATCACCATGTCAAAAGATTCCTGGAATGTAGCAGGCTCTGTGGAAACCATCTTCTTGGAAGCTTTAGATTTAGGCGCCATCTCAAAGAGATATATATGCAAAGAAGAAGGAAAATCTTTACTGAAAATGGTGAAACAAATGTGGAGAGGATGATGAATAGTTAGTAAAGATATGCACGAAAAGAGAAGGTAAGGATCACTTCCTGATTTGCCGTATTATATAATCTTTGACTCGGATAATATCAACGGCTGGGGTTAAATGGCGCGTATTTTTCAACGGCTGGGATTGCGCGACTGTTGAGTAATTTTGACTGATGCTCCACGCGCGCGAGTGAGAAGGTGAATAGTTTAAGGTGTCAGCCCAGTCGCACTATAAAGTAAGGCTATAGGAGTTCAGCCAGACTTTACATTAAATGTGACATGATGGCTTGTTTAGTCTAGCTGACATGTTCAGGAATGTTTGAATTTATTTCAAACATTCTCATTGAATATTATAACACTTCAGTCATAAATGATACCTGCCAGCCGATGTCGAGATCAGCTGTATACCTCAGTTGAGTTCCTCAGTTGCCGCATACCATCAGCTGACTCAAGTTCGTCTGTTCAGCTGATATTTGATGTCTTCAGTTGGCAAATCGTATCTGAGATTCCCCCTTCATCTGAGCTTCCCCCTCAGATGGATATCTGACTCTTCATCTCGGATGGATCCTCTGCAGCTCGGATGATTCTTTAGCTCTGATGGATTTTCTCCAGCTCGGATGACTCTTCATCCGATGGATCCAATAGTCCAAGAAGATCACACAACATCTTGAACCGAGCTTCAGGAAGAGGTTTGGTGAAGATGTCAGCTCACTAAATCTCAGTTGGGATCTTCTCCATGGACACATCCTTCTTCTCAATATGATCTCGGATGAAATGATGACGAATGTCGATATACTTTGTTCGAGAGTGGTGAACAGGATTCAGAGAGATAGCTATGGCACTCAAGCTATCACAATGAATGGGAGCTTGTCCAATTGCAACTTCATAATCTCTCAGCTGTTGCTTCAGCCACAACACTTGCATGCAACAACTTCCGGCAGCCATATACTCTGACTCGGTTGTAGAGGTTGCAACACATGCTTGTTTCTTGGAGAACCATGAAACCAGCTTGCTTCCCATGAATTGACAGTGTCCAGAGGTAGACTTCTTGTCCAACCGATCTCCTGCTAGGTCCGCATCTGAGTATCCAGTCAGCTGAATATTGTCGTCAGTTGGATACCACAATCCAACATTAATAGTTCCCTTCAGATACTTGATGATGTTCTTTGCTGCCAACATGTGTGCTTCTCTTGGCTGAACTTGGAATCGAGCACACACTCCAACTGCGTATGATATGTCTGGTCGGCTAGCAGTTAGATATAGCAGCGAACCGATGATCCCTCTAAACTGGCTGGCATCTACGAGCTTTCCTTCAGCTCCGGGTTCAATCTTCCAGTTAGTATTCATTGGGATCCTCGTGGTCTTACTTGTTTGCAATCCGAACTTGGTGATGAGCTCCTTTGTATACTTGGACTGGTTGATGAAAATCCCTTCAGGTGACTGCTTCACTTGTAATCCAAGGAAATAATTCATCTCACCCATCATTGACATCTCGAACTTCTCCTTCATGAGATCTGAGAATTTCTTGCACAGCTCCTCCGACTTGGAGCCGAAAATAATGTCATCGACGTAAATTTGCACAACAAGTATATCTTCTCCAACTTTGATGGTGAACAGATTTTTATCAACTGAACCTCATTTGAACCCCGAGTTCAGAAGGAATCCACAAAGAGTGCCATACCAGGCCCTTGGCGCTTGCTTTAGACCATAAATAGCTTTCTTCAGCTTGTACACTCTACCATCTCCAGTCTCAAAACCAGGAGGCTGTTCAACATATACATCTTCTTTGATATCTCCATTGAGGAATGCACACTTCACATCCATCTGATACACTTTGAACTTGTGATGTGCGGCATAAGCTAGAAAGATTCGGATGGCTTCCAGCCTTGCAACTGGTGCGAAGGAATCTTCAAAGTTGATTCCTTCTTGTTGGCAGTATCCTTGAGCTACCAACCTTGCCTTATTCTTCACTATGAATCCAATGGCGTCTCTCTTGTTTTTGAAAATCCACTTCAATCCAATCACCTTGACACCATTTGGTCTTTCTACCAACTCCCATACACAGTTGCGTAGAAACTCATTCAGTTCTTCTTGCATGGTTGTTGTCCAGTGAACACAGTTGAGAGCTTCCCCAACATTCTTCGGTTCTGGTACATCAGCTACAAAGTAAGAAATCATGGCAACATCTCCAGCTTGCTCGAACTCCTCTAGAACTGCCAACTCCTCAGCATACTGGGCGTAAGTGTTGGAGTTTCCTTCAGTTGATTCTGGATTTGCAACTCGGCTCCTTGTACGCACACCCTCGGTTGGATCGCCGATGATGTTGTCAGTGGAATGAACTTCATACCATCTTCGGTTGCGTCTTCCTTCTTCTTCCAACTGTGGCTGTTCTGAAATCTGAGTTGGAGTCTTTAGAGCTGGTGATTGATCAACTGTTGAGTCTGGATCCTCAACATTGGTATTAGGTTGAACCGGACTCGGTTGGGCTTCGGATGCTGAAGCAGTTGGAGGAACATCAGTTGAAGTTCCCCCTTGGGATGTGCTGGGGTCTTCGCATTCATCTTCAGAGGAGTATGGATCCTCATCCTCAGTTGCCCAAACCAGTGGTTCAGCTAGGTTCTTTTCCCTTAGAGCTTGCGATCTGGTGAGAACTGGTGGAACAGTTGGATCTGACTGTTCCCTGCACTCAAAGGTAGATTCATCAAAACTAACATGAGGTGTTATTTCCACAACACGAGAGCTGTTGTTGAAAACTCTATATGCCTTGATCCGAGCTGCATATCCAAGAAATATGCCCTTCGAAGCTTTGGCATCAAAAGTTTTCAACTGAGTCTTCCCATTGTTGTGAATATAACACTTAGACCCAAAAATGCAAAAATAAGAAATATCTGGCTTTCTGCGTCTCCACAGCTCGTAGGGTGTCTTTCCCAACCGCTTGGTGAGAAGAGATCGATTCTGAGTGTAGCATGCTGTGTTGATCGCTTCAGCCCAAAATCTCTTCGGTAGAGCTGAGCTCGCTAACATGGATGTGGCTGCATCCTTCAGCGTTCTGTTTCTTCGCTCAGCTACACCATTCTGTTGCGGAGTACGCGCGGCTGATGTCTGATGAGTTATTCCATTCTTCTCGCAATACTCGATGATGGTTTCATTTAGAAACTCAGTTCCACGATCTGATCGGATAGAAATGATCTTCATCTCTTGTTGGTTCGATATCCGATCCATCAGCTTGGGCAGCTCATCTCGGGTTTCACTCTTGTGACGCATGAAAATGGTCCACGTGTACCTCGAGTAATCATCAGTTACAACCAATGTATATTCATTGCCATTTATGCTTTTTGGTGTAACTGGCCCGAAGAGATCCATATGGATCAGCTGTAACACTCGGTCGGTTGAGGGAGTTGACTTCAACCGGAAGGAGGATCTAGCGAGCTTTCCCAGCTGGCATGCACTGCAGATGTGTGTTGTTGAAAACACTCGGTTAGGTATGCCTCTTGCATGTTCTTGTCTGGCGAGTCGGTTCATCGTCTTGAAGATCAGATGGTTGAGCCTTTTGTGCCACAGCCAGCTCACATCGGAACTGCTCTTTGATAACAGGCAGGTGTCAGGGAGGCTGCTGTTCCAGTCAGCGTAATAGACATTCCCTGTTGGTGATCGATTTCCCAACAATATCACCTGTTTTGATCCGACATCTTTAACCCTGCAACCCTGTGCATCAAACTTGACAGAGAAACCATTATCACAGAATTGGCTGATGGAGAGCAGGTTATGCTTCAATCCATCAACATAAGAGACATTAGAAATTGAAACATGATTGGTTTCAAGGGTACCGTAACCTCTGGTATAACCTTTTGAGTTATCACCAAAAGTAACTGATGGACCTTCTTTCTCCACGAAACTTCCAAGCAAATCCTTCAGATTCGTCATGTGTTTCGAGCATCCACTATCCATCACCCACATTGTAGCAGACGCCTTCTTCTTCCTCAGCTGTTTCTCCTGCATCTGCAAAGAGAAACTCGCTTAGGTCCCCAATTTCAGTTGGGTCCTGGAGGGTTAGAATCAGTTCCCACTGGAACTGTGCGTCGCTTTTCCCTATAAACTCGGATGGATTTATCATTTCAGATTACTTTTCCTTCATCATCAACTATAACAACACCTCGGTTATCCTTAGGCTTGTTGTTAGTAGTGATGTTCTGTTTCTTGGGACGAGTTGGATTTCTCCCATGTTGAGCTTTAGGAGGTGAGGCTTTCCCCCTGTTTTGATGGCGATTCTTATCTTGTTGAATTTGTCTGTGAGGTCGAACGCCATGTTGGAATCTTTGTGGCTGATTATGATTCCAACTTCCTGAGGGTTGTCTGTACCTATTCATGCCCTGATGATGATTCATATTATGGCATGAATATCTCCAGTTGTTTGACCAGTTCCTCATTGGTTGACTCGGTTGGAACCTTTGGTCGAGCTGATGTTGGAACCTCGGTTGATTCAGATGATTGAACCCCTGTCTGTTCTGAGGTTGGTTCCATTTATTTGGATTTTGACTTTGAGTTTGATGCAGAGGTCGGTTCGGATTCTGAGTTCGGTTGCGGTTATGCCTTCGACGCCTCTGATTCCTCTTCTGACTTTTGGAACATTCCCCCTTGGTTGATGTCCCAACCGATGGAACATTCTGTCCTACATCCACTACTCCTTTTCCCTTCTCAGTTGTGATTCTATTGGTCGGTTGAACTTGCTGAGAGGTGGAGGTTGAATTAGCTTCTGGAGACTCAGCTGTGTTATGCTCGACAGCTGTGACTTCTACAGCTTTGATGAAGGTAGCTGGTGGAATTCCAGTATCCTTGACAATATCATAACCGAGTCCTGACACGTCATCCATCTGTCTGCTGTAACTTAAAAGGTTTTCAATGATCTTGGATGACTGATACAGCTTGATTAGATTGTCCTTATCAGTTTGCAACTGTTTGAGGAGGACGGTTATCTGCTCGGTTTTACCATCTGACTCTTTTATCAGCTGGTCGATCTGAGCCTCTTGATTTTTCAACTGATCTTGCTGCTTCCAGATCTGTTTTGTCAACTCTTCATCTGTTGGAGTCTTAGCCTCATTCATTTGACTCTTGAGATTTTCAATCTCCTGAGTTTGGCTAGTGATCAGATCGTCCTTTTCGGTTAAGGAATCTTCAAGCTTGGCGAACTGAGCTTGAAGACTCTTAAACTCAACCGACTGCTGATGCAGTTCCTCACTGAGTTCTTGAAAATCATTCCAGGAGGGTTCCAACTCATCGTTCAGAGATTCCTGCATGTTAGAAGTATTGGAAGAATTTAAGCGAGCAGAATTAGATTGTACCTCAATATCATCTTGGTCGGTTCCAAGTGCCATGAGGCATTGATCCTGACTGATGACGTTGTTGGTAGAGGTCAGTTCATCCTCATCTTCAGTGTCTGTGAAGATGTCCATGTCGTCAGCTGCTTCTTCTGCTACCATGGCCTTGTTCTTTGCAGTTTGCTTGGCCCTCAACGCTTCTCTTTCCTTCTTTGAGAGGTCTGGGCAGTCAGCTTTGAAATGTCCTTCCTTGCCGCATTCGAAGCAACCATTGGTGACTGGCTTAGAACTGTCTCGAGTTCGGTTTGATTTATAGAAACGTTTATATTTGCCGAATCGAGTGTCCATGTCGGCTAGCTTCTTTGACAAAGCTGCAATGTTCTGTTACAGTTCCTCTCTGCTTGGCTCCTTTGCAGTCGTGTCAGCTGATCTGGTTGGCCTTGATGATCTCGATTTTGAGTAATCAGCTTGGAGAGCAACTGACTTTGAGGCTGAGCCAACATCCTCAATTCTACTTGTCTGACCTGAGGGCTGCGATCTCCTCCTGTTGACCTTATACTCATTTCCTTTCAAGATTGAGAACAATCTTTCAGTTCCCATTTCACCAAGGTCAGCTCGGCTCTCGTGGATATTGGTGAAAGTATCCCACTCAGCCGGTAGAGCTTGCAACACTTTGAGGTTAATTTCTCTTAGTGTGTATTTTCCTCTCCGGATGGACTGGATTCTTCTGATGATGTCCATAAACCGGAGCTCTAGCTGATCAATAGTCTCATCAGGTCGCAGACTGAAGTTGTCGAAATCTTGACATGCATGTGAGAACTTGTTTTCCTTCGTCTCGTCGCTTCCTTCACTTAGCGATGCCAGGATGTCCCACATCTCTTTTGCAGTCTCACACTCCTCTATCCAAGGCAGATAATCTTGTCCAACTGTGGACATTATTGTGCTCTGAGCCCAGATATCCAACTGGCTCACCTTGGCCTCCTCTGGAGAGTAGTCTTCTGGCTGTTTCTCCACATACTCCACCACTGTATCTCCATCGTTAGGATTTGTGGGAGTGCGAGCTATTCTTTCTTTAATGACGATTGGTCCGGAAGAGAGAACTTGTTGCATCCTGTGATGCTTTGACAGAAAGATATTCTTCATTCGAGTTCTCCATGATGTATAATTGACTACTGAGAACATGACGACGATCTTGTCCTTGACGTCCATCTACACAAAAAAAAATAGGACAAAAATGCGAGCAAATATGCACTAACGTGAAAAGATCTGTTCAGTTGACCACTGAAGAAAATTTCTCGAATTCACACCTTGTGAAACAGAGTCAGCAGTCTTTTGAACCACTGCTCTGATACCACTTGATGGTCCCGAAACGAGTTACTGGTGTATGGGGGGGGGGAGAATACACCAGTTAGGATTTTAAAACTTAGCCCTTAAAAATTACTTCAACCGAGTAAAACGGACTCAGTTGGAATCTCACAGCTGAGTAAGCAACCTCAGCTGGAAGAGTGAGGCTGTGCGGATTGTGGTGGAAATTAAAACTCGTTAAAGCAACTCACGCTTTTTAGTGCAGGGTTGGTCAAAAACCAAAACAGTTGAATATGCAAAAATGCAGTTTGTATGCTGGTTAGTTTGATCAGATAAGAATGCAATAAGCAACTGAATAAAAATAAACACAGACACACGAGATTTTACGTGGTTCGGAGATAACCCTCCTACGTCCACGGGGAGATGTGAATCCTCTCACCTCAGTCCAAGTTCTTCTGGATAGTTTCACACAGCTTACCCGGGCTGCGCAACCGTTGCAATAAGTTTACGGGTACTTATCAACCTTTACAGTTAAGTTTGCGGGTACTTAACAACCTATGTCAAGTTTGCGGGTACTTGACGACCTAGTTACTCAATTACAGGAAGAGTATGATCCTAACAGACACTTTTTAAGGTGTGTATGTGGGTGGATTTTCCAACTACAGCTCGATCACGAATGAGAGCTGGATCTATGGCTTGAACGAATAAACACTCAAACTAAGATCTAAGAGAGATTATAACTCTATGAACCCTCAGCTACTAATGTTCTATCACTCCTAAACTCTCAGCTGCTGATGCTCTTAGAATATGATTTTTGCAGATTTTTCTTGCGCTTGTTTTTCTTGTGATTGCACTTCTCTATCTCTTGTCTCGTATACCTCTCGAATGAGAGAATGCCTCTATTTATAGGCGGAGAGTATCAACTAGCCATTGGAGGAGCTGTTGATCTCTGATCGTTGAAAGCGATGGCTTGTCTCTCATCTCTGCAGACTTTCCCGATATGGCATCTGTGCTCTTCTGCTTTCCTTCTGAGACAGTCTTGTGTTGGGCCAGATGGGGTAATGACTGAACGGTCAAACCCTCATGTGACTTCCTTTTGAAATTCAAATCTTAAACTTTTCTGACAGTCAACCTCGATTAGTTGGTTGAAAATCTTGATCTTTATCTGAGTGGTCTTCAGCTGATGTTCTGACTGAACCGTTGAACTCTCAGCTGACTTTGAACTTCATGTTGTTGATCTTCTTGTTTGAGTTCTACAACTGAGGTTCTGAAACTGAACTCTCAGTTGTCTTCCTTGTATTTAGTCAGTTGAGTTTGAAACTTCAGATGACTTCCTTTTCATCTGATGTTCTCTTCCTCTCTAATGTTTCTCATCTGACGAACCCTCAGTTGGTTTCCTTTACAATTGATGTTCTGAAGACTTCCCCCTCATTCCATCTGAACAAATGAACTCTCAGTTGTCTTTCATCATAACTGATGTTCTGTCTAAGTGATGCCTTGTTGTCATCTTCAGCTGGAGACCTGTAAAGATAAAATCTTAACTTTGCTCAAACAGCGAGCCTAAATTCTAACATTAGGTTTTGGCAACATCTACTCGGTTGGGGTCAGTCGGTTTTGGAATTCATCAAAACTCTTACTAATAAATTTCCCAACAGCACTTACCAAAGTATTTTTCCTTTTTGTATAATTTTAATTCTACATCTCTCAACTCCACAAGCTTTTTGTATTTTATATCATCTTGAATGCTTTTCCTTTTTGTATTTTTCCTTATGAGGGTGGACGCTAGGATACCGCGTATCAACTTTTCAAACATCTCCACTGGTTATTGAATAGGTTTTGTTAGCCTAGAATGATTCGATGAAATAACTTATTAAATCTAGTAAAATATGTTCATATATAGTTTTTATTTACAAACGTTGTATTACTTACTATGAAATCACATGTTTTTCATTGTTTTTCAATCAAAATTTTCCTTTTCATTTGGAGAAGTCTTCTTTGTCGATAAACCTCTGTAGCTGTGAAATTACAAATTCATACATATTTAAATTAGGTTGCAACAAATATTTATAAATTTAATTAATAAATATTCCTTTAATATAAAATTTCCTGAAGTTGGGTTGGAAAAAAATCTCTTAAGAAGCAAAAAAAAATTCTCTTAAGAAGTAGTATGAAAGAAGGTGTAGAAAAAGACAAAGAGCATATGCTTTTCGATGATACTTGAAGAAGAATCCTTGAAAAAAAAAGTCCATTAAATCATAGATTGAGAAATTAAATTTCTAAACAAAGAGTCAAACCACCAACATGTTACCTTCAAAGAAATTATTGGTCATATGGGTGATCGTTGTAAGGGTTCAATAGCAAAATTGAATTGAATCAAAATCTACTTAATTTCCCGAATTATAAGAAAATTATTTAATTCGTGATGATTGAATTTCCTGTTCCTCTTGAAGCTTAATTTTTCTCTTGTTTGTATTTTAGTTTTAAAACTCTGCCATATATATTCAGAAAAAACTGATGACAATAATTTCCAATCCTATTCTAAATTTATGTCTACAATTTTTTTTAAGATCGCAGTGGGCACTGGGCAGGGCATTAAGATGGAAAAATCAAACTTTTTCCTTTTTTTTTTCCTTTTCAATTTCACTTGTATACCATAAATATAAATTGTATTTATTGTATCCCACAATGTCAATCGTTGCATTATACAAGGTAAGTTTGTACATAGATATTTTTATTATTTATTTTTTTGAAATAAAAGCGTATTATAAGGTAAATTTGATTCCTAATTAAATCAATATATTAAATTACGCTATTGCCCTTAATTTAGATAGATAGTAAGGATATTTTAGGCAAAACAAATTTTGTAAAACAAAGCTCTTTTTATATTAGTATAGATTATTTAGAGTACTGGTCTGGAATAATTTATAATTAAATTTAAATGTGTACTCTATATGTGTTCTTCCTCCGTTTTTATATAAATGTTTATCACCGTAAAAATACATATACTAAGGAAATCGATAAATTACTATTTTTATCTATAATTATTGTTTAGAAAACTTAAAAAATACATAATTACTATTTTGCATCATTTTTTTTTCAAAAGTTGCATCATTGTTTTTTTCAATAGTTATGAAATAGGACTCTTATT
The DNA here is from genome assembly GCA_029490685.1 of Schizonepeta tenuifolia. NCBI lineage: Eukaryota > Viridiplantae > Streptophyta > Magnoliopsida > Lamiales > Lamiaceae > Schizonepeta > Schizonepeta tenuifolia. Next base: position 111,302,679 of record CM055956.1, read on the forward strand.
CAACAACAAAAAAAGAATCAAAAGAGGACATTAAGAAAAAAGAGAGAGTATATTGTTATTATATGTACATTAATATGTCGTATATATACGGCATAATTAGAAATTTATATATATGCCGTTTTTGTACACCTAGTAATTAATTCATCGTATATAATACTCTATGTCTCGTTCAATAAGTGTCATTTTGTCATTTCGGGTGTCCCACTCAATAAGTCTCATTTCTTTATTTGACAAAGATTAATATACTAAAACTCATTTTATGTCACACTCTAACGTGAATAGTATTGGTTACTTTATTGTAGAGTGTTTTTCTACTCAACCCACTTTAACATTAACAATAAAATACTACCTTAATCACTCTTTATTATTTACGTAACTTTCTTTTTTTTAATATCCGTGCGCATTCCAAATATGATTTATTGAACGGCACAGAGGGAGTAAGAGGCAGAAAATAAATACTACTAGTAGTTATGTAGTAAAAGCAAAATAAATGGTGGCCACAATTAAAAGATGGAGTATATAAATAACTTCTCACTACAATATCCTTTTGGTTTCGCTGCACTTGGAGCATAAACGTTTAAGAAAAATGCGATATCGAATATGAAGCATTATCGTATTTTATGATCTACAAAATCATCTCAAAAGTCCTTGCAAACAGAGTTCAATATGTGTTGGGAGATATAATAAGTGAGAATCATGCAGCCTTTGTAAAGGGAAGATCAATTTATGATAGTATTCTTCTGAGTCATGAGCTGGTCAAAGGCTATTTTAGATTAGGGATATCTATAAGATGCATGAAAAAAATAGATCTCCAGAAAGCTTATGACAGTGTAGAATGGCCATTCCTAAGATATCTAATGCTTGAATTAGGTTTTCCCTCTTAATTTGTAAGTTGGATCATGGAATGCATCACAAAAGTCATTTATTCTATTTGTGTAAATGGAGAAATCACAACACCTTTCATAGCCAGGAAGGGGCTTAGGCAAGGTGATCCAATATCACCTTATTTGTTTGTTATTTGCATGGAATACTTGCATCGGTGCCTTTTTGGTTTGCACTTGAACAAAGCTTTCCATTTCCATCCGAGGTGCAAGAGATTTGGTCTAATTCAACTTTGTTTTGCTGATGACTTACTATTGTTTGCAAGAGGAGATGTAAGCTCAATCCAACAGCTCATGACTGCCTTTCAAATATTCTCAAAAGCTTCAGGTTTAAGAGCTAATGATACAAAGAGTTGTGTCTATTTTGGAGGTGTGGGAGCTGCTCAACAAGCTTAGATTCTTCATGTGCTGGGTATGGTAAAAGGAGAACTCCCATTTAAATATTTGAGGGTTCCATTATCCACAAAGAAGTTGACCATCATACAGTGTCGGCCCCTAATAGCAAAAATATTGGCTCAAATAAATTGTTGGTCCTCTAAGTTGTTATCATATGCAGGGAGGAAGCAGCTAATTAAGTCAGTGATGGGAAGTGTACAGACCTACTGGTGCCAACTCTTCTTGATTCTTCAGAAAGTCATGAAGGTCATTGAGAGTGCATGCAGATCTTTTCTCTGGTCTGGAAGTGCAGGGTTAACTAAGAGAGCATTGGTAGCATGGGAACGGGTTTGCCGACCTGAAAAATTTGGATTAAATGGGTGCACGAGTACTATATATATCAAGGATAAAGATCTCCTCACATCATAAATAGAGAATTTGGATTAAATGGGTGCACGAGTACTATATCAAGGATAAAGATCTCCTCACAATGAGCTACCCCTCTCAAGCATCATGGGTAGTGAGGAAGATCATTGGAGCCAAAGCATACATAAGTGATGATGACAGGAGAGCTCAACTATTCTCCATGCAGCAATTCTCTATTCGAAGTACTTATCCTCACATCACGGAACGGGTTTGCCTTGCCCATCATAAATAGAGAATTTGGATTAAATGGGTGCACGAGTACTATATCAAGGATAAAGATCTCCTCACAATGAGCTACCCCTCTCAAGCATCATGGGTAGTGAGGAAGATCTTTGGAGCCAAAGCATACATAAGTGATGATGACAGGAGAGCTCAACTATTCTCCATGCAGCAATTCTCTATTCGAAGTACTTATCTACACTTAAGAGGAGAAGTTGAGAGAGTCTCGTGGTGTAAAATGCTGAGTAAGAATCCTGCCCCCCCCCCCCCCTCTCCCTCCCCCTCCCTCACTCAAAGTGTATCTTTATCTTCTGGCTTACCATTTTAGGGAGGTTGGTGACATGTGAGAATTTAGCTAAGATTGGAATCTTTGTGGAGAATCAGTGTAGTTTGTGTGGACATGCAGATGAGACCCTTTCCCATCTCTTCTTCCAGTGCCCATACTCTCACAAAGTTTGGAAAGAGGTGCAACGGTGGGGAGGTATGAGAGGAGTGGGAAATTGGGAAGAAGAACAAGAGAAGCTGCATTTTTACAATGGAGCTAACACTGAAAAACAGCTCTTCTATAGGATGGCAATTGCGGCGACTATTTACACATTGTGGAAGGAACATAATGCTAGAAGATTTCAAGAGATCCAAACTAATTCAGAGGTAGTGATTAGGCAATGTCAGATGATCATTGCAGCAAGAAGCAGACAACATGCGAAACTGCGAAGATACTTGAAATTATAAGGTTTACTGTATCGTTTTGAGATTATGAGTTTCTATTGTTTTGGCGTTGCAGAGATTCTGTATTTGGTTTTGTAATGCACATTTGGTGAAATAAAATAAGTTTATTTACGGAAAAAAAATGATGTTTAATTAATGATTTATATATATATATATATATATATCGTTGAAATTCTCTGAAAAACCATTATTAAAAGCCCTTCGTATTTTTCAGTAAGTTGGAAAAAATATTATCGCAACATCAATATTGACAAGAGCCGGTGAATTCGAAATCAATGTTTTTGACTTTTTCTTATAATGGGAAAACACAATAAATTAATGTCATAATGTTTTGACAGTGTTTACCAATATCACCTAGACGCAAATTTGGACATAACAAAATTAACGTGGAATGTCATATGTGATGTGACTCGGCGGAAAAAATTTGATCTATGCAAATGTTCATGTATGATGGTGAGAGAGAGAAATGACAAAGTAAAAAAATATAAGAATCACCTGCTAAATACACTATTTTGGTTAGTTTTTTTGTTTTTTTTTTGTTGCTTTTTTTTTATCGATGGAACTTATATTTTTCTTAAATGATTATTTAGAGTAGTGGTCTGGAATAATTTATAATTAAATTTAAATGTGTACTTTATATGTGTTCTTCCTCCGTTTTTATATAAATATTTATCACCGTAAAAATACATATACTAAGGAAATCGATAAATTACTATTTTTATCTATAATTATTATTTAGAAAACTTAAAAAATAAATAATTACTATTATGCATCATTTTTTTTTCAAAAGTTGCATCATTGTTTTTTTTCAATAGTTATGAAATAGGACTCTTATTCAACAACAAAAAAAAGAATCAAAATAGGACATTAAGAAAAAAGAGAGAGTATATTGTTATTATATGTACATTAATATGTCGTATATATGCGGCATAATTAGAAATTTATGTATATGCTATTTTTGTACACCTAGTAATTAATTCATCGTATATATACTCTCTGTCTTGTTCAATAAGTGTCATTTTGTCATTTCGGGTGTCCCACTCAATAAGTATCATTTCCTTATTTGGCAAAGATTAATATACTAAAACTCACTTTATGTCACACTTTAACGTGAATAGTATTGGTTACTTTATTGTAGAGTGTTTTTCTACTCAACCCACTTTAACATTAACAATAAAATACTACCTTAATCACTCTTTATCATCTACGTAACTTTCCTTTTTTTAATATCCGTGCGCATCCCAAATAGAATTTATTGAACGGGATAGAGGGAGTAAGAGGCAGAAAATAAATACTACTAGTAGTTATGTAGTGAAAGCAAAATAAATGGTGGCCACAATTAAAAGATGGAGTATATAAATAACTTCTCACTACAATATCCTTTTGGTTTCGCTGCACTTGGAGCAAACACGTTTAAGAAAAATGCGATATCGAATATGAAGCATTATCGTATTTTACACTGAGACTGATAATTTCTAGCATAATTCTAGTATTTTACAAATGCACAATGTACGAACGAAGTCATTGGCGGAACACTGTATTTTACACAAATATACGGATGTACGAATAGATCCGTCGATCAAGTGACTATAGCGATTTGCACAATCAATGCACAACTCGAATTTTCAGACCAAGCAAAAAAATGGCTGACGAGTCGTTTAATTCGTGGTACGCGCAAAATTTTGGTGCAATCCCACCGAACCAATCTCCAAATCCGGCAAATTCACCTCCCAATCCGGCGAATTCAAGCTCCCAATTCTCCTCTTCTCCCGGTTTCGGCCAATACTCGGCCCCTGCAGGGTTTGCAGCTTTTTCGCAGACGCCGGGTTTCTCCCAATTTCCCCAGTCGCCGGGTTTCTCCCAATTCCCTCCGACGACTGGGCACTCGCAGATCTCACAGCCGCAGGGGTACGGCCAATTCCCCCGTCGGCTGGGTTCCCGCAGACACCGGGTTTCTCCCAATTCCCTCCGTCTTACGGCTTCTCGCAGTCGTCGGGGTTCTCTCAAGTACCCCCGACATCCCGGTACTCCCAATTCTCGCAGCAGCCAGCGGGTACGGCTCGATTCAGACGTTTCAACCTCAACGACGACGATGTTGAGGGAGGAGTGGGCGTTCAATATCTATATTGCCGACATGTCGAATATGAGTCCCGAGCAAAAGGCGAGGTACGAAAATGTCCGCCGCAAACTTGCAAGGGAATTCAATTGGGAGGAGTAGTTGTCCTAATTTTTTTTCTTAATTATTGTAATGTTCCAGTTTTTAATTATTGTAATTTTTTTTAATTAGTGTATGTTTTAGTTTTTTTAAATTCAATAAAATTGTCATTTATTAATTTTTGAATTTAATTAAGTTATTTTTTATGATATTTATTACAAATTAAAAAAACAACAAAATAAAATCTATTCAATCATTAAAATCACGCTTCCCAGTGCTTCAACCTAGGTCTTGTTCAACCCCATTATAGTGGGAAAATCAACCCATGTCTAACTCAACACCACCAATCATTAAAATCACGCTTTCCAGTGCTTCAACCTAAATCGCATGCATTGCATAATATGTGGGTATCATTCAAGTATTTGATAAATACAGTATTAAACATCAATTTTCAAATGACAAGAGAAAAGCACAATTAAAAAAAAAAGCGTGTCGACATTGCCAAGTCACAGTCAATAATTTTGAGTGTTCGATTATGATGATTAGCATTTGTGTTCTAGTATAGTTTTTATCAAGTACTATTACCCAATATATTTGCGACAAATATATATAATAAAGTCACTATTTTAACCGAGATGTAGAAAATTTTAAACAAATTTAGATTTAAAAAAATACATAATTAATGAGTATCCGATTTATTGTCATTCATAATTATAAGTTTAGATACGTGAAATATAATTAATTTACTAAGCCAAGAGAGAGTAATTCATTAATCAAGACAAATCAAACGAAACAATATCCAAAAGTCATGAAGGCTAATAATCATGCCATAAGACTATATGCATCGCGGCTCGAGCGGGGGTGCTCGAGCGCGGATCGAGCAGGGGGTGGGTCGAGCACCCCGCGTGGCAGGCAATGCGAGCTCGAGCCGTGCCCGAACGCTGCTCGAGTCTGGCGCGTGCCGACGACGCGCGGGCAATTTCGAATAATATATATATATGGCGCGTGCGATGCACGCGCCTAACGTAATTTTTTTTTAAAATCGACCGTTCAACGGCTAATGGCCGGTTTAAAAATATTTTTAATTTTTTTTTATTTTCCTCTACTATAAATATATCCTCATTCCTCATTCTTCTCACACCATTTTATAATCCTCTTTCTCTCTCAAATTCAACTACAAATAAAATGTCTTCATCTTCGTTGAATTTTTCATCTTCGTCGGTGGAATATGTCGAGGGCGACACCGACGACGAGGTAATAAGAGATGCTGGCGGACGCGGATCGCTACATACGTTCACACCTAGCGGAGCAGAAAAAGAAGAAGAAGAGGGCGCGGGGGTTCGTCGACCGCGACCGAGAAGCGGCGTGTGTGCTCCTACACGCCGACTACTTCGCCGACAACCCCACCTACGGCGAGCACTTTTTCCGACGTCGTTTCCGGATGCATAAGCATCTGTTCTTGCGCATCTGTAGTACGTTGGAGGAAAACGTCCACTTCTTCACGTATCGACAAGATGCACTCGGGCGTTGGGTGCTGACGTCGGTGTAAAAATGAACGATGGCGGTGCGTCAACTGGCCACCGATGGTGCTGCGGACGCCTTCGACGAGTACCTGAAGATTGGCGATAGCACGGGCCGACTTTGCCTCAAAAAATTTTGCCGAGCAATCATCGACCTCTTCGGCGAGCGGTACTTGAGGAAGCCCAACGTTACCGACACTGCACGTCTGCTCCAAATGCACGAGGAGCGACATGGGTTTCCGGGGATGCTAGCGAGCCTAGATTGCATGCACTTGGCTTGGAGGAACTGCCCAAAAGGGTGGGCGGGTGTCCACACTCGCGGCGATCAAGGCGTGCCTACCTTGATCTTGGAGGCGGTGGCGCTGCAGGATTTGTGGATCTGGCATGCCTTTTTTGGGTGTGCCGACTCCAACAACGACATCAACGTCCTCAATCAATCTCCCTTGTTCACCGACATGCTTGAGGATAGAGCTCCGCCGTGCAAGTTCACCGTCAACGGAAAGTGCTACGATAAGGGGTACTATTTGACCGACGGGATCTACCCTTCTTGGGCAACACTGATCAAAGCGCCGAGGGTTGAATCTGACGAAAAGACGGCGAGGTTCAAGAGGATGCAGGAGGCAGCGAGAAAGGACATAGAGCGGGCCTTTGAAGTGCTCCAAGCCCGATGGGGAATAATACACGCTCCGGGTCGGTGCTGGTACAAGAAGCATCTCCGAGACATCATGTTTTCGTGCATTATTTTGCACAACATGATCATCGAAGACGAGCGGGAAGATGTGGAGAATTAGAGGGACGACTCCGATTCTCTATCCACTAGCGGGATATCCCAGAGGACCTGTCCGATCGCCTTTAGGACTTATCTCGCTCGGGAAGCCGACTTGAGAGATCAACGAAAGCACACCCGACTTACCAGTGATCTCATCGAGCACATTTACCAGAAATTTGGACCTCTACGAGAGTAGTCGAGCATTTTTAATTAGTGTAATTTTTTTTAAGTAATGTAATGTTTTTTATTTTAATTAATGTAAAATTTTATTTTATTTGAATTAATGTAATGTTTAATGTTATTTTCTCATAAATGGAATTTTATGAATTAATTTAATAAATAAAAATGGGAATTTTTTTAATATTAAAGATAGAGCACTTTTAGAGCACCCTTGGAATGCAGGGGTATAGGTCTCTAAGGGTGCTCTAGTGCTAGAGCACCCCTTAGAGCACCCTAAGGGTGCTCTAAGGGTTGCAGATAGCCTAAGGAAGTAGAAACAACGTCTTTGCTAAACTAACTAGCTCATGTGCCGCTTTATTTGCTTCACGACGAAGATGATTAATCGAGATAACATTTAACTTCTTCACCAAGAAAAAAAATCAAACATATCTTCACAAAAAAACACTTTCTTCTTCATCCCCTTCTTCCAAAATATGCAACGCTAGTATAGAATCTGTTTAAACTTCAATAGGAAAAATTTCTTCCTCCATATACTAACAAATCCCAAACATATTATGTTTCAATTTTGAGCTAATAGATAGTCTATTTCTTTCCCTTTTTCTTGAAATAAATAACACTAGATTATACAGATTCTATTTAGAAATAACAGATGGTATAAAATTGATTCATTATAGTACTTCAAAAAATTAGAGGGAATGTTGTAAAGTAGCCGTTTTTTTTAAAAAGAAAATCAAAATCTCACCTCCACTTTTTTAATTTTAAAATAGCACTTTGAGTTTTGAAATGTCTAATATATCCTTAATGAGTATACAAGAAAACTAACTTTCATTTGAATTATACACGAAGACTAATTTCATATATGAATTTCCGGCGATAAATTTCCAACCAACAATTGCGGCAAAATTTGAATCATACACGAAGCCTAACTTCATGTATACATCATATATGCATTATACATGAAGACTAACATTCATGTATACATCATACACGAAAAATTCCAGCGAAAAATTCCGACGAAAAATTCCGGCAAAATTTCGAATCATACAAAAAGCCCAACTTCATGTATGCATCATACATGAAGATTAACATTCATGTATGCATCATACACGAAGACTGATTTTCATGTATGCATCATACACGAAAAATTCCAGCGAAAAATTCCGACGAAAAATTCTGGCGAAATTTCGAATCATACACGAAGCCCAACTTCATTTATGAATCATACACGAAGACTAACATTCATGTATGCATCATACACGAAGACTGGCTTTCATTTATGCATCATACACGAAAATTTTCGATGCCAAAATTCAAATTTGTATCATACATGAAGATTAGTTTTCATGTATGATGGTTCCGATACGAGTTCTGGTGTATGGGGGGGAATACACCAGATAAAAACTTTTTAAAACAACTCTTTAAAAATAAATAACCGAGTAATAAGACTCAGCTGGATTCACAACCGAGTAAGCAAGCTCAGTTGGAAGAGTGGTGTTGTGCGGAATGTGGTGGAAAATAACAACTCGTATAAATAAAACTCACGCTCAGATGCAATGGTCGGTCAAAAATTAAGACAGTTGATATGGAAAGATGCAGTTTGTATGCTGGTTAGTTGGTCAGTTGAATATGCAATAAATAACTGAATAATAAACACAAACACACAAGGATTTACGTGGTTCGGAGATAACTCCTACGTCCACGGGGAGTTGTGAGTCCACACAACTCAGTCCAAGTTCTTCTGGACAAAAACCACAAAGCTTACGCGGGCTTTGCAACCGTTGAGATAAGTTTACGGGTACTTATCAACCTTACAGATAAGTTTACGGGTACTTATCAACCTATCTACTCAATTCCGGGAAGAGTAGGGTCCTAACAATCCTTTTGAGAGGATGTGTGAAAAGGTGGGTTTCCAACTAATAGCTCGAACAAGAAGTGAGCTAGGATCTAACACTCTACGAACTCTCAACTAGTGATGTTCTCAAGGTTGGATCGATAAACCCAGAGACAGAAGCTAACACTCTAGAACTCTCAACTAGTGATGTTCTTAGAGGATAACAGCAGTTTTGCTTGAGTGCAGAATAAAGTCGTTCTTTCGCTCGTATATCTCTTCTTGCACTTATCTGTCTCGTCGATCTTCTCTCTTCTGTCTTGGTGAATGAATGAAGGCCTCTATTTATAGGCGGAGAGAATCAACTAGCCGTTGGAGGAGCCGTTGATCTCTGTTCTTTGAAAGCGATGGCTTGTCTCTCATCTCTGCAGGCTTTCCGGATTTGGCAACTGTGTGCTTCTGCTTTCCATCTGAGACAGCCTTGTATTGGGCCAAATGAGGTAATGACAGAGAGTCAAACCTTCACGTGACTTCCTTGTTTGAAATTCAAATCTTAACCTTTGACCTCCAACATTTGATAGTCGGTTGAGTCGTTTGATCTTCATCTGATTGGTCTTCAGCTGATGTTCTATCTGAATGCTTCTGTCTGAGTAGGAACAGTTGAACTCTTAGCTGACTTTGAACTTCAAGTTGTCGATCTTCTCAGTTCGAGTCCTTCAACTGATGTTCTGAATCTTGAACGCTCAATTGGCTCGAACGCTCAGATGACTTTCTTCCATCTGATGTTTTCTTACAACTTCTCCCTTTTTAATTCTCATCTGATGAACGCTCAGTTGTCTTCCTTACAACTGATGTTCTATCTCTTGAACGCTCAGTTGTCTTTTTTACAACTGATGTTCTCTTGCAACTTTTCCCTTTAAATACTTAGTTGACTTTTGCATCTTCCCCCTTTGAATGCTCAACTGTTGTTCTGAATCTTGAACGCTCAGGTATTTTTCTTACACCTGATGTTCTGTCCGAGTGAAGCCTTGTTGCCTTCTTCAGCTGGAGACCTGTAAAGATAAAATCTTAACATTTGCTCAAACAACGAGCCTAACTACTAACATTAGGATTTGACAACATCTACTCGGTTGGGGTCAGTTGGTTTTGGAATCAATCAAAACTTTAATAAATTTCCCAACAATTTCCCCCTTTTTGATGATGCCAAAACCCATATAAAATCCTTACAGATCAAACTGATCTAAACCCTACTGACCTATCTAAAATCTCAGCTGAAATTCTAGACAGTCTATAAGATTAAAACATCAAAGGGTTAGCACTGTTATAACATGGTATTGAAATAACTTTACGATTCAGAGCTTGGACAACGAGATATTGTACGTCAAGTTGAATCGGATAACTGGTGAAAGTTTTCATTACAACTCATGGTTACAAGATAAGCACAAAATCAAAAATTACATCAGTTGCTAAAAAACTAACTGAGCTAAAACTTAAGCCCATACTTGCTAAACATTCTAACAAAAATTTCTCTTTTTGCTTCTGACTCCTTCGAAATGTCAACCCCGTGCTCTCGGCAAACTTGTCTTGCCTCAGTTGATATTTTCTGTCGGTTGGGGTTTCGAGAGTCTGGGAGGAAGGGAGGCTGATATGTGACTTTTTTCTGAGGGACCGGAACTGTGTTCATATTCAGTTTTGCATCTATCATGGCTCGCCTGAACTGGCTAAACATGCCCGGGTCCCCAGTGTGTAGCTTGGTCAGCGCTTCCTTGAACGCTCTCCTCGGATCGTTAGTTGAGAATACCTTCCTATAATAGAAGTCATTCACAAACTCTTGCTTGAACGACTCCCAGTCCTCGTTCCACTCGGCTGGCATCCACTTGTCTACGTGCCTGAACCGATTTTGCTGTTTGACCTTCCTTGGCAGGCTCTGTTGCTTCAACCTTGCCTCAGCCTTCACTTGATGTTTATCTATTCGGCGACGGCTGCGGGAGGCAATGTTCCTGTCCAGGTTCTTGGTCACTTTGTCAAGCTCCTCCTCGAACTGGATGACTCTTTTAGCCTGGCTAGCTACGAACTTCTTGATCCAGTCGGGATTCATGTAGTCTTTTTCGGCAACATCCATAGCCTTGGCAGCAACAATACACTCTTCGGTTGTGATACTGTCGAATTCCGAATCAAGCTCGGTTGTGATCTCGGCTATGGAGTTGTAAGAAACTCCATACTTCTCAGCTTGCTCCAAGTCCTTAGCCATTTCAGCTCCACCGATGTCGGTTGGAGCGGACTTCTTCTTCTTCGGCTGGCTTTTCTTCAGCTGAGATTCTTTGTCAGCTGGCATCTCATCCTCAGCCTGGGTCTCATCTTCCCCCTGCATCTCAACTTCCCCCTGCAACTCCTCTTCTCCCTTTTTATCTTCTCCCTTTTTGGCATCAGCAACAAGGCTTGCTACTGATCCATCCAGAGAGGTGAGTTGTTGTTCGGCTTGTTGGATGCGGTTGAAGAGTTCATCGACTGCACATTCTACTTCAACCTTCTTCGCCAGTTCAGAGTCAAGGCGCTCTTGCTCAGCTTTCTTCAATGTAGCGAGGTTTTCATTGACTTCTGTCTGGAAAGCAATGAACTCAGCCCATCGTAACTCGAACCGAGACTCCCATTCTTGGTCTTGAGTCTGTTGGGATTTGGCGAGGTTGGAATCAGAGATAGATTTGTAGATATTCGGTTCAGACTTGATCCCCAGAACAGTTGATTTCACGTCAGAGATGTCTTGGCTTGTGGAGGATGAGAATTCTTCCAACTTTATCTTCAGTGTAACATTCTCCTCCAGCAGCTGCTTGTTCTTCTCCTCCTATGCTTCCAACATCCTCAGCTGATCTTCTTTGTTTTGCTGGAAGTTGGCAAGCATCTCCATCCTTAGCTGGTTCACCCTCTCAGCTATCAGCTCACAAATTTCTTCAGTTGAGGGTGCTGGCTGATCAGCTGGAGCTTGGTGTTCAATTAGAGCTGGCCGGTCAACTGTAACCATGGCTTGACGGTTGGCCAGGTACAGTTGAAGCTCTTCTTCTTCCTTCTTGGCGGCTGCGGCGGCTGCATCAAGATCAACAATAAAATCAGCAGATTTTGTAAGCATGTTGTCCAGGAAATTGATGCAATCTTGTTCAGTCTTTTCCCTCGTGTCTGTGCCTTCCGCCTTGCTGAGGTCCAGACGACGCGTCAGCAGCGCAACCTTATTGTTGTAGGCAACCTCCAGATTGGTGTAGTTGAAATAATCTCTGATGCGTGACTCGTCTGCCTTCAGCTGGTTCCAGCTGTGTACCCTTATAGTATCTTCCTTCACATACCAGTGACTGAAGATGAGGTTGAACTGGTACAACAGCTCGGTCCCAAGCGTAGCAAAAATCGGCATGTCGCGCACTTCAGGGAACATCCCTATTAGCTTCTGGAAGCAGTAGGCTACCTTGCCTTCATGCTCCATCGCGACGGCCTGACGATCAGCTTCGTCATCGATTGGGCAGGGAGAGAGATTCTCGTATGGAATCGGTTCAAAAGTTTCATCAATGTTGGCCAAAGAGGTGGTCTCAACGTTGGCATCGAGCTGGGAGCTCGGAATTTCGGATTCTCTGGGGATGGGGGCATCAATAGGTTCCTCAATATTGGCCGAAGAGATGGTCTTAATGTTGGCATCGAGCGATGAGCTCGGAATTTCTGGTTGTGAGTCGGTTGTGAGAGCGAGAGGCTCTTTGGGCGGTACGGCATCAGCTCCTGCCGTGGGGGAGGTTGGAAAGTCTTCAGTTTTCTCAGAGGAGGAAGAAGCATCCGAGGTCAGATCCGTTTCCATCCCTTCAGCCTCATCAATTCCAGTAGCGCGAGAAACGATCTCGAAGGCAGCTGTCTCAGCTGAGTGGCTCGACTCGGATGGCTCCTCAGCTGGTGCTGTCTCAGCTGGTGCCTCCACAGCTGGTACCTCTTCCTCAACTGGTGCATCCTCAGCTGGCACATCCTCAGCTGACACATCCTCAGCTGGTGCTGCAACCGTCTTCTTGATTCTCACCCTCAGCTTCTTCTTGGCCGGCTCTTCAGCTTTCTCCTTCTCCGACTCAGCTCTTTGTCGGCGTGCAGCTTTCAATTCTGAGGAGCGGCTGACAGCTGGTGGCATCTCCTCAGCTGTATCCTTTTCTTCAGTTGTCTTCACAGCATCCTTCTTCTCTTTAGGAGTATAAACACTCCTAACCACATTCTGAGTTTTCTTTGTTATTGGGAACAGCATCAGCTTCTTCACCGGGGTCTCCTCGCAGTCATCCCAGACCATGTTCTGACCCTTAGTTGCGAACAGGATCAGGGCAAAAATTTTGCAACCGAAGTTGAGAGTTCCCTTGACACTCAACAACTTTTCCCCGGATTCGGTTGTGGTCTCGGAGATCTTCTGCCTCTCCACAGTCAGCTGGTGTTCAAAATACTTGAACCAGTCGACATTGTGTTTGTGTTTATACTCCAAAGCAATCAATTGCTTGAGCTTCGGTCGGCTGATGTCGCCGAAGGCACCATTGTAACCGAACACAACCTTGGATACAACATCGAATAGGAGTCGATGTTCCGGCTTCAACTTGGTCCTCTGCATATTGCTCTTCAATTTTTCTGGAGTGATCAGAGCACTGTCCAGAAATGTGCACGGTGACTGCAGTGAATAATTTGGCGTAGAATATCGGAGACTGCAATGGGCACGGTGACACGGCGAATCGTCCTGGCCGGAACGTCGCGTTGACGTCAAGATACTTCTGTAACTACTCCATCTCTGCTGTCGATGGGCGGCATATTCAGGTAAAACTCCCCGACCTGTCACCTGAGAAGGTAGCTGGGGAAGAGCGTCGCCCAATTCAGAAGCCCGTTCTCCCTGAGTAGTTCGGCGAGGGGAGATAGAACTGGTGATTCCAGTTCATCCTCTGATAGAATCTACTCGAAGTTTATTTTGGAGACCAGCAGATCAAAGGATTCTTCGTATGATATGGGGACTAGAGAAGGTCCGGAGGATGCCATCTTCTTTCCTTTGGGTGCCATTTAGTAATGTTGTGAGGATATATATAAGAAGGAAAGAAAAACTTGCAGAAAATGGTTAGACAGAATCTGAGAAGACGATGAACAGTTACTGCAGATAATCACAAATTTAGAAGGTAAGAGATCACTTCCTGATTTTCCGCCTTTTATAGGTTTTTGGCTCGGTTGAAATCGACGGCTAGGGTTGAATGGCGCGAATCCATCAACGGCTGAGATCACGCGACTGTTGACTAGCTTTGACTTGACGTCACGATCCGAGTTTCAACCGGCGCGTGAGAAGGTGAACTGTTTTTCATGTCAGCCCAGTCGCACTATAAAGTAGGGCTATTAGGGTTCAGCCGTACTTTACATTAAATGCGGTATGATGGCTATTTTAATGTAACTGACATGCTCAGGAATGTTTGAATTTATTTCAAACATTCTCTTTTAAGATCATAACACCTTCAGCCATAAATGATACCTGTCAGCTGATGTCGGAATCAGCTGTTCGACCTGCCAGCTGATGTCGGAATCAGCTGTGTTCCAATGTTGCGGCATACCATCAGCTGACTCGAGTTCGTCTGTTCAGCTGACGTCTGATGTCTTCGGTTGGCGATTCCAATGTTACGGCATACCATCAGCTGACTCAAGTTCGTCTGTTCAGCTGACGTCTGATGTCTTCGGTTGGCGATCCGCATCTGAGATTCCCCCTTCATCTGAGCTTCCCCCTCAGATGGATATCTATTTCTTCACCTCAGTTGGTTCCTCATCTGATGGATCTAACAATCCAAGGAGATCACATAACATTTTGAACTGCGCTTCAGCTAGAGGTTTGGTGAAGATATCAGCTCTCTGAATCTCAGTTGGAATTTTCTCCATGGAAACATTCTTCTTCTCAATATGATCTCGGATGAAATGATGTCGGATGTCAATGTGCTTTGTCCGAGAATGGTGAACAGGATTCAAAGAGATAGCAATGGCACTTGAGCTATCACAATGAATGGGAACCTGTCCAGTTGCAACTTCATAGTCTCTCAGCTGTTGCTTGAGCCACAACACTTGCATGCAACAGCTACCGGTAGCCATGTACTCTGACTCGGTTGTAGAAGTGGCAACACATGCTTATTTCTTGGAGAACCATGAAACTAGCTTGCTTCCCATGAACTGACAGTGTCCAGATGTGGACTTCCTGTCCAACCGATCTCCAGCTAGATCCGCATCTGAGTATCCGGTCAGTTGGATATTGTCGTCGGTTGGATACCACAACCCAACATTAACAGTGCCCTTCAGATACTTGATGATGTTCTTTACTGCCAACATGTGTGCTTCCTTCGGTTGAACTTGGAACCGAGCACACACTCCAACCGCGTAAGATATGTCTGGCCGACTGGCGGTTAGATATAGCAAAGAACCGATGATCCCTCTATACTTACTGGCATCCACGAGCTTTCCCTCAGTTCCGGGTTCAATCTTCCAGTTAGTATTCATCGGGATCCTTGTGGTCTTACTTGATTGCAAACCGAACTTTGTGATGAGCTCCTTTGTATATTTGGACTGTTTGATGAAAATCCCTTCTGGCGACTGCTTCACTTGTAATCCAAGAAAATAATTCATCTCTCCCATCATCGACATCTCAAACTTCTCCTTCATGAGATTTGAGAATTTTTCACACAGCTCCTCCGACTTGGAACCGAATATAATGTCGTCGACGTAGATTTGCACAACAAGTATATCTTCTCCAACTTTGATGGTGAACAGTATTTTATCAACTGACCCTCGTTTGAACCCCGAGTTCAGAAGAAAACCATAGAGAGTGTCATACCAAGCCCTGGGTGCTTGCTTCACATAGATTGCTTTCTTCAACTTGTACACTCTTCTATCTCCAGTCTCAAAACCGGGAGGCTGTTCAACATATACATCTTCCTTAATATTACCGTTGAGGAAGGCACACTTCACATCCATCTGATAAACCTTGAACTTGTGAAATGCGGCATAGGCTAGAAAAATTCGGATGGGTTCCAACCTTGCAACTGGCGCGAAGGAGTCCTCGAAATCAATTCTTTCTTGTTGGCAATATCCCTGAGCTACCAACCTTGCCTTATTCCTCACGATGAATCCAATGGCGTCTCTCTTGTTCTTGAAAATCCATTTTAATCCAATGACTTTGACACTATTTGGTCTTTCTACCAACTCCCATACACAGTTGCGTAGAAATTCGTTCAGCTCTTCTTGCATGGCTGTTGTCCAGTGAACACAGTTGAGAGCTTCCACAACATTCTTCGATTCTGGCACATCAGCTACGAAACAAGAAATCATGGCAACATCTCCTGCTTGCTCGAACTCCTCAAGAACTGCCAACTCCTCAGCATATTGAGCGTAAGTGTTGGAATCTTCCTCAGCTGAGTCTGGATTTGCAGCTCTGCTCCTAGTACGCACACCTTCGGTTGGATCTCCAATGATGTTGTCCGTGGAATGGTCTTCATACCATCTCTTGTTGCGTCATCCTTCTTCTTCCAACCGTGGCTGTTCCAGGATTTCAACTGATGGTGAATCCTAAGCTGTGAGAGATGCTGGAATCTTCAGAACTGGTGATTGATCAGCTGTTGAGTCTGGATCCTCAATATTGACAATATTTTGAACTGAGCTTGGTTGGGCTTCGGATGCTGATGCAGTTGGAGTGACATCAGCTGGAGTTCCCCCTTGAGATGATCTGGGGTCCTCGCATTCATCTTCAGAGGAATAAGGATCATCATCCTCGGTTGCCCATACCAATGGTTCAGCTAGATTCTTTTGCCTTAGAATCTGTGATCTGGTGAGAGCTGGTGGAACTTATGGATCAGCTTGTTGTCCTTTAGCCTGTTCCCTGCACTCAAAAGTAGATTCATCAAAACTAACATGAGGTGTTATCTCCACAACACGAGAGCTGTTGTTGAAAACTCTATAAGCCTTGATCCGAGCTGCATATCCGAGAAATATGCCCTTCGAAGCTTTGGCGTCAAAAGTTTTCAACTGAGTCTTCCCATTGTTGTGAATATAACTCTTAGAACCAAAAACGCGAAAATAAGAAATATCAGGCTTCCTGCGTCTCCATAGCTCGTATGGTGTCTTTCCCAACTGCTTGGTCAGAAGTGGCCGGTTCTGGGTGTAGCAGGCTGTGTTGATGGCCTCAGCCCAAAATCTCTTTGGCAGAGCTGAGCTTGTCAACATGGATGTAGCAGCATCCTTCAGTGTTCGGTTCCTTCGCTCAGCTACTCCATTCTGTTGTGGAGTACGCGCAGCCGATGTTTGATGAGTAATTCCGTGCTTCTCGCAGTACTCGATGATGGTTTCATTTAGAAACTCGGTTCCACGATCTGATCGGATGGAAATAATTTTCATCCCTTGTTGGTTCGATATCCGATCCATCAGCTTGGGTAGCTCATCTCGGGTTTCACTCTTGTGACGCATGAAAATGGTCCACGTGTACCTAGAATAATCATCAGTAACAACAAGGGTATACTCGTTACCATTCATGCTTTTTGGTGTAACTGGCCCGAAGAGATCCATATATGGATCAGCTGCAACACTCGGTCGGTTGAGGGAGTTGTTTTCAACCGGAAGGAGGATCTAGCGAGCTTTTCCAGCTGACATACACTGCAGATATGTGTTGTTGAAAACACTCGGTTTGGTATGCCTTTTGCATGTTCTTGTCTGGCAAGTCGGTTCATAGTCTTGAAGTTCAGATGGTTGAGCCTTTTGTGCCACAGCCAGCTCACATCTGAACTGCTCTTTGATAACAGACAGGTGTCAGGAGGACTATTATTCCAGTCAGCATAGTAGACATTCCCGGTTGGCCATCGATTTCCCAACAATATGACCTGCTTTGTTCCGACATTTTTAACCCTCCAACCCTGTGCATCAAACTTAACAGAGAAACCATTATCATAGAATTGGCTGATGGAGAGCAAGTTATGCTTCAATCCATCAACATATGAAACATTTGAAATAGACACGTGATTGGTTTCAAGGGTACCGTAGCCTCTGGTGTGACCTTTTGAGTTGTCACCAAAGGTAACTGATGGTCCTTCTTTCTCCACGAAACTCCCAAGCAAATCCTTCAGATTTGTCATGTGTTTCGAACATCCACTATCCATCACCCACATGGTTCGTGATGCTTTATTCTTCCTCAGCTGTTTCTCCTGTTCCTGCACAGAGAAACTCGCTTAGGTCCCCAATTTTAGTTGGGTCCTGGAAGGTTAGAACCAGTTCCCCCTTGAACTGTGAGTCTCTTTTCCCTGTAGATTCGGATAGATTTATCATTCCAGATCACTTTTCCTTCATCATCAACTATAACAACACCTCGGTTATCCTTAGGCTTGAAGTTAGTAGTGATGTTCTGTTTCTAGGGAGGAGATGGATTTCTCCCATTGTGAGCTTTAGGAGGAGAGGCTTTCCCCCTGTTTTGATGGCGATTCTTATCCTGTTGGTTTTGTCGATAAGTTCGGACGCCATGTTGGAATCTTTGTGGCTGTATCGGATTCCACTTTCCTGACTGTCGATGATAGTTATTCATGCCCTGTTGTTGGTTCATGTTGTGGTATGAATATCTCCAGCTGTTCGAACTGTTCCTCATCGGTTGACTCGGTTGAAACCTCTGGTTGAACTGATGATGGAACCACTATTGATTCAGATGGTTGGATCCTTGTCGGTTCTGCGGTCGGTTCCATTCTTTCTGATGTTGGCTATGAGGTCGGTTCAGAGGTCGCTTCTGAGTTCGGTTTCGATTGTATCTTCGACGCCTCTGATTTCTCTTCTGAGACTTGGAACATTCCCCCTCGGTTGATGTCCCAACCAATGGAATGTTCTGTCCTCCATCCACCGCTCATTTTCCTTTCTCAGTTGAAGTTTCCTTAGTCGGTTGAGCTTGCTGAGAAGTGGAGGTTGGATTAATTTGGGGAGATTCAGACTCAACTGTGTTAGGTTCGACAACCTTGACCTCCACAGCTTTGATGAAGGTTGCTGGAGGAATTCCAGTATTTTTGACCACGTCGTAACCAAGTCCAGACACGTCATCCATTTGTCTTTGGTAACTGATGAGATTCTCGATGATCTTGGATGACTGATATAGCTTTATCAGGTTGTCCTTCTCAGTTTGCAACTCTTTGAGGAGAACAGCTATATGTTCGGTCTGTGCATCTGACTTCTTCATTAGCTGGTCGATCTGAGCCTTTTGCTGGTACAACTGATCATGTTGCTCCTGTATATGCTTCTTCAACTCCTCATCAGTTGGAGCATTAGTTCGGTTGGCATCATTCAGTTGATTTTTGAGATTATCAATCTCTTCAGTTTGACTCTTAATCAGATCGTCCTTTTCGGTTAAGGATTCTTCAAGTTTGGTGAACTGTTCTTGAAGACTCTTATACTCAACCGATTGCTAATGTAGTTCCTCACTGAGTTCTTGAAAGTCACTCCAGGAGGGTTCCAACTCTTCATCCAGTGTTTCCTGCATGTTAGAAATATTGGAAGAATTTAAATTAGCAGGACTAGAGTGTACCTCAGCGTCATCGTGGTCGGTTCCAAATGCCAAGAGGCATTGACCCTGACCGATAGCATTGTTGGTGGAAGTCAGCTCATCCTCATCTTCAGTGTCGGTGAAGATGTCCATGTCGTTAGCTGCTTCTTCTGCAACCATGGCCTTGTTCTTTCCAGTTTGCTTGGCCTTCAACGCTTCTCTTTCTTTCTTAGAAAGGTCTGGACAATCAGCTTTGAAATGTCCCTCCTTGCCACATTCAAAGCAACCGTTGTTCACAGGCTTTGAGTTATCTCGAGTTCGGTTAGATTTGTAGAACCTCTTGTATTTTCCGAACCGAGTATCCATGTCAGCTAGCTTCTTTGACAGGGCGGCTATATTCTGTTGCAGCTCTTCTCTGCTTGGCTCCTTTGTTGTGTCCGCAGATCGTGTTGGCCTTGATGTTCGCGGCTTGGAGTAGTCAGCTCGGAGTGCTACTGTTTTTGTGGCTGAACCAACATCCTCATGTCGACTCGTCTGAACCGAGGATTGAGATCTTCGTCGGTTCACCTTATACTCGTTTCTTTTTAAAATTGAGAACAATCTTTCAGTTCTCATTTCACCAAGATCAGCTCGGCTCTCATGGATGTTGGTGAAGGTATCCCACTCAGCTGGTAGAGCTTATAATACTTTGAGGTTGATCTCTCTCAAAGTATATCTTCCTCTTCGGATAGACTGGATCCTTCTAATGATATCCATGAACTGAAGTTCCAACTGATCTATGGTTTCATCCTCTCGAAGGCAGAAGTTGTCAAAGTCTTGACAAGCATGGAAGAATTTGTTCTCCTTGGTTTCATCACTCCCTTTGCTAAGAGATGCCAAAATATCCCACATCTCCTTAGCGGTGTCGTACTCTTCTATCCACGGAAGATAGTCTTGTCCAACTGTGGACATGATAGTGCTTTGAGCCCAGATATCCAACTGGCTCACTTTGGCTTCCTCTGGAGTGAAGTCTTCTGGCTTCTTCTCCACTAACTCCTCAGTTGCATCCCCATCGTTGGGATTTGTAGGAGTGCGAGTGACTCTCTCTCTGATGATGATCGGTCCGAATGTGAGTACTTGTTGCATTCTATATGCTTTGACAATAGAATCTTCTTCATCCGAGTTCTTCAGGATGTATAGTTCACAACCGAGAACATGACCACGATCTTGTCTTTAACATCCATCTGCACACACAAACAAAAGACAGATGCGAGCAGATATGCACTAGCGTGAAAAAGATCTGTTCAGTTGACCACTAAAGAAAACACCTCGAATTCACACCTCGTGAAACAGAGTCAGCAGTCTTTTGAACCACTGCTCTGATACCACTTGATGGTCCCGATACGAGTTCTGGTGTATAGAGGGGGGGAATACACCAGATAAAAACTTTTTAAAACAACTCTTTAAAAATCAACAACCGAGTAATAAGACTCAGCCGGATTCACAACCGAGTAAGCAAGCTCAGTTGGAAGAGTGGTGTTATGCGGAATGTGGTGGAAAATAACAACTCGTATAAATAAAACTCACGCTCAGATGCAATGGTCGGTCAAAAACCAAGATAGTTGATATGGAAAGATGCAGTTTGTATGCTGGTTAGTTGGTCAGTTGAATATGCAATAAATAACTGAATAATAAACACAAACACACAAGGATTTATGTGGTTCTCTTGCAACTGATGTTCTATCTCTTTAACGCTCAGTTGTCTTTCTTACAACTGATGTTCTCTTGCAACTTCTCCCTTTAAATACTTAGTTGACTTTTTCATCTTCCCCCTTTGAATGCTCAACTGTTGTTCTAAATCTTGAACGCTCAGGTGTTTTTCTTACACCTGATGTTCTATCCAAGTGAAGCCTTGTTGCCTTCTTCAGCTGGAAACCTGTAAAGATAAAATCTTAACATTGCTCAAACAGCGAGCCTAACTACTAACATTAGGATCTGGCAACATCTACTCGGTTGGGGTCAGTTGATTTTGGAATCAATCAAAACTTTAATAAATTTCCCAACAATGTATGATGTATACACGGAGATAAGTTCTCATGTATGATGCATACATGAAGTTAGATTTCATGTGTGATTCAAATTTTCGCCAGCGATTGTACCATCGCGACACTATCGGCGTCGGAAAATTTTATCGTCGGAGATTCATACATGAAGTTAGTCTTTGAGTATGATACAAATTAAAGTTAATCTTCTTGAATACATCTTGTATACATGAAGGGTATAAAAGTTAGAGACAAACTCAAAAGGCTATTTTAAGTTTTTTTTTTTTTTTCAAAATGACATAATTCATCTTTTGTGTCTGAAAAGGGCTATTTCAATGTTTCATTCAAAAAACTTTTCATTTCTCTAAAAAAAAACTAATTATTTATTTATTTATTATTATTATTATTATTATTATTATTTCATTTTATGTTTTTTGGTGTCGATTTGATATAACCAGTGCAGTGGCGGAAAATGATTCTCCAATCATATTGCTTCCACGTGTCTAAAATTCATTGGTCAATGAGATTCGTTCTCGGATGACATCTCTCTCTATCTTTAACGTGATTCCCAAACCGGCATAACGCCAAGCCTCTCCGCCGCCAACCACCACTCCGCCGCTGCGTTCAATCAAGCTTCAAAGAATGGCCTTGAGCACAATCTCAAAGCTCAACAATGTGAATACCAGATCCACCACCTACCACGATTCCAGAGGAAGTGCACCGCCGAGAATCCGGATTGCGGCGGCGGCGCAGTCGAGTGGCGGCGGACTGACGGCGGATTTCGAGGAGGGCCAGCTGGAGCGACCCAAATGGACCGGCGAAACGCCGCTTTCTCGGCTCGTCGGAGCTCTAATTTCCTTCAAACCACTCTATTCTATCATGAAACTTGGTGCTAGACAAGTTTTGATCAGGTTAATTTGATGCTACTGCTCAAAATTGAAGATGATGATGAATAAATGTTGTGAAATATGATATATTTATTTGATATGAATTTGGACAGCACAGCTGAGAAAACAAACATTCCTTGGAGGGACATGACTAAGGAGATTTTGGATTCTGATGTTTATAAGGAGAAAGATGCCATTGAAGATTCCTCAATCGTTTATCCAGATTGTAATTTCCTTCATTCAGTTATATGTGTGTGTGATGAATGTGATGAGTTTCTCAAACTAAACAGAAGCAATTATGAAAAACATGCATAACTAAAGGATTTAAATTCGATTTTTGTGCAGATTATCTCAATCCTTTCCATGCATATGATGAGGGCAACCTCTCTTGGCTGGTAGGAATTCATTTATTGCTTAAGTTGTGGCGAAGCTATGATCGCGTAAAGCTATTTGTTTTCAACAGGCTGCAGCTGAAGCAGAGGCTGCCACCATGTCAATGGTGAGAAGGGCTATACCTTATGCTTCATCTCTTGAAGAAGCAAACCAAATTGTTCGCGGAAATTGGCTCGAGGCAATTGAAAACCATCACCACAAATACTCGCAAGGCTCGAAAATTTGTGATATTCTTGACATTGGATGCTCAGTTGGTGTCAGCACAAGATTTCTTGCTGACAAATTCGCATCTGCCAAAGTCACAGTATGTTTGGATACTAAAGAAAAACTGATGTTCTCAAGAAATATTATTGTCTTTGTAGCTCCTATCGAGTATGTATGAATTTATACTGTGGCATATTTCTGCAGGGACTCGATTTATCTCCTTATTTCCTTGCTGTTGCTCAATACAACGATAAGAAGAGAAATGAGGGGAAGAGTGCAATAAGATGGATCCATGGAATTGGTGAAAACACCGGCTTGCCCTCAAACTCGTTCGACCTTGTTTCAATTGCTTATGTGGTATGCCTCAGTTTCTTATATGGAGCGGCATTGTTTTGATTCTCTCTCATATACAATAGCCCTTGTGTCACCTTTTTATGGTGTGAGTTTTGTAGTTGAGTGGAAATGTAGCTGTTTTAAGTTTATCCTACTCGTTGCAGTATGATTATTCATTTACCTCGTTGGAGCTTATGACAAGTTTCTTGGTTCGATCTTGCCCAATGCAGTTTCATGAGTGCCCTGAAAGAGCAATCAGGAATATGGTGAACGAAGCTCTTCGGCTGCTTAGACCTGGAGGCACTTTCGCAGTGACTGATAATTCTGTATGATTTAGCTAAATAAACTACTATTATTTTACTTTAGTATTTCTAAATAGGGTAATGATGGTCGGCCACACGGTGGCCAGCCACACGCGTCAGAAAAGGAAAGTTGACTCTAAAAATGGAAATAATCACATTTCCCCCTAGGGTTTATGCTTCCTAATTGGGGTGTATTTCCATTTTCAAAACTTATATTACTATTTTTAGCTTGTGTGGTCGGCCACAGTGTGGCCAAATATCACTACCCTTCTAAATATTACTCACTGCACTTCTTTCTGCCCTTTTTGCAGCCAAAATCGAAGATTCTTCAGGTAACACTTGTTCTGGTCTTACCAATTTCTATGTTTGATGTTTGAGAATCAAGATTTGATTAGAAGTAAACAATATGTAGCAAAATGAACAAGCTTAAAGGAAATTTGCCATCTTTCTGAATCAAAACGCCAGCAGCTACATATATATATATATATATATATATGCAATCCTAGATTGTAGAAATGGGAGTGGTTTGTTCTAATCTTGGACGTCTCAAAACATAACAAAAAAACCAAATCTTATAACGGATTTTCACGCATTCAGGAACTATCACCAGTGCTCTTCACATTGATGAAGAGCACAGAGCCTTTTCTCGATGAGTACTATCTGACGGATCTTGAAGGAGTGATGAAGCAAGCCGGCTTCACCAACGTGCAGACGGTCTTGACTGATCCTAGGCACAGAACTGTCACGGCTACGGTGCCATTTTGATGCATCTCTTTCATTTTGGTTTTTTTCATTTTTTTATAAAGTTGTATTATTCATGTCACATTTACTCTCAAAGGGCAGAGAAGAGTAGTTTTGATGGTCTCAAATTTGTTTTCATATTTTCAGTATCTGTACTCGGATAATACTTAAGGTACATATTGGGTTATGAACTAGTGATTGAATCTAGTCGACGAATATTCGAGCTCGAGCTCGATCGAACATTAGTTTTTGTATATATTACATCTTTTTTTTTTTTTTTTTGACAAAGTTTTTCGTAGAATTGATTATTCGAAATAATCATATTAAGGTATTTAATTAAAAAAATTATATTCAATATTAACGTACCCCCTCCATTAGTTAAAAAAAATTCGAATATGTGTATGATATTTGTTTCAAATTCTAATTTTATTTGATTCTGACTTAGATATAACTAGCGTGTAACCCGTCGAAAATCGACGGGAAATTATATTTAATAAAATTATTATTACTATGTCTCGTTACTCTTGTTATGTATTCCTTTTCGGATTGTCCCTTATTCTTGCCATGTTTTCCTTTTCTGGAAATAATTAGGAGATGATTAATGTCCAATTAATATGTTAAGCAACTCACATAATACTTTTCATCCTTCTTTTTTCAATCATTTCGTCTACCCCACGGTTCCAATTTGGAACCGATCCATTGACCAATCATAGCAGTTAGAGTGCTATAAAGTGAGATAATTATGTTGGCTATATAATAGTCATCTTAGATGGCATTGACGACAAAGTATTTGTCAATCTTAATAATTGGACAAATTAATTTTTTAATAAAATAAAATATTTATTTGGCCAATTCAATAATAATTGGTCAAATCAACACAATTTTAATCAAATTCCTTTATAACTTTTTTAATAATCTACCACGATTTCGAGTCAGAATTGACCTGTTTTATATTTCATTGCCGCATCTGAGATTCTTGCTATGATTGTATAATGGAGAATGGATGCGAGAAAGAGGCTTTTATTTTTCTCTTTTTTCATTAAATTCAAAAAAAAAGTGACTATCAGTTGTATATGCTTATAGTTTATATGTTAGTTCAGTTCTAGACCTTCTTACAACCCTCACAAGAAGTTATGTTCCTTGAAATGAATTATGGTTTATTGTTGTTTTTGATCGAATATATACACTAAAAATTTAATGAATGAAAATACAAATCTTCGGGAAACCATGATTTTTAAGAATTCATACATCACGATCTTGGGAAGAAATATAAGATTGTTAAATATGATAAATTAAAATTTCTAATTTAATAATCTGCCAAATTAAAAAAAATTCAAAAAGAAAAATCTATCATGTGAACAATTAATTAATTGATCTAATTTATTTGTTGGTGCAAAGGATGAGAAAATGGACATTGATTCTAAATATTTATAAACCCACCAATGGGTGGAGTTTCATATGAAATTATGTGTGGCCGACTGATAAATAAATTGGCCAATTAAAACTGGTAGTGTAAAAAATGAGAAAATAAATATTGATTCTAGGTATTTATAGGCTTTTTAATAGGTGAAGTTTCATTGAAAAATCGATATGGGAGTCTGGGACACAAGATTTTAGTGGATATTTAAAATTTATTATTTTATTTTTAAAATTCAAAAAATTGAGAATTTAGCTAAATATGAATGGACAGATTTAGGAGGTGTCACATAGAATTTTGCAAAGCTAAAACCATTTTCCTTTTAGGAATACAATGATGATGATAGTGATTTTGTTGGGCATGTTAAAAATTGTTCTCTCGTCTCAAAACTCATGAACAAAAAAGAAAAGAAAAGAAAAGAAAAGAAAAGAAAAGAAGCAAAGAAATTGCAGTTACATTAATTATCTTCTTACAGATCAAATTTACTATTGATGTAGTATGAGATATTTGGGTATTTACAATAAGGCTCAAACAAATAGTAAATCGCAAAATAAAGGCTTTTTTTAGAAATATATTGTAAAAATAAATGAATTTTTTATACGAACAAAATAAATGATTGAATCCTGTGAAATTTTATCACTACTATTTTATAGATAGATATATGATTATTTATGAGTTATGATAAGTTATGATTTTGATGTTGTTAATCTTTACTCTCTCTCTCTCTCTCTCTCTCTATATATATATATATATATATATATATATATATATGATAGATTTTGATTTTAAAGATTTGATCTTGATAAGATTTTATTTCCATATCATATATAATATATAGATTATAAATATGATAAATAATGATTTTAAATTCAGAAAATTTGAAAATTTAGATAAATGAGAATGGAGGATTAAGAGGGGTGTCACATCGGTTTTTTTGAAAGCAAGAATATAACCCGTCGAAAATCGACAGGAAATTATAAAAATTACTAAAATTATTAAATAGTAATAATATGTGATAAATTAAAAAAAATATTTGTTAATTATTTTAGCATTAAATAATTCAATTATGCAATCTAATAAACTCGCTTAGAATTTATATCCCTTGAACACATCTCAAATTCAATTAAAAAGTAATTTTACCACATCTTTACGTCTCAAACCCATATAGTTATGTTTGTTAAAAATTATAACTAATATATTCTCATTACTTTCGATAATTGTTAAAACTCTGTTCTTTTACAAATCCGATGTGGGCAAAAATATATTTCTCTCTTAAAGGAAAACGACTCATAAGCTGAATTTTTTAGATTTTAATGAAGAAAAAGAAGTAAGGGAAGGAGCGGGCAGTGAGAGAGAGAGAAGAGAGATATAGATAACGAATAATACTATAGGGTTAAGATTGTCTATAAGATAAAATTGACCATATATCCTATATTATGAGTTCAACATAAGATTAAGAAAAAAAATAAGTTCACCGCTTCACAATTATTCCGTCTACCCCAAAGATTCCTACCTAAAACCGGCTCATTGACTACAAGAAGATCTTTTTTAACTAAGAATAGAACTTCAAGAATTGTTTCACTATATACTTGACTACAATACTGATTTTAAATTATATAAATAATCATCTTCCAAATATATTCAAAGAAAAATTAATGATGACATTTGTTTTCTTTTTTTCTGAAATTAATATTTAATTATATACATAACTATATTCCAAAAATATTCACACAATATTAATAATAAAAATTTAATTATAAATTGTAGTATTATATAAATAATTATCTTCCAAATATATTCATAGAAAATAAAAGCCAAAAATGCATAAAAAATCCCGACATTTTTCCAAATTCGTGTTTAAAACCAATTTTTTTCAAATTCTCAAATATAACTACCACCTTTCAATTTGACGCAATTGACTCTCGCGATTGATTTTCCCCAAATTTTATGCTGCTGATTTGAAAGCCAGAAATTCCTATATACACACATGGAATGCCCATCAATTCTCATATTCTACATGTTCAAGTGCGCTATGTAGGAATTTTCGGAACTGGCCCGTTGACCACGATTCTGATTTATAAGTGCGTAATTTATAAAATTTGTTTAGAATTTATATAGATCAAAAAAATTAATAAAAATAATGATTGTACTATTCATTATCGTCCTTAATCGTATAGTAATATTCGTTAATTAAAATTATAAATTATACAAAGCTAGAAACCCAACTAAAAATAACGTAAAAATTATTTCATGGATGACGATTATAGATTTTAGAAAATACATGGGAAAAAAAGCATAAAATGAAAAAAATTTCAAGTGTCGGTTAGGAATTGGCTCGTCTACCGCCACGGTTCCGGGTCAGAATTGACCCGTTGACCACGATTTTGATTTTATAAATGCACAATTTATGACGATTCTAGATTTTAGAAAATACATGAAAAAAAATGAATAAAATGAAAATTTTAAAATTAATAAGAATAAAGAATGAAAATGTGTCATGTGTGATCCCGAGTTGAGGTACCCGTCAGTTGGGAATTGGTTCGTCTACCTAATTAATTGACAAATTAGAAATTACTTATTTTTTTTTATCAAATTAAATAAAAAATATTAGACTACTTCCAAATTTAATTCGGTCAACCAATAAATTATCCAAACTATTTTGGAACTATTTATTCTATCAACCAATAAATTGGTTCCCTAATAAAAATAATTATCTATTCGGCCAACTAATAAATTGACCAAATTAAATTAAATTAAACTATAAAAATATAGCAGTTATTTATTCGGCCGATTAATAAATAAATTAGCCAAATAAAACTCCTACAAAAAATAATTATCTATTCGGCCAATTAATAAATTGACCAAATTAAATTAAATTAAACTATAAAATATAGTTATTTATTCGGCCGATTAATAAATAAATTGGCCAAATAAAACTGGTGGAGCAAAAGATGAGAAAATACACATTGATTTTAGGTATTTATAGGCTTTTCAATATGTGAAGTTTCATTGAGAAACCGATATGGGACACAAGATTTTAGTATAGACATTTAAAAATTCAAAAATTTGAGAATTTAGATAAATATGAATGGAGGAATATAAGGGGTGTCACGTAGAATTTTTTTAAAGCAAGAATCGTTTTCCTTTTAGTAATATAATGATGATAATGATAATGATGATAATAATGATCAATTGATAATGATTATTTTATAATAAACGAAAATGAAGATAAACGTGAAATTCAAGTTCTATGCGATCTAATTTGGATAAAGCTAAATCTTAATAAATTCATCTGCTACAGCTTTATAATATGTGGCGTATGCGAGTTGAATTAATTTGACGACCCAAAATTTTGATGAAAATCAAAATATTAATTTGTAAATTCGTCTTCTAATATGTAATTTATGAATGTTTATTTTTATCTCTTTTTTTTTTTAAACAAGTGTTTATGTTTATCTAGAATACATGATTTGAGCATAACAAAATAAACTATTGATAACAAATTGATTCAATCCTAACTTCCTTAGTTTTGATCTAACCACCGAAAAGGCTAAAATAAAACGCTAAAAATAAATGATGATGAGTTGTTTACCGTCATTTAATTATTATCTATTTAAATGAAATTAAAATCTAATATGCCAAATTAATTTAATACTAATAAATAAATTAATCTAAAATCTACCACTCTTGATTCGATTCTACGCATTTGGTGACGACCCTAACTCCACGTCGATATAAAAAACAAAAAAAGCGGCAAGCAATGTATATATCCAAAATTAAATTATGCTATTTAAGACAGTACTAAATATATGTAAATTTAATTTATTTCCTTTTCCTGTCGCAATTTAGATTTATTTCTTTTTCTACTTTAATTTATGATTATTTTTCGGGTCAATGAGCTACTTCTTTTCTGTACACGTGTCAAAATTCAATATTGAAAAAGAAACCCGATGAAGTCTGCCTTTACGTTTATCATTCTTCTACTCAACCCTCTCTCTCACTAACTCTCTCTCCCCCTCGCGTATGTGCTTTGTATTGTATATTCTGCTAGCTTATTTACCTGTATGTATCTTTAAAAAAATCGATATATGAAAATTTCTGCTTTGGGGAATATCTCATCTTTACTCCGTAAGCATCTCTTCCTCCACCTTTTTGTTAATCCTGTTCTAATTCTTTTCACTTTTTTTTTTTTTTTTTTTTCCTTTCAAGAGCTTCTTCTTGGCTTTGATGCTTTGATCATGTCTAAGATAGTAACTCTGCTGCTTATTTTTTATTAATTTATTTTTATAGGAAGCCCAATTTGCTGACTTCCTTGATCATACGTTTGTGTGTGATAGATTATTTTTTTTCTTTACTAGTATATCTCTTTTCGCAATTGAAATGAATATTAGCAAAGTAAATTTTCTTTCTGGGAAATCTTGGAATTAAATTTTGAGCTTTAAAGGTATACTGGTGTAGTTGATTGACTTAAATATTTCTGAGACAAATTATTATAGTTTAGCTGAGATGGAAAAGCCCCTGCTTCTGGTTTTGAGCTATATATTGAAGGTGTGAAAAGGATTCTGAATATTATTCTAAATACCTAAAAGGGTTCTTAGAAAAGTTTTCTTTTTGGTGCAAAATTTGTGAAGTATTTGTAGCGCCATGGTATATAGGAATATGTGAGTTTATTCTCTGAAGTTACGGTAAGGGTTTTCTTGTTTAAGGGTATTTCTAACTGTTCATGTCTTTAGGCTTTAGGTTTGCATAAATAACAAGCTAAAGCAATTAAAATTGTTAGGCCTTTCAACAATTCTTGTCCTCTATATCTCGGGAGAAATTTGATTAATTCTCTCTCTCTCTCTCTGTGCTGAGATTGTTGTGCATCGTTCTGCTTCATATTTGGGTATAGAAGGAAGCAAAAATTTCATTGTGGTTCGTGTAATAAAATCACCAGTTTAGGCTGAGCAAGTAATGCGTTATCCGTTTCCAGTTGTTTGGCTATTTTCTTGATTACAGATAAGATTTTAATTTATAGTTGCATTCCTTTTTTATCATTGATAAAATGGCTTCTATCTACGGCAGGTGCTGCAGTTTTAAGTATTCATGTCATCATTGATTTTCTGTTTCAAGATCAAATAAGAGCAACAAACGGTTATCTCTTACGTTGCATTAAATTTCATTACGTCTCTTTAACTTTGTGAAGTTTTTCCTGGAAACTATTCTTTGAAAATGATGATGAATAATCAATCAATATTTTATTTGAAGAGAGTATGCATTCCTCCTAAGTCCTACATGCTTCCGATGTTACTTTCTTGTTTTGATGTCAGTTATGAATTTATCGTTTTATCTGAGAAATCATGAATAATTGGAAGTTAATCTTTCCTGGAAACAATTGGATGAATGCTTACAAGTTATTTTTTTTGAGCTGGCAAAAAATCTGTAGTCTGTTTGTATAGGAGAATTCTATGGGAACATTCTAATTTGACCGAGAAATTCTTGCAGCTGTTTAGCCACTTGTCTAGAGAGCAGACATAGAAAGCGGATTGATATCAAATTCATCTCCTAATATGTCTTTCAAAGGTATAACGTGGGCTGGAAATGTATACCAAAAGTTTGAGACTATGTGTTTGGAAGTGGAAGAAGCTATGTACCAGGTAAAGAGAGGCTCGAATTCTGTCTCCTCCTCTGCTCTCTCCCTCTCATCTCTTTTTTTCTCTATATATTTATACCATATTTCGCCAAATCGGGACACCGAGAGTTATAACCGAACGTGTTTAAGAAAATTGGGTACCCTTGAGGCTCCCAATATAGGCAGGGCTGCCCTACTCCATAAAATGCTCAACTCTTTACTTCCAGAAATAGGAGCCAACTTTGGCTTTTTTCATGGTTGTCGACAGCATAAGGCTATTTTCATGTGTCACTGATCACTTGAATGTCATCATTTTTATTTTATTTAATAAGAAAAGGCGGGTTGATGCTCTTTTGATCTTTTATGTGTATCCGGAATTACGGATGAAATTTACGAGAACTCTTAACTGCGGATGCTGCCAATGCATGTGCTTATGTTTATTCATTTTCCACTAGATAAAATTTGAAATAGGAGAACACTTCTAGTCAAGGAAAACCTTCTCTCTTTAGCTCATATCCTCCCTTTTTGTCGATATTGTTGAGTGGTGGTCACTTGATGGAAAAAATGAGATTATTAGCTAATAAATGTTATTGTAGCAGCTTTGTAATGATGACTGTAAAATATCTGTTTTATTCAGACCTTTTTGACACTTTTTAATGTGTTGGGGATGTGAGTTAAAGTGGTTTTTTTTTTTTTTAAGTGTAATATTTACTCTTTAATTGCTTTTTATTTGAAGTGGTGTTTGCTGTATGGTTTTAGCATTTTCGTTGTTTGATCATCATATCAGTGCCTAAAATAACATCTCTCTCTCGCTACGCACGACAGGATACTGTTAAATACATGGAAAATCAGGTGCAGAAGGTCGGTGTTAGTGTAAAGAAGTTCTGTTCAGAAGTAATGGACGATATTCGTCCTCTATCGTGTATAGATCCAATGAGCTTAGCTTCTGATGACTTGTCTCTTATCCATTCTGGTTATACTGACGTCAACAAAAGGCCAATACCAAGCATATTGGACAACTGTACGGATCTGAAAAAGAATGAAGATCAAGTTCTCTCTAATGCAACAGAACTTTTCTCTCCACAATCTCCTGGAATTTTAATTGAACATAAATCCCCTGAGAAATGTGCAGCAACTAAGAAAATTGGGGTACAGAGGCGTCTAATTGGCATTAAAAGAATCTCTAAGAGCGATCATCCTTCAAAGGATTCATGTCGAAGTACTTCTGAATCAAAAGATAGGAGGAGCAAAGTTGCAAACTGCGACACGAGAGCTAGTTCTCGGATGGCCTCTGATAATTCTTGTGTGACGTCATTCTCGGACTTTGATGTGAAAGGAGATGTGCGACATCATTACAGTCCAATCAAGTTGCCTGATTCTAACAAAGGTTTATCCTCTGAATCTGTAAGGCAGGATAGTTCGAGGGCGGCCTGTGATGACTCAAATGTGACTACATCCTCAAACATAGTGATGCACGAACCTGATGAAGCACTAAAGGGAAACACTCCTCTTGACGATAACCCAATTGAGTCTGCTGCGTGCGAAAAAGTCTTATCGACCGACTCCACGAGGCAAACTGAGGATGTTTCTGACTGCATTTCCCCTGCTCCTGACAATAAGTTATTAGACGAATCTGTAAGGCTGAAAGGAGATAACGAGTCTACCTCGTCCTGTCTGGGCTCAACTACTGAATCCACTGGTACTTATATTTCAACGAGTTCTGCTTAATTTGTTTTTACTGATGTTATATGAACGTGCTTTTTTTACTTTATGCAGGTGTACCTGTGAAGGATATTTCATTTTCCGTTGCATGCTCAAATTTCAGAAATAATGTTTGCAATCTTGAAAACGAGGAAAAGGGGGTTACTTTGTCTGATGAAGGTATATGTAATATACACCTGGTGTTTGAGATAATTTTTACGAGAGCAATCTCCTTTTTCATCTTGTTAGACTAAAAGTGCAACCATTTTTTCCCCTCTGTTGCAGGTACATCCATAAGAGATGGCTTACCAAGTGTTGATTCTACTGCATGCAATCCTGAGTCTTGCAAAAAGGATTTGATCGTGTCGAATAAAGGTATTCTAAATAAGGATATCATAAAAACTACTCCGTCCGACCCACTCATATTGTCATTTTCTTTATTTAGGTGTCCCACTTATATTATCTTTCAAATAAGGAAAGTTTTTACCCTTCAAAATCT
This sequence comes from Schizonepeta tenuifolia, assembly GCA_029490685.1. Classification (NCBI taxonomy): domain Eukaryota; kingdom Viridiplantae; phylum Streptophyta; class Magnoliopsida; order Lamiales; family Lamiaceae; genus Schizonepeta; species Schizonepeta tenuifolia. The sequence continues at coordinate 111,336,386 of CM055956.1, forward strand.
TTCAAAAGTGATGAGATTTACCAACTTTCTATCATTTTACCCTTATTCTTAATCTCTTTGTCGAACAGTAACATGACAATTGACAATTTCAGTGGGTCGGAGGGAGTATATATGTTTGTTTATGACTTTGTTGAGAAATTGTATGGCTAGTAAACAGAAACTTTGTAGATAGTTTGCTTGGAGGCTAGGTCAAGATATGTTTTAGCAAAATGCTGGAAAGTATCAACTACTCCCTCCGTCCCGCCGAATACGGCCTAGTTCATATGGGCACGGAGACTAAGAAAAAGGGTATTGAGCAAGGTTTTAAAAGGTTTTAAAAGGCGTTTTTAAGCCTCGAGGCGAGGCGAGGCGTAAGCCTCAAAATTAAAGTATATAAAATATATAATAACGCCTAAAAATATATAAAATAACATCAAAACATATAATTATGACAAGGAAAGCACATAATTATCACGAAAAGCCTAACATTCAATCACATAAACACATAAACAAACATAAGCACATAGATTAAGTCTCAAATCAAGTCTAATGCAAGTTCAAAATAGCCATAATCCTTCTTAAATGACTTAAATAGGCTAAAATTTAAATGAAGTCTCTACATTTTGGGGGCATTTCAAAAGATTTATCGTCCCCCCATCTTCATCCCCATCACCATTTCCATCGGCATCTTCATCCCTATCTCCTTCTCCTTCTCCATCTCCATTTACATCTCCTTCTCCACTCTCATCATCAAAATCATCTTCCTCATCAACGAGCATCACGCGAGAAACTCCGCTTGCCGGAGCCCTCGCCGTCGCCGGCCGTCTTGAAGACCGCCGGCGAAGTTGAAGTGGAATCTGGAGAAGTGGAAGTGTGGAACATGATGGAAACTGGAGAAGCGGAAGTAGCAGCGCGAGCGGGATGAAAACTGCCGATGAGGATTTCTTTTTTTTATTTTAACCTAAATTGGACTCATATTTTAGAAGCCTATAATGTTTTAAGTGTGATTTTAAGTCAGCCCATGTTGTTATTGGGCCAATTGAAACCCAAAATTGAAGAATAAATGCAGAAAAAAATTGCAGAACTTGAGGCTTAAGCCTCGCTTGCGCCTCAAACGCCTCATGCGCCTCGGCGAAGTCGAGGCTTAAGCCTCTTTACAGCTGACAAAGGCGGAGCCTCAGAACGCGAAAAATTTGAGCCTCGGCGAAAGGCGGGCCTCAAAAAAGCCTTTTAAAACAGTGGTATTGGGTATAAAGAAAGTGTTTAGTATAGTGTGAATGCAATATTTTATAATACTAATAAAGTTATAGATTGGATGGTTGAGTGTGTAGTGGGAGTAGGTTAGTGGGGTTTAGATGGGATGGTGGGTCATGTATATAAACTAATGGCCAAGTATAGTAGGACGTCCCAAAATGGAAAATAGGCCGTATTCGGTGGGACAGAGGGAGTAATTCTTTAGTATTAATTTGATCGTGGTTGATATTTAGTAAATATAAGTGCCTATAAACCTACATGTGATTGAATATTCAAAGAATTAGATGAGGATACAAGCTCTACTGGATTAGTCTATATTGTAATTATCTAAGCTACCGCTCAAAGGAAACACTCTTTTGACAGATATATAAGCATATGTTTAAGAATGCAGCCATTAGATCTAATTCTATTATGTAAAACAACGAATTTAGTTTTCTCTCTCCCCCCATTAGCATAGTGTGATTTGAGTTGTGTCTGATTCTGTCTTTCAGATAGCTTTGACATTGAGTTCTTAGAGAACAAGGTTGCTGAGCCAAGATTAGAGAACTTTTTTGAGGCGAGTGGTAGTAGGCATGATTTGGACGAAAGCTGTATCTTGGTGGAAGGCGACGAGCTCATTTGTGCCCTTCAAGGGATGAGGAAACACAAGTCATACAAGGTTCTCTCTGTGTGTGTGTGTGTGTGTGTGTGTGTCTCTCTCTCTCTCTCTCTCTTCTCTTGCTGCATTGCATCCATGTTTATTGAGTGAAGAGATGTCTTCCAGAAAAGGATTCGTGAAGCACTTGCATCAAAGTTGAGATCAAAGAAACAGGAGCATCATCTATCCCTACACAAGCAAGAGTCGATGTGCGTTGGTGCTGGTGAAGAAGAGAAAATATCAGCTCGTGATTCTGTTGAATTGGATTGGGAGCTTCTTTAGGGATAAAAAATTCTCTTAAATTGTGAATAATTGGAGATGATGCGGTCGGACATTATTACCGTGCTATGAATTAGTATGCAACAAAAAAGTGAAAAACATTGTTTTTATGGACAGGATTACCAATATCATAGTAAATCATATTACTCTCCCTCTCCCTCTCCCTCTCCCTCTCCAATCAAGTACTATAACTATGTTTTATTCCCAGTTTCTCTCCCGTTGGAATGATGTCAAATTCTCAATGTAAATAATGTCAGTTTATTGTATATTTATTTACGTCGCACAATTTTATGCCTTATTGGTATTGTCTAATATCATCATCTCTTTACAACTTGGATCTTTGGAGCGAGCATCAATAAAGAAAAATTGGTTCATCTTTTTAATAACTTGCCCAATACTATTTGTATCTAAGTTTTCGTGCTTCGACATTATGATGTGGAAAGCTGAGAGAAACAGGCATGGGAACTTTTTTGAGGCGAGAAAAATAATGTTATTCTTAGAGAACAAGGTTGGAATTTGTTTTATAAATTGCAAAAATAATGTTATTTTTCAATTTGTTTCTGAAGGTCATGTCTTATGCCAACAAGGGTTTTGGATGAAAAAATGGAAGAAAATAACCTGAACAAGAGTGATCGAATGCTGATAGAGGACATGCTTCCGTTAGAATAAATTGATCTTAATTAAGATTTAGATTTATTAAATTCTCAATTTTAAATTTATCAATATAGTTTTATACAGTATGTATGTCGTTCTTAATATTTAAATATTTATATAGCGTAATCTCGTTTATGCTATTCATAAATTCCTGACTCTGCCTGCAGCTAGGGATAAAGTCTATGAATTTCACTTATTAAAAGAAATGAAAATAACAAGAAGGAGAAAGAAACTAGTGGCGGAAGTGGATAAAACTGAGAAATAAGATAAGATAAAAGTGTGACAATCTGGAAAATCCAATCCAATTATGGGAAATAAACTAATTCACGATTGGTATTGGCAAGATACACATTTGATTCAGAATTCCTTGAAAAGAAAAATGAAAAAAGAAGAGGTTGCTTAAGAAGGGAGATCAGACATCATTATACTAGTACTAGGATAAAAAAGAAATAATGATTGACGATCAAATTCACCACTCATGCAAGGCGACACGTAAGATTCCACACACAATGAAGGTGCTTACTCACACATATTTCCGACACGTGGCCTAAACGGATGACGCACCTCTTCCAAATCTTCAAAATTCAACCGCCAAAACACCAAACCTGCTTCCAAAGTTACTACTGTGTATACTTTATATATATAGCAAATCGTTTGCGCAATTTCCAGTACGAAATCAAACAGCAAAATCCAAAGAAAAATAAATCAAATCACGCATTAGCTTGTAGTTTCTGTTATTTAGATAGCAATAATCAAATTCCGAAGTTACAACAATGGCGTCTCAGCAAGCGAGGAGAGAGAATGTGGCAGATGAGCGAAAGATAGAGGTGGAGAAAGACCGAGTTCCGAAAATGGCGACTCATTTCGAGTCGCTGTCTAAGGAGCAGCAGCCTCATCATCACGGCGAGACAACGACGGTTCACGTCGAGACTGTTCCGGTTAGAGTGGCGGGGGTGGCTATTTCCACGGTGGAGAGTGGAGGAGCGAGAAAGGAGAGAGAGGAAATGCATGCGGGAAGTGAGGAGAGGCGGCGCCACGGTGGAGGTGGCGGAGGCGGTGAGGAGAAGCACCAGCAGCCCTCTTTGGAGGAGATTTCTAAAATGAGGGGGATGGCGCAGCAGAATTCGGCGGATGCTATCAGCGCGGCGGTGCAGCGCTCCGAGAAGGCCAAGAGCGGCAGTGCTGGTGGAGGGATGCAGGCACGAGCTCACCATACTGCTGAGAAGGACACTACGGCGGAGAGGGGCCAACAGGCCAGAGGTCAGACGGCGGAGATGGGGCGGCAAGCCAAGGATACCGCGGCGGAGAAGGCCACACAGATGAAGGACGTGACTGCATCCAAGGGCGGAGCTTTGATGGATACAGCGGCACAGAGAGGCCGACAAGCGAAAGATGCCGCCGCCGAGAAGGCCGCGGAGGCGAGGGACACGGTGGTGGAGAAAGGCCAGCAGGCGAAAGATTATACAGCGCAGAAGGCCGCGGAGACCAGGGACGTGATCTCGACAAAAGGCCAATCTGCATCTCAATATGCAGCGGAAAAGGCCAAGGCGGCCAAGGATACGACGGTGGACACCACGATGTCGGTGGCACAATATGCAGCGGAGAAGGCCAAGGCGGCCAAGGATAGGACTGTGGACACCACCATGTCGGTGGCACAATACGCAGCGGAGAAGGCCAAGGCGGCAAAGGATACGACGGTGGACACCACAATGACGGCGGCGCAGTACGCAGGCCAAAAAGCAGCGGCAGCAAAGGATACAACTGTCGATACGACGAAGAGCGCAGCACAGTACCTAGGCGAAAAAGGTGCGGCGGCCAAGGATACAACGGTTGATACAGCAAAGAGTGCTGCACAATACCTAGGCGAGAAGGCGGTGGCTGCAAAGGATGTGACGGTGGAGAGCGGGAAAGGGGCGGCGGGATATGCCGGGAAGGCGGCTGCAGGGGTGAAGGATCAGGCGGTGGTGGCCGGATGGGAGGCGGCGCGCTTTACCCTCGAGAAAACAGCAGAGGCCACCAAGACGATGGCGGATGTGACGTCAAAGGTGGCGGGTTACACGGGTGATGTGGCGGTGGCCGCCAAGGATAAGGTCGCCGGAGCAGGGCAGGCGGTGGCGGGGTATGCCGGGGAGAAGCTCGCCGCTGTGAAGGATTCGGTGGTGGCGAGTGAGGAAAGTGCGGCGCAGTATGCTGCGAGGAAGAAGGAGGAGGCGCGGAGGGATCAAGAAATGAAGAGATCATCACCTCCAACGGTAATTAATTCTTTCCCATTGTTTTTATTATTATTATTATTATTATTATTATTATTATTATTATTATTATTATTATTAAATCTTTATCGTGTTATGTTTATGCACAATGTAGTTGAGTTTGATTTGAAAATGATATAATTAGTGCTTAGGAGGTAGAAATCTATGTACGCTCTAGAATGTCCAACTTTTGGTTTTGTGCAGGAAGAAGGGGGAGAAAAATTCAGCTCAGAGTACCAAGGGCGAGGCCCGTCTGAGAAAATCAAGGAGTCGTTGGGGGGAGGCGAACACTGGCAGCAACAAGGAGGGACGAGAGGCGAGCAATGGGGAAGTAGAGAAGGCGAGCATAGGCAAGAAGTCGGAGGAGGAGACGAGTCGTGGGGGGCAGGAGAAGGCGAGGGCTGGGAGCAACAACGGAAAGGCGAGCACCAGCAGCAAACAGTTGAAGGAGAAGGAGCAGTCGGGGGTGGCATCATGCGGGCGATTGGGGAGACTTTAGTCGAAATCGGGCAGACAACCAAGGATCTGGTGTCGGGACAGCATCCTCTTGGAGTGCTGCGAGGGAAGGATGAGAAAGAGGAGACATTTACTGAAGCTGGGAAGGACATTTAGAGTTTCTGAGGTTGTTTTGAGTGATGAATAAATATGTTTGTTGTTAATGTCTTGCTTTTGTGTGTATTGCGTGTAGAACAGATAAGACAAGACTAAACTTGTATGTCAGATAACCTTAGTTCTTTATAAGAACAGATTTTCATCTGCATGTTTTCATGTAATAAAAAAGTTCATGTTTCCATTACATCACCCAAGCTTAGATTAGATAGATGCACACACAATTCATAATTTTAACTATTGAATGATTGTCCCTCAGTAGCTGCTACAAAATTTAGAACAAAATGTGATTCTTGGTTGCTGCCTGCTGTCTTCCAAGTATTGGCAGCCTGTATTTCCCCACCATTAATAATCACATCATTCAAGAACTTGAGCCCCATGATTTTCATTTTCATTTCGGGGGCTTCCCCAAACTTGAATTTTCTTGTTCCATTGAAATAATGCAAGCCAGCCTTTGATGTACCTACAATCATTTCAAACATCACCATCATCTGCTTAACCATTTCTCTTTTCTATCTAAACAAGGGAAAAAGATCTTCTTTGAGAAGCCTCATGATACAGACTTCCAAGATTAAGACAACACAGCCGTAGTTAGGACTAAAGTGGAGTTACCAGGCAAGTCAACATCACTATTAAGAATGGCATACCTCAGAAAGCGTGTTTTCATCCTTGGCCTTAGCTGCACTCGCAGACGAAGGATCATACCTGCAACCATAACAGCAGTTTTTAAGCCTCTGAATCCATAATCGCTGCAAATGAGTCGTGATCATACCATTCACGAGGAATACCAGCTACTTCTCGAGCTGAATGGTTAAATGGACCTTTTACCTCTACCTTATACTCCTGCAGAATATCTGCAAAATGAGGTCACTACTTATTACAGTACATGTCTCTAGCTCTGGAAGTATGATGCTAACAGTAACGGAAAAGAATGCTCGCCTGCGAAAGCAGAACAAGGAGTGCAGCCAATTTTGTGGCAAACGGAGACGAACCAGTATACACCAACTGCCACATGGGCAACTTCTTCATCAGCTATCTTTGCAACGATGTTTGAGGTTCTACGATCCCCGAAGCCAGTCAGTTTATTCACAAGTCGAGGTCCAGCATCTAGTCCTCGGGCTTCCTGCATTACCATAATATAGGGAAGAGATGGTTGTAATTAGCAAAAACTTTGACAAGCACAAGTCATGACATTAGGGCATCATATACTTCTTTCTTTTTTTTTTTTTTTTTTTTTTTTTTGAACAACATTACAAGGAAATTTAAATACCGCGTGACGGAGGACTCGAACCCGTGATCTTTGGCCCGGGCATTAACCTCACTACCACTAGGCTAACACACGCACACAAATGAGATTCTCATAAATTTATGTCAACAATGCGCTTCAAATGGCAGTAGTAAATGCGCCAGTTGAGAATTGAACTCAGGCGCCTGAAGCTAATCTATCGATCTCATATACTTTCATTCATCTAGTAATGTCCTTTGATAGATAGGAAACTCTTGGATATCAAAAAGTTACCTGAACCAATGGAATGCATGCAAGCCGAGCTGCAACATCTTTTGATGATTTCTCACATTCAGCCCATAAAACACCATGAGCTGGCATGTCACCGTAGCTATGTAGAGACCAACTCCGAGTCAGTGGGTAGAAAAGTAAATACAATACTAAAATCCCAACATCGACCTATCAAATACCTGAATCCAAGCTCTGCAAGTCTCTGAGAACACCAACTGAAATGCCGGCTTTCATCATCAGCTACATGAGCAAAATCAGCGAAGAACCCTTCACCAAGAAGGTCGGTGTACGGTGAAAACCGGACAACAGTATCCCATGCAAGATCAATGGCGTTTAGCTCAACATGAGCGAGATTATGAAGCATATAGGCATTTAGAGGCAGGCCCAAACTTTTTGGCGATGGAATATCTTTTGCGGAAACCTGGACTAAAAACACATGCCAAGCAAGCAACATTTCACTTCAGGTAACGTTGTGATTCATCATATTATTAAGGCAATATTGAGAGAAAGAGCAATGTTGAAATTATGTCAAGCCTACAGGCCCTATATCTTGACAAAAATAGCATGAAAATTGCCTATTAGGTCCACACATTCTGAGCTTGTACCAAAGATAAAGAAAGAGAAAGACAGGAAACATAAGTCACTTCAAATTAATAATTTACATAAATGATGGATGAACACATAACTGAGGGCGATTACTAGAAATTACTCTGTTTTTGTATACATGTGTTACATTCAGAGGAGTAGCATTATCAAAACAATCTTTTAAACTAGCTCTAAATCAGCACATGAAAATTGAGCATATTGAAGTGAACTAAAATACCTACTACTATAAGACTAAGGGGGTGTATTGAATTGTGGAGTTTGGAGGATTATAATGGAGTTTGAAATCCAGGTATATTGGATTGATGGATTTCAAACTCCATTAAAATCCAGGGGTATTGGATTGATGGATTTCAAACTCCTTCAAATTTTTGAGGTATTGGATTGATGGATTTCAACTCCATCAAATTCTCCCTGAATTCAACCTTAACTCGATTTTGATGGATTTCAAGATTTCATGGATTTCGATGTATTTCATCCCCAAAAATACAAAAGATGAAATCTGAGCTCGATAGAGTTGATATCCTCGAGCGCTAATGACATGCGATCGCTGGCGTTGTGTTAAGCCAGCAATCACCGGCAGGCTGCGGTCGCTGGTTTTGATAAACTCATCTTTCTCTCTCCTTCACAACCACACTGGTTTCATCGAAGCATTGGTGAAGCAGAATCTGAGCATTGGTAATGCAGCAATGCAGAGTCTGACACGATTCTTCTTCATCACTCATCGGAAGCATTGGTAATGCAGCAATGCAGAGTCTGACACGATTCTTCTTCATCACTACGCAAAACAGTTGGTTGTTAGTAGCGTCTTGAGCGGCGGCCGGCGACGATGGTGGTCGGCGTTCTTGCTTTGCAGGGGTCTTTCAACGAACACATTGCTAGTGTGCTTTCCTTTCTCTTTCTCTATTTGTTCGTAGAGAGTGGGTTTTTACTTGTTTTGTGATTGAAATCTTGGTGTTGCAGCGCTCAGAAGGTTGGGCGTGAAGGGGGTGGAGGTGAGGAAGCCGGAGCAGCTGCGGAGCGTCAGGGCTCTCATCATCCCCGGCGGCGAAAGCACCACCATGGCCAAGCTTGCTGAGTAGCATAATCTCGTATTATCTCTCTCTCTCTCTCTCTCTTATAGAAGTTCGAAGAGACGACATCACTCGGGAGAGGAAAGCTACGATTTACTGTGAAGGAAATACAGAAAGCCAGCGATCGCCAGCACGCCAGTGACCGCATATGGCCCGCGATCGCGGGAAGGCCGTCAGCGACCGAGAAAGACACGCGATTGCGGGGATGTGGATTTCAAGTCGCCCGAACTCCTTAAAAATCCATCCCGAACTCCCCCCAACTCTACCCTCAACTCTTATCTTATGAACTCCATCCAAATCCTATAGAATTCAATTCCATGGAATTCAATTCCATGGAGTTCAACTCCATTAAAATCCACCAAACTCCCAATCCAATACAACCCCCTAAATAACCGATAGCCGATGAATAAACTTTCTACTCATTTTAACATACTTTAGGCTCGATCGAAATTACCAAAGTAAAATACATTTTGAAACTCAAGAACAGCCTGGTCACAGTCATTTATACATAAAAACAAACAGAACAAAACCTCTACATAAATTGGACATATCCAATTCCCTAAAGAAAGAGAAACACGAGTCCGTAGAGAGTGCTAACAATTTTCATGAATCTACAGATTCTGTTACTCTCCAACAAATCATATTATCTGGAAGGAATTAAGAAAAAACAAAAGATAGCTCATTTTGGGAACTGAACATAAGCTTGATCACGGTCATTATGCTTTTTAATTAAAAAAAAAAAAAACTCTTCATAATTGGACAAATATACACAATTAAGAAACCATTCATAAACCCACAGTATAGCACAAATCAAATGCCATAACCAATCGCAGCAACATAAACAGAGTACCAATTGGGGTTTGGCAGGGCGGGCAGGCCTAGAAGGGGCATCGGAAACTCCAATCGGCAAACCCTCGCGCCGCCATTTCGCGTAGGCAGCGTGAGAAAGCTTAGCTTTTTCGAGGGGGTCGGCGGTGGAGAGAACAATCCCGCCCATTTCCGCCAGAGAAGAGCAAGAGCTGAAGTCAGAAGACGGTGGAGAGTGTTCAATTTCAATATGCTCGTGAATCGGGCCGCTCGGGCCCCACCGCCGGTCACGGTTGAGCGGGCTGCGCCGCCAGTTGTGGAGGCCGGACCACTGCGGCTGGTGGTGCAGCGGCGGATAGTCGATGGACGTGACGGAGCAGAAGCAACGGCGATGTTTCGGCGGCGGCGGGAGCGGCGGTCTGCGGCGGATGACGACTCTGTGTATGGCTGCGGAGAGCATCGCTCTCGACTTCAGTTTCTTTTTCTTTTTTTTTTTTTTTTTAAGATGCTTTGCTGCTCAACAATATTCAACAATTTTAATTCTAGTTTTCATTTATTTTATTCTTTTTACGGTTTTTTTAAGAGGTCCAAATGTTGAAACAGTATAGGGTAAGAGGTCCAAACAAACAAATACTACAGTAAATCAATTTGTACTCTAATACAGTACTAGTTACTCTATTCACCGTATAAATACCTACTTACCATAAAAAAATTATTTACAAAAAAATACTCCCTCCATCCCGCCAAATAAGACCTAGTTCATATAGATACAGAGACTAAAAAAAAGAATATTAGGTAGAAAAAGTGTTTAGTGTGAAAGCAATATTTTTATAATTGTTAATAAAGATGGAATGGTGGATAGTGTGTAGTGGGAGTATGTTAGTAGGATTTAGATGGAATGGTGGGCATGTAGTGTGAATGCAATACTTTTATAATATTAAATATACACTAATTGTTTCCTTCAAAGAAAACAAGCCAAATATAGTGGGACGTCCCAAAATAGAAAACATACCGTATTTGGTGGGATGGAGGGAGTACCTACTTTACTTTTTACAATCAAATCAACACTTTATACGATCAAATCAAGTGGGACCTCACTTTATTCACTACTACTTCCACTCTCATTAAACTTTTTTCACTCACTAGAAGTGGACTTTTTATTCCACTCATAACAACTTTAACTTCATTTCACCTTTTTCACTCACAATAAATGAGACATTTTATTCCACTCACAATAGGTTAAACTTTCATTTCACTTTATTCACTCTAACAAGTGGGATCCTTATTACATTCACAATAACTTCACCAACTTTTTTAATCTACGTGTCTAACTCCAAATGAGTATTTAATCATGAAAGGAGGGAGTATATCTTTTAGAGCATTTGCAACAGGGAATCGAGCATCGGTATCGATCCGGTGTCGATCCCCCCTCGATATACCCTCACTCAATATAGGGTATATCGAGCGTTGTTGTGGAGTTGTGGGGGCGGTATCGATGGGGATATATCCAAGGTGGTGTCGATATATCGACACCGCCTTCGACCCCGGCGTGGCAGCGATGAGGGGATACGTGACGTGTCCCCATTGGGTAGAGCTATTTTTTTTTTCAAAATTGAAAAAAAAAATTATATACTCAACGGCTATCCCACTCCTTCCACTATAAATACGCATTCATTCAATTCATTCTCCGCACCAACATTTAATCTTCATCCCAATATTTCTCTTCTTCAATTTCAATCTTCAAATCTTTTTTTTCGTGCAAAAAAATGAGTGAAAACGAATTCAATTCGTGGTTCCGGGACTATTACGGTTCAAATTCACCGAACCCTCAAACTCTCAATCCACCGAATCCAAACTCCCAATTTCCCCTTTCTTCCAGTTTCACCCAATACTCTCCGGCTGCCGGATTTGCACCTTTCTCGCAATCTTCGGGGTTCTCCCAATTCCTCCCGTTGACAGGGTTCTCGCAGTCGCCGGAGTTCTCCCAATTCCCCTCATCGACGAGGTTCTCACAGTCTCCGGGATTCTCCCAGTTCACTACGTCTTACAGCTACTCGCAGTTGTCGGGGTTCTTAATTATTGTAATTTATTTTCTTAATTATTGTATCTTTATTTTATGTTTTAGTGTATGTTTTATTTTTTTAATTGAATAAAATTGCCATTTCTTAATTTTTAAAATTAATTATTAAGTTTATTTAATTTTATTTATTACAAATAAAGAAAATAACAAAATAAAATCTACTCAATCATTGCCAATGATTATAGATACCGGTATCTATATCAATGCCCATAGTGAAATTATGCACCAGTATCTTACTCAATACCATCAATCATTGAAATCACGCTCCCCGGCAATAGACCCAGTATCTATATCAATACCGATTGTGCATGCTCTTAATTGAAGTAATACTGTAAGTATAATAATTTGGGTGGCAAATTATAAGACTGTCTGTAGTGGTTATCTTCATGGGTGTCTCGAGACACCCAATCCATGGAGACAGGCCAGTGCAGCATCCACTGTCTCGAGACTGTGATATATTGACAAAATTAATATTCAAAATCAATAAATTAACTAGATGGAGACATCATATAGACAGTCACACTGTAGCTAACTGTCTCTATCTTCATCACAACCATAAAAACACCTTATAGAGACACTACCACTATGGATAGTCTAAATGCTCTACTAAAGTGTAATTTTTTCAAGCAAATTTGTTCTTTATAGTGCTATGAAATACAAATGTCAAGCAGTTGCGCGCGGTTTTCTCTTGAATTTGAACAATAATTCTTAATAATATAGTTATAATTTACTTATATTATATCAAGAGCTTTTATTTAACAGTATCCGATAAGATTTGTATATTTGATTGTAAGAGCATTCGTAATGGTTTGGCTCTTTGGGGGCGTGATGAGCTATAACCCCAAATAGAGTCAGTGCGCTGCAGTAGAAGAGCTTAATAGGGAGCGTAATAGAATTAATTTTGAGTTTTAGAATTTTGCATTATTATTTAAAAGAATTTGAAATTGCAGAAATAAAAATTTTGGTGGATAAGGATCCTGTAAAAACTTCTTTCGAGGAATGGGCCAAACCGGGTCATTTTTCAAGAACAATAGCTAAAGGGCCTGATACTACCACTTGGATCTGGAACCTACATGCTGATGCTCACGATTTCGATAGCCATACCAGTGATTTGGAGAAGATCTCTCGAAAAGTATTTAGTGCCCATTTTGGCCAACTCTCCATCATTGATTCAATAGATAAAACCACATTACAATAAGAATTGAAAAAAGAAAATTACTACTACTAAAATTGCAAAAAAAAAAAAAAAATACAACTACTTGAATATGTAAAACTAAAAGCGAAGCTCGTCCTTGACCTCTAAGTGTCCAAGAGGTTGAATGGACCGAAAATGACTTCGTTGGGGACTTGCCTGTGCATATCGTGGAACAAGCGACATGCATTTCTCGTATGATTCCAATGGTGGCACAACTGATTGGCATTTCTGACCACCGTGACTTCAGGCCTAGTAGATATATACCGCTCCGTCACTTGTTAGAATTGACTTATGTTTGATTTGAGGCATTGCTGCTCAAGAGGTGATGTTCAAATATGTTGGCGAAGTTTATGTAGCCAAAGTATAGCTGAAGTGTCGAAGCCGCTGCGTAGAACAAACTTTGTACTAGTGTGAAGTGTGTTTCAGTCTTTGCTAAGGGAACTTGGAACAGTCTGGCAGAGACTTTTCTTGTCTGCGCGGATTTTACGAGATCTTTTTCATATTATTCATAGATGCGGACAAGATATCAAGCAAAGATCAGATGTGTTCCCCAAGCTTTATCCTCACAAGGAAAGAAGATCTAAGAAGATATACATGATGGCGAAGAGATCTAGGATTTCAAACTTATATATAATCGATATCAACATTGTGAGGAGGCCGCCGTTGTTTTATTGTTTGAGTATATATACTTTCTTGAGAGTATTGTAATTGAGTGCACGAATTAGTGAGAGTTTATCTTTAATAAATTCAGTTTGAAAAGAGAGTTAAGGGTTGGACTGGAGGTTCAAACTTAGGTTGAGTGATTGTAGATCTATCAACCACGAATTCACGTAAAGTTAGAAGAGGGTGAGCGAAAGGGTAGCATAAGGTGTCGACCTATGTGTGTAAGATCATCAGTAATACAACAACTTTATATATTTATAGTGTTCGTTTAGATCTAACAATCTACATGTGGTTGACGATTTGTTTCGACCCAAGCTCGAGCCAGCGATCGACCTGCCCATTGTGAGTGCTCTAATATCTTAATTTTAAGTAGTACTATAAGATATCAACTGTTTATGGGCTCACTAATTTTTTTTTTTTTTTTATGTACACTTTATGCGATTATATTAGAATAGATCTATATTTATTAATGTTTCATTCACTAAATGACACTTGTATAATTCAATCGACACAATATCAATATGACCAGCCGACCACATCATCTGAAATGTTGTTAACAAATAAAATAAGTAATTATAATAGTAGTAATAATTAATAAATAATAATATATACTAATAAATAGGTAGTTGATAGTTAAAGGACAAATAACATTTCATTATCAGAGAAAGTTGCCCATACATAAAGCGAAAGGTTTGTCTAGAAAAATTTATGTCTGATTGTTTTAATTGATATTGGGATTTTGTTTCCTCTAATAAATTAATCCAAAGTTTTAGTTAAATTAAATCTTCCTATGTGGATCCGAATCACAGAAACATGGTCTTATATGTGTCTCATACATGTCTTCTTGCCCTCTAAAGTTGCCATAATGAATATTCTGAAAAAGAGTATCCAAAAATAGTACTAGTATTTAAATAGTAGTATAACCTTAAAGGTGTGTTTACTTTGATGGAAAAGGAAAATTTTCACCCATTTTTTATCATTTTTCAAATGTTTACTGTGATGGAAAATTTTTTCTTGACATGTTAGAAAATTTTTCTCGGGTAGCCCTTTTTCACTCTTTTTCTCTCAATGTTGGATTTTATTATCCTTAACTTTTGATGTGAAAATATTTTCCAATGGATAATAGACATAAAAATGGGGAAGGAGTGAGAGGATCATGTGATAATTTTCTTTTCCATCATAGTAAACATGTGATTAAGAAAAAGAATAAAAATGTTAATACTTTCTCATTTTTTCTTATCCATAATTTTCCAATGAAAATATTTCCATCAAAGTAAACGCACCCAAAATGAATTAATCCATTTTCACGGTGTATAGATTATGTGATGATGATCAGGTGTAAGGTTTCAGATTTAACCGAGTGATTTAAGAATTTATAAGCAACATGATTTTTTTTCCAGCATAATCTAATCTCTCTTTTTTTTTTTGGTAAAAGAAATTTTTTAAGGCATTACAAAGCAAAGCTATACAACTCAACTAATCTACTGTCAAAACTACCAATGACAAACTGCCTAAGTATATATGCAGGAAACGAGCTAATCTTGGTTCCTTCCTACACTTTATAGCAATAGATATTGAGCATGTCTCTGGTGGTGCCCCGCCCACGCGCCCCGCCCACGCGCCCCGCCCGACTCGAGCATGTGGGTCTCACACGCCCTACTTTTTTTTTCAGTTTTTTTTTTTAATTTCCAGATTCTTTTTCCCGACGGAGCCTTCGGTTTCAATTTTACGACTCCGCCTTCGCTCCGATTACTAAAATAAGGATAATCGGCAGGCAACAATTTGGACTTTTTCAGCTCGCTCCGAGGCCTTCGGCTCCCCTCGCTCGAATCTTGATCATAGAAGAAGCGGCAAACAATAAAAAAAACTGAAAAAAAAATTATTGGTCAAAAGGGAGTTGACCCGGGTCAACCGGATTGGGTCGGATCGGGTCATGGGTGTTGCATGGTGGAGAATCTCCACGGGAGTTTTTGTCATAGATATTACTCTCTATATGCTAGCACAGACTCCTTGAAATGACGTTGATTTCATTCAACCCACAGAAAATACAAAATCACAACTGTGATTAGTCGATACATTCGTTGCTTCTCTATGTGGAACCACATTGTGTGATCAAAGACCTCTCGCTCATACTCCCAATCTCTAGCATTAAGATTCACCCCACACCACTTTCATCAGTTCTTTCCATACTCCCAATCCATTTTTTTCCAACATAATCTAATCCATTTTTTTTCACCATGAATTTTTTTTTCTGACATGATAAGTTTTCCTAATCTAATAAGGAGCTTGATCAAAATTTATATATTACTATCAAATAAATTTTGGAGCCCGAAAATAATAACAAAAAAAAAATCATTAATTACCCTATTGTATTTCCCAATGAGGCCTAGATCAAGTGGTCGACTGACGTACCACGAGCTCTCTTTAGTGAAAGAAGGTCTTGGGCTCAATTCTGCATGCAGCGGTGTAATATATTCTCACTTTATTTTTAATTGGTGATGTAGCGCAGAGTAGTGGTCTGGTCCCACCTTTGTATTATTTAGAGGTCACACTTATATGGTGGTGTAACGATTTATTTGATAATAGACATATATACCTCATATTAATTCCTTAAAATAAAAATATCCTATTGTATTTTATTTCCATTCTCTTCACATTTGATCAAACGAACAAACCACTTGAGATCCTATGTCCTCATTTTGATGTCTCTCACTCCCCGTCCCACCATCATTTTTTAAGTATTTTATTTTCTTCAATGTAAACTGTTCTTGATTTAATTTTATGATTGTTAACAATGGTTAATTCATCCAAATAGGATTTATAATTATTTTTATATTTAATTTGCAATTTTCGAATTAATAACTGATTATTATGGTTGATTATTCCGAAAATATGGTATACTCCTTCCATCCACGAAATGGTTGTCACATTGTGGACGACACGGGTTTTAAGAAAATGGTAGGTAGTAGTGGGTAATAGTGAGTATTGTTGTGAGTACAGTAAGGGTCACACAATAAATGTAAGTGAAGTACCAAAAGTGACAATCATTTCCTGGACAAACGGAGTATAATTTTTTTGTAAATATGATTTTTAATTAGTTAATATGTGTCAATCATGATTCATTATACAATATTTTTAAAATTACTATTAAAAATATTGAAATTATGAGTGAGACGCGAATGATGGGACATAGTTGTGGGGAGGGGTGGAACCACCCTATAGCAGTGAGGTGGCTCTGCCACGTGTTCACAGTTCAAGGCCCGCCGGTTTCGGGTCCTGAACCGCCAGTTCACGGTTTGGAGGACCTTGAACCGTAACCGGCCCGGAAACACTATTGCCGGTTTCGGTCCGGGCCATTTAACCGCCGGTTCCGATTCCGGTTCAAAACCGTCAAATTCTTTTTTTTTGTAATTATTATTTCTTTTTGAATCTATAGGAAAAACGAAACATAAATAATACTATAAACTTAAATTGAAGTGAATATTACGAAGAAATTACAAACATTTGAAAGTTAAAACATTACCAAGAAATTACAAACACATTACAAACAAACAACATTACAACAAGAACAAAACAACTAACTTGAATTGAAAGTTGAAATTGAAAATAAACACTACAAACATTACACCCACGTCTCAATTACCCATTTCACGGTTGACAAGTTCATTAGGATATTTCGTTTGAATGTTACGAAGTAGCGTGCCACAATCTCCACCTTTTTTTCACGTATAAATGCAATTGCAATAATTGCAACGAACATGATAAGTTGTCCTTTCATGGTTGGGTAATGGCTCACCACGGGTGTAGTGTTTGGTGAAAAGCTCATGAAGACTATATATTGTAGGAGGCATTATTAATTTAATGTTGAAATGATGAAGTGAAAATGAATATTTTGAAGAGAAGAAGAAGAAGAAGAAGAAGAAGAATATAATGGATTGAGATTTGAGTTCAGAAGAAGAAAATGAAGAAAAAGTGAGGAAAAAATGAGAGAGGCGGATGGAGGAGAGAAAGTGTGGTTGGGTATTTATAGATAAAATGTAGGGTTTGAAATAAAATAAAATGCCGGTTAACCGCCGGTTCGAGTTCAAAACCGCCGGTTTTCAACGCATAAATATATATATATAAATATTTTTAATTAGTAAACCGGCGGTTCCGGTTCGACGACAAGGAGGCCCGTAACCGGCCCTTCTCTAGCCGGTTCCGGTTGCGGTTCGAGACCGTTGACTGCCGGAACGTTTCGGTTCGGAACTACCGGTCCGGCGAAAATGGGCACGACTGCGGCATCCTCCAAATATAAAATTTTCATATGTTTTTATACTTTTTAAAATTGTGACATTATAAATTATACTATCGACCTTGTTGCGTATAGAGTATAAAGAATTATTTCCACGCAAAATTATCATGTTTCTTAAGGTTGCATGCATCGCGTCTTCAGGGGGGGGTCTCGAGGGTGGCTTGAGATAGGGGGAGCTCGAGACCCCCGCGTGGCAAGCCACCGCGGATCGAGACCGGCTCGAACACACGAGACCGGCTCGAAGCCGGCGCGTGGCTTGCACGCGCTATATTAACGAAATAAAAAAAATTATGGCGTGTGTTTACACGCGCCTAACGTTTAAAAAATTTAAAATTTGAACGTTGGCTGGCTTTCTAATGGCTAAATGCCGATTTAATTATTTTTTTTCTTTTTCTTCCACTATAAATACAACCTCACAACCTTCATTCATTCCATACCAAAAATACAACATCTTTCTCTCTCAACTTCAACTAAAAAAAAATGTCTTCGTCGGCGGAATATGTTGAGGGCGGCACCGACGACGAGGTAATGAAGATGATGGCGGACGTGGATCGACACATCCGTGCACACTTAGCGGCGCAGAAAAAGAAGAAGAAGAGGGCGCGGGGTTCGTCGACCGCGACCGAGAAACAGTGTGTGCGCTCCTACACGCCGACTACTTTGCCGACAACCCCACCTACGGCGAGCACTTTTTCTGACGCCGTTTTCGGATGCATAAGCATCTGTTCTTGCGCATCTGCAAGACGTTGGAGGACAACATCCGCTACTTCACACATCGACAAGATGCACTTGGGCGATGGGGGCTGACGTTGGTGCAAAAATGCACGATGGCGGTGCGATAACTGGCCACCGGTGGTGCTGTGGACTCCTTCGACGAGTACCTGAAGATCGGCAATAGCACGGGCCGGCTTTGCCTCAAAAAATTTTGCTGAGCAATGATCGACCTCTTCGGCGAGCGATACCTGAGGAAGCCAAACGCTGCCGACACCGCACGTCTGCTCCGAATGCACGAGGCGCGGCATGGGTTTCCGGGGATGCTCGGGAGCCTGGATTGCATGCACTGGGCTTGGAGAAACTGCCCAAAAGGGTGGACGGGTGCCTACACGCGCGGCGATCAAGGCGTGTCTACCTTAATCTTGGAGGCGGTGGCGTCGCAGGATTTGTGGATCTGGCATACCTTTTTTGGGGTGTGCCGGCTCCAACAACGACATCAACGTCCTCAACCAGTCGCCCTTATTCGCCGACGTGCTTGAGGATAGAGCTCCACCGTGCACCTTCACCGTCAACGGCAACCGATACGACAAGGGGTACTACTTGACCGACGGGATCTACCCTGCTTGGCCAACACTGATCAAATCGCCGAAGGTTGAAACTGACCCAAAGACGGCGAGGTTCTAGAAGATGCAGGATTCGGCCATAAAGGATATAGAGCGGGCCTTTGGAGTGCTCCAAGCCCGATGGGGAATAATTCGGGCTCCGGGTCGGTGTTGGTACACGAGGCATCTCCGAGACATCATGTTCGCGTGCATTATTTTGCACAACATGATCATCGAAGACGAGCAGAAGTATGTGGAGAATTGGAGAGACGACTCCGATTCTCCGTCCACTAGCGGAATATCCCATCGGCTCACTCCGATCGCCTTTAAGACCTATCTCGCTCGGGAAGCCGACTTGAGAGATCAACGAAAGCACGTTCGGCTTACCAATGATCTCACCGAGCACCTTTGGCGCAAATTTGGACCTCTACCGGAATAGTCCAAATTTTAATTAATGTAGTAGTTTTTTTTATTTCAATTAATGTAATTTTTTTTATTTGAATTAATGTATTTTTTTATTTCAATTAATGTAATTTTTTTTATTTGAATTAATGAAATGTGGTATATGTTATTTTTATTAATGGAATTTTATGAATTAATTTAATAAAAATTTGGATTTATTTAATATGGTGTTGGAGATCCCTTGAAGACCGTTGGGATGCAGGGGTAGGGGTCTCTAAAAGGTCTCTAGTGCTGGAGACACCCTTGGAGACCACTAGTGGTCTCCAAGAAATGCAGATAGCCTAAGAAAACATAAGTAAAATTTGAGTTTGAGACAATATGTCTATATAAAAAAAAAAAGAATGCCCCCGTCATACAATATTGAGGCCCCACCCCCCCTTCCCCCACCCAAAAAATTTTTTTAGTTCCGCCCTTGACTGTAGGACACAGAATCATATATATATATGAGATAGATCATATGAGAATGGATCTTTTCCTAAGAAATGAGAATAGATTTCCACCATAGATCTATTGGTGATGGAAGGTTAAGATTTGACCAAGTCAAAGCGGGTCAAACCCGGGTCAAACCCGGGTCAACCCGGTCAACCCAGGTCAACTCGTTGACTTTTTTTTTTTAAATTTCGGATTTTTTTTAATTATAAACTACCACCCAAGATGCACAACTTCACATATTCGGATGCACAACTCTATATAACTAGATGCACCACTAAGTGCATTTAGATGCACAAGATTTTCAGTTTTTTTTTCAATTTTTTTTTTTATAAATTGTCACCCAAGATGCATAACTTCACATATTTGGATGCACCACTAAGTGCATTTAGATACACAAGATTTTCAGTTTTTTTTTTCAATTTTTTTTTAAAACAGTCACCCAAGATGTACCACTTCACATATTCGGATGCATCACTATGTGTAGCGAGATGCACCGAATTTGTAAAAAAAAAAAAAAAACTGAAAAAAAATTGGATGCACCACACAGTGTAACTAGATGCACCACATAGTGTAACTAGATGCACAATGTTTTACGAAAATAAAAAAAAACGAAAACAAAACTAGTGCATCTTAATGCACTTAGTGGTGCATCTCATTATATAGTGTGGTGCATATGAATACATGATGTGGTGCATATGACCTAACCTTAAAAAAAACGAAAAAAAAAACATAAAAAAAAACTTAAAATCTTGTGCATCTCAATACACTTAGTTGTGCATTCGAATATGTGAATTGGTGCATCTGAATATGTGAAGTTGTGCATCTTGTGTGACAGTTTAAAAAAAAAACGAAAATTAAAAAAAAGTCAATGGATTGACCCGGGTTTGACCCGCTTTGACCAAGCTAAATCTTGACCCTTCATGTAGATAAGATCAATGGTGGAGATTAATTCCTATTTCTCACTTAAGGTCCATTTGCACGAGAATCACTCCATATATATATATATATATATATATATATATATATATATATATATATATATATATATATCCCCGATCAAGCTCGTGTTGTTTTATGATGGATGGCGAGGGAAATCCACGACGACTAGCTATCACTCTCGAAAGTATGTTCTAATTGAAATACTGTTGGATTGTGATCCCTTATAGTCAATTGTAAATCATACGAGAAAGAAAATATATCGCTCAACAGCTCAAGTATTAATATCATATCTAATTAATGTAATGATATATTGAAATGTATTCCACTATATACATCAATTAAAAATATATTAGTTGTAATTTCATTAATTATTGCATTTTCATCCAAATTTGTGACACATGATTTGAGAAGAAAAATGGTAGATCTTGTAACATTAATAGCTCGAATTGATATTGACTGTCTGTTATTGAACTAACCTCCGTTAGTTTCATGAACTATAAAATGATAGGTAGAAAACCCGACCAGTGTTTAAGCCAGTAACAAATTAAACGAATTCTAGAATTAAAGTAAAAATCTCAAGAAAATATATGATGAAATAAAAATTTTCAACTCATGCATTAAATAAATCCGCAACAACGTGAAATTACAATTACAAAGCAGAACATAGACTTCAGTTGTTACATTCTCGCCAAGAGTAATATAAGTATTTTTTATAAACCCTCAAAATTAAACTTTAAACAAACAAACCACCACACGTTTTAGAAAAATCGAAAAGGAAAAAAAGCATTCAAAATGATCTTATAAATGCTCAAGATAATCAAGGAGACGTTGGTGCAATGTGATGATGCTGAGGATCCGGCCCGCCCGGTGCAACTCTATCATAGCCTCCGTTCAATGCTCTTCTTTTGTACTGTTCAAACTCCGCTTGATTAAACCCTAGTTTTCTTCGAAAAAGTTGCATGTAGGTGTCGTTAGCCACGGCTGATGGCATACGGGCCGCGGAGGAGGAGAAGAGGATGAGAAAGAAGACGAAGACTGAGTAAACAAATCTTGAGAAAGCCATTGGGGTTAAAGAGGGGCAAGTGAAATTAATTAAGTAGAATAGCTAGAGAAAGAAAACCCTAGGTTTGCATGGATAAGGATAGTTTTGCATGGCTATTTATAGGTAAAGTTTATAAAGAAAGAGGGGACAGATAATAGTGGAGAAAATGTGGTTTTGTTTTCTTTTATAAATGGACAAAAGTTCTTGCGTGGATGATTGTTTATTCCATAGAGTGTGACAAGGATGAATTGGGTTTGAGAATATTTAAAATTAAAATGAATCTTTCGTCTGAGAATCCTTGTTGCTTTTGGTTGATCGAGCTGTTTGATTAAGATCAATACATATCTCTTCTCAAAACAAAAAACAAAAAAAGATCAGTACATATCTATTGGAAATAATTTATTGTATAAACATTATAAGTTACTAAAATTAAATGGCACTGCAAATTTCCAATGGCGAAAAGTGGCATTGGAAAGTTATTGCTTAATTACTACTTACAAGGGGTTCTTACGTACAAGAAAGTTTGCATCCTTTTTTGACCTTTAGGAGGGTTCAACCTATTTTTACATGAAATAATTCAATTGTGTAAATATATAAGGAAGAAATCATATGAGAATAGTCACCAAAATGATAAATTAAAGGTACTACGATTGAAAGAATTTATAAAAACTAAGTGGCTTGATAGAATTTAATTTTTCCTCCCCGTATTGACTATTTGACCTCATCTTCTCTAAATTAAATATGAATAGATCTAAATCATTCATCTCAGAAGATTTATGGATATAATTTAATTTTATAGATAACTAGTCAAACCCATTTATTTTAGCCAAACCTTTTTTTTATTAAGTAATATTTTTTTAAACAATTAAGTAAGGTTACTATGGTAAATATTTTGTTCTTTTATACTAATTATTGTAAATATTGGATGCATTAATTATATAGTATAAAGGGACATCAATATCAGTTTGAAAGCATCTAATTTATTTCTTAAGATGGTTTCAAGTAAGGTACTATGGACTTTAATTTGTGCAAGACCATATATTGGAACTTAGCCACTCATAACAATCCATCCCATAATTTATTAGGAAACTTAAATTAAAAAAAGAACTGTGCTCTTCCTCTTTCTTGCAAATAATGTAGCCCTATAACTAATACATAAAAAGTTATTATATAGGAGTACTTCTAATAAGCATTAACAATCACGAATAAGTATTTTGGACAGTTCATCTGAAAAATAGCCTCGAAATTTAAACTAAAAATCTTTGGGTTTAAGTCGATTACTAGGTCATCTAAGACCATCATATTCTTCACAAGTTCTTTCCCAATGAATTGTTTAGGATATTTTCATACTACTATATAAGTAGAAAGTGGGAAAGAGTGACATCA
Organism: Schizonepeta tenuifolia; assembly: GCA_029490685.1. NCBI lineage: Eukaryota > Viridiplantae > Streptophyta > Magnoliopsida > Lamiales > Lamiaceae > Schizonepeta > Schizonepeta tenuifolia. The sequence goes on from CM055956.1 coordinate 111,359,855, forward strand.
TGTGAGATACTAAACCTAGGATACTTCGACGCACAAATATGCTCACATTGGTCTGACGGCTCATTCTTCGATCATTCTATGTAGTCTTTCTTTACATTCGACCAATTCTTTTTTATCCATATATACCATTCATCTTTGATTTTAAGTGATCAAATATTTATCACCGCACTCTTCTTAATCATCATCCTTAATAATGCTAATCTTTTATTAGTTGTTGCCTACTCATATCTATCATGGGTTGGCGGCGCAATATATATTTAAATTAAGATAAGACAAATACGTGAAATCACAATATTCGCTCACAACAAAAGTAATAATGTGTATTTGAGTATATATGTGTGTGAAATTACAGTAACATTGTTTTTGGATTCAGGGTTTGGAACTAATTTTAAGGACTTATTTAATTAAATTAAATGAATATGAAGTTCTGTAGATTTAAGATCTACTAACTAAATTTTCCTAAAATAAAGAACTACTAACTAAGATTTCCTTAAAAAATGATCTACTTGCTAAAATTTCCTAAAAAAAAGATCGACTTACTAGTTAAAATCATATCTTTTGTTTAAATTTACAACCATCCCCGCACTATGGTTTCAAGCGCAATGAAAAAAAATAAAATTTTGGAATACTATTTTGCGTCAAAACAAAGTCAATGGGTTCTTCATATAGCGACTAGCTCAAAATCGTGGGGGAGGGGAATTGCAACTTTTTCCTTAAATTTAGTGTAATTTCATAAAATTAAAAAGTACTTCAAAATTCATTGTTTGACAAAGACTAATCTTAATTAATTAGTTCCTTATAGTCTTATCCTTTATTATATAGGAAAATCTTTGTAATTATAAAAAACAAAGAGAGGAAATTCAGCAGTTTTAATACCCGAATTATTGATCTTTTAACGAAAATGTTTCTAGCTATACACAATTACAACTAAAATTTTGAATGATAAAAAATGTCTCAAATTCAAATATAATGTGGCTCATCAAATGTTAACGTGGATTTTAACGTAAATAACATATTAAAAATGAACTAGCATGCAAGACACAATTGTTACGCTGCCACATAAATTATAATTAATAATAATTCCTAACGAGCCAGCCACCTAATCTTTTCATTACCAAACATTTAATTTTGAGATTTTCTTGTTAGTTTCAGATAGTACAAATATTTAATTGCAATTATATAGTTTGTGAATTGAACTTCAGTTAAACGGTAAGTAGTTCAAGTATTTAATTGAACTTTTAGGTATATATATTAAATGTTCAATAAGGATTTTGCCACACACTAATCAATCTTAGCTTTAAAGTCCACAAAGCTTTTAAGCTTAATAACTAATGTGGATTTGGGTTGTAAATTGAAATCGCAATTCGCAGATGCCCAATTTCTCAATTAAACAAAACAATACTATCTATTGTTATCATTTCTTTTAAACTTTAAAGTACTCCAACAATTACGTACAATTCTTTGAAATATTGTAGTGTGGAGGATGTGGTGAGAGATTGTCAAATCCACATTGCAGTAAGAGGTGCTAGAGATGCCAGAATAGTTGGTCACTTTGAAAATTAAACTTTCTTTTCTTTCTTTTTTTTCTTTTTTTTTTTCTTTTTTTGAGGGTGAAAATTAAGCTTTCTTAATTGCTTGTTTGCAATGGTTGTGTTCTTTCCCTGATTCACTTTTGGTAATAAAAATTTCTATTTTACCAATAAAAAAATTACGTACAATTCTTATTATACTTTTGAAATATTCAAAAATAAGAGCATTAAGTTCAGATAGACTGCAGTTTTTATTAAATATACCTCATAATGTGGCACTGCAAACTTTTGACCACAATAATTTATAATAAAAATATCTTAAATTTTTTTAACTTTTCAACTATCGGATCGGTCTCGTGTCAATATGAAAATGGACATTAAAAAAGTGAATGAACAGAATAAGTATTACTAAATTATAGTATTGCTTTGCTAAAAAAAAAAGCATTTGTTGTAGATAACAATTCCAAAAATAGATTAGAGGGACCATACACAAAATGATTCTGCTTTTTTAGTTGTTTATTATTATCTAAACGTGTAGCTTTGTCATCACTCGGTTTTGATGTAGTGAGTTTCATGTGAGATTTATGGCATCTTTTCCCATATTAAAGACTGTCGTTTTATGTATTCCACTTTTTTTGTTTATTTTATACACCAAATAATATATGCTTAGTTTATTTATTAGTGCATAAATTTTAAAGAATTGATTCCATCAATATATATAAAGAAAAAATCATTTATTGCGTTCTTAATTTGATTTATAACTAGCGCATATAACCAAATTTGTAACCAAAAATTAATTAATATGTATCTTGAATAGCTAACATCAACCCGGCATCAGATCTAGATCAACCTTAAAGATTTAATTAAGATCCGGCCCTCCACATGAAGATTGACCAAAAATAATTATAAAAGAATATATTTAATGTGATTATATTATAATACTCCATGTTTATTTAAAATGTAGCACCATCCATATATGATAAAAGAAATCTAAATACCAACAAAAATCATGGGATCAGGATCCCACGTCAGTCCATATGTAAGCAATTATTAAATAATTAAAACAAAATGAAAAAGATTCCATCAACACTTTTTTTTCCGCCCGAGCCGCCCCATACACGCATTGTCTCGGTGACTGTGTGAAGTCGTAACATATGGGAGGGCATTCGCAATTTAGAAGAGTCAAAATTTATAATTAATTACTTCCTAACTGTAATATATGGTTGGAAAGTAGAGGGAATTAATTATTTAGTCTAATAGTACAATAGTGCCGACATAAACATATAATCTTATCACATTATAGTGCACACCCACCTCAAGATTTTGTCTTCACAAACGAAAAAGAAGCAAAAGAAACAACTCAAAAAAAAGAAGCAAATGAAAAATATTATTGGTGGATTATAATGTATGTGATAAAAAGAAATTACATATCCTTCAAAAAAATATTACGAATGCATATTTTTATCAGTGCTTTTTAGTATAGTTTGTTTAACAAAAATAAAATAAAATAAAATAAAATAGGGAAGAATATGTAATTTCTATGCATAAGGTAAATAAACCGAATTTCTATATAAAATAGTATAGCACAGTATCACAATACTAACCGAATTTCTATATAAATCAATCATAAATTCCATCCCTCAGGAACTGCTGAAGTCTGAACCACATGCCTCTTGCTAAGAAATATTTATAAGAATAATACCTCAATTTAACCACTTGAACTAACTAGGCCTTATCAATAAATTCTAACATAATTAATATATGAGTGGTCAGTTAGGTCTTCTTAGTCTTTTTTGAAGATCGCAGTCCATAACTTGTCCAGAGATATGCATACCATACCATACACACCATATACAAAAACACAGTTAAATATCGACGTAAATAATGATGAAGCAAAGTAATTATATCATGCCGATAAAGTTTAACTCAAGTGGCTAGCTAAAACACCACAAATATCTTTATAGTGAGAGTTTCGGGTCTAATCCCGCCTGCATAAGGTGTGGTTTATTTCCTCACTTTATTTGGTGGTGTAACAATACCGCCCTACGTGGCTGTGTAGTAGTTCCATTTTTATTCGATGTAACAATACCACTTATATGTTGATTTTAATTATATGTATATACCTTATGTAATTTTTTAGAGAAAAAAAAAAAAAAAACTTGTGACGGAATACCAACGGTGCAAAGATGGGTTTAATCGCCAACATGTGACGATGGAATTATATAGTATCAGTATGTTGTTTTATTTTATTTTTGAGAACATATATGGTATACTATCACCCTAATGAGATCCAGACAAGATTCAATATATATATATATATATATCAAGTTATATATCAATCTTTTATTCTCATAACTGAATTGCAGTTAAATAATTATATATATAATCTCTTATTTCTAATCATAGTACGTGAAATTGACCAATTAAACTACTCCATATAAGATGAACGTAGTAAGTAATGTCAAAAACTTGGGTACGGCCCGCGAATTAAACCGTGTGCTTTGGCCATAATTAGGAGATAATTAAGGAAATAACTATAGGATTAATTAAGAGGATAATCAAGGAAATTGCAGGGTTATAATTAAGTGGAACCTCCGTAAAATAATATTCTATAAACTAATAATCTCATTATGATAATTTTCTTCAATCTTGGTCCATATGTGAATTAATAATTTCGATAAATTATAATAACATAAATTCTTTCAAGACATCCTTATATAAATCAATGGTCCATCAAGTATCATAAATTAAATAAGTTCATAAGTATACAAAGATAACTAAGACAACTTAGTAAGATATTTATAAGATGATAATTTTAGTTAAGTCGAGTCTGTCACACTTGTACTTGGGAGTTGTGGTTTACCTGTCTTGTGTGGTTTACATGCTACTGTACAAGGACGTGAATTTACCCTGTAGACACCAAAGATAGCGGTTGCGGGTTCTCATGAATTCAAAATATATATATAGATAGGAATGAGTTAGTATAAAAATATTTCCTAGTGTGAGAACGTGAGAACATGTTTAAATTAATATGTAGTCATGACAATCTGTAAATTTAAGCATGACTACATATTAATTTAAGCATGTTCTCACGTTCTCACACTAGGAAATATTTTTATACTAACTCATCCCTATATATATATAGGGATAGTTACATATAGTGATGGTCCCGAAACGAGTTACTGGTGTATGGGGGGGGGGGGGAGAATACACCAGTTAGGATTTAAAAACTTAAACCTGAAAATTCACTTCAACTGAGCAAAAAGGACTCAGTTGGAATCTCACAGCTGAGTAAGCGACCTCAGCTGGAAGAGTGAGGCTGTGCGGAAAGTGGTGAAAATTAAACTCGTTAAAACAACTCACGCAAAACAGCTCGGTTGGTCAAGAACCAAAACAGCTCGGTTGAAAAAAAAAATGCAAATGAGGTTTGTATGTCGGTTAGATTGATCAGATAAAAATGCAAACGCAACTGAATAAAAACAAACACAGACACACAGGATTTAACGTGGTTCGGAGATAACCCTCCTACGTCCACGGGGAGATGTGAATCCTCACACCTCAGTCCAAGTTCTTCTGGACAGAATCACTCAGCTTACGCGGGCTGAGCAACCGTTAAGGATAAGTTTGCGGGTACTTATCGACCTTACAGTTTAGTTTCCGGGCACTAAACAGCCTATGTCAAGTTTGCGGGTACTTGACGACCTGACTACTCAATTACAGGAAGAGTAAGGTTCTAGCACACTTTTTAGGGTGTGAGTATGGGTGGGATTTCCAACTACAGCTCGATCACGAATGAGAGCTGGATCTAAGGCTTGAACGAATAAACACTCAAACTAAGATCAAAGACAGATTTTCACTCTATGAACCCTCAGCTACTAATGTTCTATCACTCTTGAACTCTCAGCTGCTGATGTTCTTAGAATAGGATTTTAGCAGATTTTTCTTTCGCTTGATTCTCTTGTGATTGCACTTTTCTCTCTTGCTTCAGTCTGTCTCGTGTATCTCTCGAATGAGAGAATGCCTCTATTTATAGGCGGAGAGAATCAACTAGCCATTGGAGGAGCTGTTGATCTCTGATCGTTTGATAGCGATGGCTTGTCTCTTATCTCTGCAGACTTTCCCGATATGGCATCTGTGCTCTTCTGCATTCCATCTGAGACAGCCTTGTGTTGGGCCAGATGGGGTAGTGACTGAACGGTCAAACCCTCATGTGACTTCCTTTTGAAATTCAAATCTTAACCTTTCTGACAGTCAACCTCGGTTCGTCGGTTGAAAGTTTTAATCTTCATCTGAGTGGTCTTCAGCTGATGTTCTGAACTGTTGGACTCTCAGCTGACTTTGAACTTCAAGCAGTTGATCTTCTTGTTCGAGTTCTACAACTGAGGTTCTGAAACTGAACACTCAGTTGTCTTCCCTGTATTTACTCAGTTGGGTTTGAACCTTCAGATGATCTGATGTTCTCTTCCTTTCTACTGTTTCTCATCTGATGAACCCTCAGTTGGTTTCCTTCACAACTGATGTTCTGTTGACTTCCCCTTGTTTGCATATGAACATATGAACTCTCAGTTGTCTTTGTTCACAACTGATGTTCTGTCTGAGTGACGCCTTGTTGCCATCTTCAGCTGGAGACCTGTAAAGATAAAATCTTAATTTTGCTCAAACAGCGAGCCTAAATTCTAACATTAGGTTCTGACAACATCTACTCGGTTGGGGTCAGTCGGTTTTGGAATCCATCAAAACTTATACTAATAAATTTCCCAACAATTTCCCCCTTTTTGATGATGCCAAAACCACTTACAACTTTAAACCACTATTGATCTAAACATCACTAACTGACCTAAAATCTCAGCTGAAATTCTAGACAGTCTATAAGATAAAACATCAAAGGGTTAGCACAGTTATAACATGGTATTTAAAAGACTTTGTGATTCAGAGCTTGGACAATGAGGGATTGTTCATCAAGGTGAATCTTATAACTGAATAATTTTCATTACAACTGATTGTTACAAAAGATAGGCTCAAAAACCGAAAATTACAACAGTTGCTAGAAAACTAACTGAGCTAGTATTGTAGCCCATACTTGCCAAAAATCCTTACAAAAATTTCCCTCTTAGCAGGTGACTCCTTGGAAATGTCCACTCCATGCTCCTTGCAGACCTGTCTCGCCTCAGATGCAATCTTCGTGCGGTTCGGGTTGCTGGAATCCGGGAGAAGAGGTGGCCGATAAGTAACCCTCTTGGGAACTGGAACAGTGTTCAAGTCCAGGTTGGCGTCAATCATGGCCCTCCTGAATTGACTGAACATGCCCGGGTCACCTGAGTGCAACTCGGTCAGCGCCTCCTTGAACGCTCTCCTTGGGTCGTTAGTTGCGTAAACCTTCCTGTAATAGAAGTCGTTCACGAACTCCTGCTTGAACAGCTCCCACTCCTCATTCCACTAGGTCGGCATCCACTTGTCGGTATGCCTGAACCGACTCTCAATCTTGGACTTTAGAGGCAACCTTTGTTGCTTCAACCGAGCTTCCGCCTTTGATTGGATTCTGTTGATGCGGCGTCGGCTGCGGGAGGCAACGTTGCGGTCCAAGTTCTGGGAAACCTTCTTTAGCTCAACCTCAAACTGGTTCACCCTCTTCGCCTGGCTGGCGGCAAACTTTTTGATCCAGCTCGGGTTCATGTAGTCCTTCTCCTCTACATCCATAGCCTTGGCCGCTGCAATGCACTCTTCGGTTGTTATCCCGTCGAGTTCAGAATCCAGCTCGGTTGCGATCTCGGCTATGGAGCTGTAGGAAACTCCAATCTTCTTTGCTTGCTCCAAGTCCTTAGTCATTTCGGCTCCACCGACTTCGGGTGACTTGGCAGCAGCAGACTTCCTCCTCCTCAGCTGAGATTTGGATGGTTGAGCAGCTGGCACTCCTTCTTCTTGGGTCTCTTCTTCTTCTTGTGCTTCCCCCTCCATCTCTTTCTCTTCCCCCTTTTTGGCATCAGCAACAAGGCTTGCTACTGAACCGTCCAGAGAGTTGAGTTTGGCCTCGGTGGATTGAACACGGTTGAAGAGTTCATCGACCGCACACTCCAGCTCGATCTTCTTCGCCAGTTCGGAGTCCTGGCGCTCTTGTTCTGCCTTCTTCAAAACAGAGAGGTTGTCATTGACCTCTGTCTGAAAGGCAACGAACTCAGCCCAACGCGACTCAAACCGGGACTCCCATTCAGCATCCTGCATCTGTTGGGACTTGGCCAGATTTGAGTCAACCAAGGACTTGAAGACATTCACTTCCGACTTCAAGCCCAACAGAGTGGATTTCAGCTCCGACACGTCCTGACTGGTGGAGGAGGAGAGATCATTCAGCTTCGTCTTCAGCTTGGCATTCTCCTCCACCAGTTGTTGGTACTTCACTTCTTGTGCTGCCAACTCCCTCAGCTGGTCATCTTGTTGGTGCTGGAGGTTGGCGAGCAGCTCAGTCCTCAACTGGTTGACCCTCTCAGCCACTAGCTCGCAGATTTGTTCAGTTGAAGGAGTGAGCTGAGCAGCTGGAAGGGCTTGAGCAGACTGAGCTAGAGGCTCAGCTGTGACCATGGCTTGACGGTTTGCCAGGTACAGCTTCAGGTTTTCCTCCTCTTCCTTTGCGGCGGCGGCTGCTGCATCGACATCCTCAAGGAAGTCAGCTGATTTCACCAACATGCTGTCAAGAAAGTCGACACACTCCTTTTCAGCTGCCTCCCTTGTGTCCTTCCCTTCAGCCAGACTCTGGTCCATCCGTCTAGTGAGCAGCGCGATCCGGTTGTTGTACGCCACCTCCAAGTTGAAATAGTTGAAGTAGGCTCGGATGCGGGACTCATCAGACTTTAGCCTGTCCCAGCTCAGCACCCTGATCGTGTCCTCCTTGACATACCACTGGCTAAAGATCAGGTGGAACTGGTATAGTAGCTCGGTTCCCAGTGTGGCGAAGATGGGCATGTCGCGAGCCGCAGGGAACAGACCCAACAGCTTTTGAAAGCAGTAGGCCACCCTGCCTTCGTGCTCCTCAGCAACAGCCTGCAGGTCCTCAGCTTCGTTGATCGGGGAGGGGGTGAGATTGTATGGTTCGGGTTCAAGAGGTTCATCGATGTTGGCCAAAGAGTCGGTCACAACATCGGCATCGAGCTGAGAGCTCGGAATTTGGGATTCAGTTGGGAAAGAGGGTGCAATGGTTTCCTCAACATCGGCCGAAGGAGCGGTCATGATGTTGGCATCGAGCTGAGAGCTCGGAATTTCTGGCTCGGTTTGGGTAGAAAGAGCAAGAGGCTCTGGGGGCGGTACAACATTCACTCCAGCTGTGGGGGAGGTGGTAATATCTTCGAGGTCCTCAGATGAGGAGGATGCATCCGACGTCTCCATGTCCTCAGCCTCATCAGCTCTGGGGCCTCGAGGTGTGATCTCGAATGATGTGGCCTCAGCTGAGCGGCTGGATTCGGAACGCTCCTCAGCAGGTGTCGATTCAACCTGCACTCCCTCCTCGACTGGAGCTTGTTCCTCAGCTGGCTCCTTAGCTGGAACATCAATTGGCTCATCAGCTGACTCATCAACTGGAACATCAGTTGGCTCATCAGCCGGCACCTCAGCTGCCTTCTTGGTGGACTTCTTGAACCTTACCCTTAACTTTTTCTGGGCAGGTTCTCCTTTTCAGTGTCAGCTCGACGACGTGAGGCTTTGGATTTTGCGGGGCGAGCAACAGCTTGTTCCCCCTCAGCTGTTGACTCAGCTGGCCTTCCCGACTCCCTCTTGTCCTTAGGAGTGTAGACACTCCTCAGCACCTCCTGTGCTTTCTTGGCTGTCGGGAACAACAACAGCTTCTTCAGCGGCGTCTCCTCGCAGTCAGCCCAGACCATGTTGCGGTCCTTTGTTGCGAGGAGGATGAGGGCGGAGACTTTGCAGCCGAAGTTGAGCGTGCCCTTCACACTCAGCAGCTTCTCTCCAGACTCGGTTGTAGTCTCAGAGATCTTCGACTTCTCCACCATCAACTGGTTCAGAAAATATTGGAACCAGTTGATTTGGTGTTGGTGCTCCAGGGCCACCAGCTGCTTCAACTTGGGTCGGCTGATGTCGCCGAACGCGCCACTGTATCCGAACACGACCTTCGATACGGCGTCGAACAGCAGGCGGTGTTCCGGCTTCAGCTTAGTCCTTTGCATGTTGCTCCTCAACCGCTCTGGCTCGATCAGAGCATCCTGAAGAAATTCATCCGCTTGTTCATCGGTAATATTCTCCAGGAACTCGGTGGCGGTGTGGTTGATTAGTATGATGTACCGGAGGACATCGGACACGTCGATGGAGAAGGAGACACGACGTATCGTCCTTGCCGGATCATCTCTTTGTTGGCAAGGCACCTTCGTAGAAACTCCCTCCGAACTGTCAAGGGGGCGAACAAGATTGACGTAGAATTCTCCGACTTGACGCCTGAGCAAGTGAGAGGGGTAGAGCTTGGCCCATTCCAGTAATTCGTTCTCACGGAGAGTGTTGGCGAGCGGGGCTAGGATCGGCGACTCTAGATCCTCGTCGGAGAGGATCTGCTCGAAGTGAATCTTTGATACTAACATATCGAATGACTCTTCATACGTGGTAGGCACGAGGGAAGGTCCGGATGATGCCATTCTCTTGCTTTTGGGTGCCATTAATAATCACTGCAAAGGTAATATATAGAAAAGGAAAGAAATCTTTTTGCAGAAACGGGTTTGGCAGAAAACTGGAAGACGATGAACAGTTATAAATGATAAGCACAAATGAGGAAAGTAGGAGATATATTCCTGATTTTTCACCTTATATAGGTCTTTGACTCGGATGAGATCAACGGCTGGGGTTAAATGGCGCGAATCCATCAACGGCTGGGATTACGCGACTGTTGACTATCTTTGACTCGACGTTTTGATCCGAGTTCCAACCAGCGCGTGAGAAGGTGTACAGTTTCATGTCAGCCTAGTCGCACTATAAAGTAGGCTATGGATGCTCAGCCGTACTTTACATTTAATGCGACATGATGGCTATTTTAATGTAACTGACTAGCTCAGGAATGTTTGAATTTATTTCAAACATTCTCATTTAAGAACATAACACTTTCAGTCATAAATGATACATGTCAGTTGTTGTCTGAATCAGCTGTGTTCATCAGTCGAGTTTCTCAGTTGCCGCATACCATCAGCTGACTCGAGTTCGTCTGTTCAGCTGACGTTTGATGTCTTCAGTTGGCAATTCGCATCTGAGATTCCCCCTTCATCAGAGCTTCCCCCTTAAGTCGATATCCGACTCTTCAGCTCGGATGGATCCTTATCAGCTCGGATGACTCTTCTGCTCGGATGACTCTTCTGCTCGGATGAGTTTTTAGCTTGGATCCAAGAGTCCTAGAAGATCACATAGCATCTTGAATCGGGCTTCAGGAAGAGGTTTGGTGAATATGTCAGCTTTCTGAATCTCAGTTGGGATCTTCTCCATGGACACATCCTTCTTCTCAATATGATCTCGGATGAAATGATGACGAATATCGATATGCTTAGTCCGAGAGTGGTGAACAGGGTTCAGAGAGATAGCTATAGCACTCGAGCTATCACAATGAATGGGAACCTGTCCAGTTGAGACTTCATAATCTCTCAGCTGCTGCTTCAGCCACAATACTTGCATGCAACAGCTTCCGGCAGCCATATACTCTGACTCGGTTGTCGAAGTAGCAACACACGCTTGTTTCTTGGAGAACCATGAAACCAGCTTGCTTCCCATGAACTGACAGTGTCCAGAAGTAGACTTCCTATCCAACCGATCTCCTGCTAGGTCGGCATCTAAGTATCCAGTCAGCTGGATATTGTCATCAGTTGGGTACCACAGCCCAACATTGACAGTTCCCTTCAGATACTTAATGATGTTCTTTGCTGCCAACATGTGTGCTTCTCTTGGTTGGACTTGAAAACGAGCACACACTCCAACTGCGTATGAAATGTCTGGTCGGATGGCAGTTAGGTAGAGCAGCGAACCGATGATCCCTCTATACTGGCTGGCATCAACGAGCTTTCCCTCAGCTCCTGGTTCGATCTTCCAGTTCGTATTCATAGGGATCTTTGTTGTCTTACTTGTCTGCAATCCGAACTTGGTGATGAGCTCCTTTGTATATTTGGACTGGTTGATGAAAATCCCTTCAGGTGACTGCTTCACTTGTAATCCAAGGAAATAATTCATCTCGCCCATCATTGACATCTCGAACTTCTCCTTCATAAGATCGGAGAATTTCTTGCACAGCTCCTCTGACTTGGAGCCGAAAATGATGTCATCGACATAAATTTGCACAACAAGTATATCTTCTCCAACTTTGATGGTGAACAGAGTTTTATCAACTGAACCTCGTTTGAACCCCGAGTTCAGAAGAAATCCACAAAGAGTGTCATTAGGTTCTGAGTGACGCCTTGTTGCCATCTTCAGCTGGAGACCTGTAAAGATAAAATCTTAACTTTGCTCAAACAGCGAGCCTAAATTCTAACATTAGGTTCTGACAACATCTACTCGGTTGGGGTCAGTCGGTTTTGGAATCCATCAAAACTTATACTAATAAATTTCCCAACATATAGGAACTCATTCTTAGATAGGAACTATGAATTAATCTGAACCGTTGATTTTTTTTAAATCTACGGTCCAGATTAATTGATGCATTAGATTACTGTTGTTTGTGCATTAAAAATGTGCTAAATAATTTGTGCATTAAGTTAGTGTAATTTGTGCATTAACATGTTTTGTGCATTAACGTACTGTATTTTGTGCATCACGTAAGTGATATTTATGCTGGTTCCTACTGTTCTCATATAAAGATAAATTTCTACCAGATCCACACCATATATATATATAAGATGAAAATTTTAGTGTGCGGTATAATACCTTAGTAACTATTAAATGGGATATCTCATCAAGCCCAACACTTCATCTTTTTCTAAGTCTGTTGGAAAAATTAGTAAAGGTTTTGATTTCTACCAAAACCCAACTGATCCCAATTAAGTAGATGAGCCATCAGTCTGATCTTTGCTAGAGCTCACTGTTTGAGCGTAGGAATTTTGTCTTTACAAGTTCAAACTGAAGAAGTCAGCTCAAGACGGAAACGCAGTTCAAGTTCAAGTTTGGTCAGTCAGACTATTCCTCAGTCGACTCCAGAACTGAACCGTGTAGTTCATGCATGTTGATTAATTTTGTCGAAGTCACACGTCCAGAAGTCAGAAGAAGAAGAAGACTTGAAAGACGAAGGAAGTAGAAGAACTTGAATTCAAATTCAAATCTGCTCTCAAGTACATGACAGCCTGGAAATTTCCTTTTATGGGTCGACCGCAGAGCAAACCTTGCAGTTACCATTTTAGGAAAGTTTGTAGAAAAGTAGGTGAAGTAGCATGCTTTATGGCAAAAGCCAAACGACTCTTTAGACCTCTCTCTCAATAAATAGACTCATTCACCATTGCGAGAAGACTACTGAAACAACAAGAGCGCACAAGCATTCAAGCATTCAAAGCATTCTCTCGCATAAAAGCAAGGAAGTTTTCAGTCGAAGTCTGAGTAGTAGTTGAGTGTTCATATCTCCTCTTTGTCTACATTCTAGTCTCTTAAAATCCCATTTCTTAATCGAATCTAGACATCCCTTTCCTCGTAATTTCTAAGTAGATTCATTGTAAAAGTTCGAGTCTCTAAACCTTAGAAGGAAACCTCCATTGCAAAGTGTTGTAGGTTTCATAAGTTGGAAAAACCCCCAACCCCCAATTTTGTAGATCCCCTTCAAACCCGTAATCGAAGCCTTAAGGTTCCTTAGTACCCGCAAACTAAGATAGACTTTACACTTGCCCGCAAGTAGGTTTTGTTTGAACCCACAATCGGATTGTATATGGTATTTGGTGCATGCAAACCAAAGATGACGTTTGATAAGTACGCGGAAACTTATCTAGTCGTGGACGTAGGAGTTCATCTCTAAACCACGTAAAAACCTCTATGTTTTTATTTCCTTTATTTCAGTTATTGTTTGAGATTTACTAACTCACTAACTGCATTAAAATAAGTCTTCGAAAAATTACACTAAGTATTGCGAACTTGACCTTTGCTCAAAAGATTTTCAGTAAGTAACGAGTATAAAAATATCCACCACATTCTGTACATTGTACACTCTTTCAAAACTTCAGTTAAGAAAATACGGTTGACCTTTAGTCTAAGAAGTCAACTATGTGTCGAACTGAGTGATAACTTCGACTGTCTTTATCAGTTGTTGAGTATCGCGAACTGAGTAGTTTTCGATATATAAGTTTGAAAAATCGCTACTGATGTATTCTCCTCCCCCATATACCAGTTAACTCCTTACTAGAACCATCAAAATTTATGTGGAGTGATTTCGTTTGTATTCACATAATATCTTGTGTATTTGATCTGTCATGACTGCTTTTTTCAATACTTTTTAGATAAGAAGTCCTTATATTTTTTGGTTTGATTTTGAAAATCTCTTGTTTTGTCTATATAAGTAGTTGTTCATTAATATACAACATTGAACGTAAATATCTATCTTTCTATATAAGTAGTTGTTCATTAATATACAACATTGAACGTAAATATCCATCTTTCATACATTGAATAGCTAAATTCTAGTTCTTAATATTTAATATTCATGCATGTTCTATGTAATTAAATTTAAGTTCAATGAATTATTAAGTAACAATTTGAAATTAGTTGAATTTTAATTCCCTTTTAATTAATAAATTATTGAGTTACCGATTAATTAAGATCTCTCTAAAATAATAGTGTTTTACAGTCCCAACAATATTAATATAGAAGTTCTACTCTAATTATCATTAGAATTTTTTTAATCCTAATTTAAGGCTTATTTATTTAATTAGAGTATTTTAAGGTCCAGTTCGTGTTTATCCATCCTTATCAAAGTTTAGTAAGCCCAATAAAAATTTGATAAATCACAATTAGAGTTTATTAAGCTCAAATTAAAATTAATTATAAATAAAATTATAATAAAAAGACGGTTGGCCGCACTATTAATACAGTGCGGCAACCACACCGATTTTTTTTCTTTTCTGTTTCAAAAAGTTTACCCGAAAGTGGGGAATAGAGATTGAACTCTGGTCTATCATTGATTCAACTTTAAATAGATGAGGAATACCACTAAAGTGCTTGTCTTGGGGTAATCACACTGAAATGTTGCTCTTTGATAATTTAGCTAGGCTTCATGAATCATGAACTTCATAAAATGATCTAGAGGCTTCTTAAGAACTGTAATTGTGGGGTATTCGACGATTAAGGACATTTTTTTAATACGGGCCTACTATTTGAGGACAAATATTAAGGAAATTAACCCTCCGTAGGACAATTTCTGGCCCGATCGGGCTCAACCGCACGTGATCGAATTTCTGAGCCCGGATGCCTAGGTGGCATCACAAATCATTTCCACGTCGGCCCACCTATAAATCATAATAATAATAATAAAAACTATCGATTTAGTTAAACAAAAAATTGGGATAATTTACTCAAACAAATGATTTTATTTTATTATGATAATTTACTTAAACAAAAAATTGTGAAAAAACCCGATAATGCTATCTGGAAAAAATCAAACACCCCCAAATTCTCACCACGCTCGAACCCTAACTACTGGAAAAATCCCCAAATTGAAGCGCGATGGTGAAGGCGACGTCCAATTTTGTTGCTCTAGTGGTGAAGGCGACGTCCTCTGATGGTGACATTGAGGAAGAAACGCAACCTTAATCGACCTCCACCGATTTACAGTAAGTGATAACTCTCTCTTTCTCTTTTTAATTTTATTATGAGTTGGGTGTTTTATGGTCCCGACGATGCAATGTTTATAGAACTGAGATGGGTTAATTAAATGAGGTTGGTGGGTTTGGATGTTGGGGTTGTTTGAGCATTGAATATTATAGTGAATGTGGGTGGAGTGGTCCTATCTGCATATTTTATTGATTTTTTTGTCCTTTTGTTATTACCATAACTTTAATCCTTTGTAGTGAATGTTGTAATTTGGGGTCGTTTTTTTTGGTTTTTTTGCTAAGAATTTGTAGTTGTATATGCTTTAGCTTTATTGGGGACTGTCTAATGGTTATATATGTAGGGCTGATGTGCTTTAATTTATTGTTTGCTGTAGAACCCTCAAATGTATATTTATCACTTGAACTTCATTACAATGGCAAGATAGTGACAACTCCTAAACACAAGTATGTGGGTGGTCAGAGAATTATACTAGATAGAGTTGTCGCTGAGCAAATAAGCTTGACATCTATTAGAAATTCTATTGATGAATGGTTATTCGTTGATGACAAGGTGAGACTGTATGCTTTGATTAATGGTGAGTTTAAATTGATGTCAAGTGATGGTGAAATATAGGAGATGTGTTCAAGTTCGCTGGGGGCAAGAAAGGTGGTATTTTATGTTGTAGAGACAAGAGAAGGGGGGCAAGCTTCAATGACAGAGAATGTTGTGGATGATGAGGATGATGATTGGAATGCTATTGTTGATGAAGTGGTAGAAGTCTCTAAAGAGTATGATGTAGGGGTTGTTAAGACAAATACATTGAATGACCTAGGAACTACATTTGTGCCATATGAGGAAGCTTATTCTAGGGAGGGGTGTTCTTCTGTCATGAACAATGAAGAAGTAGTAGAAGACAATGTTGGGAAATTTGTTAGTAAGAGTTTTGATGAATTCCAAAACCAACTGACCCAAACCGAGTAGATGTTGCCAGATTCTAATATTAGTAGTTAGGCTTGCTGTTTGAGCGTTGTCAAGATTTTATCTTTACAGGTCTCCAGCTGAAGATGGCAACAAGGCTTCACTCGGATAGAACATCAGTTGTGAGGAAGACAACTGAGCGTTTAGTATCCAAAAAGGGGAAGTCACATTCAAGAAATAGAACATCAGTTGTAAGGAAAACAACTGAGCGTTCATCAGATGAGAAGCAGTATGGGGGAGAGAACATCAGATGAAAGGAAGCCATCTGAGCGTTCGAACCCAACTGATCAGATACAAGGAAGACAACTGAGTGTTCAGTTTCAGAACATCAGTTGTAGAACTCAACCAAGAAGATCAACAGCTTGAAGTTGAAGTCTGCTGAGAGTTCAACTGTTAGTAGTCAGATAGAACATCGGCTGAAGAACAAGTTAGTTGAAGATCGAAAGTCTTAACCGACCACTCCTTGTTTGAAGTCTGTTGTTAAGATTTGAATTTCAAAAAGGAAGTCACGTGAGGGTTTGACCGTTCAGTCATTACCCCATTTGACCCAACACAAGGTTAACTCAGATGAAAAGCAGAAGAGCACAGATGCCGAATCCGGAAAGTCTGCAGAGATGAGAGACAAGCCATCGCTTTCAAAGAAAAGAGATCAACAGCTCCTCCAACGGCTAGTTGATCCTCTCCCCCTATAAATAGAGGCCTTCATTCATTCAGAGATGATATAAGACACACACGCGAGAAGAAATCAGAGAGCGAAAAGAAAGAGCAATATTCTTCACGAGCTTAACTGCATTCAATCTCTTAGAACATCACTTGTTGAGAGTTCTAGAGTTAGTTAGTTTTTGTGTCTTTAGATCGAACCTTGAGAACATCACTTAGTGAGAGTTCGTAGAGTGTTAGATCATAGCTCACTTCTTGTTCGAGCTTTTAGTTGGAACCCCATTTTCTTTCACCTGAAAAAGTTTAGGATCCTACTCTTCCTGCAACTGAGTAGATAGGTTGTTTAGTACCCGAAAACTAAACTGTAAGGTTGATAAGTACCCGCAAACTTATCCTTAACGGTTGCTCAGCCCGCGTAAGCTGAGTGGTTTGTCCAGAAGAACTTGGACAGAGTTGTGTGGACTCACAACTCCCCGTGGACGTAGGAGGTTTCTCCGAACCACATAAATCTCTGTGTGCTAGTGTTTATTTTGTTTATTTCTTGCATATTCAATTGACCTTCTAACCAGCATACAAACTGATCTTTGCATTATCAATTGTCTTGGTTTTTGACCGACCTTGCACAAAAGCGTGAGTTGTTTTACGAGTTGTTAATTTCAACCACATTCCGCACAGTACCACTCTTCCAGCTGAGGTTGCTTGCTCAGCTGTGAGATTCCAACTGAGTCTTGTTACTCGGTTTAAGTAATTTTCAGGAGTTTAGTTTTAAAATCCTAACTGGTGTATTCCCCCCTCCCCCCATACACCAGTAACTCATATCGGGACCATCAAGTGGTATCAGAGCAGTGGTTCAAAAGACTACTGTCTCTGTTTCACAAGGTGTGAATTCGAAAAAGTTTCTTCAGTGGTCAACTGAAGAGATCTATTTTTCACGGTAGTGCATATTTGCTTGCATATTTGTTCTGTTGTTGTGTGCAGATGGACGTCAAGGACAAGATCGTGGTCATGTTCTCGGTAGTAAATTATACATCCTGGAGGACACGGATGAAGAAGATCTTACTGTCGAAGCATCATAGGATGCAACAAGTACTCTCATCCGGACCGATCATCATCAAAGAAAGAATCGCTCGCACTCCTACAAATCTCAACGATGGGGATATAGTTGTGGAGTTTGTGGAGAAGCAGCCGGAAGACTACACTCCAGAGGAAGCCAAGGTGAGCCAGTTGGATATCTGGGCTCAAAGCACGATTATGTCCACTGTTGGACAAGATTATCTCCATTGGATTGAAGAGTGTGAGACAGCCAAAGAGATGTGGGATATCTTGGCATCGCTGAGTGAAGGAAGCGATGAGACGAAGGAGAACAAGTTCTCACATGCATGCCAAGACTTCGACAATTTTTGTCTGAGAACAGATGAAACAATCGATTAGCTAGAGCTCCGGTTTATGGACATCCTCAGAAGAATCCAGTCCATCCGAAGAGGAAAATACACACTAAGAGAAATCAATCTCAAAGTGTTGCAAGCTCTACCGGCTGAGTGGGATACCTTCACTAATATCCACGAGAGCCGAGCTGACCTTGGTGAAATGGGAACTGAAAGATTGTTCTCAATTTTAAAGGGAAATGAGTATAAAGTCCGAAGAAGATCTCAGTCCTCGATTCAAACGAGTCGACTTGAGGATGTTGGTTCAGCCTCAAAGTCAGTTGCTCTTCGAGCTGACTGCTCCAAATCGAGAACATCGAGGCCAACCAGATCAGCTGACACAGTTGCAAAGGAGCCAAGCAGAGAGGAACTGCAACAGAACATTGCCGCCCTGTCAAAGAAACTAGCCGACATGGACACTCGGTTCGAGAAATACAAACGATTCTACAAATCAAACCGAACTCGAGACAGTTCAAAGCCTGTCACCAACGGTTGCTTTGAATGCGGCAAGGAGGGACATTTCAAAGCTGACTGTCCAGACCTCTCAAAGAAAGAGAGAGAAGCGTTGAGGGCCAAGCAAGCTGGAAAGAACAAGGCCATGGTAGTAGAAGAAGCAGCTGACGACATGGACATCTTCACTGACACTGAAGATGAGGATGAGCTGACTTCTACCAACAACGCCATCAGTCAGGATCAATGCCTCATGGCACTTGGAGCCGACCAAGATGATACTGAGGTACACTCTAATCCTGCTAAGTTAAATTCTTCCAATACTTCTAACATGCAGGAATCTCTGGACGAAGAGTTGGAACCCTCCTGGAGTGACTTTCAAGAACTCAGTAAGGAACTACATCAGCAATCGGTTGAGTTTAAGAGTCTTCAATAACAGTTCTCAAAACTTGAAGAATCCTTAACCGTGAAGGACGATCTGATCAAAAGTCAAACAGAGGAGATTGGGAATCTCAAGAGTCAACTGAATGCAGTCAACCGAATTAATGCACCAACTGATGAGGAGTTGACAAAGCAGATCAAGGAGCAGCAAGATCAGTTGAAAAATCAAGAGACTCGGATCGACCAGCTGATAAAGAAGTCAGATGGACAAACCGAGCAGATAACTGTCCTCCTCAAGGAGTTGCAAACAGAGACGGATAATCTAATCAAGCTGTATCAGTCATCCAAGATCATCGAGAATCTTATCAGTTACAGTAGACAGATGGATGACGTGTCAGGACTCGGTTATGATGTGATTAAAGATAGTGGAATTCCTCCAGCAACCTTCATCAAAGCTGTTGAGGTCAAGGTTGTCGAACCTAACACAGTAGAACCTGAGTCACCACAAAGTAATTCAACCTTCACCTCTCGGCAAGCTCAACCGACCAAGGCAACCATAACTGAGAAGGGAAAAGGAGCAGTAGATGGAGGACAGAATGTTCCATCGGTTGGGACATCAATCGAGGGGGAATGCTCCAAAAGTCAGAAGAGGAATCAGAGGCGTCGAAGGCATAATCGCAACCGAACCCAGAATCAGAACCGACCTCTGCATCAATCTCAGAGTCAACATCAGAAAGAATGGAACCGACCGCAGAACCGACAAGGGTTCAATCATCTGAATCAACAGCAGTTCCAACATCAGTTCAACCAAAGGTTCCAACCGAGTCAACCAATGAGGAACAGGTCGAACAACTGGAGATATTCATGTCACAATATGAATCACCAACAGGGCATGAACAGCTACAGACAACACTCAGGGAGTTGGAATCAGAATCAGCCACAAAGATTCCAACATGGCGTCCGACCTCACAGACAAATTCAACAGGATAAGAATCGCCATCAAAACAAGGGGAAAGCCTCTCCTCCGAAAGCTCAGAATGGGAGAAGTCCAACTCCTCCCAAGAAACAGAACATCACTACTAACAACAAGCCTAAGGATAACTGAGGTGTTGTTATAGTGGATGATGAAGGAAAAGTGATCTGGAATGATAAATCCATCCGAGTATACAAGGAAAAGCGACGCACAGTTCCAGGGGGAACTGGTTCTAACCCTCCAGGACCCAACTGAAATTGGGGACCTAAGCGAGTTTCTCTTTGCAGGTACAGGAGAAATAGCTGAGGAAGAATAAAGCGTCTGCGACAATGTGGGTGATGGACAGTGGATGCTCGAAACACATAACAAATCTGAAGGATTTGCTTGGAAGTTTCGTGGAGAAAGAAGGACCCTCAGTTACTTTTAGTGATAACTCAAAAGGTTACACCAGAGGTTACGGTACCCTTGAAACCAATCATGTTTCAATTTCTAATGTTTCTTATGTTGATGGATTGAAGCATAACTTGCTCTCCATCAGCCAATTCTATGATAATGGTTTCTCTGTCAAGTTTGATGCACAGGGTTGCAGGGTTAAAAATGTCGGATCAAAGCAGGTGATATTGTTGGGAAATCGATCGCCAACCGGGAATGTCTACTACGCTGATTGGAACAGCAGTCTCCCTGACACCTGCCTATTATCAAAGAGCAGTTCCGATGTGAGCTGGCTGTGGCACAAAAGGCTCAACCATCTGAACTTCAAAACAATGAACCGACTTGCCAGACAAGAACATGCAAGAGGAATACCAAACCGAGTGTTTTCAACAACACACATCTGCAGTGCATGCCAGTTGGAAAAGCTCGCTAGATCCTCTTTCCGGTTGAAGTCGACTCCCTCAACCGACCGAGTGTTACAGCTGATCCACATGGATCTCTTCGGGCCAGTTACACCAAAGAGCATAAATGGCAACGAGTACACCCTGGTTGTAACTGATGACTACTCAAGATATACGTGGACCATCTTCATGCACCACAAGAGTGAAACCCGAGATGAGCTACCCAAGTTGATGGATCGGATATCGAACCAACAAGAGATGAAGATCATTTCTATCCGATCAGATCGTGGAACTGAGTTTCTAAATGAAACCATCATCGAGTACTGCGAGAAGCATGGAATTACACATCAAACATCAGCAGCGCGTACTCCGCAACAGAATGGAGTAGCTGAGCGGAGAAACCGAACACTGAAAGATGCAACTACATCCATGCTAACAAGCTCAGCTTTGCCAAAGAGATTTTGGACTGAGGCCATCAATACTGCATGCTACACTCAGAACCGATCTCTTCTGACCAAGCGGTTGGGAAAGACACCATACGAGCTGTGGAGACGCAGGAAGCCAGATATTTCTTATTTTCGCGTTTTTGGTTCTAAGTGTTATATTCACAACAATGGGAAGACTCAGTTGAAAACTTTTGATGCCAAAGCTTCGAAAGGCATATTTCTCGGATATGCTGCTCGGATCAAGGCTTATAGAGTTTTCAACAATGGCTCTCGTGTTGTGGAGATAACACCTCATGTTAGTTTTGATGAATATACTTTTGAGTGCAGGGAACAGGCTAAAGGACAACAGGGTGATCCACAAGTTCCACCTGTTCTCACCAGATCACAAGTTCTAAGGGAAAAGAATCTAGCTGAACCACTAGTATGGGCAACCGAGGATGAGGATCCATACTCCTCTGAAGATGAATGCGAAGACCCCAGCTCATCTCAAGGGGTAACTTCAGCTGATGCTTCTCCAACTGCATCGGCATCCGAAGTCCAATCGAATCCGGTTCAAACTAATGTCAATGTTGAGGATCCACACTCAACAGCTGATCAATCACCAGCTCTGAAGACTCCAACTCAGATCATGGAACAGCCACAGTTGGAAGAAGAAGGAAGACGCAACCGAAGATGGTATGAAGTTCATTCCACTGACAACATCATCGGAGATCCAACCGAAGGTGTGCGTACAAGAAGCAGAGTTGCGACTCAGGATTCAACCGAGGAGGATTCCAACACTTATGCCCAATATGCTGAGGAGTTGGCTGTTCTAGAGGAGTTCGAGTAAGCTGGAGATGTTGCCATGATATCTTGCTTTGTAGCTGATGTGCCAACACCGAAGAATGTTGGGGAAGCTCTCAACTGTGTTCACTGGACAACAGCCATGCAAGAAGAACTGAATGAGTTTCTACGCAACTGTGTATGGAAGTTGGTAGAAAGACCAAATGGTGTCAAGGTTATTGGATTGAAGTGGATTTTCAAAAACAAGAGAGACGCCATTGGATTCATAGTGAGGAATAAGGCAAGGTTGGTAGCTCAAGGATATTGCCAACAAGAAGGAATCGATTTTGAGGACTCCTTCGCGCCGGTTGCAAGGCTGGAAGCCATCCGAATCTTTCTAGCCTATGCCGCACATCACAAGTTCAAAGTATATCAGATGGATGTGAAGTGTGCATTCCTCAACGGAGATATCAAGGAAGATGTATATGTTGAACAACCTCCCGATTTTTGAAACTGGAGATGGAAGAGTGTACAAATTGAAGAAAGCTATCTATGGACTAAAGCAAGCACCAAGGGCTTGGTATGACACTCTTTGCGGTTTTCTTCTAAACTCGGGTTTCAAACGAGGGTCAGATGACAAAACCCTGTTCACCATCAAAGTTGTAGATGACATTCTTGTTGTGCAAATCTATGTTGATGACATCATATTTGGTTCTAAGTCGAGAGGAACTGTGTGAAAAATTTTCAAATCTCATGAAGGAGAAGTTCGAGATGTCGATGATGAGCGAGATGAATTATTTTCTTAGATTACAAGTGAAGCAGTCTCCAGAAGGGATCTTCATCAATCAGTCCAAGTATACAAAAGAGCTCATCACCAAATTCGGATTGCGGACAAGCAAGACAACAAGGATCCCGATGAATACTAACTGGAAGATTGAACCTGAAACTGAGGGAAAGCTCGTGGATGCCAGCAAGTATAGAGGGATCATCGGTTCTTTGCTATATCTAACTGCCAACCGGCCAGACATATCATACGCAGTTGGAGTGTGTGCTCGGTTCTAAGTTCAACCAAGGGAAGCGCACATGTTAGCAGCAAAGAACATCATCAAGTATCTGAAGGGTACAGTCAATGTTGGACTGTGGTATCCAACTGACGATAATATTCAGCTGACCGGATACTCAGATGCAGATCTAGCAGGAGATCGGTTGGATAGGAAGTCCACATCTGGACACTGTCAGTTCATGGGAAGCAAGCTAGTTTTATGGTTCTCCAAGAAACAAGCATGTGTTGCCACTTCTACAACCGAGTCAGAGTATATGGCTGCTGGAAGCTGCTGCATGCAAGTATTATGGCTCAAACAACAGCTGAGAGATTATGAAGTTTCAACTGGACAGGTTCCCATTCATTATGATAGCTCAAGTGCCATTGCTATCTCTCTGAATCCTGTTCACCACTCTCGGACAAAGCATATCGACATCCGTCATCATTTTATCCGAGATCATATTGAGAAGAAGGATGTATCCATGAAGAAGATTCCAACTGAGATTCAGAGAGCTGATATCTTCACCAAACCTCTAGCTGAAGCACGGTTCAAGATGCTATGTGACCTCCTTGGACTGTTGGATCCATCAGATATGGAGTCAACTGAAGTAAAGAGATAGATATCCATCTGAGGGGGAAGCTCAGATGAAAGGGGAATCTCAGATGCGGATCGCCAACTGAAGACATCAGACGTCAGCAGAATAGACGAACTTGAGTCAGCTGATGGTATGCCGATCAGATGCAAATTGCCAACCGAAGGAATCAGACGTCAGCTGAACAGACGAACTCGAGTCAACTGATGGTATGCGGCAACTGAGGAACACAATTGAAGTATACAGCTGATTTCGACATCAGCTGGCATGTATCATTTATGGCTGAAGGTGTTATGATCTTAAATGAGAATGTTTGAAATAAATTCAAACATTCCTTAACATGTCAGTTACATTAAAAATAGCCATCATGTCGCATTAAATGTAAAGTACGGCTGAACATCCATAGCCTACTTTATAGTGCGACTGGGCTGACAAGATAAACTATACACCTTCTCACGCGCGGGTTGGAACTCGGTGCATGACGTCAAGTCAAAGATAGTCAACAGTCGCGTAATCTCAGTCGTTGATGGATTCGCGCCATTTAACCCCAGCCGTCGATCTCTACCGAGTCAAAAATCTATATAAGGCGGTAAATCAGGAAGAAATCTCCTACTTTCCTCATTCGTGTATATCTGATTTAACTGTTCATCGTCTTCACAGTTTTTGCCTAACCCTTTTCTGCAAAAGATCTTCTTTCCTTTCCTCTATATATATTCCTTTTGCAGTGAGCATAAATGGCACCGAAAAGTAAGAAAATGGCCTTATCAGGATCTTCCCTCGTCCCTACTTCGTATGAAGAATCCTTCGACATGTTGGTGGCGAAGATCCACTTTGAGCAAATCCTCTCCGACGAGGAATTGGAGTCACCGGTGTTGGCTCCCCTCGCAAACATCCTCAGAGAGAACGACCTCCTGGAATGGGCCAAGCTTTGTCCATCCCATCTTCTCAGGCGACAAGTGGGGGAGTTTTACGTAAACTTGAAGGCCCCCCTTGAATCTACAGAAGGAATGTCTACGGAAGTCTCCTGCCGGCAAAGAGATGTTCCGGCCAGGACCATACGTCGTGTGTCATTCCCCATCGACGTTTGCGACGCCCTCCGTTACCTCATCCCCATCAACCACACCGCCACTGAACTTCTGGAGAATATATCCGACGAGCACGTCGATAAATTTTTGGAGAAAGCTCTGATCACTCCGAAGAAGTTAAGGAGTAATATGCAGAAGACAAAGCTGAAGCCGGAACATCGCCTGATGTTCGATGTTATTTCAAAGGTGGTGTTCGGTTACAGTGGCGCATTCGGTGATATCAGCCGACCCAAATTGAGGCAGTTGGTGGCCTTGGAGCACCAACACCAGATCAACTGGTTCCAATACTTCCTGAACCAGTTGATGGTGGAGAAGTCGAAGATCACAGAGACAACAACCGACTCGGGAGAGAAGCTGCTCAGTGTCAAGGGGACACTCAACTTCGGCTGCAAGATCTCTGCCCTCATCTTGCTCGCGACCAAGGACCACAACATGGTCTGGGCAGACTGCGAGGAGACGCCGGTTAAGAAGTTGATGTTGTTCCCGACAGCCAAGAAAGTACAGGAGGTACTTAGGAGTGTGTACACTCCAAAGGAGAAAAAAAGAGGTTGGGAAGTCTACTGAGCCAACAACTGAGGGGGAACCAGCTGTCGCTCGCCCCGCCAAGTCCAAAGCTGCACGCCAACTAGCTGAGTCGGAGAAGGAACCAGCTGAGGAACCTGCCCAGAAAAGGCTATGGGTACGGTTCAAGAAGTCGACTAAGAAGCCAGCTGATGAGCCAACTGAGGTGCCAGCTGATGAGTCAGCTGAGGAGCCAGTTGAGAAGCTAACTGAGGAGCAAGCTTCAGCTGAGGAGGAGGCACCGGTTGAGTCGACACCTGCTGAGGAGCCTTCCGAATCCAGCCGCTCAGCTGAGGCCGCCACGTTCTAGATCGTCCCTCGAGCCACCGGAGCTGACAAGGATGACGGAATGGAGACGGATTTGACGTCAGATGCTTCTTCCTCATCTGAGGGCGTTGAAGATGTTCCCACCTCCCCCACGGCAGGAGTTGATGCCGTACCGCCCCCAGAGCCTCTTGCTCTTTCTACCCAACCGGAGCCAAATATTTCGAGCACTCTACTCGATGCCAACATTGTGACCGCTCTTTCGGCCAATGTTGAGGAAATAATTGAAACCCCCCTCCCAACCGAATCCAATATTCCGAGCTCCCAGCTCGATGCCGATGTTGTGATCGCCTCTTTGGCCAACATCGATGAACCTTTTGAACCATTGTCTTATGATATTTCTCCCTCCCCAATCAATGAGGAAGACAACCTTCAGGCAATTGCGCTGGAGCACGAGGGCAGGGTGGCCTACTGCTTCCCGAAGCTGGTGGGCATGTTCCCTGAAGCTCACAACATGCCAGTCTTCGCCACTCTGGGAACTGAGCTGTTGTACCAGTTCCACCTGATCTTCAGCCATTGGTACGTCAAAGAAGATACGATCAGGGTGCAGAGCTGGGACAGGCTGAAGTCCGATGAGTCCCGCATCCGAGCCTACTTCAACTACTCCAACCTGGAGGTGGCTTACAACAACCGGATTGCGCTGCTCACTCGCCGGCTGGACCAGAGCAGAGCTGAAGGGACGGACACAAGGGAGGCAGCTGGACAGGAGTGCATTGACTTCCTCGACAGCATGCTGATCAAGTC
The DNA here is from genome assembly GCA_029490685.1 of Schizonepeta tenuifolia. Classification (NCBI taxonomy): domain Eukaryota; kingdom Viridiplantae; phylum Streptophyta; class Magnoliopsida; order Lamiales; family Lamiaceae; genus Schizonepeta; species Schizonepeta tenuifolia. Next base: position 111,386,386 of record CM055956.1, read on the forward strand.
AGCTGACTTCCTTGAGGATGTGGATGCAGCTGCCGCAGCAGCGAAGGAAGAAGAAGAAGAAGAGCTGAAGCTGTACCTGGCCAACCGACAAGCCACGGTCACAGTTGAGCCTCTAGCTCTGATAGCTCAAGCCCCTCCAGCTGATCAGCATGCTCCCACAACTGAAGAGATATGTGAGCTAGTGGCTGAGAGGGTGAACCAACTAAGAACCGAGCTGCTTGCCAACCTTCAGTATCAAAAAGATGACCAGCTGAGGACGTTGGAAGCACAAGAAGTCAAGAACCAACAACTGGTGGAGGAGAATATTGAACTGAAGACCAAGCTGAATAAATTCTCCTCCTCCACCAGTCAAGAAGTGTCGGAGTTGAAATCCACTCTGTTGGGACTGAAGTCGGAGCTAAACGTCTTCAAATCCTTGGCCGTCTCCAATCTTGCCAAGTCCCAACAGACACAAGATGCTGAATGGGAGTCTCACTTCGAGTCGCGATGGGCTAAGTTCGCTGCTTTTCAGACAGAGGTCATCGAGAACCCTCTGTCTTGAAGAAAGCTGAACAAGAGCACCAAGACTCGGATCTTGCGAAGAAGATGGAGCTTGAGTGCGCGGTCGATGAACTCTTCAACCACATCAAACTTGCCGAACAACAACTCACCTCTTTGGATGGTTCAGTAGCAAGCCTTGTTGCTGATGCCAAAAAGGGGGAAGAGAAGGAGACGGAGGTTGAAGTGCAGGAAGAAAAAGAGACCCAAGCCGAAGGAGAGACGCCAGCTCAAGGGAAATCTCAGCTGAAGAGAAGGAGGTCTGCTCAAAGGAAGTCTGCTGCTCCCAAGCCAACCGAAGTCGGTGGAGCTGGAATGGAAAAGGACTTGGAGCAGGCAGAGAAGTTCAGAGTTTCCTACAACTCCATAGCCGAGATCGCAGCCGAGCTGGATTCTGAACTCGACGGGATAACAACCGAAGAGTGCATTGCGGCGGCCAAGGCTATGAATGTAGAGGAGAAGGATTACATGAACCCGAGCTGGATCAGAAAGTTTGCCGCCAGCCAGGCGAGGAGGGTGAACCAGTTCGAGGAAGAGCTGAAGAAAATGTCCCAGAACCTGGACCGCAACGTTGCCTCCCGCAGCCGACGCCGCATCAACAAACATCAATCAAAGGCGGAAGCTCGGTTTAAGCAACAAAGGTTGTCAGCAAAGTCCAAAGTCGAGAGTCGGTTTAGGCATGTTGACAAGTGAATGCCGACCGAGTGGAATGAAGATTGGGAGTTGTTCAAGCAGGAGTTCGTTAATGACTTCTATTATAGGAAGGTTTACGCAACTGATGACCCAAGGAAAGCGTTCAAGGAAGCGCTGACCGAGTTGCACTCAGGAGTCCCGGGCATGTTCAGCCAATTCGGGCGGGCTATGATTGATGCCAACCTGGACTTGAACACAGTTCCGGTTCCCCAGAAGGTTACTTACCGGCCTCCCTTCCTCCCAAACTCTCGCAACCCTAACCGCACGAAGATCGCAGCTGAGGCGAGGCAGGTTTGCAAGGAGCATGGAGTGGACATTTCTAAGGAGTCACCTGCCAAGAGAGAGATTTTTGTTAGGATTTTTAGTAAGTATGGGCTACAATTATAGCTCAGTTAGTTTTCAAGCAACTGTTGTAATTTTTGGCTTTTGCGCTTAACCTTGTAACACCCAGTTGTAATGAAAACTACTCAGTTATAAGATTCAACTTGACGTACAATCCCTCATTGTCCAAGCTCTGAATCGCAAAGTTATTTCAATACCATGTTATAACTGTGCTAACCCTTTGATGTTTCAATCTTATAGACTGTCTAGAATTTCAGCTGAGATTTTGGATATGAAAGAATTGTATAAGGGTTTTAAAGTTTTAGAGTCTTGATCTGTAAGTTTGTAAGGGGTTTTGGCATCATCAAAAAGGGGGAAATTGTTGGGAAATTTGTTAGTAAAAGTTTTGATGAATTCCAAAACCAACTGACCCCAACCGAGTAGATGTTGCCAAAACTTAATATTAGTAGTTAGGCTCGCTGTTTGAGCGTTGTCAAGATTTTATCTTTACAGGTCTCTAGCTGAAGATGGCAACAAGGCTTCACTCGGGTAGAACATCAGTTGTGAGGAAGACAACTGAGCGTTTAGTATCCAAAAAGGGGAAGTCACATTCAAGAGATAGAACATCAGTTGTAAGGAAAACAACTGAGCGTTCATCAGATGAGAAGCAGTATGGGGGAGAGAACATCAGATGAAAGGAAGCCATCTGAGCGTTCGAACCCAACTGATCAGATACAAGGAAGACAACTGAGTGTTCAGTTTCAGAACATCAGTTGTAGAACTCAACCAAGAAGATCAACAGCTTGAAGTTGAAGTCAGCTGAGAGTTCAACTGTTAGTAGTCAGATAGAACATCGGCTGAAGAACAAGTTAGTTGCAGATCGAAAGTCTTAACCGACCACTCCTTGTTGGAAGTCTGTTGTTAAGATTTGAATTTAAAAAAGTAAGTCACGTGAGGGTTTGACCATTCAGTCATTACCCCATTTGGCCCAACACAAGGTTGACTTAGATGAAAAGCAGAAGAGCACAGATGCCGAATCCGGAAAGTCTGCAGAGATGAGAGACAAGCCATCGCTTTCAAAGAACAGAGATCAACAGCTCCTCCAACGGCTAGTTGATCCTCTCCGCCTATAAATAGAGGCCTTCATTCATTCAGAGATGATATAAGACACACACGCGAGAAGAAATCAGAGAGCGAAAAGAAAGAGCAATATTCTTCACGAGCTGAACTGCATTCAATCTCTTAGAACATCACTTGTTGAGAGTTCTAAAGTTAGTTAGTTTTTGTGTCTTTAGATCGAACCTTGAGAACATCACTTAGTGAGAGTTCGTAGAGTGTTAGATCATAGCTCACTTCTTGTTCGAGCTTTTAGTTGGAACCCCATTTTCTTTCACCTGAAAAGGTTTAGGATCCTACTCTTCCTGCAACTGAGTAGATAGGTTGTTTAGTACCCGAAAACTAAATTGTAAGGTTGATAAGTACCGCAAACTTATCCTTAACGGTTGCTCAGCCCGCGTAAGCTGAGTGGTTTGTCCAGAAGAACTTGGACAGAGTTGTGTGGACTCACAACTCCCCGTGGACGTAGGAGGTTTCTCCGAACCACGTAAATCTCTGTGTGCTAGTGTTTATTTTGTTTATTTCTTGCATATTCAACCGACCTTCTAACCAGCATACAAACTGATCTTTGCATTATCAACTGTCTTGGTTTTTGACCAACCTTGCACAAAAGCGTGAGTTGTTTTACGAGTTGTTAATTTCCACCACATTCCGCACAGTACCACTCTTCCAGCTGAGGTTGCTTACTCAGCTGTGAGATTCCAACTGAGTCTTGTTACTCGGTTGAAGTAATTTTCAGGAGTTTAGTTTTAAAATCCTAACTGGTGTATTCCCCCCCTCCCCCATACACCAGTAACTCGTATCGGGACCATCAGACAGTGATGATAGTGATTACACTGATGAGAATGAAGTTGATGATGACACTGATGAGTCATGTACCGACTCCAATAAGGAAGAGGAGAGTGGAGATGACAGTTGTTATGATAGTGAAGAAGAAGATGATGAAATGGTGGTGACAACATTTGATGAAGATAAAGACTCTAATGGGGAGAATGAGAAGCCATCTCCTGTGTTCTATCATGCTACTATTTTTTAGCCTCACTTTGAGCTGGGGATGATTTTTAACTCAAGCAAGCAGTTCAAGAAGGCAATTCAATCTCATGCCATTACAACAAACCACTCTTTGTATTATTCAAAGAATGCTCCAACTAGAGTCTATGCAAAATGTGAAGATGCAGATTGTGATTGGAGATGTCATTTGGTGAAGATGCAAGATGAGGAAACTTTTTACATTAGAGAGTATCAACCAGAACACAAGTGTACTACTACACATCATGTTAGGAATATGAAGCCTAAGTATTTTAGCTGAGTGGTTTGTTGGTGATTTTGTGGTGGATAGGAACAGACCGGTCTCTACTTTTCAGAAGGATGCAATGAGAATGCTTGGTTGTGAGATTAAAAGAGATTAGACATTTAAAGCTAAGAAGTTAGCTCTAAGGAACCTGGAGGGTGATCCTGATCAACAATATTCCAAGCTTTGGAAATATTCAGAAGAACTAAGGAGGAGTAGTCCTCGATCCACAGTTCTTATCTCTGTTGTAGATGATGAGAATGGTGATAGCAGATTTAATAGATTATATATATGTTTGGATGTAGTGAAGAAGGGATTTAAAAGAGGGTGTAGACTTGTAATTGGGTTAGATGGATGCCACTTGAAGATATTGTACAAAGGAGTTCTTCTCTCAGCTGTTGGAGTGGATATGATATACTTACACAAAACTTCAAGAATGCAAGATTTTAGCTTCACTAAAAAGACAATAATGCAAGGCTTCATTACAGACAATAAACAAAGCTTCATTATATAGCTTCAACAAAATAGTTAGGACTAATACATCATCTTAATAATACACAAAATACTTAGGACTAGTTAATCAATACACAACTGCAAGCTCATGTTACTAATACATCATCTTCTTCACAAAATAAGCTTCAGACTGTTCCTTAACTACATTTTTCACTAATACATAATCATCTTCACATCATCTTGAACAACAACACTATGCAAAGTACAAAGCAAAATAACTACAGTCTTTTCTTTGCCTTCTTATGCTCTAAAATTTCAACTTCTGCACTGTTAATCCTCCGCAGCAACCCCGGAACAATCATCAGTGATCAGGCACACATTGGAGGATCGTACCAATCAAAAAATGAGTATCTTGAATTCTTGAAAAAAAAAACAAAAATTTAATCGAAGCAAACAATAAAAACAGTATTTGAGCTTAAAAAAAAATCTAAGCGAAACAAACAAAAAAAATAAAAAATTTAATCGAGCTTCAATGTTACTACTAAGAATAGTTATCAAACAAAAACATTAAAAGAAAAATCTTACCGGGCAACAAAGAAATCTCCGGCCCGGATTTCAATATTTCCATGATGTTCGGAGCAAGGCTCGTTGCGGCACAGGGCATAGACAAACAACATTTCCAGTTGCCTTCTTGCATTGTGAAACACTGATTTAAGGGAGCCGATTTAGGGTTTAATTTTCAATTTGGGGGAAAAAATATGAAGGTGATGGCGACAGATGCAAAGAGAAGGAGGTAAGGGATTAATAGAAAGAGGGGCGCGTGAGAGGGAGAGGGAAGGATAGGTAGGCCGACGTGGAAATGATTTGGATGCCACCTAGGCATTCGGGCTCAGAAATTCGACCACGTGCGATTGAGCCCGATCGGGCTAGAAATTGTCCTACGGAAGGTTAATTTCCTTAATATTTGTCCTCAAATAGTAGGCCCGCATAAAAGTGTCCTTAATCGTCGAATACCCCATAGTTACAGTCCTTTTAAAGTCTCTAGCTCTCATAAAATTGAAGCTTCTTAAAAAGAGTTTGCTAAGTGGAATAGTTGATCGAATTCATGAAGATAAGCATTTCCACATATATAAGGGTAAAATGCAGAAATAGCAATTATAAGACTTAAAATAATAATTATAGCAATCATTTTTAAAACTATCAAATAATAGCAATTATAGACTTATTTACCCTTTTTTTTCTTCTTCTATTTCAATTTTCGTTTTTTAAACTGAAAGTCGTGATCCCAATTAAATCTGTGGGAAATCACATGAATAAATATATGAAAGCACATTATAGTTTATGTGGTTTCACATGAAAAATAAAGTGAAATCACATTATAATGGTTTCACATGAAGAATGAGAATTCACATTAAAAAAATAGGGATTCACATGAAAAATAATGTGAAATCAAATTACAATTTATTTGATTTCGTATCTAATTCGATTTTACATAAAAAAAAAAGGGAATTTACATGAAAAAATGGGAATTCACATGAAAAATAATGAGAATTCATATAAAAAAAATGGGAATTCACATGAAAAATAATGAGAATTATAATAAGGGTAAAACAGTCATAAATTACTACAATTAATAACTTTTAAAAGTTATTGTTATAATTAATATTTTTATCTTCAAAACTGCTAGAATCGTACAATAACTCTACTTTGAATCCTTGCTTTATTTGAGGAACATAAAATACAGTACTAGTATATAGCTGGCTAGGTTCGATCGTTTCCAGGAGGGGGGGGGGGGAGGGGGGGGGCCTTAACTTTGATGCCCACACTCACACAAACACTAAGTAGCCAACATAATAACACTAGAATATAAAAAGTAATTTCTTTATTTAGTATTACATGAAAAATATCAAAATCAACTAGCTAGGGTTTCCTGTTCTTGATTCCTTCAAAATGGGATTAAACTTGATCATTGCATTTGGATATCTCAGTGATGCTGAGGGTCAGGTCCACCGGGGCTAGATCTCCTGACCTTGGTCCGCACACTATCCAAGCCACTATCGTCCTGCTCAAGCAACATCTGTCTACGAAACATTGCTCGAAAAGATTGAGTTATTGGACCCATGTTCCTTTCGTAGGGTCGAGCTTCAAATCTCACCAGCATCGTCGAGAATAATAGAAAACATAGGTATAACTTACACAAACTCATTATAATAGGGTTTTGTTGGAGTTGTAAGGGAGATAAAGTGAATCATAAGTTAAGCTATATATAGAATTCTCAACTTGTTAGGCATACTATTTTGTGTTGATTGGCCCTTAATCTACCCAATGTTTTTCTACATTGATGATATTAAAAAAATTGATATTTACATATATAGTACGCCGTACCTAGCAATATAGCTAGCAGATTATAGTGTTAAAATTTTGTTCCATAACTAAAACTCCACTTTCAATTTCTTATATATAAGTGGTAGTCGACTAAGCAGTTTTGGCCTTCATTACAATCAAATTAAATCATGAAACTAAAAGAGCTCAAATTTGATTCTAAAATTCTCTAAAGAAGTTGCGGTTTGTTGTTCAATTAATTTCATTGGTAAATCAGGCAGGAAAGGGTCACAAATTTGATAATTAAATATTCATAAATTGTCCCTTCAAGTACATCCAAGCGGTAAACACCTGTTATGTAAATCGAGAGGTCAAAGGTTCAATTTTCACCGCTCTTCTTTTTCAAACTAAAAAAATATTGTGAGAATATTGGGCAGGTTTTTGTCATGAGGTTAATAATGGGGCAATTAGTTAAACCATTAAGTTGTTTTACATCCTAACTATGTTAATTAAACTCAGTTTGAATCATTTTACCATTTCTTGGTTACACATGTGTCCCACTTTCAATTCTTTTAGAATTTTGCCCATTAATTCATTTTATTTTATTTTTGTATTTTAGTTTAACTTTTAGTAATTATTAAATAGAGTTGATTATACTCAATATAGAATTATTTTTAATATCTAATTTAAATTTTTGTCAATTATTAATCAATAGGCTAATTATTCCATAATTAGAATATAAATTTTTTTAAGCTTCAATAAATATGAATTAAAACCATTATATTATGATAACTTTTTTTGTTTTATAATAAGTATTAGTAGTATTAATTTAATGAACCTAACATAGGGACACGAGTGAGACGCATAAATTTTGAGATAAATGGTCCGAACGGAACTAAGCTACTCCTAGACGTTGACGTACGTACAACTTAAGGACTATGACATTTTTTGGCTGTAAATTAAGTACAAATAATAAATATCATAAAAACTGTAGAAGAACTTATCCTTGAAACTTAATTATTTAGCATTTGAAAATGTTTAGATATAAAGAATTAATTATATTAAAAATAAAAGTGATTAAACCAATGAGGCCGAGCTCAACTGGTCTTTTCTTAGTGAAGGTCTTTGATTCAATCCCGTCTGCATGCGGTTTAGTTTATTTTTCATATTGTTGGTGGTGTAGTGGTCCCACCTTATGTGGTGGTGTAGTGATTCCATTTTTGTTTGGTGTAGAAATCTTACTTATATAGTTATATAGTGATTTATTTGATTAAATATATATACCTCATGTAATTCCCTAAAAAAAAATTGTGATTAATTAGACACTTTGGACATAGGAAAGAAATAATCTTCAGTGTAGCTAGAGAAATTCGCTTATTCCCCTAATGCATTTATTATCTATAGAATTTTATTAGAAAAAGGATGAAACAAATTACCATCTCTCTCGAGAACTAGACATTTCCTACTATCAAATCAAATTTAACATACGTGAAATACAAAGCACTCGTAAAGAACGACTACAAACAGTTTTAAGAAACTTTTTGATAATTTATTTAATTGTTAGATATATGATGTAGATCATTGCAATGTTGACTAGATCATGGATGCAACATATTGTAATAAATTATGTTACAAGAAATTCACATGAATTATAAAATAAACTTCTGCAGCTAATTTCCTAGGAAAAGAGAACACTAATCAAGAAAACATTATTAATTAGTGAACAACAAAAATTTTGTTTCCTTTTTACTATGGAAAAGGGTCGGATCCAGGTAAGTAAACCATTCTCGTAATCCTATTTATTTGGATGGTTGCATAAATTTTTTTCTTTAAAAATTGAAGGGGAAAAGGTAACATTGTCTTATATATACATAAGCAATAAAAAGAGGTCCACTTTTTATATAGTGCTCTATCTATGTAGTTTATTTTATCTCTTTTACTGCGAACTAAGCATTCAATTTGCTTCCAGCCAAAATCTTAGGATTTAATGATGTCTAAAGAAAGTCTCTCTTCGTGGATCTTTTGTTGTATTCACATTCATATTATACAAATACTTCTTTTAATTGTCAAGTTATTTGTTTGTATTTAGGCTTTAGTTTGTTGACTTTTATCTAGTTGAAGGTGTGTTTAAATTTGTAAGTGTGAGACAAAGATTAATCTATTATATATGAATGGTGGGTCATTTTCTTTTTAGTACTATCAGTATATTATGTTACGTGTATGTTGATGATTATGAACCGCTCCACTGGAATCCGCTGACTCTCCGAAAAAAAAAATTACAATATATTTTTTTGATTACTTTCAACTATATTTACACTATACATTTAAGGGTTAATTGCCGCTAAATACCCTAATTTTCTTTTAATTCTGATTTTTAACTTCAACTGAAGGTTCTGCATGATAATACTCGAATTTTAAATTCTTTCTTAATTTGCACCCCGATGAGTAACTGCAGCCAAGAATCTCTTGACATGTCATATATGTGTCATTTTTTGCGTACATTTTTTGCGTACATGGTACTAACATGGATGAAATAAGACTACATGGCAATTAAAATGAGAAATAAAAATAAAAAAATTGGCATCTCTTCTGTTTGGAAACGAATGTTTGAAGAGCTTCTTCTCTCTGCCCGAGTAGTTCTTCAATTTCGGCGTGACAAACGTCGCCTTCGGCATCTCCGTCAGTCGTCACGACCACGGGCTCGATTCCATCATCCCCTGCTCAAAACAAACATTAAAATCCACACACACACAAAAATAAGGACAGCAAAATCACAAACACAAAAATAAGAACAGCAAAATCACAATCAGAGGATTTCCCTAAAATAAACCTAAAAACCAAACACAGAAAAAAGTAGCAAAATCACAATTTCTGTCAGTCATTTCATCGAACACCTTGTGCGGAATTCTTCTCTTTCTCGAATTTCTAAATCACAATCAAGCGATTTCCCCAAATTAAACATCAAAAACCACACAACAAAATCACAATGTCTCTCAGCCATTTCATCGAGCACCTTGTGCGGAATTCTTCTCCTTCTCGAATTTTGCAAGGTCTTCCTCCCGATCGTCATCGATGTACTCAGTCCAATCCTTTCTTTTCCTCTTCTGTTCTACATTTTTCGGAGATTCGACGGCGATTTGAGTCTCGTCGATGGAGATCAACTGTTGGCGATCGGATAATTGGCGAGACATGTTGAAATTCTGGGCTGGTGGTGGTGAAGAGTGAAGACGATAGTTAGCTAGGGTTTGGGCTGGTGGCGGATGCGGTGGTGGTGGCGACGACGGTGGTTAGGATTTGGGCCGGAGATGGTGACGGGAGCGGAGAGCAGAGGAGAGCAGAGGGGAGATATTGGAGATGGTTGAATATTAGGCGTTTTCTATACATTTTAGTTTTATTTTTCATTATTTTTATTTTATATAATTATTAAAACGAAATTGAGGTTAAAAATCAAAATTGAGAAAAAGTTCGGGTATTTTACCGCAATTAACCTACATTTAATGTTCTAGAACATGGCTTCAGTTAAAATTATTGCCTTATTCTAGATACCATGCAAGATTTATAATTATTCAATTCACATGGCTGAAATTTTAGTTGTGACATGACAATGACTCAATAATGCATATAATCGATGAGAAACGTAATGTAAGAGAATCGGTTTTTTTTGTTTGTTTGTTTTTTTTTTTTTTTTTGTATATTAGGAATTCAGATTTAAAATCATCAAGGAATTGTGAGAATAGAATTGATCAATCTCTGTTTAATTTCTAATGTTTCAAAATATGGTGACTATAACGAGTAAAAGAGTTGATACTAGTATAAAAGAAATAAAGACACGGACATTCAATCGATATGTTATTTTTTTTTTATCATTTCATTTTTTTTACAATTTATCAAAATAATTAATTATAACAATTATTATGAGTGAAATGAGAATGAATAAATATGTATAAAATCTCGTTTTTAGGACTCTTTTTTAATTACATAAATGTGGTTTGAGACTTTGAGTTGTCAACGAGCCTAAATCAAGTGTCAAAGTCAATATACTACAAGATTCTTCTTAGCTAGAGGTCTTGAATTCAATCTTATATGCCAGTGTAGTATATTTTCACCTTGTGTGGTAGTGTAGCAGTGGTCATATTTATATGGTGGTGTAATAGTTTATTTTATAATATATAAATATATATATATACACCTTGTGTAAGTTTGATTTTGTTTTTTTGTTTGTTTTATTATTATTATTATTATTTTTTGTTTGTTTGTTTATATTATTTATTTGACAATTTGGCTCATTTAATAAGGCTTGTTAATTTGTTATTTACGAATCTTTGTTAATTGTTATACGAGATTTGGGCTTAGTCATTTGAGCCTCAGCTGGACTAGGTGGATCGGCAAATCCAATTGAGCCCAACTAATATATCGGTTCATTTGTAATAATATCTCTAAGAAATTAAAAGTACATTTAAAATCGCAGACAGTAATAAAATTGAAAAACAAAAAGTTTTCCCTCAAAAAAAGAAAAACAAAAAGTTAATGGCGAATGAATTGGATAAAATAATCCACGCATATGATGAAATTATGAGATACCTTCCCACACACCACTCAATGAAATCAAATATTTTTCCCTATTTCTTTAATTATATTTTAGTTATGAATAAAGATATCCGGCCACACTATGGCCAGTCACACACGTAAAAAAAGAAATTTGACTATAAAAATGGAAATAATCATATTTCTCCTTTAGGATTTATATTTCCCAATTAGAATATATTTCCATTTTAAAAACCTATATTACCATTTTTAGCTCGTGTGGCCGGCCACAGTGTGGCCGAATATCATTACCCTTTAGTTATTTATTAACATTATCTCCTGACAATCAAGTGTTGTCAAGATAGTTGCCCAAAGTTAATTACTGAATTTAATTTAAAATATTTTAATTCTCTCTTACTTTTGACCGTTTAAAAATATACATAATCAATGTTTATAAATGGGTGTCGTAAATAGTAGCTCAATATATCACATATCCACCAGTATATTGGGTTGAGCACGCGCAATTAATATTTAATGTCTAGTTTTCGATCCACATTATTCGGATATATAATTAATGTTAAGTTGTTGCAGGAACCATGCTTGTGGTAAATTAATTATTCCACTCCAAGTCTAAAGTCATCAGTAAGCTAGAATTACTAAATATTCAAATTCATCCCAATAAAATTAACGATTGGTGTCAATTTTATTTCGATAAATAATTAATGCTACTTTCATATGAGCAGTTTCGTTTCAATTTTATTTCAAGTCCAACTTCTGGCACCAAAAAAGACATGTAGCATCTTATGAGCCCAAAATAAACGTCCTTTTTTTATCCTTCTTAATGTACTGAGATCATTATTTCAATTTAGATGTGTAGTGACACTTAAATATACAAAAGATTAGTGCTATTTGGACATACGATGATAAAAATATGGATTTGACGGAAAATTTTAACTAATAATTTAATTTTATAGTTTCGACAGTTTGGTTATTAATAAACATATACTTTTTAAATTTAGATTATAAAGTTTCATCCTAATTTAAATTCACAAGTTTAAGACTTGGGTGTGGATGAAAGTAAAATTTGGAAGTAGGTGTATGTAAGATCGATATTTCGGAAGGGGGTCTGAGTAGGAAAGAAATTTTGAAGGCAATCGGACAATGTTTTTCCTATTTCAAGCTCGTATGTTCAGATATAGTATATCCGAATAGAATTATTGTATACGAAAAATGTTTTCAATATACGATTTCAAATGTTTATACAAGCTCAAGAAGTGATAGAACATAGAATATTTTGTCTACGTGCTACTCTTCTTCTAGATTTGTGTGCCTTTATTTTGAAAACATGCATTTCTTGTTCTAAAATGACTGGAGCTGCTAGTTTTTTCTTTTTAAATGACTTTGCATTCATTTGTTTTTTCTACTTCGTAGTATCTTTTTATTGTTCTTTGGCAATTAAATTGTTTCACCCAGAGGTTTTATAGTATAGTAAAGCTATCCGGCCACATGCGCGTAATAAAAAAAACGTTAATTATAACAATCGAAATATAATCACATTTTACTTAGGTTTTAGACCATGAGCAGCGGCGATCTTTTCGCCGCAATCATTGCTTTTACGATCTCCACCACATGATCATTCACTGTTGGCGATCACTGAGATTGTTGTATGGTGATTGAAAGTGCGATCGTTTAAATGCTGCGATCACTCGCTCAAAAAAATTGATTGCACTTGACATGTGGTGCACTCCCATTGGCGATCACCATAACCTTGTGATCGCAAGGGTCAATTTTATTATTTTTTTTATTCTTATTTTCACCTGTAAATATACATCATCTTCATCCTTCTCTCTATTCTCTTCATTCTCTCAATTCTCATCCTTCTCAATGGCTCCTTATGGCTACTCAAAGGTTAAGACGGAAGCCCTAACTCGCGTTTGGATCGCAATTAATCGTGAAACAAATGGCGGTAAATTCTGGTAGCGAATCGCCGATCGCTACAACTCTACTCGCCCCAACTTTACAACGCTGAGAAATGCAACTCAGTTGCACCACTAATGGAGCTGAACAAAGTATATGCGATCCTTATTCCATTTACTACACAAGAAATGCACCCAACAAGCTCCTAATGGCGCTACCATCGAGCAGATCATCACGAGGGCTTTAGCCGCGTATCAAACTACTTACGGTACTCCATTCAAACACTTGGAGATATGGAGTGTCATGAAGGATGATCCCAACTTACACGCGTAATTTAATTGTAATCTTTTTTTCAATTCAATAAAATGGTTGTACTGCTTCTTATTATTGACTTAATAAAATTAGTACTTAAAATAATTGTTATTTATATTCTAAACTAAGATTAATTAAAATAAAGGTGATCATTCAAATGGCGATTGCCATTATGAGTGAAAAATGATCGATCATTGAGTCTCACAAAATAATGGAGCGATCACCTTAATGGCAATCGTCATTGTGGATGATCTAATAATTTTAGCATTAGAGTGTATTTTCTTTTTTAGAACCTATATTACCATCATAACTTATATGATGATTCATAGCGTGTCCAAAATAATGTACTAGTAAAGGTTGCAGAAATACCTTGAGGCTTGACTGAGTTGCTCCCTTATAACGCTTTGAATTTCAACTTTACTCGGGTCATACAGTACTTTATTTTTTCTTCTAAAGTCAAAGAAATAAAGTTATTTTTAGCCAGCAATTAGTTCCCCTACTTTTACGTTATTAAAAGAAAATTTGTTGTATTGTCAGGCTTGGTTGTTGCATCTCTGAAAATAGGGGGATTTTAATTTAATAAAATTTTATTAAGTATTTTACTTATGACCACCGTATGACCGAATAGATTTAGCTTTATTGTTTTACTTAATAGTTATTCTTCTTTAATTTAAAATCTCATATAAGTCAAGTAGTAGAAATGCCACTCTAGAGAAAAAAAAAACAATAATTTTCTCCATTATCTTAATTAACAATAAAAGAGGTCATATTTCAAGCTTTTGGACAAAATTACCCTTAAATAAAATCGAGAAAGAGAGTAGGGAAGATTTCGAACCTTGGTTCTGTCGAAAATATTACGAGCTCCATGGTGGTTTGGGGGGCAGCAGCGGCGACGAATGCGGAGGAGGCGGTGGCGGGGTTCTAGAGAGAGAAAGATGGAGAAAGAGAAAGAGAGTACTATGGAAGATCTCGAACCTTGGTTCTGTCGAGAATATTACAAGCTTCATGAGGGTTTGGAGGTGGCGCTACGGCGGAAATGGTGGTGGCGGTGGAGAGAGAGAGAGAGAATTGAGGGGGTGGAGTTGCAGAGAGATTGAGAGAGATAAAGTGGGTGGTTTTGATATGAAAATGGTAAATAAATGAGTTTTATATTTTTGGATGAGTAAGGGTATAATTGTCCAAAAGTCATGAATTTGACTAGAATTTTACCAAATTATATTGCATGACAAACATTGTAATCTAAGGAATCATTTTGCTATATCACCCCTTCACTCTTCTTTATTTATACTTATATTCTACCTTCTATTCTCGTATATCTATAAGGACCATAACCACCATGTGTGTATTACAGAATCCACCGGAAATGAAGTTGATGGTTTAAGATTCATTCGTCAAACAAATTAATTACCCAAATTAACAAGTTAAGAGTAATTTCTTTACTACATATGGATGGACTCTCCAAAATGGCTCAATTTGAGCCAACTCAAATTCATTAATTTGTAGTATCTCAAGTTGAAATGATAATTTTATCCTTTATGTTTAAACAACTCATGCATTTAATATAATAAATATGTATGCATAGGGAATACGAAAATAATTACTAAACTCTAATTTTCCTTTATTACTCATCATTTGATTCGACCTTACAGGTAGGGGTCTAAACCCTTTATTTTCCTTAGTGTTTTGAAATAATTAATTGAAGTTAAAATAATTTTTAATTGAAAATTATTTAATACTAAATTATAATGAAAACTTAACAAACCGTAATAACAATTAGTAATTTATAATTCTTTTATATATTTTATTATTTTTATGCTAAAGTAATTCCTAATTGAGAATAAATTATTTCTAATTAGGACTTAATGAACTATGATTAGTAAACACTATTGTTTTGTTAGTTCGTATTATTATTTCTTGTCATTATTTTGAACGTGTTTTTCACTTAAATGAGTACACCTTTTTAACAAGACTCAACGGGATTAATTTCTGATTTCTTAGTTTCTAGATTTTCTTTTATTAAATCTAACTCGTGTCTAATTTCCCTTAGTTATTCATAATTTAATGCGAGCTTACAATATGCAAGAACTCTTTATTATTTAATTATAAACTAAGAACAAAACTGTTATTATTATTTTTTTTATTATTTGATTAGTACTAATATAATCCTAATAGATAAAAATACTGTATAATGAACCGTAATAATGATTAATAAAGTATTTACCAATTAACAGATTGTAGTGGTGCTAGTGGATAAACATAAAAAAGGATTGTGGTGGATATTAACATATTGTTGTGAGCAGAGTAAGAGTCTCAATATAAATGTGAGTAATATGGAACATATACTCCTAATAAAGTTAAATAGTGGGTAATGGTATATAATAATGAGTATTATGAATATTATTCGTGGTATTTGGATCTCACTCTTAATGTGAGTGGAGTAGTGGAATTATAAAATTAAAATATAATGTATATTGTATGAATATTATTACTATAAATGGAGCGACAATCATTTGGGGAACGGATCGAAATGAAAAAATGGTAACTGTATAAGGGACGTAGTGAGTATATGTAATGTGCGGATCCTACTAATAAAAATGGAAGTGTTAAGGATATTATAGATGGACCAAATTAAAATGATAAAAGTGATGATATTGTGGAGAGATGAAGTATATAATATGGAGATGTACTCTAATTTATACAAAATTTTATACGGTTTTTGTATTGATTGTGATCTCATAGGATGAAATTATATATTTAATCAACTTATATTAAAAAAACTTACGACTTTTATACTAAATAATATTTTCCTGCAAGAGAGTTTTTTTTTTTTTTCATTTGTCCAATTTATATGCTTTCACATAGAAATATAAATCAAAAAGAAAATGTGTTGCTAGTATTTTCTAATGTTTCTATGGATTGAATTTGTGAAACATGTCTCTTCATTTATTATGGTAGAGAGAGAAGTAGTATATAAATTTAATTAAAGAGTTTGAATGAATTGTTGGAGTAAGAGAAAATTATCATATACTCCCTCCATCCCACCAAAGTTGGTTCCTTTGTGTTTGACACGTAAATTAATGAGAAATGATAAAGAATGTAAAAGTAGTGTGAATAAATAATAAAGAATGTAAAAGTAGTGAAAAAGCAGTGTGAATGCAAATGTAAAAGCAGTGTGAATGCAAAAATTATTTCCTGATATGGAAAGGAGACATCTTTCGTGGGACTACCAAAAAGGAAAGGAATACAACTTTCACGGGACATAGGGAGTAGAATTTAGTATTTTTCAAATCCTAAACTTTTAATAATGGTATTTAATGTAATATACATTTTCCTTTTTACTAATAAGACTAATTTGCCCCTACTGATCCCGCTCAATTTGAGCCATGTAGAATAGACTAAGCCGACTTCAAATCCCTTCAATCTAATTAGAAAACGAATTAAATTCGTTATAAATCACCGTCCATCAATCTTGCATTTAACCTACTTATTGACTGAATTTTGGGATTTGATGCAATTGGTAATTGTATTACAAAGTCACAAACATGTTCACCCTCGTGTTATGTAGTAGTAATATTTATTTCTTGAAATATATATATATATATATATATATATATATTATTTAGCAGTAAAGAACTTTACTTGATATATATTAATATTACACTTTTTTTATAGTTTAGCTATCCACGAAATATATAACATTAAGGTTATTTTCGTTCTTCTACGAAATATATAGCCCGTCAATTTTTAACATAAAACTTCACCCACTTTCTTACTACTCTTTCCGTCCCACCAGAAATGTCTTATACTCTATTATTTTTTGAGTTGTCCCCTTACACTCGTCCTGTTTTCTTTTTTGAAAATAGTTATGAAGTATTAGGCCATAATTAATTATTCACTTTACACTTTTCATCCTATTTTTCTCTTCATTTTTTGTGTCATTCACTATTCACTCGCTCTCCACCCACTATTTCATTTGTACTCACTTTATTTCACTATTCACTCTCTCTCTCTACTCATTTTATTTCATTTTAGTGATTCCACTAAACACATATTTTCTTCCTAATTTTTTTTTCTTAATACTCGTGCCCAAAAAGATGAAGTATATTTTATTATACTTCACAACAAATTAATTAAAGTAGTTGATCCCTTCTCTACTAAACAAAAATTATACCAAACATTAAATATGTTTCATTCAAGTTGTAGTACTATATAATATGTGGTCTGAAGGGAGTATAACATAACTGTTCGAAAATCAATACTCCCTCCTATCATAATGTTAGTCGTCCTAATTCACACAAATTAATTAAACAAAATTACTTAAATTAACCTTAATTAATGACAATTTCTTGTAATGGAAAATGAAAACAACTCTTAATCTTCCTCCAACTCACATGCGGCTGTTGAAGCTTTTCAATAAAGGAGGAGTAATTAATTAAGGGGTAGAATTTTATTTATTAGTTTAGAACGACAATTAATATGCAAATAATAAAAAAATTACGACTAACATAATGAATAGGAGGGAGTAGTAATTTTCTTTTCATGGCTACATCATTGTTCAATGCCTAGACATTTCCGCAAAGAATTGGAAATTTTGTCAAGTCACGCACACTAACATTCCAAAAAGAAAATCAGTAAAATCTGCCCAAATTTCTACGTTCCAAGTCAACCCCCTTGAAACATGCTCATCTACGTGGAGCCTAATTATTAAATTTGAAATTAATTTTTATTTTTTTTTCTGTTCACCGCACTTCAAAATACGCAATTTTTGACAGTTTTTAACGATTTGGACAAATTTTCTTACTTAAGGGTAGGGGGTGAGCAAAAATCGAACCAAATTGAAAATTCGAACCGCACAAACTGTAATTTGCAGTTTAGTTTGATTTTTTAATTTAATGGTTCGGTTCGATTTAAGAAATTGAAACTTGAAATTATTTCGGTTTGGTTTTGGTTGGGCAAAAAAAAATTAACTTCTACCCGAAAATTGAAATATTTTTATATGTTAGTATTTTTTAATTATATCTATATATTTATGTTTAAAAGTAATTTAAAATTTATGATTGAAATTGTGATAATCTAATCATCACTTTTACGTACTCATGTGTCAAATCATATACACATCTTGATATCTCAATCTTAAGCGACTAACTATATCTCACTTTCAATTGCAATGTCGCGACGCATGTCATCAATGATGTTACTTGGCTTTGGTTGAATCAATAGAATTGCTATATTTTATCAAATGTATTAGAAATAGGAAATAAAATAGGTGCAAATATTGTGAAAAATATGCACTTAAAAATATGTAAAAATTTCGGTTAAAACCGAATATAACCGAACTCGAACCACAAATTACGGTTTGAATTCGGTTTGGTTACACGTATAATATGATTTGGTTTGGTTTGGGAAAAAATCATAATTCGATTTTCGGTTAATTATGGTTCGGTTTGGATTGCGCCCAAACCGTCCGAATGCTCACCCCTACTTAAGGGACTCAAATACATAAAGATCACCAATATATATATATATATATATATATATTAGGGGCAAGATTACAAAATCTTATGTAAGATAAGAAGTATATTCGAAACTTATTTTATATTCATCTATCAATTATATGTATATTTGGATCGATTTTGAATTTGGACTTTTTGATAAGTTGAAAAATACTATTATATTGTATGACACGGAACTTTCTGAAAATGAAAATTTTAAAGATCATAATTGTGATCCACACGCAAAACTATTTATTTGGCTAATAAGGATATACATTTGCCTTTTCTTTTTTATTTTAGAAAGAAGAATAAATTTATCTAGTAAGTCAAAACTATTCAAGAATCCTCTTTTATTCCCCTCATCAATTTCCACACAAAATCACCCTCATGGAAATCATACTTCAAATTATACTCACATTTCACATATAAAACATCATAAAATTATCTAATCAACACAAACACACCCCTCCTCAAAACTCTCAATCAACGTCGACCCCTAAATCCTAAACCCCGCGATGGCGATCGACGACGGCGACGAGTTCTTTAATCACAGAAACACGAGCGATCTCAACAGCAAGATCATGCTCACCGCCATAGTTTCTCTCTCCTTCGTCGTCATCGTCGTCACCATCCTCCACATCTATGCCAGATGCGTCCTCCGCCGCCAAGCCCGCCGCCAAGCCTCCCTCCGCCGCCTCGGCTTCATCACCGCCTCCGCAAACATCCACACCCTCGACCCCCAAAACACCGGCGTCAACCCCTCAGTCATCGCCGCCCTGCCCAAATTCGTCTTCAAACAATCCGCCGCCGCCATCGTCGAGTGCTCCGTTTGCTTGAGCGGCCTCGAAGACGGCGAGGTGGCGAGGAGCTTGCCCAACTGCAAGCATACTTTTCATGCAGACTGCATTGATCAATGGCTCGGATCGAACTCGACGTGCCCGGTATGTCGGACGGAGGCGGAGCCGCGACTCGTGGCCGAGCCACGGGAAGGAGTAGCGGCTCCGCCGTCTGCTCCGCCTGTAGAGGGTACGTCGGAGCAACCGTCGGATAAGATCGTCGGGTCGAGCTCAAGGCTGAGCTCGTTCCGACGGATTCTTAGTAGAGAGAGATCATCTAGAAGAATGCAAGTTCAATCTTGCGGGCAGGAAAATGGACTGCCTGATCTTGAGAGGCAGTGAGATTCATCAGAATGTACAAGCGATTTAAGCCTCTTGATGTGCTTCTCCGGTTTGTACCTTTCAATTCCGATTTTTGTGATCACGCGTGGTACGCAATAAGCATACAGATTGAGATCTTGATTGAAACGACGATGGACGGAATTTTGCAAAATGCAGAATTTGGAGGGGCATTTTATAAATTTTCTGGGTTCTTTTTTTTTTGACTTTTTGGGTTGTGTATTTTTTAAAAAATTTTATATGTAATTAAAATGTATTTATGGGAGTTGTGTACAAAATACAGTTATTGATCATATTCTTGAAGTTAAGTTCATTGCTTGAGAATTTCATTTTTTTGATGCTTTGGGAGATAACCAAGTGCACTTCAATTGGTATCAGTTGATAAGATGTTCGTCTTCAACCTTGAGAATTTGAGTTATGTGTGTACTGTGAAATTTAAAAAAAAAAAAAGGTTGATCTTTCGGGATTAAAGCAAAATATTAGTAATCAAAAGGTCCATCAATCGTTCTTAGTAATGAAATAAATGAAATGATACAAAGTACAAATTATTTTATTTGATTTGTTCCTTATATTACTAAATTTTGTATATTATGTCATCGACTGGTATTTACATGTTTGTACAAATAGAGTGCGTAGCAATCGAAAAAATAAAAATATGAAATTAAAGTAGAAAGTGTAGCAGTTGGGTAAAAGTTAATTAGTACATGCATGGTATTGTTAAGGTAAACTATATCTCCGCATGATCGTTCACAGGAAGGAAAGTTTCTAAAGTATTTGGTAACCTAAAATTGCGGTAATATATAGTAATTAATTATAAAATTGATTAGCGTGCAAAAGATTAACGAGTTTAATTAAAGTCATTAGGTAGGGCGGCAGCATGTGAAATTGAAGACTGGGGGCATCTTCTCTTTGTCAAACCATTGACTTATAAATTTTTATTACTAAAATAGTAGTAGTATTAATCATACGCAAAAAATATATAACCATACTACCATAGTATTAATTTACTTGGAATGAGAGAATGGAAATTTTTATGTAAGTTTTCATTATTTCTTTTTAGCAGCAAGATTGTTAAGATTGTTTCCTAGAAAACTTCAAAATTTGGCAGCCCATATTTGTGAAGACATCTCAATATAAGTGACCAAATTTATTCCTCAAACAAGGGTCCATTTTCTTAAAATAGATTTTATTTTCGATAGTACTCCCGGCCTTGACTTGAGACACTTTTCAACTAAGTATTTAAATTTACCTTATTAATTTATAGTGTAAAATAGTGAACTGCAGAAGCACTCATAAAATGTCATTGAATAAAATAGATGCGTTACAATTAGTTTCAAAATTGTATCGTATAAATTCATTGTGTTAGTAGTTTTGTGTGACAAAGGGAAAGTAGAGTAAAAGAATTGAGATATAAACCCATGTCTAATGACATTAAATATAAATAAGGATATGAATAATTGAATAGGGTAATGATAAACGGACAATTGTTGTCCGGAAAACTACCGGTTTTAGGCTTGAAAATCGGTCCAACTAATATTAATTAAAATTTCCAATTTTTTTATTTTGTTGATTTACTATTGTATTCCTTAATTAAGCTCGAATGAAAGGTTATGCTAAAATCGATTGAAATATAATTTATAATCAATTAATAGATTAAAATAAAATTTATAATCAACTATAAATTTATTTACAAAAAAAATGATGGGGTGTAAGGAAACTATGAACATCGTTTGTGGGGGGGTGGGGGGGGGGGGGACGGTTAATGAGGTAGAGGGGATACAATAGTAAAACAAGAAGAAAAAGATGACGGTTTTAAATAATAATGGTTGGACCGATTTTCAAGAAAGAAAAAAAACGGCGGTTTTAAATAATATTGGTTGCACCGATTTTCAAGCCGACAATAGTTATCCGTTTGTTATTATTGAATTGAGTATTAATCTCTCAGACAATTTCAGGCTTATTTATGCTTTTTTATTTTTATTATTTTATTTGTATATACATTAGGTAGTTTCAATCTGAATTTTTAACTCTTATCTTCTCGAAATAACATCTCACACAATCTTTTATGTGCTTTTTAATTGCTGAAGACCAAATTGCATAAAAATTTATGATCTTTGATTTTCTTTCGAATTTTTGTTCCGCAGTGACTTTTTTCTAAAATTGAAGTTGAGGTGGACTTCGAAATGTCTACATGACAAATCGGCCCAAGTAACGAAACGACTTAGATTCGTCCGGATCAAAATGTCGTTTCCCCTCTACCTCTGCCTCCTTCCATATCATTCCATAAATAGTGAGAAATCGGTGATTATTTTATGGGTAATAAGCATTCGGTTTGTAAATTGTAAGTAAACGACGTCGTTTTAGTCACATAAACACACACCAGCTACGAGACAAAGTAATATGCCACATTAGAGCCACGTACGTAAACAAAATTACAGCTTTAATTTCGCTGCCGTAACAAAAAATTAAATAAAGAGGGAGAGAAAATTAAAAATTTATATGCAAATTTAAAAGCTCAAATAATAAAGTAGAATTTAACAAAAGGCCAATAATTTTTATGCAATTTTAGCCATTGCTGAAATTAGTTACCAATATTGGACAAACCGAAAAGTGGAAGAAACAACCGCACACGTTAACGCAGTTTTGACCATCTCTAAACGAAATCTTGTACGACTTTTGGCCTCTTTCACTTTCACGAATTAAAAATTGGAAATTATATTTAGCGAAATATAACTTGATTTTTCAAGTTTTCTCACTCACATTTTTCTATTCTTGTTTGTATTTTTCAAGTCACATGAAAATGACTTGATTAAAAGAAAGCGAGATGCATGCCGGGCAACTTACACTAATAATAATACTAGTATACAATAATACAATACAAAGTGTACAAACTCAACATAAACCAAATGATTATAATAGTAAGCATAAAATAAACTAGCTGAAATTTATGAGTTAGAAACTCATCATAAATTCTTAGGTTGAGTCCTTGCACTAGGATTGGCTACGGCAAATTATATCTCATGTATAATTTGAAAACGAAATTTACCCAATCATTGTTTAAAGGCGGAACCATATATTACATCGTATGACAAATTGTAATTCACAAGACATGTTAAAATCCAAATTTAGTACTATCAAAACATCAATGAAATTTATAAGAAAATTAAATATGTACAAGCTACTTCATATGATAACATATTCGTCTTTGGTCAATTTATCAAGAGTTGCAGTCGTATTAAAGGTCACATTCAACTACTTCCACCACTATTAACTAAAATGAAAGTTCTGTTCCACACTTGGAAGAAAGAAAGAAAATCTATCAGATTGTGTTGCGTTATATATGTAAGACCAACTTAAGCACAGGAAACAGTCTCAACCGGGTTTTGGGCTTCAAATTCAAATACTCGAGCTGCAGAATAAGGCAATCTCATTGAAATACTATCAAGAAATTCGAAGCATCAAAATATAAGTAGTGAAATATGCACAAAGAAAAGACCTACACATATTGGGCATTGTCAATTTGCCAAGTCAAGAAAATGAGACAGCAAAATTTCTGTATAAATGGAATGAACGTGCCATTTAATAATTTCTGTATAATTTCTGTAGTGAAAGAGTTTTAAAATCATGTACTAGCTGGCAAAGGCGTCGATGCTAAGTGACCCGGCCCAATCCGTCAAGGCAATTGGCCCATCTTTACTCACTCCCAACCCCATCTTCTTATTAAATGTACAAGACTCGCCGTATTCGTAAAAATACTTGTATGGGATTCATAAAGGAATTGAAGTTCAAGTTAGTGGTGCTTCAAGAGCTCTATAGAAATTTCAAGGGGGCCTTTTTCGGCCCAAACTCCGGCCACCCCAGGTAGTTATGTGGCTAGGTTTATTAGGTTACATCTTTTTTGACCTATTACTTACTTTTCAAGCGCAACCCAACTTTAATTTTTGGACTTGGGTACACTCCAGATCGGACTTACTTTCTTAGTTCCAATTATAGACAGAGAGGAGTTGGAATCTAGCCAAATGACCCTTTAGATTATAATGTTTGTCATGCAATATAATATGCTAAAATTCTAATCAATTTTATGACTTTTGGATAATTATAACCTTACTACAGGGTGGAAGTTTTATTCACTTTTTTTTTATTTATTTTTTCAGTTTTCACCACAATACAAAAACCAAATTTCACCCCCAATTCACATCATTCTCTCTCTCTACGAATTTCTCTCTCCAACTCCCAAACCCTCCATTTTCTCTCTCTACGAATTTCTCTCTCCGCCTTGTCTCCTTCGCCTTATCTCCTCCACATGGCTTCCGAAAGCCACCGCGACGAGCAGCCCGACAGAGAAGAAGAACCAGTTCCCTCCAATTTCGGCGACCACAGAGAAGAAGAAGTCGCCACCTCTGACGACAGCGCGGCCACGGATCTTTTTTCGATTTCAAAATTTTGAATGCGTGAATTGATACTATTTTGTGGTTGAATGATGGATGAATACATGAATTAATTCGATTCTTGTTATTATCGGTTGAATTTTTCTCAGATTTGTCACCCATGTTACAAAATTGGTATTTCGTATTGGAGTTATCACGTTATGATACTGTAGATTTTAGATTTTCGTATTGGAGATATTGTATCCCTGTTACGAATTTCGTAATTCGTATCGTCTGATTAATACGAATCTTGTTATTGTCGCCTGATTTTGTCTCAGATCTGTTCCCCATGTTATGAAAATAGGAATTTCGTATTGAATATTCCATTGCGATTTTATATTTTCGTAATGTAATTTTCATAATAATGTTATAACTATGTTACGATTTTAGATTTTTCATATTGGAGTTTTTTTATCCATGTTACGAATTTTGTAATTCATAACTAATTCTGCTGTGTGAGATGTGGATAAGAAGTTATGAATTGTGAATTTCGTAACACGTTTGTTACGATTTTAGATTTTTGTATCCATATTACGAATTTCGAAATTCGTATCGTCATTTGATTCTTCTTGCATTTTTTTTAGATATAGTAGCATGTTTATTCTGCTGTTACGGATTTCGTAATTCGTAACTAATTCTGTAGTGTGAAATGTGGTTATGAAGTTACGAAATTTGGATTTCGTAACACATTTGTGCATTAAATATATTAAATTACGAATTTTGAAAATTTGAAATTCCTAACTAATTCTGTCGTGGTACCAAAGTTACTAAATTATAAAATCGTAATTGTAAACCCATTATGATTTCTAATTTCGTAATATTTTGTGGGTTGTATACCTTTTTGTTGCGACCGTCGTTTAGCCGCAGCAAAATACAACTTGTATTTTTCCTTGCCCACTTCCTAGGATCAGCTAGTCGGTAAGTAAGGGTCGATCCCACGGGGAATTGATGCAAAATTTTCTTAAAAATATCCTATCACAGTGTTGGTTTGGTCTATTTCTTAATGAGGTATTGTTGGGAAATTTATTAAGAGTTTTGATGAATTCCAAAACCGACTGACCCTAACCGAGTAGATGTTGCCAGAACCTAATGTTAGAAATTAGGCTCGCTGTTTGAGCAAAGTTAAGATTTTATCTTTACAGGTCTCCAGCTGAAGATGGCAACAAGGCATCACCCAATCAGAACATCAGTTGTCATGAAAGACAACTGAGAGTTCATATGTTCAGATGGAATGAGGAGGAAGTCTTCAGAACATCAGTTGTGAAGGAAACCAACTGAGCGTTCATCAGATGAGAAGCAGTAAAGAGGAAGAGAACATCAGATGAAAAGGAAGTCATCTGAGGGTTCAAACTCAACTGACTAAATACAAGGAATACAACTGAGGGTTCAGTTTCAGAACCTCAGTTGTAGAACTCAAACAAGAAGATCAACAGCATGAAGTTCAAAATCAGCTGAGAATTCAACGGTTCAGTCAGAATATCAGCTGAAGACCACTCAGATAAAGATCAAGATTCTCAACCGACTAACCGAGGTTGACTGTCAGAAAGGTTAAGATTTGAATTTCAAAAGGAAGTCACATGAGGGTTTGACCGTTCAGTCATTACCCCATCTGGCCCAACACAAGGCTGTCTCAGATGGAAAGCAGAAGAGCACAGATGCCATATCGGGAAAGTCTGCAGAGATGAGAGACAAGCCATCGCTTTCAACGATCAGAGATCAACAGCTCCTCCAACGGCTAGTTGATACTCTCCGCCTATAAATAGAGGCATTCTCTCATTCGAGAGGTTTACGATAGACGTGATAAGAGACAGAAGTGCAATCGCAAGAGAAACAAGTGCAAGAAAAATCTGCAAAAATCATATTCTAAGAGCATCAGCAGCTGAGAGTTCAAGAGTGATAGAACATTAGTAGCTGAGGGTTCATAGAGTCATAATCTGTCTTAGATCTTAGTTTGAGTGTTTATTCGTTCAAGCCATAGATCCAGCTCTCATTCGTAATCGAGCTGTAGTTGGAAAATCCACCCACATACTCACCTTAAAAAGTGTCTGTTAGGATCATACTCTTCCTGTAATTGAGTAGCTAGGTCGTCAAGTTACCCGCAAACTTGACATAGGTTGTTAAGTACCCGCAAACTTAACTGTAAAGGTTGATAAGTACCCGTAAACTTATTGCAACGGTTGCACAGCCTGGGTAAGCTGTGTGGAACTGTCCAGAAGAACTTGGACTGAGGTGTGAGGATTCACATCTCCCCGTGGACGTAGGAGGGTTATTTCCGAACCACGTTAAATCCCGTGTGTCTGTGTTTATTTTTATTCAGTTGCTTATTGCATTCTTATCTGATCAAACTAACCAGCATACAAACTGCATTTTTGCATATTCAACTGTTTTGGTTTTTGACCAACCCTGCACTAAAAAGCGTGAGTTGCTTTAACGAGTTTTAATTTCCACCACATTCCGCACAGCCTCACTCTTCCAGCTGAGGTTGCTTACTCAGCTGTGAGATTCCAACTGAGTCCGTTTTACTCGGTTGAAGTAATTTTTAAGGGTTAAGTTTTAAAATCCTAACTGGTGTAGACCCCCCCCCCCATACACCAGTAACTCGTTTCGGGACCATCAGGTATGGTGTATGAATCGTCACAAAGACTCAAAACAGAAAAAGACTCAAAAGATACCCACACTTAAAGTCATACTTGTCCTCAAGTATGGTGTATGAATCGTCACAAAGACTCAAAACAGAAAAAGACTCAAAAGACAAAGACTCAACCAAAACAAAGACAAAGGTTAGCTTGACCAAATTAATAGATCAGAATGAGCACAATCAATTCATATGAGCACAAGCAAGTAGAAACAGTCAACACAATAATCAGTTAGGTAAAAAATGAACAATTGAGCAGAAGTTGTTTCTCACCACACTCTCACTCTTGTGTATAGGCTTCGTGTTTACACTTAGGACATTTCATCTCGGCCACACCATAGGCTTGCCTGCCTTCTAACCTCTCCACCTTTTAGACTAGATTAATCAGCACCTATCATTAGGTCTTTATTAGGTTGTAATTGGGCTTAAGGCATAGGTTTGAAGTATTTGGATATGGGCTTTGGTCATTCGGACTTAGGTTGGCCAAGTGGAGCGGCCAACCTTATCTTCTCTCCTCCACCTTCTCTTTCGGGCCGTAGCACAATACACCTAAGGGTTTTATTCTTTTTATTCTTTTTATTTTTTCTTCTTTTTCTTTTATCTTTTCTTTTTTTCTTTCTTTTTTTTCTTTTCTTTTCTTTTATATTTCTATCTAGCATTTTACTCTCTCTTGCCCATTCTAGGCTTTCTCCATGCCCTACTGCTCTTTCCCCCCTTTTATCTTTTAGCCTAGTCCTTATGACCAGGTAGGATAAATTACTCCATGGCTAATATTTGTGGATAAAAGAAATTATTAAGCTCAAAGGGGCTAACAACAGGATTACAGTAAGGTAGGCTTTTTAGGCTCATTTGGGCTAACAGAAAGAAAATCGCCTAAATCCTCTAGGTACTTCTTATTCTATGTCAATGGGGTCTCAAAACAGAAAATAGGCAAGTTCTAGGTGGCGTTCGAATGATCATGTCAAATACTCACAAAGAATGAAAACTGTATAGCAAGACATATAACAATTAAAGCTCAAAATCTCTCAAGGTAATGCTCAAATTGTTCGTTCGTCATCCCTAACCACATACTATCATGCATTAACTGCTCTAACATGCTTGTATATATATTAAGCTCAAATAATCATGCTCAACTAATCACATCAACCTAGCATGCCAACCTAAACACAAACATACGCTCTTCCCTCCCACCCAGACACTTGGTCTTCAGCCGAGTGTGGGTGGAAAGCACTCAAACAAAATAAATAAAGACTCTTAACACAAATCTGCCCCCCATACCCACACATTTTGCCTTGGGCAAAGTGGATAATTACAAAAGGCAGAGACACACAGACTCAAACTTTAAAAACTAAAAACTTCATAAAAAACCAAATATAAAAACAAAAACCTAATTACTAAAAACAAAATGAGGACAAATTAAGTAGCAGGTGCGTTGGAACCTAACCTGGATTCGACACGGATGGACAGTTCCTTCAAAGCTACAAGGATCTCAAGCTGGGTCTGCTGGTTGGCCTGGACAAGCTGCTCCACTCGGGCATTTCCTTTTTCCAACTTGACCAGCCGGTCAACAATCTCGCTCTGCTTTGCCTTCGGAATAGCAGCTCTCTCGCCCTCGGCATGAGATGGGGCAGTAGACTCCTCAAGCAGGATCATAAACACCAAATGCCCATCCTCATCATAGCCGTAGACTTGCATTGCCTTCAGACACTCTAGGTCAAGATACTCCTTATGCATGGTGACGCGACCGTTGTTTAGCCGCGGCAAAATACAATTTGTATTTTCCTTGCCCACTTCCTAGGATCATCTAGTCGGTAAGTAAGGGTCGATCCTACGAGGAATTGCTGCAATATTCTCTTGAAAGTATCCTGTCACAATGTTGGTTTGGTCTATTTCTACTATCGCCTTGGGCAAAACAAAGAAAAGTAAAAGCTGAAATAAAATAAGTAAACTTTTAGTAATAAAAGGCAAATTTGGATTTAGGTTCGATTCAATGTGAATAAGTGTAACTCGTTCATAGGTGCATAGATATTCACTACGTATGTGTGTCAATGGCTATAGGCAAACCGCGTCGTGGTCCTACTGTCACGTTGTGACGCCCACAACCACGATCTGCCCAGCTCGTCCTTACTTCTGAATCCTGCATGGCATTCCCACCCCAGTCTTCCTAACTTGCCCAACTCACCCCCGAGCATTCCTTAAGGGGCAAAGATTGAAACAAGTAACTTTGGGCACTAGACAAACCCGTTCCGGCCCTATGAGATACGAGGATCCCGTTCCGACTTTTCACCAGCGTCAGCGTACTTCGTTCGGCTCCGCCCAAGTTCAACCTGAGATTTGTCGCCCTCAAGGAGCATGAGGCAAACCTCTCTCGGTCCCTTTTGGTCTAAGCTACCTCTCTTTTAAGGAATCTGCCGCCCTCCAATTGCCCACTGACCACATGAACTCTTGGTACAAACAGACTGCTTTGAAATCATTGCCTAACACCTCGGGAACATACATATATATAGCTATCTTGCCCAATTAGACCTCATGAGTTATAAAAATACTTAAATCACATATCCTCTACCTAAACCCAGATATAAAGGTTTAGCTAGACATAAAGTAAATAACAATATCAAAAGAGATAGAAGAAAACATACTTGAATAAATACTTAAACGATAGTATGCCCAAACTGGGACTTAACAACAGAAAAGTAAATTGTATCTTGCAAGAAAGTAAATTGTGCGTGATAAAACTTGTAAGACGCCGTAAAGTTGTGTTCTTGAGGCTGCATGCACGAACATATTTATAGAGTGTAAGGATCATGGGTCGAAACCCTAAAAACCCACAAACGGGTCTTCAAGACAGCTCGCAGCTTCCTTCCTTGGCCGAGTAGGATTACGAAAGATTTGTTTCCTTATCAGACAGATCTCTCCCTTATCCTCTTGTCTCCTAATCCGGGTAGGACTTGCCTTCTTGATTCATTCACCTCCAAGGCACGAATTACTTCCTTGTTGATCCTTCGAATAATATGATGCCAGCTGTATCTTCTAGAACCCTCGCACTCTTCTTCTTCCTTCTTCTTCTTCTTCTTCTTCTTCTTCTTCTTCTTCTTCTTCTTCTTCTTCTTCGCCTTGCCCAGAGTTCTCCTGCCATCTTGACCTATTTGGAATGACTTTGCGCGGTCTGAATTGGTCATTCCGACTGGTACGGAGCAGCTTCTACATGTTTGGACTTCCGCCCTCAGTATCTCCAGATGCGAGCAAAGCTCCTTGACCATTGCATCGTATCGATGTGCTCACTTTCACGTGCAAATCCACTCCAAATGCCCAAGTTCCTGTCCTTCCTTGTCTACTACCAAACATGTCCTCTCAAATACTAAAACAGACTAAAAAGACATAAAACTAGACTCGATCTACACTTAAAAACACAAGATGAGCATATAAAATATGGTCTCATCACATGGCCTTCATGGTAGTTTCCTTCTCATCAAATCCAAGAGCCTTCTTCGCTAACACAGTCAGAAAATGGGCAAGGGACACTCTCTGCTTGGGGTGTAGAAATATCTTTGAAGTGGCCAGCGGCAAAAGCTCCAAAGTTGATCCGCTTCTTGTGCACCATACACCACAGGATGAAGATCTCTTGTTGGGTGACCGTGTTGCTACTGTCCTTCTTGCAAAAGAAGATAAAGGCAAGAATTCGGTGGCAAACACGCACCACATCATCCTTAAACATGTGCCCCTTGGCCGTCCCTGTTCTGAACTCCTCTCCATTACCCAACTCCTTCCAGATTGCATCCCACTCCTCAGCGTTCATACTTGGTATGCTCCGATAAGCATTCTTGTACTCCTCAGACAAAGTACCACGAAAATCGACCACATCCAACGCCATATTGAACTCATAAACAGACAAGTTGAGAGGCTCACCCATCAACTTAAAACTTATGCACTTGCTCGTGGACTGCACCTTCCCAGGGTAGCGAACTTGAAGAGTTTTGATGAACTCTCAGGTAAGGTCACGGTAAACTCTCTCATCCCACAACAAAAACTCCGACCATCTTATTCCTTCAAACATTGTCATCACCTCCTTCTCGATTTCTAATGCCTGCAGCGCACCTAGATCTATCAACTTGGGCAAGATAAGCCCTCACTCTGGCCTCTTCTCGGGGGCGAGATTAGAAGCGCGCCCCGGAATGCTCAACCTAGGCCCTGCCTGCTTCGCTAAACTTTTTTCTTTTTCCTCCTTAACCGTCACCATCTCCCTTTTACGCTTGGGTGACGGTTCCATCGTTTCCAGCTCCTCCACGAAGTCATCAAAATCCTCAAATCTGCAGGCATCCTCCATTAGGGCATCTCCCTCTGCATGTTCAGACTCCGTCGCAGCCTGTGACGCCTCCTTGCCCACAGATTGGGACTGCTTGCTCTCCGATGCGGCTGTTTCGAGGTATTAGAGTGATGGTGCCGTCAAACCGGTCAACATACCGGCTATCTCCTCCTGGGGTACTGGTTCTGGGCTCTTAGGGTTTGCAGATGAGGCTTCCATCGGTGAGAGCTTGGGAGTAGGGTTTGAAACTTCTTTCTGCTTGGTCAGGGTGGTAGCTTTTTTGGGAGTTTGGGTTTTCTTGCTTCGTGTGTTCTTCATAATGAAGGAATGGAGGTTTTGTTGCAGAAAAGAGAGAGAGAGGAAGATGAAGAGACAGTTGGATAATTTTAAATTTCGAATGATGAGAGAGAGGGTAGGTTATGCGTGTGTATAGGCGTAGAAATTATGGTTTAGTGGGTTAATGGACAGTCCATCTGACAACCGCCTGCGGTGATGTGATGTCCTGACATCAACCTGCCTTTTTTGTCTTGTCTAGGAACCAACTCCCTTCCTCATGGTCAATCCGAGTCTCCATTCTGCCTTGCTCCATGTTTATGCATATAACCTGCACACTTAAACAAAAAATCCTCCTTCCAAACAATAACTACTATCCTAAGGTTAAAAATAAAAATACAAAAATGGAAATTTCAAAAATTAAAAATAAAAGTAAAAATAAAGAAAAACTTACCAGGTTATCTCCTGGCCAGCGCCTCAGTTTACGTCATGGGCATGATGTAGTACTTCTCTTTTCTAATTGACCTCTTTACAAGCGGAATCAGGTGGATCCCCTGGATCATTTGCATTATGCCCAAAGTAAGGCTTCAAATGCTTGTCACTCACTTTGAGAATTTTCCCACTAGTCAAACTCTTGATTTTCACTATCCCATTGGGCAACTGGGACTGAACTTTATATGGACCGACCCACTTGGTTGTCAACTTGCACAGTAATAACTTGAGTCCTGCCCGAGCGAGAAGTACCTTCTGACCAATTTCAAACTTCTTAACTCTTATCTGCTGGTCATGTGACTTGGTCAACCTTCCCAAAATTTTGTCAATGAAAGGCAACTTGAAAGGATGTTTGCGAGGTATCTTCTTCAACTTTTGGTGATCAATACAAACTCTCCATCCATTGTGCAGCCTTACGCCCACAATCTCCATATTCTCATTCTCGATCACTTCAACATTTGTCCTCTTGGGCACAACGAGCTCCTGTCTCCTCCACTCGCTGTCAGGTTCAGAGTATATAATGCCCAAATCTTGTAACCTCAAAATATCATTTGTAGCCTCTTCTTTCGTGATCTGATCACGTTTGGTTCGAGGATTCCGAACAGAATTAGCTTCATTTTCTGTCATCATGTAAACTATAGGGGTAATGCCTTTCTTATCAGTTGAGATCAAACCGATAACTTCCTTGTCTTGCCCTAAACTGTTGTGCACCATATGCTCCTCTTCAGCACTCAGCTCAGAATTGACTATCACGGGCATGGTATTATTCTCCCCAAGGTAGATGTACTTCCAATGCTTAGGCAGGGGCTTGAGCTCCATTTTTGGTATATGCTCATTCTGCTTTTTTCCTAGCTGAGATATGGGCAAGCTTGAAAATGATGATTGTGATTGCCCTTTAGACTCAGCCTTTTAGTTTATCTTGCCTTTGACCATCTTCTGTCCTTGATCTTGGGCAACATGATTGTTGGTGATGGTCCCGAAACGAGTTACTGGTGTATGGGGGGGGAATACACCAGTTAGGATTTTAAAACTAAACTCCTGAAAATTACTTCAACCGAGTAAAAAGGCTCAGTTGGAATCTCACAGCTGAGTAAGCAACCTCAGCTGGAAGAGTGGTGTTGTGCGGAATGTGGTGGAAATTAATAACTCGTAAAACAACTCACGCTTTTGTGCGAGGTCGGTCAAAAACCAAAACAGTTGATAATGCTAAGATCAGTTTGTATGCTGGTTAGAAGGTCATTTGAATATGCAAGAAATAATCAAAATAAACACTAGCACACAGAGATTTACGTGGTTCGGAGAAACCTCCTACTTCCACGGGGAGTTGTGAGTCCACACAACTCTGTCTAAGTTCTTCTGGACAAACCACTCAGCTTACGCGGGCTGAGCAACCGTTAAGGATAAGTTTGCGGGTACTTATCAACCTTACAGTTTAGTTTTCGGGCACTAAACAACCTATCTACTCAGTTGCAGGAAGAGTAGGATCCTAAACCTTTTCAGGTGAAAGAAAATAGGGTTCCAACTAAAAGCTCGAACACGAAGTGAGCTATGATCTAACACTCTACGAACTCTCACTAAGTGATGTTCTCAAGGTTCGATCTAAAGACACAAAAACTAACTAACTCTAGAACTCTCAACAAGTAATGTTCTTAGAGATTGAATTCAGTTCAGCTCGTGTAGAATATTGCTCTTTCTTTTGTTCTCTGATTTCTTCTCGCGTGTGTGTCTTGTATTTTTCGAATGAATGAAGGCCTCTATATATAGGCGGAGAGAGTCAACTAGCCGTTGGAGGAGCCGTTGATCTCTGTTCTTTGAAAGCGATGGCTTGTCTCTCATCTCTGCAGACTTTCCCGATATGGCATCTGTGCTTCTTCTGCTTTCCATCTGAGATAGCCTTGTGTTGGGCCAAATGGGGTAATGACTGAACGGTCAAACCCTCACGTGACTTCCTTTTTGAAATTCAAATCTTAACAACAGACTTCCAACAAGGAGTGGCCGGTTAAGACTTTCGATCTTCAACTAACTTGTTCTTCAGCCGACGTTCTATCTAACTACTAACAGTTGAACTCTCAGCTGACTTCAACTTCAAGCTGTTGATCTTCTTGGTTAAGTTCTACAACTGATGTTCTGAAACTGAACACTCAGTTGTCTTCCTTGTATCTGATCAGTTGGGTTCGAACGCTCAGATGGCTTCCTTTCATCTGATGTTCTCCCCCATACTGCTTCTCATCTGATGAACGCTCAGTTGTTTTCTTTACAACTGATGTTCTATCTCTTGAATGTGACTTCCCATTTTAGATACTTGACTATTGATCTGAGACATGAACGTAACTTCCTCCTTTTTAATATACTGAACGCTCAGTTGTCTTCCTCACAACTGATGTTCTGTCCGAGTGAAGCCTCGTTGCCATCTTCAGCTGGAGACCTGTAAAGATAAAATCTTGATAATGCTCAAACAGCGAGACTAACTACTAATATTAGGTTCTGGCAACATCTACTCGGTTGGGGTCAGTTGGTTTTGGAATTCATCAAAACTCTTACTAATAAATTTCCCAACAATTTCCCCCTTTTTGATGATGCCAAAACCCCTTAAAAACTTACAGATCAAGACTCTAAAACTTTAAAACCCTTATACAATTCTTACATATCCAAAATCTCAGCTGAAATTCTAGACAGTCTATAAGATTGAAACATCAAAGGGTTAGCACAGTTATAGCATGGTATTGAAATAACTTTGCGATTCAGAGCTTGGACAATGAGGGATTGTACGTCAAGTTGAATCTTATAACTGAGTAGTTTTCATTACAACTGAGTGTTACAAGGATAAGCGCAAAAGCCAAAAATTACAACAGTTGCTTGAAAACTAACTGAGCTAAAATTTTAGCCCATACTTACTAAAAATCCTAACAAAAATCTCTCTCTTGGCACGTGACTCCTTAGAAATGTCCACTCCATGCTCCTTCCAAACCTGCTTTGCCTTAGCTGCGATCTTCGTGCGGTTCGGGTTGCGAGAGTTTGGGAGGAAGGGAGGCCGGTAAGTAACCTTCTGGGGAACCGGAACTGTGTTCAAGTCCAGGTTGGCGTCAATCATAGCCCGCCTGAATTGGCTGAACATGCCCGGGTCTCCTCAGTGCAACTCGGTCAGCGCTTCGTTGAACGCTTTTCTCGGGTCCATCAACGGCTGAGATTACGCGACTGTTGACTATCTTTGACTTGACGTCATGCACCGAGTTCCAACCCGCGCGTGAGAAGATGTACAGTTTTCATGTCAGTCCAGTCGCACTATAAAGTAGGCTATGGATGTTCAGCCGTACTTTACATTTAATGCGACATGATGGCTATTTTTAATGTAACTGACATGTTAAGGAATGTTTGAATTTATTTCAAACATTCTCATTTAAGAACATAACACCTTCAGCCATAAATATTACCTGCGAGCTGATGTTGGAATCAGTTGAGTTCCCATGTTGCGGCATACCATCAGCTGACTCGAGTTCGTCTGTTCAGCTGACGTTTGATTCCTTCGGTTGGCAATCTGCATTTGATCGGCATACCATCAACTGACTCAAGTTCGTCTGTTCAGTTGACGTCTGATGTCTTCAGTTGGTGATCCGCATCTGAGATTCCCCTTCATCTGAGCTTCCCCCTCAGATGGATATCTATCTCTTTACCTCAGTTGACTCCTCATCTGATGGATCCAACAGTCCAAGGAGGTCACATAGCATCTTGAACCGTGCTTCTGCTAGAGGTTTGGTGAAGATATGAGCTCTCTGAATCTCAGTTGGAATCTTCTCCATGGATACATCCTTCTTCTCAATATGATCTCGGATAAAATGATGACGGATGTCGATATGCTTTGTCTGAGAGTGGTGAACAGGATTCAGAGAGATAGCAATGGCACTTGAGCTATCACAATGAATGGGAACCTGTCTAGTTGAAACTTCATAATCTCTCAGTTGTTGCTTGAGCCATAACACTTGCATGCAGCAACTATCGGCAGCCATATACTCTGACTCGGTTGTAGAAGTGGCAACACATGCTTGTTTCTTGGAGAACCATGAAACCAGCTTGCTTCCCATGAACTGACAGTGTACAGAGATAGACTTCCTGCCCAACCGATCTCCGGCTAGATCTGCATCTGAGTATCCGGTCAGCTGAATATTGTCGTCAGTTGGATACCACAGTCCAACATTGACTGTACCCTTCAGATACTTGATGATGTTCTTTGCTGCTAACATGTGTGCTTCCCTTAGTTGAACTTGGAACCGAGCACACACTCCAACCGCGTAAGATATGTCTGGCCGACTGGCGATTAGATAGAGCAAAGAACCGATGATCCCTCCATACTTACTGGCATCCACGAGCTTTCCCTCAGTTCCAGGTTCAATCTTCCAGTTAGTATTCATCGGGATCCTTGTTGTCTTGCTTGTCTGCAATCTGAATTTGGTGATGAGCTCTTTTGTATATTTGGACTGATTGATGAAGATGCCATTTTCTGACTGCTTCACTTGTTGCCAAAGAAAATAATTCATCTCGCCCATCATCGACATCTCGAACTTCTCCTTCATGAGATTTGAAAATTTTTCACACAGTTCCTCCGACTTAGAACCGAATATGATGTCGTCAACATAGATTTGCACAACAAGAATGTCATCTCCAACTTTGATGGTGAACAGGATATTGTCAACTGACCCTCGTTTGAAACCCGAATTCAGAAGAAAACCACAAAGAGTGTCATACCAAGCCCTTGGTGCTTGCTTTAGTCCATAGATAGTTTTCTTCAATTTGTACACTCTTCCATCTCCAGTTTCAAAACCGGGAGGCTGTTCAACATATACATCTTCCTTGATATCTCCATTGAGGAATGTACACTTCACATCCATCTGATATACTTTGAACTTGTGATGTGCGGCATAGGCTAGAAAGATTCGGATGGCTTCCAACCTTGCAACCGGTGCGAAGGAGTCCTCGAAATCGATTCCTTCTTGTTGGCAAT
The DNA here is from genome assembly GCA_029490685.1 of Schizonepeta tenuifolia. NCBI lineage: Eukaryota > Viridiplantae > Streptophyta > Magnoliopsida > Lamiales > Lamiaceae > Schizonepeta > Schizonepeta tenuifolia. The sequence goes on from CM055956.1 coordinate 111,423,665, forward strand.
ATCTTTGAGCTACTAACCTTGCCTTATTCCTCACTATGAATCCAATGACGTCTCTCTTGTTTTTGAAAATCCACTTCAATCCAATAACCTTGACACCATTTGGTCTTTCTACCAACTCCCATACACAGTCGCGTAGAAACTCATTCAGTTCTTCTTGCATGGCTGTTGTCCAGTGAACACAGTTGAGAGTTTCCACAACGTTCTTCGGTTCTGGCACATCAGCTACAAAGCAAGAAATCATGGCAACATCTCCAGCTTGCTCGAACTCCTCTAGAACTGCCAACTCCTCAGCATATTGGGCATAAGTGTTGGAATCTTCCTCGGTTGAATCCTGAGTCGCAACTCTACTTCTTGTACGCACACCTTCGGTTGGATCAACGATGATATTGTCAGTGGAATGAACTTCATACCATCTTCGGTTGCGTCTTCCTTCTTCTTCCAACTGTGGCTGTCCCGTGATCTGAGTTGGAGTCTTCAGAGCTGGTGATTGATCAGCTATTGAGTCTGGATCCTCAACATTGACATTAGTTTGAACTGGACTTGGTTGGGCTTCGGATGCCGATCTAGTTGGAGAAGCATCAGCTGAAGTTCCCCCTTGAGATGAGCTGGGGTCTTCGCATTCATCTTCAGAGGAGTATGGATCCTCATCCTCAGTTGCCCATACCAGTGGTTCAGCTAGATTCTTTTCCCTTAGAGCTTGTGATCTGGTGAGAACAGGTGGAACTTGTGGATCACCCTGTTGTCCTTTAGCCTGTTCCCTGCATTCAAAAGTAGATTCATCAAAACTAACATGAGGTGTTATCTCCACAACACGAGAGCTGTTGTTGAAAACTCTATACGCCTTGATTCGAGCGGCATATCCAAGAAATATGCCCTTCGAAGCTTTGGCATCAAAAGTTTTTAACTGAGTCTTCCCATTGTTGTGAATATAACACTTAGAACCAAAAATACGAAAATAAGAAATATCTGGCTTCCTGCGTCTCCATAGCTCGTATGGTGTCTTTCCCAACCGCTTGGTCAGAAGAGACCGGTTCTGAGTGTAGCATGCAGTGTTGAAGGCCTCAGCCCAAAATCTCTTTGGTAGAGCTGAGCTGGTTAACATGGATGTAGCTGCATCCTTCAGCGTTCGGTTCCTTCGCTCAGCTACTCCATTCTGTTGGGGAGTACCCGCAACTGATGTTTGATGTGTAATTCCATACTTCTCGCAGTACTCGATGATAGTTTCATTTAGAAATTCAGTTCCACGATCTGATCGGATAGAAATGATCTTCATCTCTTGTTGGTTCGATATCTGATCCATCAACTTGGGTAGCTCATCTCGGGTTTCACTCTTGTGGCGCATGAAGATGGTCCACATATATCTTGAGTAGTCATCAGTTACAACCAGGGTGTACTCGTTACCATTCATGCTCTTTGGTGTAACTGGCCCGAAGAGATCCATATGGATCAGCTGTAACACTCGGTCGGTTGAGGAAGTCGACTTCAACCGGAAGGAGGATCTAGCGAGCTTTCCCAACTGGCATGCACTGCAGATGGGTGTTGTTGAAAACACTCGGTTTGGAATGCCCTTTGCATGTTCTTGTCTGGAAAGTCGGTTCATAGTCTTGAAGTTCAGATGGTTGAGCCTTTTGTGCCACAGCCAGCTCACATCTGAACTGCTCTTTGATAATAGGCAGGTGTCAGGGAGACTGCTGTTCCAATCAGCGTAGTAGACATTCCCGGTTGGCGATCGATTTCCCAACAATATCACCTGCTTTGATCCGACACTTTTAACCCTGCAACCTTGTGCATCAAACTTGACAGAGAAACCATTATCACAGAATTGGCTGATGGAGAGCAAGTTATTCTTCAATCCATCAACATAAGAAACATTAGAAATCGAAACGTGATTGGTTTCAAGGGTACCGTAACCTCTGGTGTAACCTTTTGAGTTATCACCAAAAGTAACTGAGGGTCCTTCTTTCTCCACGAAACTTCCAAGCAAATCCTTCAGAATCGTCATGTGTTTCGAGCATCCACTGTCCATCACCCACATTATAGCAGACGCTTTATTTTTCCTCAGCTGTTTCTCATGTACATGCAAAGAGAAACTCGCTTAGGTCCCCAATTTCAGTTGGGTCCTGGAGGGTTAGAACCAGTTCCCCCTGGAACTGTGCGTCGCTTTTCCCTGTATACTCGGATGGATTTATCATTCCAGATCACTTTTCCTTCATCATCCACTATAACAACACCTCGGTTATCCTTAGGCTTGTTGTTAGTAGTGATGTTCTGTTTCTTGAGAGGAGTTGGATTTCTCCCATTCTGAGCTTTCGGAGGAGAGACTTTCCCCATGTTTTGATGGCGATTCTTATCCTGTTGAATTTGTCTGTGAGGTCGGACGCCATGTTGGAATCTTTGTGGCTGATTCTGATTCCAACTCCCTGAGTGTTGTCTGTAGTTGTTCATGCCCTATTGGTGATTCATATTGTGGCATGAATATCTCCAGTTGTTCGACCTGTTCCTCATTGGTTGACTCGGTTGGAACTTTTGATTGAACTGATGTTGGAACCGCTGTTGATTCAGATGATTGAACCCTTGTTGGTTATGCGGTCGGTTCCATTCTTTCTGATGTTGACTCTGAGGTTGATGCAGAGGTCGATTCTGATTCTGAGTTCGGTTGCGATTATGCCTTCCACGCCTCTGATTCCTCTTTTGACTTTTGGAGCATTCCCCATCGGTTGATGTCCCAACCGATGGAACATTCTGTCCTCCATATACTGCTCTTTTTCCCTTCTCAGTTGTGGTTGCCTTGGTCGGGTGAGCTTGCTGAGAGGTGGAAGTTGAATTACTTTGTGGTGACTCAGGTTCCACTGTGTTAAGTTCGACAACCTTGACCTCAACAGCTTTGATGAAGGTTGCTGGAGGAATTCCACTATCTTTAATCACATCATAACCAAGTCCTGACACGTCATCCATCTGTCTACTGTAACTGATAAGATTCTCGATGATCTTGGATGTCTTCCTTGTATCTGATCAGTTGGGTTCGAACGCTCAGATGGCTTCCTTTCATCTGATGTTCTCCCCCATACTGCTTCACATCTGATGAACGCTCAGTTGTTTTCCTTACAACTGATGTTCTATCTCTTGAATGTGACTTCCCCTTTTTAAATACTTGACTATTGATCTGAGACATGAACGTAACTTCCTTCTTTTTAATATATTGAATGCTCAGTTGTCTTCCTCACAACTGATGTTCTGTCCGAGTGAAGCCTTGTTGCCATCTTCAGCTGGAGACCTGTAAAGATAAAATCTTGACAATGCTCAAACAGCGAGCCTAACTACTAGTATTAGGTTCTGGCAACATCTACTCGGTTAGGGTCAGTTGGTTTTGGAATTCATCAAAACTCTTACTAACAAATTTCCCAACAGATGGTTTCCTCCTCGTTGACTTCATTCGAAAGGTCTGGCATTCCATTCTGAGGCAACATGTTCCCCTTTGATTGCTCGACATGGTCAATGTAATTAACTATCTTAGTGTCTAGGGAAGGCTCATTTGCTTTGAAGATATTAAATGTCACTTTTTCTCCATTGAACTCACACGTCAATTGCCAATTGTTGCAATCGATCCTGGTCTTGGCTGTTTTCATAAATGGTCTTCCCAGCAGCATAACCGATGTATTTCCTTCCGTCGTGCCCATGCTGAGCACATAAAAATCTACTGGAAAGATCAAATCTACTACTTTGACTACGACATCTTCCAGAATGCCTTCAGGATGCACTTGCGACTTGTCCGCCAATTGGATAACCACCCTAGTGGGTCGGAATGGTCCCATAATATCCTCATCATACATGGATAAAGGCATGATGTTGATCGACGCGCCCAAATCTTGCATGGCTTTTTCAATCTGCATGTTTCCAATTTGGCATGGGATAGTGAACATGCTAGGATCTCTACACTTCTTGGACAAAAGTAAATAACAATATCAAAAGAGATAGAATAAAACATACTTGAATAAATACTTAAACGATAGTCTACCCAAACTAGGACTTAACATCAGAAAAGTAAATTGTACCTTGCAAGAAAGTAAATTGTGCGTGATAAAAGTTATGTTTGAGGTTGCATGCATGAACCTATTTATAGAGTCCAAGGATCATGGGTGCCCTAAAAATCCACAAACTGGCCTTCAAGACAGCTGGCAGCTTCCTTCCTTGGCCGAGTAGGATTAGGAAAGATTTGTTTTCTTATCGGGTAAATCTCTTCCTTATCCTCTTGTCTCCTAATCTGGGTAGAACTTGTCTTCTTGATTCCTTCACCTCCAAGGCATGAATTGCTTCCTTGTTGGTCCTCCGGATGATGTCATAAGAGCTGCAACGTCTAGAACCTTCGTACTCTCCTGCCATCTTGACCACTTTGGAATAACTGCGCGCAGTCTGAATTGGTCATGTCGACTAGTACGGAGCAGCTTCTACGTGTTTGGACTTCCGCCCTCGGTATCTTCAGCTGTGAGCAAAGCTCTTTGACCATTGCATCGTATCGATGTGCTCACTTTCACGCATAAATCCACTCCAAATGCCCAAGTTTTTGTCCTTCCCTGTCTATTACCAAAAGTGTCCTCCCAGACACTAAAACAAACTAAAAAGACACAAAACTAGACTCGATCTATACCTAAAAACACACGATGAGCATATAAAATATGATCTCATCACTTTTATATGTGTTATGATCTCTGTTACGAATTATAATTTCGTAACATAGTTTGCTATTTTGTAACATAATTTACATGTTTCGATTTATTGATTTGGTTTTATTGTTTGTTTATTATAGAACAGCTGGATTTTCAAACGAAAGAATCTGGCATCAGAACACCACCGGATTATACTAACTAGTGGCGAGAACACAGTCAAGAATATCCGCTATACTTTGGAATCATTTGGGAAGAAATCCATCAAACAGTTAAGGCAATCAACACTTGGAGCCTTAATGAAGCTCCCCGACATCGTCTCAAGATCCAGCAAGGCTCTACATTACATCATAGCTCGACAAGTGACACCAGAACCCGAGATTGATGAAACAACCCTTTGGTTCAAGGTGAAAGGGAAAGTCTTACTCTTCTCACGGGTCGAGTTTGCTTTGATTACCGACCTCGAAGGATATTTCGTAACACATCTTTATTGTATATATATTTATGTCTTGTTGTAAACCTGTTAAGAAATATAATTTTGTGACACAAATAGCTGATACAAATTTCAAATTTCGTAACATTATGCTCATTTCGCTTTTGTTGTGAACTTTTGCTACGCCGTAAATAATTCTGCTATTTGATATGTGGTATCCCTATTACGAAATTATAAAATCGTAACAGATTGTGATTTGTAGCCCGGTTACGATTTCTAATTTCGTAGCAATATGTGGTTGTATACTCTGTTACAATTTTCGTAAATTCGTAACTAATTCAGCTGTTTAAAATGTGGTGATTTAGTTAAGAAATTTGAATTTTGTAACACATCTGTGTTCTATATATATTTTGGTCATGTTGTAAACATGTTAAGAATTATCATTTCCTGACGTAGATTGCTGATACGAATTTCAAATTTCATAATAATATGATTTTGTTGTGAATTTTTGTTATACCGTAACTAATTTTGTTGCGGTATTACTGTTACGAAATTACAAAAACGTAACAGATTGTAACACAAAAATAAAATCGTAACAAATCTATTCGTTACAAAATTAAAGAATCGTAACACACTAAATTGTACGAAATGTTAAATTCGTATAGAAATTAATAAAATCTTAACAATTACAAAATCGTAACATTACATGCTAAAGCTGTTACGGAAAAAAGTTGTAACACCAAAGCAAAATCGTAACACCAAAATAAAATCGTAACAAATTGTTTCGTTACGAAATCCACAAATTGTAACATAAAAACAAAATTGTAACAAATCTTCTTGTTACGAAAACAACAAATCGTAACATAAAAACAAAATCGTAACACAAACCAAAAATCGTAAGAATCGTCTTATTACGAAAACAACAAATTGTAACACAAAAACAAATCGTAACAATCTTAACGCAGTTACGAAAACCACAAATCGTAACAACTACAAAATAGTAACACCACACTACATGAACAACAATTCGTAACAACTACAAAATCGTAAGAAATCGAAAAACACAACGAAAACAAATGCGAAACACAGATGCAAAACAATACCTTAGCAACCAATCCATCAATCAAACTTAAAAAGCTACAAAAGACAAAACAATACCTTAAAATCGACTTGAAGTCGGGAAATCGCAGAAGGAAAATCGCGAAATCGACTTCAATATTTCAAGGAATCCATGTACATACAGCGGTTACAGAGACCGATTGTGGTGAGAAAGAGGAGCGAGAGTAGGAAGAAAAGAGAAAAGAGAGAGAGGAGTGAGAGAGCATGGTTTCGAGCTTGAGCGGGAAGAGAAGCAAGAGAGAGGAGAACGACTTCAAGTCACCGCCGTTGCCGAGATTGCTGCCAGAGTGGAAAGCAAAGAGAAAAGTAAAAGAAGAGAAAAAAAAAGAAACAAAAAAGATGGTAGCAGAAAAAGGAAAAGAAAAAACGACGAAGAAGAAAAAAATAAGCAAGAAAAAAAAGTGAAGAGGAAAGAGAGAGAAAAAGATTAGAAATAAGAAAGAGAAAGAGAAAGAAGAAAAAGTAGAGAACAAGTCATATGAAAGCAAGGAAAAAAGAAGAAAAAGAGAGAGAAAAGAGAAAAATTAGTGGCTTTTATGAAAAGTAAGGACATTTCTGTCCAAAATACCTTACTTTGGCTAAAATTTTACAATATTAAATTCCTTGATAAATATTGTAATCCACATATTCAAAGTGGCTATATGAATAGATTAACTGGTATAGAAAACCGGAGGGGGTTATAGAAAATCGATAGTTATCAATTTATGTGTAAAAATACCAATGTCTTGATAGAGATTCCAATCAATGACCTCTTAAATGATAGTCTAGGTTCAATACATCTCGGTAACCGTACTTAGTTATTTATTTATTTACTCAACTTTTTATTATTCTTACAGGTATTAATTTCGAATGCACAACTATTTTTGTATCTATTTATTCCGAATATTACATGTATCTAAATACCTAGTATTATACATTTAATTTTATCATATACTATATACATTATTAAATTATATCATATATATGTATATCGATTATTTATTATTAAATAATACTTGTATATTGTTGGAAATAATGGTTGGAAAATCATTATTGATAGCGGTTTATTATTTAATTGTAGGAAATTAAATAACGGAGGATTATTTTACTTGTCGAGTAAATAATCGGAATATTTTCATGTTCTCGAAACTATTATTTAGTGAGTGAGAAATGATTTTAAATTGTGTGTTGAAGATGAATTTGTTGGAGGCAAATTCATGTTTGTAGTTATTTCACGTCGTAAGAACGAGCTCGATTTAATTCGTTAGCTTTATTCTTGAATTGGGCTCTATTTATACTACTTGATTAATCGTTAGTTTTAGGCCCAAAATTGAGAAATTGGTTTTGGCCCAATTTGTGACCAATGCACAATGTAAGAAATAATCAAATTTGTTTATTTGGTTACGTGAATGACTTGTTTCATGTGAAAAGTCATTAGTTAGTTTTTTTTTTTTTTTTTAATGGAACCGTCACCAACTTTATGTTGGAATTTGTCTAGCATTGTTTTTAATAATGTGAGATCTTTGAGGTGGTAAAACCGACGTTATCTAATAATGTGCGGTGATTGCTAATTAGGGTGTATTAAATCCTCATGTGTAGAACTCACTCGATCATTTTTGCATTCTCTCATCTATCTAAAGCAAGCAAAGCATAGCATTAGCATACAAGTTCAGTCCTCGTTCCAGTTCCAATTCGTTGGTACTTGATCCAGTTTGCGGTGCTGCTACTGCCGAGACGTTAAGATCGTTTTAACTTTTAGGGACGAGCCGCCTTTTTCGTGAGCACTACCGGGGCGTATTCACGTCTTGCGGCCAGAAGTTCTACTTCGGACGATCTGGTTTATCTAAATCTTTGTTCTTTAGTTTCGTTGTAATCTCAAATTCTGTTGTTGTTAATTTCATCAATAAAGTTCCGAATATTCATTGATATACACGTACGAGTACCCGATTCCTAACAATCGCAAGACGAGAATATCGAAAGTTACTTGTTCGTGTGCTTCCTAAAACTGAAGTTCAACCTGAAACTCTGCTGAAACGATGTCTACCAATTCGGGCACCGGCGCTGCTACTAATCCATCAACTGTTTCTGGAACCATTGGCTCCTCGAGCTCAACTATGGCTCATGTTCAACCTGCTCGGCTCATGCCTATCGCCGAGAAACCTTCCATTTTCACGGGCACTGATTTCAAAAGATGGTCACAAAAGATGATGTTCTACATCACCATAATGGGGCTTGCAAGTTTCCTACGTGATGAAAGACCTCCTGTCCCAGCTGAGGATGAGGCAAATGTGCAAGTTCGTATTGACTATTGGGTGCATTCCGACTGTCTGTATCGGAATATGTTGCTGAATGGGCTAAATGATATCATGTTTAACGTGTTCAACATCAAGGAGACTGCCAAAGAAATTTTGGGATGCTCTTGATTTGAAGTACCGTGTTAATCCTGCTAGCACGAAGAAGTTCGTTGTGACGAGGCTCTCTGAATTCCAATCCTCGTTCCAGTTCCAGTTCGCTGGTACTCGGTCCAGTTTGCAGTGCTGCTACTGCCGAGACGTTAAGATTGTTTTAATCTTTGGAGACGAGCCGCCTTTCTGTGAGCACTACCGGGGCGTATTCTCGTCTTACGGGCAGAATCTGGTTGATCTAAATCTTTATTCTTCAATTTCGTTGTAATCTCAAATTCTGTTGCTGTTAATTTCATCAATAAAGTTCCGAATATTCATTGATATACACGTACGAGTACCTGATTCCTAACATATATTTAATTTAATTTGTAAGGATTGTGTAATAATATATTACCAACTCAAGAAAAAAATATATAAAATAAGTATTATGGTATTTTTATCTACTTTTTTTTTTTTTACTTTTCGATTTAATAACTTATCTATTAATACTATGATTACTATTTTTTATTTATATTTATTGGTCACATTGACTATAATATTATTGTGTTTGTTATGAATTTTTATAATTTTTACTTTAATAGTTTTTTCCAAGTTATGAAATTATGAATATTTTTATATATTTTAGATATTTAATTACTATTTTATTTATTTATTATTGAACAGTTCGATTAAAAGGTTCAATAGCGGTTGAACCAGCCGGTTGAACTATGACCCGGAGACCTCGTCGGTTCGACCTCCGGTTCGATTTTTTAAAATATTATTTTCCAAATCGGACTTACTTTGTCAATTTGAGTTGTAACATTATTAAACAATAAAAGTAAAAAATTATTCTAATAATTACAGTTCACTAATTCAGATCCAATTATCATCCTAGTTCAACTCTTTCATAGGTTTTACTTAATTTATACGACATGTTCTTAAGCTTTTCGAGTTGAAAAGGCAATTAAAATAATAGATCTTGGAACATGTATTATAATTTAGAGATAATTACATGAAATGTAACTAAATTATAGTACGTAATATACTTATATCAAAATTGTCATTAAATAATAATTTGTTTAACAGTAATTATCAAACTTATATTTCGTATCGCTGATGGTTCCGGGTCAATTTTTTGTTCACTTTCATCATATATATGTGGCAGCTGAAATGTCACATAAACAACCATCTGTAATTCTGTATAGATCTATTAGGAAATTTTCCACATCACTGTTAATACTAATAATTCAAATTCAGAAAATCAGTGTGATCGTATACTCAAATTTATGTAAATTAAACAGTAAATTCAGAAAATAATGGATACTTATCGATCAGAGTGCCTTACAAAAACTTGAAGCAAGTAATTAAGAAGAAAATCACAAAGACAAATTTCTCTACATCATCAAATTCTCGCTTAATTTGGGCGAATAATCGAATTGTGAAAGTTGCCAAATAATTCTGCTCTTAAAGTTGTTAGGTTTTTCTTTACTGTTTGTTCTTTCTTTTTCGTCTCCGTAGGGATAGATCTTCGGTCAATCTCACAACTATATTCTCACATTGTGTGGTGGTGTGTGATCAGCCTGCTTGTAGTGTAGAGATTCATTTTTGTATGGTATAGAAGTCTCACTTATATAATGGTGTAATATATTATTCCATAACATATATACCTTCTAATTTTTCAAAAAAAAAAAATGATAAGACATTTGTTTGGCCAAATAATTTTGGTCTTATGAGAATAGAGTGAGTATCAGTTTACTCTAGAAAAAGATAGGTTAAATTAATTATTTTTTAAAGATAGGAGTAAAAGTTGGGGGCTGGGGGCAACTATTTTTTTGATTGCCACGTTAAATGAAATTAAACCAAAATCTGGAAATGGTTTAGTATTTAATCATTAATTAAGGTTAAATATTATTAATTAAATATTTATTATTTAATTGAAATATTTATGGAATGTTATTTTACGTCGTGAGTAGATGAATGTTGTATATTTAATATCTCTAAACCGATTTCTGGTGAGTGAGATATTGTATGCTAAAGGTTGGATGTTGGAGTAGAAATTAATATGTTATATTTATATAAATGTTAGTTGTCCCATATCGGTTATATGTGGATAGTTTGACTTATATTTAAGTCATGTTTGGCTTTCTGTAACTGTCAAGGCTCTTCATCCGACTGAGCCTTTTCACATCCGAAACCGCCAGCCCTCATGGCTCCTTCATAATGGATTTTATGGAGGTGAGTGCCTTCACATGGTTTGAGAGCCTATATATAGGAGGCATGCTCATTTGCAAAAGTGACTCAATCGAAAAACATTCTCTCTTCTCTCAAAGCATAGCATAGCATTCGAGTTCAGTTTTTGTTCTAGTCCAATTCGCCGGTGCTTGGTCTAGTTTGTGGTGCTGCTACTGCCGAGACGATAAAGATCGTTTTAACCTTTGGGGACGAGCCGCCTTTCCGTGAGCACTACCGGGACGTATTCTCGTCTTGCGGGCAGAAGTTTAACTTCGGACGATCTCTGATTTATCTAAAACTTTGTTCTTCAGTTTCGTTGTAATTCTTATAAGTTCTGTTCGTGTTCAAGATTATCAATAAAGCACGCATTATTCATTGTTATATACACGAGCAAGTACCCGATTCCTAACAATCGCAAGACGAGAATATCCGCACGTTACTTGATCATGTTTGTTGGAGAAATGGAACTTTGATCAGAAACCTTTACTTTGAGAGAGGTACTGCAAATCCATCCGTTTGAGCAAAAGACTACTCTCGCTCTGTGAAGGCTTCGTTTGGGCAAACGGACCTTACAACCGAATGAACTCAAGCTCTCTGGAGCTAAAGTTGATGAACGATGAAAACTCGTTTAGTGATGAAACTAGGAATGACAATCGGGTATGGCGGGCAGGGATAGTGGATATTTATACCCGTACCCGCGAGCAAAACCCATACATGCCACCCGACCCGTCACGTTTTCCTCCACCCATACCCGCCACCTACGGATACCTGCCACCCGTCGGGTATCCGCCAACCCGCCACCTGCGGGTATCCATTAACCCGTCATTCTATTCCCAAGTCTGATACTACAACTAGACTAAAATTCATTGAAAACTGATACTATAATCAGAAAATCGATTATAATTAACTGCACAAAGCAACATAAATTAAAGATAATCAATCAAACATCAAAATACTTCCCAAGACTTGTTTAGTTTTTTTCTTTATGCAAAACAAAGGGCATATAATGAATATCTTCAATACTTTCTGGTTAATTTCAACATAATTAGATCAACCAACTCACAATCCCCTTGTTACCCTTCCCTCGCCACCAGCAGGGACGGAGCTTCCAGTAGATCCGCCGTTCACCTTCTCCTTCTCTGAGGAAGAGGGAGACGTCGGCGAGATGGGGAGGGGAGACGATTCAGGCGAGGCCGTGAGACGGTGAGAGAGACCGACGTCGGCGAGATGGGGGAGGCGCGACAAGCGAGGAAACGAGAGAGAGCAACGGCAGAAAGAGAGCAGCGGCGGAGAAGAGGAAATTAATGAGAGAGAACAAGATTGGGGGAGGCATGACTCAGGCGAGGAAACGAGAAAGAATGAGAGAGAGCAGAGGTGGAGGAAAATCAGGGAGATGAGAATCTGGAGGGGGAGGCGCAAGAGACACATTCACGTAGGGTTTCACTTTCACTCAATAATTTTGACAAATAATTTTTAATGGGTAATGGGTTGGGCTTGGAGTTGGGCCAAATAATATTAAAGATACTAAATGATATTTGGGCCAAACAGATTTGGATAGAGAGTTAGAAATAAAAATAAAATAGTCAGGTAGTAGTCGGGTATTTCGCGGATATTTCACCGTTATTTTCACGGGTATTTTTAGCGGGTAAACAGGTTTTGCAGGTACGGATAGTAATTATCCATATCCATACCCGCGAACTAAATGGATAGTAAATTATAATCACGAATCTATCCGTGGATATCAAATGCTCCTCAAACCCGCACCTATTAGGGTTGGGTATCCGCGGGTATCGATTACCCGCAGGTAAATTGCCATCCCTAGATGAAACTAGTACATGAGTTTATACTCGTGTTTATTTCATACAAAAGAGTTTATTCGTGTATCTCTCACTATGTTGAATGGTAATTGAGAAGGTACTTCCTTGTTGAAAGGGGTCAAGAGTCACATTTGCGTAGGCTAAATGTGATGAATCTTGAAAGTTTTGTTGTTAATCTCATTTTTTAGAAAAGACACAAAAGAGGACTAATTCTGGACCGTATGTCGGATTAAGGCCAAGACTATCTTATTGAATTGTGATTTCACTAGGGATCAAAAATAATTTGTCATTGTCAATGTGCAAGATTGATGACCAATTTTTGTTTACATGTTGGAAAACATGTTTTGAATATCCTTCTTGATATGAGAATGACTTGGTTGTGGGGGTATTTTTCAAAATACTCTTGTTGAACAAATCTTTGCACTTGTTGTTGATAACATTGTTACCAATGTTAATCAATCTGTTGTAAAACCTCATGGGAATCATGAGATGATCATTAAGGTTTTAAATTTAACCTTGTAAACAAATTTAATAATTTGTTGGCGATATGGATGTCATATGACATGTGTGCTTTGTAAGGAAGCATTATTATATTTATAAAGTTGTAAACTCCACATGCATAATCATACTTCGTGTGAAGTGTATGGAGTGAAAATGTGTTCCTAAGGATTGTTTCGAGAGAAGTATTTACCCAAACAATTTAGGAATGTGGGGGTTTGACATTTAATGTTTCTTGAATACCTCTAATTGTGGGGGGTTAACATGTTTGTCGTTGACATCATATCACGAAACATTTGATCTCTTAGTGAGGTTAGTCATATTGATTACGTAAAGTCAATAGATAACTTAGCGGATCCGCTAATCAAAATGTTAAATCAAGATCAAATGTATAAATTGTTAGAGGAAATGGGTGTTAAATCCACATCTTAAGGATGATTATAGCGGAAACCCAACCTTGTAGATTGGAGGATCCCAAGAGCTTGGTTCAATGGGACAATGAAGTTATATGAATCCGTGTGTTAAACACTCGAACATACCGATTCTCTGAGAACAGTGAGTGTTTGTTTACCTATACGCAGTGAGGCTAAGTCTTATGACTTTTAATGATTCTTGAATACCTCAGAGATGTCAAGTATAGTACTCCCTCTGTCCCGCTCATTTTGTCTCCCTTTCCTTAAATGGACGTCCCACTCATTTTGTCTACATCCAAATATAGACATAATGAGTGGTTATAAGAGTTTCTCTCTCATCCCTTTCCAATCTCATCCACTAGTTTATTAAACAAACAACTTTCCTTAATCTCCGTGCCCAATAGTAAGAAGACATAATGAGCGGGACGGAGGGAGTACAATACTTAGGAATAAGAATCACACATATAAGTGTGAAATGAGGGCCGCTTCAATTGATACACTTATGAATTTAAAGGGGTGTCCAAGGCCGAAAAGGACACAAAATGTTAGAACGGAACGGAATTGAGACAAGATTGTGTCAATATTGTTGTCTCGGTATACACCATGGAGGACTAGTTCAAGGTTTTCATAACCACTATGCCGCCGGTATACTCGATGATGTTGACTATGGATAGGTTCAAGGTCACAACCTAGCCAAATGCAATATTGTCTTTTGAGAACTGAACTTTGCATTTGCATTCATTTTACATTGGTATTCTCACTCATGTGGCGAATTGTTGAAAATGGTTTAGTATTTAACCATTAATTGAGGATAAATATTATTAATTAAATATTTACTCCCTCCATCCTAGGTTAGTATGGTTACTTTTCTTTTTTAGCCATCCCTGGTTAGTATGGTGTTTCCATTTTAAGACATGTTTTTTACCTCTTTACCCTTAAAAGTTCAATATATTTACTCCAATAAAGTTTCTTCGTCCACAAAAAAATTAACAACACATCATAAGTGGGTCCCTTCCTCCACTTAAACTATCCCTACCAAATATCTATCTACTTTTTCTTAAAACTTGTGCACGGCTCCCGCACCATACTAACGGGGGACGGAGGGAGTATTATTTAATTAAAATATTTATGGGATGTTAATCTACGTCGTGAGTAGATGAATGTGGTATATTTAATATCTCTACCGATTTTCAGTGAGTGAGATATTGTATGCTAAAGATTGGTTGTTGGAGTAGAAACTAACATGTTATATTTATATAAATGTTAGTTGCCCCATATCGGTTATATGTGGATGGTTTGACTTGCATTTAAGTCATGACTCTTGGCCTTTTGTAACTGTCAAGACTCTTCATCTGACTGAGTCTTTTCACATCCGAAACCACCGGCCATCATGGCTCCTTCATAATGGATTTTATGGAGGTGAGTGTCTTCACATGGTTCGAGAGCCTATATAGGAGGCATGCTCATTTGCAAAAGTGACTCAATCGAAAAGCATTCTCTCTTCTCTCAAAGCATAGCATAGCATTCGAGTTCAGTTTTCGTTCTAGTCCAGTTCGCCGATGCTCGGTCTAGTTTGCGGTGTTGCTACTGCCGAGATGATAAAAATCGTTTTAATCTTTGGGGACGAGCCGCGTTTCCATGAGCTTTACCGGAGCGTATTCTCATCTTGTGGGCAGAAGTTTAACTTCGGACGATTTCTGATTTATATAAACTTTGTTCTTCAGTTTCGTTGTAATTCATATAAGTTCTGTTCATGTTCAAGATTATGAATAAAGCACACATTATTCATTGTTATATACACGAGCAAGTATCTGATTCCTAACAATATCATTAATGATGCGTAATTAAGTTTGGTAGTCCTTTAGAAACAAAATAAAAGTCCAATAACATTTTTGATAGAAGTATTATAATTTATTTAAAATATAGTATTTGGTATTAAATGCAAAAGCACAATAAATTGTGAGAGTTTAAATTACTAAATAGGAAAATATAAAAATTACGACAAGAAGTATTAAAACCGAAAAGAATGTTTATGGTGAAAATTATTACATCTTCCCGATATACCAAATTAAATCTTCTACTGTCACTTTATATGATACTCCTATTGCTTTAATAAGGAAATGACATGTGGCGTAATTAATTGTGTAAGATTTAAGAAATAAATAAAGATAATATATATACCCTAAGTCTTGAGCCCTTAATCATGCCATGTATCATCTTCCTACTAAAGCAATAGGAAATGTCACATGTAGAGGTAATAGAGGATCCGACTTGCTAAGGCTACCCGCAACGGGACTCCATGCGCCGATCTCCAAGGGGTTTCGAGACCGCCGGCGATGGAGACCGTCGCGTTGCAGCGCTTTGTGCTTCGAGCAGCACGTGGCGCGCACGCGCAGGGCCGAAAAAAAAATTGAATGGCGTGTGTAATGCACGCGCCTAGCAGTTAGATTACAACGGGCAGATTTGATTTTTTTTTATTCCATAATTTTGCCTATAAATACAAGTTTTTCTCCCCCATTTTTCACACCTCATTCCTTCATCTTTGTCATATTTTTCATCTCTTTCATCTAAAAATAAAATTGATCCCAACAATCCCAACAACCCCTTCTCGTCGGCGTGATTTTCCGACATGTCCGACGACATATTTTTTTACACGGGGGCGGAGCTTGATTCAATCAACCTAAACACTCCGGCCTCCGCCAAGTCCTACCCGTCCTTCTCCCCCGACACCGACAGCCCGACTACAAACACCGATGATTGCCTAATCATGGCGTTGCTGTCGTCACAACCCACTGCCAAAAGAAAAAGGGCAAAGGCAAGGGCAAGGGCAAAGCCATCGCCACCTCCACCGCCGTTGCCGATAAAGATGATGATGAAGCCGCAAGGGCTGCAAGCGTCACAACTACAGCGACGAACAAGCCAGCTACTTGGCACGGATTTGGGTGGAGGAGACCTACAACTCCATCGTCGCATGCGTCCAGTCCGGCGAAAGATACTGGGGAACGGTCCAAGATCGTTTCAACGCAAGGTTCGGCTTGCACCTCAACAAGAAGCAGGTCAAGAGCTACTTCGGCCTCATCCAGATGGCGGTTAAGGCTTGGATTATTGCTTACTGCAAAGCGACCGCTCGCCGGCAAAGTGGTGCCGATGACCAGATGGTGCTCAGTGATGACCAACAAATCTACAAGACATCAACGGGCAACTCTTCTTTCCACTATTTCACAGCTTGGGAGATTCTGAAAGACTATCCCAAGTTCCTCCTGCATGCTTTCCCAGACGTGCCCTCCATGAAGAGGACAAAGACTACGGCGGAGGGCAACTACACATCTTCTGCGTCCCAACCGTTAGCAGAGGAAGCCTAGTCCACAGAACGAGAAAACGTGCCTCCCCGACCGGAGGGTCGAGATGCGGCAAGGGCAAAAGAAAAGAAACCGGCAGGTGAGTCATCCCAGCTCGACTCCCTTTTAGATCGATACACCTCCCGACTGGGAGCATTTCCCGAGGCCAAGCATGACGTCGTGGCGGCAATGCGCGAATCAGCTCAAGCGAAGCTCGAATCTGCTTGGGCGAAGCTCGAAGCTGCACGGGAGCGACAATATGCCACCGACTTGGAAGTCGTCTCCAGAGATACGAGATTCATGATGCCGGAACAGCTCCACGTTCACATGAAGATGGTGGAGGAGGTGAAGGAACGCCGAGAATGAGCGTAATTTTTTTCATAATTTTAGTTTTCTGTATTTTTTATTTTTAATTAATTAGTATTTTTTTTATTGTGAAGGCATGTAATTTTCCAATTTTCAAATATTAATGGAAAATTCGAATTATTATTAATTAGTGTATTTTAATTTTTTTTTCAAATATAAATTAATTTAATGGAAATGGGAAATTGTTTAATATTAAAGATAGAGACGTGTGTGTGTGTTAGCCTAGTGGTAGTGAGGTTAATGCCCGTGCCAAAGGTCACGGGTTCGAGTTCTCCGTCACGCGGTATTTAAATTTCCTTGCAATGTTGTTCAAAAAAAAAAGATAGAGACAGTTTGGAGACCGTTGGGTTATATGGGTAAGTATTTCTAAGCTGTCTCTAGTGGAAAAGTGAGTGTTGGAGACCCTTTATATACTACTCCCTCTGTTCATAAGTAAATGTCCAGTTTGCTACAGTACACGTGTTCGCAAGTAAATGTCCAATATACCTTTTCGTACAATACTACTCTCTTTACTTTACAGAAATTACTACCATTTGTCATTTAGGACTCCACCTCACATCAACTTTATTTCTACTTTTTTATTATTTCAACAATTTTATTCTTATTTTTTGGTCAATACCATATTTTTTTAATCATTACCACTATTTTTTTGTCATTATCTCACTACCCATACATCCTAACTTTTACCCTACTAATTTTTACTTTATTAATTTTCTTAAATTCCGTGTTCACGAAGCGGACATTTAATTATATCAAGTTTGAAAATTTTCGTTCACAAAAGTTAAAGGATATAGTTAGTATGTTGAATTATCCTTCGGTGTAAACGATTTTTCCATCTTTTGCTTCTTAAAATATCATTTGTAGGGAGTATCTACTGTTTCTTTGGTTTCTATATATATCATGTGAGTATTTAATGTATCAACAAAAACAAATAGCAACATCTAATCTGTCAGCCCACAGTATAGCTTTTTTTTTTTTTGAGCGAATAAACAAGGTAAAATGTTTTTTAAGTGGTGGAAAATATTTACAGATTTGAATTTATGTAAGGTGTTAACCATAGAAAGAAAATACTTTTTGTACAAAGACTAAAAACGGAATACATATTAGTTATAGTAATCGTAGTCGGAGAGAGTGTTAGTTTTATAAAATATTAGATCTAAATTCTTTTATTTTTCTGTAATGAGAGAAATCCATAACTCAAAGTACTCTAATAAGAGTGTACATTAATAATTAACTCTTGTGCAATAATAAGTGCAAACCAGCCAAGTTTTGAACCGGTTTATATTTAAAATCTCTAAAACAAAGACTTGTACAAAAACTCAAATCAAATTCTAACATAAATCAATTCATAATAATATGTTAAACCGATTCAATCAAAACTTAAATTTGATGAGGAAATTACATCTCCCAAAATTTTAATATCTACTATCACAAAGTCAGTCAATTTAAAGTTTAATTCAAGCTGGCAAAGGCGGCGCCAGATTGAGATCAAGATTCAACTTTCTGTCCATGCCGGATCCATCCACAATAGAAGCGGAATCCGAGTCGCTCGCCACCGCGTTCAGCGGATACCCCGCCGACATAGCGGCCTGCATGTAGTTGTCAAGGTAAAAGAGAGGCTGCCTCACCGCCATGGCCGGCTGTTGCCGGAGAAATAGAAACTCGTTAGCGGTGGTCTTCCCATAATCCTCGGCCGCGGGAAGGGAGCCGAGGCGGGGCGTGAGGTCGAGCTCGAGGTCGGCGCCGGACGACTCGACGGTGCTGCTGCCGCTGGGGCTGTAGGCGGCGTCGTGGGGGAGGGGGAAGTTGGCCTTGGCCTTGGAGCCGCGGAAACCGCGGGCGGCAGCGTCGTAGGCACGCGCCGCCTCCTCGGCGGTGTCGAAGGTGCCGAGCCAGACACGTGTCTTCTTGTTAGGGTCGCGGATCTCGGCGGCGTAGCGGCCCCACGGCCGCTTCCTCACGCCCCTGTAGTGTACCTCATTGACGGCGGGAACCTTGGCGATAGGCTTCTTTTCCTTCATCGCCATGGACCTCTCTCTCTCTCTCTCTCTCTCTCTCTCTCTCTCTCTAGTGGTTGCCGGAAATTTGTGTCCTAAAATTTTAAAGTCGGAACTAAAATTGGAGTGTAGGAAAAAGAGGAGAAGTGTTTATGTGTATATATAGGAGGGGGCGGGGGGGTGGTGGGGCCTGGTGGTGGGCGCGGTATTTGACGTTGGGGGGTGGCGCCGCCCGAGTAGTTGAGTGTGTGTGTGTGCGACTGATTTATGCTTTAGGTTTTTAATTCTTCCTCGACAATTCCAAGCCTAGATTTATACATTGCACATAGAGGGATTTATTTATTTTTAATATTGTTAGAATGATGGCCATGAAAATAAAATATAATTGTAGCATGTCTTCACTTTCTTTAATACCGCTTACAATTTTGATCAATTTTTCATTATAATACTTTATAAATTAATAAATTTTTTAATATAATAAATTTCTCCGGTCCCGATTCGGGCCCTTGTAAAAAATCATCAAATTCGATAAAATAATTGGATAATAATTTTTTGAAAGTCCCTTTATAAATGTACAAGTCCCATTAATACTATAAATTAATAATTCTTAAATATTAAAATTATTAATATCATGCTAATTTACTATTGTTATTGTTATTTGTTATTTCTTAAAATTTAAATCTAATTGTATTTCATTCGTAACTTTTCTAATTTCACTCAAAAGTTTCAATGTCGAGTTCTCTAGCTGCAATAAAAAATTGTAAAGAGTTGTTGTCGCATTCAAAGCTTCCTTTCGCGTGACTGGTTCCAACGGTATTGAATCATCTTCAACTTCATCTCTAGTACGATCATCAATAATGTCAGCCACAATTTCCTCTAAACTTTGAACTTGTGAACATCATTATTTTCACCCGGATAGTCCAACAAGTTGTTGACGTTCATTTGATTGCGATAATCAACATCCTTACTCATATTCTCAAAGCTCATGCAGGTCTTCTTCAAAGCTTGTCTCACTTAAGTCGCTTGAGATTGCTTCATTTGTACATTAATATATGTATTTATTACAACAAATTGGGTGATGCATGAATATATTCAACGAAACATATATGAATTCATTTATTTTCAATACACAAAAATACTAACTATAATTAATTTTTTGAATTTAAAAAATCACTCTTTTAATTAAAAAAATATTAATTTATCGATATATTAATACCTCTCTAAATTAATAAATTTTCATGGTCCCAAGGATATTAATTTATAGAGGTTTTACTGTAAAAGTTCACATCATTTTAAGTATTTTTCAAATATTTGATCATAACATTTTGTGTTGTTTATATATGTACATTTTTAATAATTATTTAAAAGAAAAAAGTAGTGCAACATAACTTACACGAAGAGTGTTAAGAATATTAAGAATAAGAGTATTAAATTTAAGTGTAAGTGTAGTGTTTAGTATAGCGAATAAAATAATATAAGTATGTATTTGAAGTGAATAATGCAATTCTCTAATTATTTCCGTAAAAAGAAATGTATCAAGATGAGTGGGACGGTCTGAAAAATACACGTCAACATAAATGAGATTAAGGAAGTATATTTTAGATTTGTCAATTATCTTAAACTTTGGAATAATTAGTTTGGCTTTCACTTTCTATAAACATCATCATATAAATCACATCGAGGAGTATGAAAT
This sequence comes from Schizonepeta tenuifolia, assembly GCA_029490685.1. NCBI lineage: Eukaryota > Viridiplantae > Streptophyta > Magnoliopsida > Lamiales > Lamiaceae > Schizonepeta > Schizonepeta tenuifolia. The sequence goes on from CM055956.1 coordinate 111,444,595, forward strand.
TATCTATTACAGCAACAAAGAGAAATTAGGTGAAACGGTTAATTTTCCAGTGAATTTCTACACGTTTCAAATTTTATTTTCATAATGTAAGTTGTTTCAATTTTGTATTGTTTTCCCTAATTTCCTGTTGTTTTCATCTATGCTAGTAGTATCATTTACTATCCATCATTAATCATTATTCAAATCCTTCTCTCTCCTTTTTTGTTTAATGGGATCGATTGTGAATCTTTTTAAATGGCTGAAAACTTTACTCTTTTTGTTCTTAAAGTTAATTTGAGAATTTTGGAGATTAAAAATATATTGCATGGACTGTAGGTAAACGTAACGTGTCAAAAGATAAGCACACCCAAGACGTTGATGCGCCGGCAATTAGTAGAAGCGTTGTCCATTTCTCACTCTAAGCCAATAATCTGAGTCAGTAGTAATTTAGAGGAGAGAGGAGAGAGGAGAAAGTAGAGAGAGAGAGGGGGTCAAAGATGCGGCTGCAGTAGGCCGCCCATTTTGCTTTTTGGAACATTGTTAGGTTCCTCGTCTTAATCTAATCTAATAATCAGCCGCCTCGGATTATCCGTACTCGGATGGGCCGACATTTCTATGTGCTGCCCACTTTCAAATCGACGCGTGGCCCCCCTATCCCCTCTCACCTACGCGTTTCCCTTCTCTCTCTCATCCTTTATTAAGGTTTCTCTCTCTCAACCTTAATTAAGGTTTATCATTATGGATTTTCAAGGGGGCCTTTCCTTTTCTCTCCTGGACTTGGTCTTTCCTTTGTTAGTTTGGATTTTAAACAATTTTTTTTTTGTTTGTAATACGCTGACAATATCAGCTACGGCGATCGTGGTGAGCCAATCACTGCATTTGCAATCGTAAAGAGAGAGTCGCTTCCTGTTGCTGATCGTCGCGATCACAGCTAAATCATCGGAGTTGCGATCTCCATGTAGCCGTGAATAAGGTGGCAAAATGAGCCCGGCCCAGTTTTGACTGGGCTTGTACTCAAGAATATTAGGCCTGAGTGATTTCGGGTCGGGCCGGATTAGTCCAAAAGGTATAAAGCCCGATGGGCTCGGTCAGTCCGATTCGGCCCGAAAATTTTACACTATAAAATAATTTATGGACAGGTTTGGACTGCATAATTTTAGGTCCGATAGAATTTTGGCCCGGCCCAATTTTCCGCCAAAGCCCGATGGGCTCGGGTCGGGAGCTTTGCCAGCTCTAGGCGTGATCACAAGAGAGAGGGGACAATGTAGTAGCAGTTAATTGGGTGAACGAATCCTTCTATACAGTAAATCAATCTTCTTATTTTTATTTGTTGAGTTTGTGGAATTGCATAAAGATGAAGAAAATGGAGTGGATGAAGAAGAATAAAAAGACGATATATTTTATTATGTTTCTTTTTTGCGGCCGAGGGTTTCTAAATCATAAATCGGATTCTCTATGATCTCTCAATTTGATATTTTGAACTGAGGGTTCAAGATTTAGGATATATATTATTCTTATATATTTTCTAAATTTTAAATTAATAATTATGCCACATGTCATATCCTTATTAAAACAATAAAAAATGTTAAATGGAGGGACATTTGAGGATTAGATCTATTCTAATCAAGGTGGGCGGACTTTCAAAAGAATTACTACTAGTTTATTTATTTTTTAATTCCAAAAATCTGGTACTCCCTCCGTCCATGAAAGAGTGCCTCATTTGGGAGTCGGCATGACTTTTAAGAAAGCTGATAAAGTTGTTGTGAGTGAAGTTAGAGTCCCACTTGTTGAGAGTGGCAGAAGTGGAATGGAAGTTAAAATTATTGTAAGTAAAGTAAGGGTCTCACTTGTTGTGAGTGAAAAAGGTAAAATGAAATTAAAATTATTGTGAGTAGAATAAGGATCCCACCTATTGTGAGTGGAAAAAATAAAATATGAGTGGAAGTTGTTAGACTACCCGCAGCGGGTGTCTCGAGACACCGACGGCGACGAGACACGCCGCTGCAGCTCACGGCGTCTCGAGCCCGTCCCGAGCCGACGAGACTGTCTCGAGCAGGCGCGTGTATTACACACGCTAGATTTTTTTTAAAATCGGTACGTGCATTGCACGCGCCATACATAAAAAAAAAAAAAAAAAATCAGGCAACTGCTATGTTTTTAAACGGTACAAAACGGTTATGTTTGTTCCGTTTTTTTTACCCCACATTTTTAACTATAAATACCACATTTACACTCAAATCTCCATTTTTCTCCTACAATTCCATTTTTTTTTTGCATCAATTTCACATTATCATCTTGCAAATGGATCCTAACAATCCATGGTCGTCGTCATGGTGTCCCCCTCAAATGGCAGACGACGCGCAATACGGAGGATATACTGGGGCGGGGCTTGATTCTATCAATCTCAACTCGTCCGTCGACGAGTCCTTTCACACTGTGTTGGGCGATGAAGACAGTCCGTCGTCCGAGCCGGCACCAGCCAAAGGCAAGGGGAAGGTACGGGCCAAAGCAAGGGGAATGAACGGGCCGATCTCATCGTCTCAAATGTCCCTCCACCTCCTCGTCCGGCCGGCGACGCCAAACCAAAGAGGCGCAGTTACACATTGGAACAAGGGACCGCCGTCGCCCAAATCTGGAAAGAGGAGACGTGCAACTCCATCCTCGGCAGAGATCAAAGTGGCGGCAAATACTGGGGGCGTGTGGCGGAGAGGTACAACGCCATATTCGACGACGACCTCAACACAAAGATAGTGAAGAGCTTCTTTGGGCGGATCTCCCACTGGGTGAAGGAGTAGATGATCGCCTACGACAAGGCGACGAAGAAAAGGCCCAGCGGCACCTCTGACGACATGGTCATTGAGCAAGCCCAGCAGATATTCCAGACCCATGAAGGGAGCCGCTTCAAGCATTTTGGTGCATGGAAAATTTTGCAGGACTACCCCAAATTCCTCCACCAGAAATTTCCCGACGTTTCGTCCATGAAGCGGACGAAGAATACGGCCGAAAGCGCCTACACCTCATCTGGAACGCCGCACGGATCGAGCGAGACAACAGAAGAGGAAAGCACAGCTCCCCCCTCCCCCCTCCCCCGCCCCCGCCCCCACCCCCAAGGACAAGACGCGGCAAAGGCGGAGGCGAGGGCGGCCAGAGAAAAGGGAAAAAAGAAGGCAAGCGAGGACGCGGAGTTTGGGTCGATGGTCGACTCTACAAATGAAAGGCTAAGCAACATCATCGCGGCGAAGGACAACCTCGCCGAGGCAATGAGGGAGCGTGCTCGGACGAAACATGACGCCACCGATGCAAGGATCATCAACACAGATACGTCAAACTACACGCCGGAGAAGTTGGAGCTCCATATGATGATGGTTATGAACATCAAACGACGTCGCGGATGAGCTTAGTTATTTTTCCCCCTACAATGACTATGTTTTTTTAAATATTCTAGTATCTAATTTTTTTTTATTTCTAGCAATGTAATTTTTTTTTCTAGTAATGTATTTTTTTATTTCTAGTAATGTATTTTTATTTAAATTAATGAAATTTTCAAATTTTCTTATTAAAATTAATGCAAAATACAGATTCAGAAATTCCTTAGAGACACCCCTTAGAGACAACCCCACTACAGCTCACTGTCCCTATCTCCAAAAAATCCTTAGAGACACCCCTTAAAGACACTACCACTGCAGACAGTCTTATGAATTGACCTTGATGTGATTGGAAAATGTGAAGTAGGACACTTCTTTGTGAACAAATATAAACGGGTAAGTAGGACATTTTTTTGTGAACGGAAGGAGTATTAAATTAGTGGTAATTAAATAAAATTTGTATTTAATTGGAATGATACTAATATAGAATTTGTTTTTAATTGAAATAATACTAATAAATTTGTATTTTGAAAATTATTGTTATTCAAATTATTAAATTAAAATTATTGCAACTTAAATTATTATCATTCATTTAATTTAAGTAATTTTGTTATTTATGAACTTTTTAATGAATATAACGTTTCTTACCTTAAAATTAATAAAATGTTAAAAAAAAAAGGATCACCATATTTGATGGTCGTCATTGTAGGAAAACTAAAGGGATCAACATGGTTCCACTTTTAATATTAAAAATCACCTTGTGAATAGTCTAATACTGATTGTGCGTTGGTCTGAGCGAGATTATTTAACAAATTTATTTATTTGAGACGATATTCACCAACCTATTTTAGTATATACATATATTGATATTTTTCCCCAACAAATTAATAAAGTATTGTTCTCAGTAATTAAAAATTTTAACGGATATTATTGATAGATCATGATATTTTTTAAGTAATGCAAATAATTACGATTTAAATGATGCTTACACGTTATCAATTCTAGCATTGGAGCTACTTTTCAGATTAATATTGTATTTCTTTTTAAACCTAGGCTAGACATACTTGCTTTTTGTACTGTAGTAACTAAAAATTTACTAGTCTCTCTGTCCCACTCATTTTATCTCCTTACTATTGGGCACGGAGATTAAGGAAAGTTGTTTGTTTAATAAACTAGTGGATGAGATTGGAAGGAGATGAGAGAGAAACTCTTACAACCACTCATTATGTCTATATTTGGATGTAGACAAAATGAGTGGGACGTCCATTTAAAGAAAGAGAGATAAAATAAGCGGGACAGAGAGAGTATATATTACGTAGTCAATATCATTTTACGTGACTATCGACTATCGTGTACGAAATCGGAAATATAGTCTCAATTTTCAAAGTGATTCAACTGGTTAGTGGTTAGGTTATCATTATGTCAATATTTAACTTATTTAATTTAGAAACTCACGTTGACTTCAAAATTATGCTATAGGATTTTGAGTTTCAAGCTCGAGTTTAAATAATTAGAATCAAAGTGGAAAAAAATGCTAATTAAGTAATAACCAACATTGTTTTGGCATTTCAAAAAAAAAAAAAAAAAAACATTGTTTTGGCGTTTTGGGGTTATCTAACGAACTAATTAGGAATATACAATGTTTTCAACGAGAATCAAACTAATCACGTAACTTGGGGTTTAGGGTGCCATTTGTTCAATCAGTTGAGCCGTTTTTGAGAATATCTAATGGTTCAGTATATAATAGTATAATAATATAATAAAATACTTATACTCAAATAAACCACCAATATAATAAAAATTAAAAAAGACATATAAAAAAATAATCCAGACATTAATTGTACAAGTCTAAAGTAAATAAATTTGTTCATTAATACTTATCCAACACCTTAAGAAAAATTTCTGTCAAAAGAAAAACACCTTAAGAAAAGCAAAGCATATTCATGAAAATTGGAATTTAAAAATTACATTTCAAAAGTATTAGAATAAATTATTATAGTATCAATAATAATATTTTCAATTCTTATTTACTTTTAGACCAGTTCAGTTTACAAATTCACCGAGATCACATTATGCTAAAAAAAAAGAATCACCGGGTCACCAATATTTACCGGTTTTTACTGGTTCAATAAGGTACTGGTTTGGCTAAACCAGAAGAACCGGCCGGTCCATTGGATTGGTAATAGGGTTTTAGATTCGTAAAACCCCATTTCCCGATTGTTGTGTCGAACAAACAAATTCTGAATTTTATCGGAGAAGAAAAGAGAAATGGGCATTGCCGCCGCTAGATCCGTTTTCCGGTCATCAGCCGCCCGTAGTGCCGCCGCGAGGTTCGCCTCCCGACCTAAATCTGCTCCCTCCGCGTTTCGACTCCCCTCTCGAACACCGCTCGCTTATCGCCTCTTCCGGTATCTGTACTTCTCTGTATATGCACATTAAAATGTTTAAACTCAATCGCAGGCACACACGCACACTCTTTCTCTCTCTCTAATCGACTGTTGTGGATAAATTTTTTGAAGGAGTCCTGTTGAGATGAGTGCGTGCGTGGATTCAATGCAGCCGTACCACACAGCCACCGCCTCCGCGCTGATGATGTCGATGCTCACCGTCTCCCGTCGCGGTTTTGGTCCGCTTTATGAAGGTGATTCCTGAAGGTGAACCTGTTAAATTTAATATTGTAGTTTTATTATTGATTGTTTCCTGAAATTTTTGAACTTTGAAATACAAATAGTTTGATGCTATCTTAGTATAAAGCCTCAATTAATAGCCTGCGTAATTGTGTACTTTTTCTATATTATCTATTTTGTTGTTTTTATGATTTTTCTTTATTGTGCTTGCTGTTCTGTTTATGATGAATCTTTTCTGTTTTACTTAGCTACATCTCTATACATGTTATATGCATCTATAGCAGTTCAAAAAAGCGGTGAAAATGGTTGAATTAAGAAATTGCGTATTAATATTTGTCAAATCTTCTTCTCTACTTCATTCATCTACGAGATACAAAAATGTAACGGTGTGGATTGTGAGTTTGTCAGTATTTACATGTTTTCCCATGATGTTGAAATATCAGGACAAATTTGGTCCAGATTAATATCTTCTCTTTCTATTTTAGTTAGTCCAGATGGATGTTGTAACATACAATAGGGACTTGTTGCACAACTTGTTTTCCTGTCAAACTTGCTAGGTTTGCATAGCCAGAAGGCTTCTCGAATCATCAATAGGGAAATGGTGGCAATTTAGTTCTTTATTTGTATTGTATCATATCTTTCTGTATGTGATTATATTCTTGGGTATCATGCATATTAAATCGACTTCCTCTGTCCTCTGGTTGCTGGACTTACAAAAAAAATGATCTGTACTCTTGTGTTGGTTCTTCTCTTCTGCCTATTCTTTCAATATGACATAATTTTGATTGAGATCTATAGAATTTTTCGTGGTACTCTAGCCCTGGTCGTACATATTTGAGTAATTATCAGATAATTTATTACATTTTGGCTTACCATGCTGTCATCCTTCTTTGCAGACCATTATTAAGTTGAATTTCTCATTTTCTGCTTTCTGGTAGAACTCCTAGATATAGTAAATGGTGATAGGTTGCCTGACCAATGTTTTTCCATTTTGATTTAGATTACTAGTGATGGTTGTGGAGCTCTCTTTTGCTTTCGTCCACATTTGGTGTCCCTAGTAAGTTGATTTCCTATCAACAGTGTGATATAACCGGAAACATTATCAATATCTTTGCATTATCATTATGGAATTAAAGAGGGACCTTCTCTCTCTTGGTCGTGGTATTTTCTTTGGTAATTTGGAAATTTTACCATAAAATATTGTTTTTAAATTTCTCGAGGGCTCGTTTGTTTGATAGTATGGATGAAGTTTGATATATTTGACTACGTTGTCATTCACACATTGTGCTACCTAAACTCAACTGAGCTATACTAGGGGATATGTTGTTACGTTTTACCCGATAAGCTTTGTAGCCCAAAATCTAAAATACAAGTGCCATTGAACATAAGCCCAGTTTTTGATTGTTTACAAAATTGTGTCAAACTCATATTGAATCTATACTTGTATCTGATGGCAGGCGATTAACTGGTTTGGTTGAAGTGTAGTCACCTAATAAAGGGCAAGAAGAGGGTGCTAAAAGGAGAGCATATTTCATTTAAAGTTTCTGAGTTCTTCCTCAAATGCTGGGATACCTATGCGTCTCATTTGCTATGTTGCAACATTTCTTTGTGCTTGGCCTTATATCTTCAATTTATCATGAATGTTTCCATTTCTCTTTGTAATCTAAGAATCTGGAATTTTTTATTTATATCTCCCATATTGAATTTGTTGACCGCTAAGCTTGATTGCATTCTTGGATTAGTTCTTAAATTTGGGAGTGATTTTGGTGTTGATTTCGAATCATGTACATTATTTTTATGCATTACATACATAATGTATAATTTTGTGCCTCGCAAACTTGAGGCAAAATCTATCATTGGGTCCTTGTATTTTTAGTTTATGTTTTATTGTGTCCTACTTGCATATTTGATCTCATCCGGTCCTGATATAATAGAGAAATCATTTTCATTAGTCGTCATAATTATTTTCATTAAGTACGTTTCTACTTGCAAATTTAATTTCATCCGATTCTTATGTTTAAAAATATCATTTTCATATTTGGCATAGACGATGAACAATAGAATCAAGATTCGATAAGAAATGGAGGACAAACTGTAAAGTCGTGATTCCGTGAGTAATATCGAATATAAAAATAAGATGAAAAAACTATATTGGATTTCAATAAAACAAAAACTAAAAGTTCTAAGGATTTTAATGTGTGTTTTTGCCCAAAATTAATGCATTATAGGTGTATTATTTTGATGCATTCGTTAATATAAACAGGAGATCATAAAAGAATAAATGACTTAATTTTTTCCTATTTCTCACTACAAGATTAAATGACTTAAAATTTTCCTATATCTTACCTTATGATTCCTCTTTATTTGATTTGATCTCAACCCTCTAAAATGATCACTTTCTTTAGATTTATTTATTTTCGTTTCCTTAATTCTTCTTCTATAAAGATGGGTCCTGATGTGAAATTGATGTAAAGGGGAACACCATATAGGAAAAATAGATTGATGATGATGGCATGAAAACTTTTCGGTGACTAATACTTTTAGTTAGTTTTTTTTTTCTTTTTTTTTTTTTTGAAATTATTAATACTTTTTGTTGAAACTAGGATGAAAACATATTTGTGTTCATATTTTGTATCTTTTTCTAGGTCTAGATCGAGTCATTGTAATTCCTTGTGGTAATATTACTATATTAATAGACACAAAATATATACACGTATATACACAAAATATATATTAGTTGATGAAAAAATTGTGAACAAACAATCAGGAGTGGATCTAGCACCCGGGCAACCTTGGCTGTCATCCGGGCAATTTTTTTTTTTATCAATATATTTAGGTTGAATTTTTTATTTTTTATTTTCCCACTTTTACATGTATAATTGTAAATTCATTCGTCCAAATTTGTGACGAAATACATAATTATAATCTCATCCGGCCATTTTTAAATTTTTAACTCCGCCACTGATATTGTTATATATGAAATCAGGCCATCCCAGCGACCGCTTGCCTGGACTTGCAAAGGTGTTCAACGGGTGCTGGATCCCAGCCGGCGTGAGGATAGAAGAACAATACGACAACCAACTATGTATGCTAACAATGCTAGAAGAATGGATAAACATCTAACAATGATATAACCATGGGGAAGAGAAACAGCAAAGTAACATATAAAATAGCTGCTCTCATCCATTCCCAAAATCCATATCCAAAATCAAAAGCAAAAAGAGTAGCAAAAATTATGACACAAATTGATCCAAGCCTCCAATCAATCCATACACAAAAGAGAAAATAAAGAGCAACAAAAGATTTATGATTCATACCTTTATAAGAAGAACAACAAAGGGAAAAGACTGACTGTGAGTGAACTTTCCCAAGGTGGAAAACGTGCTTCTTCAGAGTAAAATGAGCAAAAAATTGTAATACGTGAATCTAGGAGAGTTTATTAGAGTTCAGCGACGTTTTATCTCCAGCGGACGCTGGAACTCAGCCGGGACTGAGATGCTGGAGCTCACCCAGCACTGGGTGCACGCCAGCGAGCGTTGGAGCACCGCCGATGCTGGGGTGATTGTCTATCGAAATTTGGTGGGGGTGAGGTTGGATTTCAACCTTTTTTTAGCTGAAATCCAACAAAATCAATGTAATTGTGAAATCCATAGACTTTTGAATACAACTAGATTTTTTAGACTCTTAAAAGTCTGTGTTGAATACCTCCGAATTTTTAAGAACTTTTAAAAGTTTGAATTAAATACCCCCAGACTTTTAAAGTCCAAAAAAATCCATCAAAATCCACAACTAATACACCCCTCTATGTGCAATGTAATAAGGCAAACACAAATTAAATTATAAAATTATATTACCTCCAAACTATTGAAATTCTCATGTCCCACTTATATTTCAAATTAAGGAAAGTTTTAGCTTTTCAAACCTTTCAAAAGTGAGGGATGTACCCTGTTTCTATCTTTTTACATTTAGAGTGTGTTTATTTTGATGGAAAAAGAATATTTTCACAATTTTTCCATCCTTTTCACACGTTTACTATGTTGGTTAGTTTTCCTCGAATAAGATGAATAACCTTTCCGAGCAGCCCATTTTCCACCCATTTCTCACCAATTGTGAAAAATATTAACATGGGGGGAGGGGTGTGATAATATTTTCCAATGGATAAAAGTGAAAAAAATGAGGAAGGGTGTGGGGGACCATGTGATAATTTTCTTTTCCATTTTAGTAAACATGTGATAAAAAATGATGGAAATGTTAATATTTTCTCATTTTTTCTTATCCATCATTTTCTAATGGAAATATTTTCATCAAAGTATACACACCATTATTCTTAATTTTTGTTCCTAACAATAATATAACAATTTTAATGGATCGAATGAGGTATTATTAACAGATTAATATTAGAGCAAAAACTCAATATACCCCTTCTCAAACACAAAAGATAAATTATAGCCCTTTTTTTAAAAAAAACTCAAAATACCCTTTTAAGTTTGTTTAGGACTTTTATGCCCTTCATGTATACAAGAAGATTGCATTTAATTTGTATCATACACGAAGATTAATTTATTGTATGAATTTCCGGCGAAATTTTCCGGCTAAAAAAATTCTGGTGAAATTGTTCCGGCTAATTTTTCCGGCGAAAAATTTTCGGCGACAATTTCCAGCAAAAATTTGAATCATACACGGAACCTAACTTCATGTATGATGCATACATGAAATTATCTTCGTGTATGTATCATACATGAAAAATTATCTTCATGTATGATATAAATTTGAATTTTTTGGAGGCAAAATTTTCGTGTATGATGCATACATGAAAGTCAGTCTTCGTGTATGTATCATACATGAAAACTTATCTTCATGTATGTTACAAATTTGAATTTTTAGGAGGCAAAAATTTTCGTGTATGATGCATACACGAATTAGGCTTCGTGTATGATGCATACATGAATGTTAGTCTTCGTGTATGATGCATACATGAAGTTAGGCTTCATGTATGATTCAAATTTTCGTCGGAGAAATTCGGCGGAATTTTTTGCCGGAAAATTTCGTCGGAAGTTCATACATGAAATTAGTCTTCTTGTATGATTCAAATGAAAGTTAGCCTTCTTGTATACTCATTAAGGGTATATTAGACTTTTTACAACTCAAAGTGGTATTTTGCAACTTTTAAACTTAAGGTGGTATTTTGCAACTTTTGTTTAAAAAAAGGGGTATTTTACTACATTCCCTCTTAATATTATTAGGTAAAATACCCAACTTTTTACAAATTCGTGTTTTGCATCTCAGATTAAGATTCTGCGTGGTAAATACCAAACTTTCATTTTTTTTTATGGTTTTGCAACCATCTAGAGTTTCTGGCGAAACTTCGAGATTTTCTGACAAATCTTTAATTAAGCATTTGATTCCGTGGCAAAATAATATATACGTGGCACTTATGTGGCAAAATAATTATGTATCAAGTCAGATGCAAGCATATTCTCAGACAAATATATTTTGTTGCATATTTTGGCAGTGCATCATAAAATTAGGACAAATAACTACAACTACTACATAAAGCAATAACTTGACTCCATAAATATGAAATCTCGTAATTTTCATTATCTTTAATAGTCCACAGAACCAAATTCAACATATTTTATTCTTTTAATAACTATGTTAATAGCATATCTTTTTGAAGTATTTTGTCGAATAAATAGAGTGCAAAAAAAAATTGTTGCCCTCTATAGGACCACCTATTTGCCCAATAATCTCTAACAACAACACAATTGAAAACTATTAAGACTCAGAAGGCGAGAGAAAGAGAAGGAAACCTCCGAGATTTAACAACGAAAGCGGGAGAAAGAGAAGAATTGTGGAAATGAGAAAGAATTAGGGTCCGATAGGAATATGCTTGTATTTGACTCGGTGCATAATTATTTTGCCACATAAGTGCCACACTTATATTATTTTGCCACGTAATCAAATGCTTAATTAAAGATTGAGGCAAATGGTAATATGTCATTACCCTACATGGCAATAACAAATTTTGTCAAAAGTTCACTTTTGACAAAAATTGGGTAAAATTGTACCCAATTTGACTGAAATACACTTATAGATAGGGTTGTACAGTTTTATTTCCTCCATTTTCTCTCTCTTCCCTCTCATCCTCTCTTCCCCCTATTCTCTCTCCACGATTTCTTCTCTGCGGAGATTTCAATTCTCTCCGCCTCTCCGCCTCACTCCGCCGTCAACCACCTCTACTCCGCCGTCAACCTCTTGTAACCACCAACCTAGATGGCGCTGCGCTCGAAGAAAGCAAAAACCGCTGAAGCGGTGAAGGAGAAAACAACCACCGTGACGACGAGCGAAGCTCCGTTCATCCCCGCTCATTTTTTCCGCCACCGTCTGCAACATCCAGTACTACTACACCAACTATTATCGCCGGAAATCCATAGATCTCGCCGGAAAGTCATAGATCTAAAATTGGGGTAGTGAGTTTTTTTGAATTTTTTTTCAATTCATGATTTTTTTAGCCTTATTTTTACTCATTTATAGGTTTTTCGTTGAGTTTCTGATGATTACTAGTGTATTTGGGTTGAATTCCGAGCGATTTCGATGTATTTGGGTAGATTCCGAGCAGATCTGATGTTGCTGTAAATTTCCGGCGGCTGAATTTTCTGGTTCAGGGTTGGTATGTTTTCGTAATTGCGTACTGGTGCGTACCAAGTTTACCTGGTACGCAGTACGTATTTACCAGTACGTACCAAGTGTACTTGGTACGCAGTACGCATTTATTAATGCGTACCAAGTTTACTCAGTATGCAGTACGTATTTGTAAATGTGTACTGCGTACCTAATAAACTTGTTACGTTTTTGTAAATACGTACAGAGTTGTCAAGTAAAATACAAGTACTGTGTTTGATTATCGCTTGATTTCTTTGATTTCGCGGGTTTACTATGTTTTGAATGTCGATTGCGTACCAGTTTGTTGAGTAGAATGGAAATTAGGGTACGATTTGCAGATTTGGGGGAAAATTGTACTGGTACATCGGGTACGTTTTGTGAAATACGTACCGGTAATTCCAGATCTGTAATTTCTGGAATTGTGGATAGCTTCTTGTTGAATTTCTGAAATTATTTATGCATGATGTATTTTGCATTCGGTCCATTTGAATATGGCATTGTATGCTTAAAATTGGTACGATTTTCGCAAATACGTACCAAGAAAACTAGTTTGTTTTTAGTACACTCGGTACGCATTGTGAAAAACGTAACGAGTGTACTAGTATTTCATTGAAATGTAGGTACGTATTTACAAAAGCGTACCTACTTTACTGGTACACTTGGTACGCATTGTGAAAAACGTACCGAGTGTACCAGTATTTCATTATTTTCAAGTACGTATTTGCAAAAGCGTACCTATTTTTCTGGTAAACTTGGTACGCATTGTCAAAAACGTACCGAGTGTACCGAGGAATTTTAGTACGTATTTGTAAAAGTTTACCACTTTTACCAAGCAAATTATGACTAAACAGTGAATATGTATTTGTTATTGAATTGTTTTCTGTCTTATTGCAGCATGAATGGACATACAAGTGGCTGGAGCTTGCCACCTTGAAAAACAAGGTCATAACTCATGGTTATGAGTCACTTATTTTAGACATTCGAGCATGCCTCGTTGCAAATGGCAACTCAACCTTGGAGAAGCTAAAGCAGTCCTGCCCATTTATGCCCATAACACGGAGGAGGTGACACCGGAAGTCATGAATTTCGATGGAGTCAAAGAATGAACAGTGAATTGGTGTTAATATTTTGTCCATGATGGATAGTATTTTCTGAATTCATAAACATTTGTATATTTTGAATGTGTATTTTGGATAACTATTAGCATATGCTACTGATGCTATGTATATTTTTGATCTTTATTGGTATTATGCATAAGATAACTATGTACTTGCATTATGGTACGAACGGTACACAAATGTAATTTCGTTACAGTTTTTCTAGTACGCAAGGTAAGCAATTAAATAAAACGTACCAAGATTAATTCGAACACTTGGTACGCAATGTGTAATGCGTACTGGCGCACCAATTTCTGATAAGCAAACTTGATACGCAATTGGAAATGCGTACCAGGTGTACCACATCTGAACTTAGTACGACGGTACGTTTTTAGTCAAGTTCGTAACAGTTTTTCTAGTACGCAAGGTAAACAATTAAACAAAACGTACCAATATTTACAATAATATTTGACACAATATTAATAAAAACGTCAAAAATTTCAAACAAAAATTATGACAAACAGTACACATCTAATAGAATTCAATAAATCTCCAATTATTAACCAAATCTATGTGGATCTTGACATGTTTGGCGAGTATGACCCGCAACACTACAAATATCACATTTCTTCGTTTTGCGGGTTCTCGTTTTGATGCTTGGTTGGTTGCTACTCTCTTCTTCTTCTTCCGGATTAATCAAGCGACGTCTTAGAGGGCATGTACTCATATAATGACCTTTCTCATAACACTACAAACACCCTCGACTGCGTTTGTATGAGATCCAGTTGGAATCCTCTTTGTACGCTTAGGTTCCTTAGGTGTAAGAACAATCCTTGAAGCAACATGTGGCGGCACACACCACGAATCTTTATCCGGAATAGACATCACATCATCAGCATAAATCTCACGCCAAGTCGCAGTAGAATAATATTCATGCACATATGACAGTGGAGATTCCTTCTTAAACCTAAAAATGTGTAAAAAAGTAAAACTTCGTCGAAGGAAAACATGGTACGTAATTATAACTGCGTACCAGGTGTACCGCATCAAAACTTGAAAACTTGGTACGCAGTGGGTAATGCGTACCGGCGTACCAAGTTCAGATGAGCAAACTTGGTACGCAATTGTAAATGCGTACCAAGTTTGCTCATCAGAACTTGGTACGCCGGTACGTTTTTAGCCAAAGCGTACCAGCGTACCAAGTTCTGACGAGCAAACTTGGTACATAATTGTAACTACGTACCAAGTGTACCATATCGGAACTCCTAAACTTGGTACGCATTGATCAAAGCGTACCTGCGTACCAAGTTTTCATGCGGTACACTTAGTACGCATTTACAAATGCGTACCAGGTGTAGTAAGAAGTTTTGGTAAAATAGGTACGAACATATACTCTATATCAAACATATACACACTCTTTTCTTTCTTCATTCGAACTTCAAGCTTTGCTAATAAAGATTCAAAGCTTATACCACTAGTTGGTATAGGAATATACTCTTTCCTACCACCATCATAAATGTTCTCTTTCCAGTATCCTCCATCCGCAACCACTAAAGAAGATGGCCTTACCTGCACTGAGTAAACTTGGTACGCATTAATAAATGCGTACTGCGTACCAAGTATACTTGGTACGTACTGGTAAATACGTACTGCGTACCAGGTAAACTTGGTACGCACCAGTACGCAATTACGAAAACGTACCAACCCTGAACCAGCAAATTCAGTCGCCGGAAATTTACAGCAACATCAGATCTGCAACAAAAAATCGCCGGAAAATTACAATTGAACCACCGTAACACTTTCTAAATGATTCGATCAAGCATAAAACACAGCAAAATCGCAAATTACACCAAAACGTACCAAATCGCACAAAATCATAGCAAAATTGCAGAAGAAAATAACTAAGCAAATTGCAGAAAAAAAAACGAAGCAAGTTGCAGCAAAAATCGCAGGAGAGAGAGACGACGACGACGACGAAGTAACTTGCAGCACAAAATCGAGTACAACGACGACGAAGAAAATCGACTTCAAGTCTTCGACGGCGAGCTGAGGGGCAGCGATTTTGAGATTAGGGGCAGCGTTGGGAGCTGGGTGAAGAAGAAGAGAGAGAGAGAGAAAAAAAAGAGAGAAAGAAACACGTGAGATGAGAGAAGAAGAGAGAGAAAAAAGAGATAAAAAAATAAAAGTGAAAAAGTAGAAAAGAGAGTGTTGTAGGATGAAATAAAGTATAAAAGATAAGGGTATAAATGTCCAAAAAGTAAACATATGACAAAAATTGATAAAATTTGAACTAGTGACCCTTTTTGATATTACATTTCACCTAATGACATATGGGTGCATTTCTTCTTAAAGATTCGCAGAAAAAAAATAAAAATTCACCAAAAAATGTTGTTGGTTGCAAACCAAAAAAAAATTAAAAATTTGATATTTACCACGCAAAATCTTAGTCTGGAATGCGAAACACGAATTTATGAAAAATTGCGTATTTTACGGGCCATTCGGCCTTCTTAAAAAATCATTATTACTTTATGTTATAGAATGATATTAAACCCTTTCTTTTTTCTTTGAGTTGGGATATCAAACCTAATATTTGTATTCTATGTATAGCAAATTAAACCCAAAATTAAGTGGAGAAAATGGTAGCCAGTAGCCCAGTAGTAACCAACGAAAAATTGGATAGAAAATACTAAATTGGGATTTAGGGTTTAAGATTCAACGAACCCCATTTTCAGACTGTTACAAACAATATCGGAGAAGAAAAGAGAAATGGCCATTGCCGCCGCGAGATCCATTTTTCGGTCATCAGCCGCCCGTAGCGCCGCCGCGAGGTTTGCCTCCCGACCAAAATCTGCTCCCTCCGCGTTTGGTCTCCCCTCTCGGACTACGCTCGCTCAACGCGTCTTCCGGTATCTCTACTTCTCTGCATATCTCATTGAATTGTTTTGAACTCGACGGCAGTCTCTCTCTCTCTAATCAACTCTGGTGGATGTATTTTTGAAGGAGTCCTGTTGAGATGAGTGCGTGCGTGGATTCGATGCTGCCGTACCACACAGCCACGGCCTCCGCGCTGATGATGTCGATGCTCACCGTCTCCCGTTGCGGTTTTGGCTGGCTTCCAGAAGGTGAATTTCATTAAATTTGATTTCTGTAGTTTTATTGCTGATTGTTGCCTGAAATTTTGTAACTTTGAAATATTAATTGGTTGATGTTTGAAGGCTGCTTTATTAGTATAAATAAGATAATTCGATTAGCCTGCATAAATGTTAGTTTAACGTAGCTACATCTCTATCATGTTATATGCATCTACAGCAGCTGAAATCAGTGAAGAAAATTGTTGAATTATGAAATTGCTTATGAAATGACAGAATATAATGTGTATTTTGTTGATTCTTCTTCATCCTACTTCACATTGATATAAACGAATGCAAGCGATTGTGGTGTTAGTTTGTCTGTACTCTGTAGTTATATGTTTTCCCATGATGTTGAAACATCAGGAGAAAGTTTAGTCTGGATTGATGTATGTTATCCTTCTGATAGGATAGGGAGTTGTTGCATGATTTCTTTTATAGTCCAATGTAGCTTAGCAGATTATTTGTTAGAGAAGTTTTCATGGATAATTCAAATAGAATGGTGTCATTTTACTTCAATAAACATGCGGAGTTCAAATTATTGAGTATGTGATTGTATGTTGGGATATCATACATATTAATTCAACGTCTTGTGTCCTGTGGTTATTCGACCAACCAAAACACATCTGTACTCTTCTCTTCTGCCTACTCCGTCAAAGAGACAAAATTTGGATTGTGGAGACCCTTCAAATTTTTCATGGTACTTTAGTCCTGCTTGTAAATATTGATCAATTATCACCTAATGTATTAATTATGCTAACTCTGCCATCATCTTTCTCATCAAGCCACATTATAGTAAAATTTCTCACCTTCTGCTTTGTGGTCAAATTCTTACATTTAGTAAATGGTATAGGTTGCCTAACCAATTGGTTTTCAATCTTGATCTAGGTATCTAGCGGTCCTGTAAAGCTCTCTTTTGCTGTCGTCCACAGCTTCGTGTCTCTGGTGAGTTGGTTTTCAATCAACTGTGCCATATCACCTAAAACATTATTGACATCTTTGCACCCTTGTAAGACATAAGTCGGTCTAGCAGTTGTCGTTTCACCTTATATCCTACCCCACCCTCTTCTGCATTAGCTTTCATTCTCATAAATGGTTGCTTGGAATTTGTGAAAACGATAGTAGATTAAATCTCTTTGGGGATCATGTTATATTCATCCAGGAACTTTATTGAAGATCCTGTATTCCGGAAACAGTCCGAAACGAATCAATTACCTGATTTTGATAAAGCAGTGTCTTCTTTATTCTTCCTATTGTAGGCGTTGGCAAGATTAGCTAAAGACGCTGAAGAAAAGAAGAATATTGTAGCTTTGTCTTGCAGAATTTATTTCTCCCTGTTCATCTAAAAATAATACCACTCTTGTAGAACTACTAGTTCAATGATTTTTTCGTTTTGTTGAGTTCTAGCTACGACTTGATGCTTTATGTGCACTAATTCAAATTCTAATATGGATTATTTGTTACATGAAGTTTCTTCCACAGAGTAACTAAAGTTTCGTGCCAGTTAGATAATTTTGAGCTTGCTTGCTAGTTCTGGAATGATCATATTTATATTAGATTCACTCGATTACTATTTAATTATACGGGTCACTACCACGGGAACATTTTGATCAAACAATGAAGATGAGCACTTGCACTTTGTTTAATCAGCCTGCTTGGATGGTTGTGATGACCTTTGCCTTGAGGAGCTATTATGTTTTCTTTCTTAAGAGTAGTTTCTGACATCATGATCTCCTTTCATTGCGAATGCTTACTCGTCTCCTCTTGAAGTTGCAAATATGAGTCGTAGGACTAATGCTGTTCGTCATTGAATTGAATGAGGTCATGTCATAATCTACTGAGTACTTGAAAATATTCTTAAATTATAATCACCTTGCAATTTGAATCTATAGACTGTGATCCTTTTCATCCTTCAAGGCCTTGTGCTAGGGCGTCTATCTGAAAACTGTGCTATTTGCATCGCCTTTCTAGTTTCTACACATTTTGCAATTCGATCATCACCTTAGTGCACAGTAGATGAGTAGTATACATTCCTTTTAGGCACTTTGATTGATTATAAAGCATTTGATCCTTGATCTAGCAGGAGATGATAGCTGAGATTGATACATTCGTCGTTGCTTTCGCCAGGTTAAGATGATCATTGATGCATATGGAAGTTTTCTCAAGCATCTCCACACCATCTATTAAGCTTAAAGAGTTTCTTACTTGTTGGCATCTCTTTTCAAGTTTTGGTGCAGTTTGTCCTGCTCTTTGAATATGAATAATATCACATTTAATTTGGTTGAAATTTTATATATGCAGCATCCTGTGTGGAATTTTATTTTTCATTTTTTATTTTTTCTGTTAAGGTATGGACATATCTATGAAATACAGCTTTTGTAACGACTAGTACCTGAAAGAAGTTCATGGATTCCATGCACTGAAATAGAAATATCTTTTCTTAATGTAAGAATATGCTATCAAGATAACAATTTCTTTTAGTGGATCAAGATAATATTTTCAAGCCTCAATATATAGTTTCATTTCAGTGGGATGAACGTCTTTTTTTTTTTTTTTGTAAATGAATATTTTATTTTCCTTGTCGTTGAAGCCATCTATCTTTTTCAGGTCCATGAAATAAACCTCCAGGCTTTAGCGGATTTCTTCAGTATTTGACTTCTTTTAAGAGTTACTTAGCTCTCTGACGAGCCTTGGTTCAATTCATATCTGGGCCTTATTCATATCTGTATTTTCTGTTTGACCTGTAATCACACAGATTCACCGTTTTAGTTTTGGACCGCAAACGGGCCAAAGCTTTTTTGGGCTTGGATACTTTGTTTTGTCTCGGGCCGAGTCCAATAAGAGATAATAGAAAATAATTCACATCAATGAGCTTATTTGTACTTGACAGAATCCGAATGGGAAATTTAATTTGGATTTAGATCTGAACTATTCATGTTCTAAAATAATAAATTTCAGATTTTAAAAGGATTTAAACAGTTATACATGCACCTATTTTCTTATCACAATTGAAGTTAACTAGAACTTGATGTACTTATATCGTGTCAAACTCAAAGACTCGTTTAGTTAACGAAATTCACTAAATGAGATTTTATCGAGTAGAATTGAGTAGTTCACAAGTAGTTTCACTCATTTACAGTGGTATATGAAGCATCATGTGTTTGTGAAGAAATGGTACTAATAAAATCCCATTGCAAGCAATCCCAATACAAGAAGTTCCATTGCCAATGCTAAGGAAAAAAACAGAGCAAAAAGGCAAAGGAGTTGGAAATATTAGTCTACAACAGGACTTCATTGCAAGTTAAGCTTGCTTTTACCAAAACATCCTTTTAACTTTCTTTGATTCTCTTTCTATAATCATAAAAAACACAGCTTCGAGAAGTTCAGGGATTATTGTACTCTTGCTGAACATCTGCAAATCCCTGTTGTTTCTCATACTCTTCCATTGAATCGAACTCGTACTTCAAATTCTTGTCGTTACCGTTGTAATAGTAGCCCTCCTCATTGTTGTTGTCTTGCCCAACGGGGCTGTAGTTTTCTTGCTCGACACCGTAGTAGTACTTCCCATTGTTTACTAATCTCGTATCACTCATTCCCTGCGGCTCGCTCTTGTGCTCACTAGGGCTATAGCTTTCGTGCTCAGTGTCATAGTAGTACTTACTGTTGTCTACTATTCTTGTATCACTCATTCCTTGTGGCTCATCCGTGTATCCACTCGGGCTATAGTTTTCCTGCTCGGTGTTGTAGTGGTACTTACTGTTGTCTGCTTTTCTCGTATCACTCATTCCCTGTGGTTGGCTCTTGTAGCCTCCGTTGGAATCATACCTGTTGTTCGTGTCGTAATAGCTCTTGTGATTCGACGTCCAGAAGCTGTTGTCGTTGCTGTAAGTGTAGGCTTCTTTGCTGTTGTTTAGCTCCTCAGGATTTTCAGTGGAGACTTCCTCCTCTTCTTCATCGTTGGTATTCTTGCCATAGAGGCCATAATATGATATTTCATCCTCCAATGAGGTCGGGGCAGGAGCCGGGGCTGGGGTGTAATCAGCGCCTAGGGCTATGGGGGCTGGTGTCGGGCTGTCTCTGACTCCTACGGTTGTGGGGGCGCGGGCTGGGGAGGAGCCGGTGTCGATCCACATGGGCGCCAATGCCGGGACACCGCCGATTTGGCTTGATATGGGGGCTGAGGATGGAGTTGGAGATGAGGGCACATCGATTTTGAGATTACTACTACTTGGTATATTGACGAAGTTGTTTGTGGTAAAATGCAAATATTTGGAGAAGAATTTGCTCTCTCTAGCTTGAGTTTGGTAACAAGTAGATAAAATTATGAGAAAGAAACAAGAAAGTTGTTTGCTAAGTGATGCCATTGGCGCCGAGAGAGAGGAGGAGGAGAAATTAAAGTGGTTGTCGATTTAGTTGATGTGAAGATTAAGGCATATATATGTGTAAGAATGAAGCTTCAAATGTTGGTTTCTTTGGCGAAATGTTATGCGGAGATGGAGGAAATTAAAGAATTGTGGGGTATGAAATTATGACATTTTGTAAAGGTTGCATGTGAGACTAATGAATATGTCTAATGCAGTGAGCACCAATCTCTCTCTCTCTCTCTCTCTCTCTCTCTCTCTCTCTCTCTCATCGAGTCCTTTAGTTAAGTTATAAGGGTTTTGGGTAGTTCTGATACACCAATTTGTTAAATTCTTTAAAGCAAAAATTCCATTAATTAAACCAAATAATGAGAAATATATAATATCCCCAACCAGATAGGAAAATCACTTGTCAAATCGGACTAAAAATTTGCAAAGTAAATTGAGCTAAAGAACGGTCCCTAGTATTTGGTTTATTATTCATAACATTTGAATGTATGCTATTTTAATTTGTAAACAATAAGCAATTTAAGGATGATTTATGCAAAATCTGAATTTTATTAGAATTGAAGGAACACCTAAATTGAGTTACTACCATCAATTAACAAGACGATTCTGGAGGAGAAGAACTAGATCAACAAAATCTTGTTTAACATATTTTTAAGACAAAAAGAATGCCCTTCGAAAAATGGAAGACAGTATTAATTATGTTTGGTAAGATCTAGTCAAAAAGCACCTATATTTCTTTTGAAATAGTTAGATACGAGTATGTCTAAAGAGTAATCTCGAAATGGGACACAGCATGAAGTTAAAGCAAAAGGTCAATTATAGCGTCAGCGGTTGAGTTAGTTATTCTGTGTCTTAATTTCTAACCATCAATTTAGTAATTTCTATATTTGGGCCCTAAATGCGACCGGTGATTGCGTTTGCATGAAATTCGGAATTAACTTTTATTCTTTTATATCTTCAACTTAATAAATTTCAAGGAAAACGGCATCACGCTGTAAAGTTAGAACGATCACCTAGGTGGGCAGCAAGTTTTGTTTAAAGGGGTAGTGCACTCCTGAGACTTATTTCATAGACATTTTTATTAATTTAATGCCTTGATTTTAGTATGGAATTTTATAAAATTTATATTAAATAAGTTATTTAATTAATAAATATATCTTTATATGGTGATATATATATATTACTTGACAACAAATAAATAATATACATCAATATTCAAGAGCCAATGAAATCACGTCACCTCATCCCTCAAGCTCATGATGGAACCTAAAGCCTACTCAAATCCTCCCTTCCTACAACATATATAAGAGTCTCCATGCCACTTCAAAAACACACCAAAAAATGAACTTTAAGAGCTTAAGAATTGAAGAGAATTTTTTAAGATTTCTCTCTCAATATTCAAATTGTCCCAGCAAGATTTAAAGCGTTCTTCGTGGGAAGCAACTCATTCTTCGTCGGAATTATCTCAAAACGACGTTTGATTCGGAAATAAGACGAAAGTCCTCATCGTCAACATTTTAAAGGTCAAGCTCAATATTTAATTCGGAAACAAGACGAAAGTCCTCCGCATCAACGATCAAACCCAAAGCTCAAGTCAAAGCCCAACGTTTACTTCAGAAGCAAGATGAAAGTCATCTGTGTCAACATTATCAATCTCCAAGTCTATCAAGTCCAAAGAGGTTAAGGAGGCAAACTTATCCATCAAATCTCAAGGCTACTTAATGATCGTTCGAGGGTCAACTTGAAGAGAAGAATCAGAGCATCAAATAGAGATTGAACTCACATATATTTGAAATCCTTATATTTGTATGCAACTTTGTATTTTGTATTTTGAAGGTGCCAAAATCTGTGAACACAAAATATTGTATTTATTCAATAAACACAAAATTGTATACAAATATAAGAATTTCAAATCAAAATGTATATATGTGGGTTCAATTTCTATTTGATCATCTGATTCTTCTCTTCAAGCAGCCTTTGAGATTGATGGAGAAGTATGTCTCTTTGATCTCCTTGGACTTGATAGTCTTTGGGTTTGATAAGTATGGCTCCTTAATCTCTTTAGACTTTAGTCTTCGAGCTTTATAACATTGACACGAATGACTTTCGTCTTGCTTCCGAAGTAAACGTTGAGCTTAACTTGAGCTTTGAGTTTTATAGTGTTGACTTGAGCTTTGGACTTGATGGCATTGACGTGGAGGACTATCGCCTTGTTTCCGAAGTAAACATTAAGCTTTGAGCTATATAACGCCGATTTGAGATTATTCCGACGAAGAGATAATTCTGACGAAGAACGCGTTGATTCCTATTAAGAACGGCTTGAATCTCGTCGGGACACCTTAAATGTTAGGAGATAAATTTTAGAAAATTTGTTTCTTCAGTTCTTAAGCTCATGAAGATGATTTTTTGTGTGAATTTGGGGTGGTATGGAGACCCCTATTTATAGTTGTAGAAAGAGAGAATTGGAATGGACTTTGGACTCCATCATGAGCTCAAGGGATGAGGTGACACGATTTCATTGACTCTTGAATATTGATATATATATATATACTCCCTCCGTTCATCAAAACCTGTCCACTTTTGAACAGTAACCATGTTCACCAAAACATGTCCACTTTACCTTTTCGTACTACACTACCCTCTCTACTTTCCAAATATTACTACCCTTTGCCATTAAGGACCCCACCTCACATCAACTTTATTCCTACCTTTTTATCATCCCAACAACTTTATTCTTACTTTTTGGTCAATACCACCTCTTTTTTGTCAATACCACTATTTTTTTGTCATTATCTACTACCCCTACTTTCTAACTTTTACCCTACTAACTTTCACTTTATCAACTTTCTTAAACTCCGTGTCCAGAACAAAGTGGACAACTTTTGACGAACGGAGGGAGTATCATTTACTTGTTGACAAAGTAAGAGATATTTATCACCATATAAAGACATACTCCCTCCGGTCACGAAATGATGCACCATTTGTTGTCCAGCACAGAGATTAAGAAAAATCTGATAAAGTTATTTTGAGTGGGGTAAAAGTTAGAAAGTAGGATTAGTGAGATAATGACAAAAAACAGTGGTAATGACAAAAAAGAGGTGGTATTGACAAAAAAGTAAGAATAAAGTTGTTGGGATGACAAAAAAGTAGAAATAAACTTGATGTAAGGTGGGGTCAACAATGACAAGGGGTAGTAATTTTAATAAAGTAACGAAGGTATGTTGGTAAAAATAATTAAACAATGTATCATTTGGTGAACACAAATAAAGGATGAAACAATGCATCATTTCGTGAACGGAGGGATTATTTATTAATTAAATAACTTATTTAATATGAATTTTATAAGATTCCATAATAAAATAAAGTTATTAAAATTAATATACATATGATTTTTCTGGGGCTTACAATGTTTAATCACCACTAACGCCTCTGTAAGTTGAGTCTATCACATATGTACTTGAAAAATGTAGTTTATATGTCGTGTGTGATTTATAGGCTACTACATAAAAATGAGAATATAGCTAGTGCACACCAAAAATAACAGTTGTGGATTCCTACGAATTTAAAAAAATAAAAAAAAAACAATCACCGCATTGAATTTGCCACAAGTTTTAAAATTAGGCATTTCTCTCTCTTAAAAATAAACCAAAAAATATATACGATCACTCAACCTAAATAGTGAGCAATAAAGGTTCAATTCTTAATTTCTCCTACGGTAATTTCCCATCTCAAAGTGGAAAAATAAAAAAGACAAACACTTTGATCGTTGAGCTAAGGTAATTTAGAAAAGGAAAATTTGATTTGGACGCACTGTGGTGGGCCACACGCATTAAAAAAGGAAAGTTAACCGTAAAAATGAAAAGAATCATATTTTCTTTAGCATTTATGATTCTTCAATTAATATATATTTTCTTTTTTAACCTCTAAATTACATTTTTTAGCTTGTGTAACTGATTATAGTGTGTCTAAATAGCATTATTGGTAAAGGGAAATTATATAGAATATAATAGTGACCTAATCTTTACGCCTTTCCACAATGTAGCTTTTCTGGGCTTGAAATGAAAAATTAAGCCCTTACATATGTATCAAAATCATGTACGTTTATCAGATAATTTTGAACTATCGGTTATCCGATTTTATTCTTTGAGAGTTAAGTTAGTTGATGCTAAATTTACTTAGTTGATACAATTGATAGATTATTGATGAGACCAAATTTTGTATGATTTTCGAGTCTTATTTTAGGTTTCGATCGAGTTGTTTTGTGTAATTTTGTTTGTCCTTAGTGTCTGGGAGGACACATTGTGAAGGCATGGATGTATAGGGCAAATCATGACAAAACTGGTCAGAAAATGGCAAGAAATGACCAAATTCTGCAAAAGACATTTTGGGCGTAGATATGGGCAAGGAAATGATGCTCGCAGCTTGGCCAAGGACGCAGACATTCAGAACTAAAATTGCTCGCTTCACAACTTGACCAAATCAAGTACCGTGCGAGATCAAGTCATTTGGGCAAGAAGAGATGTAAAAAGGTCAAGACGTAAGGCAAAGCACAAAAGAGAGACAGGAGTACACGTCTTGGGCATGGAGGTCTGCGACAATCCAGCTTATAGAGAAAGAGTGCGGAGCAAGAAAAAGATTAACTTACAAGGGAAGAGTGCGGACCAAGTAAGAGATCAACCTTATCCAAGTAGCCAACAAGGAAGGAATTATTTCCATCTTTATCCATGAGGATTCGTCCAAATCAAATCTGCTAAATAAGGAAAGCCTCTTGGTCAACAGAAATTGCTAGAAGGATTGACAGCTGGCAGACAGCTCGCCCAAACCTAGTTGCTATCAACTTACCCAATGGGCTGAGCCTCCAAGACCCACGAATTTCACCTCTATAAATAATCCTAGATAGCAAACCATATGTATCATCTTCTTTATCTTTGAATCTTTTGAATATCTTATCATCCTTAGATTAGGGTTTTCTTTATTTTGTTCGAGAGTTTGCCCTTTCGGGGGCAAACTAACTTTTGTACTTTGTTGTCCGCGATAATGGTGTCGTCTGGATTTATTTTAATTCAAGTTTTTTTTTTCCTATTTCGTTCTTTCTTTTCTTGTTCTTTACTTTATGCCTAGGTAGTTAAACAAATCTGCATTTGGGCAAGATGACACTGCATATGCATTAAATCGTGGTGTTGATTTGGGCAAGGAAAAGCTATATATATGTGTGTTCCCGAAGCGTTAGGCAATGATTTCAAAGCAGTCTGTTTGTGCCAAGAGTTCATGTGGCCAGTGGGCAATTGGAGGACGACAGATTCCTTAAAAGGGAGGTAGCTTACCAACAGGGACCGGGAGAGGTTTGCCTCATGCTCCTTGAGAGCGGTAAATCTCAGGTTGAACTTGGGCGGAGTCGAACGAAGTACGCTGACGCTGGTGTAAAGTCGGAGCGGGATCCCCGTATCTCATAAGGCCGGAACGGATTTGTCTAGTGTCCAAAGCTGTCTGTCCATACTACACCCTTTTTGTAGGATCCTCGAGAGGTGGGTTGAACAGGTAAGGAGAATTGCTTTGAGATTCCACTCAATTCTCAGAAGTAAGGACGAGCTGGGCAGATCGTGGCTGTGGGCGTGACAACGTGACAGTAGGACCACGACGCGTTTTGCCTATAACCGTTGATATACATACGTACCATATTTCCTTGCATCGATGAAGACGTCTTGTTTATGCAATCGACTCAACACCTAAATCCAGGTTTGTCTTTATCTTTTATTTATGTCTTAGTTTAGATTTATTTTTCCTGTTTGCCCAAGATGAGTCTGTTCAGAACCCAAAATCTCTGGATGACCCGTGACCAAAGAGAAAGCTATACCAACTCCTCATGGGATTGATCTTATACTTGCTGCTAGCTGATCCTGGTAGTGGGAAATAGGAAAATTATAGATGTATTTTGTATGTGACTAAATGACGGTCGCGTCAAAATTGGCGCCGTTGCCGGGGAGTTGTGTTTCCAGTAGTTTTCTCTTTTGTTCGCTTGTTTAGTCCTTTTTGTGCGTGTTCCGAACTAACCATGCAGGAAAACTTCGTGAGTGACTTTGGGATCGGAGGACAAATGCACAGTGACCAAGGTGCACTTGTAAAGAGGGCAAGACAAGTGGACAGGAGCCCATCTACAAGTTAAAGGACAAGTCTAGCCTAGTCTGGGCATGACACGGAATGAACGAGCGGAGTTTCACGAGCTCCAAGATCCAGTCGACGACTAAAATATGGACGTCATGCCCGCGATGTAAACTAAGGCGCTTGCCAGGAGGCAGCCTGGTATCTATCCTTTTTATTTTTTTTTTCTTTTTATTTTTTGTT
Source organism: Schizonepeta tenuifolia (assembly GCA_029490685.1). Classification (NCBI taxonomy): domain Eukaryota; kingdom Viridiplantae; phylum Streptophyta; class Magnoliopsida; order Lamiales; family Lamiaceae; genus Schizonepeta; species Schizonepeta tenuifolia. The sequence continues at coordinate 111,472,166 of CM055956.1, forward strand.
TAAACCCTAGACTAGGTAGTATTTTTGTAGGAGGTAGGGTTTGTTCATGACGTGCAGGAGCTAGGGCACAGAAGCAACAATGGAAAGGCATTCTGTAGCGAGGTCATGACCAGGCTACCACTAAGACCATCTTTCCCCAAACTTTGTTACGGGGCAAGATGAGTCTGAAATCCCTGAGTTGAAAGGCACTTACGTTTACCAGCTTGGACGAGTTAGAGAAAGATGTTGTCGCACACAACGAGATGTTGCTGAGGATGTCCCTTGCCCGAGCCGAAGAACATGAAGCTGCTCAATGAGTTACCATGTAACGCCCCAATTTTCAAAAATAAAAGGAAATGTTATCTTTCAACAACATGAAAATAATAAAACTTTTACAACGGAAGACTATATAAATGACATTTAAATAAAGCTCATTTTGACTCTTTGACCATCACCACTCGCTCCGCCGCACATCCCCGAGCCCTCTCCTGAAAAAATTAAAAGTTTTGGGGTGAGTACTTTAGACTTAGTGGGGTGCATTTATCCATATTATATAATTCGTAACAATAATAAAACATGGAAACACTCGCATATAAAATAACATCGTAACCCGAAGGCCATAACCTCGTAACCTCGAATAGCCCGTAGACTGAACCTCGAATAGCCCGTAGGCTTTAACCTCGTGATATCCTGTAGTCCGAAGACTAAAACTCGCCTAATCATGTAGTCCGAAGACTAAAACTCGCCTAATCATGTAGCCCGAGGGTTATGCCTGCACATCACACGTATACATTGTGAAAAACATATAATAAGAATAAATGATAAAAACAACTTTAAAACCCCACCTTAACTTTCTCGACCCGACAGACGAAAACTGCAAATTAATTAATCAAGTCTTGCGCGTCAATCCTAATAATAATTATGAAATATCAATATGCATGATTTAATAAATGAAAAGAAATCAACGAATTAAACCTTAATGAAAACTTAGAAAATTCATTACTTCCTATTTATCTTAATGTGGTTTAAAACCTTATATCTAATTCATGCAGATGCCCACAATAAATCTGTACAAAAAAGAATTATATAATATGTAAATAATCTATATTGATACAAGCTAGAAAACAACACAGTCCACGATTAAAACTTAACTTTATTTACTAATCCTCATACTATTTTATATTTACTTTCGCATAGGCTTAATTAATCAAGTAAGAGAAAACAAAATGACCACAACTAATTATTGAATATAAAACACACAGAACGAAAACATGCTAATCATTATTTACCAACAGTTTAAACAATGCAAACTTATTTATACACAAAAATAATCAAAATGTATTTATAAATCTCAAATCTACATCTACCACAACATGCTTACATGTATAATATCACATATAAATATGATAAAACTAGGATGCCATATTATTACTTTGCTTACGAAATTCTTAATATATATATATATATATATATATATATATATATATATATATATATATTACTATACCATATATACTGATATATAAATTCATGGCCTTAGTCTTAGAACTTCTAAGTAAAAATAATCTGACAGCTTTTTCATTAAAAAAAAAATTCAGAGAAACAACATGCAACACATATGCACTGTCACACACACTTACCTTATACAATAAACAATAGTATTAATTAATTAACATACTAAAATATACACACATGCATAAGCATACTAAGCAGAAAATAAAGGCAAAGAAAAATGTGGTACCTCTATACTCAAGATATGGAATTATTTCTCAAAAGGAACGAGTTCGAGGTGTGTGAAAATAAAAGAGCAGATAAAGTATATATATATATACAACTATTTAAGATAGAAAAAATAACTATGAAATTTAATAACTTTTTCTCCAAGCAAATCTAAAACTAAGAGAAATAATAATTAAAATATTAATTCTCATATACTAAACAAATCTTAGATATCCTATTTATTTTATACGGTAAATAAGAGGGATTTTTTTTTAATAAATAACACACTTAATCATTAAACCAAATCTTTCAGCCATATAAATAAATAAATGTCATGTCATGTTCATGCTCGTGAATTATTTCTAGGCGCGACTTATAGACTCAAATAATTAATTGTATAAAATTATAAAATAAATCTTTTAAAAAAATAATAATAATTTTCGGGTCGTTACATATCATGATGAAGAAGGAAATCCCTTCTACAAGCCGCCAACGAGGGCACAATATTCCTGAAAAGACTTTCTCTCCAGTTCATCCGGGGGAGGTAGACCATACATCTGTCATGCCCGTGTAAAGAAGGATCGATACAATCCTTAAGAGCTTGACCAGATTGGACGAAGAAGTTGTTGCTGCATGAAAGAAGACCTTCTAAGCCATTCACAATGCCCAAACTGCCCATGTTGAACACACCAAATTCAGGTGCCATACTGGACCTCCTTCATAATTGTTTCCTCTCAGATTTTTGTTAGTTTTAGGTTTTTTGTTTTGAGTCTTTTGTTGAGTTGGTCCTTTGATCTACCCACTTTACCGAAAGTAAAGTGTGTGGGTGAGAGGACCATTTTTATCTTGTTTGTCTTTTATTTATTTCTTTGAGTTCGTTGTTGGTTTGCCCTTATCTCCACTGACTTTTCCCAAGGCAAAGTGTGTAGGCATGGGGGTTGACATTGTTTTGTTGTTGAGCCTGTACCTCTCGCCCACTTTGCCGAAAGTAAAGTGTATGGGAGGAACGTCTTTTTGTGTGTATAGGTTGGCATGCTTAGGATAATATGATGATGTCGAACGTAATCTAATTTTGAGTTATATGATGTAAGCATGTTTGTATTTCAGTTTAAGCATGATCGTATGTGAATAGGGACGACGAATGAATATTTGAGCATTTCTCTGTGAGGTTTTGAGCCTATACTGCATATCTTGACCAAGCAGTTTTCTTTCTTGTGTGTTATTTAATGTGTTCATTTGGAAGTCACCTAGAACTTGCCTGCTTACTATTTGAAATCTATTTGACTTAGGTTAAAAAGAACTTAGATGAATTATGCATTTCTTTCATAAGCCCAAACTGAGCCAAATAGCCTACCCGATGAAATTTTCCCTTGTCAAGCCCCTTTGAGCTTTAAAGTTTTTTGATCATATATGCACCCTAAACACTATTACGTACCCGGTCAATAAGGACTTAGGAGTAGAAAACATAAAAAGGGAGAAGGAGAAAAATAGAAAGGTTTGAAAAAGAAGAATTGGGCAAGACATCTGCACTAAGGGCAGATACTGCCTAACCCAAGGAGTGTTAGAAATAATTAAGGACTTAAAAAAAGGAAATAAAAAAAAGAGAGAAAAAAAGAAAAAAAAAGTCATAGGTTTAATTTTGTGCGAAGACCCGTATGCAAAGGTAAGGAGATCAGAAGAGATGGGCAATGAATCGCCCAACCAGGGGCAATGTATTGCCCAACCACCAGTCCAAAAGGAGATGGGCAACGAATCGCCCAAGCAGCAGCGATGTATCGCCCAATCCCAAGTTCTTAAGACCTTAGCCTCGTTCCATAATTTCCTACCCATGTTTAAAGCTAAGTTATAATCCAAAAAAGACCTAAAGATGAGTGCTTTAAATCTAGTCTACAAGATGAAGAGTTTAGAAGGCAGACAAGCCTATGGTGTGGCCAAGAATGATATGTCCCGAGCGTATACACTAGTCTAAACACAAGAGTGAGAGTGTTGGTAAGGAATAACCTTGAAAATGCTCGAATGTTTATTTTTAACCTATTTGATGATTGTATGGACTGATTTATTTGCCAAACATTGTGTGTGAATTTTATTATACTCACGTTCATCTGTTACACCTTTACCTAGTTGTTTGAGTCTTTTCTTTTCTTTCTTTCTTTTTGGTCAAGTTGTACTTACATGCTTGAGGACAAGCATGATTCAAGTGTGTGGGCATGATGAGACCAAATTTTGTATGATTTTTTAGTCTTATTTTAGGTTTAGATCAAGTTGTTTTGTATAGTTTTGTTTGTCTTTAGTGTCTAGGAGGACACATTGTGAAGGCAGGAACGTACAGGGCAAACCGTGACAAAACTGGGTAGAAAAGGGCATGAAATGACCAAATTCTGCAAAAGACATTTTGGGCGTAGATATGAAGCACTTTGGACAAGGAAATGATGCTCGCAGCTTGGCCAAGGAAGCAGACATTCAAAACTAAAGTTGCTCGCTTCACAACTTGACCAAATCAAGTACCGTACGAGATCAAGTCATTTAGGCAAGAAGAGATGTAAAAAGGCCAAGGCGTAAGGCAAAGCACAGAAGAGAGGCAGGAGTACACGTCTTGGGCATGGACAATCCAGCTTATAGAGAAAGAGTGCGGAGCAAGAAAGAGATTAACTTACAAGGGAAGAGTGCGGACCAAGTAAGAGATCAGGAATGAATTATTTCCATCTTTATCCATGAAGATTCGTTCAAATCAAATCTGCTAAATAAGGAAAGTCTCTTGGTCAACAGAAACTGCTAGAAGGATTGACAACTGGCAGACAGGTCGCTCAAACCTAGCTGTTATCAACTTACCTAATGGGCTGAGCCTCCAAGACCGACGAATTTCACCTCTATAAATACTCCTAGATAGCAAGCCATATGTATCATCTTCTTTATCTTTGAATCTTTTGAATATCTTATCTTCCTTAGTCTAGGGGTTTCTTTATTTTGTTCGAGAGTTTGCTCCTTCGGGGGCAAACTAACTTTTATACTTTGTTGCCGGCGAAGTTGGTGTCGTCTGAATTTATTTTAATTCAAGTTCTTTTCCTATTTCATTCTTTCTTTTCTTGTTCTTTACTTTATGCCTAGGTAGTTATACAAATCTGCGTTTGGCTAATATGATATTGCATATACATTAAATCGTGATGTTGATTTAGGCAAGGGGAAAGCTATATATATGTGTGTTCCCGAAGCGTTAGGCAATGATTTCAAAGCAGTCTGTTTGTGCCAAGAGTTCATGTGGTCAGTGGGCAAATGGAGGGCGGTAGATTCCTTAAAAGGGAGGTAGCTTAGACCAACAGGGACCGGGAGAGGTTTGCCTCACGCTCCTTGAGAGCAGCAAATCTCAGGTTGAACTTCGGCGGAGTTGAATGAAGTACGCTGACGCTGGTGTGAAGTCGGAGCGGGATCTTCGTATCTCATAGGGCCGGAACGGGTTCGTCTAGTGCCCATAGCTGCTTGTCAATACTACACCCCTTTTGTAGGATCCTCGGGTGGTGGGTTGGGCAGGTAAGGAGGATTGTTTAGGGATTCCACTCAATTCTCAGAAGTAAGGACGAGTTGGGTAGATCGTGGATGTGGGCGTGACAACGTGACAGTAGGACCATGACGTTGTTTGCCTATAACCGTTGACATACATACGTATCATATATTCTTGCATTGATGAAGACGTCTTGTTTATGCAATCGACTCAACACCTAAATCCAAGTTTGTCTTTATCTTTTATTTATGTCTTAATTTAGATTTATTTTTCCTGTTTGGCCAAAATGAGTCTGTGCAGAACCCAAAACCTTTGGATGACCCGTGACCAAAGAGAAAGCTACACAAACTCCTCGTGGAATCGACCCTATACTTGCTACCAGCTGATCCTGGTAGTGGGAAATAGAAAAATTATAGATGTATTTTGTACATGACTAAACGACGGTCGCGTCAATTATCAAATCCTAAATGAACGTGCACTTTTAAATTTACTCTCAGTAGTGAAGTGGGTGAACTTTATATCTGAATTTAGATTCCACAAAAATCTTTTAGATAAAACTCTTGGCAAGTGAGAGTTACGTGATGCGGGCTGTCAATATTAGGCCAAACTTTGCATCAAAATCAAGGCTAAGAGAAAAAGATTGTCCAAATTATTTAAACTTCAACAACCTTGTATACTCGAATAAGCTTTACCGCCCTTCCATTGATACTCTGAGTTGACACATGATAAAGATTTATATACTCAATTATAGTTCTCTCGGAAGCTTAGCTTTAGTTTTAGCTGAAAGGCTTTCTTCCTCTTCTTTGGAATTAGTACACGTTAGGAATGAGAGATCTAACACGGAACACGAACAAAATTAATTTGGATTTATTTTCAGTAAATTTTGAAATTCTCAAAGAATCATTTTCAATCGATATGTGACGTCCTGACTACCGCAACCAAATGAATCCTCCTCACTTACCCAAGGACTGGATCGATGCCCTTTATCATTCCTCCGTGTAATACTATCGAATAAAGTTGCTAGTAAACGAAATGCAACTGTCCTTGTTGGGACAAAAAACAATTAATGAAGAGGCAATTTAAATTTACGTAGAGATTAGGTTTGGTAAATTATAATTATGGGCGCAATAAAGTAATTGTTTTACTAAAGAGAAAAAGAAACGCGTATAAGTGGAGTTAAGACTCTGTTTCTGACTTTCTCTCTCTTTGAGATTGAGACATTTCTGCTATTTACAAATGGGCTTTAAATAAATATCATAGCTAATTTAATTGGGCTGGATGTATAAATTTTTCTAAATGGGCTTAAAATTCAGTGATATCTAGATCACTGAGTTACCGCTTCAAAAAGTGTACTAGTAGTAAATAAACTAATGAGTCACACTCACGTGCAGATCGATCACCTCAAGTTGCATCTTATATTTTATATTTTAATTATTTTTATTTTTTTAATTAATATTTACAAGAAACTTGATAAATCTAGGGTTTGCAAGAGTAGCCAAAAATAATAGTAATGCGATGACACAAGGATTTACGTGGTTCGATCAATGTGATCTACGTCCACGGGAGAGAATATCCGGCTTTTATTGCTTGAGAGTACAATGAGTATTCGAACATATTTACACCCCTAATCTAACATCTATATATAGGCCTTAAATTGAGCCCTAATCCTACTAGGATTCCTCATACATATCCGAATTTCCTTCATAATAAGATTCCTTCTTCTCCAAGGTAAGGTTTCGTTAGTTGGTCTTCTAGGCAGCTAGTAATTCGTCTGGGCCGAGCTCAATGTACAGGCCCAATTAGGTTGGGCCTCGGATCAGGCCCAAGATGAGGCCGGTCCTATCACATCCCCCCCCCCCCCAAAAAAAAAGAGAGGAAATAAGACATGAGAGGTACAGTCAGGTCGAAGTTCCGAGTTGAACAATCGCGCAAGTCAGCTTTGTCACGGCCTGATTCAGCGGGCTCACCATCCGAGCTCGAGTTGCAGGTGGCTAAATTCCAAGTTAAGTTATTTGAATGGTCTCATTCGGAACGGGTCCAGAAGCAGGCGGATTCAAATGGAGGGAAAGTTTGGGGGCTTTTTGAAAATCTTTTCGAGAGGCGGTTCAGATACCGAAAAAGCTGCCACGTTCACACGTGTGTGACGTTCAGCGGCGGGATTCAAGTATTCATTACGGGACTTCACTTGACACTTCATTTCACATTCACTATTACAACAAAAGGATTCGTTTCCAGAAAATCCGCTTCTTCCCCAATTTTCGCTCCAGAGATTTCCATCGAGCCGTACCGCCGTGCCGCCGGTTTCACGTTTGGTCTTTTGTTACATCTGCGAACCGTTCGTCCGACCGTCTATATCAATTAACAAGTAAGTATGGCTTCCCATTCTCGCGACTCTCAATCTAGTAGCGATAGCGAATGTCCTCCGGCCGATTCTACCGACGGAAGGGTTAATTTTAGAATTTTTTCATTAGGATCCCCCACCCCTACTGTTGAGGCTCTAGTTGTTCCCCGCCGCGTGGAGAGGAAGGTAGCCGAATATTCTTCAATCCTAGGCGAGTCTAGGATAAAATTTCTTGCCCAGTCCTATAATTTCCCCCCAGATGTTGAACTTATAGAACCTCGTCCGGAGGATAGGGCATGCTCGCCCCCTATGGGGTTTGTCACGATTTACGAGGACAGCCTGCACTCCTGCCTTCGTCTACCCTTTCCTGCGCCTTTTGCCGAGCTTCAAAGGAGGCTTGGTTTTGCCTTGGGGTAGATAACACCGAACGCTTTTAGGTAGTTTGCCGACCTAGGCGTAGCGGCCATCCGCCACAACTACCCACTATCTGCCGAGCTCATCCACGAGTTCTTCGCCTTCAAAGCATCTGCGGGCTGGTACTATGCCACTGCTCGCACTGAGTTTAAAGGGAGAACTCAGAACAAGGTGGAGAAATGGCATAGGAAATTCTTTTTTTGTCGGCATGATAGCGTAGTCGACCTGATGTGGAGGTTGGGCAAGCCTCGCGCTTGGGTGACAGACGAGGTGGATGAGGGTTTGGAGAGTATTGCGAGGGCGATAGCGAGTTGTGGCCCGTTCGAGGAGAGCTACAACGAAGACTCGCTAGCTGAAGCGGGGTTAAGCCAGTTTGAGCCCCAAAGTATGGTGGATCCCGCAACGGGTGAGGCCCCGCTAGTGCTGTTAGGATTGTTTTGTTTGTTGATCCGTTGCCTAACCCCTTTACTTGCCTTGCATTTGCAGTGAAGTTTGGGAAGATACATGGAGCTGATGCTAAGGCCGCGGCTTGCGGGGGCAAGAGGCCGAGGTCGTCCGGACGATCTGCGTCGTCTGACCAGGGCCAGCTCGGAGGATCCTCCGACTTGGGTCGGCGAACCGAGGTGACAGGGCCTGCTGCGACGAATGTTCTCTCTCCTTCTGGCAGTCCCCCTCTTAAAAAATCTAAGGTCGGCATGGAGATTGTCGACATCTCGGGTGGGGAGGCGAGCCCGGTTGCTCCTCCAGCCCGACTAGGGGATTTGCCTTTTCCCGAGGTGAAGATTTATTGTTTTCGTTAGCTTTCTGTAATTCTTGCTTATGTGTAGCTAACTGCATTCCTTCTCGCAGGGCATTGATATGTTCATGGAATGGCTAAAGAGTGGCGTCGGGGAGATGTCAGCGAGGCACGAGGACGAGAAAAGCCAGTACTCCGAGAAGCTGATGTCGACCACGGCCAAGCTGAAGAAGGCTGAGGGGGAGTTGGCCAAGTCCCGGGAGGAGGTGAAGACCATCAAGTCCGAGCTGGCCGCTCAGCTCGCGAAGGCCGAGACGGAGGCTGAGGAAGCTCAAAAAAGGTTTGAGGCCGAGCTGAGTGCAGCCAAGGACAGGGAGGCCGAGCTGGCGGCTTGTCAAGGCGAGATCCTGCGGGCCTATACAAAGAGGCTTCTATTGTCGGAGAGTTTCTCCGGCCTAGCCAATGATTTGGCTGGGCTTATCAATGGAAACTACGCCCTGAGTGCTTTGGAGGAGGCCGCTAGGGACTTTCTCGACATGGACGTTTCCAAGTATGGTTTCAAGCGCTTAGAGGATGAGGCTCTCTGATGGTCCCGAAACGAGTTACTGGTGTATGGGGGGGGGGGGGGAATACACCAGTTAGGATTTAAAAACTTAAACCTGAAAAATCACTTCAACTGAGTAAAAGATGACTCAGTTGGAATTTCACAGCTGAGTAAGCGACCTCAGCTGGAAGAGTGAGGCTGTGCGGAATGTGGTGGAAAAATAAACTCGTTAAAAGCAACTCACGCAAAACAGCTCGGTTGGTCAAGAACCAAAACAGCTCGGTTGAAAATGTGCAAATGCGGTTTGTATGTTGGTTAAATTGATCAGATAAATATCCAAAAGCAAATGAATAAAAACAAACACAGACACACAGGATTTAACGTGGTTCGGAGATAATCCTCCTACGTCCACGGGGAGATGTGAATCCACACACCTCAGTCCAAGTTCTTCTGGACAGAACCACTCAGCTTACGCGAGCTGAGCAACCGTTAAGGATAAGTTTGCGGGTACTTATCGACCTTACAGCTTAGTTTCCGGGCACTAAACAGCCTATGTCAAGTTTGCGGGTACTTGACGACCTGACTACTCAATTGCAGGAAGAGTAAGATCCTAGCACACTTTTTAGGGTGTGAGAGTGGGTGGGATTTCCAACTATAGCTCGATCACGAATGAGAGCTGGATCTAAGGCTTGAATGAATAAATACTCAAACTGAGATCAAAGACAGATTTTCACTCTATGAACTCTCAGCTACTAATGTTCTATCACACTTGAACTCTCAGCTGCTGATGTTCTTAGAATAGGATTTTAGCAGATTTTTCTTTCGCTTGATTCTCTTGTGATTGCACTTTTCTCTCTTGCTTCCGTCTGTCTCGTGTGTATCTCTCGAATGAGAGAATGCCTCTATTTATAGGCAGAGAGAATCAACTAGCCGTTGGAGGAGCATTTGATCTCTGATCGTTTGATAGCGATGGCTTGTCTCTCATCTCTGCAGACTTTCCCGATATGGCATCTGTGCTCTTCTGCATTTCATCTGAGACAGCCTTGTGTTGGGCCAGATGGGGTAATGACTGAACGGTCAAACCCTCATGTGACTTCCTTTTGAAATTCAAATCTTAACCTTTCTGACAGTCAACCTCGGTTCGTCGATTGAAAGTCTTGATCTTCAGCTGATGTTCTGAACTGTTGGACTCTCAGCTGTCTTTGAACTTCAGGCAGTTGATCTTCTTGTTCGAGTTCTACAACTGAGGTTCTGAAACTGAACACTCGGTTGTCTTCCTTGTATTTACTCAGTTGGGTTTGAACCCTCAGATGACTTTCCTTTTCATCTGATGTTCTCTTCCTTTCCACTGTTTCTCATCTGATGAACGCTCAGTTGGTTTCCTTCACAACTGATGTTCTGAAGACTTCCCCCTCATTCCATCTGAACATATGAACTCTCCCTCTCAGTTGTCCTTCATCATAACTGATGTTCTGTCTGAGTGATGCCTTGTTGCCATCTTTAGCTGGAGACCTGTAAAGATAAAATCTTAACTTTGCTCAAACAGCGAGCCTAATTTCTAACATTAGGTTCTGGCAACATCTACTAGGTTTGGGTCAGTCGGTTTTGGAATTCATCAAAACTCATACTAATAAATTTCCCAACAATTTCCCCCTTTTTGATGATGCCAAAACCACTTATAACTTTAAACCACTATTGATCTAAAACTCACTAACTTATCTACAATCTCAGCTGAAATTCTAGACAGTCTATAAGATGAAACATCAAAGGGTTAGTGCAGATATAACATGATATTGAAAGACTTTGTGATTCAGAGCTTGGACAATGAGGAATTGTTCATCAAGGTGAATCGTATTATATACTTTGAAGTTTTTGTTACAACTGAAGGTTACAAGGTTAAGCATAAAACAGATAAAGATAAAACAGTTGCTTCAAAAACTACAACATCCAAAAATTTCATCAGCTCAAAAACTTTGACAGCTCAAAAATACTGTTGACCGTACTTGCTGAAGATTCGGTCAAAAATCTCTTTCTTCGCAGCTGACTCGATCCCAGTGTTGACACCATGTTCCTTGCAGACTTGTCTCGCCTCAGCCATGATCGCGTTTCTGTTTGGCGTGCTCGTGCCTTTGATCATCTGAGGACGGTATATGCACTTCTTTGGAACTGGAACGGTGTTGGGATCGAGCTGAGCATTCAGCATAGCTCGCTTGAACTGACTAAACATTCCAGGGTCTCCAGATCTGAGTTCCCACAGGACTTCCTTGAAGGCTTGCCTTGGGTCTTCAGTCGAGTAGACTTTCCTGTAGTAAAAGTCATTGATGAATTCATGCTTGAACTGCTCCCAGTCATCGTTCCACTCAGCATTCATCCACTTGTCAACATGTGGGTACCGAGACGGGAGCGGAGCGTTCTTCTGCAGTTGGCGCGTCGACTTCCTAGCCTCAGCCTTCATCTGGTGCTTGTTGATTCTTCGCACACTCCGGCTGGCTTTATTCCTGTCGACGTTCTTCTCTACCTTGGCGAGCTCCTTCTCGAACTTGGCCACCTTCTTGGCCTGATCGGCAGCGAACTTCTTGATCCAGAAGGGATTTAAGTACTTCTCCTTTGACTCTCCCATAGCTTTGGCAGCTTCGATACAGTCTTCAACAGATATTCCTCCGTCAAGTTCTGCTTCGAGCTCGGCCGTAAGCTCGGCTACGAGGTCGTGGGAGACTTCCAGTTCGGGCTGCGATCCTTCAGCTTCAGCTCCTTCAGCTGGCACTCCTTCCCCTTCAGCTTGCTGGAGAACAGCTTTCCCTCATCCAGCAACAGCTGCTGGCTCCTTGTCTTCCCCAGCTGCTGGCTCCTTATCTTCCCTCTTTTTGGCATCATCCAAAAGGGTGGCTACAGTGCCATCCAGGGAGGTCAACTTGGCTTCAGCCTGTTGAACTCGGGAAAATAGCTCGTCAACAGCATCCTTCTCAGCTACCCTCTTGGCCAACTCCAAGTCTTGGCGCTCCTGCTCAGCTCGCTGCACAGCTGCAAAGGTCGCAGAGACCTCTTTGTGGAGGGAGACGAACTCAGCTCGGAAAGAGGCGAACTGAGACATCCACTCCTGGTCCTGAGTCTGCTGGGACTTTGCGAGGTCAGATTCAGCAACGGTCTTGAACACGTTGAAATCCGAGCTGAGGCTCTAAACGGCCTTCCTTAGAGCCGAGACCTCCGAGCTGGAAGAAGTGGAGAGGTCTTCGAACTTGTGCTGCAGAGAAGAGGAGAGGTGTTCTAGCTGATTTTTCAAGCTGGCATTTTCTGCCATCAGCTGTTGCATCCTGTCAGCTTCCTCCACCTTGCTCAGCTGGATCTTGGACATCATCTCCTGCCTCAGCTGGTTGACCTTCTCCGAAATCAGCTCGCAGATGGCGTCGGTTGAGAGAGCTGGCTGATCGGAGGGTCCGGGCAAAAGCTGTGGTTGTGGTTGGGCAGCAGGCTCCGAGACAACCATGGCAGAGTGGCTGGCGGGGTAGGCCTTGAGCTTGTCTTCTTCTCTCTTGGCCGCCTCATCAGCTGCGTCGACGTCGTCCATGCAGGAGGCATTTTTGGCTAGCATCTCGTCAAGAAACTGAACAGCTCCAGGATTGTTGCACAGTTCCCTGGTGTCTGTCCCTTCTTGGATGCTCTTGTCCAGACGTCGTCGTAGCACAGCAACCTTCTGGTTGTAGGCTACCTCCATGTTTTGGTAGTCAAAGTATTCCCTTAGGTTGGACTCTTCGACCTTCAACTTGTCCCAACCATGGATCCTGAGGGTTTCCTCCTTGACGTACCAGTAGCTGAATATGACGCTGAACTGGTAGAGCAGTTCCGTCTCGAGTACGGCAAAGACGGGCATTGAGGCTGCCTCGGGGAACATACCAATCAGCTTGCGGAAGCAGTAGCTGAGTCTTCCTTCATATTCAGCTAGGATTGCCTGACGGTTGGCTTCTTCATCGATTGGAGAGGGTTCGATATCGAAGGTTACAGGTTCGATGGTTTCATCAACGTTGGCCGAAGGAATGGTCACAACATTGGCATCGAGCGAGAGGCTCGGACTATTTGACTGAGGACCAGTTGAGAGGATTGGATTCTCTTTAGGTAGTGAGTCGGCTAGCTCGAGGGTTTCTTCAGACACAGGTGGGTTTACCTGGCTGGCATCAACTCTAGTTTGACTGTCGTGGGACTCCTCAGATGAAGAAGAGTCATCTGAGAAGGAGCTGGAATCCTCCACTTGGATCTCCACGTTTTCAGCTGCTTTCTCCTGACGCGGCTGAAGAATGAATCGAGCTGGGTCAACCGATTGACTGGATTCGGTTGACTCCTTTGCCTCAGCCGGCTTGACCACCACTGGACTTGTTGTGGATGGTTGAGCCGCTGGCTGGATGATCCTTATCCTTGGCCTCTTCTGCAGAGGTTCCTCCTCTTCCTCCTCTTCGTCTTCTTCCTCCTCAGCTACCTCCTCCAGCTGGCGCTTCGCCGGCTTGGTCCTTGAAGGCCGGCGAGCTGCTGACTCCACAGCTGGCTTGGGGGCACCCTTGGGGGTGTAGACAGCCTCCACAACATCCCTGGCTTTCTTAGCTGAGGGGAATAGCGACAGCTTGCTGACTAGAGTGTCCTCACTCCCTTCCCATGTCAGCGGCAGTCCTTGTGTAGCTTGGAGGATGAGGGCAGAAATCTTTGTTCCAAAGTAGAGTGTCCCCTTGACACTCAACAGCAGTTCTCCGGACTCAGCTGTTGTCTCGGAGATTTTCTGCTTCTTCATCATCAGTTGGCTTTCTAGATATCCCAACCAGTCGACCTGGTGCAGCTCTTCCAGGGCCTTCTGCTGCTTGAGCTTAGGACGACTTATGTCACCGAAGGCTCTACCATATGCGAAGGCGCACTTGGAGATTACGTCGAAGAGAAGTCGGTGAGCCGGCTTCAGCTTCGTCCTCTGCATGCTCTCCTTCAATGGCTCGAGAACTATGAGGATTGTTTGAAGGAAGGTGTCAGCTTCTTTGTCAGTGAAGTTCCCCAGCACATCTGTGGCTTCGCGGTTTCTGGGGATGAGCTTCTCCAGCTCCTTTGACACCTTTATCTCCACGACGGAGTCTTCTACTGTCCGGGAGATTCTGTGACGTTGCTTGCACGAGATGATCGTGACAAGCCCGTCTTCTGCAACTCGTTGCAGATTCCGGTAGAAATGTACGACCTGCTTCCTGAGCAACAAGGCCGGAGAGAGGGTTGCCCAGTCAAGCAGATGGTGGTCGGAGAGGATGGCAGCGACGGGAGCAAGCTCTGGCGAGGAGAGAGCCGCTCTGGATAAAATCTGTTCGAAATGAATCTTCGACATCACCATGTCGAACGATTCCTGGAACGTAGCAAGCTCTGTGGAGACCATCTTCTTAGAGGCTTTAGATTTGGGCGCCATCTCGACTCGATATATATGCGAAGAAGAAGGAAAAACTTTACTGAAAATGGCGAAACAAGATTTGAGAAGATGATGAATAGTGAGTAAAGATATGCACGAAAAGAGAAGGTAAGGATCACTTCCTGATTTGCCGTATTATATAATCTTTGGCTCGGATAAAATCAACGGCTAGGGTTAAATCGCGCGTATTTATCAACGGCTGTGATTTCGCGACTGTTGGGTAATTTTGACTGATATACCACGCGCGCGAGTGAGAAGGTGAATAGTTTAGGGTGTCAGCCCAGTCGCACTATAAAGTAAGGCTATAGGTGTTCAGCCAGACTTTACATTAAATGCGATATGATGGCTTGTTTAGTCTAGCTGACATGTTCAGGAATGTTTGAATTTATTTCAAACATTCTCATTTAATATCATAACACCTTTAGTCATAAATGATACCTGGCAGCTGATGTCGATATCAACTGTATACCTCAGTTGTGCTCCTCATTTACCGCATACCATCAGCTAACTCGAGTTCGTCTGTTCAGCTGACGTTTGATGTTTTCAGTTGGCAGTTCGCATCTGAGATTCCCCCTTTATCTGAGCTTCCCTTTTCATCTGAGCTTCCCCCTTAAATAGATATCCGATTCTTCAGCTCGGATGGATCCTTATCAGCTCGGATGACTCTTCATCTCGGATGACTCTTTAGCTCGGATGAGTTTTTAGCTCGGATCTAAGAGTCCTAGAAGATCACACAGCATCATGAACCGGGCTTCAGGAAGAGGTTTGGTGAAGATGTCAGCTCTCTGAATCTCAGTTGGGATCTTCTCCATGGACACATCCTTTTTCTCAATATGATCTCGGATGAAATGATGACGAATATCGATATGCTTAGTCCGAGAGTGGTGAACAGGGTTCAGAGAGATAGCTATAGCACTCGAGCTATCACAATGAATGGGAACCTGTCCAGTTGAGACTTCATAATCTCTCAGCTGCTGCTTCAGCCACAATACTTGCATGCAACAGCTTCCGGCAGCCATATACTCTGACTCGGTTGTCGAAGTAGCAACACACGCTTGTTTCTTGGAGAACCATGAAACCAGCTTGCTTCCCATGAACTGACAGTGTCCAGAAGTAGACTTCCTGTCCAACCGATCTCCTGCTAGGTCGGCATCTGAGTATCCAGTCAGCTGGATATTGTCATCAGTTGGGTACCACAACCCAACATTGACAGTTCCCTTCAGATACTTAATGATGTTCTTTGCTGCCAACATGTGTGCTTCTCTTGGTTGGACTTGAAAACGAGCACACACTCCAACTGCGTATGAAATGTCTGGTCGGCTGGCAGTTAGGTAGAGCAGCGAACCGATGATCCCTCTATACTGGCTGGCATCAACGAGCTTTCCCTCAGCTCCTGGTTCGATCTTCCAGTTCGTATTCACAGGGATCTTTGTTGTCTTACTTGTCTACAATCCGAACTTGGTGATGAGCTCCTTTGTATATTTGGACTGGTTGATGAAAATCCCAGGTGACTGCTTCACTTGTAATCCAAGGAAATAATTCATCTCGCCCATCATTGACATCTCGAACTTCTCCTTCATAAGATCGGAGAATTTCTTGCACAGCTCCTCCGACTTGGACCCGAAAATGATGTCATAGACATAAATTTGCACAACAAGTATATCTTCTCCAACTTTGATGGTGAACAGAGTTTTATCAACTGAACCTCGTTTGAACCCCGAGTCCAGAAGAAATCCACAAAGAGTGTCATACCATGCCCTTGGCGCTTGCTTTAGACCATAGATAGCTTTCTTCAGCTTGTACACTCTTCCATCTCCAGTCTCAAAACCAGGAGGCTGTTCAACATATACATCTTCTTTGATATCTCCATTGAGGAATGCACACTTCACATCCATCTGATATACTTTGAACTTGTGATGTGCGGCATAAGCTAGAAAGATCCGGATGGCTTCCAGCCTTATAACTGGTGCGAAGGAATCTTCAAAGTCAATTCCTTCTTGTTGGCAGTATCCTTGATCTACCAACCTTGCTTTATTCCTCACAATGAATCCAATGGCGTCTCTCTTGTTTTTGAAAATCCACTTCAATCCAATCACCTTGACACCATTTGGTCTTTCTACCAACTCCCATACACAGTTGCGTAGAAACTCATTCAGTTCTTCTTACATTGTTGTTGTCCAGTGGACACAGTTGAGAGCTTCCCCAACATTCTTCGGTTCTGGAACATCAACTACAAAGCATGAAATCATGGCAACATCTCCAGCTTGCTCGAACTCCTCTAGAACTGCCAATTCCTCAGCATATTGGGCATAAGTGTTGGAATCTTCCTCGGTTGATTCTGGATTTGCAACCCTGCTTCGTGTGCGCACACCCTCGGTTGGATCTCCGATGATGTCGTCGGTGGAATGAACTTCATACCATCTTCGGTTGCGTCTTCCTTCTTCTTCCAACTGTGGCTGTTCAAAATTCTGAGTTGGAGTCTTCAGAGCTGGTGATTTATCAGCTGTTGAGTCTGGATCCTCAACATTTACAATAGTTCGAGCTGAGTTTGGTTCTGCTTCAGATGTTGATGCAGTTGGAGGGGCATCAGCTGAAGTTCCCCCTTGGGACGAGCTGAGGTCTTCGCATTCATCTTCAGAGGAGTATGGATCCTCATCCTCAGTTGCCCATATCAGTGGTTCAGCTCGGTTCTTTTCCCGAGTGCTTGCGATCTGGTGAGAACTGGTAGAACAGCTGGATCCGCGTGTTGTTCCTTTACCTGTTCCTTGCACTCAAAGGTAGATTCATCAAAACTAACATGAGGTGTTATTTCCACAACACGAGAGCTTTTGTTGAAAACTCTATATGCCTTGATCCGAGCTGCATATCCAAGAAATATGCCCTTCGAAGCTTTGGCATCAAAGGTTTTCAACTGAGTCTTCCCATTGTTGTGAATATAACACTTAGATCCAAAAACACGAAAATAAGAAATATCTGGCTTTCTGCGTCCCCACAGCTCGTAGGGCGTCTTTCCCAACCGCTTGGTGAAAAGAGATCGATTCTGAGTGTAGCATGCTGTGTTGATCGCTTCAGCCCAAAATCTCTTTGGCAATGCAGAGCTCGCTAACATAGATGTAGCTGCATCCTTCAGAGTTCTATTTCTTCGCTCAGCTACGCCATTCTGTTGTGGAGTACGCGCGGCTGATGTCTGATGGGTTATGCCATTCTTTTCGCAATACTCAATAATGGTTTCATTTAGAAACTCCGTTCCACGATCTGATCGGATAGATATGATCTTCAGCTCTTGTTGGTTCGATATCCGATCCATCAGCTTGGGCAGCTCATCTCGGGTTTCACTCTTGTGGCGCATGAAGATGGTCCACGTATATCTTGAGAAGTCATCAGTTACAATCAATGTATATTCGTTTCCATTAATGCTTTTTGGTGTAACTGGCCCGAAGAGATCCATATGGATCAGCTGCAACACTCGGTCGGTTGAGGGAGTTGACTTCAACCGGAAGGAGGTTCTAGCGAGCTTTCCCAGCTGGCATGCACTACAGATGTGTGTTGTTGAAAACACCCGGTTAGGTATGCCTCTTGCATGTTCTTGTCTGGCGAGTCGGTTCATCGTCTTGAAATTCAGATGGTTGAGCCTTTTGTGCCACAGCCTGCTCACATCCGAACTGCTCTTTGATAACAGGCAAGTGTCAGGGAGGCTGCTGTTCCAGTCAGCGTAGTATACATTCCCTGTTGGAGATCGATTTCCCAACAATATCACCTGCTTTGATCCGACATCTTTAACTCTGCAACCCTGTGCATCAAACTTGACAGAGAAACCATTATCACAGAATTGGCTGATGGAGAGCAGGTTATGCTTCAATCCATCAACATAAGAGACATTAGAAATTGAAACATGATTGGTTTCAAGGGTACCGTAACCTCTGGTATAACCTTTTGAGTTATCACCAAAAGTAACTGATGGACCTTCTTTTTCCACGAAACTTCCAAACAAATCCTTTAGATTCGTCATGTGTTTCAAGCATCCACTATCCATCACCCACATTGTTGCAGACGCCTTCTTCTTCCTCAGCTGTTTCTCCTGTACCTGCAAAGAGAAACTTGCTTAGGTCCCCAATTTCAGTTGGGTCCTGGAGGGTTAGAACCAGTTCCCGCTGGAACTGTGCGTCGCTTTTCCCTGTAAACTCGGATGGATTTATCATTCCAAATTACTTTTCCTTCATCATCAACTATAACAACACCTCGGTTATCCTTAGGCTTGTTGTTAGTAGTGATGTTCTGTTTCTTGGGAGGAGTTGGATTTCTCCTATGTTGAGCTTTAGGAGGTGAGGCTTTCCCCCTGTTTTGATGGCGATTGTTATCCTGTTGAGTTTGTCTGTGAGGTCGGACGCCCTGTTGGAATCTTTGTGGCTGATTATGATTCCAACTTCCTAAGGGTTGTCTGTAGCTGTTCATGCCCTGTTGATGATTAATATTATGGCATGAGTATCTTCAGTTGTTTGACCAGTTCCTCATTGGTTGACTATGTTGGAACCTTTGGTCGAACTGATGTTGGAACTGCTGCTGATTCAGATGATTGAACCCTTGCTTGTTCTGAGGTTGGTTCCATTCCTTCTGACGTTGACTTTGAGGTTGATGCAGAGGTCGGTTCTGGTTCTGAGATCGGTTGCGGTTGTGCTTTCGACGCCTCTGATTCCTCTTCTGACTTTTGGAACATTTCCCCTCGGTTGATACCTCAACCGATGGAACATTCTGTCCTACATCAGCTACTCCTTTTCCCTTCTCAGTTGTAATTTCATTGGTCGTTTGAACTTGTTGAGAGGTGAAAGTTGAATTAGCTTCTGGAGACTCAGCTGTGTCTGGCTCTACAGCTGTAACTTCTACTGGTTTGATGAAAGTTGCTGGTGGAATCCCAGTATCCTTGACAACATCATAACCGAGTCCTGACACGTCATCCATCTGTCTGCTGTAACTTAAAAGGTTTTCGATGATCTTGGATGACTGATACAGCTTGATTAGATTGTCCTTCTCAGTTTGCAACTCCTTGACGAGTACAACTATCTGCTCGGTTTGTCCATCTGACTTCTTTATCAGCTGTTCGATCTGAGTGTCTTGATTTTTCAACTGATCTTGTTGTTCTTTATTTTGCTTTGTCAACTCCTCATCAGCTGGAGCCTTAGCCTCGATCAGTTGACTCTTGAGATTCTCAATCTCCTGAGTTTGGCTCGTAATCAGATCCTCCTTTTCGGTTAAGGAATCTTCAAGCTTGGCGAACTGAGCTTGAAGACTCTTAAACTCAACCGACTGCTGATGCAGTTCCTCACTGAGTTCTTGAAAATCATTCCAGGAGGGTTCCAACTCATCGCTCAGAGATTCCTGCAGGTTAGAAGTATTGGAAGAATTTAAGCGAGCAGGATTAGATTGTACCTCAATATCATCTTGGTCGGTTCCAAGTGCCATGAGGCATTGATCCGGACTGATGACTTTGTTGGTAGAGGTCAGTTCATCCTCATCTTCAGTGTCTGTGAATATGTCCATATCGTCAGCTGCCTCTTCAGCTACCATGGCCTTGTTCTTTGCAGTTTGCTTGGCCCTCAGTGCTTCTCTTTCCTTCTTTGAGAGGTCTGGGCAGTCAGCTTTGAAGTGTCCTTCCTTTCCGCATTCGAAGCAACCATTGATGACTGGCTTCGAACTGTCCCGAGTTCGGTTTGATTTATAGAAATGTTTATATTTGCCGAAGCGAGTGTCCATATCGGCTAGTTTCTTTGACAACGCTGCAATGTTCTGTTGCAGTTCCTCTCTGCTTGGCTCCTTTGCAGTTGTGTCAGCCGATCTGGTTGGCCTTGACGATCTCGACTTTGAGTAGTCAGCTCGGAGGGCAACTGACTTTGATGCCGAGCCAACATCCTCAATTCTATTTGTCTGACCAGAGGGCTGCGATCTCCTTCTGTTGACCTTATACTCATTTCCTTTCAAGATTGAGAACAATCTTTCAGTTCCCATTTCACCAAGGTCAGCTCGGCTCTCATAGATATTTGTGAAAGTATCCCACTCAGCCGGTAGAGCTTGCAACACTTTGAGGTTTATTTCTCTTAGAGTGTATTTTCCTTTCCGGATGGACTGGATTCTTCTGATGATGTCCATAAACCGGAGCTCTAGCTGATTGATAGTCTCATCAGGTCGCAGACTGAAATTGTCGAAATCTTGACATGCATGCGAGAACTTGTTTTCCTTCGTCTCGTCGCTTCCTTCACTTAGCGAAGCCAGGATGTCCCATATCTCTTTTGCAGTCTCACACTCCTCTATGACTATTTGTGGGAGTGCGAAGTATTCTGTCTTGTATGACGATTGGTCCAGAAGTGAGAACTTGTTGCATCCTATGATGCTTTGACAGAAGGATCTTCTTCATTCGAGTTCTCCATGATGTATAATTGACTACAGAGAACATGACTACGATCTTGTCCTTGACGTCCATCTGCACAAACAAAGACAGGACAAAAATGCGAGCAAGAGTGCACTAGCGTGAAAAGATCTGTTCAGTTGACCACTGAAGAAAATTCTCGAATTCACACCTCGTGAAACAGAGTCAGCAGTCTTTTGAACCACTGCTCTGATACCACTTGATGGTCCCGAAATGAGTTACTGGTGTATGGGGGGGGGGGGAATACACCAGTTAGGATTTAAAAACTTAAACCTGAAAAATCACTTCAACTGAGTAAAAGATGACTCAGTTGGAATTTCACAGCTGAGTAAGCGACCTCAGCTGGAAGAGTGAGGCTGTGCGGAATGTGGTGGAAAAATAAACTCGTTAAAAGCAACTCACGCAAAATAGCTCAGTTGGTCAAGAACCAAAACAGCTCGGTTGAAAATGTGCAAATGCGGTTTGTATGTCGGTTAAATTGATCAGATAAATATCTAAAAGCAACTGAATAAAAACAAACACAGACACACAGGATTTAACGTGGTTCAGAGATAATCCTCCTACGTCCACGAGGAGATGTGAATCCACACACCTCAGTCCAAGTTCTTCTGGACAGAACCACTCAGCTTACGCGGGCTGAGCAACCGTTAAGGATAAGTTTGCGGGTACTTATCGACCTTACAGCTTAGTTTCCGGGCACTAAACAGCCTATGTCAAGTTTGCGGGTACTTGACGACCTGACTACTCAATTGCAGGAAGAGTAAGATCCTAGCACACTTTTTAGGGTGTGAGAGTGGGTGGGATTTCCAACTATAGCTCGATCACGAATGAGAGCTGGATCTAAGGCTTGAATGAATAAATACTCAAACTGAGATCAAAGACAGATTTTCACTCTATGAACTCTCAGCTACTAATGTTCTATCACACTTGAACTCTCAGCTGCTGATGTTCTTAGAATAGGATTTTAGCAGATTTTTCTTTCGCTTGATTCTCTTGTGATTGCACTTTTCTCTCTTGCTTCCGTCTGTCTCGTGTGTATCTCTCGAATGAGAGAATGCCTCTATTTATAGGCAGAGAGAATCAACTAGCCGTTGGAGGAGCATTTGATCTCTGATCGTTTGATAGCGATGGCTTGTCTCTCATCTCTGCAGACTTTCCCGATATGGCATCTGTGCTCTTCTGCATTTCATCTGAGACAGCCTTGTGTTGGGCCAGATGGGGTAATGACTGAACGGTCAAACCCTCATGTGACTTCCTTTTGAAATTCAAATCTTAACCTTTCTGACAGTCAACCTCGGTTCGTCGATTGAAAGTCTTGATCTTCAGCTGATGTTCTGAACTGTTGGACTCTCAGCTGTCTTTGAACTTCAGGCAGTTGATCTTCTTGTTCGAGTTCTACAACTGAGGTTCTGAAACTGAACACTCAGTTGTCTTCCTTGTATTTACTCAGTTGGGTTTGAACCCTCAGATGACTTTCCTTTTCATCTGATGTTCTCTTCCTTTCCACTGTTTCTCATCTGATGAACGCTCAGTTGGTTTCCTTCACAACTGATGTTCTGAAGACTTCCCCCTCATTCCATCTGAACATATGAACTCTCAGTTGTCCTTCATCATAACTGATGTTCTGTCTGAGTGATGCCTTGTTGCCATCTTTAGCTGGAGACCTGTAAAGATAAAATCTTAACTTTGCTCAAACAGCGAGCCTAATTTCTAACATTAGGTTCTGGCAACATCTACTAGGTTGGGGTCAGTCGGTTTTGGAATTCATCAAAACTCATACTAATAAATTTCCCAACACTCTCCCTCGCCAGTATGCCAAAGTGATCCGACGTCACCTCGGCCATCTACCTGTTTTGGACGACCTCGCCAGCTCGTCCGTGCTCCTATCCGCCGAGCAGATTTCTGTTTGCTCGACAGATCGGGACCCCACCCTCGATGCAGTCTTCGATTCTCTATCTGACGAGGAGGAAGAAGAAGACAAGGGGGAGGAAGAGGAGCGCGAGGCCGTGGCTGATGAAGACCCGAACTCTAACAAGAGTTCGGAGGATCCCAAGGATGCTGGCGCTGATGGTTCTTCCAAGGATCTCCCTTCCGGGCAGCCACCTCTTCAAAACAAGGAGGTCGCCGATCCTTAGTTTTTTTTTTTGTATATATGTAATTTTGTACTGAGATCTTTTTTGAATAAACGAATTTTGCATTTCCTTTTGTGTGTAGACTTTGGATTCTTTTGATATACCTTCTTTACACAAGCAAATGAGTCTTCTTTCTCAAGATCTGTCTGAACAACGATCCCTAGCTCAGCTCTGGATGGAGAGATGTCGCCGCGCTGAGTCACTTTTTGATAAAAAGTGTGCTCTGTTGAAGTTAAAAGAATCCGAGCTTGAGGAATTGCGGGGGAAGTTTGAGTCACTCTGCGTGGAGGCTGAGGTCAAGCAGCTCGCTGGTCAAGAGAATGCCGATTTACTTCAGGCCAAGCTTCTTCAGGCAGAGGAAGAGTTGGAAGTTGCCCAAGGTCGAGCTGGGCGTGTTCTGAAGGATCATGAGAAGATCGTCGAGGAGCACGCTGAATATGAAGATATCATCCGTCGCAATGACGGTATCACCATATCCGAGGCGGAGTTAAAGACGAAGGAACTCTTGGAGCAGTATCTCGATTTAAAAGCAGCATGCGGCCCCGAGTCTTGGGAGCTTCACGGAGCTCGTGAGATGCTCCAAGAAAGCGCGAACATGTATAAATGCGTGTTGTCTCGTCGTCCTAAACTTCATGCATTTCTGTCCAATAGTGCGGATGCGTCTGCTCCGTCTTCTTCTCGGACGATGCCTGCTCGCGAGGTGAAAGCTGCTTCTCGGGGACGTCAGGCCGGTCCAAGCCGAGGTGGCCGGGCTGTGGGGCGGAGTCCGGCTGCGTCGCGAGGTCGGAGTTTTTCTGTTGGAAGAAATCGAGGTCGGGGACGAGGTCGAATTTCCATTGACGACCTTATGGGACCTACTCCATTCGTAGAGCGATGGCTCAACTTTAGTAGACCAAATCCCTTTCCATAGATTAGCTCGATTCCTCCTGTAATTTATGTACATATAACGTTCTAATTAGTTAGAAATGAAGTAATATATATTGTGTTTTATGAACTTCCTGTTCTTCGGTGAGGAATGCTTCCTTGGTTCATTCGTGCTCTTTTTTTTTTTGGAGGGAGTCGAACTCGGACCTCTCTGTATGACAAGGGAACCATGGTTCAGACCTCGTAGTATGAGTCTCCCGGGGGAACTTGGTTCCGACCCCAGTTGAGATTTTTTTTTTTTTTTTGATGAGGGAGTTTGACTCGGACCTCGTGGGATCTTCCTTTTTGGAGGGAGGCGAGCTCGGACCTCGAAAAGGATTTTCTTTGCGCATTTCTTAGGATATAAGTATCCCATGCCGAGTCATTATTGACTTCGGAAGGGAACTTTAGTTCGTCCTTATGAGGGGACTTCATTTTTTGGATACTTCGTATAAGCAAACTAAAAGACACGAAAATATGCAAAACGAAAAGAAAGTTTATTTAAACAAAGATCAAAACAAATAAAGGTTTTGACGAGCTCATTAAAAACAAAACATTAAGACTCGAAAAGAAAGAAAAAATAGACAAGAAAAAAACTTAAGACTCTATATGCAGGACTTGCTGCTTATACGAAGAATCTCTTTAGGTGGCGATGTGCCACGTTCTGGGTATCAGCTCGCCTGAAAGGTAGGCGATTTTGTAGGCTCCTTTGCCGAGAACTTCGTGTACTCTATAGGGCCCTTCCCACGTGGCTTCAAGTTTGCCGAGCTTCCCGAATGGCTTACTTCATTGTTTCTAAGCACAAGATCACCGACCTGGAACTGCTGGGGTTTGACCCTTTAGTTGTAATATCGGGTCATCTGTTGCTAATACCGAGCTTCTTTTATGCTGGCTAGTTCCCGCTTTTCCTCGAGTAAGTCCAGGTCGGTTCGGCGTTGCTCTTCATTAGCTTCAGCTGAGAAATTGATGGTGCGCGGGCTCGGTGCCCCGATCTCTATGAGTATGACTGCTTCTGACCCGTATACTAAACGGTATGGGGTTTCTCCCGTTGAAGTTCTGGGTGTAGTCCTGTATGACCATAGGACGTTTTGGAGGTTGTAGATCCATTCCGTTTTGTCCTTCTCTAGGCGGGCTTTGAGTCCGTTCACTATTGTCCTGTTGGTGACCTCGGCCTGGCCATTAGTTTGAGGTCGGTGGACCGAGGTGAAATTTTGCTGGATATTGAGTCCTTCACAAAATTCTCGGAATTCTCTACTCGTAAATTGCGTCCCGTTTTCCGAGATGAGGACTCTTGGAACTCCAAACCGGCACACGATGTTCTTCCAAACGAACTCGACAACTTTCTCACTTGTGACTTTTGTGGAAGGTTCGGCTTCGACTCACTTGGTAAAGTAGTCGACTGCGACTATTAGAAACCGTTTTTGTTTTGGGGCCGGGTAGAAGGGTCCCACGATGTCAATGCCCCACTCCACAAATGGCCACGGGCTCTGTATAGTAGAGAGGTCGATCTGGGGTACCCTCGTCACCTTGGCATGCAGCTGGCATTTCAGGCATTTTTTCACGAATTCTTCCGCATCTTTTGCCATTGTTGGCCAATAGTACCCCCATCGCATGATTTTCTGTGCTAGCATCCGAGCTCCGATGTGACTTCCGCACGATCCAGTGTGCACTTCATTTAGTGCGTAGTCCGTTTCCCTTGGTCCCACACACTTTATGAGAGGCTGTAAATATGACTTTCGATAAAGAATTCCTCCTTCGAGGACGTACTGCGTGGATCTAGCTAGGATTTTTCTGGCTTCCGCCTTGTCCTCGGGAATTTCCCCGCTTTCCAAATATCTTTTTAGAGGGGTCATCCAATTCGGGTCGTCTTCTTCGATTGTATTGACTTCCGTCTCTTCTATACTTCGGTTCCGGACTTCTTCTACTAGAGTTGAGCTAGTTGTGGAGTTCGCCAGCTTACTTAGCTCATCAGCTCGGGTATTTTTGCTTCGGGGAATGCGAACTATTCTGAAGAACTGGAAGGATTGTTCTAGGAGCTTGACCTTCTCCAGGTATTTCTTCAGCTTCTCACTCCTCGCTTCATACTTTTCCAGCACGTGGTTGACCACTACTTGGGAATCACAGTAGGTTTGGATAGCTCGTACCTGGAGGGTTTGGGCGAGACGTAGTCCGGCAATAAGAGCATCATATTCCACTTCGTTGTTCATAGTGGGAAACTCGAATCGCAGCGAGTATGTCAGCTCCTTTTTCTCCGGGCTGATTAGGAGTATGCCAGCTCCGCTTCCTTTCTTCCCCGAGGCTCCATCCACGTACATCTCCCAGCAGTTTGGGGGTGTCTTCTCTGGGATTTCTTGGAGTTCAGTTTTGGCTCGAGACTTTTTTGGCTCGTCGATGACATTGTATTGAGCTTCTGCGAGGAAATCTGCCAAAGCTTGCCCTTTTATAGCTCGGCGGGGAGCGAATGATATGGAGTACTCTCCGAGCTCGATTGCCCATTTCGCGATCCTTCCTGAAGCTTCCAGCTTAGTGAGGACTTGCCGGAGTGGTAGGTCGGTCAAAACTTGTATTGGGTGAGCTTGGAAATAAGGTTTTAGGCGCCGAGCTGCATTTACTAGGGCTAGAGCGACCTTCTCGAGAGGTTGATACCTTGTCTCTGGGTCTTTTAGGACTCTGCTGACGAAGTACACAGGTAGCTGTCGATCTCCTTCATCTCGGACCAACACCGCGCTTATTGCTTCCTCCGATGCTGCGAGGTATAGGGAGAGGGATTCTTCCTTTTTGGGGACTGACAAAGTTGGTAAGTCACTTAGGTGGCGCTTGAGCTCCTCAAAGGCTAGCTCGTGTTCTGGTCCCCATCCAAATTCCGATGCCTTCTTGAGAATTTTGAAGAACGGAAGTTGTTTCTCGGCAGCTTTTGAGAGGAAACGGCTTAGTGCGGTTATGCAGCCTGTCAACCTATGCACGTCGCGAATAGTTCGGGGTACTTTCATTTCCTACACGGCTCTGATTTTCAACGGGTTGGCTTTGAGACCTTCCGGCGAGATCCAGCACCCTAGGAATTTCCCAGATCGCACATTGAAAGTGCACTTCTTGGGGTTCAGCTTGAGGTTCGCCTGCCTTAGCACGTTGAGCGTCGCTCGTAGGTCGTCCACCGCTGAAGCCTTTTCCTTGCTTTTGACGACAATGTCGTCTACATATACTTCGACAATCTTGCCAATGTGATCTCGGAAGAGGAAGTCGACCCTTCGTTGGTAAGTCGCTCCAGCATTCTTTAACCCAAAGGGCATGTATTTGAATGCGAAGACACCGAAGCTCGTAGCAAAAGCTGTCATGATCGCATCTCCCTCATCCATTAGAACTTGATAGTACCCCTTGTAGAGGTCAAGAAAGCTGAATACCTCGTATCCCACTAAGGATTCAATCTTCTCGTCGATGTTGGGGAGAGGGTAGCAGTCTTTTGGGCAAGCTTTATTGAGGTCGGTATAATCCACACACATCCTCCATTCCTCTCATCCTGCTTTCTTGACTACCACCGGGTTAGATTGCCAAATTGGGTATTTGACCTCGAATAGGAGCCCCGCCTTCAACCATTGCTGCACCTCATCGTAGATCACCTGATTTCGTTCGGCAGCGAATGTTCTCCTCTTCTACTTAACCGGGGTGGAGCTCGGGTCGATGTTGAGTTTGTGCGTAATGATATCAGATGATACCCCCGTCATGTCCATTGGCGACCAAGCAAAGACGTCTTGATATTCCCTAAGGAGCTGGATTACCTGCAGGCGGGTCTGGGGTCCCCCTGCAAAGCCGACCTTGACAACTTTTGCAGGGTCTACTTCGGATAAGGGAACCTGTTTCGCCGAGGTGTCTGAGATTGACGTCGTCTCTTCCAACTCCTTGGGATACTTTGATTGCTATGCTTGCGGTTGACCTCGAAGAGCAACTTGCATGCACTCCTTGGCCTTTTTCTGGTCGCCTCGGACAGTTAGGATTCCGCCCGAGGTCGGGATCTTCAGTAACAAGTGATATGGCGAGATGATGGCTCTGACTGCATTCAGCCAATCCCGACCTAATATGATGTTGTAGGGGGAGTTCGCTTTGACCACGTAGAAGTGGATTAGTTTGTTGATGCTGGTTGGCGGGCTGCCAATGGCGACGTCAAGCGCGATTATCCCTTCAGGTCGCGTCTCATGCTGTGTAAAGCTCTTGAGGGGCAGGGGTGCGGAGTTAACCCGAGCTGGGTCGAGTCCCATCCTATCCAAGCAATGTTGGAAGATGACACTGACGCTGGCCCCACCATCAACAAATACGCGGTGGACCATCTTATTGGCTACTCCGACCTGTATCACCAGTGCGTCATTATGGGGCGTAGCTGTAGGTACAAGATCATCCTCGGAGAATGTGACGGTTTCACTATTCTTGAACCTCTTTTTTGTCTGCTCCTCTTCCGACGAAATTGGTGGTCTGCGGGCTTCTGACCTCAGTTTAGTTTTTGTCACACCTGGGGGCAGCCCGGAGATGGTTGAAATCACTCCGTCGTATTGTGGGGCATCATACTGAGGGTCATCATCCTCCTCGTCGTGATCGACCTTAGCTCGCTTATTGCCTGGAGCACAGCGACCCTGTCCTCCTTTCCTTTTTCCTTTTCTGCTTTTCCTCCCCCCCGCTTCGTATTTCTTTAGAGCTCCTTCCTGGGCCAACCTTTCTATCTGTTCCGCGAGGTCGCGGCAGTCTTCCGTGTGATGTCCATGGTCGTCATGGAAGGAGCAGTGCTTATTTTTATCTCGGGGTTTGGACCCTGACATAGGACGTGGTTTGGTGAACCAGTCCTCATGAAGTGCGAAGATCTCCGCATTTGTTTTCACAAAAGGAGGTCGTTGAGGTTGCTCTGGTCCCATCCGAGGTCCGAGCCGGGATTGGATGGGTCCTCGCTGAAGACGTTCGTGAGCACTTCTCCGATCACGATCATTGCGACCTCGCTCCACTTCAGTCCTCTTCTTCTCGGTTTCTTCTCGCTTCAACCGGTCCGCATCTTGGTCATCCGCGAACTGGTATACAATCCTCCACATCTCCTGAGCCGTCTCGGGCTTCTGTTTAGCAAGCTCCTGGTTCAGGGATCCAGGAGCGACCCCATTTCGAAAAGCCGAGATGAGGAAGACGTCGTCGATTTTATCGACCTTCAAGCTTTCTTGCATAAATCGGGAGGCGTACTCCCTTATAGTCTCTTTATCTTTTTGCTTTACGGACAGGAGATAGGCCGTGTCTCGGCGAGCCTGGACCTTTATAAGGAATCTTTGTTTAAAAATTCCTTCGAGGTAGACCCAGGACCCTACACTGCCAGTCGGCAGGCCGTCAAACCAAGCTCGGGCGTAGTCGACCAGCATCTCGGGGAACAACTTGCACATGTGTTCTTCTTTAAGGCCCTGGTTGTGCATGCTGTACTTGAGACGCGTCAGAAAATTGAGGGGATCCTCCAACCCATTGTAGGGGGGTATGTTGGGCAACTTATATGCCGCAGGAAGCTTGATGTCGAGCAGTTCATCGGTGAACGGGCTGACAAGTCGGGTTGGTCCCCTGTCTCGTCGATGTCGATGTTCTTGAGGGCTGTGGCTCCTGGAATAGCTCGGAGTTCGGCACCTGCTGGGGCTCCGATGTCGCTTTGGGAGGTGGTGTCCCTTGGGGCTCCGATATGGACTAGAACTCCGGCGGCGGAGTGGGCTTCGTCGTGTGTCGCGCTTTCCCCTCAGCTCGGGCTCGTGCGTCTTGGAGTGGTGAGGAGTTTTGGGTATAGATTTCCGCGTGGAACTCTCCCTAGCTTCGGGTATTGAGGGCATCCGAGCTGTCGTGAGGAAGTGTTTGAAGCTCTCCTTATTCGCTCTGGCGAATTCAGTTGCAGCATAGGCGGTAGCGAGATCGAAGTCGTTGAGAAAATCATCTCCCTTCTTCGCCTCAGGTCCTTTTTGTTTGGATTCGTCGCTCACTTCGACAAACCCTTCTGGAGTCTCGTTCGTGTTGAAGGATCGTCTGTTATGTACCCTCCGACGTGGGTTTTGTGGTGGATCCCTCCGAGGGATGTCCTCTAGTTCGGGCATCCCCTTGTATGGATCCTCTTCTGAGTGGTGATTATCACGTCCCTCTTTCGAGGTCGAACCGCCTTTATGGCGATTACCCTTATCCGAGGGGTGACTTTCTGCTTCGTTGGGATTCCCACGTTGGCTTTGGGCCTTCCTCACGCTTTGTGATCGTGTTACCATCATTACTCAGCTACGAAAGAACCGTCGATTTAAAGAGATGTTCCCACAGACAGCGCCAATGATAAATCTAGGGTTTGCAAGAGTAGCCAAAAATAATAGTAATGCGATGACACAAGGATTTACGTGGTTCGATCAATGTGATCTACGTCCACGGGAGAGAATATCCGGCTTTTATTGCTTGAGAGTACAATGAGTATTCGAACATATTTACACCCCTAATCTAACATCTATATATAGGCCTTAAATTGAGCCCTAATCCTACTAGGATTCCTCATACATATCCGAATTTCCTTCATAATAGGATTCCTTCTTCTCCAAGGTAAGGTTTCGTTAGTTGGTCTTCAAGGCAACTAGTAATTCGTCTGGGCCGAGCTCCTTAGGCCGAGCTCAATGTACAGGCCCAATTAAGTTGGGCCTCGGATCAGGCCCAAGATGAGGCCGGTCCTATCAAAAATCACAAAAGGTCACAGATTATTTATGCAATTAGAATTTTTTATATTAATGCTCTGGTGAACCAATAAATCAACGTACAGTAAATAAAGATACCAACCAAATAGTTATATTTTTCCAACGAAATATGCAGTATTCATTACACGGAGTAGGGATGGCAATGGGTCGTGTTTTTGTGGGTACTCGCACTTTCCAAATCCTAATGGGACGGGTTTGAAAAATATTAAATGATTTTGGGACGGATTTGGGTTGAAACATGCAAATCCATGACGGGTTTGGGTCGGGTTTAGGCAATTATCTCCGGGTATCTGCTGCCCAAACCTATTTATATACTGTATATAGTAAAAGATATTATTATATGTATAATTTATTATATAATTATACAAATTAGTATAAATATTACTCCCTCTGTCCCACCGAATACGGCCTGTTTTCCATTTCGGAACGTCCCACTATACTTGGCATGTTTCCTTTAAAGGAAACAATTAGTGTATATACATGGCCCACCATCCCATCTAAACCTTACTAACCTACTCCCACCACACACTCAATCATCCATCTATAACTTTATTAGCATTGTAAAATATTGCATTCACACTACACTAAATACTCTCTTTATACTTAATACCATTTTTCTTAGTCTCCGTGCCCATATGAACTAGGACGTATTCGACGAGACGGAGGGAGTAGTAGATTTAGGGTTTTATCTGATTTTTTTAACCCCCACACACATTTCGTAAGAGTCAAAGTCTTTAATGTTTCTCTTCTACTTTTGTAAATCTACTTCCGAAATATGACGACACAACAACAACATCAATAATTCATACTTCTAGTTATGTTTTAAGATTTTGTAAGTTCGTAGTACTTTGCTTTGAAATTAATTTTAGTGAAATTTTCTGCTGATGTTTATGTTTTAATCATATTTATAATATTTTGTTATTTGATATTTACTTTTTAGTATTCGGGTTTTTAGCGGGTAATAAACGGGTAAAACCCAACGGGTCAGGTCGGGTATGAGTTTTATAATTATTTTTTAATCGGGTTTAGGACGGATTTGAGTGTTGAAAATTTTCATGAGTTTGGGTCTGAAAAATATTTAATGGGTGAATACTCGACCCATTGCCACCCCTAACATGGAGCTTATCCCAATTTTCTAATATAATAATTAATCTCACAATTCTTTTCGTGGTAGTGACCAAGTACGCGTAAATTAGCAAACATACTTTGTAACTACCAATAGAATTATAGAAGAATCTTACTATAGAATTCGCCTAATCTCCCCATACAACTTAGATGATTTAACTTCGACATAGTATCTTCATTCCTGCAGTAGAAGATACTGCACAATGTTGCAACAGAAGATCTAACAAAGGCTTATTTTGCATTGCGGGTTATTTATTTTTTATGAGCTAAGATCTAACAAAGGCTTATTATAGAAGCATCTTTACTATAAAGGTTGATAAATTAAGATAGAGCTAAGGTGGAGGTATTTTTGATAGTCCTTGGCGACGGAGTTCGACCATCACGCCATTGATCGACGGCGGCTTTAGTCCGAGCGGCAGTGGAAGCCATGGCTTCCTTAGAACTTCTCCTATGGCTGCATCTATGCTCTCCTTCGACTGTTCAATTAGGAATACACAATTTATGTTACAAATGCAAGCAACACGTACAGAATACTCATCAAAAATTAGTTTTATTAATTATAATTATGAAATTATTATATATATTCATTAATTTAGCTAGTTTTACTAATTTGATTTGAAATCATTTTAAAATTTATACTCGTAAAATTGTATATTTTGAATTTACGCTTTAAAATATAATTTTTTTCATATAGTAAAAGAAAGGAAACATTGGTTAATGGTATGATTTATGTCATAGAGGTTTTTTATTTTTAATTTTAATTTAAATTTTTAATGGTTTAACCAAACTGATTAAAAACTGTATGATTGATTTATTTATGCCGTAAATGATCGGTTAACCGAATTGTGGTGAATCCGAGCTAGGTGTGCTAGGATTCATGCTTGCTCATGTTATGTATATGAGAAAGTGGAAGATGACCTAGTCTAGGAAGAAAAGAGAAAGTTCACCGGTTGAAAATCGGTAGGCGGTTGCGGCAGTGTTTGTGCGGCCGGTGATGGCGAAAATCTCTACAGTATAGAAATTAAGAATATAAAATTTAACATGAAAGGAAAACAATACACGTACGGAAGCAGTGACTTAAATATCAAGATACCGTCGGTGGAAACTGTGGCGGCGGAAAGAATAGTGTTCCCGGCGGCGAAACCTAAATATAGATTTATTAATTATTAATTGGGACAGATTAGTTTGAGAGATGCTGGAAAGGTGTTGTATAAATTAAAAGGCTCACGTATTGGTGGTGGGGATGCCAAAAGGAAGGGTCAGCGAGCGGCGACGGCCAAGCATGTGGTGGCGGAGCAAGGTGTTTGTGCCACGTGTACATCAATGATTGGTCGACGGATGGATGACCCCATACATGTAAGGGTCTAAAATGGGGCATCGGCATCGGCATCGGCATCGGCGTCGCTGTCGCTGGAGGATAGCCCAAAGTGGGTGGATTCATGACCTCTCTCTGCGCCGCCGTGGTTCCGTACATCTGCCGCCGCCGGGCCCAGCTCACCGCCTCAGATTCTCGCGCTTGCACATGTTTCCGGTGAGATCGATATTTCTGCAAAATCAATTTTTTTTTTTTTTTGAGAATAAAATCAATTTAATTAGGTTAAAGCTAATGTACGTAGAAAGTAGAAACGCGCCCACATATACCAGGTTAATGAATGAACTTTAGATTTCACTTGGTTATTATTATTTTCTTTTTTGAGAAGAGATTTCCGTTGGTTATTATCATATATGTGACACGTATAATACAAAATAGATTTCATGTCAATTTTTGTCTGCCACTAGTGTAGTACTTATAAATATTTTTTTGATAGGGTAGTACTATTTGAACAACGAACTACACAAATTTAAAAAAAGTAACATAAAGTTTAAAAACGAAATTAATATCTCCTAATTGAAGAATCATAAATTTTTATAACAAATGTAATTATTTTTATTTTTATAGTTAACTTTCATTTTTCTTACACGTATGGCCAGATACAGTGTGGCTGAATAGATTGTTTTCCTAATAATTTTCTCTAATTTTTGTCACTATTTAATTTCAATTTATTGCGTATTAGTAATTTTATAATTATTAATTAATTTTTTATAATTTTATAATTATTATTAATTTTGTAGATTGTCCTAGTACCATTGACTCGGACCAACATAACAAAAAATAACTCTTCAAAAGTATGAACTCATACCTTTTTATTGTTTACAATTTCTTCTTAATTTCTATGCATAAAATATATGCCAATAGTAACGGACCAAAATATTGGTATTAATTATAATCAATTGGAATATATTTAGACGTTACTATATATTAGTAATAAATTTTAGTGAGATGCATTCCTTTGCGTTTGCGGTCCGGTGGACCTAATCGTCCGGTTGTTGTGGTCCACTATGTTTTATAGTAGTTGTTTTTTTAATTTTAAGTATTAATTAACTTTAATTAAGATATAATAAATTTTAATTGAAATTAATAAATTCTAAGTAGGATATTTTTTTAGGATGAATGAAAATTAATAAATCTTGATTATCCATAATTAGTCTTAATGACAATTGATTCTCTTAATTGTTTTGCCATTTTTAGTTAAATAAATTGGTGAATAGTGTTAAAATTATTTCAAATATTAAGGGGTGCACAAATCATAATAAAATCTACTTTTGGAATCTAAAAGCGCTATCCCATCTCAACAATTATTAGTACTAGTAGCTTTTCCACTTGGAGACAAATCAAAACCAACCAAGAAAAGTAAACTACTACTCAAACGATGGGCTGCCTGACACTTTATATGTCTTGTTTTCAACTCACTATAATTTCTTTTTTTCTCTTGAGCTAACTCGCTATAATTTCGAAAGAGACTCTAATTTTGCTGTTCAATATTCTACTGCCGCATTTTGTATATAATTTCATTATTACATTATATATCCCTTTCTATCTATAAATAAGAGTTGTGTTATTAGAAAATCACATCAAACTATAAAAAAGTGGACAAATTTCTTTTTCATCCTATAATTATTGCATATAAACATGGAGGTAATATTACATATATTATACACATTACTATGTGATTTATAACACATTCTAAATAAAACAAAATACAGTACGAGATAATTAAAAGAGTCCAGAATCCAGATGCAAAAAAAAAGATGGAGACAGTGCCCACATTTCTTATGCTTGTTTTAGACTACTCGTGCAGTTTACCAAAAGAATTGTACCTTTCGATTATAAAAAGAAATATTTATAGAAAATGAAAAAGCTGATTGCTAAGTAATCATCGAACATATTTTTTGTTTGTAACTGAGAAAAAAAAATTAAGAATATGAGAAGCAGCTAGCCAAAGTTAGTTCTGCTTGATGTAGCAAATACATTGTAAATTTGAGCAGGATCAAAAGCGCGCTGTCTAAATTTTTCACTGAACATACTAAAATATTATAGCCATGCGCAGAAATGTTAATTAGCTTATAACTGAGGTGGTCATTAAGTGTAATCAGACATATATACACGCATAAATTAAAAAAATAAATATGGAAATTAGTAAGGAATGAATCATACTTGAAGATGGCTAGCAATGTTATGGCGTGTGAGGCAATCAATTCCCATAATTTCCAGAATCTTTGATGGCACCGCCTTATCAATTCCCAGCTGCTCCACCGCCTCTACAAACCGCCGGTGCAATTCCGCCGTCCAATCCACCTATATATATATATAGAGAGAGAGAGAGAGAGAGAGAGAGAGAGAATTCTTACCGGATAAGATCTCGCAATAAATGAATACTTATAATACTGCAACCAAATTAACCCTAGCTAATTTGTTTACCTTCACTTTCTTCTTCGCCGTCGATTTTTTACTTCTGTCAGCTTCTATCGAAACTGGATTTTTCACAACGGGTTCCGGTTCGGGTTTGGTATCGGAATCTGTTTCATGAATCGGGCCGGATGATTTCAAACCGGCGTCGGAGACTGAATCCGCTTGGCCATTATTTTCGGTGATCTCTATTTTCGTCTCAGATTCAGAGGCTGAAAATTCAGCAAAAAATTCATGATCCATTTCCAAATCGGGAAGCACGTCGCCGTCGCCGATTCCGACGAGAAGGTCGTCAAAATCAATGATGTCGAGCAAATTGTCGCCGCCGCCGACGTCTGCAAGTTCTCTCTCATCCCCCTGCATATCGCTTTCTCTCTCATTCTTCACGGCGAGCATTAATGCTCACTCCTTTTTTTGTTTAATTTTTGGAGTTCTTATTTGTTATGTATATTGAATTGTTGTTGAAGGAAACGAACGAAATTCGTAAACTAATGGAAGTGTTTGACTGCAGACATGGCTTAGTGCAATTTGTACTGGCCTTATTCGCAGTTGGCGCTGTAACTTCTTGTTGTTTTTTGCTTGTTTACTGATGTGGTGTGTGTGAGAGGGGGAGAGAGAGAGAGATTTCCACCATGTAGGAGAAGGGCACTAAAATTTGGCATTTATTGGGGCGGTTTTTAACATTAGACAATTTAAAGATAATTATATATATATATATATATATATTTATTTATTTGGGAAATAAATTTTAATTAATACTACATGTCGTTTAATGAGGGAAAAAAATAGAAAATGAAATATAAAATAAGAGTAAGAAATTCAATTTGCATTTACCGGGGGTTTTAAGGGTGGGATAGATACTAATGACATGTTAATATTATGGATAAATGAAATAATAACACTTTCATGTTAGTTCAAAATTTTCGACCTTTAGAGCATCTCCAACGGGCTTGGCGTAGCTCGGGCGAAGCTACTGAAGCCCGGGCGCAAGGAGGGCTTTTGCCGTTGGCGATGGCGAGGGCGGACGATGGCTTCGGAGCCCTGGCGCGGCGATGCCCGGGGGCGATACGAAGAAAATAGAGGGAAGGAGGGACACGCGTCGCCTCCTCCCATTTTCTGATTTTTTTTTTTTTTAAATTCTGATTTGTAAAATTTTTAAAAAAAAAAGGTAATAACGGTAACAAACGGCTATTTGAGTTTTTTTGCTATAAATATGTCATCTATCTCCTCTCAAACATCCACACCTTCTCATTCTTCATTCTCATTTCTACATTCCAATTACATTCTCTTATAATTTTATTTTTTTCTTAAAAAATGGGAGATGATGAATTCATTGAGTGATTCTCCAAAAATTGTCCACAAAACCCTCCTCCCTCTTCCCAATCGCCCAATCCAATTCCCTCACGACAATTATTCACCGGTAATAGTCCGTCGTTTTCAACCTAGCAACCTACTGGATATCCACAGTACTCCTCGCCTGAATTTGGGCAGTACTCGCAATCACCGGGCTTCAGCCACTTCAGTCACTCGCCGCCGCTGTCGGGTGCATTCCAGCAATTCTCGTCGCCGCCTGGTGGCTACCAATCTTTCCAGACACCTCCGTCTGCATATCGCCAGTTTAGAGGAATCAACCTCAATGACGAGGACGACCATGTCCCTGATGAGGATGAAGAAGAGAGTGAGGAAAACGAGGAAGAGCCAGAGCCACGTCGCAGAAAGGGAAAGGCCGCGGCCAAGGAAAAGGCACCGGCCAAGGGCAAGG
The DNA here is from genome assembly GCA_029490685.1 of Schizonepeta tenuifolia. Taxonomy (NCBI): domain Eukaryota; kingdom Viridiplantae; phylum Streptophyta; class Magnoliopsida; order Lamiales; family Lamiaceae; genus Schizonepeta; species Schizonepeta tenuifolia. The sequence goes on from CM055956.1 coordinate 111,509,663, forward strand.
GAAAAGGAAAGGTTGCGGAAATGAACTACGGAGCTCGAAGCGGGAACTACACGCCGGATGAAATTGAGTGGGTTGCCAAGTGCTATGTTGATATCGGGCTTGATGCGGTAAATGCAAACTATCAAAAGCTTGATAAATTTTGGGAGAGAATTGCCGACAAATTCAACAAGTTCATAGCTCCTCAACCACCTCGTGGTGTAGAAGCCATTCGGTCGGCGTGGAAACGCGCCAAGACCGAAATTGTGAAATTCAACGAGCAATACATCAACTTCGAGAGAGAAAATGCTAGTGGGCGGAGCGACCACGACCTCTACAAGCTAGCCGCCGATGGTTATCATGCAACCCGTGGCAAACATTTCATCCATCGGAAGGCGTGGGAGGTCGTGAAGGATATTCCCTCCTTCTGCAATCCGGATAAAAAGACCCAATCGAAGCGCTCCAAGACTAGTGAAGATGGTGGCTACACAAGTCATTCCAGCAACTCCGCATCTGCAAACGAGGCCTCGTCGATGCTAGCCCACCCGACCGGCATAAAGGCGGCGAAGAAGGAAAAGGGAAAAGTCAATCCGAAGGCGGCGGCCGTGCAAACAATGAGCGGCATCCAGGAACGTATGGTCCAAATGGTAGCTAATCAGGAATTTAAGCAGGCCTACGACATCTACACGAGAAAAACAAGCGAAATGGACCCGGAACAATTGATGCGCCACCGTGAAGTGTGCGCATTTCTCAAGCAAAAATACGGGTTTCCGGATGTTAGTATGTAATTTTTAATTTCGTGTTTTTAATTTGTTGTTTTTAATTTGTACTTTTTAATTTGTATTTTTTAATTTCTAGTATTTAATTTGTAGTTTTTAATTTGTATGAATTGTATTGTAATTTTTCAATGTTTCAATACAAGGTCGTATTTTATTATTTTTATTGTCATCAAAAATAGAAAAGTTAAATTAAAAAAAATCAATCATTGCATAGCCCTAGGGGTCGGACTTCACCATAGTAAAAATTTCAAGCTCGGGCTATCAATCATTGGGACCCCACCAAAATACCCTTAGCCCTAGGGCTTCGGAGCCCACTGTTGTGGATGCTCTTACTAAAATAAGGGCTGATCTATTACCACGTTTGTGTGTATGTGAATTCGAAGGCCAACTTATAGGTGGTATTCCTAAAACACAATGTCATTAACATATAGTAGAATTTAAAATCTTTTTACGCTAAACTTCATTAAAAAAAATATCAATATATATATCTCGCTCGTGCTCCTCCTTTTTCTCGCAGTTCTTATTTCTCTTGTCTTCTTCCAAGGTTGGCTGTTGATTTCCAGTTTTTTCTTTTTCTTTCTTTGCTCGTGCCATGTTGATTTTTTTGCCTTATGCACACTTGTTGAGAAATTAAAATTACTAGCTTATTGTATTTATGTCTTCTTTATTTATGTTTTAGAACGATAAATAAAACGATACTACTAAGTAATAAATATTTATATAATAAATATGTACAATCTGGTAGGTCCTCTTCTTTCGATTGAAAACTCCAATTGCGTTTATTTTGGCTATAGCCACTTGATAAGATTGGTAATATTAAAAGTAAAGAAAATTCACAGAGGTTGACCTCCTTACTTCTCGCGTGTACACGCTGAGCCCCTTTTCTCCTCAGCCCACAGAGACAAATGTAGACTAGTGCTAACAGTTCATCACGGAACGCATTGCTGTCTCTTTCTGTTTCGGCTACACGATTATAGCCTTCAATTGATTTTATAAGATAAATCAAATTTTGTTTCAATTATCTTCAATATGACGTTGTTAGTATAGCTCTAAAATGACGTCGTTCTAATTATGTTCACGTCTACTTACCGGCTGTCATGTCAACTTGAAATTCACCTGAAATTGAGTCGAGTTGTAAACTCAGACGAAACTAAAAGTTTGAAAATTATGAGATAAATTTTCTTTTTTTTAGAGTTCAAAACGCTACCGTTCGAAAAATTTGGAAATTCATAGGCCACTGGGCCCTTTTATTTATCAATCCGTATAATATTTCTACTTGGACATTCACGTCACCTAGATAACTCCAACAGAATAGTGACGTGGCGTAAAAGTCTGAATCATTCTATGTCGGGAGAAAAATATCCTACAAATACAATATTTAAATTATAATGTTCTAAAATTGTCGGTCTTAGAGCACTTACTACGAGTATTTAATAAGACCTAGGTTGAAGCACTGAGAAGCGTGATTTTAATAATTGATGGTGTGTAGTTTGACATAGGTTGATTTTCCCACTATAATGGGGTTGAGTAAGACCTAGGTCTAAGCATTGAGAAGCGTGATTTTAATGATTGAATAGATTTTATTTTGTTATTTTTTTTATTTGTAATAAATATTATTAAAAATAACATAATTAAATTCAGAAATTAATAAATGACAATTTTATTGAATTTAAAAAAAAAGACAATAACTAAAAAAAAAATACAATAATTAGGAAATAAATAAAAACACAACAACTACTCGCGGAGTGGACCAAAACGTGCCCAAATCTTTTCAATCATATCCTCCATAAGGCGGTCGTGGGCACGTGCATCATGAATCTGAGCTGTTCTCTCAATAACTTGGCGGAGTGGCACTGGTGCCCTGTTCACATTTGCATCGCCCCTTGCGCTCGATTTAGCATGGAATTCAGTTGCCCTCGGTCCTTCATCTTCAATAATCATGTTATGTAGAATGATGCAGGCATACATGACATCACATAAATGCTCCCGAAAGAACATGCGAGCAGGGCCCTTTATGATTGCCCAACGAGCTTGCAGGACGCCGAAAGCCCTTTCAACGTCTTTACGCGCAGCTTCTTGCATCCGAGCGAATCGCTGTCTCTTCGGATCTGTTGGCGCATGGAGCGTCTTCACGAAAGAGGCCCACTTCGGATAGATGCCGTCGGCGAGATAATATCCCATACGGTGCGGGCGGCCGTTTGCAGTGAAAGCGGTTGACGGCGCTCTACCATTGATGACGTCGGCGAAGACAGAGGACTGATTGAGCACGTTGACGTCGTTCAGAGAGTCGGCGACACCGAAAAAAGCATGCCAAATCCACAAAGGACTGAGCACGTTGATGTTATTGCCCGTTGTATTGCCACAGTGCAGATATTCGTCGTACTGATCGGCAGCTCCACCATTGGCTAGTTGCCTCAGAGCAACGATGCACTTGACCTAGGGGTGGAACCCCAATCTTCCAGTGGCATCCGGGTGTTGCTGAAAAAAATGCTCTCGATCCTCAAGAGTTTGAGCAATTCTCAAGAATAGGCGATTGCTTATTCGAAACCGTCGGCGGAAGACAGCATCATCCCATATAGGGTGATCGACAAAATAATCTCGTCGGAGGCGTTGTTCGGCCTCCTCACGATTCCGGTACAGGTACGTCCTCGTATCCTCCTCGTCGTCGTCTGACGAATCAGACTCGACCACTATTTGGTAAAGCTCCCTGGCTCGCTGCATACGTTGGTGGCGGCGCGCCTCCGCCTCTTCAAGATTGTAGCTCGCACCCGGCCAACTCATAATTTTTTTTTTGAAAAAACGAGTGAATTGTATGATGAATGAATTTGATGAATTGATGTGATGGTGTGGTATGGATGAATTGATGTGGTGGTGTGGTGGGATATATATAGGGAAAAAATGGGAATAGCCGTTGCTGGTAGCAAAATATACGTTGGAGACAAAAAAATATAACCGTTGCTTTTTATTAATTTTGTAATCAGAAAATAAAAAAAAATAAAAAAAAATTGGACTGGACTAATAGGGACACGCCACGTGTCCCCATTTTGCTGCTTGGCGGAGTCGAGGGGTGTATCGAAATTTCGACACACCCATCGACATAGGGGTGTGTCGATCGCCCACTATGAGCTCGACATAGGGCTATGTCGAGTGAGGGGTGTGATCTAGGCGCTCGACACTGCCCTTCGACACCCCCACTCGTGCCTTGTAGTAAGTGCTCTTAATTTCTAAGTATGCCAAAGATAATGTCCTAAAAAACCTCTAACTCTACAAAATAGGGTCACTAAACTTATGTTTTATTTTGGGCGTCATCAGAATTATGTCACTACTACATAATTAATATAAAAGTTATGTTTATTTGTGCATAGATCTATCCTATGCTTATTTAATTATGCTAGCGGAGACAACATTCGTCGCACGTATTTCTTTTTTTTAAATAAAGAGAAAAAATTAATATAATCACGTAATTTTTATTAATTTCTGTAATATAATATCAAAACTACATGTGAAATTATGTTAATTTATTTACATAACCATGTCTTTTATTATATTGTGAAATATTAAGACTATAAATCAAGAGACTTAAAATAGATGGATATTACAACCAAGTCATATATACTATTGAAAATTATACAAATTTAGTTTATATTCAAATAAAGAAAAAGAAACGGTAATTATTTTAGTAAAATACGTCAATAATTTTAACTATATGAATTTTCAAATTATGCAATCAAACTAATTACAATTAATTTTGAGAATTTATTACTTTTGTTAGTTGTGCTTCATCCAAAAGAAAAACAAGAAGACAAATATTATTAAAGTGAGACAGATATAGATAACACCTTAGATAGTGTATCTAGTCTTTAAGATCCTTCACGTTACTTTCTTTGCGTTTACTATTTTTTAGATCATATTTACCTTTAAGGTCTTCCAAAGTTACTTCCTTAGCGCTTGCTATTTTTTAGATCATAGATCATAAATTTCATTTGAACTATATATATAACAAAAGAATAATACAAGTAAATTGATCAATTACATGACTATATTGAAAATGAAATAGATGAAAATTACAGATTTCATACATTTGGACACTATCGATTCAATCTCTTGACATTACGGTGAAATTGTAATATTGATCTTATTGTACTTTATTGTAGTAGTTGATAATGTATAATGCTTCATTTATGTTCATTAAAAAAATGTATAATTATGAATGAGGTTTATCAGAAAATGAATAACAATCATTAAATTTTGTCATACAATTTGCTACAACTTATTTCCCCTGTCTGTAGTTATATCTTCCAAAGGCATAATATGTTCATATATTGATTATCATAAATATAAGAAAAAGAGTTATAAATTTGTTTATGAATATAATACTCTCTCCGTCCACATTGTGAACTGCAAATCTTTTAAGAAATATGTGGGTAGTATTGGATAGTAGTGAGTATTATAGTTAGTGGGGTAACTATAAATAGGGAGGAGTTGAGAAGATGATGTGTTATGTTAACCCTACTAAAAATGAAAAATGGCAAGTATATTGTAGACGGACGAAAAGAGTAAAGTAGCAAGAATATCGTGAATAAAGGGAGTATATATCATTTGAAATTAATTTAAAATATAACAATTTATTGTTTGTGTTTTTACCAAAATAAATAAATAAAAATAACAACAAAATATATAAATTAGATAAATGACATACTCTTTTTTTTTATTATAGTTATGTTGCTCACAACTTTTGATCTTATAGACAATGGACCTGCTGCCATCTAACTCTCTTTAATTTGTACCAGTTGTATAAACATCTGCCTATTATAAACATCCAAATACTAATATGTCCCAATTAGTAATAATAAGGAATAGTAGGTTTTTGAGATTTATGAAATACTTCTTCTTTCTTTATCTTTGAACTGAACGAAATTGTAATTTATCTTGAGATGAATACTGTTCATTTTTCACTTATGACTATATTTTTTTTTTTTTTAGATTTAACCAATTGTTTTTCTAGATGTATACTCAGATACCTTTTATCAACCTTCCTAATCTCTGCATTTGAGACCAAATATGTTTTGTTTACTTGAACATTTCGTGCAAAATTATCAATATCGCCATTCAACATTATATAAAAGTTGAATTTGGACACCCTGCAAAATTTAAAAAAAAATCATAATTAGTATATAAGTTAAACTACAATTACACTTTGAGAATTTGTTATTTAAAATTTGCAATCAATTTATAATTTGAAGTTTCAAATCTTGCATATTATTACTTAGCTTATTCGTCGTCGTCATCATCATCATCATCATTTTCTTAACCCTTGTATCTAACCTACTTTGACAAGTTATTTTTTAGTCATTTCGAAAAGTACTCAATCATATTAAGAATGACATTCGATCTATTTGTAAAGTACTTTTGTTAATCATCCAATTTAAAAATTAAAAAAATACAGCGTATTGAATTAAAAAATTATACCACAGTGCATAATTCAGCCGATAATCTGTATGTATATAGTATATTACCTTCTAAAAGAAAACATCTAATCTATGTCGTAACTGTCCTTATGAACCTATTTTCCGATATGGTCATTTTTATTTATAGGCTTAATTTGCTTAATATATGAATATTTTTGCTCTTTAAACCAAAACTTTTGCCTCTTAAACTAAAAAAACATGACAAAATTTTGTATATTTTAAGTAGATTAACCTCGTAAATTAAAAATGTCGTTAGATCATATGCCAATGAGATAAAATCACAATAAAACATCGTTATACAATATTTAAACACACAAAAAGTACAGTAAATCCAAGAAGTGTGGTTTACCTATTTTGTGGTTTGCAGGCTACTGCACAGAGATGAGGTTTATTCACTGCGTACTGAAGGTAGTGGCTGCGAATTTCCATGACTTAAAAAAAATCAAGAAAATAAAATTAATAAGAGACTTACTGAAAGATAATTTCGTGAAGAGATATTCAAAATCCTAATAGTTTTATTTACAATCTCTTTGGTGTTTTTGGTTTTCAATCTCTTCGATGGATATATTATAATAGATGACTAATTCTACGGTAAACGATAATACTACTTTTTTTATTAAGAGTAGTATAAGAATTCGAATAATTAATGAATTTGTAAATTTATTACAAAATAAAATTTATATAGATGTTCGCAAGTGTAACATTATGTTACTATATCTTAAAGGTTTTAGTTTATCAATTTTCAAAAATAATATTAAATCTTTTATTTTTTTGGTTTATTGATTGGGTGTGTTTAGATATAATTAATAATAAGTTATTAATTATAATGCAATATGTTAGCCTAAATCAAATTTGCGATTGATGTTGGGTTGGGATGTAAATCCTATTAGACATTTTTAATAATATTAATATTAATAATAATAATAATAATAATAATAGTAATAATAATAATTTTAGTAGTAGTAGTAGACTTGTGATTGTAGTGAAATAGTATATCAATTGTATGAAATAGTATTATTATATTTATGATATTATATTATTACCATTAGATTATATATATAATAAGGACATAAAAGCTTTTTTATAATAAGTATAGATTATAGTACGTACAATATACAATAATATACATTGTGTTATTATGTTTATGATAAGGCTAGCTTATTTTATAATACTGCTGGTTACTATATATAATAGTAATGCTTAATTCATGAAACATACGTACGTTTTGAAGTACTGTCGGTTTTTCTTAGAACATGAAATTTATTTTTTATATATAGGAGAAATTAGGGAATATGGATTATCCAATTCTAAGAATTGGTGTTACTTGTGACTTGTGAGTGAGTAATTGATTTTGAAAGATTGTTTTAATACATTTGAAAAATGAGATTGTGTTTGTCCCAAAATTTGAGAACTAGTTTTGTAAAACTATGATCTAGGACGTTCTTTAATTTATAATTTGATGGGATTTTTTTTTTTCGTTTTCTCCATTTTTAACTTTTTCGATGACGGGAGAAATGATCGCTACGATTGATCGATTAAAGATATATTCACGTGTGAGTATTATCCTGTCACAACGTTGGACCACTAGATGTAGGCCCCTCCTATATATGAGTATTAATTAAATGTTTGTCTCAATTTTTGAGAAACAAAATCGACTCTGTTACTGTTATATGTTGTGCGTCAGGTTTGAGACCTACTAGATTATTATTGAAGAGAAAAGTCTGAGATAATTAGAGGAGTATTTAATTTAAGAGGCGCACTCGGGTGCCTCGACCACACCCTGAGTTCTCTTCCACAGTAACAGCACAAATTGCTATGTATTTTTTAATAAACTAATATAATTAATATTTGATTAATAGTTACATAAAACTTAATTGTGACTAATAAACTATAATTAGAAATTAATAAATTTTAATTGGAGATCAATATATTAAGTAGAAAAAAAAAACCCTAACGGGAGAGTAAGATGCACGCATCCAATCATAAACTCTGGCACCTATCTAAAATAGAAAATATATATATATATATTGGTGGATGCGTGCATATCGCATGTCCACGGTGGCACATGCACTATACGTGCAGTGGCAGAAGCAAAATTTTAACTAAAGGTTGGCAGAAATTATAACAAACAAAACTAAATATATTAATTATACAAATAATCCATATAAATATAATCTATATTTGACCCCGACAATTCGCCATACTTTGAAACTTATACTACATAGTAGCATAATTGGAAACGCAACTGAATATATCCTTTTCAATATGGCTTACTGTATTATCATTCATCCATTCATCACACATTCGGTTGTGTAGTCAATTCTGCATAATCTTTATAGCCGAGAATGCTCTTTCTACAGAAACTGTTACAACATGCATAACTAATGCTAATGTTATAAGCTTGTAAAACCAATGGATACACCAAATTTCTTCCCATTATCATTAATTTTATGGTTATATCCCCTAGTCTTTTTACACGAGAAGTTTCATTTCTTGAACACACATTCAATACAAAATTCTGGAGTTGGTCCGACAATGGTAGAAGCTCTATACTTTGAAAATCATTTGAATAATATTCAGCTATTCGAATTAACTTTGTTTTTCAAAAGCTTTGAAAGAGTTGGATGGATTCAAACAAGCAACACAAACCAACAATTCATCAATATTTACTTGTGCTTCCAATGGATGAGAAAATAGAAAAGAAGTGAAGAACAATTGATTGTTGCGGAGCAGAGGTGCAGAAGTTTGAAGCGAAATGGAAGGCGCTGAAGCAATTGGAATTTGGAAAAAAATTGGAAAAATCACTAGCAGTCCTATTCTTCTAATGTATTGTACATACAAAAAAAAAAAAAAAAAAAAAAGTCAAGGGTAAGTTAAGTATTTCAAAATTTCAAAATAAAAACTAAGGGGTGACAAGTGCTTTCCTTAATTTTAGGTATGTTCGCCCTTTGTACAGTGCCAATCATAACCGTTGTTGGGCACATGAAATGCACACGCTCAAAGTGTGCGTTTTGAATTTCTAGAGCGGATGATGAAGGAGAGTGCATGCAGTTTCTTGTTTTAATTTAATGGGCTATTTTCTAAATATGAGAGCTTACTTTATTTTATTATGGAAATATGTTATTGTTAAGTGTCTCCCAACTCCTTTGGTCGACAACTAATTTGGGAATCCAAATAACCTTTTATTTTTTATTTAATATCAATAATGAAGGGTTTGAGTTTTTAAATTGGTTAAACTACATTGAAGATAATAATTAAATTAATAAAGGTTGAATAACATTTCCAACCACACACCATCACATGCATTACTAGTTTATGCTAGATCTTTAATTTGATTTTTGTATTTGATCAGGACACGATGAAATTCGTTACATAAAAATGAATAGTCGCAATATAGATATGTATGAGACATATACAATATATAGTACTTCAATTCATAAAAAAAGAAGAAAAGAAAAGAAATGATGAAAATATTATATGTGAAATTGACAGAACCACAAAATTAGCGTGGCAAAACCACAAAATACAAACTGCAAATCTAACTTACCCTAGCTCATGAAATATCTATTTACACGAGGGTTCTGGCTTCCTCTAACAACCATCATCACTTGGCATTGGCGTACTACGCTCTCTATGCTACTAGTTGAGTTCATGATCCCTTGCATTTTCTTTTTGATCTCCATATATGATAATGATACCCAGCAGTAGCCACAAACAATCGACATACCAGCTGCTCTGTATTAGATGTACACTGAGCTATGACACACACTTTTTCACCATCCCAAGCATAAGCATGCCGCCTAATTAACTACACACCATCTAGCTAGATCTCTCCAAACCAATGCTGAAAATTCACATTGAAAGAAAAGGTGGTTTAGAGCATAAGCTACAAACCGGATCACAGTTGATGCCAAAACGTGCTAGTCTATCACAGGTTGCCAAGCGCCTCGGCAATGCAAGCCACACAGTAATCAAACACTTGGAAGAGGCCAGGTTTTGGCTAATCATTTTGGGCAACTCAACTTTGCCAACTGCTCCTCCAAGTTCATAGTAAGCTTTCCTAATAGAAAATTTATGTTGCTGCATCAGAAAGTCACCATTAGTCATAGTAGCAATATAATGTATTCTCGAGCTCCAAGAATATAATCACCCACGAGGCCTGACCGGGAAGATTCATTGACTTTCCAATACTTATTTTTGATATAGTTTCCATCCATGAATCTAACGAACCCATAATGTGTCTTTTTTCTTCACCACACTCCACAACTGTTTGCATATAGCTGCTTTGTTCTAGACCTTCATATTTATCAGATTCCAACCTCCACCTTCTTTGGGGAGACATAGATGATCCTATGTAACTAGATTGCTTTTGGAGAGAGCATATCTTCCAAACCAAAGAAAAGATCTGCATGCAGCTTGGATTATCTTCATAACCTTCTGAGGGATTAGGAAAACCTGACTCCAATAAGTGCGTATACTAAACATTACTGCTTTAATCAACTACACTCTTCCTACATATCAAAGCATCTTTGCTGGCCAACACTCTATCCTAGCCAAGATCTTTTGAATCAGAGGTTGGCATTGGAAGATTGTGAGCTTCTTCGACGAAGAGGGAACACTTAATTAGATATTTAAAGGATAGCTCTCCTCCCCTCAGACCAAATTCACTGAGAGTTAGTTGTTGTATTCCATCAGATATACACCTCCAAAATAAATGGAGCTTTTTGCTTGATTAGTTTTTAGGCTTGACACCACAAAGAACTTCTCGAATGAAGCCATCAGTTTCCTCACAACTTGATTATCTCCTCTAGCAAATAGTAGGAGATCATCAGCAAAACACACATGGATATGCTCAAATTTCTTGTATCAAGGATGGTAGTGAAACCCTTTGTCTGCCTTTAATTCACTCAAGCATCTACTGAGATATTCCATACAGATGACAAACAAATATGGTGAGATGGGATCACCATCTCTTTTTTCTTTTTTTGCTCTAAAAAGCTCAATTACTTCCCCAATTATATTCATAGAATAATAGACAGATGTGAGGCAAACAAGAATCCATCTTACAAACTAAAATGGGAACCCAAGTTCAAGCAAGAGATGCTTAATAAATGGACATACCAAAAACGCAGGTCTCCATAAAGTCGTAAGACCATGCATGGGGGCTAACGCATGCCCAGTGCCAAGGAAGTGGTGACCTGATGACAAGGGAGTCGGTGACTGAAGCCCCGGTGAACGACGACAATAATTATAACGGTCCTAAGGTAGCAAAATTCCTTGTCGGATTCAACTGAGTCGTAGGTCTTTTGTATGTCAATTTTAACCATACAACGAGTAAATACATGTTTTCTATTATAGCCTTTTTTTTTACTTCATGGGCTAACAATATATTATCAAAGATAAATCTTCCTTTAATGAAAGCAGATTGGTTATCACTGATGATGTTGTCCAAAACTGGTTGCATCCTATTAGTCCAAGCCTTAGAAATGATCTTGTAGATTACACTACAACAAGCTATAGGTTTATTTTTCTTAATAGAGCTAGTTGTAGCAGTTTTAGGCAAAAGAGTGATAAGAGTAGTATTAATTAAGGTAGGTAGAAAACTTGTGGTGAAGAACTCCTACACAACTTCCACAACTTCCACAACATCATTTCCAATCTTGTTCCAAGCTTGTAAATGGGGCAATCAACAATTGTGGGCATTAGTCAGCATAACACCTCTTCTAACTATTTCTTTATCAAACATTGGTAAGTAATTAGTTGCTTTTGACACTACAAAAAAACCCAGTAATCTACGACGGAATCTGCGACGGAACGTAAACCGTCGTTAATATTACGACGGATCAACGACAGTGGCGACATTCTTTGGCACGATGAAGTGGCGCTAATATTTAAGGCGGAACTACGACGGAACGGCGACGGAATATCAACGACGGCTACTATTCCGTCGTTATATTGTAATTTTTCTTTTGAATTTTATTTAATTTAGTTACGACGGTTCTACGACGGAAAGTCAACGACGGCGACTATTCTGTCGTTATTCCGTCGCGCATTTCTGAATAATTTGGTGGACATTTTCCCCTTCCCGCCTCATTCTTCTCTTTTTTTTGTTTGCCCTACTTCTAAAGTGTAAATCGCCGTCCCCGCGCACAGGTTTTCCGGCACCACTCGTAGTCCACCACTAGGTATTTCTTCTTCTCCTATTTGTCTTCTCCCTCCCAATTTCTCTCTATGCTACTTTGCTGACCTAATTAACGGAATTAATGGCAGAGCCCCAGCCTGTCGCCGCTCGTCGCTCGTCGCCCGCCGCACGCCGGCGCTGCTCGTGTTGAGGGGGTCAACCACGTCGTGAGCCCTAGGTCTGTGTTCCATTTTCGGCAGGTTCATTTATATGTGGATTCTTGCGAGTTCTTGTTTTTAATGTTCCAGAATCTGACATATAAAATCATTGTATGCGAATAAGAAACTTGTTTAGCCCGCCCTATCATTCTTTGATAGCCTTTTGCTTCTTCGTTCTGGAAACACGACTTCCTATTCCTGCCTTTATGGATGTATCTAATGAAAAATTGGAGAATGTCATAACTTGGTAATGATTCTTGTGGAAATAAATGAAGAATAGGTTGCCTATCCCATAGCAGAAATAAATGAAGAATGGATCATAGATGGATGGAAACGCAGAGATTCTGTGGGAACTTTGTTTTGCAGATGAAATTTTGCTACAGAAAATCATTGGGCATTTTGGTTCAAATAAACAAAAATTTGTCTACTTTGGAAAATTCCTTTTTTGATGCATTTTCATCATCTGTTTTTACAACTGTTGTAACTTTAATATTTATAGGAGCTACTATTTCTCTTATATCTTCTATTTTGTTGACAAATCAAGCCTCTCAAGTGTATTATTGCACTTATCCTAGTTTGAATCAATCTAGGAAGGATTGGTGGGAAGTGTGTAAAATCGCGGCAAGATCAAATGTAGAAGTTCCAACATCAACTTCTAGCTTAGACTCGCCCTTACAAGAGGATGAATTAATACACTCTACCTCTCATACCTATATTGATGTAGAAACTTCTACTCCAGTAATTTATCTAAGGGGTGGCATGGTCGATATCAATGAAGAGGAAAAGGAAGAGGAAGAGGAAGAAGAGGAAGAAGAGGGAGATGAGGGAGATGAGGAGGAGGATGAAGAGGAAGAGGAAGAAGAGGATGATGATTAGTGTAACTGCTTGTATATATGTTTCATTGTTATAATGTTCACGTGTTATATGTATTTGTGTTATTATTCCTAATTTTAATGATGATACTTTTAATTGTTTTAATGGTGATATTGATAGTTAATGTTCATTGCTAATAATTTTAATTGTTTAAATGCAGATGTCTTTCAGAGGACATGGCAGAGGGCTACCTTTAGGTGGCTCGAACAGCTCAAGGTCGAGGACATCCCGACATACCACACCACCACTGCAGACTCCACTTCAGACACCATTGGAGACTCCTCCTGTCCAGTCACCCGTACAGAGCGGTTCACCATCGATACCATCGTCGGCTAGTTCAGGTGGTATCGGCACTGGTGTAGGCAACCTTAACTTGAGTCGTACAACTCCGACAATAGGTGATGCAACGTCATCTTCGCCGTCTGCTGCGAAGACCCGTATTATGTTTAATGCTAAGTACAAGTAAGTTTTTTTTTTGTTCTTTCGTTGCTTATCCACATGCATCTAGAATCAGAGCAAAAGCAGTTGCATTATCTTTGGGGATGCATTGGGTGAGTAAATTCCTGCCTGAAATGTTTCCGTCTCCTTTTCCTGTTATTTTATTTATTCCATGACTAATTTTCTCTTAGCAGCCTCTGCCTCCCATAACTTTGAATATATTTATATATGTGGAAACAAAAGCTTTTACAACAGAATTGTAAAAGATGCTAATTATACTATTGAAGCTCAATATTAATCTTTCTTCTTTTGTAAATCCTGTCTCTCAGTTTTACAAGTACCTAAAGCTTTCCACACTTGTCAACTCTAATTGAAATGTCTGGAAAAGATGTATCACTACAAAAAAAAAAAAAAAAAACAGAAATCTGTAGATATCAAGTATTTATGGAAATATATTGCTGGATTTAGATTGATCATCATCTCCGTCATTAATATCATTAATTTGTATCATTTGTTGCAAAATTGTAGGAAGTTTGTCACACAATACTATTAGTGTATCCATAGATATGTACCTTGAATATCAGGCCTAATATTCTGAGATTGAGACTCAAACTTTTCCTGCTAACATATAATTTACTGTCTGCATTGCCATTTTACTTGGAAATTGGGGAAGTCCAGAATTTCTTCCTTACATTGCTGTTGTAGGAGCCTAGGAGGTATATTTGATATCAAGTTGCCAAGCTTCTGTCCGAGACTATTAATATCATTAATTTGGATTGATCATCATCTTCGTCATTAATATCATTAATTTGGATTTGCATATTTGTTTTATTTCTTAATTGCAGCGACAATTTGTGTGGGATCCTTCAGAGGAGAGTGTTATAAAAGATAAGTTCATGGAGAAGGCGGCGAGGAGATATAGGGATTTGGTCAACACTTTAAAGAAAGGGAAGGATAATCCTAAGAAAGGAAGACCACCTTACATTCCTGCAGAGGTGTGGCCGAATTGGCTAAGCTATTGGGATTCGGAAGATTTTCAAAAGATATCAGATAATGCAAAGAAATGTAGGATGTCTGAGCCTTTGGGAGCTGGAACTGGGATAGTAAAGCATAAAGGAGGTTCTAGATCCACTATTAAGTACGCTGCAGAGATGGTTAGTGTGTTTTTATCATTTCACTTATCAATTTTTACATTATATTGCCCTTGAAATGAATTACGTGTTTCAATAGGCAAAAGCGCGGGGATGTGCGTTGGAAGATTGTATGTTTGAAGCTTATCAAATTTTGCATGTCAACAAGGATGGATCTCACACCGACGAGAAGTCCGCTGAAATTGGGGTAATAATAAATATCATGTGTTTACTATAAGGTGTATTTAGAAATTAACTCTATATAAATTATATGTAATTGCAGAGGGCTGTAGAGGCACGAGCTGAGCAGTTGAGACAACAAGGAGTTGAGGACGTGAATATGAACGATGTGTATCTTGAGGTTGTTGGAATCGACAACAGACAGAGGACGTTTGGGACTGGATAGCTAGGTACTGGGAGAAAACGGGGAGAGACATCGAGTGGGACTTCTCAGTTTCATTCACAGGAAGCATGTGATAGTCGCTTTAAGGATATTGAGAAACAACTATAAGAGGAGCGAGAAGAGCGCCAACGTCAAGTAGAAGAGGAACGACAGGAGCGTGAGCAAATGAGGGAACAAATGCAGCATCAACAACGACTACTCAACCAATTAGTTTCACAGAGTATGGATTCACAAGACCCTCCATCTTCTTGAGATAACCTTTATACTTTTAAGTACTTGCTTATTTTGGATAATTTTCTCGTGTTGGATATTACTTAGATTCGTGTTGGATATTAGTTGTTTTGTATTGGAACATTAGTTATTTCGTGTTGAAACATTAGTTGTTTGTTTTGGATGTTGAACTATACGCTTTTCATTAGTTGTTGTTATAGATTATGTAAATTTTTCAGTTTTACTGTTTTGGATGTTGGATATTACTTACATTCTGTACTGTTTTCGAATTAGCTACAGGAAATTAAAAAAAAAAAATAATAACTGAATATAAATTTAAACAACTCCGGAAACACAACGACAGAAACAACGACGCTCAACTGACGTCGCTGATGTGCGACGGAATTGTGACGGAATAGAGGGTCGCTAATCAGCGACGGAATGTAACCGTCGCTATTTCGTCGCTGGTTGGTAGACGACGTTACCGGCGACGCCGGCGCTAACGGTGGAGGATACCGTCGTAGAATATTACGACGGAAAATATTCCGTCGTTGATTTACTTTACGACGTTGGTTTCAAAGACGAAAGTGTTCCGTCGTTATTCCGTCGTAAGCCAAGTTTAACGACGGAATTTCCTGTAATAACGACGGTTTTTCCGTCGCAGATTTCTGGGTTTTTTGTAGTGTGAGCCCAATGATCTCATCTTTTATCTGCGGCTGATTAGCACACCTCGATCCATCAGTTATGTTCAATAATTTAATAGAGTTTGAGCTGGCTCTAGCTTTGGCATAGGCATGGAAAAATCTAGTGTTAGAATCACCTAGCATGATTTTTGCTGCCATACCTTTTCTTCAATTAAGCTCCGTTTCTCAACTTCTCTTAATAATAGCTTTTCAGATCAGTATTGATCAAAGCTTCATTCATATAGTCTTGAGCAAGCTGTAATGGAGTTTCCCTTAATTTTTTTCTAGTTGAATCACAGTTTGGCACATATGCATGTCTTCCTATATTCCTTCTATAATGAAAGTGATAAAATTTGAGAGTACGTAATATATCTAAAACGATCGATACATGTAGGTAGATTTAATTAAGTATTCAAAATGGAAGTTCGAAATATTAGAGCTAAAAAAATAAATACATGGTCATCAATTATGTGATGATGTTATTTATTGACGTACAACTATAATAGCTTTTGATCGAAAATGTAAATAAATTATAGTAATTTCTTTTTTCGAACAAAAAGAAAATGTTAATTAATTAAGAACCTGTGACACTGCCATATATAACTGGGTAAGATACATTGACGTACGACTGTAAATGTTAGACATGATTCATTAAGTTGAGGGCCTCAAAGTGTTCAATAATTTTCTTCTTTTTTGTAATCATGTTTCAAAAAAAGGTTTTCAAACTATTCGATATGTGTAATACTGTTAGGCTATAATTTGGCCGAATACAATTATGTCGATTAAGTGAAAATAGACAAATATTGTTAGATATTTGATTTATAGAAAAAACACGAGTATGTCTATTTTATAGGGGCAATATCCAGTAAATTCAAAACCTTTTTTCGAATTTTGGTACTGTATCTGACCAATTTTTTTTCCTCAACAAACATAACCTTTCGTTTTATTCTGATTTTGCTCTTGATCGCCGGTTTCCCCCAAATTGAATCCTACGTGGTAGCCGAATTTGACACGTTAGCGCCAGAAATTACCAAAACGACGTCATTATATTAAAATAAAAGATAAAAAAAAATATAAAAAAACCTATCATATGCCAAGTAAGAATTCTCAATAAACAAAATTAAAAATAAAAAAACTCTTAATTTTCTCTCTCCTCCACACCCTTCTCTCCCGTCTGCAACTCGTACCCAGCTATCTTCTCACTGCCGCTCCGCCACCACCAGTCCACCACCATTCCTCAATTTCACAATCACCACTTACCACTACCATCAACATCATTTCCGTCTCACAGCTACCAACATCATCTCCCTCACAAAACAATTACCGTCGCACCTCCCGTTTCCATCGGCTTCTCTGCAATCACATCTCTTGTATGTCAAATAAAAAATCCATCTCTTGAAAACTGTCTTAACCCTAAGCAAATCACACTCTACTCTCTAGACATAAAATTTCTAACCAATAATGAAAATAAGCAATTCCAAATTGTTGTTGTATTTTAAGAACTGCTGGAATTTTCGGGCACGCAGGGAGGTCCGACAGTCGGATTTTGCCTCGATGGAGATGACGTCAGAGAGATCGGTGGCGGTCGGAGGTGGAGGTGTCGGTGGCAGAATTGATGGGTGGTAAAGGTCTTAGGTTTTAGAGGCTATTACCCCTATTTTATATTAGTGTTTATTAATACTTGACTTAAATGTATTGTGATTAGTGCAAATATATATTTCTTTCTCTTTTTTGGACAAAATATTTTGTATTCTTTTTATATGTTAATTAATATTTATGTTACATCTAAATTTAAATATAATTATATATTCAAAATATTAGAAGTTATTTAGAACTAAAAATTTAAATAAACCAATTTTCTTTTGTTATTGAATCAATTATAGATGACCGCATAGATTTATTCATCGAATATATCATCTCTGTTCTCGATCCCAACTCCAATATCTACTAAGGTTTAATTAAAATAATTAATAATGAAATAGATTAATAATTTTCTCTCCAGATTAGATACGCTCTGGTGCAGTAGACCATATCATACGTCTGGTGGCGTCCACCCTAATTTTTCAATTTCATATTTTATCTTTTTATGACTTAATTATAATGATTAAGAGATTTTCTAATTAAAATAATATATATTAATTAAATTGAGGTTCATAAATCTTAATTGAGTTGGGACTCAATAAATCCTAATTAAAATTGAAAAACTCGATATTGAATTCAATAAGAGCATTTACAGCAAGGATCTAGTAAGACCTAGGTCTAAGCACTGAGAAACGTGATTTTAATGATTGGTGGTGTTGAGTTAGACATAGGTTGATTTCTCCACATCAATGGGGTTGAGTAAGACCTAGGTCTAAGCACTGGAAAACGTGATTTTAATGATTGAATAGATTTTATTTTGTTGTTTTTTTTATTTGTAATAAATTTTATAAAAATTAACTTAATTACATTCAGAAATTAATAAATGACAATTTTATTGAATTTAAAAAAAACTACAACATACACTAAGTAAAAAAAATACAATAACAAAAAACTACTTCATTACAATAATTTTAAAAAAAAAAAAGACAACTACTCCTCCCAATTGAATTCCCTTGCAAGTTTGCGGCGAACATTTTCGTACCTCGCCTTTTGCTCGGGATTCATATGCGACGTGTCGGCAATATAGATATTGAACGCCCACTCCTCCCTCGATTGCTTGTTGAGGGATGCCAACTCTTCTGCCGCCTGCTCCCGTAGCGCACTTTTGCCCTTCTTCCCCTTCTTCGCCGCTTTCGCCGCTTTCACTCCTTCGGGTCGAACCTGCAGAGTGTTTGCATCGCTCGCGGATGTGGTGGATGCGTTGCCGCTGGCAGACGAAGTGTACTCGCCGAATTCATTTATCTTCGTCCGCTTTGGAGCTGTTGGCTTCGCCGGGTTGGTGAAAGTTGGGATATGCCTCAAGAGCTCCCACGCAGCCCTATACGGGAACGGTTTGTTGAACTTCTCGGCGTACAAATCTTGGGCCCTCGTGTATAGATCGAAGTCGTTCTCCCCGCTTCCGAGCTGGTTTTCTTCTTGGATGTAGATGGCGGCGAAGTTCTGGATTTGTTTCTTGGCGCGGCCCCATGCGCTTTTCATCGCACTCTTCTCTCTTGAGTGGGCGGGAGCTATGAACTCGTTGAAACGGATCATTATTTTCTCCCAAAACGCGCTTGAGGTTTGGTAATTGCTGGTGATCACGTCCATCCCGAAGTCAACGTAGCACCTTGCGAGGTATTCAATCTCAGCGGGCGTGTAGTTAGGACCTCGTACTGGCTTATTGTGCTCGTCGGATGAGGCCGCGGCAGCTTTCCCCTTGCGGCGTGCCTTGCCCTTCCCCTAGGCCGGATAAGTGGCCGTGCTCGATGTCGCGACAGCTTTCCCCTTGCGGCGGGGCGGGGGCGGTGGTGTTTGCTCATGTTCATCCGATTCCTCTTGGTGGGAATCACCGTACGCCGCTTCCTCTTCCTCGTCCTCGTCCTCCACCTCAACGTGGTCGTCGTCGTCGTTGAGGTTGAAACGTCTGAGTCAAGCCGTACCCACTGGGGGCTGCGAGAATTGGGAGTACCGGGATGTCGGGGGTACTTGAGAGAAGCTGGCGACAGCGAGAAGCCCGGCGCAGGCGAGAAGCCCGACGCAGGTGAAAAGCCCGGCGACTGCGAAAAGCCATATGACGGAGGGACTTGGGAGAAGCCGGGCGACTGTGGAAATCCAGCCGAAGGGGGGAATTGGCCGTACCCCTGAGGCTGTGAGAACTGCGAGAACCCAGTGGCCGGAGGGAATGCAGAGAAACCCGGCGTCGGGGAAAAAGCACCAAACCCTGCAGGGGCCGAGTATTGGCCAAAACCTGGAGAAGATGAGAATTGGGAGCTTGGATTCGCCGGATTGGGAGGTGGATTCGCCGGATTTGGAGATTGGTTCGGTGGGATTGAACCAAAAGTTTGCGAATACCACGAATTAAACTGATCGTCGGCCATTTTTTTGCACAAAATATGATGTGAAAGAGTAAGTTTTTTTGTAGGGAAGATTGGATGAAGAAAGAAATTTTTTGGTGTGTAGAATGAATGAGTTGAAGGGATATATATAGTGAAAAAATGGGATGTAGCCGTTGGAGTGTATTTAATTTTGTTAATATTATTTTTTTTTTCAGAAAATTAAAAAAAAAATGGACCAATGGGGACACGCCACGTGTCCCCATTTTTTGACTTGGCGGAGTCGAGGGAGGGATCGAACGATCGACCTCGCACTCGACACCACCATCGACACAGGGGGTGTCGATCCCCCCACAGCAGCGTTCGACACAGGGTGTGTCGATGTGGGGGTGTGTCGAGCGGCATCGACACCGGATCGACACCCCCTGATCGAAGCCCGCTGTAACTGCTCTAAGTTTTTCCTTTTTGATGATTCGACTACTAGCTTAGAAACGACACTTTACACAGTTCATTATCATCCAATGTATGCTTATGAGACGTGTTTAACTTTATATCATTGTATTTTTATGAACTAGTAGTAGGGAACTTTGATAAATATTTGAATGTTGCCAATAATATCGAAAACAAACCCATCGTATAAGGTTTGTGTAGTAGTACAATTTATCTCCCGTTTGTACAAATTACTTCAATCCAAAAATGAAAGTAAATATATTGAGATTACTACACAAGTTTATTTCAGGAAATTGAAATAAATCCGTTCAGTGACAGGTGGATGAATTCAACTAGCCAGTAAAACAGTAGTACTACGTGAAAGCAAAGTGGTACTCCCTCCGTCCCGCATTTAAAGCCCTGTTTGTCCTCTAAAAAGTGTCCCACATTTAAAGCCCTACTCTGCTTTTTGGACACATTTACCCTTCACCTTTGTTGGTAATAACTACCCCTTACCACTACTTACCCCAACCCAACTTAATTAATTTTGGTAATTAATCACTAATCCTAAACCAACTAATAACCCCCCCCCCCCCACCATTCAATCATACACTCTCTCTCATTCTTTCTGTTTGGTTCATATGCTCTCTCTCTCTCACTCGATCTAACCCTAATTTCTCTCCGCCGCTCTTCCAGAAATTGGGCATTCTCTCTCACCATTCTCTCCCTCACTCTCACTCGATTCTGTCTGGTTCATATGCTCTCTATCTCTCACTCGAACTAAACCCTACGAAATCGACGCCGATCTTCCAGAAATTGGCCATTTCTCTCTCACCATTCTCTCCCTCTCTCTCACTCGACTCTGTCTGGTTCATATGCTCTCTCTCGCTCACTCGATCTAAACCCTAAGAAATCGACGCAGCTCTTCCAGAAATTGGGCATTTCGAGTCTGGTGCTCAATCTGTCTCTCTCCCCTTAGATCTGACATACGATTTCATCTCTTAGATGAATTCTCGTACTGTGTCTGCCAAACCCTCTGTGACGCCGGCCAACCTCGCAGCTTCTCCACCATCTGGGTGGATCTTCGACACCGATTGGTATAAAGCATGGTTGCCACGTTTTCTCGAAAGGAGGAAGGCCCGAGATGTGAAATTGGCCATCGGAGCTGCCATAGGTGGTTCCTTGGTGCCGGAGGAGTCCATGGGTGAGGCCGATTCCGAGTCCGGTGCTCTGCCTCGATCTGAGGATGTGGTGGATTGGCTGCCACTCGATGACATCGAGGTGACGGTGCCGGACACCGAGTATGATGATGATTCCATCATCATGGTCCCTGAAACTCCATCCCCGCCGCCTGAGATCGATGGATTTATTGCGAATGAGGTGATTCTGTTCTAATTTGCTGCTTCTGTACAATTTATTGCTCTGAGGGTGGGCTGGTGATGCCAATTACTGTTTCTGTTGTTATGGATTATGTGATGGGCTGGTGATGCCAAGATATGGTTTTTGTTGTGATTTCTGATGCTAGATGATCCTCCTGTGATGATGATGAATGAAATTGCGTGTTGCATATTTACTTGATGATGATGTTCCTGTGATGAATGAAATTGTGAATGAAATATGCATATGTATTGATGTTGATCTTCCTGTGATGAATGAACTTGATGCTGCATTTTTCATATTTACTTGATGATGATGCATCTCCCTGTGATGACAGTTTTCTGAGGGAGGCTTGATACCTTAATTATGCCACCACTGGATCATTCTAGTTTTGGAGGTTGACTTAGGCAGGTTGTGGGTAAATGCATGCTACTGTAACTGGATTTTGTGATTTGTTTATGTAATTGCCTTAATGATGCCACCACTGGATCATTCTAGTTTTGGAGGTTGACTTAGGCATTTGATGTCAATGATGCAATTGAACAAGGCTGAGACAAATAAATTAAACAAACAAGTCTAAAATCAGTCCCAAAAAGCAGAGTTTACATTCCAAACATTCTCCTAGATGAGTCACATATGTTTGTTCCTGTAAACTCCCACAAAAAACTGACTACTATGTGAAGTCATTGTTGCAGTCTGACTTGTTGCAGCCCCTCTACTACATCATCCACATTGTATGCATTTGTCCCTTCACCATTTGTCCCTTCACCACTTGTCCCTTCACTATCATTGTTTAGGAATGCCAAGCATTCCTTCACAATTTCTTCTTCCACTTCAATCACTTCTGGCAGCAGCTCCATCCTTGCCAATTTGTCCTTACTCATATGAGGAATCTTGTACTTGTTGTCCCCCTTATTCTTCAATATCTCTTTGCAGCAGCCCTGTAGAGTTAGGAAACAATAGTTGATCTTCTCTGGTTCATACTCTTCATAGGCAGTCTGTACATTCTGAATGAGCTCTTCCAGATTGTTTATTTGCATTTTATCCTTCACAGATTGTATAGCTCTTAAGAAACCTAGGTCATTGACATTGGTGTCCGGGGAATTTGGTGGTTGACAGATTAGTGTGAAGTTGAATCCATCTGTATTTGCATTGGCTAGAAAGTCAGGGTCATCAGGTTTGATATGTGGCTTGGCATTGTCTTGTTGAATGAAAATCTGATTGCCTAGTAGATGTGTTGGCCATTTAGCTTTAAAAGCAGGAAGCATCTGCATGAAATAACAGTCCCTTTAGCTACATGATGAATCTGTATGCAGATTCTGATAGCATAAACAAGTGCCAAAACACACTTACCTGATGGATTAGACTGCCTTTGGTCACTGGTTTTGTTATTGCTGGAATTGGTTTGACTTCTACTGTCCCTTTTGATCTGTTCTTTGAGTTCTTCTTTGCTGGTTCATATGTGATGAATGGGAATATCCCAAACTTTCCATCAAACAAGACAACTCCTGCTGCATCTATTAAAGGCCTTGATAATGCACAATTGAACATGATTTTGGGAATGCATCTCTTTGATTTACAGACCCTGTGTGGTTCAGCCTCCCCTGCCACAAGGTAGAATCTCTCCTTCTCTTTTGATAGATAGAACCACTTCTCATCAATGTGTATTGTGTTATACATGTTCTGGAATTTGAATACACCATTTTCTGAACTAGAACAGAGCTGAGTAAGACTCCACCTGAGCCTACACAGTTTGTTCTTCTCTGTTAAATATGGCCTGATGGCAGAGGTGTGTGGTTTTAGTTTCTCAGCCTTTACATGTCTATAAACTGCTGACTTGTTTATGCCAAGGTTTTCTGCCATAACTCTAAGGGATGTTCTTTGACACAGAGGCAAACTCTTAACTTTCTCTTCATCTAATGATTTCCTATTTTTGTATTACTTACCTCTTCTTTTTTATTGCAGGTTGACAGGAACTCCAAGTGATATTTGAGCCAAAGCTGCCTGCCAAACCCTCCACACAGTCTTCAAGTTGATGTGAAACTTGGCTGCATCTTTTTTTGCCCCATACTCGAGCTTCCCATCACAGCTATGTTGCATTAACCATTGAGCAATGGTACTCTTGCCTTCATCTGTCAGTTTTCTGGTTTGGGCAGTAGAATTAGACATTTTAGCCCCTCTTTAATTTTCTCTAGTGTAGTTGAGAGCATTGAATCTGCTCAGCTTCTCTGTATTTATTGCTGCTGGTTGTAGCTAGATAGGTAGTTTGAAATTTCCCTCCTAAGAATTTGATCAAATCATGGTGTACTTTTAACATTTGTTTATTAATGAAATTCAGTTTTGGCTCCAAATGAAGTGAAATTTGCCTCCAAAATTACTGCAGTCAGAATTTTATGAAATTACAGCTCTTTTACAGCTTTTTTTTTATTCATGCAACAGATTTTCTTTCCTTTGCATTACTGTTTCATTTTCTGTAACAGAATTTACAGCTCTTTTTATTCATGCGCCAGAAATTACAGTTCTTTTTATTCATGCAACAGATTTGATGTAAAATTGTTAACTGAAAATGACCAAAAAATTGGAGAAAATCGGGCTGAAAAGTAAGAAAAATCGAGAAACAAATTATTTCAACAATTTAATTATGTAAAAAAATGACATTAATTTGTTGCGTGTAATTTATCGACAACAATTAATTTTAATACTCGATAAATGGTTCATCCGAAAATGCATAAGAAGTCATGCAACACACTCTATTTATTTTATTCTAACACCCTTTTTCTCTCTCCATAATTAGCAAAAGTAATCACCCTAGATTAGCACTACCCTTTTTGTCCACCCACTACACTTTATCAGCTTTTGTTGGTTTCCGTGACAGCACCCAAATGGGGCTTTAAATCTGGGACGGAGGGAGTACTATTTTCTTTCCTTTCCATTTCAATTTGCAAACAGGAAATATTTGTGGCCACAAAAGTTTTGTGCATTTTTCTGATTTTTGTTTATGTGGTGAAAGTTTGTATTGGGCAATGTGAGAGAACTGAGAACCCGTATACATTCTATAAACAATCTCGTTTTTTCACGTCTTTATTTATAATACTATTATTATTTAACATAAAAATAAATGGCAAAAATTTGGATGGGCAGCGTTAGTTTTTTTCACGTCTTTATTTATAATACTATTATTATTTAACCTAAAAATAAATGGCAAAAATTTGGATGGGCACCGTTAGTTGGCCTTTAATAAAAAAAGGATTATTCGTTTCTAAATTTTTCAGCTTTCCACAAATTTTGATTTTGCTCACCAATTAAAGATTTTACTTCCAAGTTCCTCAACTTTCAACTATTCTGATTTTGCCTACAGGGATGACATCCGACTTAAAATAATTTTGAAATTGGTTGACGTGACATAATATAATTTATGTGGCACTCGTGTGGCATTTGAGTGGCACTAAACATTAGGATTTAACAAACGATATTGTTGAGAAAACTAATGGTGTCGTTTGGGAAGAACTTGACGACGTCTTTATCTCCAACAACAATGTATCATGGATGAACTCGATGAGAAAAAGTGTGTATAGACGAACTCGATGAAGAAGAAGTCATGAAAGTACTCCCGTTGCTACTCATACTTTTTTCCAAAATTGAATCTAAATTCTCATCCGAATATAGTATAATCTAATCACTGACCTTCTAATGTCACTAGAAACGATGTCATTTGGTTAAGTAACAAACGACATCGTTTTGCTCATACGACGACATACCAATTAGGATATTTTGGCTACCATGTAAGCAGTCAATTTGGGAGAATTCAATAATAGAGGAAAAATCAGAATAAATTGAAAGTTGGGGAATATGAAGATAGAATCTTTAGTCGGGGAGCAAAAACAGAATTTGTTGAAAGTTGAAGAATTTACAAGCCAATAACCCATTAAAAAATAATAATCAATTAATAATAAGAAAATAAACGGTATTCCCTCCTCGGTGGTCCATTTCGATTTTCCTTTATTCTCGTACTTTCTCCATTATTAATTCTTAATACACATTATTATATAGGCAAACTCTTTTTAAATACCTTTTAATAAAAGATAGAAGTTTTTTGCACTCTTTTATAAGAGTATAAGTTTTTGATGGTCCCGATACGAGTTCTGGTGTATGGGGGGGTGGGGGAATACACCAGTTAGGAATTTTAAACAACCCTCTGAAAAATTATCACAACCAAGTAAGAGGACTCAGCTGGAATCACAACTGAGTAGGAAAACTCAGCTGTGAAAGTGGTGCTGTGCGGAATGTGGTGGAAATAACAATAACTCGTATAAAATAACTCACGCTCAGATGCAAGGTCGGTCAATAACCAAATCAGTTGAGAATGTAAAAATGCAGTTTGAGTGCTGGTTAGTTGGTCAGTTGGATATGCAATAAATAATTGAACAGAAAACACAAACACACAAAGATTTACGTGGTTCGGAGAGAACTCCTACGTCCATGGGGAGTTGTGAGTCCACACAACTAGTCCAAATTCTTTAGGACTGGAACCACAAAGCTTACTCGGGCTTTGCAACCGTTAAGATAAGTTTGCGGGTACTTATCAACCTTACAGATAAGTTTACGGGTACTTATCAACCTATCTACTCAATTTCGGGAAGAGTAGGATCCTAACAACCTTTTAGAGGATGTGTGTGAGGGTGGGTTTTCCAACTATTAGCTCGAACTAAGGAGTGAGCTAAGATCTAAGCTTGAACAAATGAAGACTCAAACTAAGATCGAAAACACCAAGACAGAATCTAACACTCTATGAACTCTCAACTAGTGATGTTCTTAGAGATTAATTTCAGTTTAGCTCGTGTGCAGTATAAAGTTGTTCTTTCGCTCGTCTATCTTTTTTCTCTTACATTTGTCTTCTTCAGTATCTTGGTGAATGAATGAAGGCTTCAATTTATAGGCGGAGAGAATCAACTAGCCGTTGGATGAGCTGTTGATCTCTGTTCTGTGAAAGCGATGGCTTGACTCTCATCTCTGCAGATTTTCCCGATTTGGCAACTGTGAACTTCTGCTTTCCATCTGAGACAGCCTTGTGTTGGGCCAAATGAGGTAATGACAGAACGTCAAACCTTCACGTGACTTCCTTTTTGAAATTCAAATCTTCAACCTTTGACTTTCAACCTTGTTTAGTCGGTTGAGAAGTTTTGGTCTTCATTCGAGTGGTCTTCAGCTGATGTTTCATCTAATCGATATCTTCATCTGACCTTCTGTCTAAATAGGAACAGTTGAACCCTCAGCTGCCTTGAATTTCATGTTGTCAATCTATCGGATTGAGTCTTATAACTGATGTTCCATCTGAACAGTTGGCTTGAATGCTCAGTTGTCTTTCTCACATCTGATGTTCCATCTGAACAGGTAGCTTGAACGCTCAGTTGTCTTTTTCACATATGATGTTCTGTATCTTGAACGCTCAGTTGTCTTTCTTACATCTTCCCCTTGAACTCTCAGTTGTCTTTCTGACATCTGGTGTTCTATCCGAGTGAAGCCATGTTGCCGTCTTCAGCTGGAGAGCTGTAAAGATAAAATCTCAACATTGCTCAAACAGCGAGCCTAAATACTAACATTAGGATCTGGCAACATCTACTCGGTTGGGGTCAGTTGGTTTTGGAATCAATCAAAACTTTACTAAATTTCCCAACAATTTCCCCCTTTTTGATGATGCCAAAACCCTACTGATCTAAACCCTACTGACTTAATTAAAATCTCAGTTGAAATTCTAGACAGTCTATAAGATTAAAATATCAAAGAGTTAGCACAGTTATAACATGGTATTGAAATAACTTTGCGATTCAGAGCTTGGACAACCAGAGATTGTACGTCAAGATGAATCGGATAACTGATGAAAGTTTTCATTACAACTGATGTGTTTACACAGATAAGCACAAAAATCAAAAATTACATCAGTTGCTCAAAAACTCTAACATTGCTAATACTTCAGCCCATACTTGCTGAAAATTCTAACAAAGATTTCTCTTTTTGCGTCTGACTCCTTTGAGATATCTATCCTATGTTCCTGACACACTCTTCTGGCTTCAGCTGCAATCCTCTGGCTGCTGGGATTCCTTGTGTCTGGGATGAACGGAGGGAGATAAGTGACTTTCTGAGGGACTGGGACAGTGTTCATATCCAGTCTCGCATTAATCATTGCTCGCCTGAACTGGCTGAACATGCCCGGATCCCCAGAGTGTAGCTCGGTCAGGGCTTCGTTGAACGCTCTCCTCGCATCCTCAGTTGCGAACACCTTCCTATAGTAGAAATCATTCACAAACTCTTGCTTGAATGATTCCCAATCGTCATTCCATTCTGCAGGCATCCACTTATCCACATGGTTAAAACGTCCTTGGAGCTTGATTTTTCCAGGCAATCTCTGTTGCTTCAATCTTGCTTCAGCCTTAACCTGATGTTTTTCTATGCGTCGTCGGCTTCCAGAGACAATGTTCCTGTCCAAGTTGTTGGTAACCTTGGCAAGCTTCTCCTCAAACTGGTTGACTCTCGTTGCTTGGTTGGCTGCAAACTTCTTTATCCAGTCAGGATTCATGTAGTCTTTCTCTGGAACATCCATAGCCTTAGCAGGAGCAACACACTCTTCGGTTGTGATACCGTTGAGTTCAGCATCGAGCTCGGCTGCAATCTCGGCTATGGAGTTGTAGGAAACTCCATACTCCTTGGCTTGTTCCATGTCCTTCGCCATTTCATCTCCTCCAACATCAATAGATTTCAGCAATTGTTGTTTCGTGTCGGTTGGCTTCGGAGCGGACTTTTTTTTCTGAGCTTTCTTTTTTGGCTGGGTCTTCTTCAGCTGAGATTCTTTTCCAGCTGGCATTTCTTCTTGAGTCTCATCTTCCCCGATCTCAACTTGCTGCATCACATCTTCCCCCTTTTTGGCATCAGCAACAACGCTTGCGACTGAGCCATCCAGAGAGGTGAGTTGTTGTTCAGCTTGCTGAATCCGGTTGAAAAGCTCATCTACTGCGCACTCCACCTCAACCTTCTTCGCCATTTCATTTTCACGGCACTCTTGCTCAGCTTTCTTCAGTCCAGCGAAGGTTTCATTTACCTCAGTTTGGAAAGCGACGAACTCAGCCCATCTTGTCTGAGATGGATTTGAAGACGTTCAGATCTGATCTGATTCCCAAAACAGTTGTCTTCAAGGCATTGATGTCTTGGCTGGTAGATGTTGAGAAGTCATCCAGCTTCATCTTCAGCTCATCATGCTCTTCCTGCAACTTCATGTGCTTCTCTGCCTGAGCTTCCATCATCCTCAGCTGATCTTCTTTGTTGAGCTGGATGTTGACAAGCATCTCCTTCCTGAGTTGGTTGACCCTCTCAGCGATCAGCTCGCAAATTTCGTCTGTGGAGGGGGCTGGCTGATCAGCTGGAGCTGGTTGGTCAGAAGTTGTGGGTTGTTCAACAGTGACCATGGCTTGGCGATTGGCCAGGTACTGTTGGAGTTCTTCCTCTTCCTGCTTGGCTGCTGCTGCAGCTGCGTCAAAATCATCTATAAAGTCAGTAGACTTAGTTAGCATGTTGTCCAGGAAATTGACACAGTCTTGTTCTGCTGTTTCCCTCGTATCTCTTCCTTCAGCCTTGCTGATATCTAGTCGCCGAGTCAGCAGAGCAATCTTATTGTTGTATGCAACCTCCAGGTTGGTGTAGTTGAAGTAGTCCCTTATTCGCGACTCATCAGCCTTGAGCTGGTTCCAACTGTGTATGCGGATGGTATCTTCCTTAACATACCAGTGGCTGAAAATTATGTTGAACTGATACAGCAGCTCAGTCCCAAGCGTAGCAAAAGTCGGCATGTCGCGCGCCTCATGGAACATCCCGATCAGCTTCTGAAAGTATTAGGCCAACTTGCCTTCATGCTCCAGTGCGACGGCTTGACGATCAGCCTCTTCGTCAATGAGGGAGGGAGAGAGATTTTCATAGGGAATTGGCGCAAGGGTTTCCTCAACATTGGCCGAAGAAGTGGTCACAATGTTGGCATCGAGCGGGGAGCTCGGAATTTCTGGTTGTGTGAGGAGGTTGGGATCAAGAGGTTCCTCAACATTGGCCGAAGAAATGGTCACAATGTTGGCATCGAGCGAGGAGCTCGGAATTTTTGGCTGAGAGTCGGTTAGGATAACCTATTCGGGCTGTACGGCATCAGCTCCTGCCGTGGGGGAGGTTGGAATATCTTCGGTTTCCTCAGATGAAGAAGATGCATCCGAGGAGATAGTCGGCTCATCAGCTGGTTCAGTTTCCATCCCTTCCATCACGTCTCTGTGAGGAACAACCTCGAAGGCAGCCACGTCAACTGAGTGACTCGACTCAGATGGCTCCTCAGCTGGTGTTTCCTCAACTGGTGTCTCCTCAGCTGGTGTGTCCTCAGCTGGTACCTCCTCAGCTGGTGTGGCAGCTGACTTCTTCTTGAAACGAAGTCTCAACTTCTTCTTTGCTGGTTCTTCCTCTTTATCCTTCTCCGACTCAGCTCTGTGTCGGCGTGCAGTTGTAGATCTGGAAGTGCGGCCGACAGCTGGAGGCAGCTCCTCAGCTGTATCTTTTTCTTCAGCTGATTTCACAGCTTCTCTTTTATCCTTGGGAGTATAAACACTCCTGATCACATCTTGAGCCTTCTTGGCTGTTAGGAAGAGCACCTGTCTCTTGACTGGGGTCTCCTCGCTGTCTTCCCAGACCATGTTCTGATCCTTTGTGGCGAGAAGGATCAGAGCAGAGATTTTGGCTCCGAAGTTGAGAGTTCCCTTGACACTCAACAACTTCTCTCCAGAGTCAGTTGTGGTTTCTATAATTTTCTGCCTCTCCAGTGTCAACTGGTGTTCGAAATAACTGAACCAGTTGATGTCGTGCTTGTGCTTGTGCTCCAAGCAATCAGCTGCTTGAGCTTCGGTCGCTGATGTCCCCAAAAGCTCTGCTATATCCGAAGATGACCTTGGATACAACATCGAACAGAAGTCGATGCTCGGGCTTCAACTTTGTTCTCTGCATGTTGCTCCTCAATTTTTCTGGGGTGATGAGAGCATTCTCCAGAAATTGATCGGCGTCTACATCGGTGATGTTCTCGATGGTGTCCGTGGTGGTGAGATTTGGAGGAATAATAGAGCATAGCAAATCGGAAACTGGAATGGGGACGGTGACACGGCGAATCGTTCTGGCAGGAACGTCGCGTTGTCGACAAGAAATTTCTGAGACTAGGCCATCTCTGCTGTCGATTGGAGATTGCAGGTTCAAGTAAAACTCTCTGACTTGACGCCTAAGAAGGTGAGTGGGGAAGAGCGTCGCCCAATCCAGTAGACCGTTCTCCCTGAGAAGATTGGCGTCAACACCGGCGAGTCCAGTGCTTCATCCGACAGAATCTGCTCAAAATGAATCTTGGATAACATCATGTCAAAGGATTCCTCGTATGACGACGGGACTAGAGAAGGTCCAGAAGAAGCCATCTTCCTTCCTTGTGAAGCTTTAGGTGCCATTTAGTGTTGCTGTGAAGATTATAAAGAGAGAATAAAACAAGAACTTGCAGAAAATGGTGAGACAAAATCGGAGACGAAGATGAACAGTTACTGCAGATATACACAAGAATAGAAGGTAAGAAATCACTTCCTGATTTTCCGCCTTTTATAGGTTCGTGGGTCGATTGAAATCGACGGCCAGGGTTGAATGGCGCGAACCATCAACGGCTGAGATCTCGCGACTGTTGACTAGCTTTGACTTGACGTTGAATTCCGAGTTCCAATATGCGCGAGTGAGAAGGTGAAATGTTTTCATGTCAGCCCGGTCACATTAAAAAGTAGGGCTATTGATGTTCAGCCGTACTTTACATTAAATGCGCTATGATGGCTATTTTAATCTAACTGACATGCTCAGGAATGTTTGAATTTATTTCAAACATTCTCATTTAAGAACTAAACACCTTCAGCCATAAATAATACCTGCTAGCTGATGTCGGAATCAGCTGTGATACCTGCCAGTTGATGTCGGAATCAGCTATGTTCCAATGTTACGGCATACCATCAGCTGACTCGAGTTCGTTTGTTCAGCTGACGTCTGATGTCTTCGGTTGGCGATCCGCATCTGAGATTCCCCCTCATATGGATATCTATCTCTTCACCTCAGCTGACTCCTCATCTGATGGATCCAACAATCCAAGGAGATCACATAACATTTTGAATCTTGCTTCGGCTAGAGGTTTAGTAAAGCTATTGGCTCTCTGAATCTCAGTTGGAATCTTCTCCACAGATACATCCTTCTTCTCAATATGATCTCGGATAAAATGATGGTCGGATGTCAATGTGCTTCGTCCGAGAATGGTGAACAGGATTCAAAGAGATAGCAATGACACTTGAGCTATCACAATGGATGTGAACCTATCTAGTTGCTACTTCATAATCTCTCAGCTGTTGCTTGAGCCACAACACTTGCATGCAACAACTACTGGCAGCCATATACTCTGACTCGGTTGTAGAAGTGGCAACACATGCTTGTTTCTTTGAAAACCATGAAACTAGCTTGCTTCCCATGAACTGACAGTGTCAAGATGTGGACTTCCTGTCCAACCGATCTCCGGCTAGATCCGCATCTGAGTATCCAGACAGTTGGATATTGTCGTCGGCTGGGTACCACAACCCAACATTAACAGTACCCTTCATATACTTAATGATGTTCTTTGCTGCCAACATGTGTGTTTCCCTCGGCTGAACTTGGAACCGAGCACACACTCCAACCACGTAAGATATGTCTGGCCGACTGGCGGTTAGATATAGCAAAGAACCAATAATGCCTCTATACTTACTGGCATCCACGAGTTTTCCCTCAGATCCGGGTTCAATCTTCCAGTTAGTATTCATCGGGATCCGTGTGGTTTTACTTGACTGCAAACCGAACTTTGCAATGAGCTCTTTTGTATATTGGACTGATTGATAAAAATCCCTTTTGATGACTGCTTCACCTGTAGCCCAAGAAAATAGTTCATCTCGCCCATCATCGACATCTCGAATTTCTCCTTCATGAGAGTTGAGAATTTCTCGCACAGCTCCTCCTACTTAGAACTGAATATGATGTCATCAACATAGATTTGCACAACAAGTATATCTTCTCCAACTTTTATGGTGAACAGTATTTTGTCAACTGACCCTCGTTTGAACCCCGAGTTTAGAAGAAAACCACATAGAGTGTCATACCAAGCCCTGGTGCTTGCTTCAAGCCATAGATAGCTTTCTTCAACTTATACACTCTTCCATCTCCAGTCTCAAAACCGGGAGGCTGTTCAATATAAACATCTTCCTTAATATCACCGTTGAGGAAGGCACACTTCACATCCATCTGATAAACCTTGAATTTGTGAAATGCAGCATAGGCTAGAAAAATTCTGATGGCTTCCAACCTTGCAACAGGCGCTAAAGAATCCTCGAAATCAATTCCTTCTTGTTGGCAATATCCCTGAGCTACCAACCTTGCTTTGTTCCTTACGATGAATCCAATGACGTCTCTCTTGTTCTTGAAAATCCACTTTAATCCAATGACTTTGACACCATTTGATCTTTCTACCAACTCCCATACACAGTTGCGTAGAAATTCATTCAGCTCTTCTTGCATGGCTGTTGTCCAATGAACACAGTTGGAAGCTTTCACAACATTCTTCAATTCTGGCACATCAGCTACGAAACATGAAATCATGGCAACATCTCCTGCTTGTTCGAACTTCTCAAGAACTGCCAATTCCTCAGTATATTGGGCATAAGTGTTGGAATCTTTCTCAGCTGAGTCTGGATTTGCAACTCTACTTCTAGTACTCACACCTTTGACTGGATCTCCAATGATGTTGTCCTTGGAATGATCTTCATACCATCTCTTGTTGCGTCTTCCTTCTTCTTGCAACAGTGGCTGTTCCGTGATCTGAGCTGTGGGAGATGCTGGGATCTTCAGAACTGGTGATTTGTCAGTTGTGGAGTCTGGATCCTCAACATGGATATTATCTCGAACCGGGCTCGGTTGGGCTTCGGATGCTGATGCAGTTGGAGTGACATCACCTGAAGTTCCCCCTTGAGATGAGCTGGGGTCCTCACATTCATCTTCAGAGGAACAAGGATCATCATCCTCAGTTGCCCATACCAATGGTTCAGCTAGATTTTTCTGCCTTAGAACCTGCGATCTGGTGAGAGCTGGTGGAACATGTGGATCAGCTTGTTGTCCTTTAGCCTGTTCCCTGCACTCAAAAGTAGATTCATCAAAACTAACATGAGGTGTTATCTCCACAACACGAGAACTGTTGTTGAAAACTCTATAAGCCTTGATCCGAGCAGCATATCCAAGAAATATGCTCTTCGAAGCCTTGGCGTCAAAAGTTTTCAACTGAGTCTTCCCATTGTTGTGAATATAACACTTAGAACCAAAAATGCGAAAATATTAAATATCAGGCTTCCTGCGTCTCCATAGCTCATATGGAGTCTTTCCCAACCGCTTGGTTAGAAGAGACCGGTTCTGGGTATAGCAACCTGTATTGATTGCCTCAGCCCAAAATCTCTTTGGCAGAGCCGAGCTTGTCAACATGGATGTTGCAGTATCCTTCAGCGTTCGGTTCCTTCGCTCAGCTACTCCATTCTGTTGTGGAGTACGCGCAACCGATGTTTGATGAGTGATTCCGTGCTTCTCACAGTATTCAATGATGGTTTCATTTAGGAACTCGGTTCCACGGTCTGATCGGATAGAAATGATTTTCATCTCTTGTTGGTTCGATATCCGATCCATCAGCTTGGGTAGCTCATCTCGGGTTTCACTCTTGTGACGCATGAAGATGGTCCACGTGTACCTAGAGAAATCATCAGTAACAACAAGTATGTACTCGTTACCGTTCATGCTCTTGGGTGTAACAGGCCCGAAGAGATCCATATGGATCAGCTGTAATACTCGATCGGTTGAGGGAATCGTTTTCAACCGAAAGGAGGATCTAGCGAGCTTTCCCAACTGACATGCACTGCAGATATGTGTTGTTGAAAACACTCGGTTCGGAATGCCCTTTGCATGTTCCTGTCTCGCAAGTCGGTTCATTGTCTTGAAATTCAGATGGTTGAGCCTTTTGTGCCACAGCCAGCTCACATCTGAACTGCTCTTTGATAACAGACAGGTGTCAGGAGGACTACTATTCCAATCTGCATAGTAGATATTCCCGGTTGGGGATCGATTTCCCAACAATATGACTTGCTTTGTTCTGATATTTTTAACCCTGCAGCCCTGTGCATCAAACTTAACAGAGAAACCATTATCACAGAATTGGCTGATGGAGAGCAAGTTATGCTTCAATCCATCAACATATGAAACATTGGGAATAGACACGAGATTGGTTTCAAGGGTACCATAGCCTTTGGTGTGACCTTTTAAGTTGTCACCAAAGGTAACTGATGGTCCTTCCTTCTCCACGAAACTTCCAAGCAAATTCTTCAGATTTGTCATATGTTTCGAACATCCACTATCCATCACCCACATGGTATGTGATGCTTTATTTTTCCTCAGCTGTTCCTCCTGCTCCTGCACAGAGAAACACGCTTAGGTCCCCAATTTTAGTTGGGTCCTGGAGGGTTAGAACCAGTTCCCCCTTGAACTTTGAGTCATTTTTTCCTATAGATTCGGATAGATTTGTCATTCCAAATTATCTTTCTTTCTCCATCAACTATAACAACACCTCGGTCATCCTTAGGCTTGTTGTTGTTGTTGACGTTCTGATTCTTGGGAGGGGATTGATTTCTCCCATTGTGGGCTTTAGGAGGAGAGGCGTTCCCCCTGTTTTGTTGCCGTTTCTGACCTATTTGATTTTGCCTATGAGGTCGGACGCCATTTTGGAATCTTTGTGGCTGAGTTTGATTCCATAGTCCTGGCTGTTGACGACAGCTGTTCATGCCCTGTTGTTGATTCATGTTGTGGCATGAATATTCCCAGCAGTTGGAATTGTTCCACATAGGTTGACTCTGATGGAACCTCTGGTTGTTCTGATGATGGAACCGATGTTGATTCTGATGGTTGACTCCATGTTGGTTCGGTTGATTCCATCTCTTCTGAGGTCGGTTCTGAGGTTGGTTCAGAGGTCAGTTCCGGTCGATTCAGAGGTCGGTTCTGAGGTCAGTTCTGATTGTGTCTCCGATGTCTCTGGTTCCTCTTCTGAGTCCTGGAACATTCCCCCTCGGTTGTTGTCCCAACCGATGGATTCTTCAGTTCTCCAACCACAACTTCTCTTCCTTTCTCAGTTGCATTTTCCTTAGCTGGTTGTGCTTGCTGTGACGTGGAGGTTGGAATAATTTGGGGAGTTTCAGACTCAACCGGATTTGGTTTGGCAACCGTGACATCCATAGCCTTGACAAAGGTTGCGGGTGGAATTCCAGAGTCCTTGACCATGTCGTAACCGAGTCCAGACACGTCATCCATTTGTCTTTGGTAACTGATGAGATTCTAGATGATTTTGGATGATTGATATAGCTTTATCAGGTTGTCCTTTTCAGTTTGCAACACCTTGAGGAGAACAGCTATATGCTCGGTCTGTGCATCTGACTTCTTCATCAGCTGGTCGATTTGTGCCTCTTGCTTGTTCAACTGATCATGCTGCTCCTTGATCTGCTTCTTCAACTCCTCATCGGCTGGAGCTTTAGTCTGGTTGGCCTCATACAGTTGACTTTTGAGATTATCAATCTCTTCGATTTGACTTTTGATCAGATCGTCCTTTTCAGTTAAGGATTCTTCAAGTCTGGCAAACTGTTCGGTTAAGGATTCTTCAACCTTTGACTTTCAACCTTGTTTAGTCGGTTGAGAAGTTTTGGTCTTCATTCGAGTGGTCTTCAGCTGATGTTCCATCTGATCGATATCTTCATCTGACCTTCTGTCTGTATAGGAACAGTTGAACCCTCAGCTGCCTTGAATTTCATGTTGTCAATCTATCGGATTGAGTCTTGTAACTGATGTTCCATCTGAACAGTTGGCTTGAACGCTCAGTTGTCTTTCTCACATCTGATGTTCCATCTGAACAGGTAGCTTGAACGCTCAGTTGTCTTTTTCACATCTAATGTTCTGTATCTTGAACGCTCAATTATCTTTCTTACATCTTCCCCTTGAACTTTCAGTTGTCTTTCTTACATCTGATGTTCTATCCGAGTGAAGCCATGTTGCCGTCTTCAGCTGGAGACCTGTAAAGATAAAATCTCAACATTGCTCAAACAGCGAGCCTAAATACTAACATTAGGATCTGGCAACATCTACTCGATTGGGGTCAGTTGGTTTTGGAATCAAACAAAACTTTACTAAATTTCCCAACAATTTCCCCCTTTTTGATGATGCTAAAACCCTACTGATCTAAACCCTACTGACTTAACTAAAATTTCAGCTGAAATTCTAGACAGTCTATAAGATTAAAACATCAAAGAGTTAGCACAGTTATAACATGGTATTGAAATAACTTTGCGATTCAGAGCTTGGACAACTAGAGATTGTACGTCAAGATGAATCGGATTGCGTACTGATCTAAACCCTACTCACTTCTTGATACCGTACTGGATTGCGTCATCATAACAAATTAATAAATATATATTATCGTGAGATCCTATTTAAAGACATAATGAATGTATTTCGACACTTTACACGCAATCCAGTACGGTATCAAGAAGTGCTTGATGAATTTACGGCGGGAATTGTTGGCCGTCTCATTAAACATAAGAGGCTTGGAAGTACAAATAGTGCCCTGCATCACTTATTGGCCCGTCAGTTGAGGGATAGTGTGATCCCCGTGAATGAGACGTGGTTCCAAATTTCCCGGCGAACCCTCCGTTTCACAGCACGCGACTATGCGTGCATTACTGAATTGAATTTCGGAAGGACAAATTTCGACCCAAATGCGAGACATCTCCTCTGGCCTGACAGTCTTTTCCATAGAGTATTCAAAGGCCGCAAAACTAAAGTCATAGAAATGCATAATATGTTTAAAGATTTAGAGTTGGGAGACAACCTCGAAGACTATGTGAAGATAGCTAAGCTCTTACTTTACTACCGATTTCTCCTTTGTCGGGACCATAATATGGATGTCGAGGAATGGGCATGGGCATTAGTTGAGGATCCAAAAAGTTGGGAACAGTTTCCGTGGGGTGATTACACATATCAGGCATTGACTTACTATATCAACAACACCGCTAAGAATCCCTACCAATGTGACATTGGAACTTATCACTTTTACAGACCGATTTGAGTTTTACAAATTTGGTCTTACGAGTGTTTCCCACTGTTGGGACGGAACTTATCAACCGCCGTTAGAGTTCCTCGATGTTTTATGTGGACTACGAGATTTCTTAAAGCAGATTTCAGCACCTTCTTCGAGAGAGAGGTACGTGCGTTGCCTTTATTTTTATAATATTTTATCATTTATATTACATGTTTAATTTGTGATCTAATAATAACTTTACATAACTTATTTAGGGTCTTGTCATACATAACACGATGCCTATTCTCGCTGAAGACATGGACGAGCTGTATTGGTTCAGTCTTGACTCGGTGTATCATGTACACTGGGAACCTCCGAAAAAATTAACAGAGAAGAATACAGAAAACGTTTCCCCGAAAAAGGTGAAAAAAGGGAAAATTGGCGAAGGTTGCGGAGGTGGTGGGGAAAATAATTAAACCGACCTCATCGGCACAGAAAATCCCAAAAAGACGTCGATAGAGCACCCCACCACCACCACCAGTACATACAGCTGAGACAGCAGAGCCGGTCTATCAGGAGAGACCCGAAAATAGAGTGTGTTGTGTCCACGGACGTCCTTGTCCTGACCACGCGAAGGACAACACAGACGACTACATCGATCGCCGGCTGAGGACGGTCTAGATGGACGAGTCTGACAAGGGCTTCTTTGCTACCTTTTCTCGGAAGCTCTTTGCCCAGGTGAAGGAGTATTTCGGTCCAAGACACAGACGATCTAGGAGCCCTCCACAGCAAT
Source organism: Schizonepeta tenuifolia (assembly GCA_029490685.1). NCBI lineage: Eukaryota > Viridiplantae > Streptophyta > Magnoliopsida > Lamiales > Lamiaceae > Schizonepeta > Schizonepeta tenuifolia. The sequence continues at coordinate 111,548,715 of CM055956.1, forward strand.
CTGTTGGGAGCCACAGGAGGAGCCTTGAGACACACCGTCACTCTGCAGAGGTTTCTAGTACACACCGAAGGTTTCCAGACCTGCCTCATCACTCTGCAGCTGCAGCTCTACAGGAACAGCACAGTCTGCACAGTCACCACTATCCTCACACCCTGAGCGTACCGAGCAACCGATGCACCACCTGTTAGGGCAGTCGTTTGAGCTTATACCCTACCAAAGCGAGCCACCTGAGCAGCCGTGGGGTTATCAGCCTGCCCACCAGCAAGAGCAGCAGATGTTCTTCGGCTACAGCAGTAGACCGCTGCATCGGTACGACCCTCCGACGTGACAGCCTCCGATGTTTCAACCTCCCATCTGGCAGCAGCAGTCAGTATTTCCAGGCGACGGCAGTAGTAGTCATCTTTTTTCTACTGCCGGCTTCACCCCACATGACTAACAGATTCCCTACCAGCCTGAGTACCAGCAGGAGCAGCCGTTTTTTCCTACTGTGGAGGACACCACACACGAGCAGCTCAGTCGGAAAGTTTCACCTGTTAATATTCCATGGTCGTCATCGTCTGATGAGGAGTCTGCTGAGCAAGATTACGAATTGGCAGAGCGAGACGAGGTGCAAGGTCATCATAAGACGAGACCGTCTGCCGCCATACAGACGCCTTATTTGGCCATGACTGCAAAGGCCGTGAAGAGGTTGAAACGTATGTATAAGAATCATAGAAAATTAGGAGAGGATGATATAATCACAATTAAGGTGATTGACCACATTGTTGTACAATCTGTTTTCGATCGTCTGGAGGATAGTCGACAAATGATGTGGGCTTTACAATAATTCAAACTTATTTGTATATTATAACTAACAAAATTAAATAACATTGCAGGAGATAGATCTGTACCTAAACTATATGCGATTCAAGGTGCGATATTTAGATAGGTTGACAGCTGATGGAGTATGTGAGGCAACCACCGTTATAGTCGGCACTGGCTTCTATGTAAGTATTTCTCTTCGATTTATTTAAATCTTGATTTCTTGATTTCTTGATTATATTAATATTCTCTTTGATTTATGTAAATTTTTAATGTATTACTAGAATTCTTTGCAAAATGAGTGGAATAAGTTGTACCCTATTGATGCTAAGGGCAATATACTAAGGGCGTGTTTGGTAACCCACATTAAACGCTACTAAATTGTTTATCTTGTCTAATCTGGTGTTTGGTAGCGAAGAAAATTTATACGACCAGCCCTATACTAAGTGAAAGGCCCGGTCTTAAATCACTGTTACTCCATCAAAATTAAACTCGCACCTCCCCCCCAATTGTTTATCTCGTTGTGAACAGTATATGAGATTGTAAAAGACGGGACAAAACTACCCTGCAAATTTGCCCAAATCAAAGCTCGTCGAGCACATAAACTCATCGAGCAGCTCTGACCCACGCCTCTCTTCTTCATCTCTTCAATTTCTTCTCTCTCTCTTCTGTCTCTCCTTCTCTACAGATTCACCCCCACCGCCGCCGCCTATACTAACCCCGCACCACTGCCTCCACGAAAACTCTATTTATCCTCTGCTCCACGTACATCGACCAACCCATTTATGTATTTTAATTCTGAATTATTGATGTATTTTGGTGTTTACAGAAATTGGGGATTGTAGTGATAAAGTGACGAAGAAGGAACGACGGAGCTATAGGGGACGCAGCTCGGCGGAGAAGAAGAAAGAACCCCCAAAATTGAATGTTTGGTAGATTTTGAGCTCAGAAGAAGCTGTGGAGCAACAATTGGTGGTGGCGGCGCTGTTAGTGCTAGTACCATTGCCGCCTCCTTCTTGCTCCGAAATGCTATGTTTCACACTATAACATCACAAACAGATGGGTGTGATTTTATGACTGAAAGCCCTAGATGAGTTTCCTTTCACTTCTCAGTTAATTTTCCATAAATCCTCCATTTGTGATCGATAATGTGCAGAGAATCGAAGATAAAACGGAGAACAAATGGCGTTTTGCTATGAAGTCGCAGGTCTTTATTTCATTTATTTATATATGCTTAGTTTTTGAGAATTTTGGTTTTTGGTTAATTAAAGCAATTTATTTGGGAATTTGATTGGCGGGATAGTTCGAACTCACGAAATTTGGGTCTCAGTCATAGGCTAAAGAAGTTGTATTTATTTAAATTACTTCAATTTTGGAAGATCTGTTTTTGCTAGTTAGTTGCTTTCGTTTCCGTGTGTTAATTGTTGGCAAAGGAAGTTTAGTATTGCATCATTCATTTGCTTATGTTATATTTCCGGATTTATGCTTTTGAAGTGAATCTGTTGCCCTGTACAGTTGGTTTAGATGCAAGCTGTAAACATAATTTTTGAGTTTACCTTGGCTTTGTGTATGCCTTCGTGATCCAAATGTTCTGTATGAACTTTTGAAGTCATGTAATGTGATCGATTTGTAATCAATATAATTGTGTTTGCATAATTGCAGTTTTCTTGAATCATGCATCAGAAGGAAACCATAGTTCAAGAAGGAAACCATTGTGTTTGCATAATTGCAAGTTATTGATATGAAGAATTAGCCTGGGTTGTTCTTGTTCAAGAAGGAATTGAGGCAGGCTACCAATCAAGCCCTTCAGCTGCTAGAAGAAGAAGACGACGAAGAAGAAGCAGCAGCTAGCACAAGATGTCAGTTCCTAATTTCGATCTTGATGCTTGCCTCATTGCTGAGCATATAGTCGTCATTATTTTTATCGGAGTGGTGTATCGGATAATTAAAATGACATTTTATCATGTTTTTTCTTTATTAATCGTGAAGCTATTACCTTCAAGAATCCCTACTCTATCATGTTTCATTTTTTAATTGTTACTCAATAATTTTGGAATGAGATGAGGGTTAGAATTGGAAAGTTCAAATTTAGTCTTGTGCTTAAAACAGGGTACCAAACAGGAAAGCTTGATAACATAAATTGTAACTTACCTATCAAACACACAGATAGAGATAAACAATCATCATAATCTATATTATTAGTCTTGAGTTTATTTATCTTCACTTATCCTAACTAACCTACCAAACACACCCTAATTGGCAAGTACCTAATGCTCTTAAACAAATGATTGATGGCACAGGAAGCGAATTAGCAACGGCTTGGTGGCAAGCTAACCATGTAAGTTATTATATTTTAAAATAATATCATATTTGTAGTTTACTATAATTTTTTTTTTTAATATAGTTAAATTGCTCCTTGTCGTGTACAGGTCATAACAGTGTGCAATGTCGGGGATTCTCATTGGTTCACAATACACATTTGTCTGAAGGATTGGACTTTCGAGCTGTATGACTCGACCATGATCCATCACAGGGACGCGAACGTGCGCGAGGAGCAATTACAGTGTGTGACCGATTGATGAACCCATATTTTTGTCCATTTTTTCGTGTATTTTTGGTCTTTATCGAGTCAAAGTGTGTCTGGGAGGACACAAAGTCGAGAGATGGTGTGCAGGGAAGAACAGGTGGGATGTTGGGCAAATTCGGTGGAAAATCTGTTGTTGAGATGCTGAAATGGCGATACGATGCAAATGGGCATAGGGCTGGAGGCTTGTAGCTGGGCAACAACGTTTTACATGCTCTACAACTCAGGAAGTACCTCTCCATATCTTTGAAGCCAACAGATAGAGTACTCGGAGGAGCCAGGATCTTGGTCAACACAGGAAGCAATCCAGGATGCAGATATCAAAGGGCAAGAAGTGAGTCGAGCCAGTAGCAGATTTCTTTTCCTTCAAAGAAGAGGATAAGGATCGGATATTTCTTTCCTTATCCTAGCCGGACCTAATCAAATAAGATATCTACCAAGTAAGGGAAGAGAATCGTGGCTGCATGGATAAGAGAGAAGGCGGATGTGATATGTATGGGAAGAATCCTTCACCAACAAGGAAACTATTTCAACCCTAATCCCTTCGCCTATATATATGGCCGACTCCATTATGTAATGTGTGCCGTTCTTATTCAAGTTCATAGCTAGTTCTGCATTCTTAGTTTGAGAGGAAGTGAGAAAGAAACAAGTCCTACGGGCAATTTACTTTTACGTTCGTTTTATATTTTCTGCAGTAGTTTAGTTGTTGGCTTGACGCCAAGACCCTGGTTGCTGATTCACGCTTTTGGGCAGCAACCCGTTCCCAGTTTAATTTCAGTTATGATTTTCTTTATATATTTTGTGCTTTCGTTTAATATTATGTCTAGCTAAATTTATTGTTTGGGTTGGATGTAGATGAAGTGATCGTAAATTACTCGTTCAAAACTCGTGAGGACGAATTATGTTAGTTCGTTAATTGATTTTGTTCCTGAAACACTTAGGATTAATTCTAGACTTAATTGATATTGACGTATGATTGATCACCATCTAGATATTGATATTAAGTCATTAACAGGAATTAGGGTTAAACTCGAGAGTGTCTTTCGTGCCCAAGAAGGTAAAGAGTGTTGGAGAGCAGTCGATATTAACCTACCTCTTGGCTGTCTTGGGTCTGTTTATGCTTAATGCCTGTTGGGCAGCATTGTTACTGAAGTGTCTTCGTGACTTTGTTGGTCAAGAGAGGAGATCTTGCATTCTGGTCAAGATCTGTAAAATTGGATAGACATAGGCTAAGTGTGTTTATATCGTGACTTCGTGAACCTTTAGGGTATAAACTAATCTTTGTTTTAAACCAAGTGATAAGATCAGTTAATTGAATATCTTTGCACCAATGAACGAGTGATGAGTAATTAGGATCATGGATTTGAAATCCAATCCAAATTCTTTTGTTATTTGATATTTTACTTGTTGAGTTACATGATACATTACAGTCAAAACCCCTATTGTTGAGTTCGATTGAAGAGCAGATCTACGCCAAGTCCCTTGGGATCGACCCCACTTGCCATTAACTACTACTTTGGGCAAGAGGTGTTTATAAATTTATTTGTGCGAAGAGTGTAACGACAGCGCTTCGTCAAATTGGCACCGTTGTCGGGGACCTGGTTTTAAGCTAGTTTGCTCTTCTAGCTTGAGTTGAGCACGGTTTATGCCCTAGTCACATCTACAGAGTGACGGAGATCCACAAGATCCAGGAACTTGCTCGGAGGTGATAGCAAGGAGAAATCGAGCAAAACAACGTAAGAAGAAGAAAGATATGGAGGAAGGCGTCAACGAACCTTCAGAGTTGCCGAGCTTGACAGAAGATAAGGATATTGAGCAAGAAGACGATTCTTGCTCAACAGCGAGTACAGACAGCGAGAAGTCAACATCCAGTTCAGAATCAGAGACATCAATAACCATGGCAGGACAGGAAGAGAAAACCATCCGTCAGATTATGTTCCCTGACGACAAGGGGATCAGACCTTCAAGTATCCAGCTACCCACCATCAATTGCAACTGGGAGTTCAAACATTCGCTGATTCAGATACTGCCCAAGTTCAGTGATCATCCCGGAGAAGACCCTCAGACCCATCTTCAAGACTTTGAAATGGCGATCAGCACTGTAAGGAACAATACCCCTCCTGCCCGAGATGATGCCCAAGATACATTTTTAGACTACGTAAGATTACTCACGTTCCCGTTCTCACTTCTTGACGGAGCACGTGAGTGGCTTTACACATTGCCAGAGGGAAGCATCGACACCTGGAAGAAGTTGCAGCAGGCTTTCCTTGACAAGTACGTACCCGTTGGCCGGATACAAAGTGGAAGTAATACCATTTTCTCGATCAAAATGGGTGAAAGTGAATCGTTGTATGAATATTATGAGCGGTTCAAGAAGTTGATCGCAAGATGCCCTCAACATCGAATCGAGGACATTGATTTGATCGAGCATTTCTTAAAAGGATTAAGGGCGTCTCAAAGGAAATGGATAATTGCAGCTTGCGGAGGAGCCATAGTCGATCAATCTCCAGCTGAAGTGTTCAAGAAAATAGCTGCTATGGCTGATCAATCTCGAGATGAAGATGATATCCCAAGAGGGGGGTATGAAGGCAACAAAGGGAATTCCGATAACTTGGTCAGCACCATGAAAGACTTCATGACCAAGATGAGTGGTCAAATAGAGGACTTGAAAAAAAAGGTCGATGGCAAGGATGTTCACAGAGCTGTGAAGAAATGCGAAGTTTGTCAAGCAACATGCCATATCACCTCGGAATGTCCCAGTTGGTTTGTGGAAGAAAGAGAGGAAGTGAAGGCAATAGGTCAGAACCAGCAAGGTGGTGGGCAACAAAGGTTCCAGTATGGCAATAACAGCAACTATGGCAACAACTACGGCTATAGGCAGAATCAGCACGAGAACCTAAGATATGGCAACAACCACTATCAAATGTCTCCTGCTCACCAACAACCACAGTAGCCCGTTCAACAGCACTATGTGCCTCCACCTCCACAGCAGCCTCAACAGCAACATAACTATATTCCTCCCCATCGAGAACCAGCGAAGACGGAGTTCATGAAAGAGACCATCGATAGGTTTACCAATGAGAACCAGAGGCTTAGGAGGGATTTTGAGAACTTTCAATTGGAAAGTCGAGGTCAATCGAACAACCTTCAAGCCCAGTTAACTCACATAAACCAAACTCTGTCAAAGCTTGTAGATGACAAGAGCAGAAGGCTTCCTGCCCAAGTGGAGGTCAACAAGAAACAAGTCAATGCTGTGACTTTGTGAAGTGGTAAGGATTTGTTAGAGGTGCTGCCCAAGAATCAACTCAAGGGACCTGCTCGAGTAGATGAAACAAAGATGAGCTCAGGAGATATCAATGACCTCTATGTAGAGTTGAAGGCAAAGCGTGAAGAAGGGATAAAGGCCAATAAGAACCCCGTCTTCGATAATGAGGAGGATGAAGCCTTGTTTGACTACGTGAAGATGGAAAGATCAAAGCTGGGATTTGATAAAGATGACGTGTTGTTAGATTCTCTGAAGGCTGAAAAAGAAGCAGAGGCTTTGGCCAAGAGGACTGTTCCTCGCACTATTAAGGCAACGATCCCGTATCCAAGACGTTTTGCCCGCGATCGTGATCAGAAGGAGTTAGAGGACATGATGGAGGTGTTCAAGAAAGTGGAGATAAACCTGCCATTATTGATGGCATTACAATCCATGCCAAAGTGTGCAAAATTTTTGCGAGAGATGTGCTTGAAGAAGACTAAGTACTCAGATAATGCTCGTTTTCATGTGGAGAACGTGTCAGCACTCATGAATGCTCACATCCTGCTCAAGAAAAAGGATCGTAGCATGTTCGTTGTCCCATGCACAATAGGTACTATGTCAATACCCAAGGCGATGCTTGATCTAGGAGCTTCGATAAATGTAATGCCAAGAGCCATGTTCGACTAGATGAGTGTTTGACCTTTTTCTCCTACCCGTGTTGCCATTCAATTGGCGGACTTGTCCATAGTCTACCTCGATGGAGTTTTGGAGGACGTGTTGGTCAAGGTGGGGGATCTTCTGTTCCCAGCTGACTTCTATGTTCTTGACATAGGAAAGAAAGCAATCAAAAACCCACTAATCTTGCTCGGAAGGCCGTTCTTGAGGACGGCCTGCACCAAAATCGATTGTGACACTGGGAGGCTGACAGTTCAAGTGGCTGGAGAAGTCGTCGAGTTTGACACTTATCGGCAAAATTAGGATGATGCCCTAGAACACCTCAACACCCTCAATGCATTTGGTCGACGAGTGGAGACATTGAATAGCTTGAGTTGCTTTTTAGAAGACAACGAGGATGCAGGCCAGACTAAACTCAATTTAATACAGGGTTTTGACCTGGATGCAGCCCACGATGGGTGCCTATGATGGGCAGCCCACTATGGTGGCCATCGTGGGCACGGTGGTGAGCAGCCACCGTGGGCATAAGAACATGTGTGAATTTCATTTTTTGTTCGATTCCTTCTTCGATTTTGTTGTTTAATGCTTCTATAATAGCTTATTTTTCAATTTAAAACTACTTAACAACAAAATTCAAACACCCACACGTGACCTTCATCTAATTCATTAGTAAATCAGGTACTTCGTACAAATGCTGAAGTAAGTGATACATAACCATTATCAAGAGAATCGCAACATTGTACGTATAGTATAAGTTGTATTTTGCACAAAATGTAACATAATTTCATTAGTAATCATTGAATTAACAAAATGTATCATATACTATACGTACAATATTACGATTCTCTTGATAATGGTTATGTATCACTTACTTCAGCATTTGTACGAAGTACCTGATTTACTAATGAATTAGATGAAGGTCACGTGTGGGTGTTTGGATTTTGGATTTTGTTGTTAAGTAGTACTAAATTGAAAAATAAGCTATTATAGAAGCACTAAACAACAAAATCGAAGAAGGAATCGAACAAAAAATGAAATTCACACATGTTCTTATGCCCACGGTAGCTGCTCACCATCGTGAGTTGCCCATCGTGGGCACCCATCGTGGGTTGTCCACGATGGCCACCATAGTGGGGTTGCCCATCGTGGGTTGCCCATCGTGGACTTACAGGGAGTGATGTTTTTCACCTCTATTCTCAATTAATTCAAGTATACTCACTCACATCTTAAACAAGTTCAAATAACATATAAAATAAGTTCAAATATTTACAAAAATGAGAATTTAGTTATACCTTTTCTCCCAAAACAAATCATAAATTCATCTTAAATAACAAAAAAAAACAACATATTTACGTTTCACGATAGAGACATTTCCTCGCATCATGATCATCAAGACGATAAATGCTATACTTTTTCTTCCGCCGACGCCTTTGCCTTACCTGTTCTCCCTCGGTCTCTTCTGTATCTTCAACGGGGTTATTCAAGTCAACACCACTGAACGGGATGGATGATGTGCAAGTCTTTTTATTGTGGCCCCTTCCATGACACCTACCGCATACTTGGGGACGTCTCACCAAATTTTCTACTGCGGATCGTGCACGACTATCTTTTGGGCGCCAGGCCTAACGTACCTCATCCATTGGAAGACAAACGATTGCGGAGATCTCCGGAGGCACAACCCACTCATCTGGATGCGGTATTGGGTTAATATGCTCCATATAAGTCTCTCTGAATGTCTCCTGTTTGAAATAACGACTTACAAAATCGTACACAGACAAACCGTTACCTGCACGCCTGTTAAAAAATTAAACAAAATTGTGTTACACACCCAAAACAGATTGACATTAATTCAAAAATTGGTGCAATATAAATAGGACACCTAAATAAAAAAATGACGACAATTTCACCATATGGAAAGGTTAAGCTAAATGAAAGTTGGTGCAACCAAACAATATTTAGTAATTGAACATGTTACCTTATAGCGGCAACAACATGGCGACATGGAATCAAATCTAAATCTCATGCTCGGCACGTACATGTCCAAGTTCTTAGATCAACGTGATAAGAAACATTTCTTTCTTCAACCCTGTAAACATATGTGGTGGTGTTACCTCGAGCTGGAAGGCGTGTACCGTGTTGCATGGATAAAGAAAGTTTTCCCAATGTGTTCTCTGTCAACTCATGATCTCTCGATGCAGCTTTTTCTCGATGCTCATCTGTCCATTTCTCTACAATGAAACGGTACATCTCAATCATCGAGTACACCGCGAGACGTCTCGCCTATAGCATACGAGAGTTCAAACATTCGGTATAATTGGAGGTCAAGAAGTCATAGCGTCGGACCAGACACTTATACTTAGCCCACCTTTACGGTCCAATGTCAGAAAGCCGTCTGTGACCTCCGTTGGGGCTCACTTGATGCAGTTTGAGAACAAATCGTCGAACTCTTCGTGATGATTATAATATGTTGCAGCTTGGAAGATAGTGGCTACGTGCTTTCCGCAGGGCGTGAGATTTTTCTGAAGCTGATGGTAGCACAATCTGTGGAATGCATTCGGGTAGACGGCTCGAACTGCATTCCTAATGCTCAAATGCTGGTCACTCACAATCAGTATATTATCTGGAGGGTTGTAGCATCTGCGTAGGTTGGAGAGAAAATATACCCAAGACTCATCATTCTCCTTGGGACCGAGGCCAATTGCAAGGGGGAAGATATGGTTGTTTCCATCCAGCGTGACGGCTACAAATAAAATTCCTCAGTTCTTTCCTTTAAGGTGGGTCCCGTCCACTACAAGCACCGACCGTAGACACTTATCAAATGCTCGAATACTTTGTCCGAGCGCCATAAATAAGTGACATAGCGAGCCCTCGACGGTCATCTCCAAGTCAAAAACAGTTCCCGGGTTATGCTAATTCAACAAATATAGATACGACGGGATTTTATGATACGACGGGATGTGGTCGCCATACGTATTTTCTATGGCTATGTTTCTCGTCCGAAGAGCAAAACTGTATAGAATGTTAATACCAAACACTCTACGCATCTCTTCCATCATCTCCCTTGGCTTCAACGTAACCGCCTCGCCGATCAATCTCTTGACAAAATAAAATGCAGCAACATCAGAAGATACCGACCGTGCAACAGCACGATTCAAATCATGGTGACAGGTGTGATCCAGGGATAACTTAGTAATTCTCCAAATGTTGCCGCCCTCAATATCACAAATCCTAAAGCTGCAATTCTTTCTGCCAGTCTTGTAGAGGAATGTCGTACGATTGCCAGCCGAACGTTTCGATCTACACTCCAAAAAGTTCTTCAGATGATACATTATAACAGTGATCCTCAAGTCTTTCTTGGACCTAAATAAAACCCCAACTTCGAGTTCCCTACGCACTGGTGGTGGTTGTTTGACCCAACCTAATCTCCTTGTGCAGTCAGGATCGGGGAATGGAATGATCCAATTACGCATTGCGCTCAGATGCTCAGTCTCGCGTTCAGACTGATGGTCCGATGTGAAGTTCCGATGACCAAAAACCATGTTCATTCGTGCCGGCTATCGCATCCAAGCAATAAAATTAATAGATAGTGAATCAAGGAATTCTTTACGACGATCATCTGCTTCGTCTTCAGATGAACTCGCCTCATCTTCTTCATTTTCGTCGTAGTCACCATCTTCATCCTCATCTTCCTTATCTTTTTCATATTGCTCATGTGAGTAGGGCATGCGGTTGTCAATGTCGTGGTGCTCAAATCATGAGCTGTTACCCCCAAAGTTAACCCCGGGGGCGGATGAGCCGTCGTAATCAACGTAAACTTCCGGATCATCTTTCTGTTCAATTAACATACGCAGTAACTCGATATCACTCCACAATAAAACTTTTACTTTGTTTCCGTAGCTCATGTGTGTCAAGTACCACAACGTGTAGTCGGTCGGGTTTATATTTCCCAACCCTTCTCTAATAAGTTCAACAAGGCTTGCACAGTTCACTGTGGCACTATCGATGAAGACAAAAAAAAAATCTCCATCTATATAACTCGATTGATCCCAACGATCGTTGTGATGTATTCAAACACGTTGCCATGACATCTGAAAATTACAAAATAACCAATAAATTATAAAAAAATCCGATCGAACACGTTTCTAATGTATCTAATGCCTACCCACGATGGATACACACAGGATCGTTAGCTGCCACCGTGGACACCTTTTTAGGCAACCCACGATGGCCCATCGTGGGTTGCCACTGTGGATTGTGAAAAACGGGCCAGAACATGAAGAAATCTTGTACACACGACAGTGTATATATTTTTACGGCTATTTTACTTCTAAAAATGTTTCTAAACATGCAAATATACTCTCTTATGACTAAATATCAACATATAATTCATGTACATGAAAATTTTCTACCATCGTGTGCAATAATGGGTCCATCGTGGGTTGCCATCGTGGGTATAAAAACTCGTCGAAAAAATCATATTTTACTTGGTGAATATAGTTACATACCTTCTTTCTTCCCTAGAAATACAAAAGCCTTCCATTTGAGCTTTACCTTCTTTTTCTTTTTAACTATCGTGAGTTTTTTCTTGGAGACCCATTTCTCTCTTCTTCTTTATGTCGTGAGCTTTCAACTTCTGAGAATTTTGCACTACACAATTGTAGTAGTTGTTGTGATACATTAATGAGAGCAAGCAACCTCTCTTACAAGGAAGAAGAAAGGAAAAAAAAGATCTACAAGTCAGCCGAAAAAGATAAAAAAAAAAGGCTAAAAAGTAAAGTCAACATGTCGATACCTTTAATTAGGGGTAATTTAGTCTTTTTACAGATTTTGGTATAGACAACTTATACTCTTATGAATGAGTGTGAAAAACTTCTATGTTTTATAAAAAGATATTTTAAAATACATTCTCACTTATTATATTCATATAATATAATTTTTCATGTCTCACGTGTATATCTATTACTACAATATTTATCTCTATTCTTCAGACTTGTTTAAATCTTTGTGTATTATTAATTCATAATAATAATATTTATATTATATACTATATATCTCAATTTTTAATATGTACATATTCTCAAATTTTTAATACGAATTATATAACCATTTTCATTCTTAATTATATGTGTTTTATGAATTTTTTTTAAGTTAGTCTATGTGCCAATAATTAAATTTAAATTAACAAAAAGAAGCAAATTTGCATTTAAGAGGCCAATGGAAAATTTGTAATCGAAAAATTCCTACAAAAACTAAATAATATCTCATATCACATTGAATCTAATGTATGAATATATAGCTAAACAAAGTAAAAAGAACTTGAAAATGCATATACATCTTTCTCAGCTTTTTGGTTAAGATTAAAGATATTAATTTAGCATAAATCAACGAGACGATTCAAATAGACATAAAAAGAAGAAATTTTACCAATTTTAGTTAATATTAACTTTGTAGTGTTCAGTTTTTTATCGAGTATTACCCAACAGGTTTGTGATGGGTATAAACAATAAAGTCACCATTTTAATCGATATTAAGACGAGAACATGTAAAGAAAATTCTAAAAAAAATTATATTTAAAAGATACTTAATGAATGAGTATCTGGTTTATTGTCATTTATAAATATAAGTTTAGATAAGTGAAATAAAATTAATTTTCTAATTTTATTTAAAATTAACGCAAACAACATAATAACTTCTAAATAAGGTATAAAATTATTTTTAAAAATCAGTCAGTCTTTGGAGAGGAATTCTAGAGCGAAAGTGAGAGGAAAGCGTTGAGAGAGAAAAATAAGTTTTTTCAAATTGAAATTTATTATGCAAAATTGACTAAAAATAACAAATAAATGAATAAAGAACACGATGAACCTACCCAATGAGTAAATTTATATGATTGTATGTCTCCATTTGAAGTTGAAAGAATAAGTAAAATTTATATTTTACTTTAAGCTCACACACTCTATGCTTAGAGCATCCTTATCTAGCACGTCTTCAATTTTTCAGCTAATGTTTGTGTGTGGAGTCGTTTATTCAAGGAGATAATTTTTGAAGTCTGAGTATTGTAAATTTTTTAGAAAAGAGAATCAAAAAGTATTTTCAATTAGAGCATCCATAATGATGTCCATCAAATGAATGTTACAATCCTTTTTTGATGGGACTATGATATTATGCTGTCATTCTTGAAAGAATGACTCTTCCTCTTTAATTTTTTATTCATTTTGTAATTAATTTTATTCTTCACTCTATGAAACCAATAAGAGAACGTTACATCAACAAATAAATCAAGGGCCTTGACGCACGAGAACGGCAAAGTTGCATTATTGTGAAGACCCAGTAGAATGGTGACAGAAGTATTTTCTTCTTCCGCCAAGGCTCCAGCAGCGAGCGCTAACGACTTTTAAGCGTCGCTGCGGATACTCCTAACAAGATTAAGACTCTTGTATAGTAAGTGTCATGATTTATGAAACCTATTCCAAACCATTCAATTTATTAATGGACAATAGTCACATCCATAGCTCCCATTTTTCATGATATATATATATATATATATATATATATATATATATATATATATATATATAAAAGAGAAAGATCATATGAGAATAATTATTATCCTAAGAAATGAGAATACATCTCTACCATAGATCTATGGGTGATGGAGGGTCAAGATTTGGCCTAGTCAAAACGGGTCAAACCCGGATCAATCCGTTGACTTTTTTTATCGATTTTTTTTTTCATATAAACTGTCACCCAAGATGCACCACTTCACATATTCGGATGCACCACTCTATATAACTAGATGCACCACTAAGTGCATTTAGATGCCAAGATTTTCAGTTTTTTTTTTTAATTTTTTTAAAATAAACAGTCACCCAAGATGCACCACTTCACATATTCGGATGCACCACTCTACATAATGAGATGCACCACTATGTGCATTGAAATGCAAAAAAAAAATTAATTTTTTTTTAAATTTTCAAATTTATTTTCCTCCGTTTTTTTGTTTGCCGCTTCTTCTTTGGTCAAGATTCGAGCGAGAGGAGCCAAAGGCCGCGGAGCGAGCCGAAAAAGTTCAAATTGTTGCCCGACGATTATCCTTATATTAGTAATTAGAGTGAAGGCGGGCTGTAAAATCGGAGCTGAAGGCGGAGGCGGAGCCGGGAAAAAACATTTGTAAAAGAAAAAAAATTGGAAAAAAAAAACTGAAAAAAATCTGTAAAAAAAATGAAAAAAAAAACAGATGCACCACATAGTGTAATTAGATGCACAATGTTTTACGAAAATAAAAAAAAAACGAAAACAAAACTAGTTCATCTTAATGCACTTAGTGGTGCATATGAATACATGATGTAGTGCATATCACTTGACCGTAAAAAAACGAAAAAATAAAAAAAAACGAAAAAAAAAACTTAAAATCTTGTGCATCTCAATGCACTTAGTGGTGCATCCGAATATGTGATATGGTGCATCCGAGTATGTGAAGTGGTGCATGTGAGCTAAACGTAAAAAAAAATCGAAAAAAAAGTCAACGGATTGACCCGGGTTTGACCCGCTTTAACCCGCTTTGACTAGGCCAAATCTTGACCCTCTATGTAGATATAATTAATGGTGGAGATTAATTCCTATTTCTCACTTTAAGATCCCTTTGCATGAGAATCTCTCTCTCTCTCTCTCTCTTTCTCTCTCTCTCTCTCTCTCTCTCTCTCTCTCTCTCTCTCTCTCTCTCTCTCTATATATATATATATATATATATATATATATATATATATATATATATATACTCCCTCCGTCCAATGTTTCTGTACCCACTTGCCCCATTTTATCTGTCCAATGTTTCTGTACCCATATGTATAAAAGTACTCATCTACCCTTACTAACTCATCTTATTTTCTATCCTTTACCCCTTGGGCCTACCCACTAACACTTAACCCAGTTAATTAACAATGTTAATTAACTAAATTAACACACACCCCAAACACCCCACCCCACTGCCCCATTTTATCGGATCTCTCTCTCTCCTCTCTCATTTTCCAACCTGCAGAAAACCCTAAATCCAAATCCCCCTCTTCTCCACCGCCGCGATCCTCTTCTTCTCTGCCGCGATTCCCTGAAAACCCTAAATCGACATCCTTCTCTTCTCCCCCGTCGTGATCATCCTCTTCTCTACCACGATTCCCTGAAAACCCTAAATCTATCTGAGCGATTTCCCCCAAATCGCGATGAAGCTTCACTTCACCGATTCTCCTCTACATAGGCCGTCGGGGTACGAAACAGACCCCGATGAAAGTCTGATTGATTCTATGCCACCGCGGCCTCTTGGTTACAAAACTAATTGGGATGAGATTCCGCCGGAATCTCATCTCACCGTCGAATCTACCATACACCTCAATGATGAGGTCGCTGAATCTGAACCTACGGCGACGGGTTTGGATCCATATCAGCTCTACCGCCTCGCCGCCATGAATGATGTCTACGAATCAGATACTACTCAGGTTCTTTGTTTCTTAATTCTGGTTTATGGCTGGTGATGCCAGGTTAGGGTTTATGGCTGGTGATGCTTATTGCATTTTGTGGTTGATTTGGGTTTATGGCTGGTGATGCCTTCTTCATTTTTGCTGCCTTGCTGCGTTGCCTTGATACCTTTAATTGTTGCCTTCTGGTTTATGATTTGTTGAGATGCCTTGATCCCTAAGAAGGCGTTTACTAAATAGGATAGAATTGACTATTCTTATCCCATGATTCTTTTAATCCCACATGTGTAGATTCAAATATGAATAATGATATGTGTCATGAGATATCCTTGAATTTAATCCTTAGAAGTAAATGCTTGATTAACCTATATTATTTTTATCCATCCGGCTTTTCCCGCTTAGTAAACGCCCCCTAAATGAATTGTTGTGATGCCTTGATGCGTTTATGAATTGTTGTGATGCCTTGAATGTTTGCTGCATAATATCAATGATGCAAATGCATGTACTGAGACTCAATTGCATTCTGTCCATTGCATTGATGCCACCACTAAGTTAGAAATTGCTTGGTTTAGGAGGCTCAATTGCTGCCTAATTGCTGCCTATTTGCTGCATAATGTCAATGATGCAAATGCATGTGCTGAGACTCCATGATGCAAATGCATGTGCTAATTACTTGAATCTGTATTCTGTCCATTGCATTGATGCCACCACTAAGGGAGAAATCCATTAGTTTAGGAGGCTCAATTGCTACCAACTTGCTGCCTCATTCATGCCTAATTGCTGCATAATGTCAATGATGCCAATGCATGTGCTGAGACTCCATGATGCAAATGCAGTGCTGATTGCTTGTTGATTGAATTAGATAATTTTAAAGGCAAAATGATAAGCATTCATATAGTGCAACATTTCAGAAGTATTTACATTCCAAACAACACAAAACCCAAAAACCTTTGACCATGTTTGTCCCTGTAAACCCTAAATAAGCTACTATTCCAACACCACTTGATCCAATGTGTTGACAAGGTCATCCAAATTGTAAAATCTGTCTTGTGGCCTACCTCCATTCACTTCCAAGTATTCCATGCATTCTCTCACAAGTTCTTCATCTACTTCAATAGAATCTGGAAACACTCCTTCTCTCTGCATTCTGTCCTTGCCTAAATGAGGGATCTTGTAGTCATTACATCCCTTCTTGATCATTATATGTTCATAACAACTCTGCAATGTCAAGAATATATTGTTGGCTCTTCTTCACCTGCAACAAGGTAGTATCTCTCATTTTCTTTGGTAAGAAAAAACCACTTCTCATCTACATGGATGGTGTTGTGCATGTGCTGAAACTTGATCTTCCCCCCTTCAATAATGCTCCCTAACTGAGAAAGATTCCACTGCAATCTTTGCAACTTGTTTTCTGCTGTAAGAAAAGGTTTGATGGCATTTGTATGTGGCTTCAGCTTCTTGTCCTTCACCCAGATTTGAATTAAGCTTTTACAAACATTAAGATTCTCTGCCATACACCTCAATGATGTTCTCTGCCTAACTGAGAGGTTTTTGACTTTTTCGCTTTTTTTTTATGTGTACTGACCCTGGCTTCATACTTTTGATGTTCACATGAATGCCTTGAAGCTGTTGAGCTGCTGCTGTCCTCCAAAAAAATCTTCCAAATTATCTTCAAACATACCTGGAACTCCTCTGCAGCAAGCTTCTTCACTCCATATTGTAGTTTTCCTTGGTTGTTTCGCTGTAGTAGCCATTGAGCAATGTTATTTAGCTCATTGGCAATTAAGTCTTTTCTTTTTAGAACTGGCTCCACCATTTTCTCCTCTATATTTGTAGTGTTTGGTAGTTGTGAGCAATGAATGTTGTCCTTATATTTATAGGCCTTTAGTGATTAGTTTAGATTTAAATTTCCCTCCTTTGCATATTTGTTCACATCAATGTACTTGTATGAATATTTAATTCAATGAAATCCTGGATATTTTGATCATTTGGCCTTGTTTCCCTCCTTTTTTTTGGTGTATCACCTACTGCTAATTTGATGCAGTGGTACTTGAATTTCAGCAATTAGATTTCTGTCTTTAACTTGTTTTTGTCTCTCTTTACTTTAATTACATAAATTATTAATGTACAGAAAATAAAAATCGAAATATTAATGTACAGAAAATTAAATTGAAATACAGTAAAAACGAAATAAAGAAAATTGAAATACAGAAAAAAAACCGAAACACACAAATGAGAGAAGAAATACAGTGAAAGAGTATGTCTACAATACTTACACTCTCTCTCTTGCTTTTGTTAATCATAAATTAGAAAACTAAGTACATCTATTAACAATACCCTTCAAATACATCTTTATCCCACCAACTCTACTTTATCAGCTTTTCTTAATAGCCGTGCCAGCACCCAAATGGGTACAGAAACATTAGACAGAGGGAGTATATATTAAAATAAAATTAATTAATACTAAGGTTATTTTACTGGTCAGATTTGTCCTTATACCCTACTGCTCGAAAATCCAAACAAGGTAGTTAGAGAAGTGTTATATATATTGTGCATATTCAAACTTTTCTTCTAATATGTAGTTCGCAAACTTTGCGATTAAGACCATCTTTATCGGAGCCCAACCTCAACCGCTACATGGATATATGCATTAAAAAAAAAGAAAAAATGAAGGTGGGCTCATTTGTTGGGTCGACCGAGAGATAAAAGCCAACGGCTGGCCCCTTTCTCTCCTCAAGTAATTGTCTAATGGGATAATGGGATGAGGACATTTGTCTCCATTTTATTGATTAAAAAAATTATTTTGGTTAATAAGATAAAATCATCATATCTTTTATATATTATTTTAAAAATAAATAAAAATTATATCAAAATTCGTATTTTTTCATACTCTATAAATAGAGACCAAATTTGCTATAGTTTCACACATTAAAAAAACGATTATGTCAAATTTATTGATCAGAATTAAAAAAGTTACAACCAATTTTGAAACTATGAAAATAAATAATTACAACTAAATTAGCTGAAGATGCTGGGCTCATCCTTGATGATCTTCTATATGTCCAAGTGTTTGAACGGAATACCGTAACTAGTTTGGTATTGGGTGAAGATAATGCATATTTCTAGATGAAAATGAGAATTTAAAATATGGAAATAAGAATATATAATGTTGAGGTTGGAGTGGTTGAGATGGTCATGGGCGGATCTACATTAGGGCTGAACTGGGCTCCAGCCCAGTGCAAGTTGGAAGTTAATATATATGTTTGCTGCGTGTACTTCAACATAAATTAGGAGCTAGCCCAATCCATTATGCTTTTACTTTTTTTACTCCTTGATTTCCAATCCATTATTTCTTACTTTTTAACTCCTCTAACTTCTAGGAACCTACATTTCTTTACGATTTTATTTAAAGTTTTCAATTTTTCGCTCCTGAAGGCCTCCATTTAATTTGTTTTTGACCCCTGCAAGCCTAATTAAAAAAAAAAAGGTCTCAACAAAATTTTCATTAAAATAATTTTTATTGAATATAAATATTTGAAAAACTTAAATAAAAAGTATTTAATTAATTTTAATCTTAAAATTTAAAAATAAAAATATTAACAAACTTGGTCCTTTTATTAAAAAATATTGACAAATTTACCGTGAAATTTATATTTCAATGCAAGAAATCGACTATTTTTCAAATTTTATCAACATGCATCTACACAAAATCCTCAAACAAGAACCTTTTTTTTTTATATAGGAAAAACAAAACGTAGGAAATAAATTTAATTTTACTCCACTTAATATGTTTATCCTTAAACTTCATATTATAAAGGTCCAATCGTCCTAAACCTAAATATGTTCATTTTTCTTTAAGGCACCGAAATGTTTCATCTAAAGAAAAAAGAAAAATGCACCAAAATATTAACTTATCAGCCGACCCCACTATCAAATCCTGGATCCGCCCCTGGAGAAGGTCATTGATAAACCAAAAAAAATAGATGTGGTTGGGTTAAAAAAATATTGAAAATGTGGAAAAGAGATAAATTAATTAAATATTGATAAAGGTGACTGGTTGAGTGGTCTGTCTGGTCTCTGATAAACATGGTCTAATAATATATAGAATAATTTTAAACATAGCCCGTTTTATTCTCTACAGCCCTACATTAAATAATTAATTTAAATTATGATGTTAGTTATACTATTTTGTCCCTATAGGGTATAGCCCCCAAAAACAAACTACCAATAACTATCTATAATCCTTAATCATGTGAAGATAAAAAAATGTGAATGAATTTACATAAACCCATAAAAACACGATGAGTTTAATAACAAAAACCCCTGAACACCAGAAAACTTTGAAGAAAATAAAATGAAAAATAGGAAGTTTTGCTGCATGATATTGACTATATTTGCTATCTCTCTCTTGTGTCAAATAATAACATTGGAAAACGATGGAAATTAAGAAGATATAATCACCAGCACCTTTAAAATTTGGGGGAACTAAAAAATAGAATCGAAAATTGAGCAATCTCTCTAAGGCCAACTTAGCTAGAACATTTTGGGGTTGGAGGAAGTATTACTTTCCATTCACTAATGGGCTTCAGTAATGTGCCCATTACCTTAAAGCAACTGTTAAGCCCAACTATGAAGGATGGCCCATACAACTCTTACAAGCTTTTGCAGAGTTCAAATTTAAGTACTAATTTCTATCATTTATCCTTTTTGCATGAGTAAAACACCTAAATATAGGTTAAAAAAGATACCAATCAAATAAACATACAATTCTCCTGCCACATCACTCGTTTAATAATAAATTAATAATTTGGGTTATTTATTTTCAAACGGAATAGTTTTAGAATAATTATCTTCTCCGCTAAAGGGAAATTAATTCATATTCATAAACATACATATGAATTGGGCCACTAAGAGGTTATTAGCTCAAGAAGCCAAGGTTTTGGATTCCGGATATGTGGCGCATTATAACAATTATTTCTAAAGGCCGAATGGCTATATCCGTGAATCCATGTATTCACCAAATTATTGTTACTAATTAACAATGAAAAGTAATAGCAGAAATCAAATACTACATATTACGAAATTGAAGAAGCTATATATTATCGATCAATAGGGCCAATTTTGTAGCTAAGTTGGCGACCTCCGTTACACTCTGGGGTGCACCCGCCTAAGGTCATCTTAAGTGGCCAAGTTTACGTAATAATTTGCGATAATGTGGGTCTACGTTCTGGCGGTTCACTTCCAAATCTAGTCAAATTTATCATTTATAATGCTCAAGATAAGTAGTAATATTGCAGGTTAATTATATTATAATCATGTTTTAAAAATGTTGGATTGTCATAGACTCATAATTAGTGTTTGGCTACGAAATACTTTCTTTTTGCATGCCTCATAGACTAATATCACCTCTCAATCCAATGTGAACTCTAAATATACCAAACTAAAAGATTTATTGCAAGTTTTAGTGTTAGTCTGTCGGATCAATTGGTAAAGTTAAGCCTATCCTTGCCACTCGTGTTCGAATCTGCAGAAGTACGCATTTTTGTGTTTTTAATATTTTCTTTTGCAGGTAAAAAAATTAAACTTTAAAAAATCATTTTTAATTAATAGATTAACTCCCGTTTTTGAAAAAGGGCGCCTCTTTTTGTGTTTTTAATATTTTATTTTGCAGGTAAATGTGCTTAAATAAGTCATTTTTAATGTAATTTTAAAAAATTGTGTGTGAGTTTAAATGAGCCTAATGATGTTATTTCGCTAGTTAAAGACTTAAAGTGCGTAAATGAGTCATTTTTAATTTATATACTTATTATAGCTTATTACTTCATAACTTAATACTCCAGCCTATTCAAAATATAGGTCATTCTAGGTTTTTCAATATTTGCTTAATAAATGACGTTTTAGAATTTTTTTTCCTCCTAATTCCTTAATTACCCCTAATTAATTCATCTAAAATTACAACTTTCATTGTTCACCTATTTCAGTTCATCATTTATTAGGGGTATATCTAAAATAATTTTATCTTGATTTATGTTCACAAAACTAGACACAGAACCGGCCCTGTCTAAATGCATCTAAATCATAAACTATGAATAGATTTGTATTGGGAAAAAAGTAACAACAAAAAAGGAAGATCAAGAACCTTATTTTTCCTTCAATTGTTTGATAAAAGGCAAAGAGTAAGAAAATTATCAGATTAACAATGACACATAAATTGCGCTGCCTTGAAGATTAAGAAGTCTAAAATGGAGAAAACTAAAAACCGGGGTTCGTGTTTTTGAAAAATGGATCTTATTGTAACATATGCTTTCTTGAGGCGAGCAAGTCAACAAATAAGCACATATTCATTAACTTTTTAATCTACTATCAGATTTTTGTTAAAAGTAATATTCTTTCAACTCATGGATCTGAAAGTCCTAAAAAAGTTGAGAAACCATGAAAATCAGCATAAGGATGAATCCAGCGGCGAAGCGAGAAATATTTGTCTGGGGTCCAATTCATAACAATAAAAATAGATAAAAGAATTATGTAATATAAAGAAATTTTTTAAGAGACTAATCATTCCATTAAATTAAATAGTCAAATCAGTGAAAACGACATTTATGAGCCAAAATGAAAAATCCGACATCAAAATCATTACACCATGATGATCAATTGCATAATTTGCTAAACTATAATCTGCTCAATTAGTATATGAAAGAAATACACCACACCTCGCTATCGCCTAAAACCCTTTATCAGATTAAGGCGTGCAAAGTCTAGCTCAAGAGCACATTTCTATATAACAATATATCTAATTATATTTTTTCTTTTTTGAATTAATATATATATATATAATATTAATTATGAAAAGTTAAAAAAATTAATATATATGTATATATAATTATTTTTTTCAAAATTTGGGGTGAGGGCCACTGGATGAATCCCATATCGGAGACAGACGAAGAGAGCTGAGACAGGCCCTTTAAATAGAGGAGCTTGATTATGTAGCTGCCATAGCAAACAATTCTTCTGCATTTTACTAAAGAATACTGTGTGCTCGCGGATTGAAGTAGCATACGCTATTTTTGAAGGGTAGTTTCCGTTTCCTAATCTATTGTAAATCACAACAATTCCCAAGTCTTAAGTTTTAGTGTGGATTATATGCATGCATGATTGAAATTGCTTTAATGCATATGTTTTTTCACTCTATATTTTCAATTCGATGTGGAGATTAAGAACCACTCTAAGTCGTTGATTATATTGTATGATTTTGATTTTTATATGGTTGCGTGGTGGTGTAGTAGTCCTACATTTATGTGGTGTAGAGGTCCCATCTTTGATGGTGTAATGATTTAGTTGATAGAATATATATGCATCGTTGTAATTCCAAAAAGTAAGTAAATAATAACACCATTATATATACAATAAAATACTATGCATATTTGAAGAAGCATTATATAAACGCATTACTATAGATATAAAAATAATATTCGAACTCGTGCTATATTTATAAGTGTTATATCATAAGTTCATAACTATATATCAAGAAATTATAATTAAATACCGGTATAACTTCAAAAGTTTACAATATGTTACATATATTATAATAGTATAGGACTTCTTAAATCTCGTTTAGGTTCGATTAAAATGACGGGATACTCGTCTCGATTGGATTTGGTACGAAATGGATGTTCTTCTGAGTGAGGGGTGGTAGGAGTGTCGGGAATGTCAGCCATTTTGATCTCTTTTTCCCTCCCAAAAAAATGCATTTTCATTTTTTTTTTAAATCCTATCTAACTGCAATCCTTGGAGACCACTAGGGGCAGATCTAGCATGGTGCTGAGGAATGCTGAAGCACCCGCTATCATTTCTTTTTCCCCTGCTTATACTTATTGGCAGATTTTGAAATAGCACACATGGCCGACCGAAATTGCAAAAATGTAGTCGTGGAGAAAATGAAGTGAAAGTGAGGTGAAATTGAAAAAATAATATAATAAGAAATAAGTTAAAAGCGTCTCACGCTTTTTTAAGTAACAAAACAAAAAATAATTAACAATTAATAAATCTCAAATGGGAGTGGGGCAGACGTGCCCTTTATCAAACCAAACAACAAAATTGTTTTTTAATAACTTTTTTTTATCACCAACATTATCTTAAGTTTCATGTTATAATATAGCTTTTTAAATATATTTATGTATTTGCATATAAAAATAGAAATAGTAAAGTACCCTTCGACATTTTTTTCTGCGTCAGCCCCTTGAGACCACTAATGGTCTCAAAGATATCTTCAGCACCCTCTTTTTCACTAGAGACAGTTTAGAGACACGTACCCCTACAATCCAAATGTCTCTAAGTTGTCTCTAACTTTAATATTAAACAATTCTTCATTTCTATTAAATTAATTCATAAAATTTCATTAATAAAAGTAACATAAAACATTACATTAATTCAAATAAAATAAAATATTATATTAATTAAAATAAAAAAAATACATAAATTAAAATATGGACTACTCGTGTAGAGGTCCAAATTAGCGCCAAAGGTCCATTAATTAAATAAACGACTATTCTTGTAGAGGTCCAAATCGGCGTCAAATTAATTAATAAAAATTGAAAAATTACATTCATTCAGATTAAGTAAAAAACAATATAGTAATTAAGCCCCGTCGGCGTGTAGACATAAACATCGTCGGACATGTTGGGAAGCCACACCGACGAAAAGGGATTGTTGGGATCCATTTTCACAAGAAAGGAAGAGATCAAGAAATGAGAGTTAAAGAATCTATTTTCACAAGTAAGGAAGAGATGAAGAAATGAGAGTAAAAGATTTGAAAAGTAGAGGATGAATAATTTGAAGAATGGATAATAGTGTAGAGAATGAGGTGAAAATAGTGGTATTTATAATAATAAATAAGATTAATGTATATATATATATAAAGAAAAAGAAAAAAAAGAAAAAAAAAAAAGAAAGGGCTCTCGAGACCGGCTCGAGACTTCATGTGCTGCAACGCAGGGTCTCCAAGAAAAGAGTGTCTCGAGACCCCTTGAAGAGGCCACCTCTCGAGACTGCAATGCAGACAGTCGAAGTATAGTCCAATTGATCTACCCAAATACATAGGAGGGTTCAGTACGTATGAAAAAGTTACAAGCAGCATGTAACGAGAGGACAAGTTATATTCCACATTTTTTTTTCCACTTACCGTTGGGAGAAAGGCTAAACAAAAGGCAATAACGGCAAACAATAATTTTTCACAACTACTCATTTCGTGTCCTAGTAATTGTCAAAATTCACATACTACAAAATATCAGAAATTTTTTAATCCCTAATTATTAATTTAGAAAAATTAAAAATAAAGAAGCTAAGTTATATTGATATAAGGCCAACGAATATTTTAACACAATTAGATACATTTGACATTTCACAAGGAAGAGGCAGCATGCAGTTAACTAGATTTGGCCTTTTGTAACACTGATTTAATTTCAATAAATAACAACATTTAACATAATTAATCAACATAGCAATAATAGAGTTAAAAAGCTGCCCATCTCCTTCTTTTCTCTCCACTACTATCATCCACCAAATTTTCCCAACAAAACAAATCCTCTCTCTCTCTCTCTCTCTCTCTCTCTCTCTCTCTCTCTCTCTCTCTGTGTGTGTGTCTCGACTTCCTTAATTAAAAGTGATGAAAAATCATAGCCATCCATTGATTGATGAGGGATGGCAGATGGGACTGATGCCAACTCCAAGAAAATCCCTTGTTTCTCCTCCCTCTGTGATGTCGTCATTGTGCAACCGACGTCGTTTCGAGGAGTACATCTGCAGTTGGTTCATGGCGGAATTCTCATTCACCGAGCTCTCAACATCACTCCCCAATCCACTGTTTACCGAGCTTGTACTGTACAAGCCACAAAGCTTGTTCCCATCTTGAACATCATTACTAATAATGCCGTTGCACTTCATCCCAAAACTTCCTAGGATCATTGCAGGATCACTACTTGTTGTTGCTCCAATTTGAGCAGCCTTTTGTAATAAAGCCGTGGCCGACATTCTTGCAGAAGCTGCTGCTGCTGCTGCTGCTTCTTCGTGAGTAATACTTTGGTTTTGCTGAGTGCTAAACAATGATGGAACGCTTACCTCTTTGTGATTGGTGAGAGGGTGGCCGAAATCCCAATTAAAATTGTAGTATGTGGATGGTAGTGGAAGGTTCGAGAAGGAGGGGGTGGTGGTGAATGGATGGTCTTGTGAGGATCCCATGTCGTGGAGATGCTTGTGAGTGGGTTGGGTTTGGTGCTCGTTGTTGGAGATGGGCTTGAATAGAGAGGGGAAGTGTTGGGCCATGCCTAGTGATGGACATGGACCTAGCAAATGGTAGCTCATCAGCTTGTTGGGCTGCACATGTGTATGTGTTGCCGCTGTCACTCTTGCGGTTTCTTGGGCTAATGCATCGCAGAATGCGCGGTGGGTGATGAAACTGTCTCTCCTATAATATTCAAGACACACAAAGCTTCATTACTTCTATTGACAATCTATATCATTTGTATCTAGTGAATATTGCACAAGCCTCTATATAATAACAACTTCATATTAATTTAAATACGTAAAAACGAAAAACTAGGACTAGACTTGCCACTTGTAGGGATGTACAATACAGCTATATATATCCTAATACCAAAATGTGTTCTAAAATCAAGATCCTACCTAGACAGAATTCTCTCTCCCTCTCTCTCATCATACAGTATGCAGGTTCACATTTCTCTTGTTTAATTATCCTTGCAAACCGTATTATGCGTATTTCTCTTGTTTAGTTAATCCTGCAATTTATGAACTGTATCATAAGAGAAGAGAGATAACTATTTTCTTCTCTCTCTCTCATGATCATACGGTTAGAGGAACTAGCTAGTCTCAAGAGAAAGAAACAAATTAAGCAGAACTAACAAAGTTGTTAAGGCCTAATATATATACAAACTATTGACTCTCTCTTATCTCACGTTCGTAAATAATTAACTCAACACGCGCACGCGCGCACACACATAGAGAGAGAGAGAGAGAGAGAGAAATGACCTTGAGAAAATAGTGCCGCAGTCACATTTATATTCCCTAGTGCCGCAAGTCTTGGAATGGGCTTTCCAATCGGACTGGACGGCGTAACGCTTGGAGCACTTATCGCACTTCCATTTCTTGTCGCCGTGCTTGCGGCAGAAGTGCTTCTTGATTCCGGTGAGATCGCCCAGAGCCCTCGACGGGTGGTGGTGGACGCACGTCTTCTCCGGGCACACGTACACCCGCTTCCGCACTTCGTTGCTCGACCTTTGCTTCAGCTTCCATGGCAGGTTGTGCCCCCTTCTGTGCAGCTGCAGATTCTGATCTCTTTGGAAACCCTTCCCACATATTTCACACAAGAATCTGTTTGTTGCCATTAGGGTCTTTGGCGACAACCCTATCACTTCTGCCTCTGGATCTACAAATACATATTCTTTATCATACTTATTCTTGAATATACTATATATAGGTTACTCTAGCTACGGATTTTGATATTCTTCATTCTAGCTATCTGGATGATGAGAAATTAGCTTAAAATGAAAATCTTGAGATGTTCATTATTTAGAAATTGAATTTTATGTGTATATACCTGGGGTTCCTGGGAGGTTTCTCTTTTTCTTTGGTGGAGGAGGATTGGATCCATTTACTGGATTTTGAGTGGAAATTGTTGATTCATCAGTCATCTTGATTCTCTCACTAGAAACTTTTGTGTGAGGAGGTATGGTTGATTTGAATTTGTTGGATAATGAAGAGGTGAAAAATATCTTTGTTCAATCAAGAGGAAGTGATTGTTGAGTAATGGAAGGATCTATCTCTCTTTCTCTCTCATACAAGCTAGGATGGTAATGCTGGTTAAGCAACTAAGAATAGGACCCCAAAGAGAGAATGAGTGACTAATTATAATTTTCAATCTTACTATTAAGTAGCTAAAGGGATCGAAGTCATGATATTACCCTTACCCCCCCTCCCGACCTCGTATATTACAAAGATTTTAACAGCTTGCTGTCGGAATAGAATAACATAAATTCTTTTCCCCAAAAGAGAAAAATATGTTTTTATATTATAAATGAAAATGAGAGGTGGGTTGGGGGGACTGATCTCAAAGGTTTATGATGACACATATGATGAGGAAAAAGTTGGACTAGACACCTTTCTGATTGGAATCATTATCCTATAATTGTTTTCAATTCAATTTTTCTTTTGTTGGTAATAGTTGTTGCATTATAACTTTTTCGAGAAAATACAAACATAAATATATATATACATATATATATATATATAGATATATATGTGTGTGTGTGTTAAAATATACATGGTGTTTTAACTTTAATTATAGTAAAATTTCTATAAAAGAATATTTTTGGGACTACAAAAAATTATGTCTAAATAGGAGGTTATTCTTAAATAGAGGTAAAAAATGAGAAGTTCTTCCCAAGTTGGGACTATGAAATTTTATGACTAAATAGGAATTTATTCCCAAATAAAGTATTCTTTCATAGAAATTTTATTGTATTATTATGGAGAAAATAATTAACTCTTCCATTCTTCCAAAAGAAAAGGGCAAAATTAAGGGGAGGACTTGTATGAGACGGTTTTAAAGTGAGACAGGTCAAAGATTTGAATCCAAACTTATATATCCATTGATTTAAAAAAAAAAATTGTAAGGAAATTTGGAAACCATGCCCAGGCCCCAGTGATCGTAACCACACCAACTACTAAAGTCCCTCATCCTTCAAATCGGATTTCCTACCCATTTCGTGTTTCATTCTCTACTCCGTTCATTGATTGAACGACATGTGGCATTGACTAGAGTTTATTCCACCCAAATAGGGTATATAATTATATCCAAATGGCCAAATGTCAAAAATCCTACAATGAAACAGAGGATGAAACACCATAGAGAGTAGAAGATCAGAATTGATCATCCCTAGGGTTAATATGAAAAAATTTATTTCGAGTTATCTGAAAATTCTAATCATGTAATGTTGTCTAATTATTTCACAATAGGTATATTTTTTAAGACAAGCTCCAAATTTGTTTGTCTTAATGACGCGTTGTTTCACATCATGTCCAATCAGGGCCGGTCCCGATATTTCTGGTGCTCTAGGCGATAAGGAAAAAATAGGACCCTCAAGATTATGTTGAACAATTTTTGGCGTAAGATGATATGTTTGGGAAGTAAAATATTGTTTATTCAATTTGTGCATAATGAATGCAATGTAGCAGGTCCCACATACCGAGAGAGACATCAACATAGGTCAACAATACGGAATACATAGTGTTTGATTTTGATTAAACCATTTGTTGGGCAAAAAGGACCCCAAACAAAAAAAGAAATATAACTATATGAACCATAAATTAAATAGATTTATATATATGACAGTAAAATAAACTAAAAATCGCCCCTTCCGGCCTTAGCGGCGCCCTAGGTGGGCGCACCCCTGACCTATGCCTATATAGGGCCAGCTGCCCGGCCTTGTGTCCATTGCTAGAATACTTTAGCGATGGAATTTCATGAATTAACGGATGCCGTTTTTTGAAGTGTTTTTTGTTGTATATAGATGAAAAATTCTACTACGACAAACAAAAGAATTCCAAAACACATGGTCAGGCACAAAGCTCTTCTTTGATAGAAAGCAAAGTATTGCATTGACTAGCAGTTGAAACTCACAAAGTAAAAGGTTGGCCACATTAAAAAAAACACCTCATGAAAAAATACAAGAGAGGCAAAATAAATTCATAGATTTTGTAAGTTAGAATGCAGAAGCCATGCAGTTGGCCTACAACTGGTGTAAATCCAAAGCAAACGACAAGAAAACAGTCGTATGTAAAAAAGGGAATAATCGTCCTAATTTTTGTGTACACCATCCTGCATGGCCCCATTTTCGCATTTCAGCTACATTTTAGTTTTACCCCACTTGTTTTTCTTTCACTTTCAAGTTTGAATCTCGGTTCAGGCAGGTCAAAGATATGAATATATTTACCAAAATTTTAAACTTATTCCTTTAGTATTTTTAATTCGATTTTTTTCATTTATCCAACTCCAGTAACCAATTTGTATGCATGCATATAGGATTGAGGTCCAGCCGTCCAGAGCCCTCTTTCTAGGCAAGAGGTGTCATGATTAATTGCCTCTAGGGCTCAAGACTTGAAGGAGCCTTTTACAAATTTTGATTTGACTACAAAAAAAAAAAAAAAAAAAAAAAAGGGATACTCTATTTACTATTTCTCACTACTCCACTCACATTTATAGTAGGTTTCTTACTCTATTCACAACAACAGTACTCACTACTACTCACCACTTTCTTAAAACCATGTTGTCCACAATTTGGTAATGATATTGTAGGCGGAGGAAGTATTTTTTTTTTAGTTTTTAATTAATTAACTAATTTAATAAATAGTTATTTTAATCTACTTACTCGTTTGGTATCCATATACGTATATCAGGTATGCGTATCAATATGACCCATATCCATACCTTGTGTTTGGTATATCAATATATTAGTATCAAATTGATATATTTGATATGCTAATTTTCAATATTTTCATATACTAATATTTTGCTAGTATATGACTCATATCTCTACTTTTCTTCTCACTTGATATCAATCGATATCTTCAACATATCAAACACGAATATCAAATATCAATTTCATACCCATACCTGATATCTAATACCCATACCCGATATCTGATATACTGGTATATGAATACTAAACGGATCCGGTATAAGGATTACTTTCGAATGGAAGATTAATACATTCTAATTGAATTTAGTCAAATATTAATTTATCCAATTTAAAAAAGAACTGGGTTGACTACACCATATATATACCAGAACTTTTGCGATATATATGTATGATATATGAATAGGATAAATCGGATCTAAAAGGAGAAATGTGAAAAAAAAAAAAAAAAAAAATCGTACTAGTAATACTTTGACCATATGTTGAGACCAAACCTTTGCATTAAAGAGTTTATATCAAGAAGGAAAGGTCTTGGATGAAATGATTATTCATGCATGTTTGCATTCCTTTTTTGCTTTTCCTAAAGTTATTAAAGCAATCTTTATTCAAAAAGGGGTCTATTGAGATTCAAGTTCTAACTAATTTCTCTACTCCACATACATGATTTCTTTGAGAACTATAATTTGGCCTAATTAATAAATTGTGTAGAATGTGATATACTCCCTCCCACCCGATATTAATAGCCTGTTTGTTTTCGACACGGAAGTAAGGAGAAAATAATTAGAGATGAAAAGATGGTATTCCACATATTTCGAGTAATTTTATAGAATATTTAATTTATTGTTAAAAAGTACTTTATAGGTCAATAAAGTGATTTTAGTTAATGATGTAGAAAGAGAGAAAGTGAAATAGTCTAGAATTTAGGTAAGTATATAAGATGATTAGGAAATTTAATTAGGTTCTAATTTAGTCTAAAAAATAAAACATGTCATCAATAACAGAACACCTCAAAAAGGACCATCAATATCAGGACGGAGGGAGTAGTATATCTCAATCACACATCTTCCCTTTTGATTTCCATTGAATATAAACTTTTTATTTGAGTTTTTCTATTCCCACTAATTAATTAATTTTTTGTAGATCTTTAACATGTTGATCTTGATATTATAGTACCTGATCAATGACATTAACACAATCTTGTATTTATTTTTGTTTTTCGAAAGATTTATTTCATTACTCTAGTACGTATATACATTAAAACTCAGGCATCTTAATATAATAGAATTTCAAACCAAAGATAGTTGAAAGATTAAAACAATAATAGACATTGACTGGAGATAAAAGGTCGTACTGTAGAGGCCAGAATCATTTACTAAAGGTAATTAAATAAAGTAAAAGAGTACTTAAAATAAATTAATTAATTGATTAAGAGAGAGGAGCAACTGACAAAGGCAGTGAATTTTTTGGAGTGTGAGTGGTCGTCTCCTTGTGGGCTGACTATTCCTGCCAACACTTAATCATAATGTAATGATGTTTTTGCCTTCTCTCTTTCTTTACAATTTAATCTTTGGATTTTAGCTATTGAACTTTGGCGACTACAGAATATTCTTGCCCCTCCCCATAGGCTTCAACTTTCTATGTCCAGCTCTTTCTTTT
This sequence comes from Schizonepeta tenuifolia, assembly GCA_029490685.1. Taxonomy (NCBI): domain Eukaryota; kingdom Viridiplantae; phylum Streptophyta; class Magnoliopsida; order Lamiales; family Lamiaceae; genus Schizonepeta; species Schizonepeta tenuifolia. The sequence goes on from CM055956.1 coordinate 111,580,626, forward strand.
ACCTATTTTTAATAGAGTTGAAATTCGAAATATCCACTATGGGGATAATGTATACTTTATATATCCACTAAGATAAATAACTACTTCACATACCTACTTGGCCCACAATTCTTACTTTTCAGATGTTTTTCCTCTCTCTTCACCCCATATTTGACCGAATTGAGTGAGAGATTCTCGAGGTTGTCAGTTTTTTGAGCCCATCTATTTTATATTTATTTATTTGATCAAATTTTACTCTTGTTAAACCCTAACCACAACACATGCAAAAAATAACGCATGAATTGCAGCCTACCTGTACAGTTTTTTCAGTGATTTAACCCCCCACCCACCTCCTGCCAGATTCTTCAATGAGAATCAATTCCCCTCACGTAAAAAAATAAACGGTAAAAAACAAATTTATGCACCAATAAATTCTGAGTTCCATTACCAAATCTATACAGATGAATTGTTATACAGATTACTCAAAATTTCTCTGAAGCCTTCTTCTCCACAAATCCTCCCCTGTACTAATTTTTATCACTAAACTCTAAACCCTTAACACTAAACCCCTAATCCATGGCGTCAATATCGGGTTCAAAATCAAAAGTTAGAGGAAAAAAATCGAAGAATGAAGAGGAAGATTTAACTGAAGTCCAGCAACAACATTTACAAGAGGTAAAATCCTTACAGTTCGACTAAATAGTATACAGGTCGATAGAATAAATTTTTAAATATTACACGGCCTGTATAGTTTTTGTCTCGATCTTTATAGTTTTTGTTAACACTAATATTATTATAAATAATTTAGACACATAATAGATTAGTGTTTTTAGATATTTCTATGCTTTATGATTTTTATTATGCTAATTAGTTGTATGTTGATATAATTAGTTAGTATAATGTAAATTAATCGAATAATTAATATACTTACACTAGTTTAGTACCATAAGTAATGTTAATCATAATATAGGAAGAAAAAAAAGTGTACAGGTCGGTTAAAAACCATAAAGGTCGGGTTCTTTTTTATACCGCCTGTACACTTTTTTTCCGATCTTTATAGTTTTTTTTTACACAAATATTATTTTATTTTCGATCTTTAGATATCCATGTGCCTTTATGATTTTGATTATGGTAATTTGTTGCATGTTGATATAGTTAGTTAGTTTAATATTAATTAATCGAATAATTAATATAATTACTCTAGTTTAATACCATAAGTTATATTAATCATAATATAGGAATAATTTAGAGCGAAATCCTTTATAAAAAAAAGTATACAGGTCGCCTCAAAAGTGTACAGGTCGGGTTCGTTTTTTTGTCGATCTTTATAGTTTTTTTTTGTCGATCTTTATAGTTTTTTGTCGATCTTTATAATTTTTTTTTAAACAAATATTGTTGTGATTAATTTAGACACATAATAGACTTGTACTTTAGATAACCATGTGCCTTTATGATTTATATTATGGTAATTTGTTGCATGTCGATATAGTTAGTTAGTTTAATTTTAATTAATCGAAAAATTAATATTATATCTATATTTAAATACCATAAATTATGTTAATCATAATATAGGAAAACTTAGATCGAAATCCTTTATAAACGAAATTATACAGGCCGTATAAAAACAATACAGGTCGTGTGAGATGTTTTCCCGACCTGTATAGTTTTTTTACAACCTGTATAGTTTTTGCTTTAATTCTGATTACATATTTAATTTTTATTTAATTAATTTCTTAAGTTTATTAAATATGCATGTATAATCCGGGCTGTACAGAATATATTCCATGTGTATATAATTTTTTTGTAATTATGTTTTTTAATTTTTTTTAGTTCTGTTTTGTAATTGATAATTGCTTTTATTTGTGTTTCAGCATGGTTTGTGTTGGCTACGTAAGACCTTGCAAGAAGTGACGTGTACAGTGAACACGTACAACAAGCTCAGCATGTTGGCATTGATAGAGAAACGACTGTTTGTAGTCGGGGGTGCAGAGCTTGTCCAAACATTCGCTGTGGGTGCTTTTGGCCATTTTTTCAGAATGTATCAGGGTAAAGCGTGTGCGAAAGCGCTTCATATGGTCGTGGCTAGAGAGGTGAAAGTGGCCGGTGCTGATCCGATGGATCTGTGGTTCCGTATTGGTGATAGAAATTTGAGGTTTTCACCCCGTGAGTACGCTCTTATTTCGGGACTTATGTTTGGAGCGTCTGCATTTGATCCACACGGTGCAGATTTGTCGACGGAGAATGTGGAAGCATGTCGGGCCTTTGCTGGTGACGTCCGAATTTTCAAGGACGTGTTGGATGATTTTTTGAAAGTGGATGGTTTAGAAGCACATTTATATCTTCGAGTAGCCCATGTGCTGGTCGCACAAGCAGTGTTATTAGGTTGCGACGTTAGAGGCAAGATACAGTCGTGGCTTTGGGTATTATCGGATGATCTCAACCGATGGAACCAATTTCCTTGGGGCGGCTATTCATACAAAGTGTTGAAGAACTATGTCTCGGCGGCACCGAGCCACAAATCTGTTTTTGGAAAGAATTTGAGGTATAACATTTACGGGCCGGTTTGGGTACTGCAGATGTGGATGAACGAGGCTATACCTTATTTGTCAGCAATTACTGCGAAGAAAGTGGACGAATATGCTCTTCCTCGTTGTCTGAGATGGACGCTGGATCAGGCTTTGCAGCGCAATTTGGATGGGGCTTTTGTCGATGGGGTGAATTGCCGAGATTCCCTGCACCCTGAAGAACAAGAAGAAGGGATGTGGTACTGGTTCTCTTTGGTTAATGCTGAAAACCCCCTCGCGGTGAATTATGTGAGGCCCGTCAACCTACTATCCGAGGGTGAACAGCCTGAAGAAGGGTGAATTATTATAATAATAACTGTAATAATAATAATAATAATAATAACTGTAATAATAATAATAATAAACATGGTAATAATAATAATAATAATAATAATAATAACTGTAATAATAATAATAATAATAATAATAATAACTGTAATAATAATAATAATAATAATAATAAACATGGTAATAATAATAATAATAATAACTGTAATAATAATAATAATAAACATGGTAATAATAATAATAATAATAATAACTGTAATAATAATAATAATAATAATAATAATAATAACTGTAATAATAATAATAATAATAATAATAATAATAATAATAATAACTGTAATAATAATAATAATAAACATGGTAATATTAATAATAATAATAATAATAACTGTAATACTAATAATAAACATGGTAATAATAATAATAATAATAATAATAATAATAATAATAATAATAATAATAATAATAATAATAATAATAATAATAATAATAAAAAACTATAAAGATCGAAAAAAAAGTCTATAGGCCGTGTTAAAAAGCGTAAAGGTCGGGTTCACTTTGTTTACCACCTGTACACTTTTTTTTCGATCTTTACAGTTTTTTTTTAAAACAAATATTGTTGTCATTAATTTCGACACATGATAGACTTGTACTTTAGATATCCATGTGCCTTTATGATTTTTATTGTGATTAATTTGTTGCATGTTGATATAATTAGTTAGTCTAATGAACATTAATCGAATAATTAATAATAAACATGGTAATAATAATAATAATAATAATAATAGTAATAATAATAATAATAATAATAATAATAATAATAATAATAATAAAAAAACTATAAAGATCGGAAAAAAAGTCTACAGACCGTGTTAAAAAGCGTAAAGGTCGGGTTCACTTTGTTTACCGCCTGTACATTTTTTTTTCGATCTTTACAGTTTTTTTTTGAAACAAATATTGTTGTCATTAATTTCGACACATGATGGACTTGTACTTTAGATATCCATGTGCCCTTATGATTTTTATTGTGATTAATTTGTTGCATGTTGATATAATTAGTTAGTCTAATGAACATTAATCGAATAATTAATAATAAACATGGTAATAATAATAATAATAATAATAATAATAAAAAAAAAACTATAAAGATCGGAAAAAAAAGTCTACAGGCCGTGTTAAAAAGCGTAAAGGTCGGGTTCACTTTGTTTACCGCCTGTACACTTTTTTTTCGATCTTTACAGTTTTTTTTTAAAACAAATATTGTTGTCATTAATTTCGACACATGATAGACTTGTACTTTAGATATCCATGTGCCTTTATGATTTTTATTGTGATTAATTTGTTGCATGTTGATATAATTAGTTAGTCTAATGAACATTAATTGAATAATTAATAATACACATGGTAATAATAATAATAATAATAATAATAATAATAATAACTGTAATAATAATAATAATAATAAACATGGTAATAATAATAATAATAATAATAACTGTAATAATAATAATAATAATAATAATAATAATAATAATAATAATAATAATAGAGAACACATCTACCAACTTTTATAAAATATAAACTCTCATTTGTATGGACATTTATTTTTCGAGTGACTACTCTCGTGACATATAGAGCATTTTTTAGGTGCTCGTTTTTTACTGCTTGAGGCACCATCGTCGGTGGGCTGACGTCTTCTTGCGGTCAAGTTATCAAGGAACGATCGTCGACGAGTCTTGCTTGGGCGACCCGCTTGCCTAACCGGAAGCATAGGCAACATTTCCACAGCAGCAACTTGGGGAGGAATAAACCACTCATTTCTGGGAGGGACAGGATTGACCTCTAGTGAGTAAATCTGCAGTTGGGTATTTCTCGTGTAGTAATCCGCCACATAATTGTATGGGTGCTGGCCATTTCGTCTGCAAATAATGAAACAGTTAATACACGGAATAAGTTATACAAAAATGTACAAATTAGAAACAAAACTCTAATTATCCTTACTGAATTGCTGCAACGGCGTGAGAACACGGTATCAAGTCCAAATCCCAGACTCGACATGGACAGCTCCTCGCGTTGAGATCGACATTAACAGTCTGATTTCCGTCGTGGACTTTGAATACACCATCTCTAAAGGGAACGACAATGTACGTTCTTGACAGTTCAACCTCAGCTGCAAGTTTAGCATCTGTCGTGCTGGTGACAAACGCAGTACTAGATGCGTATAATTGTCGTTTTTCATCAAACCACCTCTCAACGGTCATTCTAAGGGTCTCCAAACACGAACAAATTGGTATACATCTAGCAAACTTCAAAACTTTATTGAATTGCTCTGCGGCATTCCACGTCAAGTTACTATATCGCCGTCCTGGACACATACACCGAGCCCACTTCTCCGGACCAATGGCAGCTTGGCATGCGCTTCGGATTTTGCCGACAATATATTGTTCATCGCTTTCTCGTAAGCTGCTCTCCTGTACACAAATGCTGCTTTATGATACAGCTTGGTGATAGACTTTCCATAAGTCACCATGCTTTTCAGTATGTGAAAGTAGCACAGACCGTGGAATATGCCAGGAAAGATGTCCCGAATGGCATTCGCAATACTAAGATGGGCGTCTGAGATGAACACCAAATCAGGGCGTGGAGGATATGCCAGCTTCAGATGACTTACAAACCATGTCCACGAGATGTCATTCTCAATTGGACCGATCCCCCATGCTAGCGGTATAAGTTGCTCGTTCCCGTCCTTTCCCATCGCAACGAACATAACTCCCTTATTCTTTCCCTTTAAGTGCGTTGCATCCAATATAATCACCGGCCTAAGACAGTACTTGAATGCAACGATACAAGCTGACAACGCCACAAAACAGTGTTCGAATCGGAAATCATCAGGGCTGAAACTGTAGTCAACAATCGAACCTGGATTCTCTTTCTGGAGCATGTAGAGATACTGAGGAACCATCTTAAACGAATCGACATATCCACCATACAGCATCTCCAGGGCCTTGTTCCGTGCTCGCAAACACACATTGTAATTTGCAGCCACGCCATATTCCCGCATAAGACTTGCCATAATCATCTTCGGTGTGATGATTTCTTTCTGATTTTTCATGCCTTTCGCAAAATGAGCTGCAATCACACTAGATTCGACCTTCCTCTCCATTAGAGGATGGTTGATATTGGTTGTGCAAGTATGCGTCGGTTTGAATAGGTGAATATACCAATAGTTGCCCTCTCTCCTTCCGTGCAATTCGAAAGGACACACATCTCGAAACTTGCATTTGTAAGTAACACGCCCTGAATCTGATCGATCTGTACAAAACTCAGCTCATTGTTCCAAGTGCCACAACCCAACTGCAAGCCTCAACTGCTCTTTGTCTTTAAATAGGGAGCTCATACTCAAAGGACCCTCAGGCATGTTATCTAGAACAGTTTCAACAAGAGAAGCAGCAGGTTCCAGTGGAATCATGGGAACTAACCAGTTTTGTAGGTCGGCCGCTTCAGAGGCGAGCTCTGTCTCCTCGTCAACAAGGGGTGTACGACTTTTCTGCATCAGCATTGCCAGGAGCTTGTTCACACCGCCTTGAGTATGCACCCAATTAATAAATTCAGCAAGAGTTCCAATTTGCAGAGTGGCTGTCTGTTCCTCTTCGTCATCAGTGTCGTCAGACTCAGATTCAGCAGAATATTCTTCTTCATCATCATCATCATCCTCCACGACAGTGGCATAGGATTGCACAGGCTGTGGCTGCAGCCCCGGCGCTTGTGATTGCCCCTGAGCAATGACAATCGCTGCACTTTCAGAACCCATTTGCGTCTCGCCAAGCCAATTGCATGAAGCCATACGTGCGAGGGAATCGTCGTACTGCGAGTACTGAGACGGATACACATCATCATAGATAAATTGCGAAGAAGCATTCAAATCAAAGCTAGGTCTATACACTGAATCACTAATATACAACGTAGGCTTAGACTCAGTACCACACAATCGACGAAGTTGATCATCATTACTCAATTTAAATTTTTCGACGCCGAATTGAGACGTTGAAAAATAGAATATTTCAAAATTCTCACTTAACGATCTAGACATCATTATGAAATTTATTTGTTCCTTAATGTTGGAAAAACTTATCATATCCAACGGAAGATAGAATGTGCGCTCTTCTCCGCCATTATAAACAAAATCGTCCCAAACGCCGTTGAATTTAACGCGGAACATCTTGCATTCCATCTGCCACAACAAAACCAAAATTTAATAATTAAATATACATAAATAAAACTAAATTATTTTATTAAAAAATTCAATTCTGTACAGATCTAAAAATAATTATACAGATCTAATAAAACTAATTCCGGACCTGTACAGTTTTTTTTAGATCTGTACACTTTTTAAGTTTTTACAAATATTTAATTAATATTTTAAACACTCCAATTTGTAAATTTAAATGAATTTACCCTCTTTTGAAGAAATTCCTATATATGGAATTTTGAATTTAGAGTGTATTCATATAAAATACATATATTAATGTTATAAAAAGAACATAAAACATAAATATATAAATAAATAATATAATTAAAAAAAATTATACAGATCTTATAAAAACTATACAGATGGCTTTAACAAACTTTCGATCTTTACAGTTTTTTCTCGATCTTTACAATTTTAAATTTATTCAACAATTAAAGTAAATTTTAAATACTTACATTTGGAGAAGAAAATTGCAAAATCAATGTTAGTTCTCTTCTACCTTGGATTCAACTCGTTTGAAAGATGCCTAATTGATATTTCTGTAAAATACAAAAAATAATGTTATAAAAACTATATAACAAAACATAAATATATAAATAAATAATATAATAAAAAAAAATTATACAGATCTTATAAAAACTATATAGATGGCGTTAACAAACTTTCGATCTTTACAGTTTTTTCTCGATCTTTACAATTTTAAATTTATTCAACAATTAAAGTAAATTTTAAATACTTACATTTGGAGAAGAAAATTGCAAAATCAATGTTAGTTCTCTTCTACCTTGGATTCAACTCGTTTGAAAGATGCCTAATTGATATTTCTGTAAACTACAAAAAATAATGTTATAAAAACTATATAACAAAACATAAATATATAAATAAATAATATAATTAAAAAAAAATTATACAGATCCTATAAAAAGTATACAGATGGTTTTAACAAACTACCGACCTTTACAGTTTTTTCTCGATCTTTACAATTTTTTTTTTTTAAATAATAAAAATTTGTATCATGCTCACCTGACTTTGAAAAACGGTAATGACTACTATAACTCTTCGATCTAATATTCGCTCAAGTTTTCTCTCTATTTTTTTCGTTCTTATGTTTGCATACAGCTGCTTCGAACTATGAATCTTATATAGGTTGAAAAATTCCAATTCAATAATGCATTCAATTCTATATCTACCCGCATGCAAAATTACTGTTAAAATTGGTACAATTTTTGCATGCATGCCAATTTTAATAGGCTTTATTCACGTGAAACTTACACATTGCATGCATGCACTCAAATAAATTTTGGCCTTATTGAAAAAGTTGACTGACTAATGAGATTGGCTGCATGATTGTACCACAATTGAATAAAAAATGACTTAAACAAATGGTGGAAAGTACACTTTGTGGGCCAAGTGGGTATATGAGATAGTAAATTATCTTAGTGGGTATTGAGAGTACATGTTATCCTCAAAGTGGGTATGTATGATGATTTTCTCTTTTTAATACATACCTCATACAGGGTTGTAAGAGGGGAGAGAGAGGAGGGGAAGAGAGAGATGGCGTGGATCTACACATGCAGTAGTATATTATGGTAAAATCGGGCAAATTCCATGATATGAATTGTATTATTATGAGTTATAAATTAATTATGTTGGTATAAAAAATAGAAAAGGGGAAGAGAGAGATGGCGTGGATCTACACATGCAGTAGTATATTATAGGTAAAATCGGGCAAATTCCATGACATGAATTGTATTATCATGAGTTATAAATTAATTATGTTGGTATAAAAAATAAAATAAATTTTTGTAGTTGATTTTATTACATTTAAATAGTTTTATAGTATCTAATTTTATAACTGTCATTGTAAAATAATTAATTTAAGTTCACAAATTGAAAAATTATTAATCTAACCAAGGCTTAATTCTTCAATGTGATAAATCTTCAATAGATGAACTTAAATTAATTATTTTTCAATGGCGAATTTAAAATTACATACTACGATACTATTTAGATATGATGAAATCAACCGAACATAATTATTTTATTTTTTACCCAACTTAATCGATTTATAAACTTTAGAACATGCAATGCATGTCAATGTTAGGGTCCCGTAAAATCGTACGTAATTCATTTCTTCCTACATAAGTGTTCTACTTCGAAATCACAAAGATATGGATATGGTCACTTTTATCGTGCGTTCGAATAAAGAGTGACGATTAATTTATAGAAAAAATGATCATTATTCAATTACTCTTATTAATTAAAATACCAAATGATAATTATAAATTAAAATTTGTAATTATTACGAAAAAAAGTGAAAATCCAGACAGACCGTACAAAAATTTCCACCTCATTAGAAATTAAACTTATCTTGAAACAGAATACTTATTTTAAATTTTAAATAGAATGATATCAAACTCCTCATTTTCCTATTGTTCGTGTTAGTTAGTAGTACTACTATAACTTTTTGAACTCTTATATTCCTCATACGACTAAGGGTAAAAATAATAAATCAATTTACGTTCTGTATTTTTGATGGCTGGTGACAGTATATATTTCGAGGAGGCAAAGAGCTATCATTACGGTTGCAAATGTGTCTATATGGTTGACTACGTGAATGATAATACTAAGGTGAGTTGAAAAGTAGTAATGATTTTCTTTTGTTTATAACATAGCACGCTAATACTACCCACCTATACACAAACGATATTTTAGAAGGAAAATATAATATCACTAGATGGATGGTGGTACTATACTTGTGGAAACTCAAAAAGTTGCAAAATAGTGTGTATATATATTGTAGTTAGTTTAAGGAAAAGTGAATTGTTATCATCAAGGGTATGGTTGTTTCTTTGTTTGTCTTTTTCCTAAACTTTATTTTGGTATTACATGGATCTTGAACTTGGGAAATTTGATACTATGATCTTGGACTTTGAGAGTATTTCCTAGTTTCAATGATTTTATTTTGTCCAACTCTGTATTCATCACCTGCACCTCAAATTTCAAAGTGGGATTCACTTCTCTTCTTTTAATTTGTCTCTTAATGCATGTGTTTATTCTTATTAGCAAGCCAAGAATTTTTGGAATGGAATATATGTCTTGTAGAAGTTTTCAAAACTGATTGAGAATATTCCATTTATTTATTTAATAAATTAATATACTCATGGAGCTATGGAGCTTTAGGCCAGGGCTATATTTTTTTCTATCTAATCCAAAGCTAAAATAGACATTGCCGTAACAATATACCCCCTTTCTTGTTTTCAATTTTTGAGTTGGCTAACAATATCCCATTTGATTTGGGATCTATATAATAAATAATTCCTCATGCTTTATCATCAAAAGAGTGGGGAATCTTTGCCTTTAGAGAAACCTAATTTCATGTTATTACTTGTCTCACATCTTTACGTTATAAAATAAGAAAAGTAGCTAATTGAAACAACAAATATTAATTAATTTGATTACAGACCTAATTAACATGACTGTAATTTTCGTCTCTTTACAGACCTAATTAACATGACTCTAATTAACGTGAAATTGACTCATAAATCACGAATATCAATTATTAAGGTCAAACGTAGTTCATGTTTGTATTTATCCAGTCAATTTCAATCACCTATCCAATCAGTCCATTGACATTTGAATTACAAATTGACTGCATTATATTAGAAGAAGTATTTCATTAATAAAGGGAAAATTTAATCAATAGAAGCACATATATCTTAAATTAATATTTATGTAAGTATCAAATTTAAGTAAAAAATTGTCTGTGTGGGTTCCATTTACTTTGTTTAAGATTTTTATATAATTAATTCTGAAAATAATGATACTGTTTCTTTAATTTGTAGAGGTTTTGCTATAATATACTGCAGTAAATTATTTTCAGAGATGTCATTTATCTAAAAGTTACTACATGTGTGTGTATAATATAGGGAAGAGATCAAATGGGGACCTTTTCCTTTAGGTGTTAACTAATTAGAATCAATCTGGAGCTTTCTTTTAGATCAACGGTGTTAATGGAATTATGATTTCGTTTCGGCAAGCATTTAACGAACTTGTTCTACTATGATGCACTCATTTAATTTTTACGAGGCACGGGGGAAAATTTGAAATACAATATTCCAAAGCAAAATGAAAAATACATCACCTTAACAAATAAAATAAATTTTACTCACTTTATACTTTTGGGCTCATTAAATGTCACATCTCTGCAATTAGTCTGTTTTGTTTTTTTTTTTTTTTTGTTTTCCTCCCGCCCCCGACAGATATCTGATGGTGTTTTTTTTTGTTTTTTACCTGCCTTTTTGACCGGCTCATAGACATTGACAGCACAATAAATTAAAACACACTCCCACCCCCACCCCCCACGTTTTTGAAGCAGCAATAAATTAACCCCCCACCTCACTCATATCCCGCTGCCCCCATTCTCTCTTATCTCGCTGCCCTACCCCCTCTTCTCTCTTATCTCGCCCAAAACATACATTCCTCCTGCCCATATCTCTCGTTTTCACTCATCCCTCCACATCGGCAGCAAGGTCTTCAACCTTTGCACAAAATGGCTAATTATGGAGAGGTTAATATTATATTTGATAATGTTATTAATTTTATTTAGTGAGTATTTTTGTGTATTTGTAGGAATTACACACGCTGAATATATATATATACTTCTTCGAATTGTAATGTAGGATTTCGTCCTTTAGTTATTTATTTAATTTAATTGTTATTTCTGCAAATCCCGCTCGGAAAACCCTAATGCCCTATAAATCCCGCTTGAGCGGGATATGCCGTACACGAGCGGGAAATTGTTTTTTGTCCTTATAAATGAATGATAACAGTTTACAACCTGCCCTAGATCCCTAATTCACTTAATTGGTAATGTTTGGATTGTTTGGTGATTAATGGATACTAATTGGCTGAAATACGGTTATGTTGAATTTTTTGAATATGGAATGTGGTACTTATTTTTTAATTAATTCATACATGTTAATTATTATATATCCCGCTCGGTAAACTGGTCATCGACCAAATTCCGCTCGAGCAGAATATAGCTCTTCCGAGCAGAATTTAGTTTATCTAAGTAATTCAAATTTTTTATGTGTTGTGGAATATTTTCCGCTCGAGTTGGTGACTTGTGGATTGATATCCCGCTCGAGCGGGATAAAGATATTACAAGCGGGATTTTTTTTTACGTGTTAAATATTGTCATAGTTATTTTAATATTTGTTTTTTAATTGAAATTTTTATTCGTGTAGATTATTTTGAAGAGGCCCGAGACTATTAATCAGAAGTCCACGGTTAGCACGTCCTACAAGCACAACATTTTAGAAGACGTTCAGTCTACATTGATGCAGGTTGGGGGACAGGTTCTCCTGGAGAGGTGGCTTGAAGGTTGTTTTGGCCACGTTACTTACTGGCAGCTGGGGCAGAAGTACGGTATGAGCGTGCATCACGTATTGTCCCGGCAGATTTCGGTTCAATGGAGCGAGCCACACGATATATGGTTTCACATCAACGGGGCGAACCTTCGTTTTTCTTCTACGGAGTATGCCCTTGTTACCGGATTGTCATTTGGCTCGTCTGATTTCCGACCCTCAGACAACCACGACTTACGGGATGTGCAAGTGTATCGGCGGTTTGCTAACGGCTTGCCGATTAGTGTGGGGGACCTCCTGGATCGGTTTTGTCTGAGGCACGTGACAGATCAGAGTGGACAGTTGTACCTGCAGGTCGCGCACGTGTTAGTTCTGTATATGCTGTTGAAGCACTACGTGAACAATATGCAGCAGACGAAAAAGTACCACTTCTACGGTGCAGCTTGAGCTTTCCACGTTTGGTCGTTGGAGGTGTTGTTAGACTTAGCCGCTGCAATTGCGGTCATTGATAACCCGAATGCACGGCCCAGATTTCTTAGATGGAAGTTCAAGAAGATAAGTGGAACAGAGCTTGAACCATTAATTTCTTTGCAGGTAAATTTTAATTTTTTCATTGTATGTATGTTTCTGTATTTATTTTTATAATTGTGTTTGTGTTTGATAAAATTTTTTCGTTGCAGGTTGGTCGATTCAACCCATTTGTACCGGATGATGCTGAAATGGAGACTTTCTATTTCCGATCCACTCAGTATCCAAATGCACTTGGAGTGGACTTTATAGTGCCGAGAAATCCGTTACGTGCAGGGGAACAGTTTCCCAGTCAGCCACGCCAGGCCATAGTAATTGATGATGAAGACCAGGAATAGAGACCTCCTCCAAGGAGAGCACAGAGATAGCGGGGTCGACAGAGGCAGCCTGTTACCAATGAGCAGCGAGAGGCGGAGGCAGAGGCAGAGGATCGCGATCCTGAGTACCGAGAGCCATCCTGCCGTTGAGACCAGGGAAAGCGTGTTCGTCAGTCAGGATCTTCATCCTCCAGTGGTGGGGCCGATCACGTCCTACGATCCAGTAATCGACGCTGGATTCGATCAGAACTTGCCCTTGCAGAGAATCACATTATAGAGAAAGTGGAGCGGAGACTGTTCCCCAAACTCAAATCTTGGATTGAGGGCTTGTTTGATAAAGCCCGATGTGGATCTACACGTCGATCCCCATGGTCCATGTCTATACCGACACCACGCCGCCCCTCAGTGTGAGACCCTCCACAGGATGAGGGCCAGGAAGACCAGCGCTGCTCCTTAGTGCGAGACCCTCCACAGGTCGAGGGTCAGAAAGACCAGCGCTGCCCCTCAATGCGAGACCCTCCACAGGTCCAGGGCTACGAACACCAGCGTCACCCCTTAGTGCAGCATCAGGGTGCACATAACACAGGTGAAGTCCTTGACCAAGCAGAACGGTTTTTGTCGCCATTCTCTGCAGCTCGTCTCCATGTACGAGCATGGATCGTCGAGTGCAATGTTCGATCAGTACGGTACTTTTATGGTTGATCCATCTCGGCATTCAATGCATTGTGGGACTCTCTTACCACGGTAGGTAATCATTTCACAGATATTAGAATTGATATTGATATTGATATTTATTTTGTTTGTGTAGGGCCAGGTCCAGAGTTTTGAGGCTCATCTCCACTAGGTGGCGTCACCGATCCGAACAGTCCCACTTAATCAGAGACCGATGGGGGAACATAAAGCAACTGATGAGGACCAACAGCAACAACAACAACAACAACATCAACGAAGAGGGTAAAGGACTCGGAGAGCTTCTGCAGCAATACAAACGTCCATGCTTGCCCAAAGAGAACCATAATGGCCTTTGGCTCTATTATTTTACTCCATTCGTATTTTCCGAGCAACGTAGGCTGCAATCACATTCATGTGAACTTTTCTACGACTGACACGTCCTAGCTGGCATGTGCATGCGTGATCGCCCGTAAACTTGGTAATTCTCCAAGCTTCTGATCTTTTACTTGATCTTGCTTTCAGCTCGAACGGACAAGATTCCATACGCCTGCATATCCATCTGAGACGTAGGCTATCAGAGTCATCAACTTTGTATTCTGCTCCAATCTCCATGTGCCACAAGCCTGCTGCTACATTTAGAGCTGCTTTACTTTCAAAAACAGAACCAACAGATAAATCACCATCTTCTAGCGGGCCTTTTTCACGTACAACTATTGAATTCGTTGCATTCACGGGAATCACTGGAACTAACCAACTGCCTACATCAGCGGCTTCGTCATCTTCTTCACCGCGCATCCATGCTTCACGCTCCAACATAGCTGATTCTATCATGGTGTCCTCTGGCATCTCTTCCGATGCATCACTGTCGGTTTCCAGCTCATATTCTTCATCCTGAGGACCAACTGCCTCTTGATCTTCGTCATCACCATCTGCCCCTTCAGCATCGTCAGCACCATCTGCATCTTCATCATCGCCATAACCCTCTACTGTCTCTAGAACTTGAGTCGACGTGGATCCGAAATAATGTGTGGATGTCGATGCATAATTACCCCCAGCGGGGTATGCATCATCACTAAAAGTGAAGGAAAACATCTGTGTTTGGATACGATCCATTTTTTCAGAATAATCAGCATCAAACTCAGGCACATATACGTTCGTGTATTGATGAGTCACGTACACAGTTGCTTCTAGCTGTGTCGCGCACAAATGATAAAATTCAGCATTGGTGCTTAATGGGCACTTTACAGTACGTCCCCTCTCATTCTTCGACAGATAATGCAACTTAACTGTGTGCTGAAGGAGTTTGCACTCAATTGACAATCGATGATGTACCTCAGGCCGGTGAAATTTCTTTCGACATCTACGAATTCATATCTGCCCGAGTACGTACAACCAGACCATATTCCTCCGTATTTGATAATAAAATAGTGATCCATCTACACAGAAGTACAAACACGTAACAATTAATAAAAATAACACAAAAATATGAAATCTCGCTCGCCAACCACAGAAATTTCCCGCTAGAGCGGGATATAAATTCGCGAGCGGGAAGTACTAATTTCGAGCGGAAAATGATATATGCAAATTCTAGAATTTTTTTGAGTCCTAATATACAAAATTCCTCTCGGAGAAACTAAATCCCGCTCGAGCGATATTAAAATTCACGAGCGGGAAATTTAAATTTCAAGTGGGAAATGATAAAATTCACTTGCTATGTAATCTATACGGCATTCATATAAATTTCTGAGTTTTGAATATTAATGAGTCTCATTTTCTAATTTATCACGTACAATCAAAATTAAGTGGACCCTAGAGGAAAATTACAAGGTTGGAAACATACCTCAAATGATGAATTTGAAAGATTACTGCCCACTTTCGAATGTGATGAATTTAAAAGGATGTTATTTGAAATATTCCTGCCAACTTTCGAATGTGATGAATTTCAAAAGATGTTATTGTGGGTGTGTAAAACAGGCGTGTGAATGGTAAAATATATAGAGTTGTGAATGCATTTCACGTGAAAATGTATTGTCGCATGTCTGCACAAGAAAGTAAATTCATGTCAGGCACCAATCAGCCATCATTCTGTACATTAACCAACTTTTCTGCAATTTTCCGCTCGGACAGAACAAAATCCCGCTCGCCACGTATCAAATCCCGCTCGAGCGGGACAATATTTCCCTCTCGAGCGGGATTTGACATGTGGGGAGCGGGATTTTGTTCTGTCCGAGCGAGATCTACATTTATATTCGTTTAATGCCTATTCATAATTTTTCAACTGAATTTAATACATACTTAATCCCGATATGTTTCATATAAAATAATTAAATTATATACTTATTGGCTAATGATTGTCAAATAATCACCTAATTATCACTAAATCATTGGAATGTCATATACTTTATATCACATCTCCTACACATGTGTAAGAGATGTGATATAAAGTGCTTGACAAGATGGCATATTATATTTGAAATATTCAAAAGGATGTAAAATTCATTGTTTTTGGGAGTGTGGTGTATTTATCCATTTTTACATTGTCCAAAGGTGTATTTTTATGGATTGTCACACACACACACACACACACATATATATATATATATGATCATATAAGAATAGCCATTATCTTAAAAAATGAGAATCAATCTCAGCCACTCATCTGGTGCATCTCGCTAAGAAGGGCGGTGCATCCGGACGAAAAATTTCCAATTTTATATATATATATATATATACCTATTATAAAAGAGCGGATTCTTACAAAATTTGATTTGTCTAATATATCCCTCATATTATATTTATTTTAAGGCTAATAATAATGTAAATTTATATTATTAATTGAAGAATCCTAATTATATTAGAAGTCTATCCCAAAATTCTAATAAGAAACTTAAAAAAAAAAAAATGAGTTGATATGTTTAACCTTTTTCCTTTCCACTTAATCCTTAATTAAGTGTCGAATGATATGTATAGACAAAAAGAAAAAAATGGGCATCTCACATATCAATCTCCTAAATATATAATGTCGTAGGAATTTTCCTTGCTGAATTATTTGTTCGTAGGTTAATTTTAATGTATGCTTTAAACATTGGTGCAGAATCGGATAAAAGATGGATACATTTTAGGACTTCAACGTGTTCCCTTTCCTTCTGTAGGTTGTGCAAGAATTTGCATCAACACGTACAAAACAAATTATATTCTAATTCAATTTACGTATAAACTCTATTTTCTCGTGATTGAATTGCAAAAAAATATCAATAATTAACTAATAAAGACGATCTGTTAATTATTGGAGAAAATAAATCTTATACTGTTAACCTTGTTAGAATACAAACTTTTACCTAAATTAATATAAAACTATGTACTCTAATATCCTAACAAATCTGTGCACAATTCTAAAAATTAATATATGTTGTCTTTCACTTTCCTTTGGAATTCTCTTCCTACATGCTCCTTCTGTTTTTTTTTTTTTTTTAATTAAGTGTTCTATTTCGAAATTTGATATGTTATTTAGTGTCCCATTTTATAATTTCTGAGAAAAATGATGTAAAACTTTTCATTTTACCTCAATTATTAATGTTACTCCTCCCTTTCCGAGTTAGTATATATGATCTCTTTCTATTTTTAGTCATCTCGAATTAGTATGATGTTGCCTTTTTGGGACATAGTTTTTACCCTTTTACCCTCTTATAGAGATCTTTTCTCCACTTAGAAAATTAACAATACATCCTAAATGGATTCCTTCCTCCACTATCAATTATATAGTATCTACTTTTTCTTAAACTTTAGACATGGCCCCGCATCATACCAAGTCGGGACGGAGGGAGTACTTATTTACATTTTAAATTTTTCATGCAATAGTCATAGATAAAAATAGTAATTTATCAACTTTCTTAATATGTCTATTAAACGACGGGGATACTATATAAAAATGGAGGGAATACAATATTAGGTTATGATGCACACACATATATTTTTATACTGAAGTGCATATACACCATAAGGGAAGGTTATATGGGTATCGTGCCATTAACGTATCATTAAGTGTTGCCTTAGCGACCTACATTCAAATCAATTTCACAAAACCTAACCATTAATGGAATATTATGTAGTTAGGATTCATTATATTTAATTAGATAATTGAATATGGAATTTTGGTGTTGTTGGTGAGCAAAAGAAATGAGCTCAAATTCCTCCAATGAATCATGGGAAAACATTACGAAGCAGGAATTCCACTACGAAAGTGTTCCAAGATTCCGTATTTGAGAAATTGATGGAATGATAATCGTCAATGCACTTATATCGACCTGGTACACAGTTGAGGATCGCTTGTAGAATTGAAAAGTTTGTCATCACTTGTAGAATTGAAAAGTTTGTCAGGGGCATGACAATTCCCCAATCTTGAGGGCTGATTTGCACTACAATATTTAATGAATTTTTGTGACAAGTTTTAGGGTGAATCGAGTACCATATGCAGATCTTTATCATTCAGTATTTTGTTAATTTGAAGGAGCGAAAATAATATACAAATGATGTGATAATTTCTTTAATACATTTAACATATTAAATTAGAAATGGGGAGGGGCACACAATCATCAAAGAGTCACTAATTTATTTGTTGAATTATAATATTCTTATTTATTTGGAAAATAATTTATGCTCATCTTTTTAAGTTACTTCACATGCATACATGATTTGAATCTTTTACTTCAAAATTGAAGGGAAACATCTTACCACTAAATTGTACTTTTGAGTCTTAATTTCCTATTTTTATATTCCTAAATAAATTTGTCATTTCTTACTATTAATAAAGAATCTTATTTTTTTTTATAGAAGAATCTTATTATTTAGTGATATGCCTTGAGAAAGATTGGCCATAAATAAAGAACATATCGCAACAAATTGTTGGGCAAAACCAACTATCTATGAATGTCATTGCAAAGAAGTTCTTTAAACTTGCATAATTAATTATGGAAAAAAAAAACTTATTTTGATACTTTAGCACGTAATTGAAGTTATTAATATTTATACTTTCTCATCCCACAAAAGTATTCAACTTTTGGAGCAGGAGTTTTAAAAAATAGTAGGTAGTGTATGTAGTGGAAAATGAGTCTCATTTTATGAGTGGAAAATAGGTCCAAAAATAATGAATGAATGTTTTCATGGGATGTACTAACTAAAATGACAAGACGTGAATGTTTATTTAGATCAGTTGGAGCATTAGCGAACATTGTATATTCTTCATTATCAATTGACATTTAATACATTGTGTGAGGGTGAGGCATGGATAGAGAGATATGTGACGCAACAAGTTTCATACAAATAATCATACATTGTAGTGGCCTGGTGTCAAAATCTAGAGAACTATTCGCTATATATATATCACAATTATAAGTTAATTGGTATAAAAAAGTTTGCATACTTTATCTAATTTGGGTATATTCACTCATCAATATATACTAAGGATGATAATTGGTCGAATTTTTACGAATACTCGTACTTAGAAATCCTAATAACCGATTTGTCATCTGTGAAATATTAAATGTGTTTGATATGTTTGAGAAATAGTACTGCCAAAATAAAATTATATATGTAAAGTAAATATTATATATAATTTATTATGTACAATATTAAGAGTTATATTCTTATTCATTTATTTTTGTCATATTTAATTAAAATTAATAAAAATACAATAGATTTACGTGCAACGCACACTATATATATATATATATATATATATATATATATATATATATATATATATAGGGGTGAGCAAAAAAACCGAAATCCGAAAATCCAAACCGAACCAAATCGAAATATGAAATTTGGTTCGGATTTTTTCGGATTTCGGATCGGATCGGATCGGATTCAATTTTTAGGAAAATTCGGATTTCGGATTCGGATCGGATCGGTTCTTTAAAAGACCGAACAAATCCGAAATCCGAATTACATATAATATATTATTATTTTTATTATTAATAATTAATATTTTAATATTTCGATTGAATTTATTATTAATATTTTTGATTATGAATTATGAATTATTTAATATATTTATTCAATTTATTATTTATTATTTTAAATTTAATATATTTTGAATTTTTGAATTGTTTATTTATTTTTCATTAGAATTTTGGATTTTCGGATCGGATCGGATTTAGCTTTCGGATTTTGGATTTTTTCGGTTCGGATTTGTTCGGATTTCGGATTGGATCGGATCTATTTTTTTTAGAAATTCGGATTTCGGATTCGGATCGGATTAAGCAAACATCCGATCCGTAATCCGAATGCTCACCCCTAGTCATATATATATATATATAACCAATATTTAATAAGATACTAACATTTATGAAATAATTTTGTATATAGTTCCTCCTAATAATCATTGCGATAGAAAGTTAACTTTTTCTTTATTCCGAAACAACGATAGAAAGTAAATTATGAGAAAAAAAAGGAAAAGTAAGTACATATAATAACATATTGATGTGAAATAAATATTCTTTTGACTAAATATTTTTTAATTTAAATCTCACTTATAGATGAAGTTGATTGCTTAAAAAAAAATTAATACAATATATTTCTTCACGTATAATTTACAAACTAATATTGCACACAAATAGATACTACAACTTATCTCGTCATCATGAGAAAGGGGAATAAGGCTATGAGCAATGGCGAGCTCCAATTTGGAGCTCACAGCTTATATTTGTGGACCCTTCATGCTTTCACATTTTTTTCTGTATTGGCGAGTTTCAAATGTGGAGCTCTCTTATTATGTTATGGACGAATGAGGGTGTGTCATGTGGTCATTAACTCTCTCTTTCTATTTAATTATGGCCCATTAACTCTCTTTTTTTATTTAATTATGACCTCTCCAATTAACTCTCTTTCTTGTGAGCTCCTCTCCCACAAGCTCTCTCCAACCTTCTTCAAACTCTATGATAGTATACAAGTTTCACATAGAACTCGCAAAAACAGCGAACGCCACGCTCGAATGTGCCGGTGCTAGTAGTCTAAAGGATAAGAAAAAGGCTATATTGCGCATGACCTAAAAGGTCTTCAAACATTCAAAGTAAAGGGCCCACACCTCCCACCAAAATCGTCAATGATTTGGCCTAAGATTGAACATGATCAAGCCTAGTGCCTAATTTTGACGGTGATCTCTACTTATTAAAGAGAAATAAAGGCAATATTGATCCTACCACATAATCTAACAATATTCCAATTGTCCCATTCTTAGACTCTTTGCACCGGGTGTCTCGAGCAGCGTCTCGAGACAACGCCGGCGACGAGACACGTCGGTGCAGAGGCCATCGTCTCGAGACTGTCCCGAACCGACGAGACAGTCTCGAGACAGCGCGTGTATTACACGCGCGCGAGTTTTTTTTTTTTTTTTTTTTTTTTTAATCGGCGCGTGCATTGCACGCGCCAAACATAAAAATAAAAGAAAAAATAATTCAACGGCTATGTTTTTCAAACGGTTCTAAACGGCTATAATGCCGATTTTTTTTTTTTTTATTCTCATATTTTCTTCTATAAATACTACTACATTCTATCACACCACTCACACCATCCTCACACATACAATTTCCAATTCTCCTCTTACAATTCAATTTTTTTTTCGAATCAATTTCGCTACATCTCGGAAATGGATCCCAACAATCCTTTCTCGTCGTCGTGGTGTCCCCCTGAAATGGCGAACGACGGGCAATACGGCGAATACACTGGCGCGGGGCTCGATTCCATCAACCTCAACTCGTTCGTCGGCGAGTCCTTCCAAAACGTGATGGGCGGCGACGAGGATAGTCCCTCATCGGAGCCGGCACCGGCCAAAGCCAAGGGGAAGCAACGCGGCAAAAATAAGGGAAAGGCCCTCGCAAACGTCCCTCCACCTTCTCGTCCGGACGCCGACGCCAAACTTAAGAGGCGCGCTTACACGGTGGAATAAGGCACCACCGTCGCCCAAATCTGGAAAGATGAGACGTGCAATTCCATCATCGGACGAGATCAGAGCGGCGACAAGTACTGGGGGCGTGTGGCGGACAGGTACAACGCCATGTTCAACGACGACCTCAACACAAAGACGGTGAAGAGCTTCTTCGGCCGGATCTCCCACTGGATGAAGGAGTGGATGATAGCTTACGACAAGGCGGACAAG
The DNA here is from genome assembly GCA_029490685.1 of Schizonepeta tenuifolia. Classification (NCBI taxonomy): domain Eukaryota; kingdom Viridiplantae; phylum Streptophyta; class Magnoliopsida; order Lamiales; family Lamiaceae; genus Schizonepeta; species Schizonepeta tenuifolia. The sequence goes on from CM055956.1 coordinate 111,602,747, forward strand.
AAAAGACCGAGCGGCGCCTCCGACGACATGGTCAGGGAGCAAGCCCAGTAGTTATACCATGCCCATGAAGGGAGCTACTTCAAGCAATTTGGTGCTTGGGACATTTTGGCGGACTACCCCAAATTCCTCCACCAAGAATTTCCCGACGTTCCGTCCATGAAGCGGACGAAGAATACGGCAGAAGGCGCCTACACCTCATCCGGAACGCCGCACGGGTCGAGCGAGCCAACAGAAGAAGAGGAAAGCTCGGCTCCCCCCCGCCCACAGGGACGAGACGCGGCAAAGGCGGCGGCGAGGGCGGCGAAAGGAAAGGGAAAGAAGAAGCAAAGCGAGGAGGAGGAGTTCGGGTCGATGGTCTCCTCAACAAATGATCGGATAACTGTCCTCGCCGCGGCGAAGAACAACCTCGCCGAGGCAATGAGGGAGCGTGCTCGGGCGAAACAAGACCTCACCGATTTGAAGATCATCAACACGGACACGTCAAACTACACGCCAGAGCAGCTGCAGTTCCATATGATGTTGCTCAACGACGTCAAGCAGCGCCGCGGATGGGCTTAGTTATTTTTTTTTCCAACGGCTATGTTTTTTAAATATTGTAGTACTATTTTTTTTTATCATTTCTAGTAATGTAATATTTAATTTCTAGTAATGTAATATTTAATTTCTAGTAATGTATTTTTCTTAATTTGTGGTAATGTATTTTAATTTAAATTAATGAAATTTTCAAATTTTCTATTTATCTTATTAAAATTAATACAAAATAGAAATTCAGAAAATCCTTAGAGACAGCCCTTAGAGACAGCCCCACTGCAGCTCACTGTCTCTATCTCCAAAAAATCCTTAGAGACATCCCTTAGAGACACTACCACTGCAGGTAGTCTTATATATCTAATTTCTTTTCCTTAATATATAGAATATTGTGTAATATAGTCATAATGAATATTAAAATATAAATTTTGACCCACTCTCTTTATAAATATAAATTATGTCATTTTTTTGAATTTAGAACTTAAATACCATTTTCCCTCTTCTATTTTTGATCCATCACTTCTTAACCCATTTTATTGACACATGTTTCCTTTTCCAATTTTTTTTTTGTTTTTTCTTTTATTTTTCAGTTTTTCTTTTCTTTTCTTTTTTTTCTGTTTTTTTGTTCTTATTTTCCAATTTTCTTTTTCTTTTTTTCTATTTTTTTTTTCCAGATTTTTGTTTCTGTTTTTCTTTTTTCAGATTTCTTTTAATTTCCAAATTTTTGTTCACCTCTTCATTTTTTTTGTTTGCCGCTTCTTCTTTGGTCAGGATTCTAGCGAGGGGAGCCAAAGGCTTCGGAGCGAGCCAAAGAAATCTTTGCCCGACAATCATCATTATATTAGTAATCGGAGCGAAGGCGGAGTCGTAAAATTGGAGCCGAAGGCGGAGCCGCAAAATAGGAGCAGTATAACTTGAAATAATTGGAATATTCGTCCCAAGAGTACCATGTCATAACTTGGAACATTTGGAACTAATTCGACAATTCGTCCCAATTGTACCAAATCTTGAACAATTGGCACTAATAATGCTAAATTTGTACCAGATGTACTAGAACAGTTGGTACTAATAAAATTAAATTTCTACCAGATGTACCAGATGCCTCATACCCGGCTCGAATCGACCTGTGCCCGCCCGCATCAGACCCGACCCGACCCGCTCCGCGTTTCATTAAGGATATTTTTGTCCCAAATTGAAAAAAAATGGTCAAAATGTATTTTTGAAAAAGGTGGGTCAAAATTTATATTTTGATGGTCATTATGACTATTTCAAAATTTGTCTTTATATAGAATATCATGTGATATGGCCATAATAAACCATAATTCCGTAATATTAACTTATGAAATTATGTAACCCGAATTTAATCATGCATGTCAAATGTCAATAATGTAGATACAAATATGTGAAATTAATAATTCAATATGATGTTGATGCTTTCTGAAATGAATGTAAAAATGCCTAGAGAATTAAAAATAAAAAGTGTGTTTTGTATAAAATAATGCATAGTTCCTAGACAGTTAGTTTCTGTTTTGGACAATAATTGCGGTCAAATATAGGCCCCAATTTCTAAAGGAAATCCACTAAGGGCACTGACAGCGGGTAACGATATGGGGGTGTCGATCTTGTGTCGATGCCGCTCGACACACCCCCACATCGACACACCCTGTGCCGATCACTATTGTGGGGGGATCGACACCCCCTGTGTCGATGGTGGAGTCGTAGGCGAGGTCGATCCTTCGATCCCTCCCTCGACTCCGCCACGTCAAAAAATGGGGACACGTGGCGTGTCCCCATTGGTCTGTTTTTTTTTTTTTAAAATTTTCTGAAAAAAAATATATTAACAAAATTAAATACACCCCAACGGCTACATCCCATTTTTTCACTATATATATCCCTTCATCTCATTCATTCTACACACCAAAAAATTTGTGAAGTAGTTTTTTGTTATTGTATTTTTTTTTAATTAGTGTATGTTGTAGTTTTTTTTAAATTCAATAAAATTGTCATTTATTAATTTCTGAATTTAATTAAGTTAATTTTTATAAAATTTATTACAAATAAAAAAAACAACAAAATAAAATATATTCAATCATTAAAATCACGTTTCCCAATGCTTAGACCTAGGTCTTATTCAACCCCATTGATGTGGAGAAATCAACCTATGTCTAACTCAACACCACCAATCATTAAAATCACGCTTCCCAGTGCTTAGACCTAGGTCTTACTAAACCCTTGCTGTAAATGCTCTAATAAAATTATTTCAAATGGCTTTTCTTGCATTAGAGATTAACAATGTTCTCAACATTTTCAATTTAATTGTTCGAACGTCCTGTGTTAATGAGGATCGATGAAATTGTTTTGATATCAAACTAAGATACAAAACCGTTATATCTTTAAGACTTCAAAAATCTATTATTAAATGGATGTTATTCTTAAATAGTAAGATGATTATTATATTTTAAATTGTATGCAAAATACATAAAGATTGCTATATAATTAACCAAATATATGGTGTACAGTATAATGTCTTATGTGCAAATATATGTAATTGATTTATTTGACCTATGAAGTAGAGTCAATTACTTAAAAATCGACAATGCATGATTTTGAGTCATGTCAACGATATTTAAAGCATACACAAGTTAAAGAATGTGGTTACAACACAAAGATTAAGTCATTTGTAACAAGAAACCTTAAGCAAGTATGTTAAGTCTACTGAAATCTAGAGACATATATATTTATCTATTTATTTTTTTTGGTAAATAGTGATTATTTTATTTCACCAAAATAGGCATGAAAGTACAGCTCCAAACTCTCAAACACCAGACCAAAACAAACTAGCTAACCATCTAGTTAAAAAGAAGACGGGCTAATCTATGATCTCTTCTACATCTCAAAGTTGTTGTGACCTAACATTGTTTCAATACACTTGCACAATCAGATGTCACAACTTGAAATCTTCTATAATTCTTCTCTCCACAAGTAATATACCACAACTGTAAGCATTAATCTGTAAAGTCTCTGCCTACTAGTTTTGGAACCACAGAAGTGAGTAACAACTCTCTCTCCACGTAAAGACTGTAAGCATTAATCTGTCTAATGGAGAAAGTTGACCGAGCAAGTAAAGTTCTCCTTTTATCAGAATTCCTCATATATTCGCTGGCTCCTAGTATCTTCTTCACCCATGAAGCTTGAGTGGGAATGCTCATGGATGTGAGGTCCTTATCTTTAATATAGTAACCATGCATCCATAACTTCTCTTTCTTGTGAGCTAAGTTCCACCAAAGCTTGCATAGAGTAGCTAGCTTTATTCCAAATTTGCATATTAGCAACATTCCACCCTCCTGTGCTGTTTTAGATAAGCAAACAAACTCTCAAACTACTAAAGCTCGTTTAGAAATCTCTCCATTTCCTGACCATCAGAAACATCTGCAGGCTGACTGTATGATTTTGATCACCTTTAGAGGTAGCAGGAAAATTTGACACCAAAGGTCTGTAAGCTAAAGAGAGTAGCTTAAATTTATTTATTTATTATTATTATTATTATTATTATTATTATTTATTCTTAAATGGAGATATATATCCTTAAAGCGAGACCTCAAAAAAAACTATATTTTGACCATGTGAAATTTATTTCTTTCTATAACTAATTAATTTCAAGTTGGGATCATAAATTTTTGTTTCTAAAATAGAGTTTATTCTTAAATAGATTATTCTTTTATAAATATTTTACTGTGTAAATATATGTGGAGAGAATTTGCCGGACAAATCCATTTTTTTGAATAGATAATAACAAATGCGTTAATTACTCTTTGCTTGATCTTAAGGATAAATGTATAGGTAAGTAAGTATATTCTCGGTAATTAATGTAAACTAGCGTATGCCCCGTCGAAAATCGACGAAAAATTATAAAAATTAATAAAATTATTAAATAGTATTAATAAGTGATAGATTAAAAAAATATATTACTTGTTAATTATTTTAGCGTAAAATAATTCGATTATTCAATTTACTAAACTCGCTTAGAATTTATATCTCTTGAATACATCTTAATTCAATTAAAAAGTAATTTTACCACATGTTTACGTCTCAAACCCATATAATTATGTTTGTCAAAAATTATAACTAATATATTCTCATTACTTTCGATAATGGTTAAAGCTTTATTATTCTACAAAACCGATGTGGGCAAACATATATTTCTCTTTCAAAGGAAAGCGACTCTTAAGCTAAATTTTTTAGCTTTTTATTAAGAAAAAGAGGCAAGAGAAGGAGCGGGTAGTGAGAGAGAGAGAGAGAGAGAGAGAGAGAGAGAAAAGATATATACATAGCGAATAATACTATAGATGTTAAGATTGTCTATAAGATGAAAGTGACCCTAAATACCCCACATTATGAATTCAACACAAGATTAAGATAAAAAAATAAGTTAAACCACCGCTTCACAATCATCCCGTCTACCCCGACGGTTACGACCTGGAACCGGCCTATTGACTACAATACTGATTTTAAATTATATAAATAATCATCTTCCAAATATATTCACAAAAAAATTAATGATGATTTGTTTTCTTTTTACCTGAAAATAATATTTATTTATATACATAACTATATTCCAAAAATATTCACACAATATTTAATAAATAAAAATTTAATTATACATTGTAGTATTATATAAATAATCATCTTCCAAATATATTCATAGAAAAATAAATGATGACATTCGTTTTATTTTTTACCAGTTTTGAGAATAACTTTTTTAACTGAGAATAGAACTTCAAGAATTGTTTCACTATGTACTTGATAGTTTTTCCTTTTTACAAAACTTTATGTGGAATAATTGTGATTCAAAAAATTATTTAGTCAATAATATAAGATAAAAGTTGACCATGAATATCCTTAATTTTATGAGTTCAAAATTATATATATTAAATAAAAAAAGTTGTCCCGCAAGTACTGAATTGGCCCATCTACGCGCACGATTCTTGATTCTTGGTCGGAATTGACTCGTTGATAAATCGTTAGTAATTTTTCTGTCAATTTTCCTACATATTCTACGTTTTTCAACGGAGACGATTAATAAAACAATTTGAGATAATGTGTTTAAGATTATTCAAACTTGTTTGAAATTTATATACTCGTACTTATTTAAAATCCGATTAAAAAATTAGTCATTTGTGTTTCTTTGTGAAAAAAAACCGTATATTAGTCTACCGCCACAATTCTGCATCGGAACTGGCCCGTTGACCACGACTCTGATTTATAAGTGCGTAATTTATTAAATTTATTTAGAATTTATATAGATCCAAAAATTTAATAAAAATAATGATTGTACTCTTCGTTAATCGTCCTTAATCGTATAATAATATTCGTTAATTAAAATTATAAATTATGCAATGTTGGAAACCCAACTACAAATAACGTAAACATTATTTCATGGATGATAATTATAGATTTTAGAAAATACATGAAAAAAAAAACAAAAATGAAAAATTTCTCGAGTGTCGGTTGGGAATTGGCTCGTCTATTGCCACGATTCCAGATCAGAATTGACCCGTTGATCACAATTTTGATTTATAAATGCATAATTTATGACAATTCTAGATTTTAGAAAATACATGATAAAAATGAATAAAATGAAAATTTTAAAATGAATAAGAATAAAGAATGAAAATGTGTCACGTGAGATTCCGAGTTGAGGTACTCGTCAGTTGGAATTGGACCGTCTACCTAATTAATTGACAAATTAGAAATTACTTATTTTTTTATCAAATTAAATAAAAAAATATTAGACTATTTCCAAATTTAATTCGGTCAGCCAATAAATTATCCAAACTATTTTGGAACCATTTATTCTGTCAACTAATAAATTGGTTCCCTTATAAAAATAATTATCTATTTTCCTAATTAATAAATTGACCAAAATAAAATAACTTAAACTATAAAAATATAGCAGTTATTTATTCGGCCGATTAATAAATAAATTGGCCAAATAAAACTCCGACAAAAAATAATTATCTATTCGGACAATTAATAAATTGACCAAATTAAATTAAATTATAAAATATAGTTATTTATTCGGCCGATTAATAAATAAATTGGTCAAATAAAACTGGTGGAGCAAAAGATGAGAAAATATACATTGATTCTAGGTATTTATAGGCTTTTCAATAGGTGAAATTTCATTGAGAAACCGATGTGGGACACAAGATTTTAGTATAGATATTTAAAATCTATTATTTTACATTTAAAAATTTAAAAATTTGAGAATTTAGATAAATATGAATGAAAGATTTTAAGGGGTGCCACGTAGGATTTTTTCAAAACAAGAATCGTTTTCCTTTTAGTAATATAATGATGATGATGATTTAAAAGTGCGTAATTTATAAAATTTATTTAGAATTTATATAGATACAAAAATTTAATAAAAATAATGATTGTACTATTCATTATCGTCCTTAATCGTATAGTAATATTCGTTAATTAAAATTGTAAATTATGCAAAGTTGGAAACCCAACTACAAATAACGTAAAAATTATTTCATGGATGACGATTATAGATTTTAGAAAATACATGGAAAAAAAGCAAAAAAATGAAAAATTTCTCGAGTGTCGGTTGAAACTTGGCTCGTCTACCGCCACGATTCCAGGACAGAATTGACCCGTTGACTACGATTTTGATTTATAAATGCACAATTTATTACTATTCTAGATTTTAGAAAATATATGAAAAAATGAATAAAATGAAAATTTTAAAATTAATAAGAATGAAGAATGAAAATGTGTCACGTGGGATCTCGAGTTGAGGTACCCGTCAGTTAGGAATTGGTCCGACTACATAATTAATTGACAAATTAGAAATTACTTATTTTTTTATCAAATTAAATAAAAAAAATTAGAATATTTCTAAATTTAATTCGGTCAACCAATAAATTATCCAAACTATTTTGAAACCATTTATTCTATCAACTACTCCCTCCGTCCACAAATTAAATGCCTAATTACCTATATTTTTTTGTCCACAAATCAAATGCATGTTTAACTTTTCGTACAACCACACCCTCCTATTTTTCCTTTATTTACTACCCTTTGTCATTGATGGTCCCACCTCACAACGACTTTATTCCTACTTTTTAGTCAACACAACAACTTTATTACTACTTTTTAGTCAATACCACTATTTTTTGTCAAAATCACTGTTTTTTTGTCATTATCTTACTACCCCTACATTCTAACTTTTACCACTCAAAACAATTTTATCAACTTTTCTTAATTCACGTGCCGGAACCCAAATGGGCATATGATTTTTGGACGGAGGGAGTAATAAATTGGTTCCCTTATAAAAATAATTATCTATTCCTCCAATTAATAAATTGACCAAAATAAAATAACTTAAACTATAAAAATATAGCAGTTATTTATTCGGCCGATTAATAAATAAATTGGCCAAATAAAACTCCGACAAAAAATAATTATCTATTCGGACAATTAATAAATTGACCAAATTAAATTAAATTAAACTATAAAATATAGTTATTTATTCGACCGATTAATAAATAAATTAGTCAAATAAAACTGGTGGAGCAAAAGATGAGAAAATGCACATTAATTCTAGGTATTTATAAGCTTTTCAATAGGTGAAATTTCATTGAGAAACCGATGTGGGACACAAGATTTTAGTATAGATATTTAAAATCTATTATTTTACATTTGAAAATTTAAAAATTTGAGAATTTAGATAAATATGAATGAAAGATTTTAAGGGGTGCCACGTAGGATTTTTTCAAAACAAGAATCGTTTTCCTTTTAGTAATATAATGATGATGATGATTTATAAGTGCGTAATTTATAAAATTTATTTAGAATTTATATAGATACAAAAATTTAATAAAAATAATGATTGTACTATTCATTATCGTCCTTAATCGTATAGTAATATTCGTTAATTAAAATTGTAAATTATGCAAAGTTGGAAACCCAACTACAAATAACGTAAAAATTATTTCATGGATGACGATTATAGATTTTAGAAAATACATGGAAAAAAAGCAAAAAATGAAAAATTTCTCGAGTGTCGGTTGAAAATTGGCTCGTCTACCGCCACGATTCCAGGTCAGAATTGACCCGTTGACTACGATTTTGATTTATAAATGCACAATTTATTACTATTCTAGATTTTAGAAAATATATGAAAAAATTAATAAAATGAAAATTTTAAAATTAATAAGAATAAAGAATGAAAATGTGTCACGTGGGATCTCGAGTTGAGGTACCCGTCAGTTAGGAATTGGCCCGTCTACATAATTAATTGACAAATTAAAAATTACTTATTTTTTTATCAAATTAAATAAAAAAATATTTGACTATTTCTAAATTTAATTCGGTCAACCAATAAATTATCCAAACTATTTTGGAACCATTTATTCTATCAACTAATAAATTGGTTCCCTTATAAAAATAATTATCTATTCCGTCAATTAATAAATTGACCAATATAAAATAACTTAAACTATAAAAATATAGCAGTTATTTATTCGGCCGATTAATAAATAAATTGGCCAAATAAAACTCCTACAAAAAATAATTATCTATTCGGAAAATTAATAAATTGACCAAATTAAATTAAATTAAACTATAAAATACAGTTATTTATTCGGCCGATGAATAAATAAATTGGTCAAATAAAAGTATTTATAGGCTTTTCAATAGGTGAAATTTCATTGAGAAACCGATGTGGGACACAAGATTTTAGTATAGATATTTAAAATCTATTATTTTACATTTAAAAATTTAAAAATTTGAGAATTTAGATAAATATGAATGGAGGAATATAAAGGGTGCCACGTAAGATTTTTTCAAAGGAAGAATCGTTTTTATTTTAGTAATATAAAATGATGATAATGATATACTATCGAGAATTAATATTATAATGTTATCTATAAAAGAGTGTTTTTAGAATTACGCGACATATATTTATATATACTACTAAATAAATGATTGCACCATCACCAAGGTAAGATCTCTTTATAACCACATAAAGATGAGACATGGGATGGAAATACTGCACTATCAAATAAAATGAAAAATATACTACTAGAAGCATGCATGCAGAAATTTGAATGCCTCAATTTTACACTTTTTTTTTGTTTTCCTGGTAAAATAGATTATTATATTTCACCATATCAGCAATCCATGCCAAACTTACAACCAGTCCACCACTCAAGCTACCAGACTATTACAATAGATTCCTAGCTCCTTAACATTCTAGCAAGAGCCTGATATTTTGAACATCACACATCTAGAGTTAGTCGACATTGTCTAACCACGTACTGCCTCAATGCTACTAGCCTTCCATTGAAACTTTCTCCGATTTGTTTCCTTCCACACTTGATACACAGTGACAGCCACCATAGCACGGTATAGTTTTTGCTTCCCCATTTTTGATCGGCACTGTGTAATCAAAACTCCTTTTCACTCAATTTTACACTTGAATTAAGCCGCATTAGTATAAAGGATATAGCAATAATTTCTCAAAAATCGAAACAGAACTAGAAGCTTCCATATCTTAAATTTAAAAACAATATATAGGTGTGGACCTATATAGTTCCCCTAAAAAAAGTTCGAACAGTGAACTTATCTATAGATCATCCCTAATTAATAAAAGAGAAAAAGAAAAAAGAAAAGAGACCTATCTATAGATCCTATCGTTTGAATTTGATTTGAGCCTCAAAGTTTGGGTTATAAGATAATACATGGGCCTAGAGTTCAAATTCAACTTATTTAATTAGTTGGGCCCTAGAAAAGTTGCCCTCAAAATTAAGATTCGATTTTCTCATTAATTATGAATATGTACGGTTTCGATCCAAAAAATTTGACCAGTCGCCGAAAGATTATTTCACACAATTTAAAATGTTAGATGAAAGTAGAAAATACTTCTTGTGCCGAAGTCATGATCTCGACTTGAATTCCTCTAATGTTTGTTTGTTTCATACAATTTGTAAGTGATTACATACGCGCGAGTGATACTTTTACATAAAACCGCCATTAGGCTAAAATTATTTAGACATTTCTTTCAGTTTTCATCCGTCCCACACACTTTATGTATAAACACTAGTCCCATAAAAAAACTAACTCACAAAATGTGATATTTTCTTCACTCATAACAGACTATCAAAATTATTTAAACATTATCAATATAAGTCTGATTATGGTATGTTGTGTGTTAAAAATACTCCCAGCCACAACCTCAAATTATGCTTAACTTCAACAAAAAAATCAAATAGAAAATCGGCTTATATAATCAAGGCCTCATGGCTCTTAAGTTTATATTATTGTATGTGAAGGCGCGCCACGATCAAGGAAATTTTCTTTTTTTCTTTTTTTTTTTGAAAGCACACGATCAAGGAGATTAAATTACTACCATCAACCAACTTTCTTTGCGTATCATGCTAGAGATTTTTATATGAGAGAAGTAACAATTTCTATTTTCTAAATAAATCTAGAACGGGTCGAGAACTGAATTATTGACAGAATAGAGAGGCTAAACTTAGGCCACCGAAAATCGATTTTTTTTTTTCCAGTTCCCCAATAATTACTAATATGGATCACGTAAAAAGTCACGAGCACCGTAACAACAAATTTAATGGAAAGAACCTTTCAAAAAAAAAAAAAAATGAAAAGAAAGGAGTAATTAATTAGAGTCACGAAATATATATTGATTGATTGATTGTATCCAAAATCAGTGAATAAAGATGATCACAACCACAAGGCCCCAGCTTGTTTGAGCAACGGAGTCAACTCGCCCGTGATATGACTCGCCATGATCCGATCCAACCCGCCGAGCCACTGCCCTCCGACGAACGCCACCGGCAGCTGAACCGCCGCTCCGTCAGCAACCACCTCCCGGAGCTCGGCGACGACGTCGTCCTCGTACCTCTCTTCCACCTCGTAGACGGCGGGGTTAGCCCCCAGCCCCTGCAGCAGCCGCTTCGCCACGTGGCTCATGCAGCACCCCTTCCTCGCCACCACTATCACCGCGCTCTCCGCCACCATTTTCCTCACCTCGTGATCCCTCCGGCCTCCGCCGATCGCTAGGTGGCGCGACGGAGTGGGGCCCGGCACCATCTTCCATCCGCTGCTTAAGGCTGTCGTCGGAATATGGGCGGCGTACGGAATTGCTTCTTGCATTGTGTATTAGTAATTTTTTTTTTCTTTTCCTTCTACAGTTGGTTGGTTTCTTTTTATTTTCTAGTTTGGTTGAGTTGTGTGATAAACGAGAGGCGTGAGTATTCTGTGTGCGTTTGTGGGGTTTATATACATAATTTAGAGAGAGGGAGGAGAGAGGGGGGGGAGGTTTGTTAGGAGAGTGGAGCGTCAAAAGGCGGTTGCACGTTTGTTACGCGTCATAAATGTTGTGATATTTGCGATGAGTTGCGTCATCACTTTTGTTTCCATGAAAGGTTCTGAAAATGCGTACGTCACTACCTACAAATAAATAGTCGGTGGTAAGTGACGGAATTAGTGTGCACTTTTACCAAATCGGATCTTCTATTGTCTTTCTAGTTGATATCTTATGTTGCTTTAATAAGAGTATGATATTTAATATAATAAATGATTCAAAATTTAGGGGAAATAAGTAAAATAAAAATTTTAAATTTTAAACCCTTAATCATTTTACATATCATCTTATTATTAATGCAATAGAATATATCACATATAAATACAATAAATGATCCTATTTATAAATACACATCCCAAATTCTAATTGCATAAACTATTCAGATTCGAATTTATTCGGATGGAATTGGAATCCTCTGTCCAATTAGTGTTCCAGTTTAAATATGGCACTATCAATTTTATCATTTTAAATACTCATTCAATCTTATTTATAATGACCATTTTTTTTCCGGCACAAATATTAAGAAAAAAAATAGGGATAAAATGTGTGTTTGGTAGAATTTTTATTGAATATAATATTATTATAATAGTGTAATAAAGTTATTTTGCTTTTTGGATGTGAGTGTAAGGCTATCCACAACCCTTAAAGCACCCTAAGGGTGCTCTAAGGGGTGTAGAGCACTCTTAGAGCACTCTACCCCTGCAACGCAAGGGTGCTCTAAGGGTGTTCTATCTTTAATATTAAAAAATTCTCCATTTTCATTTATTAAATTAATTCATAAAATTCCATTAATAAAAATAACATTAAACATTACATTAATTAAAAAAAAACTAACATATTACAATAATTAAAATAAAAAAACATTACATTAATTAAAAATGCTAGACTACTCCCGTAGAGGTCCAAATTTCCGGTAGAGGTGCTCGGTGAGATCATTGGTAAGCCGATGGTGCTTTTTTTGATCTCTCAAGTCGGCATTCCGTTGCATAAATTGTCGAAAGCAAATCGGAGTTGTCCGAAAGTGTACCCCGCTAGTGGATGGAGAGTCGGAGTCCTCTCACCAATTCTCCACATCTTCCCGCTCGTCTTCGATGATCATGTTGTGCAAAATAATGCACGCGAACATGATGTCTCGGAGGTGCTTCTTGTACTAGCACCGACCCGGAGCGCGTATTATTCCCCATCGGGTTTGGAGCACTCCAAAGGCCCGCTCTATGTCCTTTCTCGCCGCCTCCTGCATCTTCTTGAACCTCGCCGTCTTTAGGTCGGTTTCAACCCTCGGCGATTTGATCAGGGTAGGCCAACAAGGGTAGATCCCGTCGGTCAAGTAGTACCCCTTGTCGTAGCGGTGTCCGTTGACGGTGAAGGTGCACGGTGAAGCTCTATCCTCAAGCACGTCGGTGAACAAGGGCGACTGATTGAGGACATTGAGGTCGTTGTTGGAGCCGGCAACCCCAAAAAGCATGCCAGATCCACAAATCCCGCGACGCCACCGCCTCCAGGATTAAGGTAGGCACGCCTTGATCGCCGCGAGTGTGGACACCCGCCCACCATTTTGGGCAGTTCCTCCATTCCCAGTGCATGCAATCCAGGCTCCCGAGCATCCCCGGAAACCCATGCCGCAACTTGTGCATTTGGAGCAGACGCGCAGTGTCGGTAGCGTTGGGCTTCCTCAAGTACCGCTCGCCGAAGAGGTCGATGATTGCCTGGCAAAATTTTTTGAGGCAAAGCCGGCTCGTGCTATCTCCGATCTTCAGATACTCGTCGAACGTGTCGGCATCACCACCGGTTGCCAGTTGTCGCACCGCCATCGTGCATTTTTGCACCGCCTTTAGCCCCCATCGCCCGAGTGCATCTTGTCGATGCGTGAAGAAGTGGACGTTTTCCTCCAACGTCCTGCAGATGTGCAAGAACAGATGCTTGTGCATCCGGAAACGGCGTCGGAAAAACTACTCGCAGTAGGTGGGGTTGTCGGCGAAGTAGTCGGCGTGGAGGATCGCACAAGCCGCTTCTCGGTCGCGGTCGACGAAGTCCCGCGCCCTCTTCTTCTTCTTTTTCTGCTCCGCTTGGTGTGCACGCATGTAGCGATCCACGTCCGCCATCATCTCCAGCACCTCGTCGTCGGTGCCGCCCTTGACATATTCCTCCGACGAATCGGAAAAAATAAGTTCCTCCGATGAAGACATTTTTTTAGGTTGAATTTGAGAGAGAAAGAGGATGATAAAATGGTGTGAGATATATGAGGGGGTGTGGTGGTATTTATAGAAGAGGAAAAAAAAATATTAAATCGGCATAGCCGTTGCCGCAACGGGCGAAATTTTTAAAATTTATACGTTAGGCGCGTGCAATGCACGCGCCGTTATTATTATTTTTTTTTATTCGTCAATGCTCGCGCGTGACGAGCACGCGCCGGACTCGAGCATGGCTCGAGCGCTCGGGCACGCCTCGAGCTTTCGCCGTCTGCAACGCGGGGTGCTCGAGCCACCCCGTGCTCGATCTCGGCTCGAGCACCCACGCACGAGACGCGTTGTGGATAGCCTAATAGACTAATAGTAGAGTAGTGTAATAATGAAGGTTGTTTGGTCAAAAAACGAAACTGACCAACTTATGTAGGACGTCCCAAAAAGGAATAAATATTTCTTTCAATGTGTTGTTGACAAAATAATTTTCAAACTTAATGTTAGGCGTAATTTTAATTTCCGTCGAATTTTAACGGGTTACTTACTAATTATAAATTGAAATTACAGAAAAAAAATTAAGTAAATCTATCTATATAATAACTATACTAGAATAAATGAGTTTTGGAAGAAAAAAAAAATCCGCCAAAATTTTGACTCTTTTCATTCCCTTTTCTTTGTTCTCATGTGTGTGTAAAGTTGTATCGCATAAATAATTAATTACTTATTTATTTTCACCTACTTTGTTTATCTACACAAAACAAAGACAATGTGCACTTAATATATTTTTATTTTTCTTATTTTTTGTTTAAAAAATAAATAGTTTCTAATATTGTAAGATATTTTACAATCACATTATTAACTTGTTATTCTTCTCTTCATTCCCTCAATTATCTTTAGGTATTTTTTTGTGAATTGAATGATTTTGGCTTCGAGACTATTAAAACAATGGAGATGAGCATAATTAAGAGATTAACAAGAGTTAAAGAAAGAGCAGCGCTTGCTTTAAACTTCTAGACTACAGCTTTCACATTGCATTTCATATTATTTATTCGTTAGTTTATTAATACTCATTTTAAAATGACAAGTTTAATTAAAAATACATTTGTAGTACTTGAGTTTATTCTGCGCAAGATTGCAAGTGTAAAAAAATAAGCTTCTCTGTTAATCCTCTTTACTATATTGTGTTTTCAGGATGTTTTTTGTTTAGTCTTCATTTTTGTTTGAACATATCATAACTTTTAAAGTTTATTAGAATTACTTATTCAATGTTCTAATAATTTTTTGTTATATTGATAATTTAGTTATTATAAGTGATACTTTCCTAGAGTTAGAAAAAATCATGAAAATTGTTGTCTATACAAGCAAAAAAATAAAGTAAATTATGATATAAATTTATAATACATTTTACAAACTTTATTTCAACTTTTGAAGTAATATAAATAAAATATTATAAAATATTTTGCATCCATCGCGAGGGGATAATATTAGTAATAAATTATGGAACACAAATGGACACCTACCAAGGCTATCTTGGATGAAAGGATCTAAGTGAAATTTATCTTGTGATGTTGTAACATAACACAATTTGTGTCTGGCTATGTTGTTATACTCCATGCTATTAGCATTCGCATTCGGCGCTCATATTTAATTTTATATCAAAAATTTGCCGCATCATACGTAGACATTAAAATTTAAATTTCAATGTATATATTAAACTCTTTATATAATTCATTAATTTTAGTATTTATAGATTGAATAACAATTTATTAATTTATAATTTTGAGCTTAGCGTGTAAGAGGTTATAGTCTGTTAATTTAATTATAATTTCATTAAAGTTTAGATAATAATCCGATAGACGCACATGAGTGTGCCTCTTAATTTTAGTAGTGTTTTTGGTAGTATTTAAATCCATATAATCCGCCTAAGAATTTTGATTCATCATACATTCATACGCCTAACACAAAGGGCGATTTTCATTTCGACTTTGGTTGAAGTTTATATAGAATTGAGAACATATGCCAATACCATCGCAACTCCAACCAAGATAATTTACAATAAAAGAAGTCATATTTAACTTGAAGAGACGAAAATACTCTTACCCTTAATAGGGTAAAAGTTGGTTATTTTCAGTTTTTACTTTATTTTCAGAATCCCGTAGCATCGTACCACCGTCCCCTACCCATTCCGCCACCCTCGCGGGAGCGTTGTTCGATTTTAGGAATCTCGTAGCATCGTACCACCGTCTGCCACCCATTCCGCCAGCGCCGCCGTTACCACGGCGGCGGTGGCGTTGTACGATTTTCGGAATCTCGTAGCATCGTACCACCATCCGCCACCAACGCCGCCGCCGCCACCACCGCGGCGGCGTTGTACGATTTTCGGAATCTCGTAGCATCGTACCACTGTCCGCCAGCGCCGTGGTTGTACGATTTTCGGAATCTCGTAGCATCGTACCACCGTCCGGCACCCATTTCGCCACCTCTGCCGCCGCCACCACCGCGGCGACGATGTACGATTTTCCGAATTTTGTAGCATAGTACCATTGTCTGTCACCGATTCCGCCACCGCCGCAACCACCGTGGCGGCAGCGAGATACGATTTTCGGAATCTCGTAGCATCGTACCACCGTCCGCCACTCATTCCGCCAGCGCCGCCGTCACCACCGCGGCGGTGTTGTACGATTTTCGGAATCTCGTAGCATCGTACCACCGTCCGCCACCACCGCGGCGGCGTTGTACGATTTTTGGAATCTCGTAGCATCGTACCACTGTTGGCCACCGCCGCCGCCGCCGTGGTTGTACGATTTTCAGAATCTCGTAGCATTGTACCACCATCCGCACCCATTTCGCCACATCTGCCGCCGCCACCACCGCGACGACGATGTACGATTTTCCGAATCTTCTAGCATAGTACCATTGTCCGTCACCGATTCCGCCACCGCTGCAACCACTGTGGCGGCAGCGAGATACGATTTTTGGAATCTCGTAGCATCGTACCACCGTCCGCCACCCATTTTGCCACCGCCGCCGCCACCACCCCAATGGCGATGTACGATTTTCGGAATCTCGTAGCATCGTATCACTGTTCGCCGCCCATTCCGACACCGCCGCCACCACCGCCGCGTCGGTGATGTACGATTTTCCAAATCTCGTAGCATCATACCACCGTTCGTCATCGATTCAACCACCACCGCAGCGGCGTTGTACGATTTTCGGAATCTCGTAGCATCGGACCACCGTCCGCCGCCCATTCCGCCACCACCGCGACGGCGTTGTATGATTTTTGGCGGCGGCAGCGGCGGAATGGGTGACGAACGGTGGTACGATGCTACGAGATTCAGAAAATCGTACATCGCCGCCGCGGTGGTGGCGGTGGCGGAATGGGCGGCAAACGGTGGTACGATGCTACGAGATTTCGAAAATCGTACAACGCCACTGCGGTGGTAGCGGCGGCGGATAGTGGTACGATGCTACGAGATTCTGAAATCGTATAATGGCGCCGCGATGGTGGCGGCAACGGTGGCAGAATAGGTGGCGGACGGTGGTACGATGCTACGAGATTCCGAAAATCGTACAACGTCGTCGCGGTGGTGGCGGCAGCGGTGGCGGACGGTGGTACAATGCTACGAGATTCTGAAAAATTTACAAAACGCCGCCACAGCGGTGGCGGAATGGGTGACGGACGGTGGTACGATGCTACGATATTCCAAAAATCGTACAACCGCGGTGGTGGCGGTGGCAGCAACGATGGCGGAATGAGTGGTGGACGGTGGTACGATGCTACGAGATTCTGAAAATCGTATGGGTATAAAGTAGGAGAGAAAATAGGATGATTGGTGAAAAAGTAAGGGTATTTTTGTCTAATCATGTCAAAGTTGGCCTTTTATTGTAAATTAAGTTAGGGTACAAAATTATTGTTTTTATCTACAGGTGACCATAAACATTAATAAACTCTAAAATAAATTATGCCATATTGAGATGATTCTGTGATGGAGTGGTATTTTTTTAAATTAGATATTTCAGATTCAAATGCTACAAAAGTTTAAATAAAACTTTAAATATTGCTCTTAATTTTTCATACACTTCTTGTTTGGTTTACAGTCTATATAAAACTACAAGTACAATTTTATCCGCATTAAAAATAAAAGCCGCAACTTCCACAAATCATACTCCCTCCATTCTACTCATATTATCATCATTTTTTTTATTTAGGTATCCCATTGTTATCTTCTGTTAAAATTCATAACAAAGTTGTAGTTGTTACTTTTATTAATTAGAATTATAGCTTAGTTAAAGTTGTTAGTCCTACTATTAGTTTGTGTAAGCGCTTTACCATGCTATATATAAAGCCTTGTAATTGTAAATTTGGATATATCTTTCCGCAATGTAATGAATGATAATTTTTCCCCAATGTTCTTCCTCTCTTCCTTTCTTCTCTTCGTATATATCTACTCTACTGTAAATTCAGTGTTCCAACATGGTATCAAGAGCCAGGTTGCGACTCGTCCGGTTGTGATTCTCCGTCCATCTCACCAATTCATCATTTTTTTCTGATCAATGATTCTCCGTCAATCTCACCAATTCATTGTTTTTTTCCGATCAATCATCGAGTTCTCACTCTCTCTGCAAATGTTGTGTCATCGCAATTCTCTTGGAGCACTCCTCTGGTTCTCAATTCATAATGTTCTGGTTTCTGGTAGTCTCCTCTCGATTCAGGTTGAAATCTCTCTCTCTCTCTCTCTCTCTATTTTCTATTTTCATCTCTAATCTCAATTAGTGTTTTCTCGTCGATAACGTCAATTGTTATCTGTCTCTGATTAAATTTGGTTCTCTTATTCAGATCTTAGATCTTCAAATCTAGATCTGTTCCTATCTCTTTTGTCACTGATTGTTTCGATTGATTTTCTCGCCATAGTGCATTGTTAAATTTTGTTGCTAAGATCATTGTTGATCTTAGTGTTCTCCTTTCATCTGTTCAAATCGTGAGTTGTGATTTTGACTGTTTGTCAAGTTCATAGATCTTGTCTATGTCAAGTTTTTTTGTTTACGATCTCTGTCGATTGTAATCAAATTGTTAGCTGGATTGTATCCAAGCTTTTTTGTCTCTGTTCAAGCCTGTCTAAATCTTTGCTCTTCGATTAAAATTGCAAGTCAACTTAATCTTCTCTCCAGTTTTCTCTTTATCTCTTACCGATTAAATCAGTTCAATTACTCCCCATAGTGCATTGTTTTGTCGCCTAAGATAAATTTTGATATTAGTGTCATTGTCTTGGTTTGGAATCGTGAGATACGATTTCTATCATCGATCTCTTTGTTCTGGTTGCAATTATGTAGTTGATGAAATTGACATTTGGTCAGGATTTTTTCGTGTAAGGATTGCTACTGATGTGGTTAAAATTGTGTAGTTGAAGGAGTTGTAGTCAGTTAGTGACAGGATGTTTACATCCAGGGAGAATAAAAGTTGTTGTGATAGTTTGGAAGGGTGTTAAATGTTGGTTTTTGTTGAGATACTGTCGTATGAAAGTTGAAGAACAATTGGTTGCAAGGTGCTACGGAAATGTCTCACAAGATTTTTCAGTTCTATTTGTTAAATCTTTGTTCAGAATCTGCTCATGTCTTCATTAAGGGGCTATAGTGATCTTATGTTGTGAATCAGATTGAGAAACTCTGGTTGAAGTTGATGTATCGTTCATTATCTGTTGCTCATAAGAGTTGCTTTTCGTTGGCAAGATGGTTGTGTTTCTTCTGCTCCCATCTTGAGCGGAGTGTTAAAGTTCATAACAAAGTTGAAGTTGTTATATTATTAATTAGTATTATAACTTAGTTAAAGTTGTTAGTCCTGCTATTAGTTTGTGTTAGCACTTTTACCAGGCTATATATAAAGTCCTGTAATTGTAAATTTAGATTTATCTCTCCGCAATGTAATAAATGATAAAAAAAAATTCCCCAATCTTCTTTCTCTCTTCCTTTCTTCTCTTCGTATCTATCCACTCTGCTGTGAATTTAGTTTTCCAACATCTTCCAAATAAGGAAAATTTAACCCTTCAAAATCCTTAAAAAATGAAAGGTCCTACCCACTTTTAATCCTTTTACCTTTATTTTCAATCTCTGTGCCGAATAGTAATATGACAATATCAATGAATCGGGGGAGTATGTATTTATTTTGTTAATGATAGGTCATAAACTGTAAAATGTAAAATAAGGTACTGATATATATAATTTCCTATATAAAATAAACAAACACCTCGTACTACAATTTTTTTTTATGTCGTGGGAACCCGTAGTCACTACCCCTAATGCATACTAAATGAACACTCGTTCCATATACAGTAGCCTGCAAACCACACCTTATAATCGTAACAATTATCTATATTTATAATTTACCATCACATTACAACGTCACACCAACTCTTTATTAATTAAAATGAAAAAAACAAATAAAGGGTCATAGTTTATCTGACGAAAGTGGTTAGGAATTGGCGATATTACGTCACCATTTAAAAAATTTAAACGTGATGATACCGATATCTAGAGTGTAAGAATCACAACCTAATCCGTCATAATGATGACACATTTTAACCAAATTGCAAATTTGATATATTTGTTGGAAGTATTTATTTATACCTAAAAAGGAGTTATATCATGCTCATTTCATAAATTAGAGTATTTGATGTTTATTCGAAAATAAAACTAGTATATGCTAAAAAAAATAATGAAGGTCCCAATTTCCATTATTACACGTAAGATCTTAAATCAATTAAAAATCGCATTGGGTATTTTGTTGTTTTGATTGACATTTAATTACATTTTATGTAAGTTTAAAATATTTACCCCTATAATATTTTAATACTTTTGGGGAAAATTCCAATCTAACATGACTGACGCACAATTTCCTCACGAAACTAATTGTTTGTTTTCTTTAGGGTATTATTATGATGTGGATATGGTGGCTTCCTCTAGCCAACACATCACATGCATTTTTGGACTAGTCTTACTCCACAAAAGACGATCCTCTAAATTAGGGTACCTCCATTTTTTTTTAATTTTTTTTAATAACGACAAAATTTATATATACTATCAAATAAATTATTACAACACCACGAAAAGTAGAACCTCGATACTACTATCACGTATGATGAGATTACTATACTGCATGTAGGCAGGATTAAACCGGAGACCTCTTGCTAAAGAGAGAGTCTTGAGTGCTTCAACATTGTCACTTGAGCTATTTATATAAGTTTGTTTTTAATGTTTTAAATGTATAAATTTATTTTCATAAAAAGTGATGTCTTTTAACTCAATTATTAATATATCCTTATTTAACTATTTAATTGACACGAGAAAATTATAGTCAAAATATGAACATACTAAAAATTTACTATATAATTATATTTTCAATAATTTTCTTAATCGTTTTGAAAATTTCATCAGCTTATATAAATGTGACAAATGAGTTGTAGTATATTTTGTGTACCGAAATCAAATCCTAATTTCTTTCTCTGAAAATGAATTCACTCTTAATCACATGAGATTATTTATTTGAATTTATTTTAATAGTGACTCAACTTTATGCAATTTGTATAAATTTCAATATTTCTTATTTTGTTCAGTATTAAAACGATGTAATTTTCTCACGAACTTCACGAAAAAAATGGGTGTCTAACTAATTAAAATTAGAGACACTCCTGTGCATACTTATGCACCATTTGCACACAACCCGCCCCGCCCACGACCCGCCACGCGCCGACCCGCCCCGCGCGTGAGGTCCACGGGCCAGTTTTTTTTTTTTTTTTTTTTTTTTTTTTTTTTTTTTTTTTTTTTTTTTTTTTTGTCCCCGTCGGAGCCTTCGGCTCCGATTTTACGGCTCCGTCTTCGCTCCGATTACTAAAATAAGGATAATCGGCGGGCAACATTTTGGACTTTTACGGCTCGCTCCGAGGCCTTCGGCTCCCCTCGCTCGCGTCTTGACCATAGAAGAAGCGGCAAAAAAAAAAAAAAAAAAACTGGAAATTTAAAAAAAAAAAAAAACTGGTCAAAGGGGGTTTGACCGGGTCAAAGGATCAAACGGGTCGGGTCAGGGACGGGTCGAGTCAAATGGACGGGTGTTCTACGGTGGAACAGTTGCACCCAAGTTTTTGTCTTAAAATTAAACGTAATAAAGGAATCGAAGGTCACAAACGACGCAATGCAGAGTTGAAGTTGTAGTGAAGACATGTCAGGTGCAAAACTTCTACTTTCTTAATATTGTTAGACTGTGCAGCGGGTGTCTCGGGGGAGGGGCTCGAGACACCCACGCCCACAAGACACCCCGCTGCAACTGCCACCGTCTCGAATTTATCTCGTGCCTTCAAGACGATCTCGATCCGGCACGTGTAATTCACGCGTGTGATTTTTTTATTTTTTTTTACGGGGCGTGCAATGCACGCATTGACCGAAAAAGAAAATTAAAAATCGGCAACGGCTAAAAGATGGGCAAAGGCTAAAAGTTTAAGCCAAACGGCTATATGCCGATTTATATATCTATATCTATATATATATATATATATAGATATTTAATTCAAATTTTGTCTATAAGTAACACTTTAATTTACACCATTTTCACACCATTGCTCACACAATTCTCTCTAATTTTCCAAAAAAATTTGGACAATCACCTCCCATAAATGGATCCAAATAATCCGTGATCGTCGTCGTGGTGTCTCTCCGAAATAGCTGATGAAGCATACAACACATACACGCCGATGGGGCTTGATTCTATCAACCTCACTCGTCCGTCGGCGAGTCCTTGCAGAATGTCATGGGCGACGACGAGAGTCCCTCGTCCAAGTCGGCACAAGCCACGGCGAGTCGCAAGAGGGCGGCCAAAGGAAAGGGCAAGGCACGGGTCGATCTCACCCTCGTAAACGTCGCTCCTCCTCCTCTGGCCGAATGCGCCAAACCAACGGCGAAGCTGCGCAATTACACGGTTGAACAAGGCACTACCGTCGCACAGATCTGGAAAGAGGAAACGTGCAACTCAATTCTCGGCAAAGCTCAACATGGCGAGAAGTACTGGGGGAAAGTGGCGCAGAGGTACAACGCCATGTTTGACGACGACCTCAAACCAAAGACAACGAAGAGTTTTTTTGGGCGGACTCCGCCTGGGTGAAGTAGTGGATGATCGCTTACAGCAAGGCAACGAAGAAAAGGCCCAACGGCGCCTCCAACGACATGGTGATCGAGGCTGTCCAACAGATATACGCGACCCATCAAGGTAACCAACGCTTCAAACATTTTGGTGCTTGGGAAATCTTGCAGGACTATCTCAAATTCCCCCACCAAGAATTTCCCGACGTTCCGTCCATAAAGCAGACGAAGAATACGGTCTGGAACGCCCCACGGATCGAGTGAGGCGACAGAAGGGAAAAGCACGGCTGCCCCATCCACAGGGGTGAGATGCGGCAAAGGCTGTGACGAGGGCGGCCAAAGGAAAGGGGAAAAAGAAGGTGATCGAAGAGGTTGAGTTCGGGTGGTCGACTCAACAAATGTCCGACTAAGCGGCATGATCGAGGCAAAGAACAACCTCGTCGAGGCAATGAAGGAGCGTGCTCGGGCGAAGCAAGACGCCACTGATGCAAGGATCATCAACACAGATACGTCACACATGACGCCGGAGCAGTACCAGCTAATATGATGGTGGTGGCCGATGTTAAACGACGTCGAGGATAGGCGTAGTTTTTTTTTCCCTACCAACGACTATGTTTTTTTTTCTAGTAATGTTTTTTTTTCTAGTAATGTTTTCTTTTTAAATTTCTTGTAACGTAATTTTTTTTTCTAGTAATGTATTATTTATTTATTTCTAGTAATGTATTATTCTTATTTAAATTAATGAAATTAAAATTTTCTAATTAAAATTAATGTAAAATACAAATTCAGAAATTAGATAGAGACACTCCATAAAAATAGTTTCACTGTAACTCATTGTCTCTATTTCCATCACACCTGATAGAGACACCCCATTACAGAAAATCTTATAGCGTAGCTATTCAGTTTTTGTATAATATAATAAAAAATTCTGATTCACCAAAAAACATATATTAAACCTAATAGTACGTCAGTTTGTTTTGGTTATTGAGTCATCCAACAAGGCAACAAATAAGTCTCATATAAAAAATAATAATTATAATATCTAACATCACATAAGAAACACAATCAATATACCTCATGAACACATAATTATGTCATACAAAAATGAAGATATGCCAAAGTGGACTTAAACCTCAAATCTTTAGCCTCAGAGTATTAACCATGCCCTAGGCTGACCCACAAACTATATACTGGTATTATTTTTTCACTGTTCATATTTTTGTCATATAATTTTTTTAAGAGAATTATAAGGAGGGTATACATGTATATTATCACATAAATCGTTATACTATTATTTAGGTGAAATTTCTACACGACACAAAGGTGAAACTACTATTTTGCATGCAGGCGAAACCACTACCCTATCAAATATGGTGAGAATATATTATATAGCACTCTAACGGGATTAAACCCAAAATTTTCTCACTAAAGAAAAATTTAAGGTACTTCAGTCAACCAGTAAAACTAGGCTTCGTCGGCTTTTGTCGTATAAATATTACTCCGTGATTGTTTTGCAATATGCTTGAAGCCTTAACTAATTTCCGAAAAGTTAGGTGTGATATATATTTCTGTGTGGGTGTGTCGCAGTGGAGATTGAATGCCCCATTAAATATCGCATTTCATGTATTACAAAGTCCGTATGGGTGGGGGGGGGGCGGGGGGCAAAAAATTAGTTTCAAATGAATATTTTGTATATCGTATTTCGAAGTCGTGATGTTGTTCAATTTATTCACGTATCTACATGTTACGTCCTAATTTCAGTTAATAAAATAATTACATTTTCATCTCAAATTTATTGGGTAATATTATATAAAAATCTGAACACTACATAGTCAATATTAATTAAATAGAAAATATCCAACTTTTTACAAATTCGTGTTTTGCATTACAGGTTAAGATTCTACGTGGCAAATTTTCATTTTTTTTTCTTGTTTTGCAACCAACGAGATTTTCCGGCGAATCTTTAATTAAGCATTTGATTACGTGGTAAAATAATATATATGTGACACTTATGTTGCAAAATAATTATGCACCAAGTCAGATGCAAGCTTATTCCTGCCGCACCCTAATTCTTTCTCACTTCCACAATTCTTCTCTCTCTTCCCGCTTTGGTTGTTGAAATGTCAGAGGTTTCCTTCTCTTTCTTCTCGCCTTCTAGGTCTTAGAGATTATTGGAGGGCAACAATTTTCTTTGGCACTCTAACTGTTCGACAAAATGCTTCAAACAAAGATGCTATTAACATAGCTATTAAAAGCAAAAAATCCGTTGAACTTGGTTAAGTGGACTATTAAAGATAGTAAAAATTACGAGATTCCATGTTTATGGAATCAAGTTATTGCTTTATGTAGTAGTTGTAGTTATTTATCCTAATTTTATAATGCACTGGCAAAATAGGCCACAAAATATATTTATCGGAGAATATGCTTGCATCTGACTTGGTACATAATTATTTTGCCACATAAGTGCCACGTATATATTATTTTACCACGTAATCAAATGCTTAATTAAAGATTCACCAGAAAATATTAAAGATTCGCCTGAAAATCTCGCTGGTTGCAAACCAGAAAAAAAATGAAAGTTTGGTATTTACCACGCAGAATCTTAGCCTGAGATGTAAAACACGAATTTGTAGAATGTTGGGTATTTTACAGTCCATTCAGCCTAATTAAATTAGTATAAATCCTACTTTTTGTCTATTTGAAATAATAAATCAACTTTTATCTATTTGAATCGTCTCGTTATTTTATGTTGAATTATCACCTGCTGGATAATACTCGATAAAAATTTGAACACCATAAAGTTAATATTAATTAAAATTAGTATAAATCGTACTTTTGTCTATTTGAAAGTACAATACCCACTTTTGTCTCTTTGAATAGTCTCGTTAGTTTATGCTAAATTATCATTCGTTGAATAATACTCGATAAAATCTGAACATAACAAAGTTAATATTAATTAAAATTAGTATATATCCTACTTTTGTCTATTTGAAAGTGCGGAACCTATTTTTGTCTATTTGAATCGTTTCGTTGGTTAATGCAAAATTATCACCCGTACTTGATAAAAATCTGAACATAACAAGGTTAAAATTAATTAAAATAAGTATTAATCCTAATTATGTTTATTCGAATAGTGTCGTACTCGATAAAAATCTGAACACAACAAGATTAAAACATACTCTTTTTTTAAGTTTATCCTTTAATATGTTCTTACTAGAACCGAACCATGTCAATATGTATATTTCGTAAGGGTATGAATATATTGATTTGATGCGTGAATATGGAATTGAGATCAGATAAAAAAATAAATGGAATGGCGAACAGAAGGCACGCCACATGTGTGAACGCGTATTATAATAATAATAATAATAATAATAATAATAATAATAATAATAATAATAATAATAATAATAATACTTATGAGTATGATTTTAAATTCAATAGAAATGGTGGATAATTAAATATATATTTATAGAAAACTCTGAAATTAAAAGATGGGGAATGAAAAATAGAATTGAAAGATAATAATCATTATATTATTAAAAGAAAAATGATTCTTGTTTTGAAAAAATCCTACGTGACACTACTCTTAATTCTCCATTTCTATTTATCTAAATTCTCAAATTTTTGGATTTTTAAATATAAAATAATATATTTTAAATATCTACTAAAATCTTATGTCCCACATCAGTTATTCAATGAAATTTTACATATTGAAAAGCCTATAAATACATAGAATTAAGAGGAAATGCACTCATATGTCATTAGCTGAATTGTAATATCAAAAAGGGTCACTAGTTCAAATTTTATCAATTTTTGTCATATGTTTACTTTTTGGACATTTATACCCTTATACTTTATACCTTATTCCATCCTAACACATTCTCTCTCCTACTTTTCCACTTTATTTTCCTCTCTCCTTTTTCTCTTTCTATTTTCTCTCTCTTCCTCTCATTCCCTCAGCTACGTCTTTCTCTCTCTCTCTCTCTCTCTCTCGTTTTTTTTTTCTGTTCTTCTTCCTCAAGTTTTTCTCTCTGCTGATTTCTCCATTGTTGATCTCTCTCCATCATCGTAGTTGCTGCTATCGTCGCCGTCGCCGTCACCGCTGCTCGGCGTCGTTGCGCAGTCATCTCTGTCGTCTCCATAATTTCGAGATTTTTCCTCCATCATCGTCGACGTCTTTTTCGTCGTCGCCGGAGCTTCTGCTTTTGTGGTCGCGATTAGCTTCATCGTCACCGTTGTTTATATGTTTTTACTGTGATTTTTGCAGCAATTTGATTGTGATTTTTGGAGAATTTTTTATTTGTGGTTTTTTTATTCTGCAAAATTTTATGCGATTTTGTTGTGTTTTATTATTTTAGTTTTGTTTAGAAAGTGTTACGTTGGTTCAATTATAATTTTTCGGCGATTTGTGGTTGCGATTTTAAGCTATGGATGTAATTTCCGGCGACTGTATCGAACTGGTAAAACTTGGTACGAAATTAGAAAATCATACCAAGTTTTCCAAATATAAGTATAAGCTCTTGGAAAACTTGGTACGATTTCCTAATTTCGTACCAAACGTAATAGATCGAACTGGTAAAACTTGGTACGAAATTAGAAAATCGTACCAAGTTTTCCAAATATAAGTATAAGCTCTTGGAAAACTTGGTACGATTTCCTAATTTCGTACCAAACGTAACAGATCGAACTGGTAAAACATGGTACGAAATTAGAAAATCGTACCAAGTTTTCCAAATATAAGTATAAGCTCGTGGAAAACTTGGTACGATTTTCTAATTTCGTACCAAACGTAACATTTTTAGGTTTAAGAAGGAATCCCCACTGTCATATGTGCTTGAATAGTATTCTACTGCGACGTGGCGTGAGATTTATGCTGATGATGTCTATTCCGGATAAAGATTCGTGGTGTGTGCCGCCACATGTTGCTTCAAGGATTGCTCTTACACCTAAGGAACCTAAGCGTACAAAGAGGATTCCAGCTGGATCCCATACCACACGCAGTCGGGGATGTTTGTGGTGTCATGAGAAAGGTCATTATATGAGTACATGTTCTCTAAGACGTCGCTTGATTAATCCGGAAGAAGAATGGAGTAGCAACCAACCAAGCATCAAAACGAGAACCCGCAAAACGAAGAAATGTGGAATTTGTGGTGTTGCGGGTCATACTCGCCAAACATGTCAAGATCCACATAGATTTGGTTGATAATTGGGGATTTATTTAATTCTATTAGCTGTGTAGTGTTTGTCATGGTTTTTGTTTGAAATTTTTGACGTTTTAATTAATATTGTGTCAAATATTATTGTAAATCTTTGTACTTTTTGAAGTAAATTTTGGTACATTTGAGCATTGGTTGACCTTAGATGAAGCTCCACTGTAAGTTAATCTTTTCAGCTTATAATATCAAAGTTTACAGTGTTGAATTGGTAAACTCGTTACGATTTTATCAATGCGTACCAGGTGTACCAATGTAGAATTGGTAAACTCGGTACGATTTTGTAAAAATGTACCAGGTGTACCATATTGCAAGTGGTAAGCTCGGTACGATTTTTGCAATACGTACCAAGTGTACCATTCTTAATTGGTAATCCTAGTACGATTTTGACAATGCGTACCAGGTTTAATTAATGTAATATTAATTGAAAACAGGAGGAATATCGGAGCCTTTTGTGGTGTTGAGAATGTAAAGAAATTACATTTGCGTACAGTGCATACCAGAATTCAAATACATAGTTATCTTATGAATAATACCAATATATTTGTTGATATTAATTTTTATACCAAAATATACTAATGTTTATGGATTTACAAAGTACTATCCATCATGCACAAAATATTAACACGAATTCACTTTTCATTCATTTTGATGGTCCCGATACGAGTTACTGGTGTATGGGGGGGGGGGGGAATACACCAGTTAGGATTTTAAAATTAAACTCTTGAAAATTACTTCAACCGAGTAAAAAGACTCAGTTGGAATCTCACAGCTGAGTATGCAACCTCAGCTGGAAGAGTTGTGCTGTGCGGAATGTGGTGGAAAATAAACTCGTAAAACAACTCACGCTTTTATGGACGGTTGGTCAAAAACCAAAACAGTTGAGAATGCACAAATGCGGTTTGTATGCAGGTTCGTTAGTCAGATAAGAATGCAAGAAATATCTGAATAAAGAAAAACACAAGCACACAGAGAATTAACGTGGTTCGGAGCTAACACTCCTACGTCCACGGGGAGTTGTGAGTCCACACAACTCTGTCCAAGTTCTTCTGGACAAACCACTCAGCTTACGCGGGCTGAGCAACCGTTAAGGATAAGTTTGCGGGTACTTATCAACCTTACATTTTAGTTTCCGGGTACTAAACAACCTATCTACTCAGTTGCGGGAAGAGTAGGATCCTAAACCTTTTCAGGTGAAAGAAAATGGGGTTCCAACTAAAAGCTCGAACGTGAAGTGAGCTATGATCTAACTCTCTACGAACTCTCACTAAGTGATGTTCTCAAGGTTCGATCTAAAGACATAAAAACTAACTAACTCTAGAACTCTCAATTGGTGATGTTCTAAGAGATTAAATTCAGTTCAGCTCGTGAAGAATATTGCTCTTTCTTTCGCTCTGTGGTTTCTTCTCGCGTGTGTGTCTTCTATCTTCTTCGAATGAATGAAGGCCTCTATTTATAGGCGGAGAGTATCAACTAGCCGTTGGAGGAGCTGTTGATCTCTGTTCTTTGAAAGCGATGACTTGTTTCTGATCTCTGCTGACTTTCCCGATATGGCATCTGTGCTCTTCTGCTTTCCATCTGAGATAGCCTTGTGTTGGGCCAAATGGGGTAGTGACTGAACGGTCAAACCCTCATGTGACTTCTTTTTTGAAATTCAAATCTTAACAACAGACTTCCAACAAGCAGTGGTCGGTTAAGACTTTCGATCTTCAACTAACTTGTTCGTCAGCCGATATTCTTATCTAACAACTAACAGTTGAACTCTCAGCTAACTTCATCTTCAAGCTGTTGATCTTTTCGGTTGAATTCTATAACTGATGTTCTGAAACTGAACGCTCAGTTGTCTTCCTTGTATCTGATCAGTTGGGTTTGAACGCTCAGATGGCTTCCTTTTCATCTGATGTTCTCTTCCCTTTTACTGCTTCTCATCTGATGAGATGAACGCTCAGTTATCTTTCTTCACATCTGATGTTCTGAAGACTTCCCCCTCTTTGCCTCTGAAGAAATAAACTCTCAGTTGTCTTTCTTCACAACTGATGTTCTGTCTGAGTGATGCCTTGTTGCCATCTTCAGCTGGAGACCAGTAAAGATAGAATCTTGACAATGCTCAAACAGCGAGCCTACCTACTAACATTAGGTTCTGGCAACACCTACTCGGTTGGGGTCAGTTGGTTTTGGAATTCATCAAAACTCTTACTAATAAATTTTCCAACAATTTTCCCCCTTTTGATGATGCTAAAACCACTTACAACTTTAAACCACTACTGATCTAAACCTCACCAACTTATCTAAAATCTCAGCTGAAAATCTAGACAGTCTATAAGATAAAACATCAAAGGGTTAGCACAGTTATAACATGGTATTTAAAAGACTTTGTGATTCAGAGCTTGGACAATGAGGGATTGTTCATCAAGGTGAATCTTATAACTGAGTAGTTTTCATTACAACTAATTATTACATAGATAGGTACAGAAAACCAAAAAAAAAATTACAACAGTTGCTAGAAAACTAACTGAGCTAGAATTGTAGCCCATACTTACTAAAAATCCTAACAAAAACCTCTCTCTTGGCAGGTGACTCCTTGGAAATGTCCACTCCATGCTCCTTGCAAACCTGCCTCGCCTCAGCTGCGATCTTCGTGCGGTTTGGGTTGCTTGAGTCTGGGAGAAGAGGAGGCCGATAAGTAACCCTCTTGGGAACTGGAACTGTGTTCAAGTCCAGGTTGGCGTCAATCATAGCCCGCCTGAACTGGCTGAACATACCAGGATCCCCTGAGTGCAACTCAGTCAGCGCTTCCTTGAACGCTTTCCTTGGGTTGTCAGTTGCGTAAACCTTCCTGTAGTAGAAGTCGTTCACGAACTCCTGCTTGAACAACTCCCACTCTTCATTCCACTCGGTCGGCATCCACTTGTCAACATGCCTGAACCGACTCACGACCTTGGACTTTGCAGGCAACCTTTGTTGCTTCAACCGAGCTTCCGCCTTTGATTGATGCTTGTTGATGCGGCGTCGGCTGCGGGAGGCAACGTTGCGGTCCAAATTTTGGGACAACTTCTTCAGCTCATCCTCAAACTGGTTCACCCTCCTCGCCTGGCTGGCGGCAAACTTTCTGATCCAGCTCGGGTTCATGTAGTCCTTCTCCTCTACATCCATAGCCTTGGCCGCTGCAATGCACTCTTCGGTTGTTATCCCGTCGAGTTCAGAATCCAGCTCGGCTGCGATCTCGACTATGGAGCTGTAGGAAACTCCAATCTTCTCTACCTGCTCCAAGTC
The DNA here is from genome assembly GCA_029490685.1 of Schizonepeta tenuifolia. NCBI lineage: Eukaryota > Viridiplantae > Streptophyta > Magnoliopsida > Lamiales > Lamiaceae > Schizonepeta > Schizonepeta tenuifolia. The sequence goes on from CM055956.1 coordinate 111,634,468, forward strand.
TTTAGACATCTCAGCTCCACCGACTTCGGTTGACTTGGGAGCAGCAGACTTCCTCTTCCTCAGTTGAGATTTGGATAATTGAGCAGCTGGCACTCCTTGTTCTTGGGTCTCTTCTTCTTCCTGCGCCTCAACGTCCATCTCCTTCTCTTCCCCCTTTTTGGCATCAACAACAAGGCTTGCTACTGAACCGTCCAGAGAGTTGAGTTTATCATCGGTTAGTTGAACACGGTTGAAGAGTTCATCGACCGCACACTCCAGCTCAATCTTCTTCGCCAGTTCGGAGTCCTGGCGCTCTTGTTCGGCCTTCTTCAAGACAGAGAGGTTGTTGATGACCTCTGTCTGAAAGGCAGCGAACTCAGCCCAACGCGACTAGAACCTGGACTCCCATTCTGCATCCTGTGTCTGTTGGGACTTGGCAAGATTTGAGTCGGCCAAGGATTTGAAGATGTTAAGCTCCGACTTCAATCCCAACAGAGTTGTCTTCAGCTCCGACACTTCTTGACTGGTGGAGGAGGAGAATTCGTTCAGCTTAGTCTTCAGATCAACGTTCTCCTCCACCAGTTGTTGGTTCTTGACCGCTTGTGCTTCCAACACCCTCAGCTGGTCATCTTGTTGGTGCTGGAGGTTGGCGAGCAGTTCGGTCCTTAGCTGGTTGACCCTCTCAGCTACCAGCTCGCAGATTTCTTCAGATGATGGAGCATGCTGAGCAGCTGGAGGGGCTTGAGCAGTTAGAGCTAGAGGCTCAGCTGTGACCATGGCTTGCCTGGATGCCAGGTACAGCTTCAAATCTTCTTCTTCTTCTTCCTTCGCGGCTACGGCGGCCGCATCGACATCCTCAAGGAAGTCAGCTGATTTAGCCAACATGCTATCAAGGAAGTCGACGCACTCCTTTCCAGCTGCCTCCCTTGTGTCCGTCCCTTCAGCTCGACTCTGGTCCATCCGTCGAGTGAGCAGCGCGATCCGGTTGTTGTATGCCACCTCCAAGTTGGAATAGTTGAAGTAGGCTCGGATACGGGACTCATCGGACTTCAGCCTGTCCCAGCTCTGCACCCTGATCGTGTCTTCCTTGACGTACCAGTGGCTGAAGATCAGGTGGAACTGGTACAAGAGCTCGGTTCCCAGAGTGGCGAAGATGGGCATGTTGCGAGCCTCAGGGAACAGACCTAACAGCTTTTGAAAGCAGTAGGCCACCCTGCCTTCGTACTCCTGAGCAACTACCTGCAGGTCCTCCGCTTCATTAATTGGGGAGGGGGTAAGATTATATGGCTCTGGTTCAAGAGGTTCATCAATGTTGGCCAAAGAGTCGGTCGCAACATCGGCATCGAGCTGAGAGCTCGGAATTTGGGATTCGATTGGGAGAGTGGGTTCAATGGTTTCCTCAACATCGGCCGAAGGAGCGGTCACGATGTTGGCATCGAGCAGAGTGCTCGGAATATCTGGCTCTGGTTGGGTAGAAAGAGCAAGAGGCTCTGGGGGCGGTACGGCATTATCTCCTGCCGTGGGGGAGGTGGTAACATCTTCAACGTCCTCAGATGAGGAGGATGCATAGACAACTGAGCGTTCATCATATAAAGCATTGAGAAAGGGGGAAGTTACACTCAACAGATAGAACATCAGTTGTGAGGAACACAACTGAGCGTTCATTCCATGTGAATTCAAAAAGGGAAAAGATACAAGGAAGACAACTGAGCGTTCAGTTTCAGAACATCACTTGTATAACTGAACCCAGAATATCAACAGCATGAAGTAGAAGTCAGCTGAGAGTTCAACTGTCAGCAGTCAGATAGAACATCAGCTGAAGAACAAGCTAGTTGAAGATCGAAAGTCTTAACCGACCACTCCTTGTTGGATGTTTGTTGTTAAGATTTGAATTTCAAAAAGGAAGTCACGTGAAGGTTTGACCGTTCAGTCATTACCCCATTTGGCCCAACACAAGGTTGTCTCAGATGAAAAGCAGAAGAGCACAGATGCCAAATCCGGAAAGTCTACAGAAATGAGAGACAAGCCATCGCTTTCAAAGAACAGAGATCAACATCTCCTCCAACGGCTAGTTGATACTCTCCGCCTATAATAAAGGCCTTCATTCATTCAGAGAAGACAGAAGACACACATGATAAGACACACACGCGAGAAGAAACCAGAGAGCAAAAGAAAGAGCTAAATTCTTCACGAGCTGAACTGCATTTTAATCCTTTAGAACATCACTTGTTGAGAGTTCTAGAGTTAGTTTCTGTGTCTTTAGATCAAACCTTGAGAACATCACTTGGTGAGAGTTCGTAGAGTGTTAGATCAAAGCTCACCCCGTGTTCGAGCTTTTAGTTGGAACCCCATTTTCTTTCACCTGAAAAGGTTTAGGATCCTACTCTTCCTGCAACTGAGTAGATAGGTTGTTTCGTACCCGAAAACTAAACTGCAAGGTTGATAAGTACCCGCAAACTTATCCTTAACGGTTGCTCAGCCCGCGTAAGCTGAGTGGTTTGTCCAGAGGAACTTGGACAGAGTTGTGTGGACTCACAACTCCCCGTGGACGTAGGAGTGTTATCTCCGAACCACGTTAAATCTCTGTGTGCTTATGTTTTTCTTTATTCAGTTATTTCTTGCATTTTCAACTAACTGACTAACCAGCATACAAACTGCATCTGTGCATTCTCAACTGTCTTGGTTCTTGACTGACCGTGCATAAAAGCGTGAGTTATTTTTAAATGAGTTATTTTCCACCACATTCCGCACAGCACTTCGCTTCCAACTGAGTGTTTCTTCCTCAGTTGTGAGTCCAGCTGAGTATTTCTACTCAGTTGTGATTCCATCCGAGTCTTCTTACTCGGTTGTGATATTTTCAGGGGGTTGAATTTTTAAAAGCTTTATCTGGTGTATTCCCCTCCCCCCATACACCAGAACTCGTTTCGGGACCATCAAGTGGTATCAGAGCAGTGGTTCAAAAGACTACTGACTCTGTTTTACAAGGTGTGAATTCGAGGTATTTTATTCAGTAGTCAACTGAACAGATCTCTTTATCACGCTAGTGCATATTTGCTTGCATATTTCTGTTGCTATTGTGTGCAGATGGACGTCAAAGATAAGATCGTGGTCATGTTCTCGGTAGTAAATTATACATTCTGGAGGACACGGATGAAGAAGATCTTAGTGTCGAAGTATCATAGGATGCAACAAGTACTCTCATCCGGACCGATCATCATCAAAGAGAGAATCGCTCGCACTCCTACAAATCTCAACGATGGGGATACAGTTGTGGAGTTTGTGGAGAAGCAGCCGGAAAACTACACTCCAGAGGAAGCCAAGGTGAGCCAGTTAGACATCTGGGCTCAGAGCACGATTATGTCAACTGTTGGACAAGATTACCTCCCTTGGATAGAAGAGTGCGAGATTGCAAAAGAGACATGGGATATCTTGGCATCGCTGAGTGAAGGAAGCGATGAGACGAAGGAGAACAAGTTCTCACATGCATGCCAAGACTTCGACAACTTTTGTCTGAGAACTGATGAAACAATTGATCAACTAGAGCTCCGGTTTATGGACATCCTCAGAAGAATCCAGTCCATCCGAAGAGGAAAATACACGCTAAGAGAAATCAATCTCAAAGTGTTGCAAGCTCTACCGGCTGAGTGGGATACCTTCACCAATATCCACGAGAGCCGAGCTGACCTTGGTGAAATGGGAACTGAAAGATTATTCTTAATTTTAAAGGAAAATGAGTATAAGGTGAACTGAAGAAGATCTCAGTCCTTGGTTCAGACGAGTCGACATGAAGATGTTGGCTCAGCCACAAAGTCAGTTGCACTTCGAGCTGACTACTCCAAGTCAAGAACATCAAGGCCAACCAGGTCTGCAGATACAGCTGCAAAGGAGCCAAGCAGAGAGGAACTGCAACAGAACATAGCCGCCCTGTCAAAAAAGCTAGCTGACATGGATACTCGGTTAGGAAAATACAAAAGATTCTACAAATCCAACAGAACTCGAGACAGTTTAAAGCCTGTGACCAACGGCTGGTTTGAATGCGGCAAGGAAGGACATTTCAAAGCTGACTGTCCAGACCTCTCAAAGAAAGAGAGAGAAGCGTTGAGGGCCAAACAAGCTGGAAAGAATAAGGCCATGGTAGCAGAAGAAGCAGCTGACGACATGGACATCTTCACTGACACTAAAGATGAGGATGAGCTCACTTCCACCAACAATGCCATCAGTGAGGATCAATGCCTCATGGCACTTGGAACTGACCAAGATGATACTGAGGTACACTCTAATCCTGCTAAGTTAAATTCTTCCAATATTTCTAACATGCAGGAATCACTGGACGAAGAGTTGGAACCCTCCTGGAGTGACTTTCAAGAACTCAGTGAGGAACTACATCAGCAATCGGTTGAGTTTAAGAGTCTTCAAGAACAGTTCTCAAAACTTGAAGAATCCTTAACCGTGAAGGACGATCTGATCAAAAGTCAAACAGAGGAGATTGAGAATCTCAAGAGTCAACTGAATACGGTCAATCGAACTAATGCTCCAACCAACGAGGAGTTGACAAAGCAGATCAAGGAGCATGAAGATCAGTTGAAAAATCAAGAGACTCAGATCGACCAGCTGATAAAGAAGTCAGATGGACAAACCGAGCAGATAACTGTCCTCCTCAAAGAGTTGCAAACTGAGAAGAACAATCTAATCAAGCTGTATCAGTCATCCAAGATCATCGAGAATCTTATCAGTTACAGTAGACAGATGGATGACGTGTCAGGACTCGGTTATGATGTGATTAAAGATAGTGGATTTCCTCCAGCAACCTTCATCAAAGCTGTTGAGGTTAAGGTTGTCGAACCTAACACAGTGGAACCTGAGTCACCACAACGTAATTCAACCTCCACCTCTCAGCAAGCTCAACCGACCAAGGCAACCACAACTAAGAAGGGAAAAGGAGCAGTAAATAGAGGACAGAATGTTCCATTGGTTGGGACATCAACCGAGGAGGAATATTCCAAAAGTCAGAAGAGGAATCAGAGGCGTCGAAGGCATAATCGCAACCGAACTTAGAATCAGAACCGACCTCTGCATCAACCTCAGAGTCAACATCAGAAAGAATGGAACCGATCGCAAGACCAACAAGGATCCAACCATCTGAATCAACAGCGGTTCCATCATCAGTTCAACCAAAGGTTCCAACCGAGTCAACCGAAAAGGAACAGGTCGAACAACTGGAGATATTCATGCCACAATATGAACCACCAACAGGGCATGAACAACTACAAACAATATTCAAGGAGTTGGAATCAGAATCAGCCACAGAGATTCCAACATGGCGTCCGACCTTACAGACAAATTCAACAGGATAAGAATCGCCATCAAAACAGGGGGAAGGCCTCTCCTCTGAAAGCTCGCAATGGGAGAAATCCAACTCCTCCCAAGAAACAGAACATCACTACTAACAACAAGCCTAAGGATAACCGAGGTGTTGTTATAGTTGATGATGAAGGAAAAGTGATCTGGAATGATAAATCCATCCGAGTATACAGGGAAAAGCGTCGCACAGTTCCAGGAGGAACTGGTTCTAACCCTCTAGGACCCAACTGAAATTGGGGACCTAAGCGAGTTTCTCTTTGCAGGTACAGGAGAAACAGCTGAGGAAGAATAAAGCGTCTGCAACAATGTGGGTGATGGACAGTGGATGCTCGAAACACATGACAAATCTGAAGGATTTGCTTGGAAGTTTCGTGGAGAAAGAAGGTCCATCAGTTATTTTTGGTAACAACTCAAAAGGTTATACCAGAGGTTACGGTACCCTTAAAACCAATCACGTTTCTATTTCTAATGTCTCGTATGTTGATGGATTGAAGCATAACTTGCTCTCCATCAGCCAATTCTGTGATAATGGTTTCTCTGTCAAGTTTGATGCACATGGTTGCAGGGTTAAAAATGTCGGATCAAAACAGGTGATATTGTTGGGAAATCGATCGCCAACAAGGAATGTCTACTACGCTGACTGGAACAGAAGTCTTCTTGACACCTGCCTGTTATCAAAGAGCAGTTCAGATGTGAGCTGGCTGTGGCACAAAAGGCTCAACCATCTGAACTTCAAGACAATGAACCGACTTGCCAGACAAGAACATGCAAGAGGCATACCAAACCGAGTGTTTTCAACAACACATATTTGCAGTGCATGCTAGTTGGGAAAGCTCGCTAGATCCTCCTTCCAGTTGAAGACAACTTCCTCAACCGACCGAGTGTTACAGCTGATCCACATGGATCTCTTCGGGCCAGTTACACCAAAGAGCATGAATGGTAACGAGTACACCCTGGTTGTAACTGATGACTACTCAAGATATACGTGGACCATCTTCATGCGCCACAAGAGTGAAACCCGAGATGAGCTACCCAAGTTGATGGATCGGATATCAAACCAACAAGAGATGAAGATCATTTCTATCCGATCAGATCGTGGAACTGAGTTTCTAAATAAAACCATCATCGAGTACTGCGAGAAGCATGAAATTACACATCAAACATCAGCTGCGCGTACTCCGCAACAGAATGGAGTAGCTGAGCGAAGGAACCGAACGCTGAAGGATGCAGCTACATCCATGTTAACCAGCTCAGCTCTACCAAAGAGATTTTGGGCTGAGGCCATCAACACTGCATGCTACACTCAAAACCGGTCTCTTCTGACCAAGCGGTTGGGAAAGACACCATACGAGCTATGGAGACGCAGGAAGCCAGATATTTCTTATTTTCACGTTTTTGGTTCTAAGTGTTATATTCACAACAATGGGAAGACTCAGTTGAAAACTTTTGATACCAAAGCTTCGAAAGGCATATTTCTCGGATATGCCGCTCGGATCAAGGCTTATAGAGTTTTCAACAATAGCTCTCGTGTTGTGGAGATAACACCTCATGTTAGTTTTGATGAATCTACTTTTGAGTGCAGGGAACAGGCTAAAGTACAACAGGCTGATCCACAAGTTCCACTAGCCCTCACAAGATCTCAGATTCTAAGGCAAAAGAATCTAGCTGAACCACTGGTTTGGGCAACTGAGGATGAGGATCCATACTCCTCTGAAGATGAATGCGAGGACCCCAGCTCATCTCAAGGGGAAACTCCAGCTGATGCCCCTCCAACTGCATCAGCATCTGAAGCCTAACCGAGCCCAGTTCAAAATGTTATCAATGTTGAGGATCCAGACTCAACAACTGATAAACCACCAGCTCAGAAGAGTCCAGCATCTCCCACGGCTCAGATCATGGAACAACCACAGATGGAAGAAGAAGGAAGACGCAACCGAAGATGGTATGAAGATCATTCCACTGACAACATCATCGGAGATCCAACCGAAGGAAGATTCCAACACTTACGCTCAATATGCTGAGGAGTTGGCAGTTCTAGAGGAGTTCGAGCAAGCTAGAGATGTTGCCATGATTTCTTGCTTTGTAGCTGATGTGCCAGAACCGAAGAACGTTGTAGAAGCTCTCAACTGTGTTCACTGGACAACAGCCATGCAAGAAGAACTGAATGAGTTTCTACGCAAATGTGTATGGGAGTTGGTAGAAAGACCAAATGGTGTTAAGGTTATTGGATTGAAGTGAATTTTCAAAAACAAGAGAGACGCCATTGGATTCATAGTGAGGAATAAGGCAAGGTTGGTAGCTCAAGGATATTGCCAACAAGAAGGAATCGATTTCGAGGCTCTTTCTCGCCAGTTGCAAGACTGGAAGCCATCCGAATCTTTCTAGCCTATGCCGCATTTCACAAGTTCAAGGTCTATCAGATGGATGTGAAGTGTGCCTTCCTCAACGATGATATCAAGGAAGATATTTATGTTGAACAGCCTCCCGATTTTGAAACTGGAGATGGAAGAGTGTACAAGTTGAAGAAAGCAATCTATGGACTGAAACAAGCACCCAGGGCTTGGTATGACACTCTTTGTGGTTTTCTTCTGAACTCGGGATTCAAACGAGGGTCAGTTGACAAAACACTGTTCACCATCAAAGTTGGAGAAGATATACTTGTTGTGCAAATCTACGTCGACGACATCATATTCGGTTCTAAGTCGGAGGAACTGTGTGAAAAATTTTCAAATCTCATGAAGGAGAAGTTCGAGATGTCGATGATGGGCGAGATGAACTATTTTCTTGGACTTCAAGTGAAGCAGTCACCAGAAGGGATTTTCATCAATCAGTCCAAATATACTAAGGAGCTCATCACCAAGTTCGAATTGCAAACAAGTAAGACAACAAGGATCCCGATGAATACTAACTGGAAGATTGAACCTGGAACTGAGGGAAAGCTCGTGGATGCCAGTAAGTATAGAGGGATCATCGGTTATTTACTCTATCTAACCGCCAGTCGGCCAGACATATCATACGCAGTTGGAGTGTGTGCTCGGTTCCAAGTTCAACCCAGGGAAGCACACATGTTGGCAGCAAAGAACATCATCAAGTATCTGAAGGGAACTGTTAATGTTGGGTTGTGGTATCCAACCGACGACAACATCCAACTGACTGGATACTCAGATGCAGATCTAGCAGGAGATCGGTTGGACAGGAAGTCCACATCTGGACATTGTCAGTTCATGGGAAGCAAGCTAGTTTCGTGGTTCTCCAAGAAACAAGCATGTGTTGCCACTTCTACAACCGAGTCAGAATATTTGGCTGCCGGAAGCTGTTGCATGCAAGTGTTATGGCTCAAGCAACAGCTGAGAGATTATGAAGTCTCAACTGGACAGGTTCCCATTCATTGCGATAGCTCAAGTGCCATTGCTATCTCTTTGAATCCTGTTCATCACTCTCGGACAAAGCATATCGACATCCGTCATCATTTTATCCGAGATCATATTGAGAAGAAGGATGTATCCATGGAGAAGATTCCAACTGAGATTCAGAGAGCTGATATCTTCACCAAACCTCTAGCTGAAGCACGGTTCAAGATGCTATGTGACCTCCTTGGATTGTTGGATCCATCAGATGAGGAGTCAACTGAGGTGAAGAGATAGATATCCATCTGAGGAGGAAGCTCAGATGCGGATCGCCAACTGAAGACATCAGATGTCAGCTGAACAGACGAACTTGAGTTAGCTGATGGTATGCCGATCAGATGCAGATTGCCGACCGAAGGAATCAGACGTCAGCTGAACAGACGAACTCGAGTCAGCTGATGGTATGCCGCAACATGGGAACACAGCTGATTTCGACATCAGCTGGCAGGTATCATTTATGGCTGAAGGTGTTATGATCTTAAATAAGAATGTTTGAAATAAATTCAAACATTCCTTAACATGTCAGTTACATTAAAAATAGCCATCATGTCGCATTAAATGTAAAGTATGGCTGAACATCAATAGCCTACTTTATAGTGCGACTGGGCTGACATGAAAACTGTACACCTTCTCACGCGTTGGTTGGAACTCGGTTCGTGACGTCAAGTCAAAGATAGTCAACAGTCGTGTAATCTCAGCCGTTGATGGATTCGCACCATTTAACCCCAATCGTCGATCTTAATCAAGTCAAAAACCTATATATAACGGAAAATCAGGAAGTGATCTCTTACCTTCCTCATTCGTATCTATCTGCAATAACTGTTCATCGTCTTCCCAGTTTTTGTCTAACTATTTTCTGCAAAAGATTTCCCTTACTTCTTCCTATAAATACCTTTGCAGTGATCATAAATGGCCCCCAAAAGCAAGAAAATGGCTTCTTCAAGATCTTCCCTTGTTCCTACCTCTTACGAAGAATCGTTTGACATGCTGGTGTCGAAGATCTATTTCGAACAGATCCTCTCCGACGAGGATTTGGAGTTGCCGGTGTTGGCTCCCCTCGCCAATACTCTCAGAGAGAATGGCCTCCTCGAATGGGCCAAGCTTTGCCCCTCCCACTTGCTCAGGCGACAAGTCGGGGAGTTCTACATCAACCTGCAAGCATCCATTGACAGCAGGGAATGAGTGACTACAGAGGTCTCCTGCCGCCAACGCGACGTTCCGGCTAGGACCATTCGCCACGTCACCTTCCCCATCAATGTTTCCGATGCCCTCCACCACATCATCCCCGTCAACCACACTGCCATGGAGTTTTTGGAGAACATAACCGACGAGCAGGCGGATGAGTTTCTACAGAATGCTTTGATCGAGCCGGAGAGGTTGAGAAGCAACATGCAGAGGACGAAGCTGAAGCCAGAACATCGCCTGATGTTCGATGTAGTTTCTAAGGTGGTGTTCGGTTATAGTGGTGCATTCGGCGATATCAGCTGACCCAAGTTGAAGCAGTTGGATGCCTTAGAGCACCAACACCAGATCAACTGGTTCCAATACTTCCTGAACCAGTTGATGGTGGAGAAGTCAAAGATCTCCGAGACAACAACTGAGTCTGGAGAGAAGCTGTTGAGTGTGAAAGGAACGCTCAACTTTGGCTGCAAGATCTCAGCCCTGATCCTGCTTGCGACCAAGGATCACAACATGGTCTGGGAGGACTGTGAAGAGACGCCGTTCAAGAAGTTGCTGTTGTTCCCGACAGCTAAGAAGGCACAGGAGGTACTCAGGAGTGTGTATACTCCGAAAGAGAAGAAGGAGGTTGGAAAGACTGCTGAGTCTACAGCTGAGGGGGAATCAGCTGCTGCTCGCCCTGCTAAATCCAAAGTTGCACGCCGACGAGCTGAGTCGGAGAAGGAGTCAGCTGAGGAGCCCTCCAAGAAAAAGTTGAGGGTGAAAATCAAGAAGAAGGTTGTGGTTGAAGAGCCAGCTATTGAGCCAGCTGAGGAGCAAGCTCCAGCTGAGGAGGAGGCACCGGTCGAGTCTGCGCCAGCTGAGGAGGGAATGCCAGCTGAGGAGCAAGCTCCTATTGAGGAAGAGGCACCAGTTGAGTCGGCACATGCTGAAGAGCCATCTGAGTCGAGCCGCTCAGCTGAGGCTACCACTTTTGAGATCGCCCCTCGCGCAACCGGAGCTGACGAGGTTGAGGGAATGGAGACGGATGTGACGTCAGACGCTTCTTCCTCATCTGAGGACCTTGACGACGCCCCAACCTCCCCCACGGCTGGAGTTCATGTCGTACCGCCCCCAAAGCCTCTTGCTTTTTCAACCCTTCCACAACCAAATGTTCCGAGCACCCTGCCCGATGCCAACATTGTGACCGCTCATTCGGCAAATGTTGAGGAAACAATTGAAACCCCCCTCCCAACCGAATCCAATATTCCGAGCTCCCAGCTCGATGCCGATGTTGCGATCGACTCTTTAGCCAACATCGATGAACCTTTTGAACCTCTGCCATATGATATTTCTCCCTCCCCAATAAATGAAGCAGAGGACCTTCAGGCAGTCGCTCTGGAGCACGAGGGCAGGGTGGCCTACTGCTTCCAGAAGCTGCTAGGCATGTTCCCTGAAGCTCGTAACATGCCAGTCTTCGCCACTCTGGGAACCGAGCTCTTGTACCAGTTCCACCTGATCTTCAGCCATTGGTACGTCAAAGAAGATACGATCAGGGTGCAGAGCTGGGACAGGCTGAAGTCAGATGAGTCCCGCATCCGAGCCTACTTCAACTACTCCAACCTTGAAGTGGCTTACAACAACCGGATTACGCTGCTCACTCGTCGACTAGACCAGAGCCGAGCTGAAGGGACAGACACCAGGGAAGCAGCTGGACAGGAGTGCATCGACTTTCTCGACAGCATGTTGGTCAAGTCAGCTGACTTCCTCGAAGATGTGGATGCCGCCGCCGTAGCAGCGAAGGAAGAGGAAGAAAACCTGCAACAGTACCTGGCCAACCGACAAGCCATGGTCACAGATGAGCCTCTAGCTCTGATTGCACAAGCCCCTCCAGCTGATCAGAATGCTCCCACAACTGAAGAAATATGTGAGCTGGTAGCTGAGAGGGTCAACTAGCTGAGGACTGAACTGCTTGCCAACCTCCAGGAACAAAAAGATGACCAGCTGAGGGTGTTGGAAGCACAAGAAGTGAAAAATCAGCAACTGGTGGAGGAGAATGTTGAAATGAAGACCAAGCTGGAAGAATTCTCCTCCTCCACCAGTCAAGAAATGTCAGAGCTGAAGTCCACTCTGTTGGGATTGAAGTCGGAGCTGAACGTCTTCAAATCCTTGGCCGACTCCAATCTTGCCAAGTCCCAGCAAACCCAAGATGATGAATGGGAGTCTCACTTCGAGTCGCGATGGGTTGAGTTCGTGGCTTTTCAATCTGAGGTCATCGAGAACCTCTCTGCTTTAAAGAAAGCCGAACAAGAGCACCAGGACTAGGATCTAGCGAAGAAGGTGGAGCTTGAGTACGCTGTCGATGAACTCTTCAACCGTCTTTAACTAGCCGAGGATCAACTCAACTCTCTAGATGATTCAGTAGCAAGCCTTGTTGCTGATGCCAAAAAGGGGGAAGAGAAGGAGGCAGATGTTGGGGTGCAGGGCGAAGAAGAGACCCAAGCTGAAGAAGAAGTGCCAGCTGCAGCAAAATCTCAGCTGAGGAAGAAGAGAAAGAAGGCCGCTCCCAAGTCAACCGAAGTCGGTGGAGCTGAAATGTCAAAAGACTTGGAGCTGGCAGAGAAGTTTGGAGTTTCCTACAACTCCATAGCCGAGAGCCGAGCTAGATTCGGAACTCGACGGTATCACAACCGAAGAGTGCATCGCAGCTGCTAAGGCTATGGATGTAGAGGAGAAGGATTATATGAACTCGAGCTGGATAAGGAAGTTCGCCACCAGCCAGGCAAGGAGGGTGAACCAGTTCGAGGAAGAGCTGAAGAAAATGTCCCAGAATTTGGACCGCAATGTTGCCTCCCGCAGCCGACGCCGAATCAACAAACATCAATCAAAGGTGGAAGCTCGGTTGAAGCAACAAAGGTTGCCAGCAAAGTCCAAGGTCGAGAGTCAGTTTAGGCATGTTGACAAGTGGATGCCGACCGAGTGGAATGAAGAGTGGGAGCTGTTCAAGCAGGAGTTCGTGAACGACTTCTACTATAGGAAGGTTTACGCAACTGACGACCCAAGGAAAGCATTCAAGGAAGCGCTGACTGAGTTGCACTCAGGGGATCCGGGCATGTTCAGCCAGTTCAGGCGGGCTATGATTGAAGCCAAGCTGGACTTGAACACAGTTCCAGTTCCTAAGAGGGTTACTTATCGGCCTCCTCTTCTCCTAGAATCTCGCAACCCGAACCGCACGAAGATTGCAGCTGAGGCGAGACAGGTTTGCAAGGAGCATGGAGTGGACATTTCCAAGGAGTCACCTGCCAAGAGGGAAATTTTTGTTAGGATTTATAGTAAGTATGGGCTAGAATTTTAGCTCAGATAGTTTTTGAAGCAACTGTTGTAACTTTTGATTTTTGTACTTATCCTTGTAACAATCAGTTGTAATGAAAACTATCCAGTTATAAGATTCACCTTGATGAACAATCTCTCATTGTCCAAGCTCTGAATCAAAAAGTTAGTTCAATACCATGTTATAATTGTGCTAACCTTTTGATGTTTCAATCTTATAGACAGTCTAGAATTTCAGCTGAGATTTTAGATAAGTCAGTTAGATCTAGATCAGTTGTGATCTGTAAGGGTTTTAGAATTTGTATAAGGGGTTTTGGCATCATCAAAAAGGGGGAAGTTGTTGGGAAATTTAAGTAAAAGTTTTGATTGATTCCAAAACCAACTGACCCCAACTGAGTAGATATTGCCAGTTCCTAATGTCAGTAGTTAGGCTGCCTATTTGAGCATTGTTAAGATTTTTTCTTTACAGGACTCCAGCTGTAGACAGCAACAAGGCTTCACTCAAATAGAACATCAGTTGTAAAGAAGACAATTAAGCGTTCATCATATGAAGCATTGAGAAAGGGGGAAGTTACACTCAACAGATAGAACATCAGTTGTGAGGAACACAACGGAGCGTTCATTCCATGTGAATTCAAAAAGGGAGAAAATACAAGGAAGACAACTGAGCGTTCAATTTCAGAACATCAGTTGTATAACTCAACCCAAAAGATCAACAGCATGAAGTAGAAGTCAGCTGAGAGTTCAACTGTCAGCAGTCAGATAGAACATCAGCTGAAGAACAAGCTAGTTGAAGATCGAAAGTCTTAACCGACCACTCCTTGTTGGAAGTCTGTTGTTAAGATTTGAATTTCAAAAAGGAAGTCACGTGAGGGTTTGACCGTTCAGTCATTACCCCATTTGGCCCAACACAAGGTTGTCTCAGATGAAAAGCAGAAGAGCACAGATGCCAAATCCGGAAAGTCTGCAGAAATGAGAGACAAGCCATCGCTTTCAAAGAACAGAGATCAACAGCTCCTCCAACGGCTAGTTGATACTCTCCGCCTATAAATAGAGGCCTTCATTCATTCAGAGAAGACAAAAGACACACATGATAAGACACACACGCGAGAAGAAACCAGAGAGCAAAAGAAAGAGCTAAATTCTTCACGAGCTGAACTGCATTTTAATCCTTTAGAATATCACTTGTTGAGAGTTCTAGAGTTAGTTTCTGTGTCTTTAGATCGAACCTTGAGAACATCACTTGGTGAGAGTTCATAGAGTGTTAGATCAAAGCTCACCTCGTGTTCGAGCTTTTAGTTGGAACCCCATTTTCTTTCACCTGAAAAGGTTTAGGATCCTACTCTTCCTGCAACTGAGTAGATAGGTTGTTTAGTACCCGAAAACTAAACTGTAAGGTTGATAAGTACCCGCAAACTTATCCTTAACGGTTGCTCAGCCCGCGTAAGCTGAGTGGTTTGTCCAGAGGAACTTGGACAGAGTTGTGTGGACTCACAACTCCCCGTGGACGTAGGAGTGTTATCTCCGAACCACGTTAAATCTCTGTGTGCTTGTATTTTTCTTTATTCAGTTATTCTTGCATTTTCAACTAACTGACTAACCAGCATACAAACTGCATCTGTACATTCTCAACTGTCTTGGTTCTTGACCGACCGTGCATAAAAGCGTGAGTTATTTTTAAACGAATTATTTTCCACCACATTCCGCACAGCACTTCGCTTCCAACTGAGTGTTTCTTCCTCAGTTGTGAGTCCAGCTGAGTATTTCTACTCAGTTGTGATTCCATCCGAGTCTTCTTACTCGGTTGTGATATTTTTAGGGGGTTGAATTTTTAAAAGCTTTATCTGGTGTATTCCCCCCACCCCTATACACCAGAATTCGTTTCGGGACCATCAATACTCAGCCTAGACCGACTAATAACATTTGATCTCAGCCTTTCTATCTCAACGATCAGGATCATGCACATGCAGCTATATAATCGCCTCAACTAACACACAAGATCATAATTACATTTATGCCCTCGAACTCGATCAAAAAGCAATCCATACTTCATATATGATGTATGCAACCACACTTAACATATACGATACTTGTAATCATGTAAAAGAAATAAAAAGATTTTCTTTTCTTAATGTGCGTGTCAGTCGTACATGGTTATGATGGCTAGGTCTAAGGTACCTCACAATTTCTTAAAGATTAATCATATACAATGTTAATTCTTGTGTACGTTCGATAAGCTCGTCAAAACTTAACATTTGAGATTTCTTTATTTAGTATAATCATGATATTATAACTTATTATTAACTATGTCGAATCATCCCGTCCAACATTAATTGTTGTATATGTAACAAAATACTATTATAATTTGATCAAGGGCTTAAAGTTTTGAGATTTCTTTCTTTAGTGCGCTCATGATGTTGCGACGTAATATTAACTATGTCGAATCATCCCGTCCAACAATAATTATTGTATATGTAACAAAATATTATAATTTGATCAAGGGCTTAAAGCAAACAACAAAAATTACGATTCCAGTTATCATACTATATTATGAGTTAAAATTAGAATTGGAAACAAAAAATTTAGTTAAATTGTCGGTTTGGAATCGGCTTATCTACCTCACGGTTGTAGGTCACAACCCTGACCAAGGTTTTGATCCGATTTGGTCACTACTACCCTGTGGACACCTTTATAATTGGTCCATTGAATCTTATTATTTTCAACTTTGATAAAAATTCATGTAAATAAGATTTAAATGATACGAATATGACATGAGATATGAGTGGTCCATTAAATGATTCTGATTTTGATAGTAAATGATAATTAGCAGACAAACTTTCTACTAATTAAAAATGGATTCGCTTAAATATATTTATTTAGAAAAATAAAAATACTGAACTAAATAGTCATATTGAAGTGTCATCGTGAGGTCGAGAAAGATAAGCATTATTACATCTTCAAGTGTTCTTTTCCCATGTTGCACATGATTCTCAGTAGTAGCAATGGTTGAACCCAGAAACTTTCTGGTAAATAAAAATGCTTAATTGTCATTAATCAAACTTGGAAATACACACAACTTTAAAAGAAATCCTCACGTGCGTGACCCCCAAATTAAAAAAAAATTAAAAAAAAATTATCTAAATATCTAACTTAAAAAATCAATAAAGTTTGAGATGAGAATAACATAACCTCAAGGTTTAATTATAACCAGAGGTCAATCGAGGTCGGTCCATTTTGTTGAGCTTAATTGATTTATTCTTTTTTTTCCTTTTCAATTGCTTACGTGGAATGTGACCACACTGCATTGTGGTCATTGTTATTTATGGCCTTATGAAGAGTTGGCTCTGAATGTTGTTGGCAGCATAGGTAGCAATAACTCGAGGGTCATTTATTTGTAAGTGTTTATATTTCTATCTTTCCGCCGCCTTAAATTTTATCATGAGTTTTTGATTTAGTAGTGCTTGAGTCTAGAAATGTATTGCACACCTCTGTCTCATCAGTAGCAGTTAGTTCGGCAGCTTGCTTACCAATTAACTGCACATCCTCTGATTCCCGTATCATAAATGTTTCACTCCTAGATTGATCAGTGAGTATTGAGTCTTTAGTATGCAATTTTTTTTTAATGTTCCACAATTCTACCGTCTTCATAATGTTTGGTCGATGGAGTATTAATTATATTATATAACATTTTACTTGTCATTGTCCATGTGTAATGTGTGTGTTAGATATATGAGCACGATCAAATGAAGAAAATAGTTAGTGTTAGTGCATGACATTTTTTTTTGGAGATAAAAACCTTTCATTTATAATTCAAAAGATCAAGTTACGCATACTGTCTTATATGATCAGGAACACTATTACAAAACACACCATCTTTGCCTCTCGCCATGAAGTAGGCTGTGCTATTATATGGGTAAAAGAGAAAATATGTATAATATTGTAATTTGTATCACTTTTACAATTACATACTTAATTATAAATTACAATATAATATAGATCAGTTCGACTCATTGCATACCGCCTTTTTTCGGCCTTATCTCATTTGTCCTTAACATTTCATATCTAGCTACCCTATCACTCAATTACATAATTGCTCATATATATCAAGCAACACACTTCAACACATGCAAATTTGCATGACAACCTAGCTTCACGAATCACGAAAACTGATGTTCATGAGAAACGAAACTAAATCAACATTCATTCAGAAGTAACGTATGTTTTTTAATAACCTTTGCTAAACGACTAATTCAACGCCTAAGAGTTGATGTCTGCTACTGCATCAGATTCGAGAATCTTGCCATTAGTTCCGTAGCAATAAATAAGCAAGTCATCATACCTAAATAAATCGAAATTCATGCAGGAAAAAATATTACAATAGCCCAAAATTTAATTGAAATTTAAATAGAAATTCATCTAAGATACCCGAGGTGCACACCAACTCGAGGCAGCTTTTGAGGATTGCCTGATACTCCTTTGAGCTATCGGAATATTCAGCAGTGGTGTTGCCGTCGCCGTCCCTTCAGAAATCTAGAAACACAAAGAAAGAATTTTTAAACATAACATATTAACATACATACATACATGCGTATAGAATTGGCAGCATATATACAATCAAAACGCATAATCTAAATTCAATGCTTTAATGCAAGCAGTATTCACATGAATCTCTAATTTTTAACATATCACCAAAATTTAATTATTCAACAGTGAACATTGAAATATATTGCAATCAAAGGAATAAAAATAACTATAAAAACTAATAAAAAAGACGAATCCAATATTAACTACGTACCATGAAAGAGAAACTTGAAGGGAGGAGGATAATATGTGAGAAAAATTCTTAGTTGTAGATCGAGAAGAAGCGAATTGAATATATAACGATACTATAGCCGCCAATATCACGTTACTTGCAAGGAAAAATAAAACCTAAACGTGAAATATAAACCTAAATGTTGAAATAGTATAATTAATTAAATATGATAAATATTTAATATGCAATAAGATAGATACCAAATATAAGAAATCATATACCATATGAATTAGGCGTGTATATTTTTTTTATTTTGGACGTTTTAATAAAATTTATGGCGGATGAAATATGTAGGAAATATGTGAATCTTATATATTAGGAAATATATAATAAATAAAAAGCATAATTGATGATTTAAGATAAATAAGAATACTGAATTATGGTTGTGCCACGTAGGACCTAAATTCGAGGGGAGGACTCGAATCCGTATCGGTTTAAATAATATATAGATAGATATATATTATTGTAAATTAATATGCCAAAAAATACGAGGGGGGAAACGTTTCTTTTCCTATTATTAATAATATATTACTTTTTAGTACAAACTTGATAGTACAATTACTCCATATCACAATTTAATGTAAAACTTACCGTGGTTTGATAAGATATTATTTAATTATGTTTTGTTTCCAGATCTAACATGAATTTGGTGGTTCAAGTCTTCAATTAATAACATACACCAGAATTACATGCAGTACTCACGTGACGCACGAATATAAACGATCTCATTCTATCCTATTTTACTCTAATTAGCATTTTATTAAAAATTGGAAAAAATCAAAATGACAATAAGAAGAAGCATCTCAAAAAACAAAAAACTATACATATCTTATAAAAGAAAGATAAAAAGCATCCGCAAAAATTTGATCTTTGATAGCTTCATGCGGATAAGGCCACCAACCCTCCTCCATATCAAATTGCGCTAATTTATCAGCCACGACATTACCCTCCCTATAAATATGAGAGACTCGAAAAGTCAATCGTTCCAAACTTGATAGAGCAGCTCGCCAATGTCTCAGCCATCTCCATGGGACCTTTTTCCGATCTACTTTGCAACAAATTCACTACATACATAGAATCTGCCTCCAACCATAACTCAACCCATCCATAACTTATTCTATCCCATTTTAGTTAAGCAAGTTTTGCATTATTTTTTTTAATATCAAGCATGAAATTAGTAAATTTTCACAAACAAAAAATGATTTTTTTTTTAACACACAAACAAAAATGATGTATAGTGTATGTTTTAATTGTATAAAAGTAAAAAATGCTACGTACTGCCGATTATTCATTTGAGGGTTGATTGTGTTTATTAAGTCCATGTTTCAATATCGAGCAAAATCAATTTGTTTGAATTTTTGCAATAAGGACCAACCATCCCCCAATAGATGATGAAGTGATCTCAATTGCAATAGTTCAAAATGTCAAAATTATGGTCGATCTCAATTTTAACAGTTCGAAAATATTGATTGTGTTAAAAATAATATTATACACTGATTTGAATCTAAAGTGGTGCCTTATCGAATTAACCATTTTGGTATATATTTTGTCCTTGAATTGACGCCATCCTCCTTATAAATGACGCCGGAAGCCAAAGGGGAGTTTAAAATTTATTCACACTGGAAATTGGTATAGTGGGCCATCATGGTTCTTACTCTCGAGTTTATGAATGTGTCATGGATTCTTAACACTCTTCTTAATAGAGTCGTCAAATAGTTCGGGTCGGGTTGGATCGAATCAATTGAAAAAATTGGTGTACATCGAATTTTTTTGGCCTTATCGCTTATCCTCAATCCAGCTTGAGCATATATCGCAGTCCACGGGTGAAATAGATATCACGAGTCCAAATATAATACCAGTACTAGTAGTTAGTGTCTTTCTCTCTCACATTTTGTAGGAGAAACAAATCATAGTAGGCGTGCGTATCAATACGAATACGATAAGTTTGATCTATAATTTATTGATGATGTGTTTAAAAACCATAACTTTTAGCCCAATCTTTCTATCACCACGGCTATGAAAAGTTGTTATTTGTAGTTGATAATCTCGGGTGCTTTTGAATTAAATGATATTCTAATCCATTTTCTGAGTTTTGTTGATTTTTTTTTTATATATGTATTTTCGTCTTGTTTAAAAAATAAATAACTTTAAAATAACTAGTGAGGACCAAAAATATTAAAGGATGTAGTTTGTGTCTTTGTAAAGTACCACTGGCATTATATTACGACTGTTTCACCCACCTTATGATAAAATACAGTTGGAAACTTTTATTTTTATTTATTAATCCCATTTAAAGAGTAGACCCATCTTTTCTTGACTAAAAAAGGAAAACGAAAAGAGTGGACCCATTTTTCAATTTCAAAAGCTCATTTTTCTTGATTCTAAGTAATAATATCTCGAGGAGTCCCTTCGAAGACCGCATCAAATCGGTTTAAAAATCTCTCCTCTAAACAAAGATGCTTAGGATACTTAAATCTCACCGTCTCTCTTTTCTAATAAAAAAAAAAGTAGACAAAAACTTCCCCACAATCGGTTTTGACCCACGTCCAACCTGACCCAGATCCGAACCCGTGCCTTTAAAAAAAAAAAGAAATTTGTGGCCTTAAAAGTTATATACCACTATCTGTAAACTGCTAACATGCACGTGTGTGTTGGCGTAGTGGTTGGGGGCGTAGCTATAGAGCTTAGGATCTCTTGTCCGCCCAAGTTCGAATCTTGGCAGCTGCAACCATCGTGAACAAAAGTAATTATTATCGTGAAGAAAAGTAATATTTGTAAAACATTTCCTCTCTTCATTACGACAATTTTCTTAACAAAATAATTTAAAGTACATGTTGTCGTGACTAAAAATAATTATTGATATATCTTTTTATTAATTTTTAAATAAAATTACTTAAAGAAAAAATAAAACACGAAGAATAAATAATTTAAAAAAAAACTGAAAATAAAATAAGTTGAATAATAGGTGGTAGGAAACACAATATAATGAAAATGAGAAATTAAAAAAAGAAATGAAAAAATGAAAAAAAAAATACAAATATCGCTTAAAATAATAAAACGTTGTGTATCTAAAGGAAATTCGCTACTTAGAAAGTAATAAAATCTTTTGTAGCCTAGTGGTAACAGCCTTCTTGTTAGAGTACTTGCTCAGCATTGTCGCAGGATCGAACCTCATTAGGAGTGGACTTGCAAATTTTTTTTTAAATGAAGAGCGGTACTAAGGGTCAGGTATCTGGGGCGGGTCGGGTTGATAGGCAAAACCGGTTGCATGGAAGTGCAGCTCAAAAAAGTAATACCTCGATGATCTGTGAATGTTGAACTTTTAATTTATGCTGAAGGATCAAAATATAACAATTACTCATAGAAAAACGTATAAATTATTTATGAGTTAATTACAGCTATATAATAACCTAGCTCCTTAATACTTTTATTATCTAATTATCAAACCAGACTTTATTAATTAGGTACAAATTACAAAACACGAACATAAATAATGAAAATTAAAAAGGTAAATAAGTTTCAATCAAACGAGATATATAACAAACATGGATAATATTGTAGTAAATGTCCTTTTTTTTCTGAAAAAATGTGGTGACAATAAATACTGTTAATAATAAATTCAGTTTGGGGAAATTATATATATATACAGTGGAAGTAAGTAAAGAATACGTTCATATTCAAGATTCGTTAAATGCCACGGGCATTGTAGCGACGGGACATAAGGTTCTAAAATCGTATAATACATAAATTTAAGGTTCAAAAGAAAGAAAACCATTTCTATTGGGTTGTGTTTCAGCAACCCCTAGAATCTCATAGTTTTGCCCCTATTGTTAGCTAGCTTCATTTTTGGTGAGAGAGGGACCAAATAGGAATCTTAGTCCTCCATCTTCTAAATAAGAAATACTATAGGAACCAACTCTTAAACGCCGGCTCAATTTCCCACATATCTATTCCGGATGTTTATTACATTCATATATAAATCAAACACTACACATGCTCCTACGTATTTAATTACAATCATATAAAGTTTATTCGACATGCCTGTGAATTTTGATGGGAGACTTATGAGTTGATCTTTCGAACTGTTCCTGGCTAGAATTCGACGAAGGATGAGATTGAGAACATTAACTATATACAAGATAATCCTTCACTTTTAATTTATACGCCTTCTGTCATGAGATTACAAATAAGAGTAAAATAGTAGAAAGTGAGTAGGTCCATCACATTTGGGGGGTTTTGAGGGTTAAAAGTTTCCTTATTTGAAACACTTACACAAGGAAATAATAATAATATAAGCGAAATAGATGAAATAGTATATATATGAGTATATCCAAGTGGTGCGACTACAACTTGTGGTTTCGGAACAAAATCATATGATATTTTCACATATAAAATCAACAGATAGGTTGGTTAAATTTTCTTATTAATAAAGATGAAAAATATTATAAATCATAAATATTTTATCAATTTTAAAATAACGATAGAATTTTTGGTTTGTCATTTCATAGATGTTATATTTACGCGTGTCAGTAAAACATTTGCAACTCTCTTACTCTTATTTTTACGAGTGATAAAACTACCTTCATATCATTTTTCAACTTTTTGTTAATTAACCTTATTCACAATTCACAATTACTTTTGGTGAATAATTATGCATGCCCAAACTTACACGATTTATCTTAAAAACCTCAGCGCTACAATAATACGTGAGCCACGATACAAATTCATCCTCGATTTGGATTTGCTTTGATATCATATTAAAATTAAGTCATTAAGCTTTATATGTAACTTATAATCTTTAACAGGTCGATATATGTACACAAGTAAGAAAACTTCAACAACAAGCTTAAACCCGCGAAATCCAACATATATATATGTATGTATGTATACATTGACACAAGGATAAAATTATTCAATTATTCTATTATACTGTATTATTATCCATGGAGAGAAAGAGAGAGAGTCCATAACTATCATACATCATAGATGTAAAAATACACGTGGGTGACGCTCATGAAGAAAAAAGTGGACTAATTGTCATTGCGGACGGTGCGGCCCTCACTGAACGCCGCTCTAAATAACGTCCAAATTCAGACTATTCAACAACTTTGTCCTATCTGTTAATACAACAAACTCGAACGGGTACATTCAAATGGTATTAGACTTTATCTATAATAAAATAGGCCACGATTTTGATCCTACCGCTTTCATTTCTTCAAGTAAGAAAAAAATTAATTGATCGATGAACTTTGTCTGTGTTGATAGTAGCGATTTTTTACATTCAAAGAAATGATCGATTTGACAATGCACGTAAGAATAATTATTATTACATCATTTCTGAAAAACAAAGTACAACTATATGAAACATATAAATATACAAAACAAAATTATAATGTGTATAATATTCAGTTTAGGTTTTTTAATACTTGGTAAAGTTAAAGGAAGAGTGGTGAGATTTGAATATTATACCTCATGGCCGGTTGCTTAGAAACTAAAGATTGCACAATTTGGATGTCCCTTTGGAGACATTTAATTTACGTATATATGCACAGCTGTTAGTGAAATTATTGGAAACTAAATATGGATTTTTTCAAGATATATATATATATTTCGACGAGTGTAAATAAGGCAAATGACGACTCTTCTTCATGTAGAAGTATGGCGTACGTGTGCTTACAGAAAATAAATCTTACCAATATATAGGTTATTCAATGTATGAAAATTCCAGTTTAAGGAATTATTCTTTGCTCAATTTGGAGAGCGTCACATATCAATTCAGTTCAACCACCAAATTAATGTCAAACGTCTATATCAGTAAGTGTAGATATTTTTGAGGTCGTAAAAACCGTAGCCACTATGTTCGATGCGCAATAAGTGTGGATATTCATTATTAACATAAAGCCCATTATAAGAGGAATCAATTTTATCGATAATCGACAAATTTTTTCTTCTTTTTTATTTACCTGTTTTGAGACGACCAGCAATCAATAATATATTTCTAGATAAACATTGTTATTGCATAATAGTCTGCAAAAATCGCAAGGAAAATATAAATTGTATAAAAAAAAAGTTCATATTCAGCGAATTCAGTATTAGAATATTGATTAGATTGGAACCTCAAACATAAGGTATCCATTTTGTTGTTGAGATGTGATGTTTCATTAATATTTTTTGTTAATTTAGCAATATTTGTGTTTTTTTTTAGATATATTTTAGCAATAATTGTTAGTCGTTAGTTGCTTAATAATTGGTATCCATTACCATTTGCACATATATATTGAGATTATAATAATTATTCCATGTAGTGATGTCCTTGCTAATTTACTCAAATTTTTAAATTTAATATCGTGACACCTTTATGAAATTGTAATCATATAAATTGTTCTATTGAATTTGGGTTTTTATGACAATGGGCCCAATTTTTATCTAATGGATTACACATATATAGTATATTATTGGGCCTAAGCTTGCCAGAATTGGGTAAAATAGCCTATACAAATTGATAAAATCGGTATAATATGAGATATAAGAAACAAATAAATTTACTCCGAAAATAATTAGAGATTTTTTATTTTATTTTTTTAACATGGGGTAGGGGAGGGTTTGAACTCGAGACCTCACTGCATACAAACTGAAGCCGTACTGCTTGGATATCCTCTTGGGGATTGAAATTAGAGATATTTATATACGTTCTATAATCTTGGATTTTTAGGCGGAACGCACTGGGGTTAAAGCATTGAGATATATATATATATATATATATATATATATATATATATATATATAGGGTGTAGATCTGGTGAGAACCAATCTTTATATGAGAAATAAGAACCAATCTTGACCACTCATTTACAATGAATGTGTGGCTAGAATTAACTCTAAAAAATTAATCCACGTTATTAAAAAATGAGGGGAAGGGTATATGGGTAAATAGTTAGATCCATTCTTGCTAGAAAAATCGATCGCCGTTTCTTTCTCTCTCCCAAAATCTGCAGGCATCTCCCATTCTCAATCCATAGCCATGGTCCTCTCCCTCTTCATCTCTTGTTGTCATCGATATCCTGTCTATCGTCACGTCACCATTGCTGCTGCAAACATCATCGCGATTCTTCACAAAATTTCTGTAAAACCATCAGTTACGCCAATTAGCTTGATTTGTTCCTTCTTCCGCCGCGAACAATAGCCAACCACCACACCACTGTCCTCTATCTTCTTGCTGGTAAAAATGTTGATTGGGAGAAGAGCAAATAAAATCAACTCTTTTGTGTCGCAATTGATGGAATCGTTGGAGGATTTGACGTTCATAGTGCTTGAAGGGGTTCAGTGATTTCACATGATTTACCTTGCTTTTGTTCACTGTAGCATAAGACGATTCTACCTTGCTTTTCATATTTAGTCGTTGATTCATATGAAACATAATTAAATGCATTCCTCTCCTAATTCATATAGTTAATCACTTGAAACTTGGTCCGACATCGCCGATATCTTTAAATTTATGCATTATGTTATAATATAAATACATTAAGTAATGATTGTTTATGCATTATGAGTGGATGAATTATTATATAAAAGAATATACAATATAATGCATAAATTTAAACAATGTAATGCACAAATATTCAATATGTAATGCATTAATTATGGTAATAAATTCTTTCTTATTTTGTGCATTTACAGAATCATATTGATGCATCACGTAAATTGTGTTAATGCATTATAAAATTGTTCCCAAAAAATCAAATAATAAATACGAGAATAATATAAATAATGGAATAATTATGATATCATATACGAATATGAATACGAATACGGTATACATTATGCATTAATTGTATAAATACATACTTTTATAAATTTTATTTGTTCCTTATAAACAATATGCATTTATGCATCGCTTTCCACTAGTTTATGCATCACTTTATACTATTTAATGCATCACAATTTTGCACTGCATAAATGGCAAAAAATACTATTATAACCCTACTTAAGTAAAAGACATGGAATTGACCAAAAAAACCGGGTTTGACCAACTAATTATGAGACTAAATCATATCCATTGATCATGTAGGATGGATGGCTTGGATTGGTTCCTAGTTCTCATATAAATAGAAGTTCCTATATGATCCTCTCCCTATATATATATATATATATATAGGATGAGATCTAGTGAGAATAGCCTTTAAAGTGAGAATGTTACAGCCCCAAATCCCGAGGGACGGCAGAAGTCGGGGTGCGACTGGGGTTGGATTAAAGAAGCGGGGAAAAAGGGGGCTAACTGACTAAACATACATAAAAGACATCAAACAAACCATGAACAAGACTTGAATATAAATAAGAAAGAGTTAATCCCTAAGGATTACTCGACAAAAGTACATAGAAGATACTAAGTTCATATTTACAAACTTAAACTACAGTGTATTGATTCAAAGATACATCTCAAAAAGATATTCAGAGTTTGGCAGCGGAAGGGTTCTAACTAAGCATCCTATCCTTTATCTCAACATCAACCGTCGCCGCTCACCATCGCTTCAACCTGCACATTTAGAAAACAAATGCAGGGCTAAGTACAAACGTACTTAGTCGGCACGATGCCGAAATCATAATCATAAGTATAGATAAATATGGCATCTGATAATTGTAGCACATCGGGGTTTTATTTAAAAGAGGGCCCGTGTCTACTAAACATTTTCTGACTGATTTTCACAATTTACTCGGCCGAGTATTTTCAGGTATGCTATGTTCAATCTTGACCAATTCTAATTCACCGTGGTTGGTACCCCTCAACAGGATATCACATACACCACAGGTTACAAAGTGCACTAACTCTGGAAAGCACTTAGCAGCTAACTCAGAGCCGATCGTTAGTTAATCTAGTTAGATTAACTCTAAATCTGGAAAACACGAATGTTGACTCAGATAGGTACAAGAGAACTCAAATAAAACATTAAACAGTTCATGCCATAATATCACTTTGAAAACACAGATATCAAAGCGATAAAGAAAGATTTTCTGAGCATTGTTCGTTTTATTTGTATATAAAAGCCCACCTCGATATACAAAACTTAAAAGCAAAAGCTTCCAACTTCGGATCTTTCGTCCTTTCTTTACAGTTGGCTTCCTCCTTCATTGTAAAACAATAATGATACTTTAATACGGGTCGTACAAGATAATCGATCAAAAAGAATCGAAATAAGTTTTAGTTGTTTCATTCTTTAGGCATTTGCACGCTTACTAGATTCGTTTTACTTAAATGGGAACGAGACTCGTACTAATCCCGTTAGAACTCGGAAGGTCTCATACTCGACTCTTAGGTCAGTAGAGAGGGTAGTCGATAGCTCGATACGACTTTAAAGATTATAAGGAGCAAAGTTGGGAAGAATCAACTTAGGCGATTTACGTTTTAGTTTTTTTTTTAACGACTTACGAAAATTCTCATTCATTACTTCTTTAATGAAAGGATAAGAGATAGGATCTCGACTGGTTTTCATCACTCAAGGCCCTGTACTTGACTCTAGGGTCAGTAGGGAGATATTCGTTAGATAATACGGCTTAATCGATCGAAAGAAACTAAGTTGTGAACTAAACAACTTAGAAAACAAGAAACTGAAATTTCACTGCGCAATCCAGAAACTCTGGAGGCAGTCCAGAACAGAGGATTTGGAAACAGGAGATGAGCCCTGTACCACTGGAAAGATTGGGATGTCTAGTTTACGCTCCAATTCACGGATCATAAATCCGATAAACGAGCTAAAAGTTATTACAGTTTCCGGCGAGGGTCGCAAAACTGCCGTGAAAACCCTAATTGCTCGATAGGTTCGACGTATAACGTCTTAGGTTCGTTCTAAGCTCTCGTATTCGATTTCTTTGGAAATTGGACCCTCAAGGCAGTCATCACGTACTTCCATACATGATGAACTCCTTCTCAAAACTCGCTCAAAAGCACGACGTTCTAAACGTCGGCTTTCAACTAACAAATACTAAACCAACAAATTATTCAAAATGCGTTCTAGTTCTCGACTATAACTATAGCTCATATTATAATAGCTCGAAAGCTTATGACGTCAACTAGAAAGTTGTTCCCAAGTCCATCATAGACAATAATATCAAATTAGAATTCTCATTCGACTTCTCGATTATTAGTTACGACTAAAAGTTCGTCTCTTACGCGATTTTCAAAGTTGTCGGATTCCGTTCAAATTTTACGACGTCAATCTACATCTAACGAGAATCACTTCTATGCATGCAATCATTTCATACCATCATTATATTTCAACTTATAAGGTGTTCTTCGTCTCTTACATTACGTTAAATATTTTTAGAAAATTCTCAATTTAATTCTATAATCCATTAACATCAATTACTTCATAATTCCATCAACAATTCATCAATTAAATCAAACATGTGGAAACCCCTAATTACTCCAACAATTTCGGTTTTCATACATATATTAAGAGGGTGTTTTTCTTCTCCATTTATCACCATTTATCAACTAATCATCCTCTTATATCATCAATTAATCAAATGCAAATCTAAAATCAACTAACATGCATAAACCCCTAAATTCATCATTCAAACCCTAATTGCATTTCACAAAAACATAGGGTTTTCGATTCCTCTTCGTTCTAATCACTAATTAAACATCTATTAAGCATGAATCCATCATCAATTGAAGAAAACTAAAAATCCTACTATAACCCTAAAATTTTCGGTATTACCTAGAGGATTAGAGTTCTTGGTTTTGATCAATTTTAATCCCTAATTAACTTAACTAACATATCCAATTTCATTAATCCAAGATCAATTCAACCATTTCAAGACTCTAATTTTCGATCAAGAAATGAAAAAGAAAAGAAGAGAGGGATGGATGGATGGAAGTTAAGAGGAGGTGAATACCTTGAGAATTAATGAAGAAAGTATGAAGTTTGAATGGAAGGATTGAGACTTGTGTGTTTTCTTCTTGTTCTTGGAGCTTCTCTTCAATGGAGGATGGAAGAAATGAAGAAGGAGATGGAAGTGAAAAGGCTGCCGATTTGTGAGGGTTTGGGAGGGAAGGAGATGGATTAAAATGATAACTTAGGTTGTAAGATACATGAGGTGTAAAGTGTGAATAGTGAATGCATTAGGTATAAAGTTTCAATAGTAACTAGCATAGGTGTCACCTTATAAAACTAATTAAAACACAAATATCCTCTTATGGAAAGGTGATGATGTCGGTTGGGGTGAGGGAGAAGGAAGAAATACGCGCTTTTCCGGCGTGATCCGACGTTACGGAAAACGTTCGACGAAAAACGTCGCTCGGCACAAAATCGTTGCGATCCGATTTGACCGTAAATTCTAACGTACAAAACTTAATCGGAAAATAAATTTACAAAATTTATTTTGACAAAAACTCGGGACGACACAGTCCGAGTTTTGTCCGAAAAATCATAAAAACGAACTTTCTCGGGCGAGTTCATAACGCGATTTCGTGAATGTAAAAATCAGACGGTTTTCCGTTCTGAGTTCACGAACTAAAAACTTTTCGTACGCGCTAACCCTAAATACAGTAGTCGTCTAGCTGACTTCCGTAATTTATTTTCAGAAACGGATTTGACCGTTAGTCTTAGAATTCAAAATCGTAAATTTAGGCGTGCAAAGCCATTTATTTAATTAACTTTAAAATTTTAAGAACGTAAGGAAATTACGGGGCATTACAGAGAAATAAGAATAAATCTGGACCACGTCTCAAGAAAAGGGCGGGCGCATGTCTTTCATGCGCCAATTTTTTTTTTTGACGATTTTTTCTTAAAATACGGTGCATCTAGATATACCGTGTGGTGCATCTCGATACACTATGTGGTGCATGTCCGATTTTTTTTTAGTTTTTTATTTTTCAGTTTTTTATTTATTTATTTTTTTGGGCGATTTTTTCTTAAAACACGGTGCATCTAGATACACCGTGTGGTGCATCTGGTTACACATTGTGGTGCATGTCCTTTTTTTTCAGTTTTTTTTTAACATTATTTTTCTCGGCTCTGCCTTAAAGCATAGTGCATTTCCTTACACCTAGTGGTGCATCTGATTACACTGTCCCGTGCATATCAGTACATGTAGTGGTGCATCTCATGAACCATAATATGGTAGATGCACCATACTTTACAATGAGATGCACCATAACGTGAAACTAGATGCACCGTACGTTGACATCAGATGCACCCAACTTTATGGAAAAATCAAACCTTAAAAAAAAAAAAATAAATAAATAAAATAAAAAAAAACTGAAAATTTTTCATCCGGATGCACCGCCCTTCTTAGCGAGATGTAACAAATGAATGGCTGAGATTGATTCTCATTTTTAAGATAATGACCATTCTTATATGATCCTAATTATATATATATATATATATATATTTTTTTTTTTGGAAACACATATTTTGGATCTTGAAATTTGAATCATGAATCCTAAATCATAAATTTAGAATGTTGGCCTCCAAAGCTCCAAATGTGACCAACTATCTTAAAGTTTGGAATGTGGAACAATGAAATTTGAACCATAAACCTCACTAATTACGGACTACACGATCTGAACGTATCATTGGGAATGATTAAATTTAAAACCTCGCCGATAAAGTTATTTTAAAGTTGAGATACATTGTGAATATTTAGCTCCTTTAAACCACAATGCGAGCTAAGCACTCACAACGGCCAATGGTCTCCTTAAGTTTCTTTTTCTTTGTCCAGACATAGTATGTCCGGATAAAATTATTGTTATACAAATAGATAAAGTCAACTTAGATTAGTCATGGGTTTTTTTAATGCTTAATATAGCAAATAATAGACAATATTTACTTCAAGATCTCCGATCTAATATCGAATAATTTTAATATTTTTAATAATCATTAATTCTATTCGAATATACTATGTCTAGACATACATGCTTGAAATATAAAAAAAATTGTCCGATGCCTTCAAAATTTCTTTCCTTCTCAAACTTCCTTTCGAAATATCGATCTCATGCAAACTCGCTCCCAAATTTTACTCTCATCCACGCCTAACTCCTAAACTTGTGAATTTGAATAGGGATGAAACTTCATAATTAAAATTTAAAAAGTGTATGTTTATGAATAACCAAACTGTCGAAACTATGAAATTAAATTATTTGTTAAAAATTTCCGTCAAATTCCTATTTTTACCATCGTATGTCCGAATATAGTATATCTAAATAGCACTACCTTTTATATAAATATATGAACTTATCGGGTAGGACTTTGTGTATAGCTTGATGAGATTTTCTTCAAATCGAACTCCTAACACAATAAAGACACAATTTTTTTTTTTCATCTTGGAATTACATGAGATATATAATATTATCAATTAAATCACCACAACGGCGGGACAATTTATACCATAACTAAAAATAATTTTCAAAAAAATTAAGAATGATAAAACTATTTTTCCAACTTGATATAAATTATACTTTTCGCCGAAAAAAGAAATAATTATGAAAAAGCGAGCCTACCTACAACAGCCGAAAAGCTATAATTGAAATTCCAATAAACCATATAATTAATTAGCTCAGGCTGCAGCAACTACTCGTGAAGATAAAATACACTTGTAGTTTTTTTTTTCTTTTTTTCATGAAAATTCATATTATAAATCATTATCATCATCGTTATATTATTAAAAGGAAAACGATTCTTACTTTAAAAAAATTCTACGTGACACCCTTTATATTCCTCCATTCATATTTATCTAAATTCTCAAATTTTTAAATTTTTAAATGTAAAATAATAGATTTTAAATATCTATACTAAAATCTTGTGTCCCACATCGGTTTCTCAATGAAATTTCACCTATTGAAAAGCCTATAAATACTTAGAATCAATGTGTATTTTCTCATATTTTGCTCCACCAGTTTTATTTGGCCAATTTATTTATTAATCGGCCGAATAAATAACTATATTTTATAGTTTAATTTAATTTAATTTGGTCAATTTATTAACTGGCCGAATAGATAATTATTTTTTGTAGGAGTTTTATTTGGCCAATTTATTTATTAATCAGCCGAATAAATAATTGTTATATTTTTATAGTTTAATTTAATTTAATTTGGTCTATTTATTAATTGACAGAATAGATAATTATTTTTATTAGGGAACCAATTTATTAGTTGACAGAATAAATGGTTCCAAAATAGTTAAATGTAAAATTATAGATTTTAAATATCTATACTAAAATCTTGTGTTCTACATCGATTTCTCAATGAAACTTCACCTATTGAAAAACTTATAAATACCTAGAATCAATGTGTATTTTCTCATTTTTTGCTCCACCAGTTTTATTTGACCAATTTATTTATTAATCGGCCGAATAAATAACTATATTTTATAGTTTAATTTAATTTAATTTGGTCAATTTATTAATTGGCGAATAGATAATTATTTTTTGTAGGAGTTTTATTTGACCAATTTATTTATTAATCGGCCGAATAAATAATTGCTATATTTTTATAGTTTAATTTAATTTAATTTGGTCAATTTATTAATTGGCCGAATAGATAATTATTTTTATTAGGGAACCAATTTATTAGTTGACAAAATAAATGGTTCCAAAATAGTTTGGATAATTTATTGCTTGACCGAATTAAATTTGGAAATAGTCTAATATTTTTTTATTTAATTTGATAAAAAATAAGTAATTTCTAATTTGTCAATTAATTAGGTAGACGGGCCAATTCCCAACTGACGGGTACCTCAACTCGGGATCCCACTTGACACATTTTCATTCATTATTCTTATTAATTTTAAAATTTTAATTTTAGAATCGTCATAAATTGTGCATTTATAAATCAAAATCATGGTCAACGGTCAATTCTGACCCGGAACTGTGGCGGTAGAGGAGCCAATTTCCAACCGACACTCGAAAATTTTTTCATTTTATGCTTTTTTCCCATGTATATTCTAAATCTATGATCGTCATCCATGAAATAATTTTTATGTTATTTGTAGTTGAGTTTCCAGCTTTGCATAATTTATAATTTTAATTAAGGAATATTACTACTATACTATTAAGGACGATAACGAATAGCACAATCATTATTTTTATGAAATTTTGGATCTATATAAATTCTAAATAAATTTTATAAATTATGCACTTATAAATTAGAGTCGTGGTCAACGGGCCAGTTCCGACGCAGAACTGTGGCGGTAGACTAATATACGGATTTTTTCAGAAAGGAACACA
Source organism: Schizonepeta tenuifolia (assembly GCA_029490685.1). Taxonomy (NCBI): domain Eukaryota; kingdom Viridiplantae; phylum Streptophyta; class Magnoliopsida; order Lamiales; family Lamiaceae; genus Schizonepeta; species Schizonepeta tenuifolia. The sequence goes on from CM055956.1 coordinate 111,667,738, forward strand.
AATGACTAATTTTTTAATCGGATTTTAAACAAGTACGAGTATATAAATTTCAAACAAGTTTGAATAATCCTAAACACATCATCTCAAATTGTTTGATTAATCGTCTCCATTGGAAAACGTAGAATATGTAGGAAAATTGGCAGAAAAATTACTAACGATTTATATCAACGAGTCAATTCCGACCAATAATCGTGCGCGTAGATGAGCCAATTCAGTACTTGCGGGATAACTTTTTTTTAATATATTATATAATTTTGAACTCATAAAATTAAGAATATTTATGGTCAACTTTTATCTTATATCATTGACTAAGTAATTTTATGAATCACAATCACTCCACATAAAGTTTGTAAAAAGGAAAAACTACCAAGTACATAGTGAAACAATTCTTGAAGTTCTATTCTCAGTTAAAAAAGTTATTCTCGAAGCTGGTAAAAAAGAAAACGAATGTCATCATTTATTTTTCTATGAATATATTTGGAAGATGATTATTTATATAATACTACAATTTATAATTAAATTTTCATTTATTAAATATTGTGTGAATTTTTTTGGAATATAGTTTTATATAATTAAATATTAATTTCAGGTAAAAAGAAAACAAATGTCATCATTAATTTTTTTGTGAATATATTTGGAAGATGATTATTTATATAATTTAAAATCAGTATTGTAGTCAATAGACCGGTTCCAGGTCGGAACCGTCGGGGTAGACGGTATGATTGTAAAGCGGTGGTTTAACTTATTTTTTTTCTTAATCTTGTGTTGAGTTCATAATGTGGGGTATTTAGGATCACTTTCATCTTATAGACAATCTTAACATTTATAGTATTATTCCCTATCTATATATCTCTTCTCTCTCTATCACTAACCGCTCATTCCCTTGCCTCATTTTCTTCATAAAAAGCTAAAAAAATTCAGCTTAAGAGTCGCTTTCCTTTGAGAGCAAAATATATTTTTGCCCACATCGGTTTTGTAGAAGAACAAAGATTTAACAATTATCGAAAGTAATGAGAATATATTAATTATAATTTTTAACAAACATAACTATATGGGTTTGAGACGTAAACATGTGGTAAAATTACTTTTTAATGGAATTTGAGATGTGTTCAAGAGATATAAATTCTAAGCGAGTTTAGTCGATTGCATAATCGAATTATTTAACGCTAAAATAATTAACTAATAATTTTTTTTAATCTATCACATATTAATACTATTTAATAATTTTATTAATTTTTATAATTTCCCGTCGAAAATCGACGGGTCATACGCTAGTTATATTACTAAAAGGAAAACGATTCTTACTTTGAAAAAATCTTACGTGGCACCCCTTATATTCTTCCATTCATATTTATCTAAATTCTCAAATTTTTAAATTTTTAAATATAAAATAATAGATTTTAAATATCTATACTAAAATTTTGTGCCCCACATCGATTTCTCAATGAAACTTAACCTATTGAAAAGCCTATAAATACCTAGAATCAATGTGTATTTTCTTATCTTTTGCTTAACCAGTTTTATTTGGTCAATTTATTTATTAATCGGCCGATTAAATAACTATATTTTATAGTTTAATTTAATTTAATTTGGTCAATTTATTAATTGGCCGAATAGATAATTATTTTTTGTAGGAGTTTTAATTGGCCAGTTTATTTATTAATTGGCCGAATAAATAACTACTATATTCTTATAGTTTTTGTAGACGAGCCAATTCCCAACCGACACTCGAGAAATTTTTCATTTTATGCTTTTGTTCCCATGTATTTTTTAAAATATATAATCGTCATCCATGAAATAATTTTTACGTTATTTGTAGTTGAGTTTCCAGCTTTGCATAATTTATAACTTTAATTAACGAATATTACTATACGAATAAGGACGATAACGAATAGTACAATCATTATTTTTATTAAATTTTTGGATCTATATAAATTCTAAATAATTTTTAAAATTACGCACTTATAAATCAGAGTCGTGGTCAATGGGCCAGTTCCGACGCAGAACTGTGACGGTAGACTAAATGACTAATTTTTTAATCGGATTTTAAACAAGTATGAGTATATAAATTTCAAACAAGTTTGAATAATCTTAAACACATCATCTCAAATTGTTTGATTAATCGTCTCCGTTGAAAAAAGTAGAATATGTAGGAAAATTCGCAGAAAAATTATTAACGATTTATCAACAAGTCAATTCCGACCAATAACCGTGCGTGTAGATGGACCAATTCAATACTTGCGGGACAACTTTTTTCTTTTAATATATTACATAATTTTGAACTCATAAAATTAAGAATATTTATGGTCAACTTTTATCTTATATCATTGACTAAATAATTTTATAAATCACAATCATTACACATAAAGTTTTGTAAAAAGGAAAAACTACCAAGTACATAGTGAAACAATTCTTGAAGTTCTATTCTCAGTTAAAAAAGTTATTCTCGAAGCTGGTAAAAAAGAAAACGAATGTCATCATTTATTTTTCTATGAATATATTTGGAAGATGATTATTTATGTAATACTATAATTTATAATTACATTTTTATTTATTAAATATTGTGTGAATATTTTTGGAATAAATAAAGCTATCCGGACATACTATGTCCGGACATAACTGGTTCGATCAAGTAAAAAAACTAATTTTACACAAATTTTTAATTATTTTTTTTTCATTAATTTCAGCTATTTATTAATGTACAATAATACCCTTTTTGAATTTTAATTAGAAGAGAAGAAAAAAAGTTTATGTCGATGAATTATGGTCTTAATTAATACAGTTTTAATTAGAAAGAGATTTCTTAGGGGATGAGAGTGAAAATTTTGAAGGGGAGTGAATGTGGAGGAATACCGCCGATTTTTTTCTTGGTCGAACTGGTTATGTCCGGACATACTATGTCCGAATAGCATCGCCCTTTTGGAATATAGTTATGTATATAATTAAATATTAATTTCAGGTAAAAAGAAAACAAATGTCATCATTAATTTTTTTTGTGAATATATTTGGAAGATGATTATTTATATAATTTAAAATCAGTATTGTAGTCAATAGGCCGGTTCCAGATTGGAACCATCGAGGTAAACGAGATGATTGTGAAGCGGTGATTTAACTTATTTTTTCTTCTTAATCTTGTGTTGAATTCATAATATGGGGTATTTAGGGTCACTTTCATCTTACAGACAATCTTAACATCTATAGTATTATTCGCTATCTATATATCTCTTCTCTCTCTCTCACTACCCGCTTCTTCCCTTGCTTCTTTTTCTTCATAAAAAGCTAAAAAATTCTATTTAAGAGTCGCTTTCCTTTGACAGAGATATATATTTTTCCCCACATCGGTTTTGTAGAAGAACAGAGCTTTAACAATTATCGAAAGTAATGACAACATATTAGTTATAATTTTTAACAAACATAACTATATGGGTTTGAGAAGTAAACATGTGGTAAAATTACTTTTTAATTGAATTTGAGATGTGTTCAAGGGATATAAATTCTAAGCGAGTTTAGTAGATTGCATATCGAATTATTTAATGCTAAAATAATTAACAAATAATATTTTTTTTCATCTATCACATATTAGTATTATTTAATAATTTTATTAATTTTTATAATTTTCCGTCGATTTTCGATGGGTTATACGCTAGTTAAGTTAAATCAACTTGAACAATGTCGAGAAGCCATGAGGGAAACTCCAACTTTTAAATCATTACATTATGAATATTTAATTATATTTTTATGGAGTCCCAATAATTTGATAGCCCAATATTGAAAATACTACAATAATGGAGTCCTAGCGCTAGGATGATCCATTGATTAATTTTGTATTTAATTTATTTTTTCAATTTTACTTTATTTTTTGAATAGTAGTAAAAATAATAAAATACAAATTATATGGAAACATTGAAAAATTACAATACAATTGATTATTTAAAAATAAAAAATTAAAAATTACATATCTACATCCGAGAACCCCCCTTTAATCTTGAGCATCGCGCACACTTCAAGATGGTGCCTCAGTTGTTGCGGCTCCATATCGATTGTGCTCATTGTGTAGATATCGTAGTCATCGTAGCATTTCGCATCATACTCATTTCTTCCCCAATCGTGCCATTTTTTTTCGAGGCCTCCACCTTCGGATTGACTTTCCCTTTCCCTTCTTCGCCGCTTTGATGTCGCTTGGACGAGTTTGCATCGACGAGGCCTCATTTGCGGGTGCGGAGTTGCTGGAATGACTTGTGTAGCCACCGGCCCATGTTCGCTATTTTCTTCACACGCCGCAAGTGCACGGGTGTAATTGTGTACAGAGAAGCAAGGTCGTATTCCACAGAGACTGTAATAACCTAACAAATACTACTTTCAACCATCATCCTCTATTTAGACTTCGAACTTTAAATTGCGGGTTTCTAATTAGATTAATTAAGCACACAAAAGCAAACAATAAGCAACCAAAAGTAATTAAAGATTCAAATAAAATAAAGATATCCTAAGGCTTCGATTTCAATGGATAATCAAACTTAGACTCTTACCAATTAACCAATTAACAAGGGACTCAACTCTTCTTAAGACAATCGCAAACTTAGTTAAAGCATACTCTCGTACTACTTAACCGTGGATTACTTGCTAGGGTTTTCATCTCTGACAAACATCATAAGCAAGTAACTCTAAATAGATACTAAGATTAATGCCCTCACACAAAGCCTTTCCCTCTCGGTGATTTCGCAATGCGTGTCCTATATTCCAGTTCATGCATTAACCCTCATCTCTAGACTGTTGGATTAACACAACTAATATGCACAGTTGGTGGCCAATCAATCAAGCATGCAAGACTAATCAAGAATATAGAAAAGAAGAGAGGGACATAAATTGGTCAATTGATAAGAATTAAAGTTAATTATCCATCTACTTTCTAACCCTAGGATATAAAAAACTTAGCTACTCATAATTAAATCGACACAAAATCAAAAGAAAAAGAATTCATAAACATTAAATAAGAAAAACCGTAGTTGAAACAAATCTTGTCGTGAAATCTTGAACAAGTCTTCAAAACTCCAAGGCAAAGCTAAAAGAAAATAAAAATCTAAGAACAATACTATAAAGTGTAAGATGGTGTCTCTTCTATGCAATAGAAGGAGTATTTATAGCTAAAACCCTAGGATAAAACGAGTAAGAAACAAAGTCTAATTAAAAAGGGAATAAAAATTGAAAAAGGAAAATAATAAAGTTAATCCGTCTCGCCACGACCGCATGCTAGACCGCATGTGAGAGCCGTGAAAAATCCAATCTTGTGAGGGAAAAGAGACCGCATGCGGTCCCGACATGCGGCCGCGTGGCGGGCCGCATGCAGTCATGCAGGCGCAACTCCTCCCTTCATGCGGTCGCATGTCGGGTATCTTTTTTCTCGGCTTCGTTTGTCTTCTTTTATACACCGTTTCTCGAGCCGTTCCCTCCCACGAACTCATATGAAGCCGATCATCACAACCACATACTCGTTTCTCCACATTTAAACTCCAAATTACCTTCAATTCCACAATAAACAAGCAAGTATCAAATTCTTCAAAACAAATCAAAACATATACTTAAACTTGCTTTCCAACATGAATTTTACAACAAATAAACACTTTAAAAATCCAAAAACCAATAAAAATCCATGTTTATCAGCCCACCGCCTGCACTAGTTTTCGAGCGCTTCGATTGGGTTGAAGCATTCGGATTGCAGAATTTGGGAATATCCTTCACGATCTCCCACGCCTTGCGAAACCTAAACTATTTTCTCTATCGGCCTGATAAGCATCGAAGGCCAGCCGGTAGAGGCCGAGGTCGCTCTGCCCCCTTACATTTTCTCTCTCGAACTTGATGTATTGCTCGTTGAATTTAGTAATTTCCATCTTGGCGCGTGTCCACGCCGATCGAATGGTTTCAACACCGTGAGGTGGGGCAAGAGTTATGAACTCGTTGAATTTGGTGGCAATTTTCTCCCAAAATTTATCGAGCTTTTGATAATTCGAATTTACATCATCAAGGCCGATATCAACATAGCACTTGGCAATCCACTCAAGTTCATTGGGCGGTTGCTGCTTCGAACTCCCTGGTTCATCGGGGCATTTCCCTTCGCCGGGGGCTTAGTTGCGGCCTTTTCCATTCTTCGACGCGGTTCAGGCTCTGACTCCTTCTCTTTCTCATCCTCTTCTTTATCCTTGGGCACATCGTCGTCATGGTCATTGAGGTTGGTTCCTCTAAAATGCCGGTATGCAGATGGCGGCGTGTGTAAAGATTGATAGCCATCGGGCGACGTGGAGAATTGATAGAATGGACCTAACGGCGATGGCGAAGGAGTGAAGTGGCTAGAGCCCGGTGATGACGAGTACTGCCTAAATCCACCAACATGAGTGGAGTGTTGCCCAAATCCACTACTGCGCGATGATGAGAAGGACGAAAAACTGCTTGCGGGTTGGTTGAATAATTGTCGTGTGGAATTGGATTTGGCAATCGGGAAGAGGGACGATGATTTTGTTGAAAGGGATAATAGCCTGTAAATCTACAACCTTTTAGTGAACTCTGGAATTGCACCTGAGCAATTTTTTTTTGCTTAGCAACATAACCTTTCATTGTTTTCTTCTGTTTTTGCTCCGACGGCCGATTTCCCCCAATTTAAAACTAACGTAGCTTCCCGAAATTACACATTGGACTCCGGTTACCAAAACGACGTCGTTTTGTATAAAAAATAATTAAAAGAAGACACCTCATATACCAACTAATATTTTTAGGAACCTTTCTCTCTCCTCACCCATCTCTCTCGCGTTTGTTTCTTTTCTCCCTCCCTCACCGCCACACTGCCGCCACCACCACCACCACCACCATCCCTCAATTCTTCAACCTCCACCTCCACTTCCATCTCGATTTCCACCACCACCACCACACCTCTGGTCCACCATCACACTTCATTCAACCAGATTTCAGATATAAAGAAAGAGAAACATAATCCTAATTCCAATAATCTTTCTCTCAAATGTGCAAACCCTAACCATTCCCCTTCATCATCGCGCCGCCACCAACCGGTGATCACCATAGGTCCACCATAATTTTGAAAGTACTTTTAATGTGATGAATCGGAGGAAAATGGATTTTGTGATGAAGTTATTGTTTGACATGCATCTGAAAATTGCTTTTAGCCGACCTCAGTCTCCATTATTAAATGCTTCAAGTTAGGGCAAAGATTTGAAGGGTGGAAGTAGAGGAGTGGTGGTGGTGGTGGTTGAAGAGAATAGTCGCTTTCCGTCCTTACGGTCGATAGCTCTCGACGTTGCTTCTTATGGCCGAACGACCAGCAGTCTGGAAAACCGTCACCGCCGCCATCGTTCATCTCCTGTTAAATGATTCTTGTTAATATATATACAATTATGAATTTTGAGCAAAGAGCTAATTGTTTTATTTATAGCTGTTCAATTTTAGGATTGAGAATTTGAAGGATTTTTTAGGAGTTGAACTCCATGGAATTGAAATCTATAGGATTTGAGTGGATTTCATAAGAGTTGAAGGTAAAGTTGGGGGAAGTTCGGGGTGGATTTTTAAGGAGTTCGGGCGACTAGAAATCCACATCCCCCCGATCGCGTGTCTTTCTCTGTCGCTGACGTCCTCCCCGCGATCGCGGGCCATACGCTATCGTTGGCCTCAATTTGGGGATTGGGAGTTAAAATCAACACCGCAACCCAAATTGCCACACACCCATCCCACATTCATCCGACCCTCCACTCTACCGCCGTCCCTCCACCTCCACCTCTTCCATCGCCGCCACAGCTCCACCGTCGTCCCTCCTCCGAGACTGCGGGATCCCCACACTTGCACTTACTGTCATCTTTCGTTTCCGTCCACGCTTCCTCAACCCCAAACTCAACCCCAAATTAACTTCCAACATCGCCGCCTTCCCCGCCCTTATTGCACGTCAGTTCCGCTATCAACCAACGTGGGAAGGTCGCATTCCGCCTCTCCCGCTACAATTCGACGCCGCTCTCCGTTCCAACGCTCGCGACATCCCAGCGGTCGCTGGTCTTCTCCAGTTCACGCGGTCGCGTGTTCACTTTGATCGCTGAAAGATGGTTTGTACCAAGAATGCCAGTAGTGATGCTGCACTAGACTCCCAAATAGACTTCACACAGAGGTATGAATGTCCATTTGAATTGAAATCTGATTGGGAGGGCCAAGTTTATGTTAAATTTCTTGAGCATGAAGTGTCACGTCCTAGATATATTGATTGGACTTTGATTAGAGATCTTCGTATTCAAGCAAAAGTTGTAAAATATTTGAAGGTTTTGGGTTTGGAAACTTTTTCTAGAGATACAGACAATGCTTCTACTTATGATAACTTGTGCTATGAGTTTTTAACTTCACTGAAGACGACCCCTGATAAAACCAAGATTTATGTTAGAATGAAAAATAAGAAGTATACAATTAGATTACAGAAAATGAAAGTTATTTTTGGTTTTCCAACTACGGGGGAACCAGAAAAACCAAGAGGTTTTCATCCTAATTTAGACTGGAAAGTTTTGACTGGATATGATAATTGGAATGCCGCTGGTATGTCCAATGGGCAATATTATGAGAAGCTTACCGCTAAGTACGATTTTCATATTTCATCTGAAGCTGTGAACTTCTTAGTAGTGGGGTCATACTCAAAACCCGAGCTAAACCGCATAAGATTTGAATAGGATGTCCAATATTGTTTAAACCATTTGAGCCGGCTTTGGTAATTAGTATATGTCCTATTACACTTCAGTTTTTCATTAAGTATAGGAAGTATTCTTTGTTCCACTGTTGATTTGCTAAAAATACCACTATTATCACGTCATTCCCAACGCGCACCATCAACCATTAACTCTAACAATAAGTCGGTTGTTGCTTAGTTCATGCACCATAAGATGATGTCTTTCTCTTCGTATCTTCTTGTGAATCCACCATATCAATAATGCTAATGGAACACAAATTCATACAACAAAAAATTCAGAACATGTAATACTGTAAAAAAAAACTATCCCAGCGACCACTGCACCCCAACGACAGTATTCTAGCGGTTGCTGGAGGCCCGCGATCGCTGACTGGGCAGATGAACAACGCCAGGATGTATGCAATGCACATAACAATGTCATGGTCAAAATCCATCAATAATAACACACTATCATACAAATATTTCATATGTACTTCAATACTTCATGCTTGACATAATAGATCAAAAGAGATAGTACTAAAAGCTCACAAAACCAAAAAAGTATGAGAGCTTTGTAAAGAAGTATGAGAGCTCACAAAATCAAACTGGGTGCTACTTCAATCAAAACACTGTAAAGAAGAAATAGTGTTAAGAAGAGTACCTTTGTAGAAGAACAACCAAATCAGATTCACAGTGGAGCTTGGACCAAAATGGGAGCTGTAGCTGCATTAAGGTGGAAGCTTGGACAAAATGCGATACTACGTGAATCTGTGAAGTTTTGTTAAACCTGTTGAGACCTTTCACATTCCGCGACCGCGGGACATGCACGCCCGTTAATGGATTTCAAAAACAGCGACTGCTACCCGTGGATGATCGCTGGAGTTACACAACTCTAGCGATTGCGTGTCATCAGAGCTCGCTGATACTAATTCCATCGAATTTCGAGGTCGACAGCTCGGATTTCATCCTTTGTATTTTTGGGGAGGAAATCCGTCGAAATCCATGAAATCTTGAAATCCAGCAAAATCGAGTGAAGGTTGAATTCATCAAGAATTTGATGGAGTTTGAAATCCATCAATCCAATTCATCAAGAATTTGATGGAGTTTGAAATTCATCAATCCAATACACCTAGATTTTAATGGAGTTTGAAATCCATCAATCCAATACACCTAGATTTCAAACTCCATTAAAATTCTCCAAACTCCAAAATCCAATACACCCTTCTCAGTTTGGTTTGCAGATGAGTGGTGGTGGTGGCAACGGTCGGAGAAGATGGGTAGTGGTGGTGGTCGGAGAAGTGGGATGTGAGAGAAGATGACCCAGACGAGAGGGAGAGAGAGATATGGGTGGATTTTTTTTTCTTTATTGATTTTGTTTTATATTTTATTTTATTTATTTGAAAAAATGAGATGGCATGTGATGTTTATTTTTTATTTTTTAATTATTTTTTATACAAAATGACGTCGTTTTGGTAATTTCGGCATCCAACGTGTAATTCCGGGAAACTACGTCAGTTTTAAATTGGGGGAAACCGGCCGCCGGAGCAAAATCAGAAGAAAACGAAAGGTTATGTTTGCTAAGCAAAAAAAAAAAAGCTCAGATGCAATTCTAGAGTTGACTAAAAGGTTGTGGATTTACAGGCTATTATCCCTTGTTGAAAAGATGGATAATTTTGGGAGCACCACTAGTTGAATTAATCATCTCCCATTTTTTAAGAACAAATAAAAATTATACAAGAGGATTTTTAGAAGAATTTTAGAAGTGAGATGAAGGAGTATATCAGGTGTAGGTGTTGAAGGATGAATGAGAAGTATTTATAAGGGAAAAAAATGTAGCCGTTTGAAGAACAAAAATTAGTCGTTGCATAATTTTTATTTTTTTAATCTATTACAGAATTAAAAAAAAAAATAAAGCTGATAAAGGAGGAGGCGACGCATGTCCCTCCTCCCTTCCCATTTGGCCGATGCAACCCGAGCTTCACAGCGAACAGGCGATCGCCCGTGCTGGAGCTGCAGCAGTTGTCGCCCGCATCCCGATCGGATGATCCGACGAAGCACGTCCCAACGCCCGCCGTTGGGAGTGCTCTAAGTTTTTATTTATTTATAGAAACAATAAATTTTAATCATTAAAAGAACCCTTTCAAATGCACATCCTTTTTTAGCGCTGCAGTAGAACCTCTATAAGAAAATAATCTATTTAGGAATAAATTTTATTTAAGAATGAAATTTCATAGTCCCAATATGAGAAGAACCTTTCATTTTAGACCTCTATTTAAGAATAATTTTTTTGCAGTCCCAAAGGTACTCATTTATAGAGGTTTTACTGTATTATTCCATCCGATCCATTGAAATTGTCATTTTATTGTTCGACATTGAAATTAAAAATAAAGGCAAAATGATAGAAAATGGGTAGGTTTCAACACTTTTGAAGAATTTTCAATGATTAAAACTTTCTTTATTTGGAAGATGATAATATGAGTGAGACAGTTAAATAAGAAAATAATGACAATATAAGTGGACCCGAGGAGTAATAAATTACACAATGCATATTAGTACATAGTGTATTATTATCTATATTAATCCTTGAGGATGCAGAGTAGCAATAATGCAGAAATACATTATAATTATTGCTTAAAAACTACATAAATAATATATCGCTTATTTACTGTATATATATTATATATAATGACGTATTTATTTGAGATTAAATTATTAACACAAGCAATTTTAAAAGGCTTAATATCATGAAAATACACGAATTTTGGACCAACTTTCATTTTTTCCACAAACCTTTATTTTTTTGTAACAATACACGAACTTTCAGTTAACTTTCATCTCATTACCTTCTTCTTAAAACAGAGACATTGGTACAACAGAAATCTCGAGAGACCTCGAGCGTAATATACGCTACCCTCGGCGTACCCTCAGATATACTTTAGCCACATCTTTACCCGTTAAAGAATGAGGCGATCAAGAAAGTCGTGGGGTACCCGCATACGACAGCTTATTGGAGCTTTTCGGGTCGATAACCTATTCGACGTCACATGCAGTAAATAAAGCAATATTCAAAAAAGTTGCATCTAAGGGGGTCTAGCTTCTTAGAAAGCCATAGTGTCTGAAGGAATAAGCTGGTTTGTTTGGATTGGCGAACCATCAAGAAGAATCATTCTGTTGGCATGGTGCCCGCTATGGCAGACTCGTCCTGTGATAATGGTAGTCAAATCCGGTCCCATCGACATATCATTTCGACCAACGATTGTATGTGAGATCATTAGAAAAGACTTCAAATGGGTGTTTTGTGAATCGCTTTCATGAGAGGAGTGGGAAATCCATCGAAAAAGTAGAAGTTTGAGCTAGGAGTTGGGATTTTCCCACGATTTTTCAATTTTCTTTGAGAATACAAGATCTTTGGTCCAATCATGATCCTCAATTTAGCTCAAATTCAAGTTGACATGTCTTATGTGCTAATCGAGAGTGTACGGTATTTTTACATCGTCTAACTTAAATAACCCATGTTTTTTAATCTCCATACACCGTCGTTTAATCCAAAATTTAACAAACCTTTTTAATTAGTTTGCTAAAGTTTAAAGTCATATTGCGGCAAAATATCTTCATATTTCTCTTATATAGATAAGCGTGTTGTCTTCATTTTAAAAAAATTCATCTTTTCTTAGTTTCTCAATTTCGTCACTAATAGTCGTATCCAAACCAAATTCATATGCTAATATCTTATTCCTCTATATCGTCTTGATAAGATTAATATGCTCAATATCATCCTAAACCCTTAGGTATGTTAATTATGAGATTAAACGACGTATAGAGATTTAAAGATGAGATCTTTTAACTTAATAGTCTGACGAAAAGATTGCATAATCTCGATTGCCATACAAAGCTCGTGCATTATCATAGAAAAAAGTTAGTTAGAAAAATGAAAGTTGACCTAAAGTTTGCCTATTGTCACAAAAAACTTAAAGTTCGTGGGAATAACAAAAGTTTGACTTTTTTTTGGTAAAATAATTTTATTATTATTAAAGTGTGCAAAATTCAGTACACAAACTCTCAAACATAAAAGCTCAGCTTCCCAAATCCTAGTTAGCTAACATACTAGCTAGTCGAGGATCTCTATTACAGCATATGGCAATATGGATTTTACAAATGCAAGCCACAACATTTGAATCCTGTTCTACTCCTTGAAATCTCCTCAAGTTGCGTTCCTTCCACACTTGATACACCTTCACAGCAAGTAAAGCTCTATACATTTTCTGTTTACCTCTCTTTGCTCTACACTAAGTATTCAAGAATAACTTCTTTGCTTCCCATCCTTGTCGAACCCTATCAATACTGCCTCACTGCGTGATGTCGAGCCAAGCCTGGGCCGAAAACTCACACTCAAAGAAGAGATGATCAAGAGTCTCAACTTCTCTCTTACATAAACAACAAATCGGGTCACACTCCACTCTAACTTTGGCAAGATTTTCCATTGTTGCCAACCTACCCAAGATTGCTAACCACGTAATGAATATACACTTTGGAGGTGCAATGTTGCATGAGATCAATTTATGCCAAGGTACTCTTACCCCTTCCCCTCATAGTTGGCCATAAGTGTTTCTGAGTTTCTGATAGAAAATTTCTGTTGTTGAAGTGCCTCATCACCTCCTTGAATACCTTCTAAATACTCTCTTGCAACAATTATTTTTCTTACCACCCAAGATGCATTTTCAGGTATTTGCATGGTGGTAATAGAGTTGCCTTTAATGTAATTTTAATGCATCCATTTCACCCATAACTTGTCTTTCTTTTGCTCCACACACCACAAAAGCTTGCAAATAGCAGCTATGTTCCATTTCTGTAAGCAAGCAATATTCCAACCCCTAGCTTGTTGAGGAAAGAACATGTAGTCCCATGCAACCAAAGCTTTCTTTGAGGCTCCTGCTGACCCAGTCCATAAGAAGGCTCTACATGCACTTTTGATGAGCTTCAAGACTTTCTTGGGTATCATAAATATCTGACACCAATAGATTTGCACTCCCAACAGAACAGATTTTATCAGTTGGAGCCGCCCCGCATAGGATAGAAGTTTTGCAATCCAACACTCTACTTTTGGGAGAATTTTCTTGATCAACGATTGGCATTGCAAAACTGATAACTTCTTTGTTGAGAGCGGGACACCTAGGTATTTAAATGGCAGCTCCCCTCTACTCAATCCAAACTCAACTAGAATTTGTTCCTAACATGCTCCAGTAACTCCACCAAAATAGATGTTGCTTTTAATTTGGTTAGCTTTAAGACTAGAGACTGATGAGAATTGATCAAAAGCTTGCATGAGTAGTCTCACGATTGAACATCACCTCTTGAGAAAAGCAATAGATCATCAACAAAATAAAGATGTAGGAGGCCAAATTTCTTACACCTAGGATGAAACCTGAACTTCTTCTCGGATCTTAACCCCATGAGGCATCGGTTTAGATATTCCATGCATAAGAAAGACAAAGAGGTAAGGTGATATAGGATCACTTTGCCTCAGTCCTCTTTTAGCAACAAAAAGCATGAACAATTCCCCATTAACATTGACAGTATAAGTGACTGATCTTATACAAGCCATTATCCATCGAACAAAAGTGTAAGAGAAGCCTAACTCTAACATGAGATGCTCCAAGAACAACCACTCCACTGATTTATATGCTTTTTGGATGATCATACAACGAGGAGATATGTTCTTTCTCTAATACCATTTCACCATTTCATGACTTAACACTATGTTATCAGATATGTTCCTTCCCTTGACAAAAGCAGATTATTGCTCACTGACTAATCCCCCCAGAACTCCTTGCATTCTATAGTCAAGACCTTAGATATGATTTTGTAAAGAACATTACAACAAGCAATAGGTCTATAGTCACAAATAGATTGAGCATGTTCAATTTTAGGCAAAAGGGTGATGAGGGTGTTGTTTACCTTTCTATGGATGAAGCCAGAGGTATGGAATTCTTGAACAGCTTACACCACTTCATCTCCTATAATCTCCCATGCTTTCTTGTAGAATAACACATTAAAACCATCCACTTCAAGTGCCTTATTAGAATTCATGCTAAATACAACCTCTTTAATCTCTGCTGCAGTAAATGGATTGCATAGCCAAACTTGTTGATCATGTAAGAGTTTGGGCCCTCTGCTGATTATAGCTTTATCAATCATAGGTAGTGTGGAGGTTGCACTCCCCATAAGACCACTATAGAAAGATTTGACATCCTCTTTAATTTGTTCATGAGTACTGCATCTAGTGCCATCAACTTTGACTAGTGCTTTTATAGCTTTGGCACTGTCTAGCTTGTGCATAAGCATGGAAAAACTTGGTGTTAGAGTCACCAAGTCTAATCCAATCAACTCTCGCTTTTTGTTGCCATATTCTTTCCTCAACTTGACTCTACTTCTCCACTTCCTCCAACTTAGTTTTCTCTTCATTGATTAGAGCAGAATTTAGAGGATCAGAGCTCAATCTATTTTGAACTTGTTCAAGTTGCTCTCTAGCTAAAGCCACCTTCTCTGCTGTATTTCTGAAGTGGGTATTATTCAACTTAGAGGCTCCTTTAGATTTCTTAATTTGTTCTAGATCTGCATCACCTTATTACCTTGACTTGGGGAGTTCCATATCTCAGTGAGAATATGTTTGAAGTCCTTGTGATCTCCCACAATGTTCAGAAATCTAAAAGGTGTATTCCTCTTTATCTCTTCTCCTCCCATATTGATTAGTTGGGGACAGTGATCAGAGACATTTTTGTCAACAAGCTCAACAATGACTGATGGAAATGAATTACACCACATGGAATTGGATAAGCATTTGTCTATTTGAGAGTAAATTCTCTGATTTTCTGTCTGATTATTACACCATGTGTATCTTCCTTCAACCATTCTCATACAGAATAAGTCATTAGATTGAATGCCATGTTGAAAATCTCTTATTTTAGCTTCACTAACTGGATTACCATTCAACCTATCATCCAATGTCGGAACAGAATTAAAGTGTTCTCCAATCAATAGAGGTTCTGAACTATTGCTGCAGATTCTAGAGATAACATTCCATAAATCCAGCATGAGACCACTAGTATTATATGCATAGACAGCCACAAAAGAAAGTATGGTCATTCATAAGATCCAAGACTTCACAGTAGATGCCTTGAGCATGTATTTCAACCACCTTGACTGCCACAGTTCTGGGATTCCAACCCACCCAAATTCTTTCATTTACAGCCTTCTCATAGTTATGCACATATTCCCAATTCTGAAATTTTATCCGCTTCACTCGCGCTTTCCAAAAGTGCCACTAGGTCAAGCTTCTTATTCTGCAGAAAGTGCTTGATCTCTTTCTGCTTGAGGAGCTTATTACAGCCTCTCACATTCCATATTAATAACTTCATGGCTCCAAAAAAGGGAAAAGGTCCCCGCCCTATTGTCTTCTATTCTTGCATCATGGTCAAGAATCTGATAAGTATTTCCAGATAACACTGGCACACTTCTGTCTCCAACAACTACCTGACTAAAAATCTTTTTTGGCCTAGACCATTGATCAGCAGTTTGCTCTTTGTTCATACCTAAAACCATCATCACCTCAGCTTGCTCTTTGTTCCGGACTGGATCTTTCATAACTTCAGGTTTCTCCACTTGTTTCACTTACCACTGTTGCTTGAGTTGAGGAGGAGCTCGAGGTTTGGTTTTTAATCCACAGTCATGGTCTATCACTTGTCACTTCTTCCAATATGGTGGAATCCAATCGTAGATGACCTTCTGCTCCACTCTTTGCCCATGTTCTCCTTCAATAATCACTTGATGCTTCAGTGGTCGTGTGACATCAATCTCCACTAGTAATCTAGCATAAGAGATCTGTGTTTGCTCAGTTGTGCACTCATCTGCATACAATGGGTTGCCCAAAATACTTTCAATTTTACTTAGTGATCTCACTCCCCAACAATTAAGAGGCAAATTTGGTAGTTGGATCCACAACGGGATGAGCTTCAATATCTCCTTTTCGAAGTTAAATCCAGCTTTCCATACTTTCAGAATAACAGGTCTACTAGCTATAGTATGAGGACCTCCATACAGAATTTCATTTCTCTCATCCATATCTTAAACCTCACAATAAAATACCCATCGTGGTGATAAAAAAATTCAGGATCGGCACAGTGGCACTGTTTTGTAAGATATGTATGAAGATAACGAATAGTAGGAGATTCACCAACAACATACAGAATAACTGCAGTTTTACACTTCAAATTCTCAAGTTCAACATCCTCTTCATCTAGACATGCAACAGGTATTCCCTCTTTCAAAATAGGAGCAACATAGTCAAGTCGCATACCTCGATTGGCAGATCTTGGTGTCTCTTTGACCGGAGTTGGAACTCGATTCTCCTCTGATCCCTTAGTATCCCCCATCTCATGTCTACTTTGAGCTTCTTTCCTCGCAGTTGTAGCTGAAGACGATTCTGGAATATCATTACTTTTTTGTACTGTTCCATTTGTTTTAGGTCTCCCAGATTCCATGCTTTCCGGCGAAATTGTCTCAATCCCCACGGTGGTCTCCTTCAGCGGATGTGTTGGAGCGACAGTAGCAACAACTATCTTCTTAAGTCGTCCCCGAGCTTGCGCCATCAATGAAGTTTGACTTTAAGTTTGTGTATTGTCACAAAAAATTGAAAGTTCGTGGGAAAAATGAAAATTAATCCAAAATTCATGTATTTTTATAATAATAAGGATTATAATTATACCCGTAGAATCTGATACCTGCCCCTAATGGGCCGGGGATGTGGAGCATTATCTGAGGGTCAGGGCAGAGACCAGAAGAGAATCTTATAGCTGGTGGGATTGAGGACCGAACCCACCCGTATAAATAGTAGAATACAATTATGATTAATGCTAGTATTATAGTTAATATTAATTAATATCAATAATTAATATACTTCATTTGAAATCAAATTTAGATTCAAGATTACCCATAATTCCAAGCTGATTTGATGGGCTTACATAGCCAGACTCGCTCTCTTTTCTTTTATTTATATTCGGTGTGGGACAGGGATTGCTTCTCTTTATTTTGTAATGTGAAAAAAGAAGTGGAAAAGAAAGCCCACCCTTTTCATAAGAGCAACCACAACAGTGGGTGCTCTATGCGGGCGGACGAAGGGTGGAGGCAGGGCGGAGGTGATGAAGGTAGGGTGCTAACTGTTGGCACTCTATGTAGGACGGATGCAAGGGTGCAAATACACCCTACCCGGCGCCCGTGCTATGCTCCAATTCAATCCCCCATGATGCGTAGAAAATTGACACGTGACATATTTTTATTTTTTTAAATTTTTGTAAAATAATACAATAATAAAAAATATTACACCATAGGGCTTAAAACTCCACCATTTTAAACCATTTACCCTATGGCAGAATCCACTACTCAATCATTGGGACCCCACCAAATACTAATAAAAAAATACTCTACCCTAGGGCTCAAATATCCATTGTTGTACATGCTCTATAAGGGCACACTCTGGTACAACCGTTGTACCTAATACAATCACTTTTGCACCCCTTCAACATTGGTGCGTGGGCGCGTGTACCACACGCGCGTGTCGCCACGCGCCCAATTTTTTTTAATTTTTTTTTCGGCAGAGCCTTCGGCTCCTGTTTACGGCTCCGCATTTGCTCCGATTACTAATATAGGAATAATCGTCGGATAACAATTTGGGTTATTCGGCTCACTTCGAGGCCTTTGGCTCCCTTCGCTCGAATCTTGACCAAAGAAGAAGCGGCAAACAAAAAAACGAAGGCGAACAAAAAAAAAATGAAAATTTAAAAAGAAAATCCTGAAAAAAAAACTGGAAATAAAAATAAAAAAATCTGTAAATTAAAAAAAAAACACTAAAAGATACAAGAAGACATGTTTGAAGCTTTTTGAAGGTTCCGAAATGGATCATTTTATGTTACGAAATTAGCATTCGTTGAATTATCTGTTGCTAATTCATATTTTCGTATCACGTTTTTGGAATTTGAGTTATAACATGTTGCGAAATTATATTTGTGGCTATTTGAAGGTTTCGAAACTGAAATTGTTAAGTATATGATGTTGCGAATTTTGAAATTCGTAACTAACTTTGCATTTTCATATGTTTATTTAAAGTAACATGTGTTACATGTTCTGAAATACTTAATTGGTTTAATTGTTTGTTTTTTTACAGATAGAATGGATATTCAAGCGGAAGAATCTTGCCGCCAAGCACCATCGGATCATGTTATGTTACGAAATTAGCATTCGTATTGAATATTCTGTTACGATTTTGTCATTTCGTATCACTATGTCTTGACTTTCTGTTAAGATTTTATCATTTCGTATCAGTTCCATGTTACGAATTTTACATTTCGTATCTTGTTTCTCTGTTACGAATTTTACATTTCGTATCAATATGCCTTGTTTCTCTGTTACGAATTTATGATTTCGTATCACTTTGTCATAATTCCATGTTACGATCTTATGAATTCGTATCAGTTTGTCATGATTCCATGTTACGAATTCAATATTTCGAATCAAATGTGTCTTGTTTCTCTATTACCAATTCATGATTTCGTAACACCACGCTACATGATAAAGTAATTACGAAAACAAACAAGTTGTAACACCAAAATAAAATCGTAACAAATCGTATCGTTACGAAATCAACAAATAGTAATAAATCAGTTACGAAAATAACAAATCGTAACACAAAAACAATCATTAATTTGCGTTACGAATTTCATACATTCGTAACATAAGACATTACGAATTTATACAATTCGTAACAACAATATCATCAATCATTGATTTCATATTACGAAATTAATAAATTCGTAACATAACAGATTACGATTTTGGCATTTCGTATCACTATGCCTTGACTTACTGTTAAAATTTTGGCATTTCGTTTCTGTATACCTTGATTCCATGTTACGATTTTGTCATTTCATATCACTATGCCTTGACTTTCTGTTAAGATTTTATAATTTTGTATCAGTTCCATGTTACGAAATTCGTATATTATGTTGCGAATTTCAAAATTCGCAACATCAAATGCTTAACAATTTCAGTTTCGAAATCTTCAAATAGCCACAAACATGTTACGAAATTGTAATTTCATAACATGTTATAACCGAAATTCCAAAAACGTGATACGAAAATATGAATTAGCAACAGATTATTCAATACGAATGCTAATTTCGTAACATAAAATGCTTCATTTCGAAAATTTCCAATTGTCACAAACATGTTACGAAATTCTACTTTCGTAACTTCAAATAAGCGAATCAAAGTGCAAAGTTTGTTACGAATAACACTATATACGAAATTCGTATATTATGTTGCGAATTTCAAAATTCGCAATAACATACACTTAAAAATTTCAGTTTCGAAACCAGATCTGCAGATCTTCTTCTTCTACCTTTTTCTTCCTTTTTCTCTTTTCTTCCATCTTCTTCTTCTCTGTAGTCACCGGAATCGGAGGGAACTGGTTCTTCTTCTCCATCGGTTTGCTCGTCGCGGCCGCTTTCGGAAGCCATGCGGAGGAGATGAGGCGGGGAGAGAAAGTCATAGAGTGGAGGCGGTGGCGCGACGACGGAGGAAATTTATGGAAGAAATGGAAGAGGCGGTGGCGCGACGGTGGAAGTGGGTGGCGCGACGGCAAAGGCGACGACGATAGCAGATCTAGGACGGAGACGACGATGAGTTCAGGTACATGGAGGCGGTGACAATGAGTTCAGCTCCATGGCGGCGACGATGGGATGGGCGGCGGTAATGGGAGGAAGAAGAGAAGAAAAAAAATAAAGAAGAAAAGTAGCAGCAGAAGAAACAGAGAGAGAAGAAAAAAGAGAAGAAAGAGAAAGAGGAAAAAAGATGTGGAGAAAAGGAGAAAAAATGAAAAATAAGGGTATTTTGGTCCAAAAAATACATCTTTAACTATAATTTAAACATATTAAATTTCTTGACAACTATTATAGTCAAACTAGTAAAAATAGCTATGAATGGATTACCTCCATTATTTACTCATGTTTATTTATAGATGCATACGGTATAAATTGAAAAATGAAGGAGTAAAACACGTCGGTCCACGTACTTTTAACATTTATTTTAGTAGGTCCTTGTATGATTTTTTAATCTTTGTATGTCGTATTCCATATTACATTTCGATAGGTCCTTATATTATTATTATTATTATTATTATTATTATTATTATTATTATTATTATTATTATTATTATTATTATTATTATTATTATTATTATTATTGTGAGTTCCTATACTTTTTATATTTCATCTTAATAATATCTTTATAATGGATATGCTGAACCATTACCATTAAAAAGATTATTGAAAACAAATTAGTACTACTATTTTTATGAGGTTGAGTTTACACCCAAATCAAATTTAATAATATGGAGACTTGAAGATGTATTTTTCGTTGAAAAAATTACACCAGATGAATTCAATTTGGAAGAAATAATAAAATTTATGTAAATTGGTGATTTCCCTTGAATAATGTATTCTCTTATAGGATCCCATATTTATTTATTTGATAATATAGAATAACCCATAAAATTCACTGAGAAAAAACCTGACGAGAGAAATGTAACATTGTTTAAGGTAAAATCTTTTCATAGAGTAAGATATCGAACTTAATTTAAACCAACCTAAAATTATGTAGAATGCGTATTTGCCACCGTGCCCACTCCTACAACAAAAAACCGAATAATACAAATAAATAAATAAAATTTGAGATCTTCAATAATCGCACATCAAAACGCAACAGCTCTCGTCTCACGCGAAAACTCCTCTTCTCCTCCTTTGCAACGGTGGCTAACGGCGGCGCGTACGGTGGTTGTGGCGGAGGCGGTGCAGGTGGATGGCAAGAAGCAATAAGTACACCTCTCTCAACTTCAATGGAATTTTCGAGAAAAAGCTGAGTACCAACAATCAATCTGCCACCAACAGCTCCTCCTCCACCAAATCATTCTCGAATCAGAGCAAAACCGTTTTATCCAACTCTCGGATCCATGGACACATGCTCGTTTTGACCCGACCCGCACCCAAACCCATCTCCATCCCCCAGAAGTCAGAAATCAAGGAGCAGATTTCTTCCGCTTCGCCTACGCCGCCGACGCCGCCCTCAGATCCGATCAAAGACGCTTCCGAGCCGGATTCTATTTCCCTCCGCCCGCAGGGCCGGACCGGATCCGCGCCGGTGCTGAGTTCGTCGCCCTTACCTTCTCCGGTGTCGCCGCTGCCGTCGAAGTTCGTACCGCCGCATCTCAGGCCGGGGTTCGTGGGGAAAGAGGAGAAGCCGGTGCCGGTGCTCGTGAAGGGCGGCTTTAAGGCTAAGCCGGATTTCCGAGGGCATAGACCGGGTCAGGTTCAGGATCCGGGAAATTACGGGCCGGGGGCAATCGAAGGGAGGCCGAAATCTGGAGGTGGGTATGACTCGCTAAGGAGAGACCGTGAGCTATCGGATCTGAACCGTCCCGGTTCGAGTGGGGCGCGGCTCGGTTCTGTTGGATGAAGGTATAATTTTTTGGTTCTTTGATTGAATAATCGGATATATGTTTGTTTCATATTGGATGTTCGGTGATTTTTTAAATGATTTTTTTTTTGTTACTATGTGCTTCTGTTTTAGCTTATTTAATAGAACTTCAAGTTATGATTGGTTTGTTTTGTTTTTTGTATTGGTAAAGTATGTTAAATTGATTTCGTTGGCTATTTGGCAATAAGATCAGTTTTAGAAAAATATGATTTTTGACTTAAAATTTATGATTCTTGGTCTTTCTTGGTTACATCTAGATTCAAAATTAGGTTCTTTGCTAGATTACTTGCCTAAATCAGAGTGCTGATCGTATTGTTTGTTTCCCATTTCGTGTATCATAATTGTGGGCAAAGCACTTGAAGGTCATACTTGTATTGATACTTGATGCAAACATTTGACTTTGATTTCAATGCTATTTGACAATAAAATAGCTTTAGAGAACAGCGTTTTTTCTGTGGTCTATAATGCTTGTTGGTTCTTGGTTATATCTAGATGCAAAATTTAGCATATTTGCTCGATGAATTGTTGAAGCCAGTGTGCTGATCATTTTGTTTGTTTTCATTTCATTTATCATTATTCATGTTTGTGGGCAAAACACCTAAAGATCATGCTTGTATTTATGATTGATACGATCACCTAATAACTGGTTTTCAAACATTTGGATTGTAAAACTTCGAATAAGTTTTAGAGGGTAAAGGAAGTAAGTTCCATGAGAGTACTGATGGATGAAATGTCTGTAAGTCGACTAGTGTAATGATGGAAGCCTGGTTTGGTTTAGGGATCTAGTGGTTTGATGAATGATATATATGATCTTTGCGTCAAGTGTTTTGCAAAATATATGGATTGTTGACGGGGATAATTTGATTCTCTTGAATATATGTTCACAATGTAAAAAAAGGATTGCCTGGAGAAGGATAGAGCGGCTTTATTTAGGATAATATGGGTTGATGTACGCTGATCTTATGTTGTTATTTCTGACAGAGATGCAGTGTCTTATTTCAAAGATACATGTAAGTGGTATAACAATAAAAATGAAACATAAGTAACTAGCAAAAAGTAGAAAGATTTCTCAGTTGGAAGAAATGCTGTACTAAGATAATTATATGATGGTAGACATCTATATTGCTTTGTATACAATATGAGCAAATGGCCGTTATTGTTCCAGTGATCCTATTGCAAACCGTGTTAGATGCCAAACCTTTGCATATGAGCATTTTGAAAATTTGATATTTATTTGAGGTTTGTTGCTAATCCTGCCTTGACATTTCTTTGATTTCATATCAGCATGTACCTCATTGTTTACTAATGTTTTAATTCTAACCTAGCATTTAGCTAAAGCTGAACTCCTTTATCTACAATGCAGATGCAATCCATAGGCAGACGCGTATAGTTGATGTTAGTGAAGTTGGGGTGCTGTACTATAATCAGCTGGGATTCAGTCTCAAGTTGCGGTGGTTTGTAAAACTTTCAGTAATGGCAGATGGATTCTAACTCAGCTGGCTTTATCTCCATAGCTTAAGCTCTTGGTTTGAGGCTTGATCAGGATCTTATAGTTTTAGGTCTTTTTTTTGGTTTGTTTTTATAGCTATGTCAATAATAAAGAAGGCAACTTTAAACTGTAATATTTGCTTTTGTGGTGATGTGTGTTATTGTGAAATTATTTGGGAGGAATCATACCTCCTTCCTATCTGTACTGAAATAGCCTCATTTTATTTGATTGTTGGTTGTGAGTTTGAAAATTTCTGGGGTTCTCGTCTATTCTAAGCATTATGTATATTGTCATTAATTTAGTTGCTTATGTTTAACTTATGATTTAATTTTAATACGGATTAACTCGGTGCGCACTGATAAAGAAAATAGATTTCAAATTCCTAGATATGCCAAATACAATTTTTTTGAGTTGCAGTATAGTATTTGGTTTGGAGTGGTTAGGAACTTAGGGTCTGTCATATTGAAAATTAGCATATCAAGTATATCAATTTGATACTCATATATTGATATATTAAACACAAAGTATGAATAGGGGTCATATTAATATTTATACCTGATATACGTATATGGATATCAAACGAACTCTAGGGTTGACTTAAATCCTAACATTTCATATTTGTGTAGTTGCATAAATTATGTATACGATGTATTGTACCTAAAAAAAAGAAGTTATACGATGTATTGAGATATTAATGATTCAATAGATGGATGAATAATGGTTTCAAAAAAGTTATACGATATATTGAGATATTAATGATTCAATAGATGGATGAATAATGGTTTCTTGAATTTCTAGTGAAAACTCACAAACTTTACAATATAATTGAGATGATATTTATTGTATAATAATTTTAGTACTAAATTTTTTACAACATTGTAAAATAGATTGTCTTGCTAAAATAAAAAAATATTTTAATACCATAGATTTTAGACATTTGTTTCTATACAACCAATGTGTACTATAAACCCACTTTTGTTTTTAGTTATTTTGTCTTTTAGTGTCATTTAGTGTCTTTTTTCCTTTTTTCATTTTCCAGCTTTTTTATTCGTTTTTTTTTGTTTTTTTTTAATTTCCAAGTTTTTTTATTCTTTTTTTTTGTTTTTTTTAATTTCCAAGTTTTTTTATTCTTTTTTTTTCTGTTATTTTTTCTCTATTTTTTTGTTTTTTTTTAGTTTTTTCCTTTTTCTTTTCCCGATTTCTTTTTCATTTTTTTTATTTTCCAGATTTTTTTTATTTTCAATTTATTTTTTCGCTTTTTTTTTGTTTGCCTCTTCGTTTTTTATTTGCCCTTCTTCTTTGGTCAAGATTCGAGCGAGGGGAGCCGAAGGCCTCGGCGAGCCGAAAAAATTCAAATTGTTGCCCGACGATTATCCTTATATTAATAATCGGAGCGAAGGCGGAGCCGCAAAATAAAATCTGGAAATTAGAAAAAGAAAACTGGAAAAATAAAATAAAATAAAAAGTACGAGCGTACATCACACGCACCGCGCGTGGGGACGCGCGCGTGTGTTGCACGCGCCGATTGTATATACACCTGACTCACAGAAACACACCTCTAAGATTTTATATCCGTACATACATCGTAAGGCAACTAAACTAGTTGTAATATTGTCTTATGAGATCACATTACATCTTAATAATCAGATACTATTAAAAAATGGGTAATTTTAAACATAGCCCCCTTTTCTCTCTTCATAACCCCTATATTTAATATATAATAAGTATATTTATGAATGTACTAATTTATCCCTATGATAAAATTCGTAACATATGGGCTCAATGCAGCAATCAATATAAAATCAATAAATCTTCTCCATTGTTATAGCCACCAATAGGCAATCACCTGCGATGAACAAACAGAAATAGTGTTCCTCTACTTATCTCTATCCAGAAATAATGGTGTTCCAAAATTCAAATTCTACTCTTCTTCATCTTTCTTCCAAATCTATCCAATCAGCGGTTCCATTTCTCATTGCCCCGTCGCCCGATGACTTAATGCGCAAACCGTAAATAAATTCGACGCATTACGGGTGATGATGAATGGTTCCAGCAAATGAATGAATTGGTATCTGAAAATTGACAGTGGGAGAAATAGTTTCCAAAAATTGAGAGAGATATATTGGAGTCTCCTGTGTTGATTGTTGAGATAGAGAATTCTTTTTTATTTTGTTTCTTGAAGGTAGGGTCGGAGACAAGATTAGTGTTGCATCGTGCCATCAGCTATAGAGTAAAATTTTCGGCTAGAGATTATAGAATCTCATATTTCTCTTTTATGAGATTTAAAAGAAGGACTATGAGATTATAATAGTATATTCATAATATATATATATTCTTTATTAAATATGGGGCTATTAAGAAAGAAAATGGGGCTAAGTTTGAAATTACCCTTAAAAAATACTGTAAGTGATTATGGGCCTTTTAAAAGAATGAGGCTACGGCCCAGCCCAGTCCATTCTGACCCTCCCAATTCTAAACATTTCTCATTTCTGCAAATTAGAGAGTGGCTGTGTTGCCAGTTTGTTCAATATTTTCCAAATGAAAATCAAAACAGGCGTTTGTTTCTGCTCAAATCCGATCCTCAGAAGCTCAGACGCCTCCCAATCTCTATAGTTTTCTTCGTCCGCCGGTAACGAGGTAAAAATGACTCTGAATTTGGTCCTTTTTTGTTTTCTGTCTCGTTTTAATGCGGGATTCTTGTTGTTGCCCGTCGTTTTTATGCACTGATTTGCTCGGTTTATGAGAGTATGGATTAATCGCAGTTTGATTTTTAATTTATTTTGAATTTTTGATCCTTTTTTGGTACTAATTTAATCAGTTGGACCTTATTTACTCCAATTGGGGCTGTTGAAATTCGTGTTTAATGCATTTCGGTAGTCGATTTAATTAGTCGTTGAAATTATAGATGGAGGTGTGTTAGAAGATATTGAATATTTTTGCATTGTTTGCAAAATCTGTCTCTGATCCTTCAAGTTTGGAAGAATACACTTTTTCAAGAAATTTACAAGCCTAACTTTGCTGAAAGAGACCTTATCTAGCTTCTTTCTTTCTTTTTTGTTGAGAAAAAAAGCTAGGAGTGCATAATATTGTTGTAGCTTCTTCGCCTTTGATTATCTTCTCATGGCAATAATTTGAATGTTCAGGAAATGAGAATAGTTGTTGACTACCGTAGAAGATTAAAATGCTGGAGTTTCTGTATGCATGCATCTCCTGTTCGTCAACATTTGCAAAGAAGATATTCCTTGTGGTCAATGAAGAAAGATCCAGATCTTGAGTCGGCTCTTTCTCGAAACCGAAGATGGATGGTGAATAATCAGATCAAGAACATAATTCTCAGATGCCCTGATGAAGTCACGTCCATCGCTTACATACAGAAGAAGTTCAAGAGCCTCGATCTTCAAGGAAAGGCAGGTAATTGGCTTAAGAAGTATCCTTGTTGCTTTGAAGTATATCGTGAGAACAACGAGTACTTTTGCCGATTAACAAAGCGTATGAAGTTCCTAGTGGAGGAGGAAGAATCTGTTAAGGATTCGCAGGAATCTTTTTTCGTTGAGCGGTTAGCAAAGTTGTTGATGATGAGCAGAAACCAAAGGTTAAATGTTTCTAAGGTGAACGAGTTTAAAAGAAATTTTGGTTTTCCTGATGATTATTTGCTCAGGATTGTCCCGAAGCACACTGACATGTTTCGGGTTGTGAATTATGCCGGGAGGCGGAGTTCAATGGATATCGAGCTTATATCGTGGAATCCAGATTTTGCAGTTTCTGCAGTTGAGAAGTCAGCTAAAAAGAAGGGTTGTGAGCCGTCCTTCTCATGTTCGTTGCCAACTACATGGGTGAAGTCATGGGAGAGATTTGAAGAGTTCAACTCGACTCCCTATATTTCACCTTATGCAGACTTGAGCAGTATGGTGGAGGGATCGGTCGAAATGGATAAACGAAATGTAGCTTTGGTGCATGAATTGCTATCTATGACTTTGTGGAAGAAACTCTCTATTGCCAAATTAGGCCATTTTAGGAGAGAATTCAGCTTTCCTGAGAAATTGAATATTCTGTTGCTCAAGCATCCTGGTATATTCTACGTCTCAAACAAATATAAAATTTATACAGTTCTTCTCAGGGAAGCATACAATGGTTCAGAGTTGATAGAGATGGATCCCCTCGTTGTGGTGAAGAATAAGTTTGGGGAACTGATGCAGGAGGGGCTGCATGAGTATAATCGGAGGCACTACATTATGAACTTAGAGAAGAAAAAGAAGAAGGGTATTGCAACAGCTAGGCCTATCAAAAGGAGTAGAAACGAAGACAACGAAATTCTTGAACAAAATGATCAAGAAGGTAATCTAGGTGGCATACTTGATGCAGAGGAAAGGAAACGATTTTACAAAATTTTGTTTGATGATGATTCTAAATGAAATTTTGATGACCTTGGGATATATATTGCAATTATGGCCGTCTTCACTTTACTTTTAACATGTTACAGTTGATCTTCTATGGAGTGATATGTTCTCAGGTTTTGGGCATGAAGAGAAAGTGCAACTTGTGGAGAAGAGGTTAGTAAAGATCAATCTTGAAAGGTAAATATAGATGCTATACTTGGTGAAATACATGTATTAGAGCGTGCCTTCGATCAGACATGTTTACATGTAAATGAGCCAATAGACGATACATAGATAGATAGATGGATAGACCGCGGGTATTATGGCCAGCATAGCGTATGTTAAGGATAAACCTCAATTAGAGACCTAACACCAAATGCAGGAGTGATTGTGTAGCTAGTGAAGCCAGCATCAGAGAACAGCTTTGCCCATTCTTTCTCGCTTCTTTCTTTGGCATCTACGCAACTCATCATCATCATATCGAAGTAGAGTTGAGCTTCAACAACCTTGTTATCTTCTTTGTTGACATCCACGACCACGTCAATGATCACCACCTTCCCACTTGTGCTGCTGTTTGTGATGGCATCTTTGCATCTCTTCAAGATTTTCAGACATACGTGGTCGTTCCAGTCGTGCATTATCCACTGATTATTGTGCGTATCATTAGTGGTGTTGGTGATATGCTTGTTTGTTTTGTTTTGCTAAGGAAAAGACGTTGGTAAGATAAGAACTTTTTCATACCTTGAGAAGAACAACATTGGCAGGAGGGATGGTCTCAAACATGTCTCCCCCAACATAGCTTAACTTCTCAGTGCTTTCCAAGCCAGCCACAACATGTGGGAGGTCAAGAACGACGCATTTGATGTCGGGCAGTGCATTGGCGATGGCTTTAGCCATCGTCCCAGTGCCACCCCCGACGTCAATC
Organism: Schizonepeta tenuifolia; assembly: GCA_029490685.1. Classification (NCBI taxonomy): domain Eukaryota; kingdom Viridiplantae; phylum Streptophyta; class Magnoliopsida; order Lamiales; family Lamiaceae; genus Schizonepeta; species Schizonepeta tenuifolia. The sequence goes on from CM055956.1 coordinate 111,696,810, forward strand.
AAGGAATTGACTCCCTCAAATACATGCTTGTAGTCCCTAACAAGTACACCGGCCACAAGCCTTGAGTCACTACACATAGCTTCATTGAACAAACTACCCATGCTCACCTCTTGTGCTGCACGCTCCCAAAAGTTGCATCCATGTGCCGCCTCAAATTGTGTGAGGTGGCACTCGGTGGTGAACCACTCGCTCATATGGTGCAATGGCTTTGTCAAAATGGGGTCCAAAATGAGCAACACGAGAGGCGCTACTGTCTGAGGTGCCTCTCTCAAGAGAAGGTGCGAGGCTGGTGTGAGCCTGTAGCGCGTCTCCTCTTTACTGGTGTCTTCGATGAAGAACTTGGATTGGACCAATACGCGCATCAACCGGCAGATATGTTGGGATTTGGCGTTGTGACTGGGATGGATTCGAGTATTTGGAAAAGTGTTATAGGCTTGCCATGTTTATGGATCACATCGGGTATGCCTAATTGAATCGCACATTTTAGGGACATTGAGTTTACGAAGGCGAGTGTGTGGTTCCAAACATGAGCTTGAGCTTGAAATAGTTGCTCCGAGGATAGTTCTCCATTGGACAATGATATATTTCCATTTTGCAACGCCATTTCTTCACTATACTAATAATATTAACTTTGCATGGTAAATATAACGCGATGCCTATTATATATACATGCATGATGCATTATGCCACATAAACACATACCTTATACTCCTTCCGTTCACGAAATAATTGCTACATTTTGGAAGGTACGGGTTTTAAGAAAATGGTAAGTAGTAGTGGATAATAATGAATATTGTTATAAGTGGAGTAAGAGTTTCATAATAAATATGAATGGAGTAGCAAAAGTGATAACTATTTCGTGGACAAATTTAAATAGCAAAAATGACAACTATTTCGTGGACAAATTTAAATAGCAAAAGTAACAATCATTTCATGGAATGAGGAAATATATAAGATTTGGTTACTTATTTCATGTTTATTCAGGTTTTGTGTGCTCGTAAATACTCCTTGCTCCACTTTCTCTCTTTTTTATCCTTTAAATATTGGAAAACTCATTTTGCGAAGAGAGAATTGAACGTGGTGGCCTAAAATGGAATTAGTAGATTTTTCGGACCTCTTATCGGCTTACTTTCTTTAATGTATTAATATCCTATTACCTTCGCCATTATCCTTTTTTTTCCCTATGAAAATATAAATAATATATAACCAAAGCTGATTTGTCTTGAATTAGTAAATAATTGTTCGATACGTAAAAGATTTGCTAGATTCAGGACGAAGACAATAAATTGAAAATTCTAAAAATAGGCCAAAGAAAAGACTTTTCATGCTGTATGGGTAGGTCTCACAAATCGTGCATGTCGGATCGTTATCGGGTCGACCTGCTAACGATCCGACCTGTTAAGGCTAAATTTGAACACGATCTGTTAAGGATTTGCTCGACACGACACGAATCCGATCTGAAATATGCACATCTGTATACGACACGAATACGAAAATAACACGATTTATATCGTGTTGACACGACACGATAACGACACGACATGACGACACGATTAATGTCACCTAAATATGAGAGGGTATTTAAACTAGAGTAACCTAAAACCCTAGAAAAGACAATTAATAATTATTATAAAAAATAAAAAATAAAAAAGTAAATCTTATCGGGTTATACGAATCCGACACGAATCCGATCCGATAATTTCGTGTCCTTAACGGGTTATACGATAACGACCTGTATCCGATAAGACTCGACACTAACCCATTAATTTTGAGCAGATTCGTGTTGAATTATCGTGTCGTGTCAAAAATTGTCAGACATATGTATGGGTCACCCAATCGCCATCCACAATTTTACCAACCACATTAAAAACATGAGAAGTGATAAATTGACAAAATGTCTTAGATAAAATGGATTTTTATTACCCTCAAATTGGTTTTTTTTATTCGGTCTAACTAGATACGGTTCTTAATATTTTTGAAGTCATTAATTTACCCTTGTTGTGTTTTGGAGGGAGTAAGTGTAGAAAGTTCACTATAATTAAATCCATCAATTAAGGAAATTATAATTATACAATACAACGACAAAGGCCAAAAAGTAAGAGATACATTTCGTATTCATCTCCTTAAAGTCATTCGAACTAGATGCTCATTCACATTACTCAATTTAAACATCAAGAAGCACGGGAACCTGATGCTACCCCCCTTTCCCTACACCACAGTAGCTGATCTTATGGCACGTGGAAAAAGGCAAAAATTGCCAAAAAAATAAATATTAATTAAAATAGAAATTTGTCCTCCAACCCTGGTTACGGAAATATCTACGTGGATTGCGACTGTAGCAACATTGCACTGTTTATCCATCAGGAGGTAATTAATGCTTCCATAAATTAGAATTTGAATCATGCTTTGTATTTATTATAAAATAAACTGAAAAGCTAATTTCTTATTTAATATTGAAGAATCCTATTTAACTTAAGTGTGCCACGAATTGAATTCAGAGAACAAAAATTTAAATTGTAACGTAAAATATGATAAAGATATTGTAAGAAATAAAAGAAAAAAGAGAAAAAATTATTAACATTTTTGAAGCAGTCCGAGATGTAATGATTTCCTACTACTGATAGGTGTGTGTAAACCAAGAAATACAGAGTATTTTTTTTATTCTATACATTTAGTGGAGGAAAAATTTGTTTGCAGTAGAAGCTATTTTTTTCCGGTGAAGAACTCCAGTGTATAGCTGCAGTCGAACTTTGTCTTGACTCCATCTTCATTTTCACGGTTAGTAATAATTTTCTTCATGTTTCTGCTTCGTTGTTTTGGAAGAAACTCCGTATGTTGATGTCTGTCCCGAGTTGACCATGTTTTACTGTAAGTATTTTTGTTAAATGTAGGGTTTTTTTTCGCTAGATTCGTTGGGCTTAATTACATTGGGTTTACCGGCATGCATGTTAAGTTTATTGTAAATTATGGTTTATTTGATGTATTCGATGATGTTGAGTGGACCAATTTTAAATATGTGGAGTACCCCAATGTGTGTGGTGATGTGGTTTCACCCCTTTAATTTTTTTTTTATCCATGTTGATAAAGAGAGAGTAATATTAATGGAAAATATCTTGAATCGTTAATATTTGTACATATTGAACCCTCATTGATCATATAGTGTGTTGGATTGAATTGCCTTAGCACCCACCCCCCTTTTCCCTCCCCTCCCACCCCAATCTGTACAGATTGAATTTACAAAGCTGCATTGTTATAGTAGAAAGAGACTTTAATAAACGTTTTATTTAAAGATTTTTATGTTTTCCTTTTTGAGAAATTCATTTGGCTCCATGAAGTCTATCGAATTTGCATTCTTCCATAAAATTATGTGACTATGACTAGTGTTGTGGTCCCCAAGCTTTTTATTATAGTTGAAGAATTAGTTGACTGTATGCCAGTTACATTGCATTGGAGTTGTTGGCTTCAATTCTCTGTTTAAGGTATCAATTATGATTCCCATCACTGAAATAAAAGTCGGTGGAATATTTATTTTCAGAAATAACAATGCGGCCAAGAAAAACGGTTATCGAGTATTGTCTCAATCTCGAAAAAGGTAATTTGAAATCACCTCATACGATGAATGGATGTATTTTACATTTTTGTACTATTTGGTCTTTTTGGCCTTATTAACATTGGCAATTGTTGGCATCTCAGCGGCTATTGCCTCTGCTCGGTGTGGTCTTGCTTATGCAGTGAATCTAGTCAAGTATACACTAGATGATAGGAATCTAGGTAAGTTTAGAGCCTCGTGCTTCGGCCGACTTCTTGATAAGCCTCAACTGGAGTTCAGGGGAATACTATGCCATATGATGTTGCTTCATATGTGTGATGAGGATCGTGGTTCTGTTTGGTTTAAGATTAGGAATCAAGTCGTGGAGTTTGGTCATCGTGAGTATTATCTCTGTACAGGTTTGAAGTTTGGACCTCCTAAGATGCTTCCCCGTATCTCTGACATCCACTCACGTGTTTTTAAAGGAAAAAAGACTGTATATGTGAAAGACATTGAGGATGCACTTACAGAAGCCAGCTTATTGAACAAAGGCAGCGATGATACTCTTAAATTGTCTTTGTTTTACTTTCTTTATGCGGTTGTTTTCGGATACGATGCAGGTAGAAAATATGGTGTGAAGATGATGTATATGCATGCTGTAGATGATTTAACCGCGTTCAATTCATATCCTTGGGGGCTTCTTTCGTACAACAATACGGTGTTGAAGCTGTTCTCTGCATTTGATACCCTATGCCAGCAAGTTTCTAATAAACATAGCATAAGATATGACGTGTATGGTTTCTCTCATGCATTTTGTGTTGGGTTTATGAAAGCTTCCCGCATATTGCATCTTTCTATGCTGAGAGTGTTTCTGGTGAGCAATCTGTGCACCCTCGTTTGCTCTGTCATAGGACTTGGTCGAGAAAATCTTGGAAGGAGTTTCAAGAGTTTTTCCTGCATGGTGAAGACAATCTACAATTCGTAAGACGAGCATCCTCTTGCTTACATTTTGGCAATACTCATATGATTTGTGGTTATTGATTATTTTTGTATTTATTCCTTTTTGTAATGTAGGTTAACATGATCCCCTCCAATATCGAGCAGGATGCACTTGCCCACGAGCAGCGGTATTTTCCAGTTGTTGAGGAGCAAGATTCGAGCTCACATGGTACAACAGAATGTAGAGAAGGTAGTTCTGAAAATGGGGGAGAAGTACCAAACGTGACACATGACGAGGTAAATGTAGCAGCAAAGGAGAAGCAAGACACCAATCAAATGAATGGTGAAAGGAAGGATCACTGTGAAGTGTCATCTTCTGCTGCTTTCCGTGGAGCTAATGGTGTATAACAGAGGGATGAAGTGAGCCACGACCCAGTTCGATGCTTGTATCTCTGCATTATTAATATTTTGCATATTTATGATTACATTTTTTGTGAGGCACTCCTTATTTATGTATATGTGATCCATTATCCTTAGCTGTTTGTCATTTTCCAATTTTGTAGATCTTGGTTGAATACAAGGAGTACATCACGAAAGCATGTGGCATGGTTGAAGACGTAGTTGCACGGCTTGTCTACTATGCCGACCTGCTTGGAGTGCCGGAGGAGTGTGCTGCATATCTCCATGCGGGGGTGAAGTGTATGGTAGTAGCGGGAGAGAATTTGCCAGTTAAAGCACCCGTACACGGCTCGAAGACTGCAGTTGAGGCTGGTGACATTTGCAATGTCGGCCCTCATCTCCACCCCACCACTGCTGAAAAGGAATGCAGCAAGCGGCCTCGACCCGTAACTTCTCGTGTAACTAAGTGACGACGCTGCGCAACAAGGGCTGGATTGCGCAGTAGCGAGAGAGTTTCGACAGCCGGAAAGGAGGCTCATGCATCAACATCGCTGAAGCAGGATGGTGTTATTGACGAACAACGACTGAGGAAGCGGCACGCCCTCAAAACGAAAGTATCACCTGAGGATGATGGTGGTAACGACGTGGAACCATCATCGTCCCGTGGCAATAAATGTGATGCCGTGCCTGATACTCCACCCCGACGATGTCGGTCTCATAACCAAGTAGAGACGATTGCGTCTGTTATGCCGCATGAAGAAGGTGGGAAAGAACCCGTGCCACAGTCTGCGAGTCCTCGTGTGGATGTTATCGATTTATCCGATGGAGAGTGTTTGGATGATAATGATGGTGATGGAGTAGGGGCACGACTTGTGAGTCGGAGGCATAACTCTGAATGCAGTAACCGTCAGATCGACTTCAGATGGACTTGCAACGGTGTGACCGTAGATGACAACGAGAAGTCTGAATTCCACGTTTGGCACGGCCTTTGCCTTACGCAATTCAAAGTATGCAATTACAAATCAATATTATTTCCTGCTGCTGCTCTTAATTTAGTTTTTTATGGTAGCGTTGGTGTTTATTATTAGTAATCCCTTGTCTTCCTCATACCTAGTACTGGTATGTTGAAGCTTCCTTTGTCGCAGTTCTCGATTATTGGAAAAGACATGTTCACTGCGATGTTAAGTGGCAGAGGCGACTTATCAGACACTGTAAGCTGCCTGGTTATTTTTTTATTAGTTCATTCCCCAAATCGGTTGATATTATTCACGTCTGTATATTATTGGCAGAAATGTGACCTTGTACTGCATGCTCTGTTCCACAAGGCGCGCCTGAACCCGACGCAATTCAGAGACGACTAGACTGTGCTCGACTTTCCAGGATGGGTATGAGCTAATTATTTTCATTCCACTTTATAGTTGACATTTAAACGTGATCTGTAACCTCATTTTTTGCTTCTTCTCCCTAGTCAAAGATGCGTTCGCCTCACACCAAGTCCAATGACCGGAGTCTGAGCACGTATGTCTCAGGTGTTAACCCTTCCGAAAGAGGCGTCCCCTAGAAAGATGTGGACAAGGTCCTTGGAGTCGCCCACGTTCGTGTTAATCACTGGGTAGCATTCTCCTTGAATTTGCTGGAACACAGGTTCGTAGTCTACGACTCGATGTACTCTTCACAGTTTCTGCCAAGTATAGTTGTGACTTTCAAGTCAGCTTCAGCACTAGTACCGCGTATTCTCCTCACCCACGACCTTCTCACTCGCTTGCCAAACCCTTGGATACCGGGCACTGCTAAGATCGATGTCTTCGACTCGACACCTCAGCAGTCCAACACACATGACTGCGGTGTGTTTGCTCTTAAGATCGTTGAATGCCTTGCTTCAGGCACTTCTTTTGATGCGGTGGACTAGACCAATCCTGCCTCGATCCTTGATGATTTCTGTCATGACATATTCCGTCTTCCAAATTTGTCGGATGTTAACCCTAATTAGGATTTTCTGAATGATTATGTAGATCATTTTGATCAAACACTTGTTCCTTGTTTGGACTAAAGAATCCTTAATTGGCTTAACATTTTGCCAACATGCATTCTGGTAAATATTCATGTTTCGATCCTTTCTGCTACTTGTGTATTCTATTAAGCAACAATGGCATTGGTAATTACAGAATTTTATTAAGATTTGGCACTACAAAAAACGGACAGTAACTCCGCACATAACTGATTAATATCAAGTCTTATCTATCATTCTGCGGTGTATATTCCGCACTCAGCGTTGACATACCATATATTGCAGTGTTCATTTATCCTTGGTGAGCCACGTTCATGCGAGGTTGGCTAATTGGGCCCGGTCTCTTTACTGTAGTAACCCAATAATTATACCTTTTTCTTTCATAGTAGATTGAAAAATAAAGAAACTTGTGTGAGGGCACAATGTCAGTTCACACTTACACGATGTAACTTCATCCATCATTTTTAAGTACATGAATTTAAAAGTTTTAACTACCATATTATTATTTTTTCTTTTCTTTTTTTTTTGGTCATTTACAGATAAATTATCCTGTATTTTTATTTTGTTTGATATCACACATACACATGAGTTTAATCCCGTATTTTCTACGTTCATTGCAAACGTTGTTATTTAACTTCCTTGTTAATATCCAAATTTCTGTGATAATAATTTCTATTTACATACATTAATTTAACAAATATTTGAAGCATCTACATTTCATTAGTAAATCTATATATACACAAGTACTTATATACACTACATTATTGTCACCATTGTCTAAACATGAAGTTGTACGAATAATTACATATATCTAATCTACAGAACAATATAAACGAGTCCAACTAAAACTTATTTAAGACTACATATAATAAGGATTACCACTGTTATATCCATTACCACGTTCTTTATGATCCTGTGGCCTAGTCTATGATATTTAGATCCCATGCTAACTGCGCCTCGTAAATCCACTTCAAATCAACGGTTTTTAGCCTTGCATCATTAAATATGGTGGTAAGCATTGCATGCAATGGCTCTCCTTCTGACTGGAACTTACGGAACAAGTTCGGTTCCTGCATGAACCCAACGACAATAGCAGATGTCATCCAAATTATATATTTCCTGAGGCAAACTTCTTTTTTTTTTCCTCACTCACGCACATATACATATTATATGATACCAATAATATAACTAATGCACACAAATGTATAAGAAATATATACCGTTCCAATACATATGTAATAGTCCCTCGTTACGGTAGCTTTTTTGGTAGCCGTGTCGAACGTCACACCGTTAATGCCGATAAATGCATCAAACAAGTGAATCCTTGTCTTAAGTTGCATTACCTTCATCACAATATCATAGCCCGACTTCATTCGGCGCCCACCGGTGTTTATCTTAATTTGTTGCGCAATCCATGGCAACTCATTGTTGACTGCCTTCCTGTCTGCAAAGTCGACACGCGGAATACACCCGTAGAGAGCATGCACAAGCGCCTCTTCTTCGCTTCCGCTCCACTGGTTGAATGTAATTCGTAGGCTGTCCATCATTGGCTTGAAAATTTGTTACTTTATTTTCAGTTACTTAGCAAGTTTACGGGTCATGCAATTGAGACGTTGAGGAGCATTATATAATGACAGGGTTCAGGTAGTTTTTCGGATAGGGTCGGGTGCAACTGGACATTCGCAACGGGTGCCGAAATGGTTCGTGCGCAACCGCTGCGCAGAAGTCTTCCTCTACCTCGCATGTCTCCATGGTGAAAACAAGCGGGCTCAACATTTCTCTAAAATTGTTTGCACATTTGGGCTGGGCCAATTAAACTCGTTACTCATGCACCCATATTTAAATATCCAGGCCCTTTTTGCACTATTTAACTGTTGTTGGCCCAGTTAAATGAATTTTAAGTTGCAAAATTGATTATTGTGATGACAAGTTAAAAGGGGGAATTAAAAAAAATTATAATTCTTATTACACTAACAATATTGTACAGTTTCACATTCACGGGTTCGAAATAACTGCAAGAACCTGTTTAAATTTATTTTTGTTTTTGTACAAACCCTGACCTTTGTATGTTATACCCCGGAAATTCCTTACGATTTCAAAATTTTAAAGTTAATTAAATAAATGGCTTTGCACGCCTAAGTATACGATTTTGAATTCTAAGACTAACGGTCGAATCCATTTCTGAAAATAAATTACGGAAGTCAACTAGACGACTGCTGTATTTAGAGTTAGCGCTTACGAAAAGTTTTTAGTTCGTGAACTCAGAACGGAAAACCGTCTGATTTTTACATTCACGAAATCGCGATACGAACTCGCCCGAGAAAGTTCGTTTTTATGTTTTTCCGGACAAAACTCGGACTGTATCGTCCCGAGTTTTTGTCAAAATAAATTTTTGTAAATTTATTTTCCGATTAAGTTTCGTACGTTAGAATTTTCGATTGAATCGGATCGCGACGATTTTTGTGCCGAGCGACATTTTTCGTACGTAGATTTCCGTAACGTCGTATCGCGCCGGAAAAACACGTATCACTCCTAAAAATCCCTAGGGGCAGCCGACCTCTCTCTCTTTTAGTTAGATATTTTGGTGTTTTATATAGTTAAAGTGTGACACCTAATGTAGTTACTATTCCTACTTTACACCTTAGCTAGTTACTATTTATACTTTACACCTCTTATCTTATATCATAAGTTATCAAATTAAAACCATATCTCTCTCTCCCTCCCACACATAATCGGCTGCCCTCCCCTCTCATACACTTCATCTCTCTCTTTTCTTCTTTTCCTCCATTGATGAGTTCAAGTTCTTGGACAAGAAAAATCATACAAGTCTCCAATCCTTCATCAAAGTCTATTTATTCCTTCACTAATCTTCAAGGTAATCTCCTCCTCTACATTTCTATCCATTCCAAATCCATTTCTTTTTATTTTTCATATGGATCGAAATATATGGTTGATAGAAATTAGATGTTTTGATCTCTAATTAGCACAACTAGATGGATTAGACATGGATCTATGATTAAAATTGAAAGAAAACCAAGAACACTAAAACCTAATCAATACCGATTTTTAGGGGTTTGGCGTAGGATTTTTTGATTCTTCATTTGACGGTAAAATCATGCCTAGGAGGGATTCAATTAGTGATTAGAACAAAAAGAAATCGAAACCCCTAAGTATTTGATGAGGACCAATTTTTGAGCTAGGGTTTGAATTGGGGATTTCCAATTCAATGTGTAATTAGACTTGTAATTGTTTAATTGATGATATAGTAATATGATTAAGAGATTAATGATATTAATTGATGAAGAAAATCACCCTCTTTAATTATAAGTTAATACCAAAAATTAAGAAAGAATTAGGGGTTTGCATGTAGTTGATCTAGTTGAGGATTTGTTGATAAAATAATGTTGTTAATGATATTAGATATTTTTATGAATTTAATTGGAATTTTCTAAAAATATTTTGTGAGTCGTAAGAGACAAAGAACTCGATTTAAGTTGAGAATTAGTAATGTTATGAAGCAATGATATGCATGATAGTGAATCAAGTTAGATGATGTTTGATGACGTAAAATTTGAACGGAATCCGACAACTTTGAAAATTGCATAAGAGACGAACATTTAGTCGTAATTAATAACCGAGAAGTCGAATGAGAATTCTAAATTGATATTATTGTCTATGATGGACTTGAGAACAACTTTCTAGTTGACGTCATGAGCTTTCGAGCTATTATAATATGAGCTATAGTTATAGTCGAGAACTAGAACGCGTTTTACATAGATTGTTGGTTTAGTAATTGTTAGTTGAAAGCCGACGTTTAGAATGTCGTGCTATTGGACGAGTTTTGAGAAGGAGTTCACCACGTACGGGAATACGTGATGACTGCCTTGAGGGTCCAGTTTCTAAAGAAATCGAATACGAGAGCTTAGAACAAACCTAAGACGTTATACGTCGAATCTATCGAGCAACTAGGGTTTCCGCGGCAGTTTTGCGACCCTCGCCGGAAACTGTAATAACTTTCAGCTCGTTTATCGGATTTGCGATCCGTAAATTGGAGCGTAAATTAGACATTCCAAACTTTTGAGTAGTACAGGGCTCATCCCCTGTTTCCAAATCTTCTGTTCTGGACAGCCCCCAGAGTTACTGGATTTGCGCAGTGAAATTTCAGTTTCAATTCTCCTAAGTTGTTTCATTCACAACTTAGTTTCTTTCGATCGTTTAAACCGTAATAGCTAACGACTATCTTCCTACCGACCCTAAAGTCAAGTACAAGGCCTTGAGTGATAAAACCAGTCGAGATCTTATCTCTTATCCTTTCAAATAAAGAAGTAGTAAGCGAGATTTTTCATAAGTCGTTTAAAGAACTAAAACGTAAATCGCCTAAGTTGATTCTTTCCAACTTAGTTCCTTATAATCTTTTAAGTCGTTTTAAGTTATCGACTACCCTCTCTACTGACCTAAGAGTCGAGTATGAGACCTTTCGAGTTCTAAATGGGATTAGTACGAGTCTCGTTCCCATTTAAGTAAAATGAAACTAGTAAGCGTGCAAATGCCTAAAGAATGAAATAACTAAAACCTTTCTCGATTCTTTTTGATCGATTATCTTTTACGACCCATTATTAAGTATTATTATTTTAAGATAAAGGAGGAAGTCAGCTGTAAAGAAAGGTCGGAAGATCCGAAGCTTGGAAGCTAGTGCTTTTAGTTCTGTATATCGAGGTGGGCTTTTATCTATATCAAATAAAATGTGGGTTTTTCCACAACTCGAAAGTATTATTTATCGCTTTGATAATTGTGTTTTCAAAGTGATAATCTTGGCATAAACTGTTTCAACTATTTTATGTGAGTTCTCTTGTACCTATCTGAGTTAACTTTCGGGTTTACCAGATTTCTGAGTTAACCTTCGGGTTTTCCAGACTTTTAGAGTTAATCTAACTAGGTTAACTAACGATCGGCTCTGAGTTAGCTGCTAAGTGCTTTCCAGAGTTAGTGCACTTTGTAACCTGTGGTGTATGTGGTATCCTGTTGAGGGGTAACCAGCCACGGTGAATTAGCTTTGATCAAGATTGAACATAACATACTCTAAAAATGCTTGCGCAAGTTGCTTTATACAAATCAGTCAGAAAATGTTTACTAGGCACGGGCCTTTTCAACTAAACCCCGATGCGCTACGGTTATAAAATGCTAGATTTTTTATACTTATGATTATGATTTCGGCATCGTGCCCACTAAGTACTTTTGTATTTAGCCCTGCATTGTTTTCTAAATGTGCAGGTTGAAGCGACGGGAGCGGCAACGGTTGATGTTGAGTTGAAAGATAGGATGCTTTAGTTAGAACTCTTCCGCTGCAGAACTCTAAATCTTTTGAAATATACCTTTTGAACAATACACTGTAGTTAAGTCTGTAAATTTGAACTTAGTTTCTTCTGTGTACTTTTGTCGAGTAATCACTCGTGATTAACTCTTTCTTTATTATATTCCAGTCTTGTTCATTGAATGTTTGATGTCGTTTATGTATGTTTAGTCAGTTAGCCCCCCCTTCTTCCCCGCTTCTTTAATCCAACCCCAGTCGCACCCCAGCTTCTGCCGTCCCTCGGGATTTGGGGCTGTGACATTGTAAGCCTTTATCTATTTCCTAAATATTGCCTACCAGTTTATTTATTAATTATTATCATATATGCTTTATTAGCATGGTTCAAATGGTTGGTTTATTAATTGACATACTGCTGGACCATACGTGGTACTTTAGGTAAATAAGCTGATAAAATTAGGGTACGCGCTAATAATTTGTTGTGGGGTAGTGTCGAAAAGTAGGTACGAACAAACTTGGGGTACCATCCCAAAATAGAAAGATAGGAAGAAACTTGGCAATGTGATCCTATTATTTTTTATTTTTTTTTAATTCATTTACATTTTTCTTTATCAACTCGATCTCTAAAATGCCATTACTATCTATCCACCTTACATATCATTAAAATTGGAGTTGCAACGAATAAGTCATTATGATACATTATAGAAATTATCATGAGTTTATATATTAACTAAAGTATTAAAATTAAGGAATATATGTGTATGTGTTGTCACCAATTTTGTTACGTTTTTACACCAAAGTTTTCTGTTTCCTTTTTATTTTTTAAATAATTACTTTGATTTTTAACACGCATGAGGAAGTGTCAATATATAATTCACGATATCAAAAAATACAATCGTAGTTATTGTTTTATAAAATTAATACAAGAATATATACATAGAGCTATAAAGTGGTATATATTGACCAATTTATTTTGCAAGTTGACTTTAAGGTTCCCCAACATATTTTCAAACATACTTCATCGATTTGAAAAGCTAACGTGCCGCTGATGTGGAAGGTTGGAAGGTGTAAATATGCTTCAACCATTGGAACTTCCGTTACGGTCGTTCCAATGGTCGGGTTGAATAAATTTGAACCCAACTTCAAAAGTGGAAACTAGGAAATGAGTGAAACATTGACAGTTCGATTCCAAAAGAAAGAGGCCCACTGCGCGCGTCACAAATGCTCAGCGTGAGGCCACAACCGATATTCTGGCCGAGTGTGTGACACTTGCGAGTGAAAGCAATTCTTGGTCAAAAAGTTTCTTGTTGACCTTCATTTTATTTATATTTTTTTCAATTTACTTACCATTTGCAGTTTTTATTATTTTTAATGCATAAAAATATGTATCACCTTGACATATATTGAACATATATCTTATATTGAACATCACAAACACAACTTCTATTCGACATATAAATTATACAAATCTGAGTCCAAGTACCAACGTGGGTGATATTTTAGAGAAAATACTATACAATTTTAAATGTTTTTATTAACCGGGTGATGTGGATCTCATGTGGCTTGTTGGAAGCTTGATATAGTTGGCAACCATTGGAATCACCCTTAGTAACCGAGGAACTATTTTTAAAATAATGTTCCCTTAACTACGACTTTTTTTAAATTTATTACAAACTTATACGTATATCCTTTTTCACCGCATGTATGTTTATATTTTTTTGTGTGTATACATATGCGGTACCGTTATATGTTCGGCCCCATTCTCCACTGTTTTACTTTTACCTATGAACTCATCACACACATGAGCTAAATCTTGCATTTGTCGTTCAACTACGGACGAATAATTATGTTGAACTTCATACTATTGGAATAAGCCTTACAACATTTACTTTTGGAAGATTACTAGTTGCCTCAAAACTATTTATCCCGTCAATAAATTAAGAACTAGCCTAAAATAATGTGTTAAAATATAAATTAAATAAATTGTAAATATATTATCAAATATGTTCATCTAATATTTCCTACAATATCCTGTATTGTGGCCCACTCCTGTTGGTTCTACATTTTTGCTACATGTACTTGGAGGGCGGGCTCATTTAATTACAACATCCAATTAATTCCATTCACATGCCCTAATTAGACATCCAACAATAACAGACTTGGCCCAACTTTTTTCGCCCCTGTCAACTAATCCACGCATATTCGGCCTGTCCATACATCTAGTCCAGTTAGACCTAGGTCTTATGGGCCGATCCCTACCTAGGCCTGCCCATAAATAAGACTACTATTATTCACCATCCCTATGCGTGCCAATAATTACTGATTAAAAGATCCAACCCATTTAACTAATTTTAAGAGTTCAAGATGACGATACAAATCCCAACCTCGGTGGGGTGTTCATTTGCTATTTTTGTCCACAAAATAGGCCACATCATAAGTCATACATTCCCAGGTAATTAGCATAATCTAATTCCCATGTCACCATCTACTTTACGCTTACAACAATATTTATTCCACCTCAACACATTAATGCTTATGTTAAACTCTAATTCAACATAAGCATTTCTGTGGAGCTTCCCCCATACTTAACACAATTCATCCCCACAGTGATTATCATCACCATAAATATAATCATCCCTACCATGTAAACTTTGGTCCGACTGAGAGATCGCTCAAGCATGGCAGATTTTACCTGCATATTTCAAATCTCGTGCTCCTTCTCTTCCAGCTTCATCAATGCAGCACTAAGCTTTTCTTCCATTTCCATCCTCTGCTTTTCAGCTTTTTCGAGTTTTGCGTCCATCTCCACACGCTCGGCCTGGTAACATGCCTCCATTTCGATGGATTTCTCCTCCTTCCTGCGCAGTTTGGACTCCATTTTCTCTCGTGCGGCCTGCAAATCCGCTTCCAAACTACGTCGCACTCTCTCTGCGTTGATCCACAACGTCTTTGTGTACATCTGCTGCCTTATGACCTTCAGCAGCACCGTCCTCACTTGGCCTTGATACGGCTGTTCATACCACCTAAAAAATGTGCACCCGCCTTGACCATCAACCAAAATCCATGAAGATTATATAATTATTAAGTCTGAACAGTGAATATGACTCCACTGAACCCTGAAATCGATTTACCTCTGGCCACAGCGGGCATCGCCAATATCTTCTACCGGGGTTATCCAGCGTTAACGACGTCCGCAGTTGAGCCCGTCCATCTCGGCAAGCAGGTCTCTCTATCCAATTTCCATTGTTCGAACCTATTGTTGTAGATGTTGACGCCATCGTTCACCCAGTTGCCCTAATCAACATCGCTTTTAAAGGGTCAGCTGCCTCCGATTTATTAGGGTTCCGGAAGTGGTTGCTGCTATTACTTTCTCTTGTATTCAATGATGTCGTCTGCCCTTAAGCTCGCTATTAAATGTACCTAAAGTGATCCCCCCTCCAATCCCCGGGCGGGGGCCACTCAAAAGAAACTCCACCTTGTACTCCACTGCACGAAGGCAAATATGATATTTTAAATTTTTTAAGCTAATTTATACCACATCAATGTTTAGAAATATTAAATTATTACTCCCTCCATCCATGAAAAACAGTCTCATTTACTGCTGAGCACCGAGACTAAGAAAGTTGGTAAAGTAATTTTGAGTGGAATAGGGGTCCCACTTAGTGGGAGTACTAGAAGTGGATTGAAAGTATAATTATTGAGTCGTGGAATAAGGGTCCCACTTGTTGTGAGTGAAAAATATAAAATAAACTTAAAGTTGTTGTGAGTGGGATGAGGGTCCCACTTATCGTGAGTGAAAAAACTAAAATAAGAGTTGAAATTGTTGTAGGTCCCATTTGATGTGAGTTAAAAAAATGAAGTAGGACTATTTTTTGGGGACAACAAAAGGTGTGTAAGTAGGACTTTTTATCGTGGACGGATGAAGTATTGTTTTTAACTATTACTATACTCATAGTATCATTTTTTGGGACAACAAAAGGTGTATAAGTAGGACTTTTTATCGTGGACGGATGGTGTATTGTTTATAACTGTTACTATACTCATAGCATCACACTAACATATACTCCCTCCGTCCCACCACAGTTGTCTCCTTTGATTTCGGCACGTAGATTAAGAATAAATGATAAATAATGTAAAAAAGTAGTGTGAATAAATAATAAAGAATGTAAAAGTAGTGAAAAAAGCAGTGTCAATGCAAACGTAAAAGCAGTATGAATGCAAAAATTATTTCTCAAAATATGAATGAGACATCTTTCGTGCGACAACCCAAAAAGGAAAGGGAGACAACTGTCGTGGGACAACAGGAGTATTTGTGTCAACTAAACTAGCGTATAACCCGTCGAAAATCGACGGAAACTCACTATTCCATAAACTCTTCTAAAAATTGATGTAGGATAATGAGCTGGATCCTTCGGAATGAAAATATCATCTGCTCACATTGATTTAGAGAAGAAAAGTGATTTTGAAAAATGTCAAGGTGACTCAAATCCTACATTATATATTCAATATAAAATTTAAAAAAATTACTACAACTATCGGTTAGGAATTGACCCGTCTAACCCCACGGTTCTGGGTCGGAACTGAGCCGTTAACCACGGTTTTTATCGGGATCGGCCTGTCTACGTCACGATTTTGATCGGAGTCGGGCCGTCTACCCGACTATTCTAAGTGAGAACCTTCTCGTAATATACTAGATAAAATAAATTAATTTGAAGAATTAGTCACCCCGTTTTCATCGAAATAGGCTCGTCTACTACAGAAATCAGTTGAACTGTTAGTTAGGAATTAATTATTTCTTAGATAAATATATTCATTTTGTTAGGATAAATTAGAAATTATTTTGGCTAAGAAAATATATACTTGATCATTTTGTAAAAACCTATTTTGCTTCTATCTACACACGAGGCGTGAATTGATATATATGTGATGTCTTGAGTGACAATTTCATATATTTTTTTCAGAATTTAATTTGATTATGAGATAATATCACGTGACAATTAACATAGATAGAGCGTTGGATGTGTATTAATGTCATTATATGATAATACATATAATTATTTTTATGTACTATATTTTATGTGTGATATGATAATGATGAAAATACGCTAATTAAGATAGGTGGGACAAAAACATATTTAGTCTTAAAGATATTGTCTCACGTCGATGTTCTATGAGAATTATTGTAGATTTGTAATGCCCCGTAATTTCCTTACGTCTTAAAATTTTAAAGTTAATTAAATAAATAGCTTTGCACGCCTAAGTTTACGATTTTGGATTCTAAGACTAACGGTCGAATCCGTTTCTGAAAATAAATTACGGAAGTCAGCTAGACGACTACTATATTTAGGGTTAGCGCGTACGAAAAGTTTTTAGTTCGTGAACTCAGAACGGAAAACCGTCTGATTTTTACATTCACGAAATCGCGATACGAACTCGCCCGAGAAAGTTCGTTTTTATGTTTTTCCGGACGAAACTCGGACTGTGTCGTCCTGAATTTTTGTCAAAATAAATTTTATAAATTTATTTTCTGATTAAGTTTCGTACGTTAGAATTTGCGGTCGAATCGGATCGCGACGATTTTGTGCCGAGCGACGTTTTTCGTCGAACGTTTTCCGTAACGTCGGATCGCGTCGGAAAAGCACGTATTTCCCTCTCCCTTACCCTCATGACCGACATCAACCTTTCCATAAGAGGATATTTGTGTTTTAATTAGTTTTATAAGGTGACACCTATGCTAGTTACTATTGAAACTTTACACCTAATGCATTCACTATTCACACTTTACACCTCATGTATCTTACAACCTAAGTTATCATTTTAATCCATCTCCTTCCCTCCCAAACCCTCACAAATCGGCAGCACCTCCCCATTCCATCTCCTTCTTCATTTCTTTCATACTCCATTGAAGAGAAGCTCCAAGAACAAGAAGAAAATCACAAGTCCACATCCCTCCATTCAAACTTCATACTTTCTTCATTAATTCTTAAGGTAATTCCCTCCTCTTAACTTCTATCCATCAATCTTCTTCTCCTCTTCATTTCCCTTCTTTGATCGAAAATTTAAGGCATTGGAATAGATGAATTGATCTTGGAATAATGAAATTAGATGTATTAGATAGCATAATTAGGGATTAAAATTGAACAAAAATAAGAATCCTAATACCTACATTAATACCGAAATTTTAGGGCAATTAGTAGGATTTTGAGTTTTCTTCAATTGATGATGGATCATGCTTAATAGATGTTTAATTAGTGATTAGAATGAAGAGGAATCGAAAGCCCTATGTTTTAGTGAAATTCAATTAGGGTTTGAATTTGAAATTAGGGGTTTATGCATGTTAGTTGATTTTAGATTTGCATTTGATTAATTGATGATATAAGAGGATGATTAGTTGATAAATGGTGATAATTGGAGAAGAAAAACACCCTCTTAATATATGTATGAAAATCGAAATTGTTGGAGTAATTAGGGGTTTCCACATGTTTGATTTAATTGATGAATTGTTGATGGAATTATGAAGTAATTGATGTTAATGGATTATAGAATTAAATTGAGAATTTTCTAAAAATATTTAACGTAATGTAAGAGACGAAGAACACCTTAGAAGTTGAAATATAATGATGTTATGACATGATTGCATGCATAGAAGTGATTCTCGTTAGATGTAGATTGACGTCGTAAAATTTGAACGGAATCCGACAACTTTGAAAATCGCGTAAGAGACGAACCTTTAGTCGTAATTAATAATCGAGAAGTCGAATGAGAATTCTAATTTGATATTATTGTCTATGATGGACTTGGGAACAACTTTTTAGTTGACGTCATAAGCTTTCGAGCTATTATAATATGAGCTATAGTTATAGTCGAGAACTAGAACGCGTTTTGAATAATTTGTTGGTTTAGTAATTGTTAGTTGAAAGCCGACGTTTAGAACGTCGTGCTATTGGACCAGTTTTGAGAAGGAGTTCGTCACATACGGAAGTACGTGATGACTGCCTTGAGGGTCCAGTTTCCAAGGAAATCGAATTCGAAAGCTTAGAATGAACCTAAGACGTTATACGTCGAACCTATCGAACAATTAGGGTTTTCGCCGCAGTTTTGTGACCTTCGCCGGAAACTGTAATAACTTTTAGCTCGTTTATCGGATTTGCGATCCGTAAATTGGAGCGCAAACTAGACATTCCAATCTTTCCAGTAGTACAGGGCTCATCCCCTGTTTTCAAATTCTATGTTTTGGACAACCTCCAGAGTTACTGGATTTCGCAGTGAAAATTTCAGTTTCTTGTTTTCTAAGTTGTTTTGTTCGCAACTTAGTTTCTTTCGATCTTTTAAGCCGTATTATCTAACGAATATCTCCCTACTGACCCTAGAGTCAAGTACAGGGCCTTGAGTGATGAAAACCAGTCGAGATCCTATCTCTTATCCTTTCACTAAAGAAGTAATAAGCGAGAAATTTTCATAAGTCGTTTAAGAAACTAAAACGTAAATCGCCTAAGTTGATCCTTTCCAACTTAGCTACTTATAATCTTTAAAGTCGTATTAAGTTACCGACTACCCTCTCTACTGACCTAAGAGTCGAGTATGAGACTTTTCGAGTTCTAACGGGATTAGTACGAGTCTCGTTCCGGTTTAAGTAAAACGAATCTAGTAAGCGTGCAAATGCCTAAAGAATGAAACGACTAAAACTTATTTCGATTCTCTTTGATCGATTATCTTTTACGACCCGTATTAAAGTATCATTATTGTTTGACGATGAAGGAGGAAGCCAACTGTAAAGAAAGGACGAAAGATCCGAAGTTGGAAGCTTTTGCTTTTAAGTTATGTATATCGAGGTGGGCTTTTATATACAAATAAAACGAGCAATGCTCGGAAAATCTTTCTTTATCGCTTTGATATCTGTGTTTTCAAAGTGATATTATGGAATGAACTGTTTTATGTTTTATGTGAGTTCTCTTGTACCTATCTGAGTCAACATTCGTGTTTTCCAGATTTAGAGTTAATCTAACTAGATTAACTAACGATCGGCTCTGAGTTAGCTGCTAAGTGCTTTCCAGAGTTAGTGCACTTTGTAACCTGTGGTGTATGTGATATCCTGTTGAGGGGTACCAGCCACGGTGAATTAGAATTGGTCAAGATTGAACATAGCATACCTGAAAATACTCGGCCGAGTAAATTGTGAAAATCAGTTAGAAAATGTTTAGTAGACACGGGCCCCTTTTCAATAAAACCCCGATGTGCTACATTATTGAAATGCCATATTTATCTATATTTATGATTATGTTTTCGGCATCGTGCCCATTAAGTACGTTTGTACTTAGCCCTGCATTGTTTTCTAAATGTGCAGGTTGAAGCGACGGGAGCGGCGACGGTTGATGTTGAGTTGAAAGATAGGTTGCTTTAGTTAGAACTCTTCCGCTGCAGAACTCTCAGTCTTTTGATTATGCACCTTTTGAACAATACATTGTAGTTAAGTCTGTAAATATGAACTTAGCTTCTTTTGTGTACTTTTGTCGAGTAATCCTTAGGGATTAACTCTTTCTTATTTATATTCAAGTCTTGTTCATGGTTTATCAATGCCTTTCATGTATGTTTAGTCAGTTAGCCCCCTTCTTCCCCACTTCTTTAATCCAACCCCAGTCGCACCCCGGCTTCTACTGTCCCTCGGGATTTGGGGCTGCGACAAGATTGTTTTCACACCAAATATCTCTTTGTCCCATATTGATTTAAACAATATTTGATTTTACTTTATTTTATAATATTCTCTATAGGATGGAGGTGCCTCCAAATATCCTAGATGATGAAATTAACATTAAATTTAAGAAATCAAAATTAACTGGACTGCCAGTTCGGAATAGACCCGTTTACCCCTAAGATTTCGGATTGCAATCGTCCATCATCGACCATGTCTATGAAATACTGAATTATTAGTACAAAGTGGATATATACATTACAAAACTGTTTTAATTAAAAAAAATATTTAAATCATCAAATATATGTAATCATAATTACCTATTCATCTCATTAAAAACCATAACATATGTCATTTTATTCAAGTTCATTATTTTATCCAATTGAGTTTTGACATAATTATTCAACTTACCCTGTTGGGCATATAGATTAAATCGATACATATATTATTGTAATGATTTAAAAATTAAAAATTACGTTCAGGGTTGGGAGTTATAGTTGGTGCACCTTTTCTCCTAAATTAAGCGTAAACTCAATAATTAATCTCATGCTCGTATGCAGCTGAGTCGTCATAACCTAAACATGATTTCAAAACTCATTCAAATCTATGACCCCCAGAAATAGCAAATGTCATTAGGCGTATGCTAAATTTCGATAAATTAAAAATCTAAATATTGAGTGCGACTTGAAATTACAAAAGTTAATTAAAAGTAAAAGTAGAATTACTTGACAAAGTCTCACATGGACTTTTTAGAGATATCGTGAATCAACGGTTGACAAGGTATAAACGAACGATAGGGCATTTTCAATTAATCCTTCTTTCAATGAATAATATGAAGCAAATTAATAAAGCCGCCAAAAGGGTATTATCTTGCCAACGATTTTCACATTGGGTGTACCAAATATTATGATACTTGCAAACTTGTCCGGGGGCGAAGCCCTCTATATGTGATTTTTTTAGCTATCCAATGATAAAAATGTTTTAAAATGCAAACAATTACAAATCAAGTGTCGATCCCGACTGGACGAGTCTTCATTCTCAGGAATCGATTCATGACATCTGCATCAGCAACTTGCATGAACATTTTTTTTACAATGAAAGTTACTAAACAATCATGTAACAATTATTCGCCCACGATGGTTTGCAACTTATTTTTGACATAAGTCATCCCTCAACAAACTCTTTCAACACCTGCTGTAGTTACTGGGGGATTCAACACCAAATTGGTGAACAAATAAATCGTCCTATAAGTGACATGCTTTTTTAGTTTCTACAAGCATCACCGAAATATTCACACATATTCCCTAATCTATCATCCTTTTGCAAATCTTTAATAAATATATGAAAATGGTATTCAACAGACAACACATCAATTTCTGAAAATTTAAATATGAACTCTTACTTATTTGCATATTTCCAATAATATATGATTCCTCATGAAATTGAATTTACAATTCTAAATATATTGAATTATTAAGATATTAGGCGAATTATATAATAATAAATGTACACACACACACACACACACACATATATATATATATATATACAAAATGGGGCTGTTGTACCCCCTAGTCCCCAACTGGGTCCGGCCCTGATATATGGAATGGTCTACCTTAATTTTGCGGCAACTCAAATTAATAACCGACAAAATTTAATAAAATTATTTATATTCAAAAAGATTATTCTTTAACTCTAAGGATCAATGAAATTAATAACCTAAACAAATAAAAAAAATATTTATAGGAAAAAAATATTTCAAACTTAAACACGATTCTCAAGCAGGATTTACACATATATCTGATTAATTATCCTCTACAGCTAAAATAACGGTTCAGTCGTAATTGCAAAACTAAATAAAAAATAAAAAATAACAAAAGAAAACCAAAGATCACGTCTTTAATTGTCAAGTTTCAAAAGTCACAAATACCTTGAAAATGGATTAAATTTAATGCATTTTTTTGGCATTTTTTTACATTTCTTTTATGCTAATTGTGGTGTTGATTTATATTAAACGAAAAAATGCATATCGTCTTTTGATTTGTTGTGCAAGTGATAAGATAAATTGCGTAACTACGCTCAAAAAATAAGGACCACCTATATTTTTGGGCAGATACATTAATAGAACCACACTTATTATGGACGTGGATGGAGTTAATATTCAATTTTTTGCAAATTCTGAAACATGACTTTCGTTTATATCGTGATGACATAAACTTGCTTTGCATGTCTTAGCATAACAGTAAATTGATTAATGTATCTGATCAAATATTCAAGTTCGAATTTATTGGTACCTGCAGTTATTATGTTTAATAATAAAAAAAATGAGCGCATAAACTTGGTTACAATTAACATTTAAGTAAGCAAAAAAGAATGAATTACATATTAATCATTATAAATTATAATAATAATGCCTGTTTACAAAGCAACAACAATGCACAAGTGCAGTCTTTGGAAGCCATTGTTTACATTATTATGTTTGATATATTAAAAAATTAAGATGAGCGCTTACAGATGGTCACTAAAAAAAATTTGAACTCAAAATTACTTATTTTAAGTACAATAGGGTTTATAGTTGTGTGTTGCAATAATAATGCACACAGACGAGGTGTGGAAAAATTAGTTTTAATACAACTACTCCCGGCGGGTTAGGAAAATTACTAGATATTCATTATTAAAAGTATCATAGGGAGTAGTATTACGTTTACAACGGTTGTTGACTTCTTTGACCAACACCTTATGCCTAGGTGTCAATTATATACAGCATTAACCCTACTACATATACCCTTACCTGTTTCTACCCAGTTCAATTAATTTCTGCATTCTACCTCCTTCTCCCTCACCTATACTTTCTTCACAGAAAAATGTTCACCCCTACGATGATTACGGCCCATGGTAGGACGCCGAAGAGGATTTTATGCTGCACTACCTATACCGTATGTGCGATACGTGGAAACCAGTGGGTACTCCGGCGGTGTGCAAGGTCGTCAACACTGTACAGGTCGCCCTCCGACGGGAGTTTCCCTACCACGGTCAACGCACACGCGTCGACCTTCTGCGAAAGATGAAGTCCATGAGGGACAATTTCCATGCTTTCCTTCACTTCATATCCTTGCCTGGAGTGGAATACAATGACAAGCACAACCGGGTGTCCATCACTGCCCCCTACTGGGAGTTTGTGGCCGCGGTCGGCGAGGTTTGCTTATATCATTTGTTTGAAATTATATTATTCCGTTTTGAGTTGATAACATCCATAAAACTTACTGTAGGAAGGACCGAGGACGACGACTTTCCCCGAGTTCGGTGTTACCGACTACGACGTGCGCCAGTTCTTATTTGGCGATGGTTTTCTTGATTGCATCGACTACAACTGGCTCTTGGCTGCTGCGGCCGGTGTCGATCCTACTTGGTTGGGCGAACCTTCTATGTAATAAGATCTGGTTGAGGGTCGTCTCTATTTTACCACCAATCGTAATTGGGTTGTATAATTTCGGGGATTACGAAATCTACACCGTATTTGCCATGCCGCTATGTAATTTTATTATCATTATGGCAATTATAATCTAGCAATGTTCCTACTTATTTGATGCTCTTTCAATACCCAGCTTCAATTTTATGTTCTCTACTACAATTGGTTTTGAATTAGTTTAATTAATTGCATTGACTGCAACTTAGTGACTGGCAAGACCCTTTTTATTTTTTACAAACCACTCTTAGCAATGTTCGATTTTGTATTACTAACAATGTGGTCAGAAATTTCGGTATTTTTAACAAGTATTGCGACTGCAATCAAACGAAAAAAATAGAGGATACTGTCACAGCCCCAAATCCCGAAGGATGACAAAGCCGGGGTGCGACTAGGGATTGGATTAAAGAAGCGGGGAAGAAGGGGGAATAAAATAAATAAACAAAATAATTAAACAACAACTGATATCTATGAACAGACTTTATTAAAAAGATAGAGAGTCGACCTCGAAGGATTGCTCAACAGAGTTGTTCTTAAAAGAAACTAAGTTCAAAGTACGGGTCTTAGACCAAAAGATATACATTTACGCAAAAAGAGTTGCACATCCTATGAGAGTAGCTACACCTTCAGGAGAGATTACTACTTCTACACATGTCTGCTCTAACCTAGAACTAGAAATCGGAACTCTTAAGGTTATAGCGAACAATTTGAACGTTATGATAATGTGGGACGTAGACATAATCCTAGGGATGGACTGGTTGTCAGAGAATTATGCCACAATTCTATGCAACGAGAGAAAGATCTATTTTCAACCCCCGGGTAGAGAGCCGATAGAATTCCAAGGGATTTTAATGGGTAGAGGAGTACCAATAATTTCAGCCCTACGAGCCACGAAGTTGATGAAAAAGAAAGGTACCACAACCTATCTTGTGTATCTAGTCGAAGAACCAGGAGCTAAAAAGACCGTTCAGGACGTAAAGGTTGTAAATGAAAATGAGGACGTATTCCCAGAAGTGTTGCCGGGATTGCCACCAGATCGTCACGTGGATTTCACGATCCACTTAGAGCCAGGAGCAGCTCCCAAATCTAAAGCCCTATATAGGATGGCACCGAAGGAGTTAGAAGAACTCAAAATTTAATTGCAAGAGTTTCTAGACCTTGGTTTCATTAGGCCGAGTGTTTCATCTTGGGGAGCACCAGTGTTGTTTGTCAGAAAGAAGGACGGTTCAATGAGGATGTGTATAGATTATCAAGAGTTGAACAAGATCACCCTAAAAAACAAACATCCTTTGCCAAGGATAGAGGATATTTTCGATCAGCTCAAGGGTGCAGGAGTGTTTTCAAAGATAGATTTAAGATCAGGGTATCATCAGCTGAAGATTAAACCCGAGGACGTACCTAAGACTGCATTTCGAACCAGATATGGCCACTACGAATTCTTGGTTATGCCATTTGGTTTGACCAATGCCCCTGCAATATTCATGGACCTCATGAATAGAGTTTTCCACCCATACTTAGACAAATTCGTCTTAGTATTTATCGACGACATTCTCATTTACTCTAAGAATGAGAAAGAACACGAAGAACATCTGCGGATAGTGTTGGAAACACTTAGAACTGAGAAACTGTATGCCAAGTTCAGTAAGTACGAATTTTGGTTGAAGGAGGTAATGTTTCTCGGACACATAGTTTCAGCCGAAGGAATCAAAGTAGATCCTGCCAAGGTAGAGACAATGCGTAATTGGAAGTCACCAACAAGTCCGAACGAGATCAGAAGTTTCTTGGGTTTGGCAGGCTGCTACAGAAGATTCATCGAAGGATTCTCCACGATTGCTAGACCTATGACGCAACTACTTCGAAAAGAAAATAAGTTTAAATGGACGGACGAGTGTGAAAAGAGTTTCCAAACGCTCAAAGAAAAGTTAACTACAACACCAGTGTTAGCTCTTCCAAACGCAAACAAGGAATATGTGGTGTATACAGACGCTTCGAAGAATGGGTTAGGTTGTGTTCTAATGCAAGACGGAAAGGTGATAGCTTATGCCTCACGACAACTTCGACCTCACGAAGTTGAGTATCCAACCCACGATTTAGAACTCGCAGCCGTTGTGCATGCATTAAAGATTTGGAGACACCATCTTTATGGTGTAAGGGTTGAGATCTTCACAGATCACAAGAGTCTGAAGTACTTCTTCGAGCAGAAAGAACTGAATATGCGACAAAGGAGGTGGCTCAAATTAGTCAAAGATTACGACTGCGGAATCAACTACCATCCCGGAAAGGCAAATGTAGTAGCAGATGCGCTGAGTCGCAAGGCTCCAACCAAGTTAGGATGTCTGTTTGTCGAGGAAGAAACTCTAGTACGAGAATTTGAAAAGATGGAAATAGAAGTACTTGATACACCAGCAATGATCACAAGTCAACTAGCGGTACTAGTAGTTACACCTGATTTATGAGAAAGAATTATAAGTGCCCAGAGGAAGGACGAGTCGATGGAGAAGCTTCGCCTAAAGATAAGAACAGATAAACCAGACAGTTATTCCGAAGCACCAGACAATGCGATATTATTTGAAGGCAGACTTTGTGTTCCTGACAGTGACGAAGAATTAAAGAATGATATCATGAGTGAGGCTCATGATACGCCATATACAACACACCTAGAGAGTACGAAGATGTATCAGGACTTAAGAAAGAATTTCTGGTGGAATGGATTGAAACGAGACGTTGCCTCGTTTGTAGAAAGATGTTTGGCGTGTCAGCAAGTGAAAGCCTTACATAGACGACCGTATGGATTGTTGCAGCCATTAGATATTCCAGAATGGAAATGGGAAGGAATAGCTATGGATTTTGTGACAGGCTTGCCTAAGTCAAGAAGAGGAAACACTGCCATTTGGGTGATTATCGATAGACTCACGAAATCAGCTCACTTTATACCGATTAAGACTACCTAGGGGTCAGAGAAGTTAGCTCAGTTGTACGTCCGTGAGATTGTACGTCTGCACGGAGTACCGAAGTCCATAATATCAGACAGAGATGCCAAGTTCACTTCAAGATTTTGGATCACCATGCAGAAAGAGTTGGGCACTGAACTTAACTTCAGTACAACTTTTCACCCTCAGACGGACGGACAATCCGAGAGGACGATTCAGATTCTAGTTGATATGCTAAGGACAGTGGTATTGGATCGAAGCGCAAATTGGGAAGATATCTTGCACTTGGTCGAATTTGCATATAACAACAACTATCAGGCGACGATAGCAATGGCGCCTTATGAGGCATTGTATGGAAGAAAATGCAAGTCACCACTTTATTGGGATGAAGTGGGTGAAAGGAAGAACCTAGGACCAGATACGATCAAGGAAATGATTGAGATCGTTCGGCAAATTCGAGATAGAATGAAAGAAGCCCAGAGCCGACAGAAGTCTTACACCGATGATCGTCGAACCAATCTTAGCTTCGAAGTTGGTGATAAGGTTTTCCTTAAGATT
Source organism: Schizonepeta tenuifolia (assembly GCA_029490685.1). Classification (NCBI taxonomy): domain Eukaryota; kingdom Viridiplantae; phylum Streptophyta; class Magnoliopsida; order Lamiales; family Lamiaceae; genus Schizonepeta; species Schizonepeta tenuifolia. The sequence goes on from CM055956.1 coordinate 111,724,636, forward strand.
TCACCATCGAAAGGAATCATTATATTCGGTGTTAAGGGTAAACTTAGACCATGGTTCATAGGACCTTACGAAATTCTTGAGAAGATAGGACCTGTTGCTTATAGATTGGCCTTAACGCCAAGTCTAGGAAGTGTCCATAACGTGTTTTACGTTTCCCAATTAAGAAAGTATGTCTATGACCCTAAGCACGTTATAAGTCAGCAAGACGTCGTTCTTGAATCTGACCTAAGTTATGAAGAAAAACCGATATCGATTTTGGATAGAAAAGTTCAAGAATTAGGAACCAAGTCGATACCAATAGTAAAAGTATTATGGAATCACCACGGGCAAGAAGAAGCAACGTGGGAGCTCGAGGAAAAGATGAAGGAGAAATATCCTTATCTTTTTGAAGAAGGTATGCAAATTTCGGGACGAATTTTTTCGTAAGGGGGGTAGGATGTAATACCCCGATAATTTCTACTGTCTTTAAAAATGAAAGTTAATAATAATTATGGCTTTGCACGCCTAAGTTAAGGATTTTCGATTCTAAGATTTACGGTGAAATCTGTTTCAGAAAATAAATTCCAGAAGTCGGTCGAATGACTACTGTATTAGGGTTTTCGCGTTCGAAAAGTTTTTCGTCCGAAAACTCAGAATTAAAATCCGTCAGAATTTACATTCACTTTTTCTTCGATACGAGTTCACCGGAGAAAGTTAGTGTTTATGATTTTCCGGGCGAATTTTAGACTGTCTAATCCCGACTTTTTCTCGAATTTTGAAAAATGAATTAGGTTTTCCGAGTACGTGATGTATTTCCAATCTAACGAACAAGTTAGATTTCGTCGAATTCGTAACTATCTAAGAAAGTATTTCTCGACTTTTTAATCGTCGTTTAAGAGCCGGAAACGAGATATTTCCGTCTAATAATTTCGCGCCAAACGACCCTTAGCGAGTCACTACACTTTAGTTAGATATTTTCCTTCACTTTATGTCTAATAACAATGAGTCATCTCTCTCTCCTTTCTCCCTCTCTACCGCCACACACACACTCCATTCTCTCTCTTATTTTCTTCTCATTCTCCTCCATTAAAGCTCCAACCTTCAAGCTTTCTCAAGCACTCAAGTCTTCCACCTACCAATCAATTCCATTTCCGAGTCCATATTACGCAAGGTAAGATCATCTCCTACCATATGAACCGAACAAAAGCTTGTTTCCATCATTTTATTTTTTTCGAAAACTTAAGAGATGAAATAGGATGTTGATCCTTGTTCGATTCATGTTCTAGGATGTATAGAATCGAGTTCTACGGATCGAATCATGATGAAAATCACTCCCATTTGCTTTTAGGTCATGACTGAAATTTTTATAATTTTTGGGGGTTTGATCGTAGCTCGATTTCTTTGATGTTTGATCGATAGATTAGTGTTCTACATGTTGTTAATTGACTCTATGAATTAATTTAGATTTTTCTAAAAATAAAATTCGAAACATAAGAGATGAAGAATGCATGTTTTAATATAGTAAATGTTATAATATGCATGTTATGTTTATGGAAATGAGATATAGGATGTATGAGGATGATTATATATTTAATTGGGATTTTTCTAAAAATAAATTGATAATATGATTTGCTTATTAGTGATGCTCGTTAGATGATGATCGTTGTTGTAAAATTTGAACGAAAACGAAGAACGTAAGATTTTCGTTAAGAGACGAACGATCGACGATAAGTCGAGAATAGATAATGATTAGGGTTTGTGATTCAAACCTTTGTTAATCTTGATAGTTAATGATCGTAACCGTAAAGTTTCAACGAATTCTAAGAAGTTTCAATTTTGAATAAGAGACGAAGAATCGAGTTTAAAAGCCGGTAGAAAAGACGAATAAGGAAAGAAATTGGATATTAATGATCGTTATTGTTAAATGACGAGTTTGTAGTTGATGGCTTTTACATCCGAGATATGAAATGATAAGTGATAGTTGTGAACGAGAAGTAGAAACGAGAAGTTAGAAATTGTTTTGGTATAGTACTTGTTTAGTTTGAAATGACGAAGTTTTAAACGTCGTGCTTATAATCGAGAAATGAAAAGGAGTTTATCACGTACGAAAGATACGTGTTGACTGCCTTGAGGTGTAATTTTCGTGAGAATTTAAGTACGATAACATAAAATGAACCTAGAAAACCGTGCGTCAATTTTATCGAGCATTAGGGTTTCACTCGGCAGTTTTGCGACCCTTCAAGGAAACTACCATATCTCCTAGCTCGTTTATCGGAATTGAGATCCGTAAATTGGAGAGTAAACTAGACATCCGAGGCTTTCTTTTGGTATAGGGCACGTCCCCTGTTTCGAAATCCCCTGTTCTGTGCAAGCTTACTGATCTGTGAAGGAGTGTTCAAAAACTTAGATTCTTAAGTTGAATTCTTCTCAACTTGAACTCCTTCGATCTTTACGTCGTTTCAAGTTATCGACTATTTTCTTTCTACTGACCTAAGTGTCAAGTACAGAACTGAATGAGTGTCAAACAAGATGTGTTCGTATCTCGTTTCTGTTTAATTAAAAGAGTTTAGTTTAGCGTGCAAATGCCTAAAAAGTCTAAAGGACTAAAACTTAACTCGATTTTCCGTATTCGTTTATCGTTTGCGACCGAGTTTTGAAGTATGATTATTTACGATGAAGGAGGAAGTCAGCACCAAGAATAGGACGGAAGATCAGAAGATGGAAGCACGTGTCTTAGTTCTGTATTCTATCGAGGTTGGCTTTTATATATGAAACAAAATGAGCAATGCTCAAAAATCTTTTCTTTATCGCTTTGATAATCGTGTTTTCAAAGTGATAATCATGGCATGAACTATTTGTTTTATGCGAGTTCTCTTGTACCTTATGAGTTAGCCAAAAGGGGTTAACTAAACGATCGGCTTTGAGTTAGTCAAAAGGGACTTTCCAAACTTTAGTGTACACTGTAGCCTGTGGTGTATGTGGTATCCAGTTGAGGGGTAGTCAGCCACGGTGATAATGAATGGTCAAGATTGAACGTAACATCTATGAAAAATGATTGTACAAGCTAAGTTATGAAAATGAGAAAGAAAATGTTTAGTAGACACGGGAATTTATTGAAAAACCCTGATGTGCTACAGAAATGAAATGCCTGATTATCTATACTTATGATTATGTTTTCGGCAATGTGCCCACTAAGTGCTTTTGTACTTAGCCCTGCATATATTTTCTAAATGTGCAGTAGTATGTAGTTTACAATTCCGTTGCCAAACTCTAGAGTCACTTATGTAAATATGAATATCACTTTTGGTTTAAGTTCTGTACTTATAACTTATAATCTTTTGAGATCTTGTTCGAGTGATCCTTCGAGATCAACTCTTTCTTTTGTTAATGAAGTCTTGTTCATAGAAATTATTCTGTCTTTAATGTTATGTTTATTCATTCATCCCCTTTCTTCCGCCGCTTCTTTAATCCAATTCCAGTCGCACCCCGGCTTTGCCGTCCCTCGGAATTTGGGGCTGTGACATCATTTATCATGAATACTTTCACGTCTCTTGATTAATAATACAACGAGCACTTTCTCGTCTTTTTCAACTAATTAATTACTAAACCGAATTTCATTTCAAATCCATTTCAATCTTCTAACTTTTATTTCATATCTCGAATGGAAATATCATCAACTACATTCTTGTTTATTTATCAACATCAAACACTAATATCAAATTAGTTTCCTCATTCGACTTCCCTATCGACAATTAAACTCGTCTCTTCGTCTCTTACTTAAAACTCGACTTTCTTAGAATTCGTTTAAACTTTCCAATAATCAACCTCAACTACTAAGATTCACTAGTATTCAAACCATTAACTTATATCATTATCAAATCTTAACTTATCGTCGATTCTTCATCTCTTATGATTTTCATTTTATTTTTAGAAAATTCTAATTAAATTATATGTTCATCTACAAGCTTACTACTTATCAATTATATCATTACATCATCCAAATCACTTCAATTTCCCATTCAAATTCATACTTCTTCCTCTCTTACCATTTTATTTTTATTTTTAGAAAATTCCCAATTAATTCCCACATCAATCTACTAACACATGGAATACAAATCTTCATACCAATCATCTAAAATTCAACTTAAACTTCACCTATAATTCTTTCATAATTTTCGGTTATTTCAAATAATTAGGGAGGATGATTTCCACTTAATTTCAATCCATAGAAATCCATTCTTAAGCATTTATAACCATGAAAAATAAACTTAAACATCATCCTACATCTCTTTGAATATTTCGAAATTTACAAGATTGAAGGAAATGAATTTTTATTCGGTTCAAACTATAGAGGAAACTCTTACCTTAATGATTATGAACTCGGTTTGGGAATCGATTGGATGATGAACAAATTGTGGAGCTTGAAAGCTTGAAGAAGATCAACAATGGTGGAAGAGAGAGAGAAGAGAAGAGTGGCGACAATGAGGGGGGAGAGAGAAGAAGAAATGGCGAGGTGTTATGTGATATTTATTCCATAAAGTAGGATAAAATCTAACAAGGGATGAGTCATAGGGGGGGAAGGCGGTTTAGAGGGGATTTTTAGTCGAAAATATCACGTTTTACGGGTCTAACATTGCGTATATAAATCGAGAAATTAATTTCCTAGACGGTTACGTTTTTTACGAAATCTAATTCGACCATTAGATTAGAAATAATTTACTTAGTCGGAAAGTATAGTTCGATTTCCGAAATTCGAAGAAAAGTCGGGACATGACAGTCCAAGTTTCGCCCGGAAAATAATAAAAACTGACTTTCTCCAGTAGACTCGTATTGCAGAAAAAGTGAATGTAAAGTCAAACGGTTTTTCGATCTGAGTTTTCGAACGAAAATTCTATCGGACGCGAAAACTCTAATACAGTAGTCGTTCAACCGACTTCTGAAATTTATTTTCATAAACGGATTTCACCGTCAGTCTTAGAATTGAAAATCTTTAACTTAGGCGTGCAAAGCCTTAATTAATAATTAAATTTTTATTTTAGCGACGGAAGAAATATTTGGGGTATTACAGATACTCCCTAATGTTCCCAACTGTAGGAAATTACCGTCTTTCAAACAACTAATGAATGTTGCGTGTGGGGTTAGTATAAAAAATTAATGCATGCAGCTAATTTTTCCAACAATTGTACAACAATTTCCAAGACACACCCAATTCCAAACTATAACGGTAAGGTTAATAAAAATTTAATTTAGCTATCAAATTGCAATACATTGTTACTAATTTTTCGAAAATTATAACATTCTAACTTTAATATCATGATTAACTTGATAAACTATTTATACGCAGTCCACGCTCTATAAAGTGTGCATTCAATGTTAAAAATTACAAATGTTGTGTGTGTCTGTGGGGGGAGGGGGAGGGTGGGGTGGTGCGGTCGCTTGTTGGGGGGTTTGACGTGGATGGGTATGCCATTGTGTTTGTGTTGGCAGGGGAAGGGGGGCCGCAGGCGGGTGGGGGGAGGGGGAGGGGGTAGGTATGTGTTATGTCAATAATAAATGGATGAGCTTCACACTTTGGATATTTCCAGCAGATTAGATTATTTTAGAGGCAACAGTTGGTTGGACAAGCAAGCATTCATGTGCAGGTAATTTTTCAACATTATAAAGTTTATGACATTGCAATTGAAGTTTGCCCCAATTTGGCGGACTATGACGTTTAGTAAGACATTGCATTATATATACTTAATGTTGGAATAAAAATTCGCCTAGGTTACCCTCCACATTAGGTAACAAATTGCATTGAACTTTGAACATGCATTTTTAAAGAACAATTGACTTACAAAGCTCTATTGTTTTTCAAAATCAACGAGGGACAAAAGTATATTTGGCTCTCATAAAAACTACCCCATGTCGATATCATCTTATGTTCAAATTGCATTACCTGTAATTTTATTATTCATGATTGTCTATACGAATGAAGTTGACAAAATAGATCATATACAATGAGTTAAATATAAAACTTTTACAAACAACTTAGACTTGTCGGTTCCGAATCGGCCCATCTACCCCCGCGTTTCATGATGGAAACGGTCTGTTCACACGGTCCTGCATTTTGTTATATGGAGCTGTCCATTTTTTTTTTCTTACAATGGATTGATTAAATATTCCATAGAATTAAATTATTTGTACGCATAGCAACATCAATATATTCAACAAAATATATACATTGTTATTTTTTACTCAAAATTTGTGACAATTTAAATAAATAACAATGGGTGACATAGGTGCTATATTTATGCGAATACATGATCATATTGTACATAGAAGTCTGAATTTTTCTATATGGACGTATCAAGCTACTTTTTTTTTCTTAGAATGAAAAAATAAAACACTGCATATAATTACTATATTTATACGCTTAATAAACAACACTATATTCAGACAAATATAGAACTTCTTTTTCTTTTTGCATCTAGAAAATATTGAGATTGTAGGAAATGGATCACATAGAAGATGCATTAATGTCAATACCACTACATTATTATCAATACCACTACCTCTATGTTCTAAATTTTACTCCATTCAAATTAACTTTATCAATTTTTTTTTAATCTTTGTGCTCAGTCACAATTGGGACTTAGTTTTGCGTAAGGCGGTAGTATTTTTTTTAAAGAAATGTAGTAAATGTATAATACAGGACCATTTAAATTAATTTGGTGTTCTCTCAAAAAAAAAAACACACAAATTAATTTGGTGCACATAGCTGTGAATTGCGGCATATTTAATACGTGCCACTTTGGATTAGACAGCCAGCCTTTTCTCGCATGATAAACTAAAATTTGTATTCACTTTTCCTTAAATGTCAAACAGTATATTCAGGGGGAAGTGGGGGTTGGGTTCAGTGGGGGGGCTCCGTGTGGGGGGTGGGGGGGGGGGGGGGTGGGGGGATGCAGTGGCTTGGTACTTAGCCGTGTGGAAAGAAATGCCCTGGTGTTATGTAGTCAAACGGACCACCAATTATTATGGCCGATGGGAATAGTAAATATTCACAAATCTATTTTGATTATTTTATGTTTAGTACTCTCTCCGTATCTTTTCATTATACCCATTTTGCATTATTTGGATGTATCATTTCATTATACCCAATTCCTACGATAGAAAAGCAACATATGATAACTCTTCATTATAACTCATAAATTACCATATTTACCACTAAAAAGCTACTAACTCTCTTCCCTCTCCTAGTTGATGTGACAAACGTAGCCCTAAAAAATTACTTTATCTTCTCAAATTTTCGCCACCATAAATTTCAAAATCAAATCATACATGAAGTTTATTTTTCGTGCATGCATACATGAAGAAAACAACATACACAAATGCATACAATTATACACAAACTCATACACACATACGATTACAATATCATAATATTACACAAAAAAGGGCCGGCAACATGCAAATAAAATTTTTACTTCACCATACAGGAAGAAGACCGCCGTCGCCGGCAGAGGCGGATGTACATTAGGGCTGGGCTGGGCTCCAGCCCAGTGCAGAATCCAAATAATTACATATACTTTTCTACTTATGTAACTAAATTTGAGGCTTCCCCAGTGTTTAAAATTCTGTAGGGGAACCGATTAAACAAACCCGTGTTCGATTCTTGCAAGCTAACTTTTCTTTAAATTATAATTTTTTTGGCAGATCGATCCCCTTAGCAATTAACACCCACCTTCCTTTTAACTTCTCAAAATTTCTCTTTAAATTATTAACTTTTTTGCAGATCCCGTTAGCAAGAAATCAAAACACAATCCTTCTAACATTTCAATTGTTTTTAGCAAATCCCAACGCAAGGAATACTAATCAAATTTGAATATTATATAAATATTGCAAGGACCTAAATAAAAATTGTAGTACTGATTTATTTCAATTTTGCAATTTATTTAATATTTATTAGAAAGATCTTTTTTTGACATGTATAAAAAGATATTAATGAACTCACTTAATCATACAAAAAACGAAATGTACTAGAAGAAACCTAATCAAAGTTAATTAAACTTTGTGTTCTAATTATAGGTACTTTTACAAACAAATGTCATAATCTTTCGTAAAATTAATTTCATATCCGACCTTTTCAATCCGATTTTATAAAACATTTTATAAATATATGCGATATCTAATTTTTCAATGCGATAATCAATCATTTCTAAATTATCCTCCACATGGCCCTACGCAAAATGAGTCTCATTCTAGATCGTTAGTCTTCGTGCATGATTGCAATTAACATTAGCCTTCTTGTATACGTATAATGTTTAATACCCGACGTTTCTCTTCCGACGAGAAATAAAAATTTTCTAATTAATTAAGGCTTTTGTTGGGAAATTTATTAGTATAAGTTTTGATGAATTCCAAAACCGGATGACCCCAACCGAGTAGATGTTGCCAGAACCTAATGTTAGAATTTAGGCTCGCTATTTGAGCAAAGTTAAGATTCTATCTTTACAGGTCTCCGGCTGAAGATGGCAACAAGGCGTCACTCAGACAGAACATCAGTTGTGAAGAAAGACAACTGAGAGTTCATTTGTTCAGATGCAAACAAGGGGAAGTCTTCAGAACATCAGTTGAAGGAAACCAACTGAGCGTTCATCAGATGAGAAACAGTTGAGAGGAAGAGAACATCAGATGAAAAGGAAATCATCTGAGGGTTCAAACCCAACTGAGTAAAGAAGTGGAAGACAACTGAGGGTTCAGTTTCAGAACCTCAGTTATAGAATCTGAACAAGGAGTTCAACTGTTTTGAAGTTCAAAGTTAGCTGAGAACTCGACAGATCGGAACATCAGCTGAAAATCACTCAGATGAAGGTCAAGACGTTCAACCGATAAACCGAAGTTGACTGTCAGAGATTTGAATTTCAAAAGGAAGTCACATGAGGGTTTGACCGTTCAGTCATTACCCCATCTGGCCCAACACAAGGCTGTCTCAGATGGAAAGCAGAAGAGCACAGATGCCATATCGGGAAAGTCTGCAGAGATGAGAGACAAGCCATCGCTTTCAACCGATCAGAGATCAACTGCTCCTCCAACGGCTAGTTGATTCTCTCCACCTATAAATAGAGGCATCCTCTCATTCGAGAAAGATACATGCAGATAGACACATAGACGGCGAAAAAAATTCAAGAGCTTTCTCGAGAGTAATCAAAGCAAATCTGCAACATCATCATCTAAGAGCATCAGCAGCTGAGAGTTCCAATTTGAGAGAACATTAGTAGCTGAGGGTTCCTAGAATTCGAAACCGTTTTTTGATCTTAGGTTGAGTGTTTATTCGTTCAAGCCTTAGATCCAGCTCTCATTATTGATCGAGCTGTAGTTGGAAATCCTACCCTTACTCACACCCTAAAAAGTGTGCTAGGACCTTACTCTTCCTGTAATTGAGTAGTTAGGTCGTCAAGTACCCGCAAACTTGACTTAGGCTGTTTAGTGCCCGCAAACTAAACTGTAACAGTTGCTCAGCCCGCGTAAGTTGAGTGGAACTGTCCAGAAGAACTTGGACTGAGGTGTGTGGACTCACATCTCCCCGTGGACGTAGGAGTTCTCTCCGAACCACGTAAATCTTGTGTGTCGTGTTGTTTTGTGTTAAGTCATTATTTTGCATATCTCATCTGACAATCTAACCGCATACAATCTGCATTCTTTCACATCAACAGTTTTGGTTTTGACCAACCGTGCATAAAAGCGTGAGTTTGATTTTACGATTATTTTCCACCACATTCCGCACAACACCAATCTTCCAGCTGAGGTTGCTTACTCAGCTGTGAGATCCCAACTGAGTCCTCTCACTCGGTTGAAGTTGTTTTCAAGTATTGAGTTTTTCGAAAGTTGAAAAATCCTAACTGGTGTATTCCCCCCCCCCCCATACACCAGTAACTCGTATCGGGACCATCAGCTTTGCATGCCTAAGTTAAGGATTTTCAATTCTAAGACTAACGGTGAAATCCATTTCTGAAAATAAATTCCAGAAGTCGGTTGAACGACTACTGTATTAGGGTTTTTGCGTCCGATAAAATTTTTGCCCGAAAACTCAAATCGAGAAACCGTCTGATTTTACATTCACTATTTTTGCGAGACGAGTAAGTTAGTAAAAATCCATTTTTATTATTTTTTCGGATAAAATTTGAACTGTGATGTCCCGACCTTTTATCGGATTTTAAAAAACGTATTAGGTTTTCCGAGTATGTGATTTATTTCTAATTCAACGGACGAATTAGATTTCGTCGAATACGTAACCACCTAAGAAATTATTTCTCGACTTTTATACCGTCGTTCTAGACCCGGAAACGAGATATTTCCAGCAAATAAATCACCCCTAAACCGCCATATGTGATTCATCCTCTTAAGTTGGATATTTTCTCACTTTATGAAATAGTAATTAGACACCTCATAGCCTTAGTCATCACCACTATTCTCTTTTCTTTCTTTTTTCTCAATACCGCCCCCCCCCCACCCACCATTTCTCTCTCATTTTCCTCCATTAAAGTAGTTCATCCAAGCTTTCTCAAGATCAACAAGTCATCCATCTACCGATCGATTTTATTTCCGAGTTCATATTCGTAAAGGTAGGCACTTCTTCTACGTTATGAACCGAACAAAAACTCGATTCCATCAACTTTATTTTTTCAAATCATAGGAGGTGAAGAAGCATGATGTTCTTTGATTAATTCATGTTCTAGTATGCTTAGGAATAGATTTTATGGATCGATTCATGAAGAAAATCATCCCCCCCCCCTTAATTTGTTGATACCGAAATTTTTAGAGATTTTAGGGGTTTTTGTTGATTCAATTTTCTTGAGGTTTGATTGATGGAATTGTGTTCTATGTGATATTAGATGATCACATGAATTAAATTAGAATTTTCTAAAAATAAAAGTAGAAATGAAAGAGATGAAGAATGGATGATTTGATGAAGAAGATGTTATGATATGCATGAATTAATAATAGAATTGGTATGTAGTATGTTGGAGGATGATGATATAATTTATTGAGTTTTTTCTAAAAATAAATTGAAAAACGTAAGAGACTAAAACCCGACAATAAGTTGAGACTCGTTGATGTTATGAGAATATGGTTTACATATTAGTAATGCTAGATAGATGATGATCGTTGTTGTAAAGTTTGAGCGAAATCGGAGAACGTCGGATTTTCGCTAAGAGACGAAGAATCGTCGATAAGTCGAGATTAGATAATGATTTAGGTTTGTGATTCGAACCTATGTTAATCTTGATAGTTAATGATCGTAATCGTAAAATTAGAACGAATTCTAAGAAGGTTGGAATTTTGTTAAGAGACGAAGAAACGAGATTAAAAGCTGATAGAAAAGTCGAATAAGGAAAACTAATTTAATATTAATGATTGTTATTGAGAAAGGAACGATATTGTAGTTGACAATATTTCCATCCGAGATACGAGATGATTTGAGTTATAGTTAATAAACGAGAAGTTGAAATAGAAATTTGATTTCGTTTAGTAATTGGATTAGTTTAAAGACGAGGAAATGTACGTCGTGTTTATAATCGAGAAATATGAAGGAGTTCATGATGAATGATTGATCGTATTTACTGCCTTGAAACAGAAATTTCGTAAGAATAAAAGTGGAATAGCATTAAACCGAACCTAGAAAGTCGTGCGTCGAGTTAAAGAGCACTAGAGTTCCACGCGGACTGTTTTGTGATGCATTACGGAAACTGTCATAACTTTTAGCTCGCTTAACGAAATCGAGATCCATAAGTTGAAGAGTAAACTAGACACCCGTGGCTTTCTTTTAGTATAAAATTCATCCCCTGTTTTAAAGTGCTCTGTTCTGTGCGAACTCCAGAACTACTGTATTGTGCAGAAAGTTTCCAAAATGTAATTTCTTAAGTTGAATTCTTTTCAACTTCGTTCCTTGTGAACTTCTAAGTCGTTATAAGTTATCGACATCCAATTATCTACTGACCTAAGTGCCGAGTAATGAGCCGAGTCAGTTTGTAGACGAGAATTGATCGAGTCTCATTTATTCATTAATCAAAAGAATATAGTTAAAGTGCAAGGGCCTAAAAGATTTAACCGATTCCAAATTTCTGTTTTCTTTTTAACGTCTCGACCAAATACTAATAGTGTGATTATTTGCGTTCAAAGAAGGAGGACGTCAAGATTAGAAGAAGGACGGAAGACAGAAGGTTAAAGTTTGTTCTGTAAACGATTGAGGTGGGCTTTTCTATCAAAATAAAATGAGCGTTGCTCGAAAGTGTTTACTTACTACTTTAATAAGTGTGTATTAAAGTAACTCTCAGTGCATAATGAATTGTTTTATGTGAATTCTCTTGTGCCTCTCTGAGTTAGCCCACAGAGTGCTATCCAGAGTATTGGATTCTGAGTTAGCCCACAGAGTGCTATCCAGAGATTCCAACTAAACGATCAGATTCTGAGATAGCCCACAGATTGCTATCCAGAGGGACAGATTCTGAGTTAGCCAACAGAGTGCTATCCAGACGATCGGATTCTGAGTTAACCTTCAGTGTGTTATCCAGAATTAAGTGTACAGCAGTATAAGTCTTACAAGTGTTTATGAAAAGATGCCTGATTAATCTATACTAAGTGTGATATGTTTTCGGCGATGTGCCCACTAAGTGCTTTATGTACTTAGCCCTGCATGTTTGTTTTTAAATGTGCAGGTTGAGTGACGGGAGCGGCGGTGGTTGATGTTGAGTTAAGAAGTCATATTTAGAATAAAGAACTTGTATCCAGCTTTACGCTTTCCGCTGCCAATCTTTTTGAAGTTAATATATCTATCTGTTGGGTCTAAGCCCGTACAATGATCTCAGTTCCTGTTTGAACATCTTGTCGAGCGACCCTTCAAGGTCGACTCTCTCTTTCTTTTAATATAAAAATCTGTTCATAGATATCAGTTATCGTTTAATCGTTGTCTGTTTATTCAATTATCCCTCTTCTTCCCCGCTTCTTTAATTCAACCCCTAGTCGCACCCTGGCTTTACCGTCCCTCGGGATTTGGGGCTGTCACATAATGGTTTCAAAGTCATAAAATAAAACAAAAGACTATTTGGACATTTTTTTTTCAAAGTGATAAAATTTATCTTTTCTTTTTAGCAAATGACATTATTTGTATTTTCGTCTAATATATATGTATACAAATCCTTCAACAAACCTGAGACATTGATCTAAGTAGATCAACGGTTGGTAGTAATGGTGACTTTTAAGTTAATTTTCGAAGATTAGGATACATAAGGCTATAGAAGTAAATTGGTTCAAATTTGGAAATTGGAATATGTCCTTAATTTGTGGGATTCTATGATTATTTATAGTTACCACATTGTAATGCAACAATTTCTAGTTAATTTAGTCGTTTTATTTATATTATCTGTCATGCATCCATTTTCCTCGAATCTAATTTTGTTCAAGTCCCCCTTCCTCTTCATCACCCACGTCCATGTTTATTTATTTCTCCAATAACAATGGATTTTTTTATTGATGATAAAGATAATATGCGTTAATTAAATATAAGACAACACCTTATCACTTAAGTTACAATAAACAAAATAAAGATGCAAAAGGATAATATACAATAAAATACAGGCAATAACATCATATAAATTAAAAATTATTGTATGAGCTGTTGCTATTGCGAAAATAAAATGTCACAGCCCCAAATCCCGAGGGACGACAAAGTCGGGGTACGACTAGGAGTTGGATTAAAGAGGCGGGGAAGAAAGGGGAAATTACTGAATAAATGATGAACTGACATAACTTAGATAAGATGGTAAACATGAAGTACTTCGATTAATCAAAAGAGAGACAATCCCGAAGGATCACTCGACAAAAGTTGTCTCTGAGATCTTTAGGGTTTCAAGTACATAATACTTAAACCGAAAAGATTATTCATCAAAAAGAAGTATTTTGCAGCGGAATAAAACGTAGAGTGATAACACATTTTCAGATGTGAAATCGAGGCTCAGCTAAACTTCTTTCCTTAAGTACAACCTCTACTCAACTTCCGCCGTCTCCGTCACTCAACCTGCACATTTATAAATACATACAGGGCTAAGTACAAAAAGCACTTAGTGGGCACTTTGCCGAAACCATATCGTAGATTTTATATAGATTCATCAGGCATCTAAACAGTAACACAATAGGGGTTTTCCCTTTTAAAACAATCCCGTGTTTACTAAATATTTTTCTCTTTTCATAAATCACTCGCGCGAGTATTTTTACTGTTGTTACGTTCATATTGCCCAACTTCTGTTTCAAAGCCGGGGAAGAAGCCTTTTCTTCTTCCACGAACGTTCCTCACCGAGGTTGGCTCATCCCCTCAATAGGGATTCCACACCCATCGGCTACCGTGTACACTAACCCTGGAAAGCACCCTTTTGGCTAACTCAGAGTCCGATCGATTAGTCAGCACCCTTTTGGCTAACTCAGAATGGCAAAGAGAACTCACAAAAACAAATTCTTTTATGCACTGATAATCACTTTCAAAACATACTTATAAAGCAATAAGTAAACATTTTGAGCAACGCTCACTTTATTTTGTTATATAGAAAAGCCCACCTTATACGAATTACAGAACTACTTTAACCTTATGTCTTCCATCCTTTCTTCTAGTCGCGACTTCCTCACTTTAGTAAATCGATCGAGGCGGTTTAAGAGAAACGGACTCGATAACGATTAAACAAGTTTTAGGCCTTTGCACTTTAACTAGTCTTTTACTAAACGAAACGAGACTCGAACACATCTCGCTAAAAACTAAGTTGGTTCTTTACTCAACACTTAGAACATCATAACGGATGTCAATAACTCTAAATGACTTAGGTGTTTCAAAGAATTCAAGTTAAGAAAAAATTTCACTTAAGAAATAGAGCTGCAGAAGAATCTGCACAACTGTTGAAGATTCAAAAGCTCACGCAGAACAGACTGCTGAGAAACAGGGGAGGTGCTTGGTACCAAAAGAAAGATATGGAAGTCTACTTTACTGTCCAATTTACAGATCTCGATTTTGTTAAACGAGCAGAGAGTTATGGCCATTTCCGTGAAGGGTGGCAAAAGTGGCCGAGAAACCCTAGACGTTTTAAAAACTCGACGCACACTTCCCTAGGTTCGATCAATGCTATACAGCCTTTATGCACGAAATTTCAACCAATCTTAAACAATCAAACCACACAATCATCAACATGAAAATCCCTTAGGTTTCTTGATCAATACACGACGAGCAATCTCGTCTTTTCAACTAACATTCCTACTTAGCAACTCTTTTTCAATTTCAAATCACAAACAACTTCTTAACTTTTATTTCAATCATCTCATGCTATGATCATCAACTAAACAAATGCTCCTTAACTAACATCATACTCCAATCAATCAATACTCATTCAAATTTAACATATACTTCATTTTTATCGAGCAACGAACATCGTTGTCGATTTTTCCAAACATTTTTATAAAATCTTAGAAAATCACATTAAGTACATACAGTCATGCTTATCATCAATACATCAACTATATCATCAATCGGAAACATACAATGTAATGCCCCAGAAATTCCTTACGATCTCAAAATTCTAAAGTTAATTAAATAAATGGCTTTGCACGCCTAAGTTTACGATTTTGAATTCTAAGACTAACGGTCGAATCCGTTTCCGAAAATAAATTACGGAAGTCAGCTAGACGACTACTGTATTTAGGGTTAGCGCGTACGAAAAGTTTTTAGTTCGTGAACTCAGAACGGAAAACCGTCTGATTTTTACATTCACGAAATCGCGATACGAACTCGCCTGAGAAAGTTCGTTTTTATGATTTTCCGGACGAAACTCGGACTGTGTCGTCCCGAAATTTTGTCGGAATTAAAGTTTTAAATATTATTTTCCAATTAAGTTTAATACGTTAGAATTTTTGGACGAATCGGATCGTGACGATTTTGTGCCGAGCTACGTATTTCGTCGTTCGATTTCCGTAACGTCGTATCGCGCAGGAAAAACGCGTATTTTTCTTTCTTTCTCTCCCTCTAGCCGACCTCATCTCCCTTTTTAGTTAGATTTTTTGTGTTTTATATAGTATACTAAGTGACACCTAATGCTACACTAGTCATACTTTACACCTTTACACATTTTAAACCTTATAACATTATGTTAATACAATTAAATCATCCTCTTTCCTTCCCTCCCTCATATTTTCGGCAGCCATACTCTCTCCCTCTCCCATCTTCATTTCTTCATCACCATTGAAGAAGCTCCAAGATCTAGAAGAGGGTTTTCATACAAGTCTTCATCCAACCATTGGATCTTATAACTTTCTTTGATAAAACTCAAGGTATTCATCTCCTCCATGTTTCTATCCAATTGGATTCCTCTCCTTTTTATTTTCTTTTTGATCGAAAATTTAAGAGTGATGAACTAGATGTATTGATCTTCGATTAGTGAAATTAGAAGTGTTTGGATGTGAATTCTAGGATCAAAATTGAAGAAAAATCATGGAACCCTAACTCTATGTAATACCGAAATTTTAGGGTTCTTGGTAGGATTTTTGGATTTCTTCAATTGATGTTATAAACATACTTAGGAATTGCTTAATTGGTGATTAGAACCAAGAGAAATCGAAAGCCCTTTGTTATGTTAAAACCGAATTAGGGTTTGAAGTTTGAAATTGGGGATTTTTGCATGTTAATGTGTAATTGGATTTCAATTGATTAATTGAGGATATAATAGTATGGTTAATGAATAAATGGTGTTAATTAATGAATAAAAACACCCTCTTAACCCATGTGTAATTACCGAAATTTATTAGACAATTAGGAGTTTTCATGTGTTTGATTTAGATGATGTTTGGTTGATGGAATAAGGTTGTAAATGATGTTAGTTGATAATAGGATTTAATTGAGAATTTTCTAAAAATATTTTATGGAATGTAAGAGACGAAGAACTCGTCGTAAGTTGAAATATAGTGTTGGTATGAAATGATTGTATGCATGAAAGTGATTCTCGTTAGATGTTGTTTAATGACGTAAAATTTAAACGAAATCCGACAACTTTGAAAATTGTGTAAGAGACGAACAATTAGACGTAAGTAATAACCGAGAAGTCGAATGAGAATTATAATTTGATAATATCGTTTATGATGGACTTGAGAACAACTTTGTAGTTGATGTCATGAGCTTTCGAGCTAATATAATATGAGCTAAAGTGATAGTCGAGAACTAGAACGAGAAGTTGATAACATATTGGTTTAGTACTTGTTAGTTGGAAGCCGACGTTTAGAACGTCGTGTTATTGGACGAGTTTTGAGAAGGAGTTCATCATGTACGGGGGTACGTGATGACTGCCTTGAGGGTCCAGTTTCTTAAGAAATCGAATACGAGAACTTAGAACGAACCTAAGACGTTATACGTCGATTCTATCGAGCAACTAGGGTTAGCGCGGCAGTTTTGCGACCCTCGCCGGAAACTGTAATAACTTTTAGCTCGTTTATCGGATTTGCGATCCGTAAATTGGAGCGTAAACTAGATATTCCAAACTTTCCAACGATACAGGGCTCATCCCCTGTTTTCAGATCCCCTGTTCTGGGCAGTCCCCAGAGTTACTGTAATGCGCAGTGAAATTTCAGTTTCCATTCTTCTAAGTTGTTTCGTTCGCAACTTAGTTCCTTTCGATCGTTTAAGCCGTAATAACTAACGACTATCTTCCTACTGACCCTAGGGTCACGAAAGGAGCCTTGAGTGCTAACCGAGACGAGTTGGTACCTCTTATCCGTTCAAGTAAAGAAGTTTAGTTAAGCGAGAATTTGTCTAAGTCGTAATGAACTAAAACTTATTTTTCCTAAGTTGATTCTTTCCAACTTAGTTCCTTATGATCTTTTAAGTCGTAATGAGCTATCGACTACCCTCTCTACTGACCTAAGAGTCGAGTATGAGACCTTTCGAGTTCTAAACGGGATTTGTTCGAGTCTCGTTCCCGTTTAAGTAAAATGAATCTAGTAAGCGTGCAAATGCCTAAAGAATGAAACGACTAAAACCTATTTCGATTTTCTTTGATCGATTATCTTTTACGACCCGAGTTTAAGTATTATTATTTTTACGATGAAGGAGGAAGCCAGCAATAAAGAAGGACGGAAGATCCGAAGATTGGAAGCTAGTACTTCTTAGTTCTGTATTACGAGGTGGGCTTTTATATATAAAATAAAACGAGCAATGCTCGGAAAATCTTTCTTTATCGCTTTGATATCTGTGTTTTCAAAGTGATATTATGGCATGAACTGTTTTACATTTTATGTGAGTTCTCTTGTACCTATCTGAGTCAACATTCGTGTTTTCCAGATTTAGAGTTAATCTAACTAGGTTAACTAACGATCGGCTCTGAGTTAGCTGCTAAGTGCTTTCCAGAGTTAGTGCACTTTGTAACCTGTGGTGTATGTGATATCCTGTTGAGGGGTACCAGCCACGGTGAATGAGAATTGGTCAAGAGTACGTAACATACCAGAAAAATGCTTGCAAGCTAATTTGAGAAAAGAGTCAGAAAATGTTTAGTAGACACGAGTTCTTTCCAATAAAACCCCGATGTGCTACAATTATGAAATGCCATATTTATCTATACTTATGATTATGATTTCGACATCGTACCCACTAAGTGCTTTTGTACTTAGCCCTACATTATTTTCTAAATATGCAGGTTGAAGCGACGTGAACGGCAACGGTTGAAGTTGAGTTGGAAAGATAGGATGCTTTAGTTAGGACTCTTCCGCTGCCAGAACTCTAAGTCTTTTGAGAATATGTGTATATTGAACAAAACTCTGTAGCATAAGTCTGTAAACTTGAACTTAGTTACTTTTGTGTACTTTTGTCGAGTAATCACTCGTGATTAACTCTTTCTTTATATTATTCAAGTCTGGTTCATCGAATGTATGATGTCTTATATGTATGTTTAGTCAGTAGCTCCCTTCTTCCCCGCTTCTTTAATCCAACCCCAGTCGCACCTCGGCTTCTGCCGTCCCTCGGGATTTGGGGCTGTGACATACAAACCCTCGTTTTCTCGTTTCTTTGTTTCTACACTTACTTACTTTCTTTATTTTTTTTGAGTTCTACTAAACCAATTCATACCAAATTAGTTTCTATCATCTTTACACTTAAAAATGATCATCTTAACATACTAACATCATCAAAACCAATACTTAATCAATCATTGACATGTTCGACGATTTATAAACTTACTTTTTCAAGGTTGTTAGTTAATTCTTAATAACTTCATCAACAAACCTAACACATGCACAATCACTAATATTCGATTAGTTTTCTCGTTCTATTTTTCTATCGACAATTATGTTCGATTCTTCGTCTCTTACAAAATATTTGACGTTCTTAGAATTCGTTTAAACATTCAAATCATCATCCTTAAGTACTTAGATTAACTAATATGCAAACCATAAGTTCATATCAACATCTATACTTAACTTTTCGTCAATTCTTCGCCTCCGACGATTTTCATTTTATTTTTAGAAGAATCTAACTTAATTATATGATCAACTAAATACTCCCTACATCTCATATATCACAACACATCATCAAAATCATATCATTTGATCATCCAAATTCAAGTTTATAAATTTCATACCAACTTGTTTTTATTTTTAGAAAATTCCCAACAATTCACATGATCATCATTCATTGTATGCTAACATATTCCACAAACAATCCATCTAATTTCAAACTCAATCTTCAACACATGAATCATCAAATTTTTGAAAAAAAAAAGGCATGCATATTTTTCGAAAATTACACATTAAATTCTAACATGTTTCAAACATGCATTAATCCTAGAACATCATTCCTATATATCTAAAATCATGAATTATAACTTGAAACATTAAATCCTAACACCTCTAAATTTTTGAAATTTATTAGAAATTAAAGAGATGGATTTTTGTTTGGTTAGGAATGAAGAGGAAGCCCTTACCTTATCAAATATGCAATCGGAATTGACTTTAATCGAGAATCGAACAAGTTATGGAACTTAGAAGCTTGAAGAACTTGAAGAAAAACTTGAAGATATGAAGAACACTTGAAGAACAAGAGAGAGAAGAGAGAAAAGGGAGGGAGGGGATGGCGGTTTGGGAGTGAGAGGGAGAGAGATATTATGGTGATATTTATATAGAAGAAGAGAAAATCAAATTGTACACCTTTTTCTCTACAAAAAATATAATTTTCCGGATCTAATACTGTAAACTAGAAACGAACAATTACTTTATTAGACGGACACATTTTTGACAAAAATGGATACGACCATTAGTTCCGGAATATTTTACTTAGTTGGAAAGGATGACTCGTTTCCTGAAAAACTTTGAAAAGTCGAGACGTGACAGTCCAAATTTCGCCCGAAAAAATAAATAAAACTGACTTTTACTATTAAACTCGTATCGCAAAATAAGTGAATGTAAAGTCAGACGTTTTTTCGATCTGAGTTCTCGAACGGAAATTTTATCGGTCGCCGAAACCCTAATACAATAGTCGGTTGAACGACTTCTGCAACTTATTTTTAGAAACGGACTTCGCCGTTATTCCTCTAACTGAATTTCATCAACTTAGAAGTGCAAAGCCTTAATTTCTTAGAAAACTTTTATTTCTCGTCGAAAAAGAAAAGTCGGGTATTACATAAAAAATCATCCGTGAATGAAAAAAATGCAATGATTCTCTAGATGCAGTTTTTGGTATTCAATCAAATAATATTTTGCTTTTCTCTCTCGAAGCTTACAAACACGATGAATTGGTTTAATAAAACTAATTTACCATAGTGTCCTTCGTATTTGATAATTAGATGTCTACTCTTAATTGATCTGGACCCTACGATTTTTGAAATCAGTGTTATATATTTATTTCTATTTAACACAAGTGAAATTATTTCTATTATAACCATATATATATATATATATATATATATATATATATATATATATATATATAGCTGTCACAACTCCAAATCCCGAGGGACGGCAGAAGCCGGGGTGCGACTGGGGTTGGATTAAAGAAGCGGGGAAGAAGGGGACTAACTGAACTAAACATACATAGGAGACATCATACATTCTATGAACATGACTTTATTTACAAAAAGAAGAGTTAATCTCAAGGATTACTCGACGAAGTTCCCAAAAAGGTAAACTAGGTTATATTACAGAACTTATACCACAGTGTTTTACTAATATACATAACATCATAAGATTAGAGTTTTACAGCGGAAAAGTGATTCATACTAACTAAAGTCTTCCTAAGACAACTTAATTCAAGCCTCGCCGCTTCCATCGCTTCAACCTGCACATTTAGAAAACATATGCAGTGCTAAGTACAAAAGTACTTAGTGGGCACGTTGCCGAAAACATATTCATAAGTATAAATAATCAGGCATTTCATAATCGTAGCACATCGGGGTTTTATTTAAAATGGCCCGTGTCTACTAAACATTTTCTGACTCATTTATATAAATTAGCTTGTACAAGCATTTTTCTAGTATGTTACGTTCAAATCTTGACCAATTCCTCATTCACCGTGGCTGGTTACCCCTCAACAGGATACCACATACACCACAGGTTACAAAGTGCACTAACTCTGGAAAGCACTTAATAGCTAACTCAAAGCCGATCGTTAGTTAATCTATATTGATTAACTCATAAATCTGGGAAACACGAATGTTAACTCAGATAGGTACAAGAGAACTCACATAAAATATTTAAACAGATTATGCCATGATTATCACTTTGAAAACACATTTATCAAAGCGATAAAGAATTACTTTCGAGTTGTGGAAAAACCCACATTTTATTTGTTATAGAATAAAAGCCCACCTTTATACTTTACAGAACTTATTACTCGTACTTTCGTCTTCTAGTCTTCCGTCCTTTTCTTACTGCTGACTTCCTCCTTCATCGTAAGATAAACATACTTTAAACTCGATCGTAAGTGATTAAAGGAAACGGAGATTGTAATTTGGTTTTAGTCGTAATCTTTTTAGTTCTTTAGGCATTTGCACGCTACAAATTCTTTTTGATTAACCGGGAACGAGACTTGAACAAATCTCGTTTAAAACCCGAAAGGTTCCTTACTCGACTTTTAAGTAAGTGGAAAAGATAGTCGATAACTCATTACGACTTAAAAGATTAAAAGGAACTAAGTTGGAAAGGAATCAACTTAGAAAATTAAGTTTTAGTTCTTTAGACGATTTAGGCATTTGCACGCTTAACTAAATTTCTTTACTTAAACGGATACAAGATACGAACTCATCTCTTTTAACACTCAAGGCTCTATACTTGACACTGAGGTCAGTAAGAAAAAGGCATTCGTTAACTCATAACGACGTCAAAGATTGAAAGAAGCTAAGTTGAGAAGAAAACAACTTAGGAATTACAATTCGAACATACACTGCACGAAGTCAGTGAGTCTGTCCAGAATAGGGGATTGCGAAACAGGGGTCTTGCCCTGTACCAAAATATATCCTCGGGTGTCTAGTTTACTCTCCAATTCGCGGATCTCGATTCCGATAAACGAGCTAAAAGATATTGCAGTTTCCGTGGAACGTCGCAGAAACTGCCGAGTGAACCCTAATGCTCGATAAAATCGACGCACGTTCTTCTAGGTTCGTTCTATATTATCGAACTTAAATTCTCATGAATTTTACACAAAAAGGCAGTCAACACATATTTCCATACGTGATAAACTCCTTTCATTTCTCGTCTATAAGCACGACATTCCAAGCATCGGCTTTCAATCCAAACAATTATTAAACCAAAATCTAGTTAACAATTCTCGTTTCTATTCCTCGATTATAACTACAACTCATTTTTTAACATCTCGGACGGACATGTCGTCAACTACAAAGTCATTCCTTAATCCATAACAAGCATTATTATCTAGTTAGAATCCTTAATCGACTTTTTGATTATTACTTACGTTCGATTGATCGTCTCTTACGAAATTTCCAAAGTTAGCGGAATTCATTCATTTTCTACAACATTATTCATCAACTATCAAGAATCATAAATATGCAAATCATATCCTCATATCATCATTTATTCTCGACTTCTCGATCGTTGTTCGTCTCTTACGTAAAATTTTACGTTCTCCGTTTTCATTCAAATTTTACGACAACGATTATTATATAACGAGCATTCCTAACATGCAAATCATATTATCAAAACATTATCGAGCCTCGACTTATCAATACATCTTTGTCTCTTACACTTTTCGTTTTAATTTTAGAAAAATCTCAATTAAATATATATTCATCCTCATGCATCGTATAATTCATTTCCATTAAACAATCGAGCATATCTTAACATTTACTAACCTAAATCGAGCCTTGTTCGTCTCTTAGGTTTTAGATTTTATTTTTAGAAAAATTTAAAACAATTCATACGATCAATTAATGACATGAGAAACACTAATCTATCATCAATTCGACGAAGAAATCGAGTATGAAACGAAAGCCCCACAACAGAAAAATTTCGGTATTAATAGGGGTTGGGGTTCTTGATTTTTCCTTCATGATTTGATCCGTAGAACTCGATTCTAAGCATCCTAGAACATGTATCGATCAAGAATTCACATACTAAACCATTCTCTAATTTTCGAAAAAATGAAAGAGAGGGGAAAGAAGATTTGTTCGGATCAAACTAGAGACGAAGTTCTTACCTTTCGATATATGAAATCGGATTGGAAATTGATCGGTGGATGCAAGAGTTATGGATCTTGGAGAGCTTGAGTTGTGCTTCAATGGAGGATGATGAAAAAGAAATGAGTGAGAGGGAGGGAGATGGGGTGGCGGTATTGGAGGGTAATGAAGGAGGAGTGGATGACTCACTCATAAGTGAGAAGAAATATCCCATAAAGTGTGTGACTCGCTAGGGAGACGTTTGACGAGGGAATTATTAACGAAAATTCTCGATTCCGGCTCTTAAACGCCGTTTTAAAAGTCGAAAAATACTTTTCTAGCCTATTTTTTATGAAGAGAATGAATCTTTTTCTCGAAGGATCAGAAAAAAATGGGTCCGGATCTACTGCGGGAATGATTTGGAAGACCCAAAACAAAAAATAGTGGTATTTGCTAGCAACAACATAATGGAGGCAGTCAATCAATATAGATTGATCCGAAATCTGATTCAAATCCAATATAGTACCTATGGGTACATAAGAAATGTATTGAATCAATTCTTTTTAATGAATCGATCCGATCGCAAGTTCGAATATGGAATTCAAAGGGATCAAATAGGAAAGGATACTCTGAATCATAGAACTATAATGAAATATACGATCAACCAACATTTATCAAATTTGAAAAAGAGTCAGAAGAAGAAACGGTTCGATCCTCTTATCTTGATTTCTCGAACCGACGAGAGATTCATGAATCGGGATCCTGATGCATATAGATACAAATGGTCCAATGGGAGCAAGACACACCACCTATTAGGTGGGTGGGTACATCCGAGCTAACAAGCAATGAAACAATAGAGGAAACCAAACCCCGGCTTCAAGAGATTAGGCAGTATAGATCCGTCTGAGTTTACGGAATTGACGAAATCTAATTCGTCCGTTAGATTGGAAATAATTAACGTACTCGGAAAACCTAAATCATTTTTTCAAAAATCGAGAAAAAGTCGGGACGTCACAGTCCAAATTTCATCCGGAAAATCATAAAAATTAACTTTCTCCGGTGAACTCGTCTCGAAGAAAAAGTGAATGTAAATTCTGACAGAATTCGATTCCGAGTTTCCGGGCGAAAAACTTAACGGACGCGAAAAATCCTAATACAGTAGTCGTTCGTCCGATTTCTGGAATTTATTTTTGGAAACGGATGTCACCGTAAATCTTAGAATTTAATTTCATGATCTTAGGCGTGCAAAGCCATTTTTATTATTAACTTTAAATTTTTAAGTCAGTACGAAATTTCTGGGGTATTACAATAGCAATTTTACACCCGACATAAAGATATAATCTACTTTTCACAATTGTCGTTAATCAGTACACAATATCAGAATTTTGGAAAGTGGCTGAGTTAAACATATGCACAATATTAGTAGTCGACAACCCTACATTAATTTCAATTTTTTCCTATACGCAAAATATTATTTTTTTTATTGACGAACACTGATAATTAGGCGGCAGGTGAAATATGAAGCATGTTCACGATTTAGGAAAAAAACAAATAAGGTCATCTCTGGTGAAAAATTTTCGTTTTTCACCTGCTACTTAAGTTTGTTAATCGGAATTAGTAGTTTGACCATAAAACTTAAAACATTTACGCTATCAATTTACATTGATATGGATATGTGCGCTATAAGACTTCATTAAATGACTGACCACATTTGGATATACATTTGTTCAGAAAGCTTGCTCAATGCGTATTATATTAAATAACACTATTTATTGCTAACCCAAAAACACATAAGCACTGACCAGTCAATTCAACGTAAGCCCTACTGTACTAAGTTGATAGCTTAATTAAATTGCAATTTAATTAGTTTAAAATATTACGCCCTGCATTACGTGGCTGATGGTCGGAATATTAAAATTACGGTGGAAATAGTGAGGCCTAATCGACCAACCCGTGATTAACTAGAGGAGTAACTGCAATGCAGCTCTACCTCCGAGATTGGATGCGAAAATGGTGGCGCCACTGCTCCCATCGTCCCGTGGTAGTCACTAGATCTGGGATGTCCAGCCGAGTAGTCAGCGACATGAAGTTCATGCGACACAAACAACTATCTTCGAATAGAAACTGTCTCTCCTCATAGAGCTGTAGGCCGTAAAGCCTATACCG
Organism: Schizonepeta tenuifolia; assembly: GCA_029490685.1. Taxonomy (NCBI): domain Eukaryota; kingdom Viridiplantae; phylum Streptophyta; class Magnoliopsida; order Lamiales; family Lamiaceae; genus Schizonepeta; species Schizonepeta tenuifolia. The sequence goes on from CM055956.1 coordinate 111,750,441, forward strand.
CCGGTGACAGCGCAATTCCTGGTACAGTTGACAAAATAGAAATTATTAAAAGTAATGTAAGGTAGTAACCATCGTTGTTTTAACCTAATGGGATGTACGTGCGCACCCTCATCACCGGTCTGCTGCCCCAGTAAGCGCGAGTAACTAAAACGGTGTTAGTTGATATATCGAAGTGGACGTCGGCCCGACAAATGAAATGGTTGAATCTATAGTAGTCCTGTCGCAACTCTGCAACCTGCAATATTACTTCACGGCGTGACCGCCTCACCCCAAATGGAGCCCTATCGTTGAGGTGGTCCGTACAAACGGCAAGAAGTAGGATGACCTCATCCGAAGATCGCCACGGCAGTCGGTGACAAGCTCAGAAAAGCCACCGGATTATGAAGGCATCCTCCCTTGCCTCCCAGTGTCGCGCTTTGGCATTTGCCCTAGCTAAAATATACTGAGCAATCGAACTTGGCATGTTGGGGTTGGTTTTTTGAGCAGGGTGTAGAGATGCATAAGTGGATAATGAAGACAGTGGTGTAGATATAATGTTGGGAATAAAGAATGAGTGGTAGTGGAGTCAAGCGTACAAGTGACGATTCAGCCAAATATTGGGCCGAGAACTGGAGGGAAAATGCGAAATTAATATAATATTTCAGGCGGATGTGATATATTACCTCTCGCCGATGGAGGTTTCAGTGTACGGAAGATTCCCCAAAATGGTCAGCTGTTGTATTAGCAGGAGGAGGAAGCAATGAGTTGACCCACATCGAGTTGACACATAGATACCGTACATTATTAACACACAAAATGAGCCTTACATGGTGTGATTATAACGTTTGAGGGAGAATATAGTGTAAGTATATTGATAAGTAATTACATATTAGCAGAGATTTTAATTGATTACTCCAATATATGTGGGCGTCACATTTGTAAAATTTCCAAACAATAATTAGTTATGAATTCATTAATATAAATGAAAATTTTCTATTTCTTTTGTGTATTCATATGATAGAATGGCCATTTCAAGGAAGTTCAGTCATTGTGGTTGGTGGTACAATTCTAATCACTAGGCTTAAAGTAAAATTACTTCTAATACGGACATTATAATTGTTGGAGACAATAAAACTTGCAACGAAAGGCATCCCTGATTAATTTGGCACTGGTATCAATTTTCCAATATAATTCGGTGGTTGCAAAATATCAATATTTATTTAGCAATAGGACACATCATTTTTTCTAAAATTTGCATCAAATTTTTCAAATTTAAGAAATAGGACACTTATTTAGCAACAAGATAAAAGTCAAAATAGGACACATATAAAAAACCGGAGGGCGTATGACATGAAAATAAGACCTCAACAAGAGCAAATCTTCAAAATCAATATAATGAATAATTTAAGTTGTTCTATATATAGATACAAATTTTAATTCGCTACTAAATCAACCTACAAGAGCAAATTAAAATAAGTATTCGGGGGTGACAGGGTGAACCCGAATCCGACCCGGGTCACCCCGTTCCCACATTGTGGAACCGGTTGCATACAAGAATTTGTTTGCTAAATTAAATTTCATTAGTTCAATTAGGATCTATAAATTTTGTTATATTAATGTGCATTTTGTTAGTTAATAATTTATTGTTAGATGTGCACCTAGAAAGGGTGTATATTTATTTAAATCTAATTTTTTGTAATAAATTTTAATAACGATTCATACAATTGATCTATCACGTTGATGTCTTATAATTTTGAGTATTTAATTATTTTGGAAATTGATCAGTTACCCAAAATGTAATAATTAAATCAGTTAACTTTTTACAATGAATATGTATTCGTGCAAAAAATAAAAATAAAAAATCCAAGTAAATATATATATATATATATATATATATATATATATATATATATATATATATAACATAGTAAATTAAAAAAAAACGGGTATACGTAAAAAAAATCATATGTCGTACCCCTCATGTTCCTCTATGCAAAATGAGTACGTACAAAATCATCAAGTATATATTTTGTTAAGTAAATTTTTTTTTAGTTTAATTTTGACAGAATAACTATGTTTAGCAAATAAATAATCAATTCCTAAGTAACAGTGATATGTTGAATTTTTAGTACACGGGCCGATTCCGATAACACCGTGGTGACTCATACGTGAAATTTATTTATTTTATCTTATATAGTACCGGGGTGGTTATGACTTAGAACCGTCGGGTAAACGGCCCAACTCCCATCAAATCTGTGGGGTAAGCAAGGCGATTACAATGAAAACCGTGGTGAACGGGTGAGGTCTGTCACATAACCGTCGGGTGAAACGGATCAATTCCTAACCGATAGATCTAGGGAATTTTTTAATTTTTTTTTTCAATTGAATTTATAACATAGGATTTGGGTCACCTTGACATTCTTCAGAATTACTTTTCTTCTAATAGTAAATGTGAGATAGAGGATATTTTATATCAGAACGATGATACTCATAATACAGCATCGTTTCTTAGAAGAATTTATGGAATAGTGATTTCCCTTGCAATGTGCGACGGGTTATACGCAAGTGATAATAATAAGGTTAAAAAATTAATCAATCGGTGCATAGACATGCTTGAACGTGCAATTTCCAGTGGAATATATTTTTGAACGTGCTAGTCCACGCTACCGATTGTAGTATATAGAAAAGTAGATAAATGTATGAATCAATAGAAAAATCAACAAAACATTCATGTGGCCACGTGTTCGGCCTCCCCCTAGCCGACGTCCCTGTATGTTAGTAAGAGGTAATTAACATAAAAATCACACATGCTGCAAATCCTTGCATAAAGATCTAGGCACACTGATAATTATTCTTACTACATTGCGCATACTTTAAATTGTAATGCCGATTACGATGTCCATCGTGCGGATGCGGCAGCGAGCATGGTGTCAATTCGAGTTAATTGACGACATAGTTATTTTTATTTGTATTAACAGCAATGTGTGATAATTGGATTTTATATTTAATATGGTGAGTAGAGCTGTGGTATATAATTCGCATAGGTTTTAAGAATTAATACAACAGGTGTGCTATGGTTTCTTTTTTTTATTACAAATTGATATTACATATGATTGAACTGAGCAGAAAAAAAAGTCAAACTATGTATAATATATGATGGTTGAAAGAAAATTATCGGATTAAATTATGTGCATTTTACAGTAATATTATATAAATGTTTCATACAGGGTTCATACTTGGAGTTAGGTAGTTATGTAGATTACATAAAAAATACAACAGGAAAAAAATATATATAACGATCAACCACAACATGTAAACACTGTACATGCTCATACGCGGTAGACGAGATGGCTGCAGCTGCCAACCAGAGCCACGTCGACATAGGGTGGGGAGAAGGGGGGGGGGGGGGGGTAGCATCGGGGTTCCCGTGTAGGTAGTATGAGGCTTGTTTGCCTTGTGAGTAAAATCGCAGTACATTGTAGACGAAAAGGTGTAGTGTAGGAGTAGGGGGAGTAATGAAGCGGGTAGATGTTGACGGCTGACAGATAATGATGATGGTTGAAAAAATGTGTTGTGGGGAGTGAATGTAAGGGGTGTGTGTGCGTGTGTCAGGAACAATCACATCCGCATTTAATGGAACACTTGATTCATGGACCCCAGCGATTTTTACAAAATATACTGGTAGCTTCGATGGATAGGCATTTAACTCTTCCATAATAACAATATTTGGTTGGGTTAATTGCTAAACAATTCCCGACCTCTGTAAAAGTTCTGGTTTTAATTCGCACCGTTTAAATCTGCATCTAAATTATCAATATTGTAATTTTATCTGATTTGTCCTACAATGATAATCTTAACCCAAATTAATGAGGGGGTGGAAGTCGAAAATGCATACTAGGCAAATCGTCGGCGCTGTGATTAACGTCGTACGTCATCATCATCGTCGTTTTGTTCTTGCCACATAACGACTGCCACACGTAATATATTAGGCCACGTCTGCAAATAATATGAACATGTCAGCAGTAGCCATACTAGAATATGTTGAGAATTTAGATGCCAAAAATATGATAAAATTTAGATAATATGAACATGCCCACACTATGGAAAAAATCATATAAAATTTAAATTCATGAGAATTTAGAGGCAGATTTGAAAAATGGGGATTAAAACAAGCAATTTGGAGGGGAATTTTTTAGCAAATATCCCTATTTGGTTATAACGAGGCACCGAATCCAAGGAAACAGCCCAGTGCAGCACCCACTATGTGAAGACAGTGAACATTTACGTTAGACAATCTCGATTGTATTATTATTATTAGTTTATATAATGTTTATTTAGCTGTTTACTTTACTTCAATTTGTGTACTATATCCGTCCACGAAGAAAAGTCATTTCTCACTTATATATTTTTTTTCAATGAAACAAATCCCTACGTAATTTTTTATACAATTATACCATCATACTGTTTCTTTATTCACTATCCTTTGTCATTGATGGACCAACACCGTCCTCACTTTATGTCTACTATGAGGTAAATACAACAACTTTATTACTCCCTACATTCCTGAATAAATGTCCCACTTCTCCTTTAAAATCCATTCACCAATAGTATGTCATACTATGATTTTTTTACCATAGTACCCTCTTTAAATCCTAAAATTACTATCAGTTGCCATTAGGGGACCCACCTTTTACCAAACTAAAAACAACTTTATTGTTACTTTATAGACAACATAACAACTTTATTCCTATTTGTTGGTCAATACCACCATGTTTTTATCAAAATCACTATTTTTGTCATTATTCCACTACCCCTATGTTTTAACTTGTACCCAATAAAAACAACTTTATGAAGATTTCTTAATCGCCGTGTCAAACCCAAAATGGGACATCTATTAGAAAATGGAGGGAGTATTACTTTTTGGTAAATACACCATGTATTGGGGAATACCCTAATTTTGTTGTGATTATCTCAATACCCTTACATTCTTACTTTTACCGCACTCAAAACAATTGACTAAACTTTCTTAGTTTCCGTGTCGAACTCCAAATGGGGAGATGTTATGTGGACGGTGGGAGTAATTTTTTTCATGACACAGTCGATAATTGGTATTGTTTACATGTGACTAGAAAAAAATACGTCTATCGTCTCTGAACAAGTTGTGCTTTGTTTATACAGGGGTGTTCTATACCAAGTGCTTCGTTTGGAACGAAGGAAACAATTAACCCTTAAAAAGTTGTGAGCCACTCAAACATAATAAATTTGTACAATTCACCTTAATATCCGTGGCCAAATGAAATAAGCAATTTATTATGAGACGGAGGTAGTATTAAGAAACAGATTAAAAATTTGTATAACAAGACATAGGGTGTAGGCACTGTCAAAATAAATAAGACATAGTAAAATTAAACAATGATCCATGTTTTTGAAAAAATAAAATTAAGAAAATTGCTAATTAACAACCGTCACCATTTATGGTTGTTTGACTTGTGTGAACTTGTATTGTAGACATTTTTTTGTCGCTACTGCTACTAATTAAATTATGGTATTTGAAGTTGTATAAGCTTGGATTTTTTAAAGTATATGTAAAGTAAATAGAAGGGTGATAAGGAATGTAAACAGTGTTTAAAGTAATTTTAAAAATTAGTGGCACAAAAAGGTGACCTAATAATTCTAAATTAATGCATGTTGTTTAATAAAAGCTTACAATCAGGATTTATAATAGGGTTTTTATTCATTAATAAGGAATCATAACACAAAAAGTTTTTTTTTGTCAAAATTGGGTTACCGTACCCCAAATTATACCCTTCTAATCTTTTATAGTTGCATCAACACATTTGGGCGTGAAGAAAGTCATCACTAAAAATTACTAACATGATAAATTTAATTAACATTTGTATTAAAAAATTAGGTTTAAGTATAATTAATCGTACGAATAAATTGGGGCAAAGGAATGTTAAAACAGTAGAAGTTATGTCATAGGAAATGAAAGTGGGAGCTAGAGGGATTATAAAAATTGCCACATTTGGAATAAATGTGCATTAATAACACTCAACTATCAATGATACTCAAGGCAATATAAGTTGAGGTTGGAGAAGGTAATTATAGCACTTGCAGAAGAATGTAGGCACACCATTTCCCGTCAATAGATACAAACAAAATTTCAATTTGAGTAGGCATTGTCTCAGGGTTTTCTTTGGGAAAGGTTGATGCCGAAGAAGGCGGGCTTCATGTGATAGTGTAAATATTACAGTATATGCCTGGAGTTTGAAGGCGGCGGGGTTTGTGAAAGGGTAAGGCTTTCTGATGATGAAATTACGTGGTTATTTTGTATGCATTAGAATGACTCTATATGTTTTAATAACTTTGATTGAATTGGATTTTGTTTATCTTTTTTTCAGAAACTTAATTTGGAGAAGGCTTTGTTTTTATTTTAGGTGGGAAGATACGAAGTTGGTGGGACTAAATAAAGGTATTCCCTAGACAGTGGAAATACCATGATTTACATAAGTTTAGTGTGATGATTTAATACAGATTTATTTTGGAACCACGCATACGAAATGGTAAAGGGAATCATGCCTATTTGTCAATGGTTTTGAAAGAAAAGGTGTTAACACGAAATAAGCATTAATTTTTTTAATTAATCAAGGATTAGTGTGGTTAAATTAAAGTAGGATGAGGGTTGTATACAACACATTTGACAGAGTAGATTTTTTAAGTAAAGTTTCCATGTTTATTTCTTCTGTTTGGATCAATTGTGTCTTGTGTGATTTTGTAGGAATCCAAGATAAATTAATACGAGGAGGCTGTGTATTTGCGTAATGGCATTTTATTTGGGAAAGTAGCTCCCATCGTCGGGTACGTATTTACGTGAGGGGTGAAATTGAATTTTTTGTGTGATTGGTAAAATGCTAATTTCTTTATATGTATAATATAGTTGTGTGTTTATAATTTTTTCAGCCCATTAATGTTAACTGGTATATTATTGAGCCCAGAAATGATAAATGCCTTATGACAAGGCTGGACTCTAGCCCATTGCAATTTGGCCCAATTCATGTTTATTCATATATATAGTAAATGTGGGTGGGTAAAGCAAATAGTTGTCTATAGGAATTATTTGTTGTGGTTTACCATGAAAGAGAAGTTAGTTTGGAATGCCCAAAAGATAAAGTTGTTTTAAAAAAAATCTTACATTTAATTCAAAAATATGATACATCTATGTCGATGGAAAGTAATTTAAGTAAATTAAAGAAACGTTGCTTCCTTATTTGTGAAAAGTGACGTCCCGGATAGGAAATGGAAATGATTGATTTTTTTTACGAAATAATGAAATGATTTAAGGCAGTATATGTTTGCACTCAAATATCAGAATTGCACTCTAATTTACAAAGTGGAACAACTAGTAGGACGGTTCAGGATTGAGGAAATAGCTGAATTTGGTGAAAACAAGGTAGGAATCATTTGCAGGTTGTAGTTATGATTAACAAAATGAAAGACTAAAAAGTAACTCTTCTGTAACTGCTATCTGTAAATTAGAAGAACGATTAAACTTAAAAGGAATTGGAGTTATGTTGTGGTTAATCTGGTGGAGTTATTTTAATAATAATTGCATGGATTGATGGAGTGGCAATTAAGTTTGATTTTGTATAAGAAATTAATATGTGGAAAGTGGACTTACAAAACTGCAACCTATGCTTGCAGGGAATGCACACATTCGCAATACGAATTACACCAACCATGTTGTCAAAGTTATTAACCGAACGCTTGGGCCGATCAAACGGGACGAATTTCGCAAGTCGTGCTTCGGAATGTTACTGGACTTGCCACAAATAATGTTCCAGGGGCAGGTGATGTTCGGGCTGTTTACGCGAATGGTCGACGCCCGGACTACGGGCAAGTTGAAGTTCAAACTTCAACATGGCGAGGCGGAGTTTGGACAGAGAGAATTCTTCATGCTCACAAGACTGTCTTTCAGGGGAAGTCGAAGTAAATGGCCAACATTGTCAGCGCTTTATGAGCAATTCTTTCCTGCAAATCGGCTCCCAACATTTGACTACTTGGAAGAGGTCTTTATTAGGGAAGCAAAACTCAACAGTGAGGGAGAGAACACGTACAAACTGGCACTCTTATATCTTATGTATGGTGCCTTCTTCCACACTGGAATTAAGAGGAACAAGCTGATGGATGTGAAATACATCCACGCTCTCGACAATATGGCTGACTTCCTGAACTACCCGTGGGGCCGGGAAGTGTACAAATTCTTGGTGGAAGGCATCTACACGATGTGGGATACGGTTGTTGAGCGTAGGAAATCGGGAGGTAGAATGCTCGTGCTATATATCTACGGCTTCCATCCTGCACTGCAATGCTGGTTGTACGAGGTGGCACCAGAACTCCCTGCCAAATGGATGAGGAAGTCCGACGAGTGGGACCAAATTTGGCCACGCATGAGAAGGTGGAGTGTCAGCCATAGTCCTTCTTTCAGGGACATATAAGAGGTGTTTAGCGACGAAGGCACACTACTCTATTTAAGTGAGGAATATCCATTGAAGTAGTTGTGTTTTATTCACATATTAAAATTGATGATGGATGTTATGTGTGATATGAGTTGAAGGGTGATCAGTCAAACAACTCATGATATGAATTCGTGATTAACTGTCCAAGTGAGGATGCAACCATCAAGTTTTGAGCAGGCGTGGTTGCAGAAGATGGGGTTGGAGACTGCTGTATTAGATTTGGAACAGGAAGCAAGTGCAGGGATGGCAGGAGAGAGGCCCAACATTCAACGCAGGCTAAGCTTTGCCGGGGACGACAACGTGCATGGGGGGAGCAATGCAGGGAGTCCGAGTATTGGCGAATACAGGAACCCTCCCTTGGCAAATTATACTGTAAGAGTAGTTGGAAGATTATTTATACAAGTAAGTGACAGTGGTGATGAATACAAATTCACATGCCAACTGATGCTATATTTGATGAAACAGGGTGAAACTGTGTTTGAGAGGTTCGCTGTCGAATAGTTTAATCAGATGTCTGTGGCACTTGCATTCTTAGTAAGCGAGCATCAACGACAAAGACATGCTGAAGAAAAGAAGATGGACAGGGGAAAAGAATTGGATGTTCATTCCTACAAAGAATTTTACACAACACTGGCTCAACTTGAGAAGAAACAAAAGGGGAAAGGGAAGGTTGGCGAAGAGTCGCCTAATAGTTGGACTGAAATTATACTGAGGGAGACAACATCACGGGAGTGGAAGATTCGCTCATGATGCGCAATAATTACACCACCGAGATCCCTCCAAGCGCAATTGGTTTCAAAATAGGATCACTAATGGCCGATGCACGCTGCGGATCTTCCGCATTTAGGCCGTACCAACAAGCGCCTCGTCTGTTAATAGGAAAGAGGCCAGCACCTAAAGCATCAAGCAGTGTTAAGAAGGTGAGCCGATACGTTCCTGCATCTCCTCTTGCATTTGAGCCATTGCGATTTAGGGAACCTGGCCAAGACATGTTAGAGTTTCACGAGTGGTACGTCTTTGCTAGCATCGGCGAAAAGTAAGTGATTTACATATAGTAATACTTCAGACTATAGGATGAAGTAAATGAATGCAAGGTATGATTAATGTCTGAATGTATTGTAGCGGTGGGCAGCTGACGACTTTAATGCGTGAGGAGAAGAAGATAAAAGCGTGGAGATTCCACAACTTGCTCGATGGATCAGAATGGCTAACGAATTTTGTAAGAATTTATACACAGTTTAGTTAGGAAATTTTGGTATGCTGAATAGTTTTCAACATTACTGAAATTGGTATGTTAATATTATTTGTTTTATACTAAAAGAATGCAGGCTGGTACTTAACATGATGATGTACAAATCACTGATGGAGCCATATCAATTCCGCCCTCGTTTCACAGTCTTGGATAACGAAGCTTGGGTAAGTTAAGTATGTAATAAACTAGCAAGTGTGGAAGCTGTAGCCTTGCAGATTGTGTTAGTGGAATTGAAACTAATTATGGTATTATCAATTTTGCACCAGGGGAGGATCAAGAACACACGTGGAAGTTTCGTAGCCACTGACCTCTTACCTTATGTGACTGGGGATCGACCAGTAGAGAGGCCCGTGCCGTGGAGTTTTGCCGACTATGTCGTCAGTATTGCAAACTTGGAAAACAAGCATTGGGTGGCATACTGGATAGACTTTGCTATGGAAACAATATGGGTGTACGATTCGATGTGCATCACAGCAGAAGGCTGGCTGACTGTGTAGGAACATTTCCAGGAACTTAGTCAAACCGTGCCTCAGCTAATAATTGCTGATAGTGTCTTTGACAGGCAAGGCCGCGTGTTGCATAATCGTCATTCATGGGACGTCAAATGGTATCCAAGTTGTCCGCAACAAACCAATTTGCATGACTGCGGCATAATGGCGCTAAAGTTTATGGAGTGCCTTGTTGCTGCGAAGTCAGTGATGGACATAAATCCGTGGTCATGTGGAGAGTACCGGCGAAGCTGGATCATCGATGCGTGGAAGTTAAAGCTGGAGGCATAGCTGAACAACATTGCAAACCCGGAGGCAGCTAAGGAACCAAACAACCAAGGTAATTGAGGGCAGTGAAGATTGTTTTGAAAGAACTCGGTTAAAATGTAAAATGTGCAATATTCGGCAGATCATAGGTATTTTGATTTTGGGAAAAACTATGAAGTATGATGATGTTTGGTAGAAGGTGGGGCCTAGGCCATGTATTTGTAAGAAATTGCTGCAGATGTTATCTCCTCCCCTGTAGCAGCAATAAATGTATGAGGAGACTAAGTATTATGATCAATGTGTAATGACTTGTTTGAAAGGTGGCAATGAGTATGAATGTAATTTGCCTCCCACGGGTGGGCCTATAAACATGTAAAATGGAGTACGAAGTAACTGCAATTTGAGTACGTAAAAAAAAAAAGCCAATGAGCTGAGGAAAATATGACTTTCTACTCGCACAAAAGTGAAATGTAAATATTGGATACATGTCAAATGAACAATGGAGCAGTGTAGGAGAAAGAAGAAGCAGGATTTTAAGTTAATATTAAAACTACAGTAGAAATATGTGTCATTCGTAATTTTGCTTGTAAGAGGTAAATGTCGTGCTTAAAAAGTAATTGGTGCATTCTAGATGAACCAATTTCTGGCCTAAATTGTACTAAGTATTACTGGATAACAGCACTTCTTCCAGGTACTGGATTCTTTCTTCAATTCATGATCATATTACAGTTGGCATTAGAGGTTACAATCCCCAAGAACCAAAAGGAAATGCCAAGTAGGCTAAATGACCAAAAATACGTAAAATACTTCAAATAGGATAATTTTTATTTGTGAGTCACGTGGATGCATATGTTAAAAGGTGAAGATGTGGGGGGAAAATTCAAAATGGGTGCCAGCCAAGGAAAAAAAAACAGTTACTGCAAATTGTGCACAGACTACAGGTTCACTTTCTACTTTTTGAAGCCTCTTTTCTGAATTCGTGGAATTCCTGTCCTTCCCACAACAAGTTTGACCAGTCAACTATATAGCCACCAAAAGCATGGAGACTATCAAACCAACATTCTTTTAAGCATCCTCAAACAGTCTATTTCAAAGCAATGGATGCTAACGAGTTGTGGGGAGGGCCACAAAACTACCGACGCATTGGATTTATCACGCTTGGCTCTCCAATAATAGATGAAGCTCTCGCCGGCGGAGTTCCATGCAAGGGTATAACTGAGTTCGTGGGAGAGAGCGGGACAGGGAAAACACAAATAGCCATGCAGCTATTGCTAACCGCACAGCTGCCAAAGGCTGCAGGTGGGATGAACGGAAGCTCCATGTACTTGCACACACAAGCTCCATTTCCATTTCGGCGTCTGTAGCAAATGGCGTCCACAATGCAAGGCATCCCATGCAACACATTGGATAGGGTATTCGTACGGCCAATCGATTCAGCCGATGCCCTGGTCGACCTCTTCGTGCGATTCGACGTTGTAGTGGAAAGAGACAACATTAAGATGGGAGTAATCGACTCTATCGCATCATTGTTCCGTAGGCATTTCTCAACCAACACGCAGCAAGAGCTGGATGAGCGCAACAAAATACTGTACAAGATTAGGGCTATATTGGACTCCATTTCACTAAAACATGGAGTGACAGTGGTGGTCACAAACCAAGTGGTAGATGTTGTGGAGGATCAACCAATGAATAGCAGGCCACAACCGATCTCAGTAATTTCTTCAGGAAGAAGAGTGCGAGCTGCACTCGGCCTAATATGGGGAACGTGCGTGAGAACAAGGATTTTTCTAACCATGCATGCTGTCATTGGTAATGACACAGACAATAACAGCTGCCCTCGAACGCTGAAAAAGCTATTGGTTGCATTCTCCCCGTATGCACCAAAGGCAGAGTTGGCGTTTTACATATCGACATCCGGAGTTATGGCCTGTCGGCCTCAGAGCAAAATGCCAACTAAGATGTTAACAGTTCTATTTGCATTTCATTAGTTCAAAGTAGCGTTGCAAAAGATGTACTCAAAGCAATATATGTGTCACGCCCCGATTCCCGAGGGAAGGCACACATGCCGAGGGCGCGACTCGGGGTTGGAATTAAGAAGTGGGGATAGAAAGGAGGGATTCCTTTTTCATGTAAAACGAGACATGCGCCCCAAAAGACTTGGGCGTCATCTCATTTTTGCACTGGGAGGGAGCTGAAATTTAGAAAGACGGCAAACAACCCAACAAACTAATTCATTTATCATTTAAGAATCGCTTAAGATTCAATGGCTCAATGAATCAACAAAAGACGTTTCATTAGGATATATATTTAGGGAAACGAGAACGAATTCTCGACAAAAGACATATAAGAATTCAGAGTACAAGATTTTCAAGTTTAGAAACTCAAAGAATCGACAATCAACGGAAGCTTAACACAAGACAGTCCTAGCCTCAACGCCATTCACCATCACCCGCCGATCAACCTGAAAACATTTGAAAACATTTGGGCTGAGTACTAGTGTATCCAGTGGGCAGTGCATTTTCTAAATATTTTTATAAAAGCATTGTTATCCATCCATATCAGTATGATTTAGAAGGTTTCAAAACCAAAAGCCACTTCTAAACATACAAAACATTTTTCCTTTTACGTGCACGCTTGTCACACTCTACAATGTTACTCTTACTGTGACCCCGGACCTCTTTCCAGACGGGTCCAATCTCATTCATTCATTCATTCATTCAGACTTCGGGTCGAAACCTAGAGAGCCTCGGTCTAAAGTTGGATTTCGGGCCGAGACCCAGAGAATCCCATTTATAAGGTTAGCACACAATGGAGATCAACCCATTGCACTACTAACAAAGGTGTACACAATTTCCAACTAGCGTGTTAGGCCAGCCGAAAATCTCGATCGATTAACTTCAGAGCATTAAACATGTAGAGCGTACATTAAAACAGTTTTTATGGATAACAAGCATTTTATAGAGCTTAGTAACTCAAACATAATTTTGGAAAGATATAGCCCACCTGAAAGATAACATCAAATATGTCCTGGGAATTCGCAGTCAACGTCTTCCTTATGCCGCGCCTAAAAATATATTTGACGATACTTTAAATATCTAAGGATGTCAAATAATAATCCGTAATTAAGGAAAATCTTCTAACCTCATTTCTTCTTTTAATTATCCGATAAGCTTTAATGATTTAATCGGAGTTCATAGGTTCGTGGATCCTAAATTTGTTAGGAGCCGTATCAATTAATTAATCAGTCTCAATTATCAATTAATCCATTACTACCTACTGTAATTTTATTAATTTGACTAAGCAAGTAATTAGGAATAATAAAGTCAAGCCATATTGATTAACTAATATAAGAGCTTAAAGGTTTATTTGAATAAACTCAAACATACATCATACATTAGTAAGTTGGTCATGCCAATTGATGTATTTAGTTCGATGCCCATATTAGTTAATTTAATTATTTATTTAGCTGATTAAAGAGTGATCCTAGCAAATCATTTCCAATTATTCACGCCCAACATTTATTTTAATGAATTTAAGCCTACCCAATAATTCTAGGCCCGTAATATTTTTGTTAAAACAAGCCCCAACCCATTTCTCTCTCTCATTCTTTCGTTTGCAACACACAGAGAACACACACCACCCCCCATTCTCTCTCTCTCTATCAGCGACTGCACATGCCCTCTCATGTCTTCTACTTCTCTTTCTTCGTCGGCCGAGAAATCGCCGTTCACCGCCGCCGATGTCGTTACCCTCTCTCGTCTCGTTTCAACCTTTGCTCCCTCTGACCCTCTGCGATTTCACAAAATCCAAAATTCAAGACCCTAGCCTTACAATCGAAACCCATCTCCCTTCTCTCTCAGAAATCCGCAGACCTCGCCACCGATTGTTTGCAGCAGAAATGGACGGCAGCGGCAGAGGAGCTACCACCGTCGGTCGTCCCTCATCTCCAATCGGCTAAAGCAGCGGCCAAAGAGAAGTCCATTGTTGCACTCCACCGTTCGCTGCTCTCTGGTTCTCGCCACCAGCGCCGTCGCTGCCGTGGCTCGTCTCCAAGGCGCTGCCTCTGTAAGTGCAGATTACTCTCCCTTATTATTTTTTTTCCCTCTTCATCCTTATTTTATTTTATTTCATTTATTTATAAATTTTCATTATAAAATGTTTTTTTTTTTTGAGGATTTCTGGCCAAGCTTGTTGTCTTCTCCTTGTTGTCTTCTCTCCCGGCGACGAGCGAATACCGCCGTTGCCGCCACCTATCATCCCTCAGCCCCGACCTTCTCTCTCGGCATGTACGGGAATGACTGCGGTTCTAATTTTTTTACTTTTGCTCTCAACATCTTTCTTATTCTAATTAGGGATCAGAAATGTGGAATTAGGATTGAATGCTGTGGTTCCGTTGTTAATCATTTAGCAGAATCTAGAACTTTGATAATTAGATTAATTGGTTCATTAGACTATCTGCACTGGTGCTGTCTCTTTGGGTATCTCTAAGGGTTTTTTGGAGATAGAGACAGTGAGCTGCAGTGGGGTTGTCTCTTTGGGTGTTTCTAAGGATTTTCTTAATTTCTATTTTGCATTAATTTTAATAAGAAAATTTGAAAATTTCATTAATATTTTGACAAATAACTAGTACAATACATTAATTGAAATAAAACAAATAAAAAACATTACATTAATTGAAATTAAAAAAATAAAAAACATCCTACACGTCAACTGCTCCAAATCAGCTTCAAAGATGCTCGATCAAATCATTTGTGACCCGATGGTGCTTCCTAACATCTCTCAATGCGGTGTCCCGTTTGAGAAAATTCTTCCATGATTGCGGAACGGGGACATGAGAGACATTACTGCTCGACGTCGTTTCTATATCCTCTCTCCAGTTCTCGACATCCTCCCTCTCGTCTTCAATGATCATGTTGTGCAAAATAATGCACGTAAACATGATGTTGCGGAGGTGCTTTGTGTACCAGCTCCGCGCCGGGTTCCGGATAATTCCCCATCGGGCCTGAAGAACACCGAATGCCCGTTAGATATCCTTCCGTGCAACTTCCTGCATCATCTTAAACCGCGCCACCTTCTGGTCCGTTGCAAGTGGAGGAGCCTTGATCAGAGCAGCCCAATCCGGGTAGATCCCATCGGTTAAGTAGTAACCGCCGTCGTAGGGCTTTCCGTTCACCACGTACTGGCACGGCGGAGCACGTTCTTCAAGCACATCTTCAAATAAGGGTGACTGACTGAGGACGTTGATATCGTTGTTGGAGCCGGCTACTCCAAAAAAGGCGTGCCAAATCCATAAGTCTTGAGACACTACGGCCTCAAGAATCAAGGAAGGCACGCCTATATCTCCTCGAGTGTAGGCAGCCGACCACGCCTTCGGGCAATTCTTCCACGCCCAGTGCATGCAGTCCAAGCTACCGAGCATCCCCGGAAAACCGTGCCTCTCCTCGTGCATCCGCAGCAGCCGAGCGGTGTCTTGTGCATTTGGCCTCCTCAAATACACGTCACCAACTAGCTGGATGACACCCTCGCAGAACTTCCGGAGGCTAAGACGGCCGGTGCTATCGCCGATCTTCAAGTATTCGTCGAATGTATCCGGAGCTCCATCGGTGGCTAGTTGGCGAATGGCCATTGTGCACTTTTGCACCGACGTGAGGCCCCATTTGCCGGTTGCATCTTGCTTCTGCTGGAAGTATCGCACATTCTGCTCCAACACGGTGCAAATCCTCAAGAACAGGTGCTTGTGTATCCGAAAACGCCGGCGGAAAAATGTTGGGCCATACGTTAGGTTTTCGTTGAAGTAGTCGGCCATCAACTGCTGCATGGCCGCCTCCCGATCGCGGTGTACGACCGTCCTCTTCGCCTTCTTTTTTTTCTTTATGGCGAGGAGTCGAGCCGCAGCAGCTTGGAGGTTGGTCACCATCGACATAATCTCGTCGTCGGTGCCATGGGAAGAGTAGCCGGTTGAGGTGTCGGACGACCAAGACATTTTTTTTGGCAAGAAATTTGAGAGAAAACTAGAGAGAAAAAGAGGAGGAAGATGAATTTGGTGTGCAATAATTTGTGGTATGGATGTGGGTATTTATAGGGATGAATTACCAAAAAAAAAATAATAAAATAAAAAATCGGCTGTGTAGCCGTTTGAATTTACTAGCCGTTATCGCCAAGCCGTTGTCTAGATTTTTTATTTTTTTTTATTTTTGGCGCGTGCAATGCACGCGCCTTTTAAAAAAAAATTCAAAAACGGAAGCACGTGAAGGCCACGCGCTATCTCGAGACTGTCTCGTCACGGCGAGACGGTCTCGAGCCACCACCTGCTGCATCGGGGTGTCTCGTCGACGGTGGTGTCTCGAGACCGCCGACGAGACACCCGTTGTGGGTGGTCTTAGCATAAGTTCTATTATTATTTCATTTCTCGTTCTGAATGGTTCTAATTTGATAAAGTGATTTTGTATTCTGTGACAAGGATTGCTATGGGATTCTTGGTTGGTTACTTACCAGTTATGCGAATTATTTCCTGTCTAAATCTTATTTTACTAATTGATCAAAATATGACTGAATAGAAAGAACTAAATTTAAAATGGATTGAATGATACCTCAGATTTACTTCTTGGATGTCGACTTCTGAATCTGAACTATTGTCTATTAACTATTGTGTTTTGGTGTG
This sequence comes from Schizonepeta tenuifolia, assembly GCA_029490685.1. Classification (NCBI taxonomy): domain Eukaryota; kingdom Viridiplantae; phylum Streptophyta; class Magnoliopsida; order Lamiales; family Lamiaceae; genus Schizonepeta; species Schizonepeta tenuifolia. The sequence continues at coordinate 111,767,604 of CM055956.1, forward strand.
GTGAAAGAGGTAAAGGATGATCTCTTAAATAGAGAAAGAGTCTTGCTGGCAACGGTTCTAAATTATCTTTTTTTATTTTTCTTTTCTTTTGTTTTATTTCCATTTTTAGCAAGTTGAATTTCTGCAAGTTGGCACCTTGATTTGGAAAAATTATTGTTATTTTTATTCCTTTTATTTTATATGCTTACACTAGTAGTAATTAATCTACTAGCAGAAAAGTGAGATGAACTGGGCTTCGAAGGGAAGTACAAAGAAAACAAGTGTGGCCCAAAAATAAGTTACCTATGATTATTCGGACACTCTATTAAGTTTTATTTCACAATTTACTGTTTAAATATTAACATTTCTTTAAATTTATGAAGTTTGGTTCTCTAACTCTAATACTGGTCACGAGCTAGATCAAACAATTATGTATCTACAATTTTAGCATATTAAAAATATAATTCTTGAAGGTAATTCAGAAATAAATTATAATTAGCTTAGATGAGTAATTATTTTATTGCATCTTGCCATATCGTACAAAATGTTATAAATAAAGTAATAAAGATATATATATATATATATATATGTATATATAGTTTTGAAAATACGGGGTATTACAATATGTATTGGGTAACGAAGCAACAAACTAGTCACATTTAAACTCAGTACAATCCAAAATATATTATAAGTCTCCAATTATAAAAACTATAATGTGAACAGAGGTAATCTGAGTATTGATGAGTGATGGGGAAGGCTTACGGCTGAGAAGATGGGCGCGATCGTGATGCATCCTTTACCCAGCCAGCGCTGTGAGGGAGGCAAGCGTTGGGACTGCAACGAACCCCCTCCATCATCTCAAAGGGCACGCGGTGCGGCAGAGCATGGGTGTCATCTGCAGCATTTTTTCGCACTTCGTGGTTACCTATTAACGACAATCCAAGTTCAGAATCGTTTCAACGCTTACAAAGATAACTTAACGACAACATTTTATAAATACCTAATAATTGAATCCAACCTATAGACAAACATTACCTTTAGGTTTCTTCCCTTGAATGAAAGATTTCCACTCGCGGGCACTAATGAATCCTTTTTCTTTGATAACATTAGGATCTCTGAACCAGGGGAAATTCATCTCGTTGGTCTTAAATTCGTTACGCATCTTACGTTTTTGCTTTGGCTGTGGTAAACCGACATCATCAAATAATGCCCTCCGTATTTTGTCCATTTGTTCGATAATGAATGACTGTCCAGATTCACTATCGACACAACTAAACGCCATCTCATACATATGCCTCATAACAGTCTGCACAAACGACATGTAAGGCAGCCTAGACCGGATCTCCAAGCCTCTTCGCTCCACAAAGCATGCATCCTTTGCTCTTTTGGTCCATCGCTTTAGTATTTGGGACTCTGGGATAGTGAAATGATTCATGAACCCATATACTTTCAGAATATGTCGGCAGAGAATTCCCTCTGACTCCCAGTTTCTACATGAGCACGTGGAAAAATAAGACTTAGTATTGAACATCACAGTCCTCGTCCTGCCCTTCATACTATTTGTCATAGTGAATTCCATGTTGTCATCACCGAGGTCACGCATATCGTGCGGAAGAACAACACTAAACGTTTTTGCGGCTTCAGTCTCAAACTTCTTATACACCTTGCGTGTGTATACGGATGTTGCCTGCACAAATAGAGGGTTCTCGCTCACAAGTTGACCGGGCATCCATATGCCTAATGTATCCTCCTCCATTTCCTTTCTGCGCCAACTCTTTTTCAGTTCTTCATAATTCTTAACAAACTGATACAGATTGAAACTACACTTTTGCACACTCTTCACAACACGATTCGTACCTTCACTTCGAGACGTGGCCAGCAGCCCCGCTGTAAAAATGCCTCGAGTGAAAACAGACACCCAATGTCGACGAAGATTGTACATATTGGTAAACCAAGGAGCTGTCTTGCTGATCGTGTAACCCATAATCTCCTTCCACACTTCATCGAACTCACCTTCTGTCTCCACATCATTCATGCATCTATACCAAAGCTTCTTGAATGCAGGTTTCCCATTAAGCGACCCAAACTTTTTGACAGCATTTCGATTGATATGCCATTGACATAAACGGTGTTTTGCATTTGGAAACGTGGTCTCTATTGCCTTCATCATCGCCATAAATTGATCAGTGAAGATTACCTTAGGCTCTACACCATTCATGGACTTCAAAAACTCCTTCAACAGCCACTCAAAAGAACTAGTAGTCTCATCAGACAAGAAACCCATGCCAAATACAATGGTGAATGTGTGGTGGTTAATGCTCACAAACGGAGCACATATCAAGTTATACATGTTTGTGCAGTATGTAGTATCCAGAGATAAAACATCCCCAAAGGCTCGGTAATCTTCAGCAGATCTCATATCACGAAAGAATAAGTTAACTAGACGACCGTCGGCATCAGTTTCAGCATTCCAATAGTAAAATGGTTCTTCGTTAGCTTTATCACGAAAATATTGCATCACACGGATAGAATCAGCATTTTGCAGCACCGACTTCTTCCTCTGCCTCGCAAAGTGATCATAGGCATCTTGGAAACTAAAACCAAGGTTTTCGGCGCCACCAACCTGCTTCTCCAGGAATCCTACTGCGCCACTGACGCCTATGCCGGATGCCTGCAATGCTTCCAGAATAAGCGCATTGGCTATTGATAGATTTCTAGATGACCGCAGCATATATGTCATCTTAAATGCTACCAACCCATGGTTGTGATCGGTTAAAAAAATGCTCACACGCCACGGCGAGCCCACTGACCGAGAAACTCTAAGTTTTGCCTTGCAGCCAGTCCTAATCAGTATTTTCTTGTAGGAAGGAACTGCCTCCTTCTGTCGTTTTGTATCAGGCTGTCCCGCACAACAACACATGAACTCTTTCCACTTGATCGTATCACTTCTGCCGATATATCGCTGCTCACCCTTCCGAACACCAAAACCTTTTAAGCGACCATATTCACAGTAAAGTAAATAGGCTTCATCCAGATCACGCACATTTGCACCTATACAGAGACGCTTCTCCACATCCCGCAAAAGAATATTGTCCGCCTCACTCAACAAACCATCATCACCCAAGTTGGTGTTATTCACCACATGATTGTCACCAACAACATCCGTACACAACTCATTCGAAGCCGGAAGGAGGGGCTCTTCCACTGCAATCTCATTATCATGAGCCACTACGTGACTGTCATAGTCTTCACGAGCCAGTGTTTCTCCACCACCAATTTCTCCATCTCCATTACATCCAAGTCCTTCCAAATCATCAGCTAGACCTCCATCATCACCATCCCCATCTTCGGAATCACTGGCCGTTAATCCATCAATTTCATCACCGCTGGTATTGTTGTCAATCTCATCACCACTAATATTGTTGTAGATTTCATCTTCACTTGGAACCTCATTGCCCAAGGAATTAATTGATTCCAGACCCACACCAGAATTAAGGTCGAAATCCATTACGTCGAAGAATTTCTGTAACAATTGTCACAAAAAATTCAACATTGCACATACTAATTAAAATACAAACTTGTTGTGAGATTTAAAGACCATAATCATCAATAAATTGTCACATTAGCTGCAACTGAAATACGAAAAAGTAAACCGCCCATTTCACAATTAACAGACAAGTTTACATATTCTTCTGATCAAACCAACATGGAATTTTAATCGTTATATTAACAAAAAATAATACAAATGTTATCTATGCAAATTAACACCGTACTATACTACATTAATAAACACACAATCAAATTATACAAACAGCACACTGCAAATACTTCTCACTCTCAATATTTGCCTATAATATACGGCACTTCCTCCGCATACAAAATACAACTAGGGCACAGACATGGACCTTCAAAGAACAAATTAGTCGCATGCAAATATTAAACCATACTCAGTGTTGGTAGTAAAAAAATCATTTAAATCAATGAATAATTCGGGCCAAGAGATGAAAAATTTCCGGTATCAAAATTAAACTCTACTTTATGGCTACTTAATTGCACAAAGGTATATGATTCCAAATTAGTATAACCAAAAACTCGATTACACTAACCATATTGAATGACAATCATGGTCGATAGCCCCAAGAAGCAATCAGTGCCAGAAACATAACTTTTAGCTCCAGATTCCTCCAGTAATAATCCGCGATATCCACAAGCTATTCGACCTCAACAGCATTCAAAAAGTACTGCATGAGCAGAGTTTCTTGAATAATCGGTGCTACGACGCCAAATGGTATGACTGTAAAATTTTGGTATTTAAGGAGCTGGGGGAAGACGCTCAATTCAAAAGAGCAGTTGGGGAAGACGATACAAATTGCGCATTTGATACAGTAGGATCTACAGTATAGTAAAACAATTAAATGTGTTTTGACTTTTGGTTGCCACGTGGAAATATTACCAAACCACGGTTCAAACTATAAATTAATATAAAGGATTAAAAAATCGCAAAAAAAAAAGTGCTGCTATTTCCACGTGTAGACCATCCAGCTATGTGTTTCATAGAAAGGGTGGGTAGCTACAATTTAGCCCAAGAAGCACCCACAATCCCAATAATTAAAACTCGTCTGCATTTCTAAGAAATTCCATGGCGAATTACTGAACAATTGCATTAATTGTCATAAAACCTTATCTGGCAACTAATAAAAAAGTGTGAAAAAATGAACTTAAAAAGGCTAATGAAAAGGAACACGCTTGTTTATCCATGATTAAAACATAAAATTTTAGTTAGTATTTTCCCCCTTAACTAGGGGTGAAAGTATGGAAAATGGGTTTTCGGGTTATCCATACCCTACTCGTACCCGACGGGTATTAGGTGCGTAATTTACGGGTATTGAATGAGTATGGGTATGAGATTTTTAGAAAATACCCTAACCGGTATACCCGTTAGGGTATTGAGTACCCGGTCAAATACCCGGTCAATAATATACAATTATTTATTATATATAATTACTACTTTTATACTATAAATTATAAATATATTCATAATATTGTTTCATTTTTAAGCTAAAACCTAAACCTAAATATAACTCTAAACACAACCTATGAATAATATATATTCATAATAATTTATTTGTTGAACTTAAATGTTTAAACTACGTTTAGTATGGATTTGTTGTTGTCGTCTAGTTATTGTTACATAGTTGGTTATTAATTTGTCGTTGAAAATTATCGAAAAATCGAGCGGGTGAAAAATTATCATATTTTTGTCTTTTTTATTTATTTTCTAAACGGGTATACCGAGTACCCTATACCTGGGTCGGGTATACCCGGCCAGGTATTAGGTACCCGTTCGACTAAAATGGAAAGGATATGGGTATTCATTTTTTTCTTATTTGGGTACGGATACCCGCAAATGCAGGTATTAGTATCCACGGGTACCCGTTTATTCACCCCTACCCTTAACTACTAATCATATATCCTGGTTTGCTGATAACAAAAAAATCCTAAAATGTAGCACATTTTTTAAAATAAAGGTAAAAGTAAAACCCTTAAGTAGAGTTGGCTGTAATTAGGAGATAATGATAATTCTAAGAAAAAAGGAGATAAATATAATTAAGAAGGATTAAGGGACAAGTTAAGGGAATTATGGGCGCGCAATTAGATATTTAAGGACTAAGAGCATTCCCAACATCACTCAAAATCAATTTTTACTCTAAATTTAGGCTAAAATGATAAAAAAATATGCTAAAAAAATTATCCAAGATCTCTCAAATTGTGTAGGCCCCATAAAAATATTTACACCTCTCTATAATCGTCCTCAAATTTATACCTCCCTATATCTTTTTTAACTCACAAATTTAATTAGGTCCACAATTTATAAGATAATTAGTAGTACAAAATAGGAGATATGTTGTATCCATTCGTAAAATAGGGACTACAAATACTGTAGGGGAAGCTTTAGGTGTTAATTTAACAACAAATAATATAGGAGAAGCTTTAGGAGTAATTAAAGTTTATTAATCTCAATTAGAGTTAATTAATTCAAAAATAAAGTTTAATAATTTTAATCAAACACTATTAATTTTAATTTTGGTTTATTAATTCTTAAATAGAAAATTTATTAATTCTTAGTTAGAATGTATTAGTCCCGGTTAGAATTAATTAATATTAATAATTAAAAACCAAAATAAAAAAATACTCATAATTGAAAAAGGTGCATTGCATGCAAGTGCAACTGTGAAATAAAAAAATGACCATGGAAATTGGAAAGTACTAACATATGCATCAACATCTTTGATGGGCTTGAATAATGAATGATTCCTGTCCAATTTAGGTGTTGTCTGATTTGGTGATCTCATCTCCCAAGATATCAACCATTAGAATCCAAAATACCAAAATCCCTTTTGAATCTTACATCTGTATCCTATCACTATCAAGACACCTCCTATTTTGTTTCTCCCCTCAACTTAGTTATACTTTGTTATTAGGGCTGACAAATTATGTGTATGATATCGTTATCGTATCGATCTAATAACAAGACAATTCGTCAAAACCAAATATAAGTATGATACATTAAATGTCTGCTCGACCTAAACATGAAATGTACTAACACGAACACAACACGAACATATCCTATTTTTATTGATACAACACAATAATGATACGATGGAAATTTAATTTTATACATAGGAAATGAAATAAAATAGCAAAAAATAAGAAATTAATAAAATAAATAAAATTTATCGGGCACGAACCAAATTTGTTTCCCATGCGAACATGATACAATAATTTCATGTCTGAATTGTGTCGACACGATAACAACACAAACGAGATAAGACTTGGCACAACCCATTAATTTTGTGCGTATTCGTATCGTATCAAAAATTGTCATCTCTATTCATTATACAAATATTCATTATCAAAATCAAACCTAGTGTCATCATCCTCATCCATTTCAATTTGGTTTATGCATTTATCCTCTTCCATTTTCTTAGACCATCTCCAAACTATTATAGCTCTTAGAGCACTCTCAACAGATTTCTTAAAATTTGTTTTAACTCAAAATTAAACTTAAATAACTAAAAATGAGTTAAAAGTTGTTTTCATCAGATCTCTCAAATTAGGCGGACCCTACAAAAATATTTACACTCCCCTAAATCTTTCTCTAAATTTACACCTCTCTAAATCATTTTTATTTCACAAATTGAGTTAGACCTACAAGTTTTAATAAAACGATCAATGCAAAATAAGAGAACAGTTGTATGCATTTGTAAAATAGGGGTAGAAATAGTATAGGGGAAACTTTAAAATCAAATTTAGAATCAAAATTTTGAGAATTGTTGTGAGTGCTTTTGAAAATTTTGTATGCATGTGGTCTAACCGAGCATATATTATTGCTCTATTTATTATTCTTTTTCCTTTTCTTTCACTATATTTAGTTATATTTCTTTAAATATATAGTATTTAATTATACTTTATTCAAAATAGGAGAACTGTTGTATGCATTTGTAAAATAGGGGTAGAAATAATATAGGGGAAACTTTAAAATCAAATTTAGAATCAAAATTTTGAGAATTGTTGTGAGTGCTTTTGAAAATTTTGTATGCATGTGGTCTAGCAGTGGTCGACCATATATTATTGCTCTATTTATTATTTTTTCCTTTTCTTTCACTATATTTAATTATATTTCTTTAAATATATAATATTTAATTATACTTTCACACAATAAAAAAAATAAAATTACATTATAATTATTATTTTTTATAATATAATTTATTTGGTGATGAAGATGTGTTGTTCTCACGACCTTACAATACAAAAAAATGCGAAAATACCGACGGAATCACCGGCGGAAAGTATTCCGCTGGTGATTACCGGTAGAATTCCGTCGGTAAACAGACGGGTCGGCTAAAAAAAAAAATCCGACGAAACACCGACGAATCACCGACGGAATTTGGCGGGAAATTTTGCGCCGAAAATACCGGCGGAATTTTCGCCGGTGATTTACCAAGGGAAAATTTCGTCGGTATTTTCGAAAAAAAAAATAAATAATATAATTAGGGATCACCGACAGAAAATTCGCCGGTAATCACCGATGGATATGATTCTACCGGTGATCATCGGCGGATATGGTCCGCCAGTGATTACACTGCTTTTTGGGCTTTAAGCTGTCAACTAGTATTGGGTTTGGGTTCACCGACGGAATGGCCGCTGGTGATCCCACCATATTTCTAAGCCTTAATCTGCGTCGTCCCCTTTCTTCTATACCCCTATTCCACTCTGCAACTCCGCCACACATTCTCTCTTTCTCCACCACTCACTCCGCCCATTTGTCACTCCGCTCCGCAGCCGCCGCTGCTTCATCCGCTGGTGAGTTTTCTATTTCTCTCTCTCTCTCTCTCGCTCGCTCGCTCGCTCTCCTCCACTGACTCCGGCACTTTTTCTCAGTCACTCTCTCTTTCTCCGCCACTCACTCCACTCCGCCGCCCACTCTCTCTCTCTCTCTCTCTCTCTCTCTCTCTCTCCTCCACTCACTCCGGCACTCTTTGTCAGCCACTCTCTCGTTCTGCCAATCCACCGTGCAGCCGCCGCCGCTTCATCCACCGGTTAGTTTTCTGTCTCTCTCTCTCTCTCTCTCTCTCTCTCTCTCTCTTTCTCTCTTTTTCTCTTGTTCTCTATCCCTTTCTCACTTCGTCTATTTCTATCAGCCCATTCCCGACACCTCCTCAATCTGCCGCCTGCCGGAATTCGGTCTCAGCCATTCCCGCCGCCGCCTGAATTGTCGTTGTCTGAATCTATAGTAGAATTTCCGAATAATCTGATGTCTTTGAAAGCAATAGAATTATGCGTGTGAAGTTAAAATTCTTAATTTCAACAATGTCCTACATACTTAACAAAATATTATTGAATGTTCAGACACAGTTTTATGAATATTGGACTTCTTTTGTATTATTTGGCTATTTGTTGCTGTATATATTTTATTTAAATTGAAACAGGGTGCAGGAAAAAAAAATAGCGGCGGAATTCCGTCGGTAATTCTGTCGGTGATTCCGCCGGTAAACTGAAAATATGTCACTTCCATGTGCATTCAGAAATCTGAAATCAACGGCGGAAAGATTCCCTCGGTAATTACCATTGGAAAATCCGCCTGTGATTTGCCGCCTTTGCCAACGGGCGAAATTCGCCGGCATAATTTACCGGCGGATTTTCCGCCGGTAATTGCATTACCGGCGCCATTTTTAAAGGCGGAGTGCGTCCGGCGGGAAATCCGTCGGTAATCTGATTACCGGTGGAAATCGGGCGATTAAATTTTTGTAGTGTTACTTGAACAGGATCTGTTCTATAGGCTCGTACCCTTGTATCTTGATACCTCAAGAGACAGAAAATGTGTTGTTTCACCCGCCTACGTCGATCGACAAGTGGCTTCTGAATTTTTTTTACTACGTGTATATCATACGTGGACATATTGACGAGTCAACTGCATAATAATATATTTGGAATCCATTTTGAGACACAATTGTGCAAATTGAATTGGTGGATGCACTGGGTGGGTCCAAGTTTAATATCATGCCCCTACATTGAGATATTTCATGAAAGAGTTGGTTGCACCTAAATTCATAACGTTTCACCAAATTTTAAATTGTACACAGATTTAAAATTATGTTTCTAAAATACACAACATTTCAATTTTCAACAATTTTACTCCAATGCCCATTTTCCCCCAAATTAAATCTCGCGTTGCACCCGAAATTACCAGGTTGGACTTGCCAGATATTGAAACTACATCATTTTAAATTTTTTCAATAAAAAAAAGAAAAAGAAAAGTCTCAAAAATTCCACCACATCTTTCTTTGTAAAAAAAAAAGAAATAAACAAAAATTATTTCTCTTATCATTCTTCTGTTCTTCATCTCCACCACCACCACAAAAATGCAAGGGCACCAACCTCAACCCCGCCAGCCACATCATCGATACCGTGAGATTTGCCGTGAGGGCACGAAAAAGAGACAGCGAGCTTGGTCGGAATGATCTTAAAATATAATAGAGGAGAATTAGGGTGGGATGCTATTAAAAATAATATGAAAATTAAATGAAAGAAATAGGGAAAATGAAGAGAAACAGAAGCTTACATGGGGCTAACCGCGACAATGACGACAATGGTAGCGCGAGGCGGAAGGAGACGACGACAACCTTCTTTGGTTGCTGCTGTAACTGATCAGAGAGGAGGGTGAACGACGGGGGCAACAACTCCTCCGCCGTTGTTGTTCTTTGTTACTGCTGATACATGGCGGTGGTGGCGATTCAGACGGCGGCAACATCGCCGGAATGGGCTACGCTACTGGTTTTTCAAAGAGAAGAAAGGGGTTTTCTATTTCGGAGTCTACGGTTTCCGAATTGAGGATTTTACGAAATTGTAGAGGGTTAGAGAGAGTAGAATGTTGAACTGAGAGGGGAGGAGGGAGGTGTGCGGAGACGATGGCGTCGTTGGTCTTGCCGGAGAAGGAGAAGAGAGAGAGGAGTTGGTGATGCGGCATTTAGAGAGGGAGTCAAAGAAGAGAAGAAGATAAATGGAAAGAAAAGGTAGAGATTGAGAGTGAAGCGAGATAAATGGTGATGGAGACGTCGTGCGGCGGTGACCGGCGAAGAGAAAAAAGAGAGGAGTAATGAAAGGTCTGTAGTTAGGATCAAGAGAGAGAGGGAGAATATGGGTTCAGTGTTGCAAACGCTTAGGTGGGGTAGTGAGTTCGAGAAAAAAATCAAATATTTTACTTTTTTATTTTTTGAATAAAATCAAAACGACGTAGTTTTAATATCCAGTCCAGCGTGACAAGTTCATGTGTCACATAGGATTTAATTTGGGAAAAAATGGACACCAGAGTAAAATTATCGAAAATTGAAATATTATATATTTTAGAAACATAATTTTAAAATTATATGCAATTTGAGAATTTGATGAAACACTACGTATTTAGGAGCAATTATCCCTTTATGAAAATGGTTGAACGTTGAGACCTTAAGTGACTTTACTCTAGATATTTTAACTAGAGAAAATATTTTAAAACTATTTCTATAAGATTTTATATCTAGCAATAATATCACCAGCTAGCTAATAACAATATAAAATCTTGGCCACATCACACATGCATACAAACACGATGCAAATTAATTAAAAGAAAAAATATCGATGATTTATTCTTATTTTTATTGCATCTAAAAAAAGAGCAACACTCTGGAACATTATTATATGTTGTCATTGTCACTGGTTATGGAAAAATCTCAATAACAGATCTCAATCCTAAGACAGGAGTAATCTTATAGTTTGCAAAGCCAGCAGCAAAGAATAGCTTAGCCCATTCTTTCTCTCTCCTCTCTCTACCGTTGATCACAACCATCATTTGCATATCGAAGAATAGCTGAGTTTCAGTTGCTTGATGATCTTCTTGACGATCTTCAACTACAAGTTCAACAAGAATCACCTTTCCACCATTGACGTTTATGGCTTCTTTGCATTTTTTTAGTATTTTAACACAATCTTCGTCGCTCCAGTCGTGCAATATCCACTGCTTTTCAGAAATAGCAAAATGTGCGGTACATGCCAAAAATATCAAAATTCAATTAAATTTTTAAATACATATATATAATAAAATATGCGATTTTTTCAATAGAATTTCGGATAGGTTTGCTTAGAAAAAAGTTTCTCAAAGAAACCAATGAACATCTTATGTTTAGCACGAATTATTTCACTTTTGGAAAAATCACACCATTTTTTAAGTTTAATAGTACGATTATACTTATATATATTAAGAAAATGGTAACTGTAAATATTTAATTAGATTATTATAAAAATCATTGATATTACATTACTTGGACTTTAAATCAAATATTCATGAGGGATATAATCAGTAATATATAGAAAAATATAATGTATACACCAGTAATAAATGATATACTCTTTGTGTGGCGTAGCAATTTATTTGATAATATATTTATATACCTTGTTGTAATTCCCTCAAAAATGGTATACTCTATTACAGTGGAAATATAGTACCTTAAGGAAAACTGCATCAGCATGAGGAATGAAGTCAAACATATCCCCTCCAACAAAACTCAAATTCTCAGAGCCTTTCAAGCCATCAACAACATGTGGAAGATCCAGCACCACACATGTTAATCCCGGAAACGCAGCGGCAAAGCCCTTCGCCGTTGCTCCGGTCCCACCACCGACGTCTACCATCGATCTCAGCCCCTCGAACACATGCCTAGAATCCTTACATAGCACACCAGTCACAAACCCTGCATCACTAGCCATGCCCTCATTAAACAACGCGTTCAGCCTTCCGTCGCCCACCGCAAACTCCCAGAATGTCATCCCGTGATTGGTCTCGAACGACGAGGAGCACTCGTCTCGAAACCATTCGCTCATACGATGCCACGGATCCATCGAGATGGGGTCGAGCATCATGAGCGCAAAAGGCGCCATGCTCAGGGGCTCGTGTCTCAACAAGAGACGCGAAGCCCCCGTGAGGCAGTATGCCTCGTCCTCGTCCTCGTCATTGACCTTGACTTTGACTTTGACCTGGTCAAAGAATTTGGAATGGACGAGAATCCGCATTAGACGGCGGAGGGCGTCGGATTTTGCTCCATTGATGGAGAGGTCGTCGGCTAGTTGAGAAAGCGTTATAGGCTGGCCGTGTTTGTGGATAACTTCGGGAATGCCTAATTGAATCGCACATTTTAGGGACATCGTGTTTATGTAGCTGTAGATGTGGTTCCAGACATGAGTTTGAGCATCGACAAGCTCTTGTCCGGACAACTCAACTTCCATTTCTTGAGGAGATTATAATTTGCTGTTGTTAGCATTGTGTAACTCTATATTTATAGCCAAAATTTGTCTTCACATCCTACTTCTAATTCAAAACAACCTTTTCCCACTTTTTTTCAGAGGAACAATTATTAAGTCATAATTTCGTCAAAAAAATAATGATGACATACAGCCAAATCTTATTTTCGGAAATTAGCCATGAATGCTATCATATCTGTGCAATATGTATATGTTGTAAATTAGTTGTCAAATATTTGTATAATCTTATCTTATTTAAAAAATATACGAATAATCAGTAAAAATTTCCAACAGCAATATGCATTAGGTTAAAATATTCATATAGAGCAAAATACTGCAAAATCTTTTCAGTAGGCCATTTGTTAATTGTGTTGACATATATACTTTGCAAATAAATCTAACATTTCTAATCTTCTCCAAATTAAATAAAAAAAAACACACACACACACACAAATCTACAATTTTAAATTTAAACTATATGGAAACCCTAGCTAATTTCCAATATGTCTACATTTAAAATATTCCGTAAATAGTAGAGATAAAATTGTCATTTTTTATTCATATATAGTTAAAATCGACACCGGACAATATTATTAGAATAACTCAGTATGACACCATCCCTTATTAACTTATGGGTGGAATTTCTCAAACACTTGAAAATATAAAATATAGAAAAGAGAAAAAGAAAAAAAGAAATAATTGGACTAACCTGATCAATTAGTTATATTTAAAATATTCGCTATTGACTTATTCATGTTAATATTTGACATATGTAGAGCAAGCTGCATTCGTTTGGTCGGTTGTGTGTAAATTTATTATATTTGAAAAGTTGCTGAGGCATTCAAGACTTTCATTAGCAATAGATCGATCTTAGGTTCAATTCCATCTGCATGCAATGTAAGTTTCCCGCCTTATATGGTGTATAGAAGTTCCATCCTATGTGATGGTCCCATATTATATGGTGTTTCCACTTTTGTGGTGATGTATTGATTTATTTAAAAGTTATCTCATATGGAGAAACGAACTCCGTAAATGTGTAGATACGAAGGCCTTGAAATTGGAAACTCTATTTGAAAGTATATTGACAAGTTTATTCCGAAAAGGTAGCCATTAAGATACAAAATGTCTTCAATAAAATGATGGTGTTAATTTTAGTAATTTTACATAAATAAATTAGTTATTTTCATATTTTAAAAATTGGATTTTTTGAATTTAAAATATTAATTTGCTGGGTTTTTTTTGTTTTCTTTTTTCCTTGTTTTTGAAAGGGAGATTATTAGCATTTTGTTACTCTATAGTTATAGGGAAAAATTGTCTTGACATTCTATTTTAATTCAAGGCAACCTTTTTCACATTTGTTAAGTGTTAATTTCATCAAATATAATGATGAGATACCAAATCCTTTCTTTTGGAAATTAATAAGCCATGATTTATGCATATTGTAAATTAATTGTCAAATATTTGTATAATCCTGTCTTATTTTAAAACGAAAATCAGTACAAATTACAACACCACAATTTGCATTAGGTTAAGATTTCTTAATATCTTTTTTGTATTGTTTCTCTCACCAAATATGCAAAAATATTTTAAATAATCAGGCTAGTTGTTAATTTGTTTTGGACATACTTTGAATTTAATCTAACATTTCTAAAATTAAACGTAACATTAGCGTAAATTTACCGGATTTCCATAAGTTGGAGTCCCTAATTCCAATTCGTCCAAATTAAAGTACTTAAAATATTAAATTTAAGTTTTAAAAAAAATTAAATTTTAAAATATTTGGTATATTATATATAGACAATTAAAAATTGTCATTATTTTTATTCACCGAATTAAATTGTTTTTAGATAACTATACAAGGTATATTATAGAGTATATTTTTATATAAATTATCAAATGAATCACTATATATACCACCATACAGGATGGAAAACATATTATATTAAACCCAAGATCTCTCACTCATTAAGGAAAATCTTATATTGCCTCAACTTTGCCACTTAAAATGGCCTTAATTAATCGCATTAACAGGTTTAAATTGGCGCAAGACAAAAATCCTTAGAAAAAACTAGTATATAACTACAGGGTAATGATATTCAGTCACACGGTGGTTAGCCACACACATAAAAAAAAGGAAAGTTGACTGTAAAAATGAAAAATAACAACATTTCTCCCTAGGATTTATACTTTCCAATTAGGATATATTTCCATTTCTAAAACCTATATTACCATTTTTAGCTTATGTGGTCGGCAACAGTGTGACCAAATAGCACTACCCATAACTATATATGTCAACCCTCATTATTTTATGGGTAGGATTTCTATCACTTCACAAAATAACATATGAAAAAGAACTGGGCTTGCCTTACCCGTTCGATTAATATTAGTTCTATTGAAAATGAAAAAAGTCACAATTGACGCAAACATGTTAATACTCCCTCCGTTCACAAAATGATACTCCATTTAGTGTCCTACACGGAGATTAAAAAAGCTGATAAAATTATTTTGAGTGGTGTAAAAGTTATAAAGTAGGGATAGTGAGATAATTAATGACAAAAAATAGTAGTAATGATAAAAAAGAGGTGATATTGACAAAAAAAGAGGTGGTGTTGACCAAAAAGTAGAGATAAAGTTGTTGGGATGACAAAAAATTAAATATAAAGTTGATGTGAGGTGGGGTCATCAATGGCAAAGGGTAATGATTTTAATAAAGTAACGATGGTATATTGGTAAAAATAACGAAATAGGGCATTATTTGGTGAACATAAATAAGAGATCAAACTGGGCATCATTTTGAGTCGATTCTGAGTAGCTCATGAGCCAGCGGAGCCATGATTTTTAATTGGGGGTTGGAAATGTTGGAGTATTAAGCTTGACGAACTAGTTGGGGGTTGAAGGGGGTGAGCCCCCCATGCTCAGGGGTTTGAGGACGAACCCCCAATCTGACTTTTTTGGGTTGTCCTACAGTCCGTTTTTAGACTTAGGAGTGTTTTCTAGTGTGACTCAGGTTGTTCATGTTATTCAATAATATTAAGTTTCCCAGATTAGGTGTTTTTGGTTCAGTAGATCGATAGTTAAGAAGCATCGCATAAAGGAAGCTGATACATTATATTGAACATGTGTGGTTTCCATATTTGATGTAAACTGTGCGTTTATTTTGATGGAAAAGAATGGAATACATATATTTTCACCAATTTTCCATCATTTTCAAATGTTTAGTTTGATTTGAAAATTTTCTTTGGATAGGATGTAATATTTTCTCGGGCAACCCCTTTACACTCATTTTCACTCAAATGTTGGATAGTATTATCTTTGATTAGTGGTGTGAAAATATTTTCCAACATTTTCTGTCACAGCCCGAAATCCGGTGTGTAGGAACGACCAGACTCCATTGGAGTGTGAAGGTGAAACCATCAAGTAAACTCGACTCGATCAAGTAATCATGCTCGGAAATGAGGGTAATCGACAATAAACATTATCAAATACCAACAAACTTTCAAGGGATTTTCAAAATAAACGAGCACGAATAATGAACATCGTCTTCAAAATATAATAAATGGTTTAGGAATCCAAGTTATGCAACATTGAAGACAAACATGGAATAACTTCGACATACAGTCAACAACAACAGAATAATAGTGTTGCAGCGGAACATAAATGACTACTCAAGTTCAAAGGCTATATGTATGAAGACACATAACCTCAAGCCAAACTTCCAAAAATAGATTATATTAACAATGAGCCGCTCAAGCACACCACGTCCTCCTCACCTAAAGCTAACCTGCACGTTTTAGAAATAACATGCAGGGCGTGAGTACTTCGTACTCAGTGAACACATGCCAAAAATATTTAAAACTCTGCTCATTAGAGCTATATGATTAGACTTGCCTCTTTTGCTGCATCACAGGGGTTAAATATATAATCGTTTAAAACAGTTTACCACTTGTGACAGCCATAAAAACATTTTCATACTTTTCTGAAATCGTCTGCAGACATTTATACTCAGGTATGAATTAATCTACACATCTCATCATCATCATTCTTTGGTGTCGAGAAGTAGGCCTCCTTCTCGAACACCGTGACCGGCTAAACCGAAGTAAAGCTCACTGTCACCTCAACTAATGCATGCATTAACCCGCCTCTCACAGGTTCTCATCCCGTGCGTCCACAGGATTTAATCTCATCTCATAACATCAAGTAGATGATTCCATACTAAAACATTTAAAACTCAAGCAAGTCAATCAATTTTAATAAAAAGCGCACATAATATAATAAATTGCGCATTCATCTTTTAGTTTTAGTTCAAAAAGCCCACCTTGCTTCTGGTCTATTGAAGTCGAGGTTGCTTACTTTACTCCTCCCGACTACTCGTCAGTCCCACTCGGCCCTTCATGAATATCATCGAATAAGAACGAGATTACTATCTCGTAAAACGTAAAATAGACTTAGGGCCCAACTGAAGGACTTCTACTTGACTCGGGCTTTTCTTATCTTATCTGAACTTTTCTACATCGATATCTTTCTCGATTTCTCGTTCTCGAATTATCGTCTAATCTTGGTTTATAATTACTTTTCAAACTCAAATTCTCGTTTCTAATTATATTTCAACTTCACGTAAATCGATACGTTACTATTCAAATCGTCTTATCTTCATGAATTTAAGTTATATGATTTCAGCGAATCATAACATCACATCTCAACTAATAACATCACACATCATTCATTCATAGTTGAGCACTTATCTCAATAATCAGACATTCACGTTGACAATCAAACGTTCACTTCAACGTTCACATCACAAATATGTACTCACATCATAACTCAAACATCGTCATCATACTCAATCACATAATCACAATCTAATATTGAAACTTCAAAAATACGTCACATCTTAAACACAGTCTCATATTAACTCATCATTGCTCGACTTTTAATTTGTGAAAACTTATAATTTCAAACTCTAACGAAAATTATTTTTTTAAACTCAAATAATAATCATTTTTGAATTTAATATTCAAACTTCTACTTCGTATTTCTTGACTCAAAATACGTCATTATCTTTCAAAATACGTATTCTTATACGACATTATTTTCTTTAAAATACGTAGTCAAATACGTATATACTTTTCCTTAAAATACATACTCATATACATGCAAAATACGTAGTTGTATACATACAAAATACGTTACTTATACTCGTATGAAATACGTACTCACATTCATACAAAATACGTACTCATATACATATAAAATATGTATTAATATACGTTCAAAATACGTAATCATATACATACAAATATGTATTTATATACATATATAACTTTTCTTAAAATTCGTATTCTCATACGTACTCAATACTTAACTTATACTTATACGTATTTAATACTCAACTTATACTTTAGATTAAAATATTCATTATTTTATCTTTTCTTTATTTAAAACTCTATTTTCATTTTTATTTTATAAAAACTCGGTTTTTCGTATTGAAGCTCTACTGCTCGATAACTTCTACATTTTAACTCGTTTTTAAGCGATTCAAAAAGCATAGTTGCTTATTTCTACTCAAATAATAACATCGAATCACTTAGCACATTATATGACATCAATCATTCATCATAAAAATATTTCTAAACAGAATTTCATTATTTTCACATAATATAAGATCTTTTTCTCATTTTTCAATTTCTAACACTTTCATGCTCGATAAACAACTCGTTTAAAACACTTAAGCATTCATAGCATTCATAACATACTCAAGCACATGAACATCACGTAAACATTACGTTAAATTTCACATTACTCAAATATTTTCATTTTCCATGAAAATATTCTATTTAAAACAATTATTCTATTATTATTTTAATAATAATAATTCTATCAATTTCTCGTTTATCAAACGATTTCTATTACGAGAATTCTAACTTAACTCATATTCAAAACTTCTAATTCATTTCTAATAGAAAATCTCATTTTCTATTATTTCTCTTTTTAAAACTCAAATATTAATATTAATATTTCTATTTTATTTCTTTCATTACTAATCATAAACTCATGTAATATATATATATATATATATATATATATATATATATATCACCTTCTTTAAACATCATTTTAATATCATCAATATTCATTGTTGGGAAATTTATCAGTAAGAGTTTTGATGAATTCCAAAACCAACTGACCCCAACCGAGTAGATGTTGCCAGTTCCTAATGTTAGCTGTTAGGCTCGCTGTTTGAGCATTGTTAAGATTTTATCTTTACAGATCTCCAGCTGAAGACGGCAACATAGCAACACTCGGATACAACCCCGGATGAAACATCGAATGAGGAACATCAGTTACAAGACTTTGCCTGATGAGAGAGCTATGCCAAAAAGGGGAATGCTTTTTGACAACTGAGAGTTCAAGCCAACTGTTCAGTTGGAACATCAGCTGTAGTATGCCATCTGAGAAAGAAAATGTTTCAAGAAGGGGGAAGTTATAAAAAAGTCTCAACATGAAGTTCAAAGTCAGCTGAGAGTTCAACGGTTCAGACAGAACATCAGCTGAAGACCACTCAGATAAAGATCAAGATTTTCAACCGACTAACCGAGGTTGACTGTCAGAAAGGTTTGAATTTGAATTTCAAAAGGAAGTCACATGAGGGTTTGACCGTTCAGTCATTACCCCATTTGGCCCAACACAGGGCTATCTCAGATGGAAAGCAGAAGAGCACAGATGCCATATCGGGAAAGTCTGCAGAGATGAGAGACAAGCCATCGCTTTCAACGATCGGAGATCAACAGCTCCTCCAACGGCTAGTTGATACTCTCCGCCTATAAATAAGAGGCATTCATTCATTCGAAAGAAGACACACGCGAGAAGAAATCTGAGAGTAAAAAGAAAAGAGCAATATTCTTCACGAACTAAACTGAATCTCTTAGAACATCACTTGTTGAGAGTTCTAGAGTTAGATAGTTTTTGTGTCATTAGATCGAACCTTGAGAACATCACTTAGTGAGAGTTCATAGAGAGTTAGATCACAGCTCACCTTCCGTTCGAGCTGTAAGTTGGAATCACAATTTTTTTTTCACCTGAAAAGGTCTAGGATCCTACTCTTTCTGCAACTGAGTAGTTAGGTCGTTTAGTACCCGTAAACTAAACTATAAGGTTGATAAGTACCCGCAAACTTATCCATAACGGTTGCTCAGCCCGCGTAAGCTGAGTGGTTTGTCCAGAAGAATTTGGACAGAGTTGTGTGGATTCACAACTCCCCGTGGACGTAGGAGGGTTATCTCCGAACCACGTTAAAACCCGTGTGTCTGTGTTTATTTTTGTTCAGTTACTTATTGCATTTTCAACTGACCGAACTAACTGGCATACAAACTGCATATCTGCACATTCTCAACTGTTTTGGTTTTTGACCAACCGAGCATAAAAGCGTGAGCTGCTTTAACGAGTCTAATTTACACCACATTCCGCACAGCTTCACTCTTCCAGCTGAGGTTGCTTACTCAGCTGTGAGATTCCAACTGAGTCTTTCTACTCGGTTGAAGTATTTTTCAGGGTTAAGTTTTAAAATCCTAACTGGTGTATTCCCCTCCCTCCCCATACACCAGTAACTCGTTTCGGGACCATCAAGTGGTATCAGAGCAGTGGTTCAAAAGACTGCTGACTCTGTTTCACAAGGTGTGAATTCGAGAAATTTTCTTCAGTGGTCAACTGAACAGATCTTTTCACGCTAGTGCATATTTGCTTGCATATTTGTTCTGTTTGTTGTGTGCAGATGGACGTCAAGGACAAGATCGTCGTCATGTTCTCAGTAGTCAATTATACATCATGGAGAACACGGATGAAGAAGATCCTACTTTCAAAGCATCATAGGATGCAACAAGTTCTCTCTTCCGGACCGATCGTCATCAAAGAAAGAATAGCTCGCACTCCCACAAATCCCAACGATGGAGATACAGTGGTGGAGTATGTGGAGAAACAGCCAGAAGACTACACTCCAGAGGAGGCCAAGGTAAGCCAGTTGGATATTTGGGCTCAAAGCACAATAATGTCTACAGTTGGACAAGACTATCTGCCTTGGATAGAGAAGTGTGAGACTGCAAAAGAGATGTGGGACATCCTGGCATCTCTGAGTGAAGGAAGCGACGAGACGAAGGAAAACAAGTTCTCACATGCATGTCAAGATTTCGATAACTTCAGTCTGCGACCTGATGAGACCATCGATTAGCTAGAGCTCCGGTTTATGGACATCATCAGAAGAATCCAGCCCATCCGAAGAGGAAAATATACACTAAGAGAAATCAATCTCAAAGTGTTGCAAGCTCTACCGGCTGAGTGGGATACTTTCACCAATATCCACGAGAGCCGAGCTGACCTTGGTGAAATGGGAACTGAAAGATTGTTCTCAATCTTAAAAGGAAATGAGTATAAGGTCAACAGGAGGAGATCGCAGTCCTCAGGTCAGATAAGTAGAATTGAGGATGTTGGCTCAGCCTCAAAGTCAGTTGCTCTCCGAGCTGACTACTCGAAATCGAGATCATCGAGGCCAACCAGATCGGCTGACACGGCTGCAAAGGAGCCAAGCAGAGAGGAACTGCAACAGAACATCGCAGCTCTGTCAAAGAAGCTAGCCGACATGGACACTCGGTTCGACAAAGGAGCCAATGGTTGCTTTGAATGCGGCAAGGAAGGACACTTCAAAGCTGACTGTCCAGACCTCTCAAAGAAGGAAAGAGAAGCGTTGAGGGCCAAGCAAACTGCAAAGAACAAGGCCATGGTAGCAGAAGAAGCAGCTGATGATATGGATATCTTCACTGATACTGAAGATGAAGACGAGCTGACTTCTACCAACAACGTCATCAGTCAGGATCAATGCCTCATGGCACTTGGAACCGACCAAGATGATATTGAGGTACAATCTAATCCTGCTCAGTTAAATTTTTCCAATACTTCTAACATGCAGGAATCTCTGAGCGATGAGTTGGAACCCTCCTGGAGTGATTTTCAAGAACTCAGTGAGGAACTACATCACCAATCGGTTGAGTTTAAGAGTCTTCAAGCTCAGTTCGCCAAACTTGAAGATTCCTTAACCGAAAAGGACGATCTGATCAAGAGTCAACTGAACGAGGCTAAGACTCCAACAGATGAAGAGTTGACAAAACAGATTAAGGAGCAGCAAGATCAGTTGAAAAATCAAGAAGCTCAGATCGAACAGCTGATAAAGAAGTCAGATGGACAAACCGAGCAGATAACTATCCTCGTCAAGGAGTTGCAAACTGAGAAGGACAATCTAATCAAGCTGTATCAGTCATCCAAGATCATAGAGAATCTTATCAGTTATAGCAGACAGATGGATGACGTGTCAGGACTTGGTTATGATGTTGTCAAGGATACTGGAATTCCACCAGCAACCTTCATCAAAGCCATAGCAGTCACAGCTGTCGAGCCAAACACAGCTGAGTCACCAGAAGCTAATTCAACCTCCACCTCTCAGCAAGTTCAACCGACCAATAGAATTACAACTGAGAAGGGAAAAGGAGTAGTAGATGTAGGACACAATGTTCCATCGGTTGGGACATCAACCGAGGGGGAATGTTCCAAAAGTCAGAAGAGGAATCAGAGGCGTCAAAGGCATAACCGCAACCGAACTCAGAATTAGAACTGACCTCTGCATCAACCTCAAAGTCAACATCAGAAGAAATGGAACCGACCACAGAACAGACAAGGGTTCAATCATCTGAATCAACAGCGGTTCCAACATCAGTTCGACCAAAGGTTCCAACCAAGTCAACCAATGAGGAACAGGTCGAACAACTGGAGATATTCATGCCATAATATGAATCATCAACAGGGCATGAACAACTACAGACAACCCTCAGGGAGTTGGAATCAGAATCAGCCACAAAGATTCCAACATGGCGTCTGACCTCACAGACAAACTCAACAGGATAAGAATCGCCATCAAAACAGGGGGAAAGCCTCACCTCCTAAAGCTCAACATGGGAGAAATCCAACTCCTCCCAAGAAACAGAACATCTCTATTAACAACAAGCCTAAGGATAACCGAGGTGTTGTTATAGTTGATGATGAAGGAAAAGTAATCTGGAATGATAAATCCATCCGAGTTTACAGGGAAAAGCGACGCATAGTTCTAGGGGGAACTGGTTCTAACCCTCCAGGACCCAACTGAAATTGGGGACCTAAGCGAGTTTCTCTTTGCAGGTACAGGAGAAACAACTGAGGAAGAAGAAAGCGTCTACAACAAAATGGGTAATGGATAGTGGATGCTCAAAACACATGACGAATCTAAAGGATTTGCTTGGAAGTTTCGTGGAGAAAGAAGGTCCATCAGTTACTTTTGGTGATAACTTAAAAGGTTACACCAGAGGTTACGGTACCCTTGAAACCAATCATGTTTCAATTTCTAATGTCTCTTATGTTGATGGATTGAAGCATAACTTGCTCTCCATCAGCCAATTCTGTGATAATGGTTTCTCTGTCAAGTTTGATGCACAGGGTTGCAGGGTTAAAGATGTCGGATCAAAGCAGGTGATATTGTTGGAAATCGATCACCAACAGGAAATGTCTACTACGCTGACTGGAATAGCAGCCTCCCTGACACCTGCCTATTATCAAAGAGCAGTTCGGATGTGAGCTGGCTGTGGCACAAAAGGCTCAACCATCTGAACTTCAAGATGATGAACTGACTCGCCAGACAAGAACATGCAAGAGGCATACCAAATCGAGTGTTTTCAACAACACACATCTGCAGTGCATGCTAGTTGGGAAAGCTCGCTAGATCCTCCTTCCGGTTGAAGTCAACTCCCTCAACCGACCGAGTGTTACAGCTGATCCATATGGATCTCTTCGGGCCAGTTACACCAAAAAGTATGAACGGGAACGAATATACCCTGGTTGTAACTGATGATTACTCGAGGTACACGTGGACCATTTTCATGCGTCACAAGAGTGAAACCCGAGATGAGCTGCCCAAGCTGATGGATCGGATATCAAACCAACAAGAGATGAAGATCATTTCTATCCGATCAGATCGTGGAACCGAGTTCCTAAATGAAACCATCATCGAGTATTGCGAGAAGAATGGAATTACCCATCAGACATCAACCGCACGTACTCCGCAACAGAATGGAGTAGCTGAGCGAAGGAACAGAACGCTGAAGGATGCAGCCACATCCATGTTAGCCAGCTCAGCTCTGCCAAAGAGATTTTGGGCTGAAGCGATCAACACTGCATGCTATACTCAGAACCGGTCTCTTCTAACCAAGCGGTTGGGAAAGACACCATATGAGCTATGGAGACGCAGGAAGCCAGATATTTCTTATTTTTGCATTTTTGGTTCTAAGTGTTATATTCACAACAATGGGAAGACTCAGTTGAAAACTTTTGATGCCAAAGCTTCGAAGGGCATATTTCTTGGATCTGCTGCTCGGATCAAGGCATACAGAGTTTTCAACAACAGCTCTCGTGTTGTGGAAATAACACCTCATGTTAGTTTTGATGAATCTACCTTTGAGTACATGGAACAGGTTAAAGGGCAACAAGTAGATCCAGCTGTTCCACCCGTTCTCACCAGATCGCAAGCTCTAAGGGAAAAGAACCTAGCTGAACCACTGGTTTGGGCAGCTGAGGATGAGGATCCATACTCCTCTGAAGATGAATGCGAAAACCTCAGCTCATCCCAAGGGGGAACTTCAGCTGATGCTCCTCCAACTGCATCAGCATCTGAAGCCCAACCGAGCTCAGTTCTAACTAATGTCAATGTTGAGGTTCCAGACTCAACAGCTGATCAATCACCAGCTCTGAAGACTTCAACTCAGATTTCAGAACAGCCACAGTTGGAAGAAGAAGGACGACGCAACCGAAGATAGTATGAAGTTCATTCCACTGACGACATCATCGGAGATCCAACCGAGGGTGTGCGTACAAGGAGCCAAGTTGCAAATCCTGAATCAACAGAGGAAGATTCCAACACTTATGTCCAATATGCTGAGGAGTTGGCAGTTCTAGAGGAGTTCGAGCAAGCTGGAGATGTTGCCATGATTTCTTGCTTTGTAGCTGATGTGCCAGAACCGAAGAATGTTGGGAAAGCTCTCAACTGTGTCCACTGGACAACAGCCATGCAAGAAGAACTGAATGAGTTTCTACGCAACTGTGTATGGGAGTTGGTAGAAAGACCAAATGGTGTCAAGGTGATTGGATTGAAGTGGATTTTCAAATATAAGAGAGACGTCATTGGATTCATTGTGAGGAATAAAGCAAGGTTGGTAGCTCAAGGATACTGCCAACAAGAAGGAATAAACTTTGAAGACTCTTTCGCGCCAGTTGCAAGGCTGGAAGTCATCCGAATTTTTCTAGCTTATGCCGCACATCACAAGTTCAAAGTGTATCAGATGGATGTGAAGTGTGCATTCCTCAATGGAGATATCAAGGAAGATGTATATGTTGAACAACCTCCTGGTTTTGAGATTGGAGATGGAAGAGTGTACAAGTTGAAGAAAGCTATCTATGGTCTAAAGCAAGCGCCAAGGGCCTAGTATGACAATCTTTGTGGTTTTCTACTGAACTCGAGATTCAAACGAGGATCAGTTGACAAAACCCTGTTCACCATCAAAGTTGGAGAAGATATACTTGTTGTGCAAATCTACGTGGATGACATCATATTCAGTTCCAAGTCAGAGGAGCTGTGCAAGAAATTCTCAGATCTCATGAAGGAGAAGTTCGAGATATCGATGATGGGCGAAATGAATTACTTCCTTGGATTACAAGTGAAGCAGTCACCAGAAGGGATCTTCATCAATCAGTCTAAGTATACAAAGGAGCTCATCACCAAGTTCAGATTGCAGACAAGTAAGACAACAAGGATTCCAATGAATACTAACTGGAAGATTGAACCCGGAGCTGAGGGAAAGCTAGTGGATGCCAGCAAGTATAGAGGGATCATCGGTTCTTTGTTGTACCTAACTGCAAGCCGACCAGACATATCATACGCAGTTGGAGTGTGTGCTCGTTTTCAAGTCCAACCAAGGGAAGCTCACATGTTGGCAGCAAAGAACATCATCAAGTATCTGAAGGGAACTGTCAATGTTGGGTTGTGGTATCCAACTGACGACAATATCCAACTGACCGGATACTCAGATGCGGACCTAGCAGGAGATCGGTTGGACAGGAAGTCTACCTCTGGACACTGTCAATTCATGGGAAGCAAGCTGGTTTCAAGGTTCTCCAAGAAACAAGCATGTGTTGCTACTTCTACAACCGAGTCAGAGTATATGGCTACCGGAAGCTGTCGCATGCAAGTGTTGTGGCTGAAGCAACAGCTGAGAGACTATGAAGTCGCAACTGGACAGGTTCCAATTCATTGTGATAGCTCGAGTGCCATAGCTATCTCTCTGAATCCTGTTCACCACTCTCGGACAAAGCATATCAACATTCGCCATCATTTCATCCGAGATCATATTGAGAAGAAGGATGTGTCCATGGAGAAGATCCCAACTGAGATTCAGAGAGCTGACATCTTCACCAAACCTCTACCTGAAGCTCGGTTCAAGATGTTGTGTGATCTTCTTGGACTATTGAATCCATCAGATAAAGAGTCATCCGAGCTGATGAGGATCCATCCGAGCTGATATCCATCTCAGGGGGAAGCTCAGATGAAGAGAGAATCTCAGATACGGAGCGTAAACAATGGATCAGACGTCAGCTAAACAGACGAACTTGAGTTAGCTGATGGTATGCGGGAACTGAGGAACTCAACTGAGGTATACAGCTGATCTCGACATCAGCTGGCAGGTATCATTTATGACTAAAGGTGTTATGATATTAAATGAGAATGTTTGAAATAAATTCAAACATTCCTGAACATGTCAACTAAACTAAACAAGCCATCATATCGCATTTAATGTAAAGTCTGGCTGAACTCCTATAAGCTTACTTTATAGTGCGACTGGGCTGACACCTTAAACTATTCACCTTCTCACTCGCGCGCGTGGAGCGTCAGTCAAAATTACCCAACAGTCGCGTAATCTCAGCCGTTGATGAATTCGCGCCATTTAACCCCAGCCGTTGATCTCATCCGAGTCAAATACCTTTATAAGGTGGCAAATCAGGAAGTGATCCTTATCTTCTCTTTTCGTGCATATCTTTATTAACTATTCATCATCTTCTCCGAATTTGTCTCACCATTTTTAGTAACATAGTTCTTTCTTCTCTGCATATATATATTCTACTCTAAAAATGGCACCCAAGACAAAAGCTTCAAAGACGATGGTATCTGCCGAACCCGCTACATTCCAGGAATCCTTCGACATGTTGATGTCAAAGATTCATTTTGAACAGATTCTTTTCAGAGCAGCTCTAACCTCGCCGGAACTCACTCCCGTCGCCACCATTCTTTCCGATCACAATCTGCTCGACTGGGCAACCCTCTCTCCTTCCAAGCTGCTCAGAAAGCAGGTCGCCCATTTCTACAGGAATCTGCAACGCGATGCAGAACTCGGGCTTGTCACGACCATCCCGTGCAAGCAACGGAATAGCACTTCCCGTTCGATGGAAGACACCGCAGTCGAAATCAAAGTATCCAATGAACTGGAGAAGATCATCCCCAGAAATCGAGAAGCCATAGACGTAATGGGGAACTTATCAGACAAGGATGCAGATGCATTTCTGCAGACAATCCTCCTTGTCCCCGAACCTCTGAAGGGTAGTATGCAGAGGACAAAACTGAAGCCGGAGCACCGACTTCTTTTTGACGTAATTTCAAAATGCACCTTCGCATACGGAGGAGCTTTCGGTGATATTAGCAGACCGAAGCTCAAGCAGCAGATGGCCCTGGAGGAACAACACAAGATTGACTGGCTGGGCTACATTGAAAGCCAGCTGTGGGCGGAGAAGCTGAAAATTTCCGAGACGGCAGCTGAGTCCGGAGAACAGCTGTTGAGTGTCAAGGGGACACTCAACTTCGGCACAAAAATTTCTGCCCTGATCCTCCAAGCCACCAAGGGACAGAAGCTGACCTGGGAAGGGAGTGAGGACCCGTTCAGCACGCTGATGCTGTTCCCTACAGCCAAAAAGGCTAGGGATGTTGTGGAAGCAGTCTACACTCCCAAGGGAGCCTCCAAGCCAGCTGTGGAATCGGCCCCAACAGCTCGCCGCCCATCAAGGTCCAAGCCTGCGAAGTGCCAGTTGGAGGAGGTGGCTGAGGAAGCTGAAGAAGAAGAAGATGAAGAAGAAGAAAAAGAAGAAGAAGAAGAAGAAGAAGAAGAAGAAGAAGAAGAAGAAGAAGAAGAAGAAGAAGAAGAGGTGGAACCTCTCAAGAAAAAGCCCAGGATCAAGATCATACAGCCAGCAGCTCAACCGACTGCATCTGGCCCCGTGGTGGAGACACCAGCTGAGAAATCAACCGAATCTAGCCAGTCGGTTGATGCGGCTGCGTTCGTCATTCAACCCCGCCCACAAGAAAAGATGGCTGAAGGGGTAGAGATCCACGTGGAGGAATCCAGCTCCTCCTTAGATGACTCTTCTTCATCTGAGGAGTCCCACGACAGTCCACCAACTGGAGCTGATGCCAGCCAGGAAATCCCACCTGTGTCTGAAGAAACAATTGAGCCTGCCCAATCACCACCCAAAGAGGATCCAGTTCTCTCAACTGGTCCTCAGTCAGATATCCCAAGCCTCTCGCTCGATGCCGATGTTGAGACCGTTCCTTTGGCCAACGTCGATGACACCCTCGAACCCATTGCCTTCGATATAGATCCCCCACATATTGATGAAGAAGACAACCGCCAGGCGATCTTGGCTGAATACGAAGGCAGTCTAGACTACTGCTTTCACAAGCTGATAGGCATGTTTCCCGAGGCCAGCTCGATGCCCATCTTCGCCATGTTCGGGACGGAACTGCTCTATCAGTTCAGCGTCATATTCAGCTACTGGTACGTCAAGGAGGAAACCCTCAGAATCCATGGTTGGGACAGGTTGAAGGTTGAAGAATCAACCTGAGGGTGTACTTCGACTACCAGAACCTGGAGGTAGCCTACAACCAGAAGGTGGCTGTGCTCCGTCGTCGTCTAGATAAGAGCCAACAAGAAGGGACAGACACCAGGGAGCTGTGCGACAATCCTGGAGCTGTTCAATTTCTTGACCATATGTTGGCCAAAAATGCCAACCACATGGAGGATGTCGACGCAGCTGAAGAGGCGGCCAAGGGGGAAGAAGACAAGCTGAAACAATACCTGGCCAGCCGAACAGCCCTGGTTGTCGTGGACCCAACATCTCAGCCACAACAGCAACAACTGCTTGGACCCTCTGATCAGCCAGCACACTCAACTGATGGTATCTGTGAGCTGATCTCTGAGAGGGTCAACCAGCTGAGGCAGGAGCTGTTGTCCAAGATCAAGCTCAACAAGGAGGAGGACGCTGACAGGATGAATCAGCTGATGGAAGAGAATGCGAGCTTGAAGAATCAGCTGGAACAACTCTCCTCCTCCCTACAGCAAAAGCTCGAAGACCTATCCACTTCTACCAGCTCGGAGGTCAAGGATCTAAGGAAGGCGGTTCAGGGACTCAGCTCGGACTTCAACGTCTTCAAGTCCGTTGCTGAATCTGATCTGGAAAAGTCCCAGCAGACGCAAGACCAGGAGTGAATGTCTCAGTTTGCAAATTTTCGAGCTGAGTTCGTCACCCTTCACAAAGATGTCTCTGCAACCTTTGCAGCCCTGAAGAAAGCCGAGCAGGAACGCCAGGACCTGGAGCTGGCCAAGAAGGTGGAAGAGAAGGATGCTGTGGACGAACTCTTCTCTTGAGTTCAACAAGCTGAGGCCAAGCTGACCTCCCTGGATGGCACTGTTGCCACCCTTTTGGATGATGCCAAAAAGGGGGAAGACAAGGAGCCAGCAGCTGTTGCTGGACAGGGGAAAGATGTTCTTCAGCAGGGGGAAGAAGGAGTTCAGCAGGGGGAAGAAGGAGTGCCAGCTGAAGCTGAAGGATCCCAGCTGAAGGAGTCCGAGCAGGAACTTGAAATCTCCCACGACCTCGTAGCCGAGCTTACAGCCGAGCTCGATGCCGATCTTGACGGTGGGATCTCTGTTGAAGATTGCATCGAAGCTGCCAAAGCTATGGGGGAGTCCAAGGAGAAGTACTTGAATTCCTCTTGGATCAAGAAGTTCGCTGCAGACCAAGCGAAGAAGGTGGCTAAGTTCGAGAAGGAACTGGCCAAGATTGAGAAGAATGTAGACAGAAATAAAGCCAGCCGGAGCATGCGAAGAATAAACAAGCACCAGATGAAGGCTGAGGCTAGGAAGAAGACGCAACAGCTACAGAGAAACGCCCTGCTCCCGTCTCGGTTCCCACACATTGACAAGTGGATGAATGCTGAGTGGAACGATGACTGGGAGCAGTTCAAGCAGGAGTTTATAAATGACTTTTATTACAGGAAGGTCTACTCAACTGAAGACCCAAGGCAAGCCTTCAAGGAAGTCTTGTGGGAGCTCAGATCTAGAGATCCTGGAATGTTTAGTCAGTTTAAAAGGGCCATGCTGAAAGCTCAGCTCGATCCCAACACCATTCCAGTTCCGCAGAAGCTCAAATATCGCCCTCAGATGATCAAAGGCACAAGTACTCCGAACAGAAATGCGATCATGGCTGAGGCGAGACAAGTCTGCAACGAACATGGTGTTAACACTGGGATTGAGTCAGCTGCGAAGAAAGAGATATTTGACCGTATCTTCAGCAAGTACGGTCAACAATATTTTTGAGCTGATTGAGTTTTTGAGCTGATATAGTTTTTGAGATGTTGTAGTTTTTGATCAACTGATGTATCTTTATCTGGTTTGTACTTTTTCCTGTAATCATCAGTTGTAAAGAAAACTTCAAAGTATATATACGATTCAACTTGACGCACAATATCTCATTGTCCAAGCCTTGAATCGCAATATTTTAAATACCATGTTATAACTGTGCTAACCCTTTGATGTTTTACCTTATAGACTGTCTAGAATTTCAGCTAAGATTTTAGGTCAGTTAGTAAGGTTTAAGTCAGTAGTGGTTTTGGCATCATCAAAAAGGGGGAAATTGTTGGGAAATTTATCAGTAAGAGTTTTGATGAATTCCAAAACCAACTGACCCCAACCGAGTAGATGTTGCCAGTTCCTAATGTTAGCTGTTAGGCTCGCTGTTTGAGCAATGTTAAGATTTTATCTTTATAGATCTCCAGCTGAAGACGGCAACATAGCAACACTCGGATACAACCCCGGATGAAAGATCGGATGAGGAACATCAGTTACAAGACTTTGCCTGATGAGAGAGCTATGCCAAAAAGGGGAATGCTTTTTGACAGCTGAGAGTTCAAGCCAACTGTTCAGTTGGAACATCAGCTGTAGTATGCCATCCGAGAAAGAAAATGTTTCAAGAAGGGGGAAGTTATAAAGAAGTCTGAACATTAAGTTCAAAGTCAGCTGAGAGTTCAACGGTTCAGACAGAACATCAGCTGAAGACCACTCAGATAAAGATCAAGATTTTCAACCGACTAACCGAGGTTGACTGTCAGAAAGGTTTGAATTTGAATTTCAAAAGGAAGTCACATGAGGGTTTGACCGTTCAGTCATTACCCCATTTGGCCCAACACAAGGCTATCTCAGATGGAAAGCAGAAGAGCACAGATGCCATATCGGGAAAGTCTGCAGAGATGAGAGATAAGCCATCGCTTTCAACGATCAGAGATCAACAGCTCCTCCAACGGCTAGTTGATACTCTCCGCCTATAAATAAGAGGCATTCATTCATTCGAAAGAAGACACACGCGAGAAGAAATCTGAGAGTAAAAAGAAAAGAGAAATATTCTTCACGAACTAAACTGAATCTCTTAGAACATCACTTGTTGAGAGTTCTAGAGTTAGATAGTTTTTGTGTCATTAGATCGAACCTTGAGAACATCACTTAGTGAGAGTTCATAGAGAGTTAGATCACAGCTCACCTTCCGTTCGAGCTGTAAGTTGGAATCACAATTTTTTTTTCACCTGAAAAGGTCTAGGATCCTACTCTTCCTGCAACTGAGTAGTTAGGTCGTTTAGTACCCGTAAACTAAACTGTAAGGTTGATAAGTACCCGCAAACTTATCCATAACGGTTGCTCAGCCCGCGTAAGCTGAGTGGTTTGTCCAGAAGAACTTGGACAGAGTTGTGTGGATTCACAACTCCCCGTGGACATAGGAGGGTTATCTCGGAACCACGTTAAAACCCGTGTGTCTGTGTTTATTTTTGTTCAGTTACTTATTGCATTTTCAACTGACCGAACTAACTGGCATACAAACTGCATATCTGCACATTCTCAACTGTTTTGGTTTTTGACCAACCGAGCATAAAAGCGTGAGCTGCTTTAACGAGTCTAATTTACACCACATTCCGCACAGCTTCACTCTTCCAGCTGAGGTTGCTTACTCAGCTGTGAGATTCCAACTGAGCCTTTCTACTCGGTTGAAGTATTTTTCAGGGTTAAGTTTTAAAATCCTAACTGGTATATTCCCCCCCCCCCCCCAATACACCAGTAACTCGTTTCGGGACCATCATTCATAGACTCATTTTTCTATAAACTCAATCTTACATTTATTTCCTTTTTCATTTTCCCTTTATAATACATATATATCTCAAAAATTCTAGAAAAATTCTCATAACTCAATTTCATCTCAATTCATTCAAGAATAAACTTATCATATCATTTTCTTCTTAAATTTCATTTCTATGAAATTTCTCTAAACATATATATCATATCCATATTTTTCGAAAAAAAAATAACAATAACTAATTATTCTTCTAATTAATTTAAATCATCTTTAAATCTTCAAATTTCTATCAAGAACTTGAAGAATATATCTTCAAAAACTCATATGTTCATTAAGAACATCATATTTCATTTTTCTCTATTTTTCTCTATTTCATTCGATTATTAGCTCATTAAAATCAATAAAAATTACTAAAAATCATATCTTCAAATTTTCATGCTAAAAATTTATTCAAAAATTTTCTAACACATCATAGCATCATAATTTTCATCAATATCATCATATTTCATCAAAATTCATCAAAAATCATTTTTCTTCAAAATAAGCATAAATCGAAATTTATACTATAAATCATAAAAATTCATATCTCATCTAAAAATACATATAAATCATGTTTTCATGTATCATAATGCTTATAAACATCATCAAACTCATAAAATTCAGAAATCATATTTTTCTCATATTTTCTCTATTTTAATGAATTAAATTCAATAAAATTCAAATAAATTCACCAAAAATTCACATATATACATATATGCATATAAATCACATGAAAAATCATATCAAGCATATATCATCATCATATCATCAAATAATCTCAAGATCGCATCAAGAACTCATTTTCCTAATTTTTCTCATTTTAATCGATAAAAAGCTTTTAACCTATCTTAGGTTATTTTATCTTTTAATCTCCTAAATCATGTTTATATCTTCATTTAGATCATTATATCATCATCACAACCCTAAGGTTTGCCTATGCATAAAGTAAACATGCATCTTTCCCTTCTTTTCTTGGTTTAGATTTACATATATACATAATATGAATGAATGAAATTCATACTTAAAATAAAATACTTTTGCTCCTTCTTGGCTTGGCTTTTTGGATGCTTGGAGGATGGAAGATGATGGATTAGAACTCCTTTCCTTGCATGAAACAAGATACAAGGGAATCAAGATCATGGTTTCAAAAAAAATAAATAAATAAGGAATAAACCCTTATTTCTTCTCCATGAAAATCGATGGAGATGATGTATGATCTAAGCTTGTTTCAAGCTTGAAACGAAAGGATTAGGTGGAGGCATACTCTTTAAAAGATCTAGGACTTGAAAGAGATATCAAACATCATGGAATCCTCAAGCAAATAGCATGATTTCACCAAGAAAAGAGGTATGCATGGAGGCTCAAAAACTGTCAAGATTTTGCTGCTGCTGTTTGAAAGATTCAAGGCTGCTGCAGCTGATGTTTTCTTCGGTTTTATGGCTTTAGGAGGTGATGGAGTGATAGAGGATGATCTCTAGTTCATAGGGTGGAGCTTTGAAATGATTTGGAAAGGTAAAACATGAACAAAGCTGAAAATCACAGCTTGTTGCTGCTGCGTTTCTCTTCAGCAGAGAGAGGGTTTCGAAGAGAGAGAGAGAGATGGAGTTGCTTGTGATGGAAGAGAGAGATGATGATAAGAACGAAATGAAAGCATGGAATGAGGGGATGAATCTTCTTACATGATATATCTTGCAAGATATGCAAAGATATGAGAGAGAGAGAGAGGTGAAGATTGAGAGAGATATGGAGAGATTTGGAGAGAGAGAGAATAATATGTGTTGGCCAAATGAGGGAGAGAGTAGGCTTCACTTGCTCTCTTGAGAGTGGCTTAATAATTAGGGGTTACTATTTAGGATAAGCTCAAGGCTTAGTACTGTTAATTTCGCTCGGTTAATTTATTTTTCGATAGAAAGTATCCCCGTTATTTCATTTTATTCTCTCAATCAATTAATAATCCTTCTCGTCTCCTTCTCGGTGTCCAAATTCCCTCTAATTTGGCTTATATCTCTCAAAATAATTTTAGGAATCCAATGATATCATTTTTATACTTGAATTCCATTTAACGAATAAGTTCATAAAAACGGCTCGACTAAACGAGTCGTTAAGCAACTTATTTTTAAATCTTACTCAAATGATCTCGGAAAAATTCTCCGACTTATCTCAAAGATCTTAAAATAAATTCTAGATTCCAATGAAACTAATTAGACTAAATTCAGAGTCGGTTGATAAATAGTGATTTCTCGGTTTACGTTACTATTCATCTAAACATGAAAGTTCTCAGAAAATTCTGAAATTCATACTCAAGCTCAAACTCATATAATAATACTCAAACAATTCATCACATACTCATTTCGAATAATCGAAACGAGAAAAATCCATATCAAGCACGTAAGGGCATTCTTGTTATTTCACAGAAAATTTTATTTTCACGAAAATTTTTAGCACTCAAAACTCATCATATAGGCATATTATCTCAGTTAATACGCACTTAATGACTTAGGAAAGTTTGGGGTATTACATTTTCATCTCTAGTAAACATGTGATAAATAGATAATATTTTCTCATCATTTTTCAATAGTAACTTTACTACAAGCTCCGTCCACGAAATAGTTGTCTCATTGTGAACGACACTAGTTTTAAGAAAATCGTAGGTAGTAATAATAATGAGTATTATTATGAGTGAAGTAAGGGTCCCACAATAAATGTGGGTGAAAGTAGTGAGAAATATAAGGTTAAATATAATGTATTATATGTGGGTCCTACTACTATAAATGGAAGTGACAATTATTTCGTGGACGAACTTAAATTGCAAAAGTGACAAACATTACGTAGACAGAGGAAATATCAATGTAAGTGCATCTCATAACTTTACTAAATGCTTTAAAAACAGTTTATTTTTAGTAAAGAAGCATCTCATAAAGGAAGTCGAAACATTACATTAAATATGTGTAGCTTCCATATTTGATGTAAACGCCTAAATGGCTCAAAAACATTTTATTGTTAGTTAAGAAGCATCTATGATTCTATGAAAGAAATGAAAACATTATATTGAATGTTTATGCACTGCATTATATAACATCGTTGTGCACTATAGACAAAGTTTCATTGATGAATTAAAATGAACATGACCATAAAATTAAAAGACTTGCAATAACATGCTATTAAAAAAAATAATACTAATACTACAACATAAGAAAATACACCTTGCAATATGCGTTAGGTAAAAACGATTGTGGGTAGAATAAATAATAATCATAACCTAAATGATTTTTTTTTTGTAGATGAACTAATGTGATAATAAAATAGAATAAATTTTTGTAACTAAAATCAAATTTAAAACTAAAAGAAATAAAAAATACACCAGCGAAATCTCAAAATATATAACCTTCCATAATCTCCTCAAATTTACTAAAAAAACCGACAAAGATATAATTTATAGTCCCCTATCAATTAAGAAGTATCCGTTACTAAAAAAGTTAAAAAGTCTTGAAAGTTCCTACGTATATAATTTACGGCACAAATTTGCAAAATGACAAAATTAGATCTGAATCGTTAACTAGATTAAATCAAAGGTTCAAAAGTGGTTTTTAGTTAATTCTTAGTATGAGGTTTCTATTTGATCCTTCATATATAATTTATACTATATCACAGGTTACGTATAATTCTTTTCTCATTGTAATTATATACGAAAATGCAAAGTAAAAAACCTGGCTCGACACATTGTAACGGATTGGATAAACAATTCTCTAGTGTTCTTCACTGTTTTCGTGATTTGTGGGTTGTCATTTTCTAAGATGCCGAAGCCTTTTGAGGGGTCCGGGCGAAAAAACATAGAGCTGACCCCTATGACTTGGGTAGTGCTTCCTCACGCGGACAATGAGGCTGCAGCAGGTGTCTGTTCCACTTGAACCAGTTTTAAAGATTAGGAATCAGAAGAACAGCGTTTCGGACTAGCAGGATTCAACGAGCGGAATGAGACGCAAATGACAATCGAGAGTTGCCAACCC
Organism: Schizonepeta tenuifolia; assembly: GCA_029490685.1. Lineage (NCBI taxonomy): Eukaryota > Viridiplantae > Streptophyta > Magnoliopsida > Lamiales > Lamiaceae > Schizonepeta > Schizonepeta tenuifolia. The sequence goes on from CM055956.1 coordinate 111,804,026, forward strand.
GTTCCCAGGTGTAGCCCACTGTTTCCTCGACTAGTCTGGTGTTGTTCTTCCTCCTATTCTTTACCGCGCCCGGACGGGATTCCTGGAGTTTACCCTATTTAGAGCACTCGGAGTTAATGCATTTTTCCCCTTGATTTTAGCAGACAAATCGTAAAGAAGTCTCCCCTCACCACTTATCGGCTTTTAGGTTGGAGCTTCTCTTACCAGTTGCTCCTTCGAATGTAGTCCGTTGCTGCTTCCAGAGTGAGGGTTCTGGCTTCTTTTGTCTTGTTCTTTCGGATTCAACAGGTAAATTGCATCAGTAAGGGAAGAAGGCCTTATTGCTTTATAATGTATGTCTAGCCTAAATCCATTGATTTTGTCGTTAATGAATTCTATTTTTTTTATAGGTAAAAGTGGTTCACGCTTTACATCTCTGGTAAGAAATCTACGGCTAAATCCACCCCTCTTTTGTCCTTCTTTGTTGCTTGTTTAGAGCCCTTTTAGACCCCTTTTATTGGCAAATCCCTTACCACTCAAAGCGGAGTTTTGCTGGTCACTATATTAATATTAGTTGTCACCCTTCTTCTATCTAGGGGGAGGATAGGAAATCAATAGTTCAAGGAGTTGTTTTATTTTCTTTTCTTTAATGGGGAAGAAGAGGCGAAAAGAGTATCCCTACGGGCTTTATCTTTCTATTTTCTTTTGCAGCTACTGTTGTTCTTTGACAACAGAAATGGAAAGAGTAACTGAAAGAGTTAATTCCCTCTATTCTTGTGTAGCTAAGCAAACGAGTGAGTCTTACGAGCGATCTGTAGCCGAATGAGTTCCCCCCGAGTCTTGTTGCCTGGTGTTGCTCGTACGAAATGCAGGCGGCCTCGGGAATGTAGCCCGACGACAGGAGGGCGGCTAAAGCAGTATTTAATAAACTTGTTAGCTCTCGTTTTGTTAGCGCTAGTATTCGTTGATAGATTCCTACGGGCTTCTTTCAACAGTAGCTAGTGCTGTTAGGGCGTTAGCCCCCTGATATGGCAGAGGTAAGTAGTCCGGCTATTGTCCTTCTTTTCTTTTATAGATAGGGAAAAAAGAAGATATAACCCTGAGGAATAACTCTTCTCTTTTTCCCTTTATAGCTCTGTTGCTAATTAATGTAATGACTTCCATCCTGACTCATAGGAAGGATAGATGGAGTGGCTAGCCCTATCCCGACTATTTGGTCTTTTACGAAGCGAAATAGAATAAAAGGCAGTATCCTTTATATAGCTTGGTTGTAGACCCTTCCACCCGCTGCAAAGCAAGGGTAGATGGGTCGGCTAGCCTGCCCGTCTATTTCTATCCTTAACGAGGCAGAAATGGAGTATAGGGCAGTACCGAGCCCCCAAAACGCGCCTTTGTCGCGCTATTTCTCACAATAAAGTTATTCCCCCAAACCAATAAGGAGATTTAGAGGGAGACACCTAAAGGATATTCCTCCCCCCTTCCATATGAGCTAAGAGCTGCTTTTCATGCTTGTCTTTCCCAAAAGTGTTAAGCAAGTAGCCCTAAATAATCACTCTAAGAATGCACGTTTGAATAGGCCCTTTTGTGTTTATACCTTAGAATTTGAGATGATCTACTTTCGATAACCTATAAGAACTGGCATTTTATATTGGATATTGGATTTGACAACCCAGACGTATATAGGGGTGTTGACACACAGTCCCGTTCGCCTACCAGTTAGGGCAAGATCAATCCCCGAGTCCACAAAAGTATTTGTTCGTAACCTCCGGACAACTTGTGCTGGATTATTCATTAGCTTAATTCAATAAGTAAAATAGCAAAACACATTATATAAGAATTATCGAATCTATGGTGTGGTCGGTAAGGAAGAAGTCTCAAAAAAAGAGGCAAATAAGGTATCTAAACTCAAGGAAAGGGGGTCCTAAAGGTGGTCTATTTGCCTTACATCTTTGGTAAGAGAAAGACCGGATACGGAACACCTTTATAATCTCCTTTCAGAAAGAATCACTAACCTCTTTTCTGTCTGATTTCGACAACCTTATCGGTCATACATTACAAAATAAAGGGTTGCCTTCGTGCCCTAACGATGTTTTGGTCCCTATTGAGTTTAAAGAGAAGAGGAACAGGAACAACAACTTCGATACTCCAGAAGCGGCAGCGGACTACGGTCGAGAGAGAAACCTATAAGGGAAATCTCTAACCTAAGAGTCGCTAGGTGGTAAGGAAGTCGGTATTCTCATTCCTAATATCTTCAAACTCGGTGAAGAAAGCAAACTACTGCTTTGGGTATTCCTTTCTCTTAGTTACAGTCCCTAGTGGATAGATAAATAAGAAGAGGGTGACGGAAGCCACCCTCCTATTCCATTCATAAGACTCATGGGAGGGGTGGCTAACGAGCAGCTACAGTAGCTACAGATCGGTAGCTCCTTATTCTATTTCCTTTGATGACTTGAAAATAGTAAGAGTGGGGAGCCACTCCTATCTTCATAGGATTCAGATGGAAGGTTTTACATGAGCTACAGAGCGAAAAGGAGAAGAGTTATCCCTTAGGGTTCTATCTTCTAAATTTCCCCATTTTCATAATAGCTAGCGGGGAGCCTTCGGCTCCAACAGACTGTTTAGCTGGCCTATCTATCCTTCATAAGATTCAGGATGGATAGGCCTACAGGCTGAGCTACACCTACTGTGTTCCCTGACCAGTGTTTAGTGCATGGCTTAGCTGCAATTGAGAGAAGCCTTCGGAGCATATCAATCTCTATAGTAGGAGTTAAGACAAGTGTTTTTTTATCGACAGTAAAGGGGGAGTGCCCCCTTGAACCCTTCATCGGTCGATGTAATCCTCCCTTATTAGCCGCCTGCCATAAGGTCCCTTCGAGGGCACCCTTACTAGGGCTACATGCTTATCGGTCATAGGACTCCCTTTCTTGCTTAACTACTATTGGAGGCGCAAATCCTCCCTTGTCAGCTACAAGGCTTAACTACAATTCTGACTACTCGTCTAGTATGCCGTTAGTTGCCTCTAGTATGTCGTTAGTTGCCTAAAACACTGTTTCAAAAATAAATCCAATGGAAGTTAAACTTACCCAACATTATGAAGTTAGCATCATTTGCATTCTATAATGCAAAATTCAAGAAAGCTTCTACTCCATTTTCGTATTCTTTTGACAATCTATTCATCGACATCCATGTTCTCTCCATTTTGTATGAACAACTAAATACATAAGCCATTACAACATCAATTAATGCAACAAAAATGCCACAACATATGGAATTTTATAAATAAATAAAAAAAACAAAATCCTATTAAACATTCACTAGTATCTGCATTAGCTTTAATTAGATAATAAGATATGCAACCTTATTTTTTAAAGAACCAGATTCACTAAATTACCTATAACTTGGCCTAGTTTTTCTGTACATGAAGGCTAACTAAGAAAAATCCATCTTCTGACTAATTAAACCTTAACTTAATCCTAACCTTGCAACCTAATAAATAAATAAAGCTAAGAATTGAATTACATAGAATAAAGTTTTTGATTGAAAATCCTTTAAATCTTTCTCTACCATCATGCATCCCTCTCTCTCTCTCTTAATCTTAAGATTCAATTCTTTTATCTCACAAAAGACAAATTCTCATCCTTCTCTAATCCCTCCACTAATCTGTATTAACTAGGAACCCCACAACAAAATTGCTCCAAAAAGTAGACTGATATATTACTCTTATCACTGCGTATAGACAATTATCTAATAAAAAAGGGTGGATAAAAGCATAATTAGCAAATTCTTCTGCTCGGCCCATAAATTTATCGTTGTACAAGAGAATCTCACTTGTTCCTCTCAAGGTTTGGTTTTACATTAGAGATTTAATTTAACAAAATAGGAATACGATATAGATCCCCAATTCTAACCCAAAAATAAAGAGCAAGTTAATCTCCTTCGACCCAAGAAAATCAGCTTTATCTTCTTCAAACAAAAAATTGAAACTCTTTCAATGAATTTTTGTAAGATCATCATATTATTAATAATCCAAAATAACTGAAAATCCTTAGGACATAACACAACAAGGTTCACTAATTCGCTCCACCTCAATTCTTCATCAATTCCCAACCCAATTTCATGACTCCCAAAATAATACCAAATCACGGCGCTCCAAAAACATGAAAGAAAAATGAAAGAATAGAAATCAAAAGTTACAGAACAATAAGAGCAAACAATGGGCATAAAAACGAGTCATACCTCAATGAAACCAAGTCCAATTTGTGAACAGTAGCTGTGTTCCAATATCTGACTTTAAAGATTAGGAATTTGCAGCGACGATTAAGGATTTCTGAGAAATTGAGTGTATTGAGAGAAGAGGAGAGAAGATTAATTGAGAAGAGGGTGACGACGGGGTAGAGCAGCCGTGGCTGTGGTTTCAGCCGCCGGAATCGATGGAGAATTACTGGACAAGTCGCCGGAATGGGAAGGGACGAGAAGGAACGAGGTGAAGTCACCGGAATCGATATGATGTCATTGAAGTCGCCGGAATCGATATGAAGTCATTCAAGTCACCGGAATCGATAGAGATTGATATTTGTGGCGGGTTCTCGATCTGAATTTTGGTCTATCAATTAACAGCCACCCCATTGGTAGAGAACACGGCGAAGTCATTCAATTCTCCCATTGATGTCATTTAAGTGGCCGGAATCGATATGAAGTCATTCAATTAACAGCAAGATACGATTTTCAAAAATCGTACCTCATCGCCGCGGTGGTGGCAGACGGTGGTAGATGCTACGAGATTCCGAAAATCGTACATTGCTGTCGCGATGATGGCAGAATGGGTGGCAAACGGTAGTACGATACTACGATATTTCGAAAATCATACATCGTCGCGGCGGTGGTGGTGGCGATAATGACGGAATGGATGATGGACGGTGGTACGATGCTACGAGATTCGAAAATTGTACATCACCGCTGCAGTGGTGGCGGCGGTGTTGGCGGACGGTGGTATGATGCTATGAGATTTCGAAAGTCGTATATCGCTGCCGCGGCAGTGGTGGCGGGCGATGGCGGAATGGATGACGGATGGTGGAACGATGCTACGAGCTTCCTAAAATCGTGTAATACCCCGGATATTTATTTCGTCTTTAAAATAAAAAGTTAATTAATAATTAAAGCTTTGCACGCCTAAGTTAAGGATTTTCGATTCTAAGATTTACAGTAAAATCCATTTTTGAAAATAAATTCCAGAAGTCGGTCGAACGACTACTGTATTAGGATTTTTGCGTCCGATAGATTTTTCGTCCGAAAACTCAGATTGAAAAACCATCAGGATTTACATTCACTTTTTATGATTTTTCCGGGCGAATTTTAGACTGTCTTATCCCGAGTTTTTATCGGATTTTGAAAAACGAATTAGGTTTTCCGAGTACGTGATTTATTTCTAATCTAACGGTTGAATTAGATTTCGTCGAATACGTAACCAACTAAGAATTTATTTCTCGACTTTTATAACGTCGTTCTAGACCCGGAAACGAGATATTTCGGTTAATTAAAACGCACCCAAACGCCCCTTAACGAGTCATCACCTTTGTTGTTATATTTTTATACCTTTATGGAATAGTATAAGGATGAGTCATGTCTCTCCCTCTCTCCCTCATTACCGATTTCTCTCTCTCTGTCTCCCCTTCTCTCTCATTTTTTTTTCCTCCATTGAAGAGTTCATCCAAGCTTTCTCAAGAGCAACAAGTCATCCGTCTACCGATCGATTTCATTTCCGAGTTCATATTTCGCAAGGTAGGAACATCGCCTACGTTATGAACCGAACAAAAATCAATTTCCATCCACTTATTTTTTTCGAAAAAATGGAGATGAAGAAGCATGATGAACCTATGTTTAATTCATGATATAGTATGCTTAGAATTAGGTTTTATGGATCGAATCATGAAGAAAATCATTCCCCCCTTGAATTTGTAATTACCGAAATTATATACGATTCTAGGGGTTTTTGTAGTTCGATTTTCTTGTTGTTTGATTGATGGATTAATGTTCTATCTGATGTTAGATAGCTATATGAATTAATTTAGAATTTTCTAAAAATAAAAATAGAATTGTAAGAGAGAAAGAATCAATGATTTGGTATAGTATATGTTATGTTTTGCATGAATGGATAATAGAAATGGTATGTAGTATGATGGAGGATGAATATATAATTAATTGGATTTTTTCTAAAAATAAATTGAAAAACGTAAGAGACGGAAATCCATCGATGAGTATATGGTTTGCATATTAGTGATGCTTGATAGATAAAGATCGATGTTGTAAAATTTGAACGAAAACGGAGAACGTAGGATTTTTGTTAAGAGACGAGCAATCGTCGATGAGTCGAGAATAGATAATGATTTAGGTTTGTGATTCGAACCTATGATAATCTTGTTAGTTAATGATCGTAACCGTAAAATTTGAGCGAATTCTAAGAAGGTTTGATTTTTGATAAGAGACGGAGAATCGAGATTAAAAGCCGATAGAAAAGTCGAATAAGGAAAACCTTTTTAATAATAATGATTGTTATTGATTGACGAAAAATATTATAGTAGACAACTTTTCCATCCGAGATACGAGATGTTATGAGTTATAGTTAAGAAACGAGAAGTTGATAAACGAAAATGAAATAGGAATTGAATTTGAAATTGTTTTGGTATAGTAATTGGTTAGTTGGAAATGACGAGGAAATGCTCGTCGTTTGTTTAATCAAAAGACGTGAATGTGAACCCGATTAAGGGATATTGCATGTAGACTGCATTGAGATGAAAATTTCCTGTGGAATAGCATTAATCGAACCTAGGGAATCGTGTGTCGAGTTTTGTCGAGCATTAGGGTTTCGCGAGACTGTTTTGCGACGTTTCACGGAAACTGTCATAACTTTTAGCTCGCTTAACGAAATCAAGATCTGTAAATTGGAGAGTAAACTAAACACCCATGGCTTTTTTTTGGTATAAATTACATCCCCTGTTTTAAATTGCTCTGTTCTGTGCGAACTCCAGAACTACTGTAATGTGCAGTAAGTTTCCAAAGCTTAGTTTCTTAAGTTGAATCCTTTTCAACTTCGTTCCTTGTGAACTTTTAAGTCGTTATAAGTTATCGACATCCTTTATCTACTGACCTAAATGTCGAGTAATGAGCCGAGTCAGTTTGTAGACGAGAATTGATCGAAGTCTCGTTTATTAGTTAATCAAAAGAAAGTAGTAAAGTGTAAAAGCCTAAAAGACTAAAATCGGTTTCGATTTCCTGTTTCTTTTATCGTTACGTTCAAGTTGCTTAAGTTTGTTTATTTACGATAAAAGGAGGAAGTCAACACCGAGTATAGGACAGAAGACCAGAGACGGAAGCTCGAATAGTAGTTCTGTAATCAGTAAGGTGGGCTTTTCTATATACAAAATAAAATGAGCGATGCTCGAAAATCTTTATTTACAAGCTTTGATAATTGTGTTTTCAACGTGATAATCAGAGCATGAAATGATTTTTTTTTATGTGAGTTCTCTTGTACCCTTCTGAGTTAGCCGACCTGCTATCCAGATTTATTAGTTAGCCGACTTGCTAACTAAAACAATCGGACTTTGAGTTAGCCGACTTGCTATCCAAAGTTAGTGTACACAGTAGCCGTTGTGTGTGGAACCCTGTTGAAGGGTGGCCAGCCATGGTGATAATTATTGGGCAAGATTGAACGTAACATCTATCAGAAAAGTGTTTGATCAAGCCAAGTTGTGAAAATGTTTAGTAGACACGGGAATTTATTGAAAAATCCCGGTGTGCTACAGAAATGAGATGCCTGATTTATGTATACTTATGATATGTTTTCAGCAATGTGCCCACTAAGTGCTTTTGTACTTAGCCCTGCATATGTTTTATAAAATGTGCAGGTTGAGTGACGGGAGCGGTGGAGGTTGAGTAGAATGGTTTAGGAAAGAAGATCGGAGTTTAAGTTCTATGTTTTTCCGCTGCCAAATTCCAAACTCTTTTGTGTTGATGTATTTATCTTTTTTAGTCTAAGTTCATACTTTAACTTAGTTCCTTTTGAGAACATCCTTGTCGAGCAATCCTTCAAGGTCGACTCCTATTATATAATGAAGTCTTGTTCATGGAAGTTATTCCATTATTAATGTCTATTTATTCGTTTATTCTTATTCATCCCCCTTCTTCCCCGCTTCTTTAATCCAACCCCTAGTCGCACCGCGGCTTTGCCGTCCCTCGGGATTTGGGGCTGTGAAAGAGTGGTATCAGAGCAATCGTTTCTGCTCTGCATACGAATTTCTTTCAAGTAGTAAGATAGAGTATTTGTATATACTCTATACCCGAGTCTTCTTTCAAGTAAAGTTAAGTCGTAACACTAAATTTAAGAGTGTAGACGACAACTGAACCTCCCGCTACGTCGACTCAATCAAAGAAGAAAAGTAAGGAAAGAATTTCAGAAGTATGATTTCTTTTAAAGAATAAATTTTTGAATAAGTATGCAAGAAATTTTGATTAAGTATGCAAGTATGATATGAGATTAAGTATGCCAAGTATGATTTAATTAAAGTATAAGAGTTATACTTTGTGATATTACGTGAACTATGTGGAAGCATGAATGTTATGCTATGTGAAAGTATGTGAAATTATATGAGTTATAATTTCCTTATTCAAAATATTTTATTGGCATGAGAATTTAGACGAATTCTAAGGCCTTCCCGATTCGTTGAGAACATAGACGTTCTAAGAAGCGTTGGTTCCAAAATTTCCAAGAAACGATCGGATCGGAAAGGGCAGAATAAAGGGAATCAAAGAGAATAAACGAATATCACCTGCGTAGAGTGACATGAACAACAGACTCGTTGGAGTCGACTTGTTTTAAAAATGAAAGCCGTAAGAATTTCCTTTTAAGGAAATAAAATAAAGAATAACGAGAAGAATAAGAATGAATAAGTTGATAAGTTAAAAGAATGAAAAGAAATCGTTAAGAAATTTTCTTCGAGGAAGAAATAAAGTAAGAAAGTTAATGAATAATAAGAAAAAGGGGTGAAAATAAAATCGTGAATTTTTTTTATATATATATGTATTGTTTGAGTGCAATTTCTTGAAATTGCTAGATGATTAAGATAAGTTGTGATTAAGTGATTTAAGTATTGTAATTTTTAATAATGGAATATTCTGATTGTAATTTAAGAATTCTTTAAGATATGTTAATTACCCTACCAGTTACTGATCCGTGTTCTCTTAAAACTTTGTAGGATGCCTGCTACACGTGTTACGGCTCGGAAGAGTCGACCTTTGAGATAGCGTACAGTAGTTGATGAGATTTTAGACGAGTACCATGACTATGAGGTGGATCCGAATCATGACATCGGACAGTTGGTTAGTGACTTCGTTGCACGCTTCTACGCAGCTCGTCACTTTGTTACTGAACGTCAAACGATGGCTGACCTGACTGTACGGCTGCCCGACGAGTGGCATGGGTAGGCCCATGTCATATCCTGGTACCACATCGCACTGATCGGTGATGATCCTGAGCCGATCGGCGACTTTGCTGGTTTTGCCTTAGCCATACATAGGCAGTTCTTTCATAGTCGGGTTATGTGGACTATCCCGGTTGAGGAGCACCTACCCTACCTTCGCATTCCGACAGAGTCTGAGGCCGAGTTTGAGCCTGAGCCGTTAGCCCTAGACCCAGAGTTTGATGCACTGTTGGAGCTGCTGCCAGTGTTGTCACCTGTTGAGGGATTAGTTCTAGGAGACGAGTACCTTGAGAGAGACGCAGAGCTGGCTGCGATGTTAGAGTTACCATCTCCTCTTACACCACTGGAGAAGATCTGTGCTGAGTGGACTAGAGTCCGGGGACAGGATGAGGCGGGGCCGTCTAGAGCCCGTTCTGCAGAGGTGTACCCATCTAGTTCACTTCCTGAGCACCTTCTTCCCCTGAAGAAGCGTGCAGTGGTATCCAGTTCAGACTACCTAATTTCAGACTCTGATAGGACTACTTTGAGGGTTGACGAGGCACTTCAGCTTGTCTTTGGTTCAGATTCTGAGGAGGAGGATCCGGAGGAAGATCCGGAGGAGGACCCGATGGAGGATCCTGAGGAGGACCCCGAGGAGTTACAGGCCGTAGAGGGCAGTAGTGACTCGACAGCAGCTTGTTGAGCAGGGCGTCTTAGACACGTAGTATTAGTAGAAGTTCTTTTTGTCTTGTAAATAGTTGGATCAGTAACTATCCTTTTGTAGTACTCTAATGCAGATACGAAGTTTTTGGGATCGTTTCCGTTCTAGTACTTCCAGTAAATACGGAGATGCAACTTGTTAGTGCACCCGGTTTATAGATGGGCAGTTAGCCTAGTTTAGACTAGTCATAGTCTAATTTTATTTTTTGTATAAGTCCTCGTGGAGGCAAAACTAATATATTCTTTTTGACGTGTATATAATATATATGATGACCCGAGAGTGGGCTTAATCTTATGAAAAGTTTCTTCTAAGTGAGTTTGGAAGAAAAGTTTAGATGAAAATTCCGGTTTAACCGAGAAGTTAAAAGTTTAAAGAGCTAAGTATCGAAGCTATTATCAGTTTTCTTTTCCGTAAACTTGTTTAAGTTGAGAAAAGGGTTAGTAAGTAAAAGAAGGCTTAAAATTAAGGTGCTAATGAGAGTTTTGTTCTTATAGTTTCAAAAGAAAATATGCCGCCGAGAGTAGTTAACAATCGAAGAGGACCTGGTAGGCCCAGGGGACGTGGTAGACGTCTAGCTGTAACACCATGTAACACCCTAATTTACTAAACTAGAATGCTACTCTTTCTTCATTAATAATGCGGAATAACTTAAATTTTAATTAAATAAAATAACAATGAAGACTCTCAAATGTTTCCAAATGAAAAAAAACTTCAAACAAAAGCGATACTTCACCATAGTTCAAAAGGAAATAAATTGCGGAAAAAGTCTAACTAAATTAGTTCAGTTTAATAAACTTAAACTTTCATTGACACCCCATTTCCTTCCACGCGGCTCCATGCTCACTGACCTGAAAACATTTTTAAAATGTGGGGGTGAGTACTCATAAAACGTACTCAGTGGGGGGTCATACATGGGATACTTTCATTCTTTTGTCCAACAACATAATTATCAAAGGATGTAATATATAACATTCTTTTCTATAAACCACAAGAGCTCGAAGCATCAAGGCGAATATAGAACATATAACCTTTTCATCTATAACCCACAAGAGCTCGAAGCATTCAAGGCGATTATAGAGACATTTAAATCACTGTGCACAGGATATCCTTTAACATATAACCCACAAGAACTCGAAGCATTCAAGGCTATTATATGTATCATTCACATTTCACATTTCACATTTCACATCACATTCCATATGATAATAACATGTTGGACATATAAAACATTTGATAGAACATTTCATGCCAATTTATAACTATTTCACATTTAAAGCCACATGTCATAAAACACTTTGTTGAGTTAGAAAACTTTATCCACCTCAATTTCGAGCACAAACAATCCAAGACAATTATGAAAGGGACGAGGGTCCTAGTTGCGCCGCACCTAGTTACAAAAATATTTAAAATAAGAAACAAGGGCCTAATTGAGCTTATAGGAATAATCCAAATTAAATATAGATCTTCTAAGAATTTTATTAAACAATCCATGGCTAACTGTTCCCTTCAGACGTAAGTCTAACAAGAAATTTTAAATTATGAGAACCAACATTTCTATAGACGAGAGTTTTATATAATAAAACTTAAAATTCTTAGCCAAGTTAATCCATGCTTTTATTAAAGCATTCTAAAAAAAATAAACAAATAAATAAAATAAAACTTTTTATACGTACATACATATACTAAATTGATCCATACCAATAAGTAGGCTTCAAATATAAATTTCCAGTAATAATAATGTAACTACATTAAGATAAAAGTTCTGACACTATAAATCACATTTATATTAACAATTTAATAATGATACTAACAAGGTTAATTAATAAAATCCTTCTGATTCCTATTTTATTAACCTTCTCTCTCATCTGATCCATTAAACAAACAAGTATCTCATCATTGACTAAGAAAACACAACCTCCAGATATATAAATATATCCCTGTTTGTTTGATTAATTAAATAAACAAAGAGCTTCATCACCCTCACGAGTCAAGACCCTTACACTGCCTTGGTCATTATTTTCAAAGAACTATTAAATAAATAACATCACAAGGATACCATATCTAAATTTCTATCGGCCTTTCTTCTTATCTTTTCGACAAAATATATATATATATATATATATATATATATATATATATATATATATATATATATTACCTTCTTTTGCATATATGATTTCCTCCAAAACTGACCGACTAGACCGACTCGAATGCGAACAGAGTCATAAGCATAAGTTCTTATATATATTTTTGTTTATCTATCTATTGTTGTATTAACCGACAAATTGGAAAATTGCTATCTGCATAAAAGAAACGAACCCTGCCTACTACAGAATATTTAAATTCAGGATGAATCAAAATCTAACCGGTGAGAGGCCCGACAAATTCTATGGCTGGTGACACCAAAAACAATGTAAGAAAAATTGTTCCTCTTGAAAAGCCGCCGCCGATCGAATATTTTTTGTACGTGAGAGAAGTTATACTTTTCTTTTCTTTCAGAGTTATGGCTTGTGACAGAAAACTTTTTAAAGTGATTACTAGGGTTTTAATTTGTTGGATTAAGAGACGTGGGGGGGGGGGGGGGAGATTAAAAATTATCCAAATCCCATATCAAAAACCTTTTCCTGGCGGTAACAAATCAACTACTACTCTTAATCTAATATCATCAAATAATATATATATATATATATATATATATATATATATATATTATAACTCATTTTTAATTATTTTCTAAAAGCTAAGCTTAATAGAAACTACAATTTATACGCATTTTAGTCTAAGGCTACACATTATATAATCATTCCTTTAACTAGGGGCGCAACTGTGGACTCCCTCAAGTCCGAACTAAATTTTTCAAGCTACTTAAAGTCGAAATATTCCATATTATAAAAGCAATAATAAGACATATAAAATAAATTAAGCTTATTGAGAAATGCGGGGTGTTACACCAGCTCAGAATGATAGGGAGGAAGAACAGGATCATCATAATACCCCTCCACCACCATCACCATCACCACTTCCACCACCACCCCGTCGTGACATTGAGGACTTGTTCCTTAAACGTAACCCACCTGTGTTCAAACGGATCGGAAAACCCAAGCGATGCTGAGCTTTGGGTGCGATCTATCGAAAGGATTTTCAAACTCCTCAGATGTACTGATGAGGAGCGACTATTATGCGTAGTGTTTCAGCTTTCTGGACCAACTGACTACTGGTAGGAAGCTCGACAGAAGGTTATACCAGCGGAGCATGTGGCTCGTTTTACCTGGGAAGAATTCAAGGAAGCACTATATGATAAGTATGTACCTAAGACCTATAGAGCTTAGAAGGAGGCTGAGTTCTATAATCTGAAACAGGGAAAGATGACGGTAACAGAATATGATGCCATGTTTTGTGAATTGTCGAGGTATGCGCCTGCTCAAGTGGATACCGAAGATAAGATAGCAAAGAAGTTCCGTGGGGGACTGAATTTGGAATTGCGTTAGCCAGTCATGGAGGGTTGAGCTACACTGAAGTTTTAGGGCGAGCCCTAGAGATGGAGGCCGTAGTGCCTGATGAAAGAAAAGCAATAACAACCGCACCAGCCCCAATCCTAAATCAAAACCGAGGCTACTACAACAACAACAATAACAACTACCAAGGGAAAAGAAAGAAGGAAGGGGGAAATAGCAGTGGATATAATCAAAACTTTAATAACCAAGGGAATCAGAGAAGTGGCAACCAGCAAGGCTTTCAGCAGCCTAATCAGAACAACAATTCTGGCAAGAGGCCGTGGCAGGGAAACAATCAGTCAGGGTTGTTTTTATAAGGAAATAGACAGGCAGGGTTAGGAAGAGGAAATAACGAGCAGAATCAGCCACAGGGACAAGAAAGGAATTTCAACCATGGAAATAATAACCCAGGGAGGGTTACCTTTCTTGTTTGTCAAAAGTGTAATAGAGCGCATCCCGGCGTTTGTCAAGCAGGCATGGGTGTTTGCTTTAACTTCGGACAGAAAGGACATATGAAGAGAGAGAGTGCCCGAAGCCACTAAAAGGGGCAGGACAAAACCAGTACGGACAGCCCTAGTCTTTGAGGGCGATTCAAGCGCAGCCGCAGCAGCAGATAACCCAGCAGCAATTTCAGCTGCACGCCCAACAACAATATAATGCAAGGGCATGTGCGATCAAACAGGGTGCGCAGAATAAAGGAAAAGAAAACCTAGCAGGTATGGGAAAACTTCACAATATCCCTATTAAGATACTGTTTGATACTGGCGTATCGCATTCTTTTATTGCTGGTTCGTGTGCGGATAATTTAGATATCAGACCTGTACGAGCTGAACACGCCATGAGAGTAGCTACACCTTTAGGAGAGATCACTACTTCCACGCATGTTTGCTCTAACCTAGAATTAGAAATCGGAACTCTTAAGGTTAAGGCGAATAATTTGAACATTATGATAATGTGGGACGTAGATATAATCTTAGGAATGGACTGGTTGTTAGAGAATTATGCCACGATTCTCTGCAACGAAAGGAAAATCTCTTTCCAACCCCCAGGAAAAGAACCGACAGAATTCCATGGGATTTCGATGGATAAGAAAGTACCGATAATATCCGCCCTACAGGCCAAGAAGTTAATGAAGAAGAAAGATTGCACAGCCTATGTTGTATACCTAGTTGGAGAACCAGGAGCCGAGAAGACCATTCAAGATGTGAAAGTTGTTAACGAATACAAAGATGTCTTTACAGAAATTTTACCTGGTTTACCACCCGACCGTCAAATAGATTTCTCGATTGACTTAGAACCAGGATCGGCCGCCAAATCGAAAGCCCCATATAGGATGGCGCCGAAAGAATTAGAAGAGCTTAAGATCCAGTTGCAAGAGTTGTTAGACCTTGGATTCATTAGACCGAGTGTTTCACCTTGGGGAGCACCTGTTTTGTTCGTAAGAAAGAAGGATGGTTCTATGAGGATGTGCATAGACTATCGAGAGCTCAATAAGATTACCCTTAAGAATAAGTATCCTTTGCCAAGGATACAAGACCTCTTTGATCAACTTAAGGGCGCATGAGTCTTTTCCAAAATAGACTTAAGATCCGGGTATCATCAACTGAAAATCAAACCCGAGGACATACCTAAGACCGCTTTCCGAACCAGATATGGCCATTACGAATTCCTAGTTATGCCATTCGGTTTGACTAATGCTCCCGCAGTATTCATGGATCTCATTAATCGAATTTTTCACCCATACTTAGACAAATTTGTTTTGGTATTCATTGACGATATTCTCATTTACTCCAAGAATGAGGAAGAACACAAGGAACACTTGAGGATAGTTTTAGAAACGCTTAGAGCTGAGAAGCTTTACGCCAAATTTAGTAAGTGCGAGTTTTGGCTGAAGGAAGTAATGTTCTTTGGACACATCGTATCAGTAGAAGGCATCAAGGTAGATCCTGCCAAGGTAGAGGCAGTACGCGATTGGAAATCGCCAACAAGTCCGAATGAAATTAGGAGTTTCTTAGGTTTAGCCGGTTATTACAGAAGATTCATCGAAGGATTTTCAACGATTGCTAGACCTATGACGCAACTACTTGGGAAAAAAAAACAAGTATAAATGGACGGATGAATGCGAGAAGAGTTTTCAGACACTTAAGGAGAAGTTAACCACAGCACCATGTTGGCTCTGCCAGAAGTGAATAAGGAATACGTGGTCTATACAGATGCTTCGAAGAATGGATTAGGTTGTGTTTTGATGCAAGACGGAAAAGTGATAGCTTATGCTTCACGACAACTTCGACCTCATGAAGTTGAATACCCAACCCACGACTTAGAACTAGCAGCCGTTGTGCATGCGCTGAAGATTTGGAGACACCATCTCTATGGTGTTAGGGTTGAGATTTTTACGGACTATAAGAGTTTGAAGTACTTTTTCAAGCAAAAGGAATTGAACATGAGACAAAGACGATGGCTCGAACTAGTCAAGGATTATGATTGCGGAATCAACTATCATCCAGGAAAAGCAAACGTGGTAGCTGACGTGCTAAGTCGCAAGACTCCAACCAAGTTAGGATGTCTCTTTGTTAAGGAAGAAGCTCTTGTACGAGAATTTGAG
Source organism: Schizonepeta tenuifolia (assembly GCA_029490685.1). Lineage (NCBI taxonomy): Eukaryota > Viridiplantae > Streptophyta > Magnoliopsida > Lamiales > Lamiaceae > Schizonepeta > Schizonepeta tenuifolia. The sequence goes on from CM055956.1 coordinate 111,820,277, forward strand.
GAAATGGACTTAGAAGTGCTCGATGCACTTGAAACGATAACAAACCATATAGCAGCACTCAAAGCTACCTCAGACTTACGAGAAAGAATTATAAGTGCACAGAGAAAGGACGAATCATCTGAGAAGCTTTGACTAAGGATAAGAAACCGGACGGTTTTTCCGAGGCACCAGACAATGCAATTTTGTTCGAAGGCAGACTTTGTATCCCAGAAGACGACGAATTGAAAAACGATATCATGAGTGAGGCTCACGATACGCTTTATACAGCACACCCAGGGAGTACGAAGATGTATCAAGACTTAAGAAAGAATTTTTGGTGGAACGGTTTGAAACGAGATGTTGCCTCGTTTGTAGAAAGATGTTTGGTTTGTCAACAAGTGAAAGCTCTACACCAAAGACCATATGGATTGTTACAGCCATTAAGTATCCCAGAATGGAAATGAGAGGATATAGCTATGGATTTTGTGACAGGTTTGCCTAAGTCGAAAAGAGGAAACACTGCCATCTGGGTAGTTATTGATAGACTCACCAAATCAGCTCACTTTCTACCGATTAAGATTACCTATGGGTCAGAGAAGTTAGCACAGTTGTATGTCCGTGAGATTATACGTCTGCACGGAATACCAAAGTCGATAACATCAGATAGAGATGCCAAATTCACTTCCAGATTTTGGATCACGATGCCAAAAGAATTAGGGACCGAACTTAACTTTAGTGCCGCTTTTCACCCCCAGACGGATGGACAATTCGAAAAAACGATTCAGATACTCATTGATATGTTAAGAACCGTAGTATTGGATCGAAGCGCGAATTGGGAAGAAATCTTACATTTAGTTGAATTCGCGTACAATAACAGTTATCAAGCGACAATAGGAATGGCGCCTTACGAGGCTTTGTATGGAAAGAAATATAGGTCACCACTTTATTGGGATGAAGTAGGTGAAAGAAAGAACCTAGGACCCGATGCGGTCAGTGAAATGATCGAGATCATTCGTCAGATTAGAGTTAGAATGAAAGAGGCCCAGAGCCGACAGAAGTCTTACGTCGACGATTGTCGAACCAATCTTAGTTTTGAAATTAGGGATAAAGTTTTCCTCAAGATATCACCATCCAAAGGAATCGTTAGATTCGGAGTTAAGGGTAAACTCAGACCAAGGTTTATAGGACCTTATGAGATTCTTGAAAAAGTAGGACCTGTTGCTTATAGATTGACCTTACCGCCAAGTCTAGGAAGTGTCCATAACGTGTTCCACGTATCTCAGTTAAGAAAGTATGTTTTTGATCCTAAGCACGTAATTAACCAGCAAGACGTCGTTCTTGAATCTGATTTGAGTTATGAAGAAAAACCATTATCAATTTTAGATCGAAAGATACAAGAGTTAAGAACCAAGTCGATACCAATAGTAAAAGTGCTATGGAATCACCACGGGCAAGAAGAAGCCACGTGGGAACTCGAAGAAAAGATGAAAGAGAAGTACCCTTACCTTTTTAAAGAAGGTATGCAAATTTCAGGATGAAATTTCTTGTTAGAGGGGTAGGATGTAATACCCCGGATATTTATTCCGTCTTTAAAATAAAAAGTTAATTAATAATTAAGGCTTTGCACGCCTAAGTTAAGGATTTTTGATTCTAAGATTTACGGTGAAATCCGTTTCTGAAAATAAATTCCAGAAGTCGGTCGAACGACTACTGTATTAGGGTTTTCGCATCCGATAGATTTTTCGTCCGAAAACTCAGATTGAAAAACCCTCAGGATTTACATTCACTTTTTCTTTGATACGAGTTCACCGGAGAAAGTCAGTTTTTATGATTTTTCCGGGCAAATTTTAGACTGTCTTATCCCGACTTTTTATCGGATTTTGAAAACGAATTAGGTTTTTCGAGTACGTGATTTATTTCTAATCTAACGGTCGAATTAGATTTCATCGAATACGTAACCAACTAAGAATTTATTTCTCGACTTTTATAACGTCGTTCTAGATCCGGAAACGAGATATTTCGGTTAATTAAAATGCATCCAAACGCCCCTTAACGAGTAATCACCTTTGTTGTTAGATTTTTATACCTTTATGGAATAGTATAAGCATGAGTCATCTCTCTCCCTCTCTCCTTCATTACCGATTTCTCTCTCTCTCTCTTCCATTCTCTCTCATTTTTTTTCCTCCATTGAAGAGTTCATCCAAGCTTTCTCAAGAGCAACAAGTCATCCGTCTACCGATCGATTTCATTTTCAAGTTCATATTTCGCAAGGTAGGAACATCGTCTACGTTATGAACCGAACAAAAATCAATTTCCATCCACTTATTTTTTTCGAAAAAATGGAGATGAAGAAGCATGATGAACTTATGTTTAATTCATGATATAGTATGCTTAGAATTAGGTTTTATGGATCGAATCATGAAGAAAATCATTCCCCCCTTGAATTTGTAATTACCGAAATTATATAGGATTTTAGGGGTTTTTGTAGTTCGATTTTCTTGTTGTTTGATTGATGGATTAATGTTCTATATGATGTTAGATAGCTACATGAATTAATTTAGAATTCTCTAAAAATAAAAATAGAATTGTAAGAGAGAAAGAATCAATGATTTGGTATAGTATATGTTATGTTTTGCATGAATGGATAATAGAAATGGTATGTAGTATGATGGAGGATGAATATATAATTAATTGGATTTTTTCTAAAAATAAATTGAAAAACGTAAGAGACGGAAATTCATCGATAAGTCAGACTCGTTAATGATATGAGTATATGGTTTGCATATTAGTGATGCTTGATAGATAATGATCGATGTTGTAAAATTTGAACGAAAACAGAGAACGTAGGATTTTTGTTAAGAAACGAGCAATCGTCGATAAGTCGAGAATAGATAATGATTTAGGTTTTTGATTCGAACCTATGTTAATCTTGTTAGTTAATGATCATAACCGTAAAATTTGAGCGAATTCTAAGAAGGTTTGATTTTTGATAAGAGACGGAGAATCGAGATTAAAAGCTGATAGAAAAGTCGAATTAGGAAAACCTTTTTAATAATAATGATTGTTATTGATTGACGAACAATATTGTAGTTGACGACTTTTCCATCCGAGATACGAGATGTTATGAGTTATAGTTAAGAAACGAGAAGTTGATAAACGAAAATGAAATAGGAATTGAATTTGAAATTGTTTTGGTATAGTAATTGGTTAGTTGGAAATGACGAGGAAATGCTCGTCGTTTGTTTAATCAAAAGACGTGAATGTGAACCCGATCAAGGGATATTGCATGTAGACTGCATTGAGATGAAAATTTCCTGTGGAATAGCATTAATCGAACCTAGGGAATCGTGTGTCGAGTTTTGTCGAGCATTAGGGTTTCGCGAGACTGTTTTGCGACGTTTCACGGAAACTGTCATAACTTTTAGCTCGCTTAACGAAATCGAGATATGTAAATTGGAGAGTAAACTAAACACCCATGGCTTTCTTTTGGTATAAATTACATCCCCTGTTTTAAATTGCTCTGTTCTGTGCGAACTCCAGAACTACTATAATGTGCAGTAAGTTTCCAAAGCTTAATTTCTTAAGTTGAATCCTTTTCAACTTCGTTCCTTGTGAACTTTTAAGTCGTTATAAGTTATCGACATCCGTTATCTACTGACCTAAGTGTCGAGTAATGATCCGAGTCAGTTTGTAGACGAGAATTGATCGAAGTCTCATTTATTAGTTAATCAAAAGAAAGTAGTAAAGTGCAAAAGCCTAAAAGACTAAAATCGGTTTCGATTTCCTGTTTCTTTTATCGTTACGTTCAAGTTGCTTAAGTTTGTTTATTTACGATAAAAGGAGGAAGTCAGCACCGAGTATAGGACAGAAGACCAGAGACGGAAGCTCGAATAGTAGTTCTGTAATCAGTAAGGTGGGCTTTTCTATATACAAAATAAAATGAGCGATGCTCGAAAATCTTTATTTATAAGCTTTGATAATTGTGTTTTCAACGTGATAATCAGAGCATGAAATGATTTGTTTTTATGTGAGTTCTCTTGTACCCTTCTGAGTTAGCCGACCTGCTATTCAGATTTATTAGTTAGCCGACTTGCTAACTAAAACAATCGGACTTTGAGTTAGCCGACTTGCTATCCAAAGTTAGTGTACACAGTAGCCATTTTGTGTGGAACCCTGTTGAGGGGTGGCCAGCCACGGTGATAATTATTGGGCAAGATTGAACGTAACATCTATCAGAAAAGTGCTTGATCAAGCCAAGTTGTGAAAATGTTTAGTAGACACGGGAATTTATTGAAAAACCCCGGTGTGCTACAGAAATGAGATGCCTGATTTATGTATACTTATGATATGTTTTCAGCAATGTGCCCACTAAGTGCTTTTGTACTTAGCCCTGCATATGTTTTATAAAATGTGCAGGTTGAGTGACGGGAGCGGCGGAGGTTGAGTAGAATGGTTTAGGAAAGAAGATCGGAGTTTAAGTTCTATGTTTTTCCGCTGCCAAACTCCAAACTCTTTTGTGTTGATGTATTTATCTTTTTTAGTCTAAGTTCATACTTTAACTTAGTTCCTTTTGAGAACATCCTTGTCGAGCAATCCTTCAAGGTCGACTCCTATTATATAATGAAGTCTTGTTCATGAAAGTTATTCCATTATTAATGTCTATTTATTCGTTTATTCTTATTCATCCCCATTCTTCCCACGTTCTTTAATCCAGCCCCTAGTCGCACCCTGGCTTTGCCATTCCTTGGGATTTGGGGCTGTGACAAATCGTACATCGCTGTCGCGGGGGTGGATGAATGGGCGGCAGTTGGTGGTACAATGCTACGAGATTCTGAAAATCGTATCACGCCACCGCGGTAATGGTGGCGGTGGTGGCGGAATGAGTGGTGGACGGTGATACGATGCTATGAGATTCTGAAAATAAAGTAGGAAAAAAAATATGATGGTTGGTGAAAAAATAAAGGTATTTTTGTCTCATCATCTCAAAGTTGGCTTTTTTTATTGTAAATTAAGTAGTTGAACAAAATTATTGCTTTTTTGATTTAGAATGCCTTTTTTTTTAATAAACTCTTAAAATAATCTTGATTAAATGACTATTTATTTACAAGAATATCATGGACACTTGAACAGTCTAAAAATCTGTACCGATAAAAGAAGTAACAACAAATCTTTTCTTATGGAGTATTATATTTTGAAATCAAGCCTACAATTATAACAAACAAGTCTTTCCATCTCAACTACCAACTATTTTAAAAAAATCTCAACTACCAACTACACTTTTTTTTATACTCCCTCCGTCTTATCAGGTTTGGTCTATTTTCTTTACCACGATATTTAAAGAAGAAAATAATTAAGAGTAGAAAATATATTTAGTAGAGTTTTTAAAGTAAAATAAAGTGTTTACGTAGAGAGAATGAATAGTGAAATAAAGTGAATAAAATGAGTAGAAAATGAGATAGAAAAGTAGGACGAAAGATGTAAAGAGAATTGTTTAAGAAATTAAGTGCATCCTAATTATTTCCTAATTATTTTCAGAAAAGAAAACATGATAGGAATAACAAGACAACCCAAAAAAGAATACAGACCAATAATAACAGGATAAAGGTAGTAGGCTTTTTGTTTCGTTTTGTTTTCTATGTGCGGTCCTAGGCTAACTTTGCTACGGTTTTTTATTTGCTTTTGATGGCGACAATTAATCCTATAAAATTACACTAATTACTACTCTTATATATTTAACACATGTAGGATTTGCGTGTAAATTTTTTATTTTACATAACATGCTAAATTAATGATAATAAAATATATATGAAGTTATTGAAAGTCAAGGTCAAGGTTTATAACGTTGTTAATTTTAAGAGTTGTTGAGCCATAACAAATGAAAATAATTAGTACTCATTTTGAAAGTGTGAATTTTCTTATCAAAATACGTAATACAGAAATACATATCATAAAAGGGCAAATTAAATACTTTTTTATGCATAATAACATGAGTTCACTGTTCACAAGAAACACTATAAACGGGCATCCCTGTAAAAGAAATAATTAGTCAGAGACAGTATTTTAATTTGGGCACAAAAGATGGATGATTCTTCATGTGGGAGTATTAGACATGAACTACATGTTTGCGCTATGAATGGTGGAGATGGAGAAACTTTACCTACCACGTATAACTTGTGGCAAAGAAATAATCCCGACTTTTGAAAGTTAGCAAAATTATCAGATTCCTTTTCACACGCTAGAAACGTGGCATGAAAAGTACGTCTTCATTTACTTTATTTAAATTAATGAGGGCTCGATCAAAAAATAAAAATAAATATTAAGGGCATTATTTATAATATGATAAATGATACTCAAACGACTCGCTCATCTTGAGCGTTTTTATTTTAGGACGTCACGATTATTTTGATCTTTTTTTTGAAAAGGAAATAATTAACCTTTCAATTTAATTACTTTTTATCTTTTTAACATTTACTTTAATTTTTCGTGTCAGAATAATAACCACCAAGGTGGGTGGGATGGAGAGAGTAATATATTACGAGAAGGACTTGGGTGCATACTTATGCACCATTTGCACACAACCCGCCCCGCCCACGACCTGCCACGTGCCCGACCCGCCCCGCGCGTGAGATCCACGCGCCGCGTGTGGGTCTCACGCGCTACAATAATTTTATTTTATTTATTTCTTTTTCAGTTTTTTTTTTAATTTCAGATTTTTTTTCCCCTGGCGGAGCCTTCGGCTACGATTCTACGGCTTCTCGCCTTCGCTCCTATTACTAAAATAAGAATAATCGGCGGGCTACATTTTGGACATTTACGGCTCGCTCCGAAGCCTTCGGCACCCCTCGCTCGCGTCTTGACCATAGAAGAAACGGCAAACAAAAAAAAATGAAAAAAAAAAAAAACTGGTCAAAGGAGGGTTTGATCGGGTCAAGCCTGGGTCAAACGGGTCGGGGCGGGCGGGTCGGATCAAATGGGCGGGTGTTCTACGGTAGAACTGTTGCACCCAAGTTTTTGTCATATATTACTACATTTTAATTTTGTTAGTAGTGATATGGGTTAATTTCATGAAAGATTAGGAAAAATATTACTTGTATTAATTTAGTTACTAAACTTTAATTTATTTTAAAATAATTACTAACCTTTGCATACCGTATCATTTAAGATTTCTGTTTTATTTTTAATTCAGATTTATCCTGTTCGGCAACCACAATACTACATAACTTTCACCATTTAATTATTTTGATTCATTAAATTATTTTGTCACGTCACTCTAGAGTCTTTTCATAGGTGTAAATAAACTATGAAGCTAGACGACGTAATCCTACGACTTAGTAATTCTTTGTCACGCTGGCGGCATATGGCGATAGAATAGAAAAGGCGACGAACAACGGCAAGGGTGTCACTCGAAAGTAAATTTAAATTTAAAAAAAAAAAAAAAAAAAAGAAGTCGACGGAATTTTGTTACGGATTGGGATTTTTGGGTGAGGGATGAAGATAATAACTGGGTTGAGACAACGCTGACGTGCTACCGTGAGTTTTGGATGAAGAAGGGAAAAATCTGATTTCTTTCTTCAGCGAATCAGAGAATTTATAATAGGGAATTAGGGATGGGGGTTTGTGTTCTTTGATTTTGTACCGAATATTATTACTTAAAGTGGTAAATTGTTTTTATGATTTTGCTTTGTGGAAATCTAGGTGTAATTTCAATTAGCACGTGCATGGAATAAATTTGACATAAAAATGTATTTTAAATCTTAAATGATACAATTGTAAGTTTAATAATCATTTTGATACAACAAATTGATACGAGTAATATAGTTCAATAAATTTTAGTGAAATTTCGTAGTTTTATAGTAATCCTCTGTCCCATAAAAGCATACCAGTATTTCTTTTTTTCGTCCCTCCTATAAAAACATGTTTTTCTATTGGGTTATTTGCAAAAAAAAACCACTTTTTTCAAAATTCTTGTTTTAATCTCCACCTTCTAAATCAGCCTCTAAATTCTCAACCTTTTAATTTTATCTGATTTTTTCCACGGTGATATATTCCGGTAACACTATTGCTGACATGTTAATATTATTTGCGGAAGTGATCTAATATATTACGTGTGACACTCATTACATGGCAAGAACAAAATGACGTCGTTTTATCCATGATTTTTTGCCTTGTGTATATATCAAAGACGCTTGACTCTTCAGTAGACCAAGAAAAGCCCGAGTTCTCTCTCTCATCGTTTTAGATATTGAGCTTGCAATTGGGTTCGATCAAGAACTAGTTTCGTAGCTTTCTGCAATTTCGTGAAACGAAAAGTAAATGACGTATGTCATTTAATAAACGACATCGTTTCATTCGTCCCGACGATTTGTCACATAGGCATTTCCGACTTCCAGCTCATTGTTAATTTGGAGGTAAACTATCGTTGTGGGAAAAATCAGATCAATTAAAAGATTGAGAATTTGGAGGTAGATTTAGAAAGTGGGTATTAAAACCAAAGTTTTAAAAAAAGTGGGGAATTTTTTGGCAATTAACCCTATTCTATTTTACGCACATTCTAACTAATAATGCGGGACGGATTCTTTCTACACTTTGCAATACAAATAACATGCACTAGATTCCTTAAAATCCTTGTCAACCCAACTTTTGACATCATTTATGGGATGGGGGGAGTATTATAATTCTTATACAAATTTAACTTACTTAAGAGCCTAATCAAAACATATATCCCTATATAGAGGAGGTTCAAATAAATCCTTTTGCTCATCCACGAGTGGCGAGTTGAGGAGGCAAACATTATGTTGGACTCTTAGCACTAATCACAATTTGAATATGACACTGTCTAATCAAAACCTCTGCATTACTTTCCATACCTTGAAAGATCCTGTTATTCCTCTCCCTCTGCAGATAATAGATCATCTTGGCTACCATTAGTCGATAAATCGGTTGCTTCCTACAAAATTCCTCATCACGTATGAAATGAAACTATTAAAAATGCATTTCACATGCACATTTTTATTTAGGGATAGCATGAATAAAAATTCATGATTAAAGAAGGGTATAAAATTAAGTTCCAGGATACTTTCATTAATCTCTTCTATAATTTGGTGCTAGAATTAAGCTTACTATTTCAAATGTGATTGTAAATATTTTGCCACTTAGTTTTTTGGAATCTTTAATTTTCCACCGGTCATGGACCATCCGGCCTGGTCCACATGTAACAAATTAAATTATGACATATGATTCACCGGAAACATTATAAATAAGCATGAAAGTTATTAAAAGATGAAACATTATACAACGCAGCTACATAAAGAATTAGTCAGAAACAACTATGTATTAAGAAAGATGAAGTCTTTAAGTAGTAGACATGAACCACATGTTTGCGCCATGAATGCAGGAGATGGACCTCAAAGCTACCTCCAAAACTCCTCCTACCAGGTATAGTTAATTTCTTTATGCAACAGTAATAATATACATATATATATTAAGAAAAGAAAGTGACTACTACTATTTTGCATAAAAGATCGCGCTTTGTCAAAATGATATCATCAATTTGCTACTAAAAATATTCTTGTCTCTCTTTTTGAACTTTACTTTTTCCCCTTCAGAGAGGAGCATTAGATGTTGCAAAGCCAATTATTGAGGAAGAAATAGCCAAAAATTTAGAAATCAAGCACTTTGGTTCAGCCTTGTGCGTTGCAGATTTTGGCTGTTCAACCGGCCACAACTCATTTCCTGCCATGCAGATCATCATTGAAGCCATCAAGAAAAAGCAAAAATCTTTAACCCTAATCAATAATATTAATCCCAAAAACACAGAAGAATTTTGCGTCATCTTCAACGACGTCGTAAGCAATGATTTCAACACACTTCTCCGCTCACTTCCACCCCAAAGGGGATACCATGCAGCCGCAGTTGCGGGCGACTTCCACCGCCGCCTCCTGCCGCCGTCGTCGCTTCATTTCGGCTACTCTTGTTGGTCACTGCAGTGGTTGACGGAGGCACCGGCGGCAGTGGCCGTCCGCGACTCTCCGGCATGGAATAAAGGGCGGATTATATGTGCGCGAGATAGGAAGGAAGTGTGTGAAGCATATTTGGAGCAATTTGGCAAAGATTTGGAGTTGTTCTTGAAATGTAGGGCTGAAGAAATTGTGGGAGGAGGGCTTATGTCATTTCTAATCCCTGGTGTCCCTTCCTCATGGAATCCCCAAACAGAATATACTATACCTGCTGATATCAACCTCTTGGGATCTTGCCTTGTGGATTTGGCTGAAATGGTAATTCTCCCTCAATTTTTTTCTCACTCAAATTTATTTATTTGCTTAGACGAAATTATTAGTTGTAGAGCTAATCGGATCCGTAGTTGAAGATCGGATTCTCCATTATCTTTCCATGTCATATTTTCTGTTGCCTCAATACGAGAACGACACATGACATAATTTTATAAGGGTTTAAAAATTAAAATCCTCATATCCACAATTTCCATATATATAACAAAGATTCATAATTTTCCTAGATAGTCATGCCACGTATTATCCCTACTAATACAACTAGACCGTCAATCATATGATCTACTTGGAAAGTGTGGTTTACCTGCCCTATATGGTTTGCAAGCTACTGTACAAGGGACGGGAGTTTACTCAGTACGCACCGAAGATAGCGGCTGCGGGTTTCCACGACATTAAAAAAAATCCCATTTGCCACAATTCATGTTTTAAAGCCGTATCGTGTTCTGTGTTTTGAAACTTAGGAATATTGATTAAACAAATTCTGATCGATATATTTAAATGTTAATGTCTTAATCAGTTAATGTCAACCTAATTAAATGAACGTTATATATACTTGAGATGACACATGATATATTTATTATAATTACTTAAATTTTTTAGTTTATAATTGGCGTCCTACTTTTGTATCACTTTATTTATCGAAAATTTGGAATACAATGAAATATTAGAAATAATGCAGTAGTAGATGTTGTTGCATAGTACTAAAATAAGGGGATTCAAACAAGACTTTTTTTAATTATTATTTAGTCTCGTGTTTCACTAATACCAACTTGGAGTACAAGAATTCTTTTTTATTATTATTAGAAAATCTCGTTTTTCACTAATATGAACATGGTGACAACAGGGAAGGTTCAGTGAAGCTAAGATAGATTCATTCAACGTCCCATACTACTTCACTACCCCCGAGCAACTGAAGGCTATATTGCAGAGGAACCATAGTTTTAGCATTCAAAGAATGGAGATTGTAAACAACCCTGGAAAACACAACGTACGGAGCGTCGAGGCACGCGCCGCCTTCTACAGGGCGGTTCATGAAGAATTGCTGGCTCATCACTTTGGATCTGAAATCATCGATGAATTGTTCGACCTCTACATGAAGAAACTTGCTAATTCGCCAGTGTTTTTAAACCCTAGCAACGATAAATCCATCGTTATTCTTGTTATCCTCAAGCGTACAATGGACTAGCTAGCTAGTGTTATGGGACTGTTATGATTAATGTGTTTTTAGCTACCTGCGCCCACTTGTTTTAGTTAATAAGAATGAATCTATGATTCATGTAGTTAAGTGAAGTAGATACATGTAATAAACTATTTCCCTTTATAAAATATTTTATATTTGAGCAAATTTTGAATATTTTCAAGAAATTGCTGTCAAAACTTTAGTAACAAAATCGTGTAACATACAAAAGAAACTAATTAATTTTGCTAATTCTATATAGAGGCAAATGGTGAAATGGTACAATCCCTCTAGTCAAACTAAAATTTTAGTATATTACGTGTATTTATTTCTATTCTTATTTTTGACTTTTTCCACATCTTTTTCTATCTTCAACATATTTGTTTGTACAAGCATATATCAGCGTACCACCGTCCCTCTCTCAATATGCCACCATCGCCGCCACGAAGGCAGGGTGCGTTTAGTACGAATATGGATATTGATACCAGCGTACTACCATTCGCCTTCCATTCGGCCACTGACACGACGATCGACGGGGTACGCTTGGTACAAATATACATATTCGTGTACCACCGTCGTTTTCCATTCCGCCACCGCCATGGCGACGAAGGACGCTTGGTATAAATATGCATATTCGTATGAGCATACCACCGTGGCCTTCCATTTCGTGTAATTACGCTTGTATATTCTTATCAACAAACTAACATCATCTTCCATTCTACCACCATGACCGCCAGGACGACGGCGGTGAGATACACTTGATACAAATATCTACATTTCGTACCAACTTAGTACACTAGTACAGGCATTTTGTGCCGAGGGTACCAGGTTAATAGTGTGGTAAGTTGGTACGAACACATGCACCATTTTCATTTCATGGTGGTGGTGGAATGGAAAGCGGATGGTGGTACGTTGGTACGAAAATACAAAAATCGTACCTAACAGTCGTGGTGGTAGCGGTGGAGGTTGCTAAAAGAGAGGCGGACAGTGGTACACTCGTACTATAACAGTCCGCCCCGCCTAACATCTATTTTAGGAAAGACGGACCGAAACCAAATCACAAACCTACGCCTGTCTAGAGTGAAGATGACTAGATCAAGTGAACTATGACGGAAGACGGGGTAACAACATTCATTCATTCATTCATTCAATTCTTCTTTGGAAAGAGAATGACCTAGCATGCTTGGATCTAGGTTGGATCACATGCTTTCGAAACTTAATCGTGGCTTGAATCGACAAGTTTGAGTTGCATACAATGAAACAAGGGTCCTAGCTAGCTTGGAACTAAGACTTCGATTTAAACATGTTTTTCGGGTTTCAACATGAATCATGATCGATCAAATCATTTTTCGAAAGGCCCGTTGGAAGCAAAGGGAAGTAGTAGAAGAAATCGTGGTTCAACAAGCAAAGCAAGTAAAGGGGTCTGGGGTTTGTGTTTCGAGGAGTTAACTTAAAAAACTACATGAATTATTACAACCATATTGGATTTCAGAATATAGTAGCGGAAAAAAAAAATTAAAAGACCCGGAATATGAGTATAAAGACTCGTATTCCTTTGCCTGAACAACATAAGGGAATATGGGGAATCCTCCAAGCTTGCCATCATCCCACCAAACATTACCTACAGGTTTGGAAATAAATTATGTAGGGCGTGAGTACAGAGTACTCAGTGAACACATGCCAAAAATATTCTTAAGAATTTGAATTTTTAAACTTGTCACTTTTTGAGCACCAAGGATTTTGTCAATAACAGAGTTTCTTTGGACAAAAGCCAAAACATTTTTCTTTGATAAACGACTGCGCAATCAATATTTAAATGCATGAACCAAATATGTCTACAAACTTATAAACAGTGACGAGAAGGAGGCCTCCTTCTAATCACCAGGAACCGGCCAATCAAAGAAAGGCTCACGATTCCTAATTAATGTGTACACAAAATCTCACCTTTCAGGAGACCGAATTAATTGGTCCTTCCTTAATGGACGGTGTCACACACAAACATTAGAAAATTGGCAAGTTAAACATGTATTGAGGTCATGAGGTTCTTGGTTAGAAAAGCCCGCCTAGAGGGTCTCTTCCTAGCTTACTACTTATTCTTCTCCCTTGATTTGAAAGACTTCAAAACCGAATTACCTAATTATTGCCGAATATTATCATGAAGAATTCGTCATGATATATAGCCCTCATTTCAGTAGATTTATCATTGTTTTGTTCTTTATTTTCTTTTCTCTTTTTACAAATTTGAGATATGTGGAATTACAATTACGTGGCGTACAATCTTACAAAGTGCAGAATTGCCATTATAAGCTACAATAAATATGGTATGAATTTAATTATCGTGTTAATTAGGACTAAAAAATGGTGAAACTACCTTCATAAATTAATATCTATAATTAATAAACTCTCTAAATAATAAATATATATTCCAACTCAGGCCACCTAAAAATTTTTATCACATTTAATAAGATAATAAAATAATTTTTTTTTTTAATTTTGTTTTACAAATATATATAGGTCCACTTAAATTAATGTCGGTATAATGTATCAATAATTCTATTCGAACATACAATGTCTGGACATACGTGTTTGAAATAGGAAAAAAAACTGTCCGATTGTCTTCAAAATTTCTTTCCTACTCAATCCTCCATCCGAAATATTGATCTCATGCACACCAACTCCCAAATTTTACTTTCATCCACACTCAATTCCTAAACTTGTGAATTTAAACTGGATGAAACTTTATAATTAAAATTTAAAAAGAGTATGTTTATTAATAACCAAACCATCGAAACTATGAAATTAAATTATTAGTAAAAAAATTATGTCGAATCCCTATTTTTACCATCGTATGTCTGAACATAGTATGTCCAAATAACACTACCCTTTTGGAATTTATAATCGTGTATTATTTAACAAAACTGACAATATAATGTATGAAAAACTTTTTTTAGGGAGTATACGACAGTATGAAAAACTTATTCTAATTATTATTCATGTTAACCCCACGCAAAAGTATTATGACCAATATTTGGAGTTTATGAGGGTGGAGGATGAGAGAGAAGTTAAGGACATTGTTGGCTCTCAGTATGTTAGCTTAAGCTTAATGGTAGAGTGGTTAATGTCTGGGCTAAAGATCACAGGCAATATTTTGAAAATCGGATCGGACCGGCCGGTTCGATCGGTTGGACCGTGAACCGGCCATGTTACCAGTCTGGTTAGCCCTTTAAAACCAGTTGTGGGTGAAAACCGAATTTGGACCACTTGAACCGGCGAGAAACGTCCGACCCGAAACCGGAAGCGGTTTTGAAGAACCGGCCGGTTCTCTATTCATGATTAAAAATTGTATTTGTGGGGGTTTGAACCCTTGACCTTTTAGAAAAAAGTGTAGGATCCTTACCATCTCCACTACCAAACATTGATGTTGTAATGTCATCCTTTATTATTCTTATACCCAATTCTAAATTTTTAACTACTTTTGCACAAATTTATTGAGAATATTACATATATCAATATTTCTATTATATATTTAATTTAAATATAATAGTGTAATATCATATACAGTACATTATATATTGAGAATTTATTATTAACCTTACTATTCTTAATTTTTAAGGATCGTTTCATATACAGTACATTATATATTGAGAATTTATTATTAACCTTACTATTCTTAATTTTTAAGGATAGTTTAATAATTTATTTTCTACTCAAAATAAAGTATAAATAATTTATTGTATGGCATATCTATTTATTTTACATTTATATGTATTACTTAATTAAATTTATTGCTACATGATTCTTATATTTTTGTATATATTTATGATAAAATTGACTATTTGAGATATGACTAAGTTCGTTATTGAAATTTTTTACTTTTACTCTATTAGTTATAAAGTTATAAATAATTTTTATATTTTTTAAGTAGGTAATTATTATTTTTATTTATTTATTACTCAACGGTTAGATTAAACGGTCCAATCACGGCTCAATCGGTTGAACCGGTTGGACCAGGAGGCCTCACCGATTCGATCTCCGGTCCAGTTTTTAAAACATTGGTTACAGATTCAAGTCCACCGTCACGCGGTCTTTCAAATTTCTTGTACTAATGTTTTTTAAAAATAAAAGAAGAGAAAGAGAGAGATGAATTTTCTAATATGCCGAAAAACCTACGCTTTCTTCCTTTGATAAAATTACTCCAAAAAGTTACATATTCACCTTTCATAAATGACTCATTTTTATAAAAAAAAAAAATTGCGCTTGGATATGCTAGCCTAATTGAAACGGGACGCAGTAACTGAGGACGAGAAATGGGAGTTTTGTTTTTTGTTTGTTTGTTTTTCTTTTCTTTTTTTTTTTTTTTTTTTTTGATTGATGGTAAAAGAACCTAGTAAATAATGGCTTTTATGACATTCCTACGAGAAAAATGGCTACATTTTGTATGTTTAAAAAACTATAACTATATTTTACCTTTTACTCTTCAAAATGTCTACATATTTTACCTCAAATAAAAAATGCAAGCATGTATGGTTTTGGCAGTGTTATCTTTTTAATTAACTTTTAATTTTCCCTAAAAAAATACAGAAAACTAGTACAAATAAAATATACTAAAAAATTAACTAAAAGTTAAATTCAAGCAAATTAAAGAGAGAACTGTTGGAAATGGTTTATAGTTAACCATTAATTTGAGGATAAATATTATTAATTAAATATTTATTATTTAATTGAAATATTTATTGGATGCTAATTTATGTCGTGAGTAGATGAATGTGGTGTATTTAATATTTCTAAATCAATTTTCGGTGAGTGAGATATTGTATGCTAAAGGTTGGATGTTGAGGTAGTAACTAACATGTTATTAATTATAATAAATGTTACTTGTCCCACATCGGTTATATGTGGATGATTTGACTAACATTTAAGGTTATGTCTGTGTGGGCTTAATAACTTGTTGAGTTGGTGTGTATGGTGTCCTCGAGCGCCGCCACCGCCGTCCGTCCGGGTCGGGCCTGGGCCTGGGCCTTGGCCTTGGATCTTAACAATTGGTGTTTGGGCCTTATCTTTTTGGACCAACTCCACAAGCCCATTTCGTTAATTGTTTTGGCCCAAGTCTGCAGCCCATCCGGAAAGCCCATGACCTTTGGCTTCTGTAACAGCCAAGGCTGTTCACATCCGGCCATCTCTTCACGTCCAGAAACCACCGGCTATTCTTGACTGTGTTAAAGGGACGAGCCCCTCCACATGTCCTAGAGCTGCTATATAAGGAGGCATGTTCATTTGCATTTCTCATTCAACAATCTGCATTCTCTCCTCTCATAGCATTTCATACACTTTCAAGTTCAGTCTTCGTTCCAGTTCCAATTTTCCGGTGCTCGGTCTAGTTTGCAGTGTTGCTACTGCCGAGACGATAAAGATCGTTTTAACCTTTAGGGACAAGCCGTCTTTTCGTGAGCACTACCGGGGCTTATTCTCGTCTTGCAGGCAGAAGTCTAACTTCGGACGATCTCTAGTTTATCTAAACTTTGTTCTTCAGTTTCACTGTAATACTTATCAGTTTGTTCGTGTTCAAGTTTATCAATACAGTACGCATTATTCATTGTTATATACATGAGCAAGTACCCGATTCCTAACAATCGCAAGACAAGAATAACAAAAGTTACTTGTCCGTGTGCTTCCTGAAACTGAAATTCAACCTGAAACTCTGCTGAAACGATGTCTACCAATTCGGGCACCGGCGCTGCTACTAATCCATCAACTGTTTCTGGAACCATTGGCTCCTCGAGCTTAACTATGGCTCTTGTTCAACCTGCTGTTCGGCTCATGCCTATCGCCGAGAAACCTCCCGTTTTCTCGGGTTCTGACTTCAAAAGATGGTCCCAAAAGATTATGTTCTACATCACCACAATGGAGCTTGCGAGCTTCCTACGTGACGAAAGACCTCCTGTCCCAGCTGAGGATGAGGCAAATGTGCAAGTTCGTAATGACTACGATACTTGGGTGCATTCCAACTATCTGTGTTGGAATATGTTGTTGAATGGGCTAGATGATGGCATGTTTAATGTGTTCAACATCAAGGAGACTGCCAAAGAAACTTGGGATGCTCTTGAGTTGAAGTACCGTGCTAATCCTACTAGCACGAAGAAGTTCGTTGTGACGAGGCTCACTGAATTTCAAATGGTGGATTCTCGTCCAATGATACCCTAAGTGCAAGAGTTCCAAACTCTTGTACATGATATTCATTCCGAGGGGATGCCTCTGCCCGAGGCGTATACTGTGGGGCTCTTGGTTGACAAGCTGCCGCCAAGTTGGAAGGAGTTCAAGGGATACCTTAAGCATAAGCGAAAGGTGGTGGCTAAGCTTCAAACTGAAACTCAAGTCCGTGATCAAGATTTGAAGGCCAAGGCTCCAGTGGAAGCTAAGGCTAATTTGATCAATGGTAGGGGTAGACCTTAAAAGAAGCGCCCTTATCCTGTCAAAGGCAAAGGAAAAGATGTGGCACCTCCGACCAAGTTTACTGGAACGTGCTACAACTGTGATAAGCCCGGTCATATGGCAAAGCACTGCCGTCTGCCGAAGAAGAAGGAAAAGGGCAAGGTCAATCATGTTGAGAAGGATTTCGATTCTTGGGACAAAGACGACCTTGTTGTCATGATCACCGAGGTAAACCATGTCTCGGACCCTAACCCTGTTACTTGGTTTCTTGACACAGGTGCGACTATTCACATCTGTGTGAATCGGGATTTGTTTTACACCTACAAGGAGGTCAAAGACCGCTTCATCACCGAGGCGAGTGACCGTACTTCCCCGGTTCTTGGAGTTGGAACTGTTCTGATTCAACTCACATCTGGCGTGGTCATAACTCTGAAGGATGTGCTGCATGCTCCGGCAATCCGCAAAAACTTAGTGTCTGGAGTCAAATAAGTTAGAGCTAAGTTTGAGATAGACCTTCGTAGTAATTTTGTAATCATACGCAAGTTTGGCAAAACCATCAGACAAGGTCATATTATCGATGATATGTTCAAGCTAAGCGTTCATACTTGTAAGCCTTCAAGGGCAGAAGTCTAACTTCAGATGATCTCTGGTTTATCTAAACTTTGTTCTTCAGTTTCACTGTAATACTTAACAGTTTGTTCGTGTTCAAATTTATCAATAAAATACGCATTATCCATTGTTATATACACTAGCAAGTATCCGATTCCTAACAAGAACTTTTTTGTTGAAGAAATTAAGAGAAAATTTAAAATGTAATAATAAAGGCCTATACGACTATAGAAAGTATCAACAATATTAATAATCAAAATTATTCATTGTCTTCACCTTTCAAATACAAAAACGATTGGACTTTTGTTAGGGTGTGATACTTAGGGATGAGAGCAAAAATCCAACAATAGAAAATTTTCAGATGCTGAAGTGGAATTAATGGTCTATTTTTCATTTTAGATGTTCGCTGATGATGATTTGTTTTCTTTGTTGGACTAATTTAAAATGCAATTAAATTTTTCTTAATTATTTTTTATCATTATCTAAACTGTAGACTATATTCACTTTCTTTCTTTTTCTATATTCTTATATAAAATTAGTTAATTTAATTTAATTATAAAGTAACTTACCGACGTATAAAATACTTTATTAATCTTAAAGTATTTTATTAAAAAGAATTAAATATTTCATAAAAATTATACTAAACGTGCACGTTTTCATCCATATTCCCCCCCCAACGACCCCGCCGTAACGCCGTTCACCGTTGCAAACCAGACCACCACCCTGCGCGCGCTCTCTCTACTCCTCTCTTTAATTTCTCCTCAACTTCGTCGCTGCTGCTCTCTGAGGTCATTCTTCTTTTCCTCCCTTTGCTAAAGTCTTGATTACTGTATAGATATTTTGTTACATTTCTAAAAATTATCTGATGAATAAAAAATTGAAGTATTTTGAAAGCAATTCACCGTGAATGTGTGTGGCTATGTCAAATTGAAATTTATTCTTCATTTTCTCCGTCGGATATTGGCTCTTTGCTTGTACTCTATTTTTTCTTTTTTTTTTCCCTGATGAAAGCATGTCGATTTATATAAGATTTTATGATGTATTGAAATTTTAATTGAAGTTGTTGATAATTTGTTTATAATTATAAACTATATTGAAATTTTACTGTCGGATAAATATGTATTGAGATTTTAATGCCAGATCATGTTGCTCAGTAGCTGTTTGCCGAAACGCTTCATTGAGTTTTGAAAAACAAATAATGAGCTGAAAGCCGTCAACTTCCAATTCTAGGATGGAGTTTCTGTTTTAAAATATGAAAAAAATTGTTTTGACTAAAGATTAATCTATGTTTGATTGGATTCATATTAATCTTTAACATTATAGAATCATATATAATACAATATTTGAGAAAATAAAAGTCGGAATCAAAATAAGTTTTACCAATATGGAGTGAGATTTTTATGCCTTCTATGTGATTGAGGTACTTATTTTTTGGAAATTACTTCTTGTTGTGTTGTTGTTTTTTTCTTAATCTCAATTTGTTTTCCTCAGATTCTTGTATGCTGTGAACTTTAAATTAGTTGTTGTTGTATTGCTGCTGCTGCTGCATCAAATGTATACATGATTTTAATCTGTATTCTTTGTATAGTCAAGTAAGTTGTTATAGCTCAAGAGGGAGATGCTGTTTATAGAATATAATATACATGGAACAATCACGGGAAAATAAAACATTATTCTCCATGGAACAACAACGGAAAATTAAAATAGAAAATAAAACAACATTGTTAACCAAGGAACAATCACGGAAAAACCTCAATTATAGATCTCAATCCTAAGATGGGAGTAATCTTATAATTTTTAAAGCCAGCAGCAGAAAAGAGATTAGCCCACTCCTTTTCAGTTCTTTCTTTTCCTGTAACCTCAGTCATCATCAGCATATCAAAACAGAGTTGAGTTTGAGTTGCTTCACGCTCTTCTCTCTTATCATCCAAAACCATTTCCAGAATAATCACCTTTCCACCAATGTCTTTGCTGGGAAGTATTGCTTCTTTGCATTTTTCTAGAATTTTAACACAGTCTTCGTCACTCCAGTCATGAAATATCCACTGTTAATTCAAATTTCATTAGTATTTGAAAAAAATTATTAGCATAAGATACAACTAAATTAAAACACAAAAAAGTTAAAATGATAAAAATTAATATAATTAAAACTAAAAATTTCAACTGAAAAGTGGGAAATTTCATACCTTGAAGAAAACTGCATCAGCAGGAGGAATATACTCAAACGTATCTCCACTAACAAAGCTCAGATTTTCAGATCCGTCAAGGCCGCCAACTACATGTGGAAGATCAAGCACGACACATTTTAAGTCGGAAAAGGCGTCTGCAACGACCTTCGCCAACGCCCCGGTGCCGCCTCCGACATCCACCATAGATTTTAAACCCTAAAAAACGTGCTTGCATCTTTCAACAAGCATGGTAGCCACAAATCTTGCATCACTAGCCATTGCCTCATTAAAAAATGTATTCCAACTGTTATCATTCGCTGCAAACTCCCAATGAGTCTTCCCATTTCTGGTGAAGAATGGAGATGGGCATTCATCTTTAAACCACTCAACTATATGATAGAATGGATCCACCATGATCGGATCAGTCATGGCAAGGGCAAAAGGGGCAAAGCTCAAGGGCTCGTCTCTCAACAAGAGGCGTGAAACCCCTGTGAGATCAAAAGCCTCGTCCTCGTCCTCGGAGATCTTGACCTTGTTGAAGATCTTGGAATGGACTAGAATTCGCATTAGGCGGTACAGGCCATGGTATTTTGCTTTGTTGATCGAGATGGCTTCGGCTAATTGAGAAAGCGACATAGGCTTGCCGTGTTTGTGGATGATATCGGGTATGCCTAATTGAATCGCGGATTTTAGGGACATCGAGTTTATGTAGTTGAAAATGAGGTTCCAGACATGAGCTTGGGCATCGAGAAGTTCTTGGGTGGAATCTATTACATTAGACAACGACATTGTTTGAGGACTAATGTTGTTCATGTGAGATTTTTCTTTTCTACTAAGAATTGAGTAACTTGTCCCTTTATAGACATGATTATATAGGTGAGTCCAAATATTCCACTGAATATATAATTAATTATATACAGTATAATATTCAGAAATTATTCCTAGCTGTAGTTGTTAATTAATTAATGTGAAACATCTAAAAATTTGTAGGATTAAATTTGTTTCAAATTTCAAGTCTCGTAAACAACTAAGAATTTGTATATATAGTTGAATTATTACTCCCTCCGTCCACGAAGTGTCGTCCGATTTCTTTATATGGCGTTTAAGATATGTGTGTACCTTCCATAAAGAGAAAATCCCCCAAAATAGCACTTCTAGAATAGTTTTTTGAAAATTTAGCACTCCTATTAAAAACTTAAAATTTTGGCACTTCCTCTCTTTTATACCCTCAATTACAATTTTTAATTCCCATTATATCCCAACTTTTTCATTTTCTCTCTACATTAATATCTCCCTGCCGCCAACACACACACACACACACACACACACCAGATGTCTTCCACTGACTTTTCTCCCTGCCGCCACCGACGACGAACCGGCCAGCCCCAACCGCCGCACCCCGCCGGATCCATCGCGTTCTACGTCGGCGAGCAGCACCGCAGATCTATCGTCAACACACACACACACACACACCAGACGAGGGCGGCGTTCATCCTCTTCCACCGCCTTCTCTCCCTGCCGCTGACGAGGGCGGCGTTCGCCTCTACCGCGTGCTGCCTACCTCCGTTCGCCTCTGCCGCCGCCTATCTTCTACGTCATCCACACCCTCCCCAAGCGGGCCTTCGCGAAGCTTCGATCGAGAGCCCAGCCCAACAACCAGGCTCACCCCCCCAAGAAGTGCTCCAGTTTCTTCTACTCATCGGACGACGAAGAACCGGCCAGCCCCAACCGCCGCACCCCGCCGGATCCGTCGCGGTCTACGTCGGAGAGGAGCGTCGCCGCTAGATCTGCAGATTCAAAACCATAGATCTGCAAATTCAAAACCCTCTCTCTTCTCCGGCGAAACCACACTCTTGGATTCTGACTCCGGGATGTCGACGACTAGATGTCGGCTGCTAGGTTTTCTCCTCGGCCTTCCCTTCGCTTTTGTCACCCTCCTCCTCTCCCTCGTCGGCATCGTCATCTGGATCGTCGGGTACGTCTCTCTCTCTCTTTCTCTCTCTCTTTCTCTCTCTCTCTCTCTCTCACACACACACACACACATTTATACAAATCAAATTAATCTTAGCGAAGGGATGAAGTGAGAGAATATTGATTGTTTTTGGCGATTGCAGGATATTGTTGAGCTGCTTGTGTCCGTGTTGCCTGTGCGATTCCGGCGAGACAGTGGAGGTTGAGGCGGCGTTGCGCCGTGGTGGTGGTGGTGCTGTCAACGTCGGCGAGAGAAGGGCTAATGGACCAGGATAAGACTTCACAGAGAAGAAACAGGGAGAAGACTTCGAATTGTTGTTTCTCTCATTTTAGTCGCTGGTTTTCAATATAGACATTGGTGAGTGGGGATTTCAGTGAGCTTCATTTTAGCATTGATCCGTGGAGTCAGTTGCTTGTGAGCTTGAATTTCTCTTGGACACTTGGTTGAGTTTTGGTTTTCGAATAATTTTGTAAAATTTGTATGTTTTGGGGTGACATTTGATTGCATTTTTGGTATAATACTACTGGACATATACTACTATTTGGGGTTACATTCTTTCAATTTGCCTGCAAATTTTTGTGTGTTGATGTTTGATGAAAGAGGTTTGTTTTGATTGTGTTGGTTGGTTTAATGGGAGCAGATGGAAGGGTGCTGGCCTTCCCTTTTTTTTGTGCATTCACAAATTTTTTCATATTTTTTTTTGTGACTTCACAAATGTTTTCATATTTTTTTTGTGACTTTACAAATTTTTCCTCTTTTTTTTGTGACTTCACAATTTTTTCCTCTTTTTTTTTTTGTGACTTCACAAATATTTGTGATTTCACAGATATTTTTAAGTGACTTCACACATTTTTCTTTGTGACTTCACAAATTTTTTTTTGTGATTTCACAAATTTTTTTCTTTTTTTTCTAACTTCACAAAAAAGTAGCGGCGGCGCCGGCGACTGTAGCGGCGGCGCCGGCGACTGTAGCGCCGGCGCCAGTGACTGTAGCAGCGGTTAAGTGGTGGTCAAATACTTTTTTTGTGACTTCACAAAAAAATTGTGGCCGCCGGCGACAGCGGAAAAATGGTGGTGGTTTTTTTTTTTTAGTCACAAATTTTTTTCTGTGACCGCCGGCGTCGGCGGCGGCGGCCGGAAAGTGGTGGCACGGCGGCGGCGGTGGCGGGGTTGTGGTGGTGGAATGTTTTCTTTTTTGTTCAGTCACAAATTTTTTTTTTGGTACTAGATAGGTGGTGGAAGGGCAAAAATGTCCAAAAGTGCTAAAATTTTAAGAATTTATAAGGAGTGCTAAAATTTAAAAAAGTTATCTAAGAAGTGCTAGTTATAAAATCCTCTCTTCCATAAATGTGAAGTTAATTCATTCTCCATTCTCAATAATCATGGTCTCATTCTTCACTCATACTATATTTATCTAACTTACTCTCACTCACTCTCCCGCTCTTAAACCTCGTGCCACTTCCTCCAAACCAACATTTATCGTGGACGGAGAGAGTAACATTTGGAGTACATGCATGTTTGTAAAATTTTGAACATTCAAAAAATTCTGAAAACTTGTATCAATTATTCTACTTAATTTGTCTCTTCTTTCAAACGGCCTCTTATTCATACTATAATATTAAAAGTCGGGAAGTTGCTATCTACTTCCTCGTTTTATAATGAGTGTCTCGTTTTAAAGGATGTAATAATAATTAGCCATACGAAGTCATTAACTAATTGTAATAGATAAATAATGACGGAAAATGTGGTTTATCTACCATGTATAGTTTGTAGGTAGGGGCGAACACAGTAAGGCTGCTAAAGGGGCTTAAGCTCCTGCCATGTTTTATACACGGATTTTGATATTGAAAACTGTATATTCTTCTTTTTTCAATCTGATGTTGGAAGGAGGTTTTGATAGATCGAAGCTGAGTATTTGTAAACTGGAAAGATAATAGAGATAGAGTATATAATTCACCACACAGAAACGGATGCCACCATCTCTCTTCACTAGAAAATTAGGTTGAATTTGCACATAATCATCCACGCCACGGGCATACTTATCGCGTTTGGCGTTGGCTTCAATCAAATCCACCAAATAGATGTCGTAATAGCCCTTCATACCCACTATAACTAGGGGTGTTCACGGTCTGAAAATCTGGAAAATAAAAATACAAAAAAAGGAAAAATAAAAACTGGAAAATAAAAAATAAAAAACAGAAAAAGAAAGAAAAAAGAAAGAAAAAACCTGAAAATACAAAAAAAACAGAAAAAGAAAAGAACAAAAAATCTGAAAATTAAAAAAAAAAAAAAAAAGGTCAAACAGTGATGGATCCGAATAAAAGAGGGTAAAAGGTGATAGGTCGCAAATTCAAAAAAATGACTATAATTTATATTTTTAAGTTTCATTAATATTTTTTTATTGATTATTTAGTGTCTAAAATACAAAAAAATAAACAATCAAATTATAGTTTTAACTTCAAAAGATAACCTTGTGCATTTAATTTTTGTTTAGTAAATATATGTACTTCTAATGTTTATCCAATTAAAACAATTTATTATACTTTAACAACTTAATTAAAAAAATCCTTTAAAAAATTACTTCTAAATATTTGATATATAAAAGTGCATAGCCAATATATAATTAGGTACTGAATAGATCGATATCTACCAAATAGTTGGCCACCAAAATTGTGGTCGTTGGGCCATTTATAGAAGAGGTAATTCACCTGTATATCCACACTGTACCTTAAAAGTATAAAAGTTGTCAAGCAACTTAGTTTGGACAAATACTAGATAATTTTTGCATTTTTGGACGGACATACCCTTGCTAGTTTCCAGTTTTTACACTAATATTCTTACCTTATTTCAAACCCACCTACCATTTCTCTTTCATCTTTATCTTCTCATTCATTCTTATTTCTCTCTCTATCTTCTTTCTCTCTTTCCTCTCCACCACCACCTGCCGTCGCCACCAAATCGCCGCCTCCACTCCGTCGCCGTCATCGTCGTCGTCTCCATTCCACTGTCACTGCCACCGTCGTCAAGGTTTCGCCGCTATCTTATCCTTCACCCTCTTCTTTCTTCTTATTCCTCTCACCTCTCCCACGATTTCTCTCTCTAAAAAATTCAAAATTCCACCAGAAAACGGCCACCGCCGTTGCTGCCCCCCCAAACACCGTGATGCTCGAAGTATGACACCTGAATTCATGGTTAGAGTCTCCTTTTTCTCTCCCTCTCTCTTGGTTTTTCTCTCTCTATTTCTCTCTCTCTCTCTCTCTAGAAAATCCTAGATTTAGCATGAATTAATGGTTTTTTCGTGTTTTTTTTATGTTTTACAAGTTTTCATATGATTTATGGTGATTCGTGGTGTATTTGGGGTGATTTCTAGATGATTTCGAGGTATTGGTGTTTAGATCTAATTTTTCGCATGTCTTCATACGTGGTTACGAATTTACAGTCGTTACGATTTATTTATTTCGTACCAACATTGGTAATGAACACATGTTGTAACCCGTTAAGAAATAATAATTTCGTACCTGAGTTAATTATTTTGTGTGTTGGGAACCCATTTCGAAATAACAATTTCGTAACGTTACCCTTGTGTGTTTTGGTAACTCATTACGAAATAACAATTTCGTACCTGAGTCACTCATTTTGTTTGTTGGTAACCCGTTATGAAATAACAATTTCGTACCTGAGTTACCTATTTTGTGTGTTGGGAACCCATTTCGAAATGACAATTTCGTAACGGGTTTACCCTTTTGTGTTCACATATTCTTGATACGAAATAGATATTTCGTACCAGAGTACCATTGTGTATTTTATTTTGCATTTCGTATCGGCGTATTAATTTGTTTCATTATGTGTTATATGGTAGGTCGTATGAAATTTAGCAACGTGGGAACGAATTTACAGTCGTTACGATTTGTTCATTTCGTACCAACGTTAGTAATGAACACATGTTGTAACCCATTACGAAATAACAATTTTGTACCTGGGTCACCCATTTTGTTTGTTGGTAACCCGTTACGAAATAACAATTTCGTATCTGAGTTAACTATTTTTTTTTGTTGGAAACCCATTTGAAATAATAATTTCGTAACGGGTTTACCCTTTTCTATTTTGGTAACCCGTTACAAAATAACAATTTCGTACCTGGGTCACCCCTTTTGTTTGTTGGTAACCCGTTAAGAAATAACAATTTCGTACCTGAGTTACCTATTTTGTGTGTTGGGAACCCATTTCAAAATGACAATTTCATAACAGGTTACCCTTTTGTGTTCACCTATTCTTGATACGAAATAGCTATTTCGTACCAGAGTACCATTGTGTGTTTCATTTTGCATTTCGTATCGGCGTACTAATTTGTTTCACTGTTTGTTTTATGGTAGGTCGTACGAAATTTAGCAAAAGAGTGCATTCATATACCGCCGATCATTATAGCATTTGAAGAGTTATTCAGTAAGCTTGAGGTGCGATTGAAGAAGGATAAAAGCATTTGTACGACTTGTTTTTGAATTATGTTGTAAATAATATTTTTATGTTACAAGCCAAGAACCAAATAGGTTTGGTTGATAATATTTTTAGGTTATGTACTACTGTTGTTGATTTTTATGGACTTGTCTTTTAGTAATTTTGTGAACTATTTCATTTTTGCTTGTTTAGTGTTCAATTACAACTACTAATATAATTGATATGAATATTACGAAATAGATAATACATATCAGGTGTAATTGTGGGAATTCGACCACTTCATAACCATTTACAATATTACAAAATTGGTAACACCGGTACGAAATTGTCGATTTCGTATCGTGTACCACTTAAAAAAGTTGCAACGAGTTACGAAATATTCAACATGTGTGCAAGATGCACTGAGACGAATGGTTTGATAATTTCGTAACCTTTACCAAGATAGTTAGTAAATGGTACCCAACTTGATACTTGGTGCACACACAAATCAACATGAAACTATAAATTTACATAGTACGAATGATACGAATTACATATTTCGTGTCAGATATATTTTTAAAACATGGTACGCTGTTATGAAATGTAAATTTCATTACATGGTGTACCGATTCTTACAATGATAAAACGGAACGAAATTGTCATTTCGTAACACCTTACCAGGCTACGACATGGTAATCCTGATACGAAATTGTCATTTCGTACCGAGTATCACTTCAAATAATTGCCACTAAATACATTCTGATACGAAATTATTATTTCGTAACATTTTATCAGACTACGACATGGTAATCCTTTTAGGAAATTATTATTTCGTACCCCACCGCTGTGACGGAAATGGTGATGATGGCCAAATTAGATACAGAAGATGGTACACTGAATACGAATTTGTAAATTCGTAACAGCCGCTGTGGCGGTGGTGGTGGCGAAATGGAAAGCAAACGGTGATAGGCGGAGTACGAATTTGCATATTCGTAACCGCCGTCGTGACGATGGTGGCCGCAGTGGCGGTGCCGGTGGCAAAGTGAGAGATGGACAATAGTATGCTGGGTACGAATTTGTAAATTCGTAACTGCCGCCCTGACGGTGGTTGTGGAGGCGGCGGTGGCGAAATGAAAAGTGGATGGTGGTACGTCGGGTACGAATTTGTATATTCGTAACCGCCGCCGTGACGGTGGTGGCCGCAGTGGTGGTGGTGAAATAGAAAGTGAACGGTGGTACGTGGAGTACGAATTTGCATATTCGTAACTGCCGTCGTGATGGTGGTGGCGACAGTGGCAGCAGTGGCGGTGAGGCGGTGGCGAAATGAAAAGCGGACGATGGTACGTTGGATACGAATTTGTATATTCATAACCACCGTCGTGACGGTGGTGGCAGTGCGGTGGCAAAGTAGGTGGCAGACAGTGATACGATGGATACAAATTTGCATATTCATAACTGCTGTCGTGAGATGGTAATACGCTGGTAACGCTTGTTACAAATTTAATTTGCTGAAGAGATATAATAAAGGTGAGAAAAGTCAAAAGTAAAGATGAAATTGTCCAAAAAGATAAAAATTGGGTATTATTTGTACAAACTAAATTCCTTGGCAATTTTTGTACTTTTATAGGTTCACGTGGCTAAACCATGTCTTCACTCTTTATAGAAACATTACGATTTCTAAATGGTTCTCATTCGCCATCAGAGATTACTTTTAAATGTGGGTATTGCAATTTTATGTAAAAAGAAAAAGTATAAGTATGTACCGAATATTATTCAGTTTCATTTATAGATCTATTAATTATGTAAGCAACAAAAGTTGGCATAGTATAGTCAGATAGCAAAGATTTGGCTGTTGGGCCCATTTATAGAAATATTAAGCTTTCTGAACGCTGTTATCCGCCATTAATGATGGAATTAATTCATGTCCTAAAAAAAACAAAACAAAAAAAATGGAACCCTTTAGTAGCATGCTAACAGCTATATTTAGCCTATTAATAGTTATTAGATAAAACCTAGCTAATTAATGTTTTTTCCTTTGAGGGAACCTAGTTAATTAAAATATACTCCCTCCGTCCACGAAATGGTTGCCACATTGTAGACGATACGAGTTTTAAGAAAATAGTAGGTAGTAGTGAATTATAGTGAGTATTGTTGTGAGTGGAGTACGGATCCCACAATAAATATGAGTGAAGTAGCAAAAGTGACAATCATTTCATGGACGGAGGGGGTATTAATGGGTATTAATTCATCTCGTTTTTTCAATTCACATTTCACACCGCAATTTGATTGGAATATGAAAGGCAACTTCCTTTAACCTTCTTAACCTCCATCATTATAAATCCTAATAGAAGTAAGGGTCAACTATTGGACAAACTTATATTCCAAATTGGACAAGGCCTTAGAGAATGTACAACAACGGTCCATAGCGCGATCTATGGAGTCGATCGGCCGGAGAAAGACCACTAGGGTACGTCTATGCACCATTGGTGATCCAAAAATTGGCAAATATACTCCAGCAGATAGGTCGAGTTTGAACATGGATTTCTATCAATTGGTGTAGAATCAGCCCGTGAGCCCTATATGGATTTGAAGCCCTATGAGTCACTTTCACATGCATTAGACGAAGTGTCATTTGAAGTTGTCTACAAGAAGTTATGACTGTACTTCTAGAAGGTGCCAGAAAATCTAATTCCAATCCCAACTCCGATGTTGATGTTGCTTTCTCATCCTCTTCCTCTACAATTCGTCTTGGTGTTGCTTCCATGCTTATGCCGCTCTGCCCTCCCTCGATTTATTTATATATAAATCTCAACTAATTGAATTAGGGGCGGATGGAAGACAAAAACTCGCCCCAACCCAGCCCACCCCAGCCTAATCACTTATTTAGTGGGTTCCACAAGCACCGGCCCCCAGATCCCTGAGTACTCCCTCCGTATCTTTTCATTAACGTCATTTTACTTTATTTGGACGTATCATTTTATTAATTCTACTTCCTAAAATAGAAATGCACCATATAATAAAGAGTTAAAAGTTTTTTCAGGATAATAACTTTAGACAATTTACAATTGGGGACAAACTTTTGTGTGCTTGCAATTTCACGACAATATATTACGAATTGGATATCCAAAGAACAAAAGTGAGCCGATAGATCTAAATCATTAATTGTGCGGCCTGAAACTGATTTGGCGACCAACAATATTTTGACTCTAGATAATGAATTGCTAAATGTGTTGTTTCAACTTCTGGCAATATTTTTTCTTCTAACCATGTTTTGTTATGTTGAAGTATCATTTTATATAATTTCTTGGGTTTATTTATCTTTTTTTTTCTTGGGTTGGGTCGGATTCGGGTACAAAGAGTCGGCACTTTTGGCACTAATATAATGGTCATTAGTGTCAAAGTACCAAATTACTTAGTTTTTTTTGTGTGCTTTCTGTTGACACTTTTGGCACTAATATGGTCATTAGTGCCAAAGTACCAAATTACTTAGTTTTTTTTTTTTGTGCTTTATGTTGACACTTTTGGCACTAATATGTCATTAATGTCAAAGTACCAAATTACTTATTTTTCTTTGTGCTTTCTGTTGGCACTTTTGGTACTAATATTGTCAGTGTCAAATTACCAAATTACTAGTATTTTTTTTCTGTTGGTACTTTTGGCACTAATATGGTCATTAGTGTCAAACTACCAAATTTTCACAATCATTACATTTCGTCACAACAATGTCTACTTTTGAACATGGCAAGTTATACTGCTCCGATTTTGCGGCTCCGTCTTCGCTCCGATTACTAATATAAGGATAATCGTCGGGCAACAATTTGAATTTCTTCGGCTCGCTCCGAGGCCTTCGGCTCTCCTTACTCAAATTTTGACCAAAGAAGAAGCTGCAAACAAAAAAACAAAGAGGTAAACAAAAAACGAAGAGGCAAACAAAAAAAAGAGGCCAAAAAAAATTGGAAATTAAAAAAAAATCTGAAAAATTAAAAAAAAAAGATTTGGAAAATAAAAAAAGATAAAAAGAAAAGAAAAATTGAAAAATAAAAAAAGAAAAGAAATCTGAAAAATAAAAAAGAAAACAGAAAAAAAAATAAAAAAATCTGAAAAATAAAAAAAACAAAAAGAAGAAAAATTAAAACTGAAAAATTAAAAATTAAAAGAAAAAACAGAAAAAAAAGAAAGAAGAAAGCTGGAAATAAAAAAATTCAGAGAAAGAAAAGAACAAAAGAGGGTGGTGGGTGGCTAAATATTGGGTTTGTTTGCGCATTGTGACTAGAAGAGGGTCAAAAGAATGATTATAATTTGTGTTTTGAAGTGGGTGGCTAAATATTGAGTTTGTTTGCGCATTGTGGCTATATGACTATATATTCTCAATCAAAGATCTATTTATTTATTTAGAATAACATATTGTTTTCTTTCTAAAATTAAAATTTTGTTCACTTTCTTGTTTTAAGTTTCATTAATATTCATGAATAAGTTTTTATTGATTATTTAGTGTCTAAAATTCAAAAAAATAAAAATAAAAATAATATGTATATAATAATAATAATAATAATAATAATAATAATAATAATGATGATGATGATATTCGGCCACACGCGTAAAAAAAAGGAAAGTTGACTGTAAAAATGGAAATAATCACATTTCTCCCTTAAAGTTTATGCTTCCCAATTATAGGTGTTTTAGCTTGTATGGTCGGTCACAGTGTGGCCGAATATCATTACCCATAATAATAATAATCAAATCATAGTTTTATTTCAAAACATAACCTTGTGCATTTAATTTTTGTTTAGTAAGTATATGTACTTCTAATGTTTATCCAATAAAAATAATTTATTATACTTTAACAACTTAATTAGAAAGATCCTTTAAAAAATTACTTCTAAATAGTTTTTTTTTGGAACAATATTACAAAAAAATTTAAATACCGCGTGACGGAGGACTCGAACAGTTGATAGTATATAAAAGTGCATAGCCAAAATATAATTAGGTAGTGTGAATGGATCGATATCTATCAAACAATTGGCCACCAAAGTTGTGGTTGTTGGGCCATTTATAGAAACAGTAGGCTTTTTCTAAAGAGAAAATCATCATACATACCCACTTTGAGGATAACATGTACTCTCAATACCCACTAAGATAATTTACTATCTTATATACCCACTTGGCCCACAAAGTGTACTTTCCACCATTTGTTTAAGTCATTTTTTATTCAATTGTGGTACAATCATGCAGCCAATCTCATTAGTCAGTCAACTTTTTGAATAAGGCCAAAATTTATTTGAGTGCATGCATGCAATGTGTAAGTTTCACGTGAATAAAGCCTATTAAAATTGGCATGCATGCAAAAATTGTACCAATTTTAACAGTAATTTTGCATGCGGGTAGATATAGAATTGAATGCATTATTGAATTGGAATTTTTCAGCCTATATAAGATTCATAGTTCGAAGGAGCTGTATGCAAACATAAGAACGAAAAAAATAGAGAGAAAACTTGAGCGAATATTAGATCGAAGAGTTATAGTAGTCATTACCGTTTTTCAAAGTCAGGTGAGCATGATACAAATTTTTATTATTTTAAAAAAAAAAATTATACAGATCGACAAAACACTGTACAGCTCGGTAGTGTTTTAACGCGAGCTGTATAATTTTTACAGGATCTGTATAATTTTTTTTAATTATATTATTTATTTATATATTTATGTTTTGTTATATAGTTTTTATAACATTATTTTTTCTATTTTACAAAAATATCAATTAGGCATCTTTCAAACGAGTTGAATCCAAGCTAGAAGAGAACTAACATTGATTTTGCAATTTTCATCTCCAAATGTAAGTATTTAAAATTTACTTTAATTGTTGAATAAATTTAAAATTGTAAAGATCGAGAAAAAACTGTAAAGGTCGGTAGTTTGTTAAAGCCATTTGTATATTTTTTATAGGATCTGTATAATTTTTTTTAATTATATTATTTATTTATATATTTATGTTTTGTTATATAGTTTTTATAACATTATTTTTTGTATTTTACAGAAATATCAATTAGGCATCTTTCAAACGAGTTGAATCCAAGCTAGAAGAGAACTAACATTGATTTTGCAATTTTCATCTCCAAATGTAAGTATTTAAAATTTACTTTAATTGTTGAATAAATTTAAAATTGTAAAGATCGAGAAAAAACTGTAAAGGTCGGTCGTTTGTTAAAGCCATCTGTATACTTTTTATAAGATCTGTATAATTTTTTTTTAATTATATTATTTATTTATATATTTATGTTTTATGTTCTTTTTATAATATTAATATATGTATTTTACATGAATACACTCTAAATTCGAAATCCCATATATAGGCATTTCTTCAAACGAGGGTAAATTCATTTAAATTTACAAATTGGAGTGTTTAAAATATTAATTAAATATTTGTAAAAACTTAAAAAGTGTACAGATCTAAAAAAAACTGTACAGGTCCGGAATTAGTTTTATTAGACCTGTATAATTATTTTTAGATCTGTACAGAATTCAATTTTTTAATAAAATAATTTAGTTTTATTTATGTATATTTAATTATTAAATTTTGGTTTTGTTTTGGCAGATGGAATGCAAGATGTTCCGCGTTAA
Organism: Schizonepeta tenuifolia; assembly: GCA_029490685.1. NCBI lineage: Eukaryota > Viridiplantae > Streptophyta > Magnoliopsida > Lamiales > Lamiaceae > Schizonepeta > Schizonepeta tenuifolia. The sequence goes on from CM055956.1 coordinate 111,853,945, forward strand.
ATTCAACGGCGTTTGGGACGATTTTGTTTATAATGGCGGAGAAGAGCGCACATTCTATCTTCCGTTGGATATGATAAGTTTTTTCAACATTAAGGAACAAATAAATTTCATAATGATGTCTAGATCGTTAAGTGCGAATTTTGAAATATTCTATTTTTCAACGTCTCAATTCGACGTCGAAAAATTTAAATTGAGTAATGATGATCAACTTCGTCGATTGTGTGGTACTGAGTCTGAGCCTACGTTGTATATTAGTGATTCAGTGTATAGACCTAGCTTTGATTTGAATGCTTCTTCGTAATTTGTCTATGATGATGTGTATCCGTCTCAGTACTCGCAGTACGACGATTCTCTCGCACGTATGGCTTCATGCAATTGGCTTGGCGAGACGCAAATGGGTTCTGAAAGTGCAGCGATTGTCATTGCTCAGGGGCAATCACAAGGGCCGGGGCTGCAGCCACAGCCTGTGCAATCCTATGCCATTGTCGTGGAGGATGATGATGATGATGAAGAAGAATATTCTGCTGAATCTGAGTCTGACGACACTGATGACGAAGAGGAACAGACAGCCACTCTGCAAATTGGAACTCTTGCTGAATTTGTTAATTGGGTGCATACTCAAGACGGTGTGAACAAGCTCCTGGCAATGCTGATGCAGAAAAGTCGTACACCCCTTGTTGACGAGGAGACGGAGCTCGCCTCTGAAGCGGCCGACCTCCAAAACTGGTTAGTTCCCATGATTCCACTGGAACCTGCTGCTTGGCTTGTTGAAACTGTTCTAGATAACATGCCTGAGGGTCCTTTGAGTATGAGCTCCCTATTTAAAGACAAAGAGCAGTTGAGGCTTGCAGTTGGGTTGTGGCAGTTGGGTTACGGGTGTCGCCGGAATGGGCTGAGGATCATCTGGTTGATAAGCATACTGAGGGCCACCCATTCTAAGCCATTCGGGGCTTGTGCCTTGAAGCGGCGGCGCTGAATGACGGGCTGGCGCAAAGGGTTGTTGTGGTTGGTGAACTGGACTCTCGCAGGCTGAGGCACTGGGCGGTGGTGGTACAGATCCACTCGGGCTAGAACGTCGGCTACTCTTCTTCTTAAACAAGTCTGTGAAAAAAGACTTGATCTCCGGAAAAAACACCTCTCTCCACTGTGTAGTCAATTCACTTCTGACGAGGCCTCGCAATTCCTCCATGAACTTGTTTCTTCTCCCCTCTCTCCGAATGCCGGTTTCTGTGCCGCTGCTCGATGATGACGACTGCACTACGCGAGCACGTTTTCCTTTACTCTTCTTAGCTTTCGTCATATCTTTAGGTGGGGGCCTGTCTCTCAGCTCATAAACACTCGGCTCGACGCTAGGCTCTGACACTGGAGGGTCATTAGAAAGCCGCTGAACTGGGGCACGACGTTCAGGCTGTTCACCCTCGGATAGTAGGTTGACGGGCCTCACATAATTCACCGCGAGGGGGTTTTCAGCATTAACCAAAGAGAACCAGTACCACATCCCTTCTTCTTGTTCTTCAGGGTGCAGGCAATCTCGGCAATTCACCCCGTCAACAAAAGCCCCATCCAAATTGCGCTGCAAAGCCTGATCCAGCGTCCATCTCAGACAACGAGGAAGAGCATATTCGTCCACTTTCTTCGCAGTAATTGCTGACAAATAAGGTATAGCCTCGTTCATCCACATCTGCAGTGCCCAAACCGGCCCGTAAATGTTATACCTCAAATTCTTTCCAAAAACAGATTTGTGGCGCGGTGCCGCCGAGACATAGTTCTTCAACACTTTGTATGAATAGCCGCTCCAAGGAAATTGGTTCCATCGGTTGAGATCATCCGATAATACCCAAAGCCACGACTGTATCTTGCCTCTAACGTCGCAACCTAATAACACTGCTTGTGCGACCAGCACATGGGCTACTCGAAGATATAAATGTGCTTCTAAACCATCCACTTTCAAAAAATCATCCAACACGTCCTTGAATATTCGGACGTCACCAGCAAAGGCCCGACATGCTTCCACATTCTCCGTCGACAAATCTGCACCGTGTGGATCAAATGCAGACGCTCCAAACATAAGTCCCGAAATAAGAGCGTACTCACGGGGTGAAAACCTCAAATTTCTATCACCAATACGGAACCACAGATCCATCGGATCAGCACCGGCCACTTTCACCTCTCTAGCCACGACCATATGAAGCGCTTTCGCACACGCTTTACCCTGATACATTCTGAAAAAATGGCCAAAAGCACCCACAACGAATGTTTGAACAAGCTCTGCACCCCCGACTTCAAACAGTCGTTTCTCTATCAATGCCAACATGCTGAGCTTGTTGTACGTGTTCACTGTACACGTCACTTCTTGCAAGGTCTTACGTAGCCAACACCAACCATACGGAAACACAAATAAAAGCAATTATCAATTACAAAACAGAACTAAAAAAAATTAAAAAACATAATTACAAAAAAATTATATACAGATGGAATATATTCTGTACAACCCGTGTATAAAACACAATCCACTTGTACAGAATATATTCTGTATAGCCCGGATTATACATGCATATTTAATAAACTTAAGAAATTAATTAAATAAAATTAAATATGTAATCAGAATTAAAGCAGAAACTATACAGGTCGTCAAAAAACTATACAGGTCGGGAAAACATCTCACACGACCTGTATTGTTTTTATACGGCCTGTATAATTTGGTTTATAAAGGATTTCAATCTAAGTTTTCCTATATTATGATTAACATAATTTATGGTATTTAACTATAGATATAATATTAATTTTTCGATTAATTAATATTAAACTAACTAACTATATCGACATGCAACAAATTACCATAATAAAAATCATAAAGGCACATGGTTATCTAAAGTACAAGTCTATTATGTGTCTAAATTAATCACAACAATATTTGTTTTAAAAAAAACTATAAAGATCGACAAAAAAGTGTACATGCGGTAAAAAAACGAACCCGACCTGTACACTTTTTAGGCGACCTGTATACTTTATTTTATAAAGGATTTCGCTCTAAATTATTCCTATATTATGATTAACATTACTTATGGTATTAAACTAGAGTAATTATATTAATTATTCGATTAATTAATATTAAACTAACTAACTATATCAACATGCAACAAATTACCATAATCAAAATCATAAAGGCACATGAATATCTAAAGATCGAAATTACAATAATATTTGTGTTAAAAAAAACTATAAAGATCGAAAAAAAAGTGTACAGGCGGTAAAAAAAAGAACCCGACCTTTATGCTTTTTAACCGACCTGTACACTTTTTTTTCTTCCTATATTATGATTAACATTACTTATGGTACTAAACTAGTGTAAGTATATTAATTATTCGATTAATTTACATTAGACTAACTAATTATATCAACATACAACTAATTAGCATAATAAAAATCATAAAGCATAGAAATATCTAAAAACACTAGTCTATTATGTGTCTAAATTATTTATAATAATATTCGTGCTAACAAAATCTATAAAGATCGAGAATAAAACTATACAGGCCATGTGATATTTAAAAATACAATCTATCGATCTGTATACTATTTAGTCGAACTGTAAGAAATTTACCTCTTGTCAATGTTGTTGCTGGACTTCAGTTAAACCTTCCTCTTCATTCTTCGATTTTTTTCCTCTAACTTTTGATTTTGAACCCGATATTGACGCTAGGGGTTTAGTGTTAAGGGTTTAGGGTTTAGTGATAAAAATTAGTACAGGGAAGGAATAAGAATTGTGGAGAAGAAGGCTTCAGAGAAATTTTGAGTAATCTGTATATCAATTCATCTGTATAGATTTGGTATTGGAACTCAGAATTTATTGGTGCATAAATTTGTTTTTTACCGTTTATTTTTTAACGTGAGGGGAATTGATTCTTATTGAAGAATCTGGCAGGAGGTGGGTGGGTGTTAAATCACCCTGAAAAATCGGTAAAGAGATAGTCATACGTTACATAGTGGATATGCATGGTTATGGGTTTAGGGTTTCAATTTTCAAAAACAAGAAGACAAAAAATGGAATCTCTCGGTCAAAGAGAGAGAAATAGCTGCTGAAAAGTACACTTTGTGGGCCAAGTGGGTATATGGGATAGTAAATTATCTTAGTGGGTATTGAGAGTACATGTTATACCCATAGTGGGTATTTCGAATTTCTACTCTTTTCTAAATGGTTCTTTTGCCATCAGAGATTACTTCTTCTTCTTTCTTTTTTTTTTTTTTTGAAGATAGCAAATCAGAGATTACTGAGTTTGAACTCTTTATTGGGAATCTAAATTATCCCCACTCTTTTTTTGTTGATTGCGATCAATCTTTTGGAGGTAGGAGGGGTGGCCTTTGTATCTTGTGGAGGGAACCCTTGGATTTGGTCATTAACTCATCTTCTTTACATCATATCGACGCAAGAATTTTAAGATGGAATGATATCCCGGAATGGCGGATTACGGGTATATATGGCTGGCCCGAAGAACATGAAAAGCATCGAACTTGGCAACTTCTTTCCACACTGAGCTTTAATTGCAACCTTCCCTGGCTTTGCTTTGGTGATTGGAATGAGGTTTTTTCTTCCGGAGAGAAAGAGGGAGGCCTTCCTCGCCTTCCCTAAAAAATGAATGAATTTCGAAATTCTTTGGATGCGAGTGGTTTGATTGATCTTGGCTTCTCAGGGCACCGCTTCACCTGGACTAATGGACAAAGTGGTACTTTGAATGTCCAGGAACGATTGGATAGGTTTTGTGCAACCTCGGCGTGGTCAAATTTTTTCCCGCATCATGTGGTAGAACATCTTGTCCGGTTTCAGTCTGATCACTGCCCTATCTACCTGTATTGGAGCCCCTCGATGCCATACCAACACAAGAGAAAAAAGAAGAGATCTTTCCGCTTTGAGGCTATGTGGCTTAAAGAAGAATCATGTCATAATGTGGTTCGTGACTGCTAGACTAAGCTTCGGACAGCGCAAGCCCCTGCGAGCCTCCTTCACAAGATGGACTCGGTTGGAGCTGCTCTTAAATGCTGGGAAAGAAATCACTTCAGGAATATCTCAAGGGAAATCTCCAGGCTCCACCAGGAACTTGAGTGGATCCAAGCTCAACCTCCCTCCGAGGGTAATTTTTTGCAAGCAAAATCTATGGAATTTGAGCTCAAAGATCTTATGAGTAAAGAAGAAATTATGTGGAAGCAGAGATCACAAGTGACTTGGCTCGCAGAAGGCGATAAAAACACTTCATTTTTCCACCGCACAGCTACGGGAAGGAAACAAAGAAATACTATCAGGCGTGTACGGATTTCCGAGTCTTTGTGGACTGATGATGCTGGGACTATTGAGAGTACTTTTCTTGATTACTTCCAATAGCTTTTCCAATCCGAACGACCTGATTTTGTTGATGAGGTGATCGATAGTATCGATCCTTTGGTCACAGATGAGATGAACTTAGGTTTGCTTAAACCTTATACAGCTGAGGAAGTGGCCAATGCTCTCGGCTAGATGCACCCTTTGAAAGCTCCAGGTCCAGATGGCATGCCAGCTCTCTTCTTTCAAAAGTTCTGGGGAGTGATTAAGGAGGATACCCTGGCTTCTATTTTTAATGTTCTTAATAATGGTGCCTCGCCAAAACCCATCAACCACACTAACATTGCTCTTATTCCAAAAAAGAAAACCCCTGAATCTCCTCATGATTTCCGGCCTATTAGTCTCTGCAATGTGTCCCTTAAACTTATCACCAAGTACATCGCCAACCGTTTAAAAATTGTTCTCCCTTCCCTCATTAGTCAATCGCAATCAGCTTTTGTCCTGGGGCGCTTGATAACTGACAATGCCCTCATTGCATTCGAGATCTTTCACACTATGAGAAAAAACAAGTCTCGCAGCCTCAAAAGTTTCGCTCTCAAGCTAGATATGTCCAAAGCCTACGATAGAGTTGAATGGGATTTTTTGTGCAAAGTCATGTCCAAAATGGGGTTCGGTGCCCCTTTTATTGACAATGTGAGGAGGTGTATTTCTACCGTCTCTTATTCTGTTCTCATCAATGGAAAACCCTCACCAATCTTTTTTCCCTCTCGGAGATTGCGCCAGGGTGACCCGCTCTCACCCTATCTGTTTTTATTATGTACCGAGGCTTTCTCATCTATGCTCCACAAAGCTTAAGCCCGAGGTCTGCTGCATGGGGCTCGGGTTTGTCGAGCAGCCCCTCCCATCTCACACTTTCTTTTTGCTTATGATAGTCTTGTCTTTGGAAAAGCGTCACCTGAAGAGATTGGGACGGTTCGAGACATTATTCAAAAATTCACTAGTGCATCGGGACAGAGGGTTAACTTCGACAAGTCAGAAATTACTTTCAGTCGCTGCATCCCCGACGAGATTGCTACTAACTTGGGAATCCAATGTGGCATCCCTGTAGTAAGCAAACACAGCTTGTATCTTGGACTTCCGGCGACAGTGGGACGCTCGAAAAAAAGATGTCTTTCTTTCCATTGAGGAAAGAATTAACAAGAAGCTGAAAAATTGGAAAGTTCGATGTCTTTCTCAGGCTGGAAAATTGATCCTTATCAAATCTGTTGCGCAGACTATCCCATCTTATGTGATGAATTGTTTTCTGATTCCATCGTATGTCTTGCACCGGATTGATCAAATTATTGCAAATTTTTGGTGGGGGCAAAAATCGGACGAGAAAAGGTTGCACTGGTGCTCTTGGGAGACAACGTGCTCTCCCCTAAAAATGGGTGGTCTCGATTTTCGTGAACTTGAGTGTTTCAATCTTGCTTTTTTGGCGAAACAAGGTTGGAGGCTGCTGAACGAGCCTCAATCTCTTCTCTCGCGGAGTTTGAAGGCCAGATATTTCCCAAGAACAAGCCTTCTTGATGCAAAGGTGGGCTACTCATTGAGTTACACATGGCGAAGCATTGTTGCAGGATGCAAACTCCTCAAGCAAGGGATTGCATGGACAGTCCGAGATGGGCGCTCAATTAATATTTGGACGGACTCATGGATTCCTGGACTTCATTTTTCTAACCATCCCGCCCCACTTTCCTCTTCTGTGCAGGATCTTACTTGCGTTCGGGATTTACTCAATGCTGAAGGCACGGGATGGGACAACCATCTTATTTTCAACACTTTCCCCATGGAAATTGCTCGAAAAATTACATCCATCCCCATTTATTCACACATGAAAGATGACTGCCTTCGATGGACACACACCCCAAATGGCGACTTCACAGTTCGATCCGGTTATTGGGTGGCGAAGAAGCTCAAAGATGCTTCATCATCAAAACCTTCTTCGTCTTCCAATAATCCACAACTTTGGAGCTGGTTCTGGAGATTGCGGGTCCCTCCTAAGTTTCATGTTTTTATGTGGCGATGTATACGCGGTATCCGCCCAACTTTTGAAAAACTTGGGCATCGTGGTATTAGTGTTGTTCCTATTTGTCTCCAGTGCGGTCTTGCTGAGGAAACCATTGAATATGCTTTCCGTGATTGTTGCTGGTCGAATCTTTTTTGGCGTATGTGTCCACTCCGGCTCGCTAGCACCGATTCGAGCCCTACTGTTCCTCTACAAGAATGGATTACTGCCACCATCAAAGGTAAACCTCCAGAATTTCTTGAGCTCTTTGTGGCGCTGATGTGGGTTATTTGGAAAAGCCGTAATCAAAAGGTGTTCCATGATAAATTAATTCCCCATGTTGATTGTGTTCGGATGGCCCAAACTCTTCTCCACCGGGTCTTTCTTCGTGGTCTCCTCCAGCCCAAGGATGGATCAAATTTAATGGTGATGCGTCTCTTTCCCCAGATGGATTCACTGGATTGGGAGGCATTTTCCATGACAGCGCTGGTACTCCACTTTTGGCCATCATTGATCGCATTGATTTCTGCCCAGATGTAGAGTTGGCTAAAGGGTATGCATGTTTCAGTGGGATCAAAGCTGCCCGAGAATATGGTTTTCGTGCCCTCGTCGTTGAATTAGACAATCTCAATTTAGTCACATGCTTACAAAGAAAAGAAATCCCCCGGACTCAGATGGGCACACTGATTGCGGAAATCTTGCGCGCTGGCTCAGAGATTCTAAATATTTCCTTTCAATGGATCAAAAGGGATCATAACTTTGTTGCTCATCAGATTCCCAATTATGCCAGGAACCCAAATTCCAAATTCACTGTTGTTGCTCCGCATATTGTTTCCTTATTATGTAATGCAAACTCGGATGTAAATCTTTTTCCTATATGAAATGAAGTTTCAGGTTTCCCCTCAAAATAAACTTTATGATTAAAAACAAAACAAAAAAGAAAAACAAACAAAAAAGTATAAGTATAAGTATGAACCGAATAGTATTCAGTTTCATTTATAGATCTATTAATTATGTAAGCAGCAAAAGTTGGCATAGCATAGTCAGATAGCAAAGATTTGGCTGCTGGGCCCATTTATAGAAATATTGAGTCAAATAAGTTATAGCTAAGTTTTAGATAGACCTTCGTAGTAATTTTGTAATCATACGCAAGTTTGGCAAAACCATCAGACAAGGTTATATTATCGATGATATGTTCAAGCTAAGCGTTCATACTTGTAAGCCTTCAAGGGCAGAAGTCTAACTTCAGATGATCTCTGGTTTATCTAAACTTTGTTCTTCAGTTTCACTGTAATACTTAACAGTTTGTTCGTGTTCAAATTTATCAATAAAATACGCATTAACCATTGTTATATACACTAGCAAGTATCCGATTCCTAACAAGAACTTTTTTGTTGAAGAAATTAAGAGAAAATTTAAAATGTAATAATAAAGGCCTATACGACTATAGAAAGTATCAACAATATTAATAATCAAAATTATTCATTGTCTTCACCTTTCAAATACAAAAACGATTGGACTTTTGTTAGGGTGTGATACTTAGGGATGAGAGCAAAAATTCAACAATAGAAAAATTTCAGATGCTGAAGTGGAATTAATGGTCTATTTTTCATTTTAGATGTTCGCTTATGATGATTTGTTTTCTTTGTTGGACTAATTTAAAATGCAATTAAATTTCTTAATTATTTTTTATCATTATCTAAACTGTAGGCTATATTCACTTTCTTTCTTTTTCTATATTCTTATATAAAATTAGTTAATTTTAATTTAATTATAAAGTAACTTACCGACGTATAAAATACTTTATTAATCTTAAAGTATTTTATTAAAAAGAATTAAATATTTCATAAAAATTATACTAAACGTGCACGTTTTCATCCATATTCCCCCCCCAACGACCCCGCCGTAACGCCGTTCACCGTTGCAAACCAGACCACCACCCTGCGCGCGCTCTCTCTACTCCTCTCTTTAATTTTCTCCTCAACTTCGTCGCTGCTGCTCTCTGAGGTCATTCTTCTTTTCCTCCCTTTGCTAAAGTCTTGATTACTGTATAGATATTTTGTTACATTTCTAAAAATTATCTGATGAATAAAATATTGAAGTATTTTGAAAGCAATTCACCGTGAATGTGTGTGGCTATGTCAAATTGAAATTTATTCTTCATTTTTTCCGTCGGATATTGGCTCTTTGCTTGTACTCTATTTTTTCTTTTTCTTTTTCCCTGATGAAAGCATGTCGATTTATATAAGATTTTATGATGTATTGAAATTTTAATTGAAGTTGTTGATAATTTGTTTATAATTATAAACTATACTGAAATTTTAGCTGTAGTTGTTAATTAATTAATGTGAAACATCTAAAAATTTGTAGGATTAAATTTGTTTCAAATTTGAAGTGTTCCGTAAACAATTAAGAATTTGTATATATATTTGAATTATTACCCCCTCCGTCCACAATAAGTGTCGTTCTAATTTCTTTATATGGCATCCAAGAATGTGTGTACCTTCCATAAATGGAAATTTATTCAATCCATTCTCCAATCTCAATAACCATGATCTCATTCTCCACTCACACTATATTTTTAGAGGGATTGTTATGAAATAGCACTTTTTTGAAACAAAAGATTCAAAATGTCACCTTAAGTTTAAAAATTGTAAAATAGCACTTTGAGTTGTAAAAAGTCTAATATACCCTTAATGAGTATACAAGAAGGCTAACTTTCATTTAAATCATACAAGAAGACTAATTTCATGTATGAACTTCCGACAAAATTTTCCGGCGAATTTCTCCGGCGAATTTCTCCGACGAATTTTTCCGGTGAATTTTTCTGACGAAAATTCGAATCATACACGAAGCCTAACTTCATGTATGTATCATACACGAAGACTAACATTCATGTATGCATCATACACGAAAACTGACTTTCATGTATACATCATATACGAAGCCTAAGATTCGTGTATGCATCATACACGAAAATTTTTGCCTCCAAAAAATTCAAATTTGTATCATACATGAAGAGAAGTTTTCATGTATGATACATAGTCGAAGACTGACTTTCATGTATGCATCATACACGAAAATTTTTGCCTCCCAAAAATTCAAATTTGTATCATACATGAAGATAATTTTTCATGTATGATACATACACGAAGACTGACTTTCATGTATGCATCATACACGAATACTGACTTTCATGTATGCATCATACACGAAGCCTAAGATTCGTGTATGCATCATACACGAAAAATTTTGCCTTCAAAAAATTCAAATTTATGTCATACATAAAGATAAGTTTTCATGTATGATACATACACGAAGATAAGTTTTCATGTATGATGCATACATGAAGTTAGGCTTCGTGTATGATTCAAATTTTCGCCGGAAAATTTTGCCGTAAAAATTAGACGAAATTTTTCGCCGGAAAATTTTGCCGGAAATTTTTAGCCAGAAAATTCGCCAGAAAATGTTGCCGGATAATTTTTCCAGAAATTCATACAATAAATTAATCTTCGTGTATGATACAAATTAAATGCAACCTTCTTGTATACAGGAAGGGCATAAAAGTCCTAAACAAACTCAAAAGGCTATTTTGAATTTTTTTTCAAAATAAGGGCCATAATTCATCTTTTATATTTGAGAAGTGCTATTTCAATGTTTCACTCATATTTTTATCTAACTTACTCTCACTCACTCTTCCGCTCTTATGTTGGAACCGATTATTGAAAACGATTTGTTTTCACCCATGGATCAATTATGGTTATCTAACAAACACATACAAAATTCATACCTAGCATGCTCCTACGTATTTAATTGCAATCATAGGATGTTCATAAGAAATACCTGCAAATTTGGTGCACAACGACTCCAGAGTGACCTTCCAAATTGTTCCCGGCTAGAGCACGACGATGGATGGGATCGACTTCGAGCTCTCTCTCTTGCAGTGGGGGGGCGCCGGTTTTTCTCTCCCTCACACTAGGTTTTAGTTGCTTAAAATGCAAGTAAGTAATGAGTCTTATGAACCTTGTATTTATAGATAAATACTGCTCATATTCATTAAACCTAGACAACCCTTACGGGCCGTAGGAGAGTAGGCGCCTAAGCCCACTAAAGACATAGGCCATTGGGCCAGTTTAGAGATTTACTAGCTTAAATAAGATTGGCCCGATAATATCTGATTTAATCTATTTAGCCCAGAATATAAATCAGATATAAATATTAATTCATTCTACTAAAGAATTAATGCTGACTTACCTTCTTATTTATTTAGTTGAGTCGGGGCTAGTATTAGACTTAATTAATCTCCGTGTTTAAGATTATCGAATATCCATTAATTAATTAAATACTTCTGACAACAATTAATTAATCAATTAATTATTTACTAATAAAGAATTATCTCGAGTGTTACCACTTAAACTTATTATTATACCGGAACTAATTCCACTTGCAGGGTTTAGTATAATAAACTTATTAAGTTACTCGAGAGGATATCATTATCCCATTATTCATAGGACACGTATCTTAATTGCAGCTTTATCAATATCAAATAAAAACTACCACTGCCCAAAATACGAAATTTCGAACAACTATCAAGTTCTCATTTATAATAGATCAAAGCAATAGTCAGACACTTATTCATACTGATAAGCCCAATTAAGGTTAAGACTATTTAAGTCACCGAGACCTTTAATTCTTAATAAGTCAGAACAAAGAATTAATCTCACTGTGATCCTTTCAATACGACTAACGTACTAGCATAAATAAATAGTCAAGATAAACTATTTAGAGGAAAAAGTCAAAATAGTCATTCCTCAAAACAAAAGATAAATTTTGTCACTTTGACCAAAAAAGTGTCCAAATAGCCATTTGTTTTATTTTGGGACTTTAATACCCCTATAGAAGAATTTATACCCTTTTATATCCTTATAGGTATACAAGAAGGATTTATACCCTTTTATACTCTCTACTCTTGTATGAGATATGCATTCGTGTATGTTTTTTCCGGCCAAAAAATTCCGGCGAAGTTTTCAGGACAAAAATTTCCGGTCAAAAATTTTCCGGCCAAAAATTTCCGGCAAATTTTTTCCGGCCAACAATTTTCGGTGAAAATTTCCGTGTATATGCCGACCCATGATTTTCATATTTCATGTATAATGTTGTTCTTGTATGTTTGATATGTCCTTGTATGCTCGTTTTTGCCTTCTATGCTCGATTTTTTTTCCTGTATGCTCTATTTTGTTCCTGTATGCTCGATTTGTATGATTTGTATGAAACTGTTCTTGTATGATATTGTTCTTGTATGCGCGATATGTTATACTGTATGCTAAATTGGTCCATATATGTGTTTTTTCCTGTATGAATGATTTTGTTCTTGTATGATCGATTTGTTCGTGTGTATGAAACAGTTCTTGTATGATATGTTCTTGTATGCTCGATATGTTCATGTATGCTAGATTAGTCCCTATATGCTTTTTTTTCCTGTATGCACGATTTTGTTCTTGTATGATCGATTTGTTCCTGTATGGTTGAGTCGTTCATGTATGATAAATTTGTTCGTGTATGAAATTGTTCTTGCATGAATGCTTTGTTCATGTATGCACGGTTTTGGAAGCCACAAATTCGTGTATGTAATTGCTCATGTCTGCTTGAGTTGGTCTTGTATGCAAGTTTAGTATGCTAAACTGGTCCATGTATGTGTTTTTTCCTGTATGAACGATTTTGTTCTTGTATGACAGATTTGTTCGTGTATGAAACTGTTCTTGTATGATATGTTCTTATATGCTCGAAATCGCCGTCGTGCCGGAAATCGCTCCGCCGTGCCGAAAAATTGTATGTTCTTGTATGTTCGTGTATGAAACTGTTCTTGTATGATATGTTCTTGTATGTTCGTGTATGAAACTGTTCTTGTATGATATGTTCTTGTATGCTCGAAATCGCTGTCGTGCCGGAAAATTTCGCGGGAATTTTGGACCGGAAAACTTTCGCCGGAATTTTTTGACCGAAAAACTTTCGTCGGAATTTTTTGGCCGAATTTTTCGCCGGAAATTCATACATGAAGTTAGTGTTCTTATATGATTCAAATTAAAGTTAGCTTTCTTGTATACTCATTAAGGGTATTTATGTCATTTCATAAACTAAATGGCTATTCTACAACTTTTAAAATGTGATGACTATTTTAACATTTTTTCCTAAAAAAATGGTTATTTTGCAGTATTACCTCAACTATTTAATACTATTATATTACAATCTAAACCAACAACTCGTCCAAGTTGTCTCGATTGTGAATATTAATTTATATCTTATAAGATGCCAATGATATAATCTTCTGTAATCTACAACACACTATATAATCTTTAACATTGATATGATTGAACAAATAATTAATATGCAATAATAAGCATTTCAAAACCATGAATCGGTTCTGGCCGGATCTAAATCTAAAAATTCAATCAAAACCCTGATCTGTATCTTAACTTTTTGACATTGGTCAAAATGTGGACCTGGATGGATTCCATTTTAATAGATCCGGGCAAATCCAAATCGGGTCCAAGATTTACTCATCCTACTTATAAGGGACGTGAAGTTATCCCATTGATAAAGGAATTTGTATCTATTTAATAAAATATTTATTACTTATGAAAGTGGTTAAAATACTTGCTCTTTTCGCCATTTAATAAGTATCATTACCCATAATAATTTAAATATTAGGGAAGTGATCAATTCCCTCTTTGTATTCTAAATTATTACATAAAAATTCTAAAAAAAAAAGAAAAGAAAAGTAGGGATTTTACATTTTAGACAAGCGTAAAATAGGACCTATGAGTACTATTTTACTTTAAATTTCTTAATGTGACATTTATTGGGTATAATTTTTTTTTCAAAATGAAACACTAATTTAGAGACCAAGAAAATGTTTACCTTGAGGAGAAGTGCATCGGCATGCGGGATGTACTCGAACATGTCTCCACTAACGTACCTCGGATTCTCCGACTCTACCACGTCAGCAACAACATGTGGAAGATCCAACACGGTAGCTTTCAAGTTCGGAAAGGCATCCGCGACCACCTCCACCGACATCCACAATCGTTTCCAACCCCTCAAAAACGTGCTTACATTCTCACACGACTATACTAGTTACCAATCTCGCATCATTAGCCATCGCTTCATTAAAAAGTTGATTCCACCTTGGCTCAATCCCTGCATACTCCCAAATAGTTTTCCCATGTTTTGCAACAAATGGAGAGGAATATTCATTTCCAAACCATTCGCTCACGTGATATGAAGGCCGGATCAAGCATGGCGAGCACGTAAGGCACCAAGCTCAATGGCCCGTCTCTCATAAGAAGAGATGATGCCGGTGTGAGACAATAATAAGCCTCTTCCTCATCCTCGGACAAGGCCGTCTTGACTTTGTCAAAGAACTTAGAGTGGACTAGAAGTCGCATTAAATAGTAGAGACCCTCATATTTGGCCTTGTTGATGGAGAGGGCGTCGGCTAATTGAGAAAGTGTTATAGGCTTGCCGTGTTTGTGGATCACGTCGGGTATGCCTAATTGAATCGATCGCGCATTCAGGGACATGGAGTTTATGTAATTGAAGATTGATTCCATATGTGAGCTTCAGCATCTAGGAGTCCTTGTACGAATGACTCTCCTACATTTGTCATCATCGCCATTTTTAAGAAAAGCTGTTAATGTTAATTATTAAGTTTTGTTCACTACTAGCTTGTATATTAAAATGTTAGACTGGTTTTTTTAAAATTAAAGGTGTTATGATTGGCCACGTTATGGCCGGATGAACTTTAGATTAGTAATAAATAAAAGATACTCTTTCCGTCCAGTTTATGTCTACCTACTTACCCCCAAAAATTTGTCCAAAATATGTCTACCTAATTTAATAATTTTACTCCTACACCCTCATTCCTTTCTCCTATTTACTACCCTTTGCCACTGTGGACCCACACCTAACAACTAATCCACTTTAATTAACATCCCTAATTATATCACTAACTAACAACCCAATAAAACCCAACCCAATAATAATTCAACCCAAACCCACCCAATATACTCGATTCTGTTTTTCCCCAATTCATTCTGTAACCCTAGACACTCTCATTTCCCTCTCGACGCCGCAGCTCACTCTCACTCTCACTCTTCTCCCAAACCCTAGACAGCGCAGCTCACTCGATCTCCATGAAATCTTCATCTCCTCCATCGTCTTTGTGGGAGGAATTACCGCGCTCAGAAGGGTATGAAACCCCCCCCCCCCCTTCTCCACGGATTGGGAGATGAATCCGTTCGATGTTTCTGATCTACCTCGCCCATATGGGTACGAATCCTCCACAATCTCTCCAAAATCGGAGATGATGTGCGATGAATCTCTCTCTGAGATGCCTTTGGTGACCGGTGGCTCTGAGATGCCGATGACGACCGGCGGCGATGATGCTGTCTCTGATGTCGTCCCGCTCGGTAAATCTGAGATGTCGATGACCACCGGCGGCGATGAATCTCTCTCTGATGCGGTCCCACTCGGTAGCTCTGACATGCCGGTGTCTGCTTTGGAGATGCCCTCCCCTCGTGGTGCTTTCATGACAGCCACCCTCGATCTATATCAAATCCACTGCTGGGCCAACGAAAAATGGGAAATTCTTCATGAATCTGAATCGGATTTGCCCAGTTCTCTGTAACTGTATATCAGGTTATTCATTTCTTATTTTTGGGGGATGGCTGGTGATGCCTTGGCTGTGATTTTTGATGCTTTATGATCCTGGTGAATTTGTTGGGATGGCTGGTGATGCATTATCTCTGATTTTGCTGCCTTATTTGATGCTTGTTGCTGTGCATATGATGCAAATTGTATGATTGCTATTCCTCGGCGATAATGTACTGTATGATTTCAGGGTATGATTGCTGATGCTTTATGATAATGTGCATATGACATTTGATGCTTTGTGATTCTGCTGCCTTAACATTGGCTTGTTGTTGTGCATATGATGCAAACTGCTCTCTGCTGATGCTTTATGATGCAAACTGCTCTCTGATTCATATGTTTATGATGCAAACTGCTCTCTGATTTCAGATGGTATGATTCATATGTTTATGATGCAGTGATTGCTATGCTTCCATATGCAGTTTATGTGATTGCACACATGTATTTGGTAGCTGCAAATTCAGATACTATACTTGATTCTTGTGCATGCAAATGATGCAAATGTATCTGCTGATGCAGTGATTGCTATGCTTCCATATGCAGTTTATGTGATTGCACACATGCATATTGGTTGCTGCAAATTCAGATACTACACTTGATTCTCATAGCTCCAAATAACCTGATTTAGTAGTTGCTCTTTCACATCTGGTCTTGTAACTTGATTCATTGCTTTGGTTTCAACTGTGCCCTTGTGTCTGTTCTTTGAAGCTCTTTGAGCTGCCTCTTCTGTGATGAATGGGAATATTCCAAATTTACCATCAAATATGACAGTTCCATCTCTATCTATGATTGGCCCTGAAACTGCAGAGTTGAACATGATTTTTTGGATGAATCTCTTTGACTTGCATGTCCTATGTGGCTTCACTTCATCTGCATCAAGGTAGTATCTATCTTTGGTTTTTGTGAGGTAAAACCATTTCTCATCTATGTGTACTGTGTTGTACATGGTCTGAAACTTGACTTTTCCACCCTCAATGATGCTTCCTAGTTGTCTAAGACTCCAATTCAGTTTGCACAACATGTTTTGGGGGGTAAGAAATGGTTCAATAGCATTGGTATGTGGCTTGAGCTTGCTCTCTTTCAACCAAATATGAACTTGGCTCTTACTAACACCAAGATGTGATGACATAACCCTCAATGATGACCTCTACAGGACTGAGAGGTTTTTTACTTTTTCTGCATCATATGGCTTCGTTTTCCTGTGCACTGACCCCCTTTTCATGTTTTTAACTGATATAGGAAGCCCCATGGCTTGTTGCGCAGCTGCCCTACTCCAAATAGTCCAGATTGTCTTCAATGAAAGGTGGAACTCCTCTGCAGCAGCCTTTTTTGCTCCATACTCCAGTTTTCCAGCTTTGCTGCGTTGAAGAAGGAACTGAGCTATGCAGTTTTGTTGTTGATCAGTGAGATCCCTTCTTGCTGTTTTTCTCTCTCTCATTTCTGTTTCCTATTTGTAGTGTGTAGTTTTGACTGTAATGAATGCTGCAGCTTGCATTCAATAGGTGTATTTATGGAGGATTTAGGAGGGTAGTAAGTTAGATTCAAAATTCCCTCCAATATTTTGGATCACATCAATGTACTTATATTGATTGTTTATTCAATGAAATCAGATTTGGCTCCTTTTTTTACCTCTAAATTTCATCACTTGTTTGCCTTACATTTTTTTTTTCGAATCCTGATGCATGGGTGCATTCAATACAGTGTTTTTTGGATGGTTTTTTTTATTGACGGCTGTGCAGAAAAAAAAATCATGTTGTGCAGAAAATACAGTAAATACAAATTGTAAAAAAAAAATCGACTAATTAAAAATTCTACTAAGTACGAGTATTATTGTGATTTAAGGGAATTAATCACTACACAAGTAAAAGCTTTGCAGCTTTTCTTAATAAAAAATTAACAACCTAAAAGCATTGATTAACACTACCCCTCAAATACCCCTTTATTCATTCTCTCTCCTACTATATCAGTTTTCTTAAAACCCGTGCCACACCCCAACTAGGTAGAGATAACCTGGACAGAGGAAGTAGTACTTAAGTGTGAGGTCCATCTATTAAGACGATGCATTGCATTTGCATATGTCTAAAAATTAAACAATTCATCTGGAAACTGCTGCGCCTTTGTGCTTAAGGCTATCTGCATCCCTTAGAGATCATTAGAGTGCTCTAAGGGGTGCTCCAACACTAGAGCACTCTTAGAGACCTCTACCCCTGCATCCCAAGGGTGCTCCAAAGATGCTCCAGCACAATATTAAATAATTTCTCATTTTTATTTAATTAATTCATAAAATTCCATTAATAAAAATAACATTACATTAATTTAAATGAAAAAAATTACATTAATTAAAATACACTAATTAATAAAAAATTAAAAAAATTAAAAAAATACAAATAAAACCACCATATTATTTTTCTCCCTCTACCAAACAAAAAATAAATAAATAAAAATTACAAAAAATAAAAATAAATTAAAAAAATCTTTTTCTCTCTCCTACTTCTTCTTTCCCCCCCTGTTTCTTCTTCTTTCTCCCCCAAACCCAACTCTCTCCACCACCACCACCACCCTTCTCCCCTCCTCCCCCCACCACCTCGGCTCTCTCTCACCTCGGCTTCCCCCGCTCGAGCACCCCTCTTCGAGACGGGGTGCAGATAGTCTAATACTTGTACCAAATGAATTCATGAAATTAATATTGCATGAAGAGTTAGGTTAATTAGTTACAGATTTTGGCCTAATACTTCACTTTATGGCACGAAATTGTAATTCTTTCAACGACTACCAAGTTGGATTTTAGGACTCATTTGTGATGATCATTGTCTGCCTCTGGCAAACTATATCAATTTTTTTATTGCCGAAAATGTTGTCACGGATCGTAATATGAACAAGCCTCAAGTTTAAGTTATTCTAGACAATTTTTTGGAGTTCGGAACATAAGGTTAGGACTGGTAATCAGTTCGGTTATGGAATAACCGCACCAATAACCAATTAATCAATAACCGATTAAGGTTAAATATTGCTACCATATACCAAACTAATTAATTATTTATGGTTAGCGGTTAACCGCTAACCAATTTTGTTAATCGGTATGGTTATCAGTTAACCCAAATAACCAAAATTTATTAAAAATTTGGACAACATTTCTACACAATGTTAATTGCTTATGTTCGTTCTAATAACCATAAGTCATAAATAGTAATATGACACAGGCTACGGTTAGAGGCAGAGCGTTGGTGTCTTGTGTTGTCACAGTCGATAGAAAAGGTTAGGGTTCTAAATTATTTAGGGCTTTAATTTGTAAATATAATTTATAATATATATTTATATTATATATATATATTATTAATTAATAAATAAATTTGGTTAATTGGTTAGTATGGTTTGGTTTTGGTTAGAACCAATAATCGATTGATTTAAAAAATTCAAACCGATAACCGCACCAATAACCAATAAAATCGGTTTTTGGTTACCAATAAACAATCGGTTATTGCGTATTTTGGTTAAAAACCGACTAACCGAAACCATTTAGACAGCTCTACATAGGGTGAACACAAAAAAGATAATAATAAATACTTATAAATATAAATATAAATAAAAGAGGCCATAATCTTTTTTTTTTAGATATTAAATATAGAATATCATGTGATATAGCCATAATGAACATTAAATTATAAATTTTGGCCTACCCTCTTTATAAATACTATAAATTGTGACCCATTTTTTAACTTAGGACCTAAATACTCCATTCCCTCCTCTATCTAGATTCATCACTCCTTAACTCGTTTTATTGACACTTGTTTCACTTTTCAAGTATTTTCTTTCTTTTTTTCCTTTTTTTTATTTTCGAGTTTTTTTTTTCTTTTCCAGATTTTTTTCCTTTTATTTTCTGTTTTTTTTTTATTTTCCAGATTTCTTTTCTTTTTTTTTTCCAATTTTTTTTATTTCTATATTTTTTTCTTTTTTTTTTTTTCTGTTTTTCTTATTTTCCAGTTTTTTTCTATTTTTTTTTATTTTCCAGATTTCTTTTGTCCTTTTTTTCTGTTTTCTTTTTTATTTTCCAGATTTCTTTTCAATTTTTATTTTCTATTTTTTTCTTTTTTTTATTTTCCAGTTTTTTTCTATTTTTTTTTATCTTTAAATTTTTATTTGTCTCTTCATTTTTTTGTTTGTTGCTTCTTCTTTGGTCAAGATTTGACCGAGAGGTGGAAGGCCTCAGAGCGAGCCAAAGAATAAATTATTTTCCGACGATTATCCTTATATTAGTAATCGGAGCGAACGCGGAGCCGTAAAAATAGGAGCCGAAGGAGGAGCCGCAAAATCGGAGCAGTGTAACTTGGAATAATTGGAATATTCGTCCTAAGAGTACCATATCATAACTTGAAACATCTCAAACTAATTCGACAATTCGTCCAAATTGTACCAAATTTGAAATAATTGACACTAATAAGGCTAAATTTGTACCAGATGTACTAGAACAGTTGGTACTAATAAGAGTAAATTTGTACCAGATGTACCAGAAATCTGATACCCAGCCAAACCGACTCGCGCCCACCCGCTCTGCATTTCATTAAGAATATTTTTGTCTCAAATTGCAAAAAATAACTAAATTTTATATTTTGAAGAAGATGGGCTAAAATTTATACTTTAATGTCTATTTCAAAATTTGTCTCATTAAATTAGGGCATAGAGTTTCTTTAGGACCATAAAGAACAAATTTTTTCGAGCTTTCAATTGCAATTACTATGTCTGGTCCCCAAGTTTTTTCATATCTTTCATTTTTTAAATGATTCCTAAGTTTCTTTCTAACTATTTTTGAACACTACCCCACAACAAATTATCCTTCCTTATACTTAATTTATCAACTTATTTAATTACAATACTACCTATGACCTACTAATATTTCAATTAATTAATATATAACTACCTTTTACATGAAATCTTTTCAACACTAACAACAAATTCAATCACATTTTCTCCACTCACAACTAACTCAACATTTTTTTTCTTAATCCTCGTACCATTCTTTCCTATGAACGTGTCCAGCAGGCAGTATAAGATAATTTTTCAAATATTCATCATTTTCAGAACAAATTTTAGCGCAACCACGCTAAATAGAATGATTTAGAACCCGACGCGATGTGGATGCCACCTAATTAATGAATCATAAACAAAATCGAATAAAAAAAAGGCCTTTTATCTCTCCCCGTAATCTCTCTCTCGCCCAAAACAGCCAACCACCACCACGGCCCCAACCGACCACCATCTCCTCCTCCTCCTCAGTCCTCCCTCTCGCTTTTTCTCTCTCTCTCTCTCTCTCTACAGTCATGTCTGCAAAACCACAAAATTCGAAGAAATTTCATCTCCGTCTCTTCCGCCCATCTCAGTCGGTCTGCCGGTGTGAGGTTTGTAGACGTCAGACGGTGGTCGAGGCGTAACCCATTCCTCTGCCGCCGCTGCTCACGTTTTCTTGATCCACGTGCATCAATTGATAGGAAAACGGTGGGGTGGTCCCCAGCAAGAAATAAAAATCCCCAGTAAGAGACAGGAAGAGATGTGGTCGGCGGTGGTGGTTGGACGAGAGAGAGAGAGAGAGAGTGAGGGAGAGGCTCAGGCGAGTTGGAAGAGACTAGAGAGTATGAGAGGAGAGAGAAAAATCCTTTTTCCAATTTGTTTTTTAATGACTCATCAATTATAGTGGCCACGTGACAATCATGTGCTATTTAGTTTGATGGGACTCAAATTTTATTTCTTTTGTGTGAGTGATGATATTCGAACACATTGTAGTTAGTTTGTGTGAGAAAAATGAAAGTTAACTGTAAAAATGAAATAATCACATTTTTCCCTAAATTTATGCTTTCCAATTAAGATATATTTCCATTTTCAAAACTTATATTGTCATTTTTTGCGTGTGTGGCTACCAAATTTTTGAATAAGCTAAAATTATTTTTTTATCGCGACATTATTTGTTTTTAGTGATACTTTTACTTAGGATTATTATTGTACTATTATTATTAGGCCTAGGTGTTTAATTAGGGATTAATTGTACGTAAATACCCATTTTTTTTAAAATATATATTTTAATCTCTAATTAAAGATTCTCTTATTAAAATTTTCTAACTATCAATTCTTCTCAATTTGCACCCAGGTGAGCAACTCCGACCAAGAATCTGCTGACATGCCGTATTCGTGTCAATATTCGAGTACGTGGAATAAATGTGGATAAAATACAAAAGCACTTCATCGCTCCCATTCTATCTATCTGCAACAACTTCTAAGTTCTAACCCCAAACAACATCGTCACCATTGTCACCCACCTCCCTCCTCCGCTGCATCCAATGCTGCTTCTTCAAAACCATCACAAACAAGCACCCCTCCTCCTCCAGAATAGGGAAGAAAAAAATTATAATTCTCAAAAAATTGAAAAAAAAATTGAAAGATTTAAAATAATTTAACGATGCAAATTTCTCATACAATTTAAAAACTTATTAAGTTACATAATACGTCAATCTTTCCTCCACCATAAATTAATTGGTCTGCAACAGTAAGAGGGGTTCCGAATTTGCCAAAATAGCCATTTCATCGGTTCTCATCTAGCGACTCTCGCACTCTTTCCACCTGAAAGTTGAGCACCGCCGTTACCCCCGTATCGAGAACGCCACATGATCGTAGGCATCGCCTCTGCCTTCGCCGTCTCAAATGTCCCCAGCCACACTGTCATATCATTCTGCGTTGAGTCCCATATCTTTGCTGCAAACTTCCCCCATGACCGCCGCTTCACAACCGCGGTAGGCCTTCTCCTTCGCCGGCTTCGCCGTCGCCCGCTCCGGAAACGAGTTCACCTCGTCGTAATCTTTAGCTTTGAGGTGCTGCCCTTGCTTGACTATGTAATTGGAATCTGAAAGTTAGGGCTCTAGAAGAAAAGGTGGGGATCTGAAAATTGGGGCGACCGTCGGAGTTGAGATAAGAGACGATAGGGGTGGTTACGGTGCCGAGGCTGCGACTGTGAGATATCGCCGTCCGATGTGAAGATGAAGAGAGGATAAGAGAGACGGGAGGATGAGAGATAATGCTTTTGTTTTTTTGTTCTTTTAATATCTTATTTATTTTTCCTTTTATTTTTTATTATTTTAATTAATTTTCTCTTTATTTTTCATCATTTATTTTTTTACTGAAGAATAATAAAATGACGTCATCTGGTTTGCCGAAGAAAATAGCCACATGATAAACATCTATTTATAGCAACTAAATGCATGTTCTTAGCACTAATTGCCTCATTTTTCCACCAATTCGTGACGTGTTTAAGATAATTTTTACTATATTGGGTCGCTTTCACGTTTTGGTGGAGTTTGTGCATGTGTGTAGGTCAAGCATGAGGTGCTAAGTCGAAATGAAAGGGTTGTCGAGGAACGGAGATGAAGAAATGGGATGGAAAAGTAGAAAACCGAGCGAAGAGAAGAAGAAATCAAGAACCGGCGCTCCAACATTTGTTTTCGGCTGTTTGGACTAAAAAACCGGCAGTTCAGGGGTGAACCACCGGCCAAACCGCCGGAAATCTCTGGAATGAAAGCCATGAAAAAAGTGTAAATCGGCTGTCCACTCGGCGGTTCGGGCCTGAATCGCCGATTTACAGGCCCGGACAGCCGATTTTGGCTCTCCGACCACCGATTTTCACTGTTTTGCCCAAAATTGGACGATTTTGCCCCTGACGCGTTTTTAACCTCATTTAGCACTTTTTCCCTCCTATATATACCTTATGACAGCCCAAAACGTGTATTCAACCTTCCATAGCTTAGATTCTTGTTCAAAAAGTTTCCAATTAGGGTTCTAAACACATTTTCATTTATTGTATTGTAGACTAAGGTTGGATTTGAAGTCTTGTTGAAGAATTGATCATTGGGTTCTTAGTATTTCATTTATGCAATTAACTTTCCTATGTTTTGCTTTAATTCCATCCATGTCTAGCTAAATTTCCTTTAGTTGGTTTTAGGGAGCTTGTGAGATTCAATTGATGGTGGATTTTGATTATTGATATTATTTTGCCTTTCAATTTGTGGTTCATGCTTCTTGGTACTTGTTTTTCATGTTAAAAATGCCTAGTGTTTGTAAAAATGTTTAGTCGGTTTTATGATCATTGAATTCAAGTTTTCATGGTTTGTTTGATTAAGGATCCTAGAGGAAGTTAATCAATGCATGGAAGGCTATAAATCTTGAGTGCTTTTGGGAGTCAATGCCTTGTCTTGAGTCTTAATCGAGATAGATAAGTAGTTGATCAACTTGCATGTTCTAGTCGAGAGAAAGAGTGTGCATATGTGAGTGATTCCTTCACTATAATTAAATTAAATGGTTGAATGGATCGATAGTTGATTTCCCCATCGTTTTGAGTCGAGCAAGGTTCCTAGAACCAACCCCTTTTTTATATTGTTCTATTTGCTTGTTAGTTGCTTATTTTCTCTTAATTGTTCTTTCATTCCAACTTCTTATTTCTTTTAGTTTGAAAATCTCACGAATCATGACAATCTTAGAGCTTGAATAGTAGGAAGGTGCATAAATTTCGTTTTCAACATAAATTCAACCCAATAGTCCTTGAGGATACGATACTCGATACTAGTGCTACGATAGCCCGATAAAATATGTATTATTTGCTAAGTAAAACTAGTGATCACCACATAAATATTTCGGGCTGCCAACTCAAAAGAGATTAAGGGGTTTTTTGCTCCAAGGTGCGAACCGAGAAAAATCTTAAAGTTTGGAAATTTTCGTGAGAGAATCTTTGATTAGGGATTAAAATGAGAATTTGGAAAAAGTTCGTGTGTATTTATACAATTAACCCATTAATTAATAGTTTGGGCTAATTTATGACGGCTAATTAAAGGGCACAAGAACTTATATCCAGCAGGCTGCACCCCATGCGACCGCGCATGGGGCACGTTTAGGGTGCATGCGCCCTATTTTTTTCCGAACTTTGTTTTTCCGATGTTTTTTTTTATTATTTTTAGATTTTTTTTCCTCTTTTTTTTTGTTTACCGCTTCTTCCTTGGTCAAGATTCGAGCGAGAGGAGCCAAGGCCTCAGAGCGAGCCGAATAAATCTAAATTATTGTCCGACGGTTATCCTTATATTAGTAATCGGAGTGAAGGCGGAACCGTAAGATCGGAGCCAGAGGCAGAGCAGAAAAAAAAAATTTGACCGGGCCAACCTGACCCAGATCCGGTTGCAGGGCCACGTGACCTGTTGCATGCAAGTCCTTCTCTTAAAGTGGATCTCTTCCCTAATTCTATTCCATATTTTCTCATATTGAATCCTCTATTGCCACTCCATGTGACATCTTCTATTGCTTTAATAAGAAGATGACACGTGGCGTAATTAATGGTGTAAGATTTAGGAAATATATAGAATAATATATATCCTAAATTTTAACACTTAGTTATGTCATGTGTCATCTCTTTATTAAAGTAATAAGAGATGTCACATGGATAGGCAATAGAAGATCCAGTTTGATCTCTTAGCCGCTAAGATTTGTCACATCCATTTGTAGTAATAGGCAATCTCTTACTTTACCACTCACAACACAATTTAAAACTACATCACAAATGAGACTCTTATTCCACTCACTATAATCAACCAACAAATTATTTAAACTCGTATCGTCTACAAGGTGGCATGCGGAGAGAGTATTATTGTTTAGCTATAAAATTTGGTACCTTGAGGAGAATTGCATCAGCATGCGGAATGTACTCAAATATGTCTCCACTCCGACTCTTCCACGTTAGCAACAACATATGTGGAAGATCCAACACGGTAGCTTTCAAGTTCGGAAAGGTATCCGCAACCATCTTGACCACCGTCTCCACGCCTCCACCGACATCGATGATCGTTTCCAAACCCTCAAAAACGTGCTTACATTCTTTTACAACTATAGCAGTTACCCAATCTCGTATCATTAGGTTTAGGGTTCAGGGTTTAGCCTGCATACTCCCAAACAGTTTTCCCATGTTTGCAACAAATAGAGGGGAATATTCGTTTCCAAACCATTCGCTCACGTGATGGAAGGGCTCCATAAAGCTAGGGTCGAGCATGGTGAGCGCGTAAAGCGCCAAGCTTGAGAGCCCGTCTCTCAGAAGAAGACGTGAAACATGTGTGAGACAATAATAAGCCTCCTCGTCCTCAGACAAGGTCGTCTTGACCTTGTCAAAGAGCTTGGAGTGGACTAGAAGTCACATTAAATGGTAGAGGCCCTCGGATTTGGCCTTGTTGATGGAGAGGGCGTCGGCTAATTTAGAAAGTGTTATAGGGTTGTCGTGTTTGTGAATCACGTCGGGTATAACTAATTGAATTCCACATTTTAGGGAGATGGAGTTTATGTAATTGAAGATGTGATGCCATATATGAGCTTCAGCATTTAGGTGCTCTTGTACGGATGATTCTTCTAAATTAGACAATGTTGCCATTATTTTAGGGAAGTTGTTGATGTTAATTATTAAGTTTTGTTTACTACTTACTTATAAGCATTGAGCATGATGACATGGAAATTTGAGATATAATTAAATTTTATGTATATATTAGGGGTAAGGTGGAATTTACACCCCATGGTTTGAGGTACAAAGCATTTAGGACCTCAACGTTCGAATTGGTGCAATCACACCCTCAACGTTTTGATTTTAGTGCAGTAGAGTCCAAACCTTAACGGAAGGTCAACCTTCGTTAAAAAAAATAAAAATAAAAAATTCTTTCAAATTGGTAAACAATTATCTAAAGAGTAATGATGTTCGGCCACACTGTGGCCAACCACACAAGTTAAAAATGACAATATAGGTTTTGAAAATAGAAATATATCCTAATTGGGAAGAATAAAGTCTAAGAGAGAAATGTGATTATTTCCATTTTCACAGTCAACTTTTCTTTGTTTACACGTGTGGCCGGCCACAGTGTGGCCGAATATCATTACCCTTATCTAAATACCTTTCTATAACATGAATTTTGCCTTAAAAATCCACGCTTTCAAAATTGGTATCAGAGCCCTAGGTTTATTTAGGAATTATATTTAATTTATTATTTAATATGAGTATTATTCCTAACGGATGAGACATTCAAGTTTACATGGATCCGGACAACTGTCCGAGATGCGAGTGTTACAAGAACTATCTTGAATATTTCAAGATAGATAAAGATGATTTACATGAGGCTATGGCTTACTGGGATGAATGCTTAAACCAAAGCGTTAGAAGCAGGGATGACGAAGATATTATCTGCAGTCATCAAAATAAAGAAAAAAGTCGACGACGTCTCTTTGTTAATGCTTATCCTACAGAAGCATTGACAACACTGATGAACCAGGAACATCAATTCCATAATTGATGGCCCAACATTATCCGAAGGAGAAGGGAATAGCAAATGTTCCCAACTACCGAGATATCGTCCCAGATACCTCTGAAATATCGAGAGATCTAAGGGAGATACAGAAGACGGTGCAACATTATGGCAATAGCTTCTATGGTGTACCAAAAGATTTGTACAGGATATCAATGAATGTTGGAGGAAAATAAAAACATCCCCATAGATATCCAATCCAGAATTGAGAAGCTGGAACAGCAACCCCATTCCGGTCAACTCAGACGGAATCCTTTTATCAATGAACCCACCTACCTAACAAAGATGGAAGAAGTGAAGAAGGATCCACAAAGTGAAGCTCTCTCAAGAATGCTTCGAGGTGAAAAGTCATGAATCACCCCGAAAGACTCAATCTTGAGGATCTGCAGGAGTTGGAAGAGTCCTTTGCCAACCTAAAAGTGGTCGATTTAAAAATGAATGACCAAATAGTTACAGCTCAGTAACAACAAGGACCACAGATGGTAATCCCAGAGAGGCAACAAACCCACGACGAGCATATGAGAGATGCTCGTGACTATCATGTCGGACCAAGGTTTGACCCAGTCACATCAGATGATGCCCAGCTGACGATTAGAAGAACAAGAAGAAGGCAACCTAGATTGCAGGATACACCTGTTGGAAAGGTTACCTTGGATCCTATTCATCCATACGGAGTGATGCTCGATATCGATGAAGTCAATTTCATAGATCGAGAATCTGTTATTGGTGAATGGGTTTCAGCCATGAGGATCGCAGCAGCAACGCTTGATCTTGACAAAGATGAATTTATTAAAATCCTTAAGACAAGTCTCGCTGGAGTAGTAAAGATTGTTTGGGAAGGGATCTCAACAGATTTTAAAAAGCAATGCTTTGACGGGATCAATTCCTTCACCGAAATGATTAGAAAGATGGCATTACTCATCAAAAATCATTTCCTTGGAGAAGGATATTTCGAAAGATACGATAAAGAGAAAAGGAAGAAATACTTGATGGCGTTATATAATTTGAGACTTGCTGTCTTGAATCAACAAACGCTCAACAAGTTTTTGCAGCTCTTCACTATTTATCAGCACCAATCAAAAGTTGATGATCGAACTGCAATGAAAATTTTCTTTCCAAAATTTCTAAGTCCATGGAATGAGATGATAATCCAAGATTACAAACCATGAGATCTCGATAATGTCACCAAAAGGATGTCATATGTACATCAAAAGCTCTCAGAGTGGTGTCAACAAGCCACAACCTTGAGAAATATGAAGAAGCTGAGGAGGATCAACCAAGCAACTCCTCTAGGCTGTGATGATAATGATCTCCCAACGATCATTGGAGGGGAACCACCAAGGCTGAAAAGAAGTAAAAATATAGATTTCAGCCCTACTACAAAGGTGGAAAATCAAGAAGAAGTTCTTGGAAACCAATAACGAGGTGGACACGTCAGAAGGCAAGAATCTACAAATCTGGCCAAAGAAGCGGTCCAAATAGGTTTTCATCCTGAGGATCTGATCCAAATAGATCTCAAGGAAGAATACCGGCCAAGAAGACTTTCAGACGGACTCATACTAGAGCCAACGAAATTTTTAAAGATTGTAACTGCTGGACGTGCGGTGCAAAGGGACATATTTCAACAAATTGTCCTGAGAATGAAATGAGAGGTATCCGGAAATTCGAATCAACACCAAACATCGAGGATGCCATCTACTACCAAGAACTGATACAAGTATATCAATTTGAAGATATACCCTCAGACGAGAGTATATACGAGCAAGAGGAAATCTTCAGTGAAGAAGATTCGGATTGGTCTGATGGAACTTCACAATCTGAATCCGACTGACGCCGAGGTTGTTCATCAAGAAAGCGAAGATAGAAGAGCCGGACACTTATCTCGCTAGATATGATGGATAAAACTATGAAAAGAAGCCTAAATATACAAAAATATCAAGGCTTCACGGCAGGAGCTTTAGACCAAGTTCTTAGGAACTTCAGTCTAAGAAGTAGGAGACAACACACCGTGTATGGTATTACTAGACGAGAAATGTCTCTCCCAATCGAGCTGACTGGAAATCAAGTGGAGATGCAGTTGATCCCAGCCGAGGACACTAGAGCAGATCTAGCTAAGATGAAGCCAGAAATTGCTGAGAAGATGAACTGGATTCACATCGGAGCAATCCAGTTGGTTCTCAAATCTACTCTATTTCTAGGAGTAGATGCACCAATCAATATCGCGATATGCGATAGAAGAGTCAGAAGTTTAAAAGATTCCATTATGGGAACAATCGCAGGGAATCTTTGTGCTGGGCAGGTTGTGGGGATTATATATCCCAAGGTTGCATACAATCTTAATGACGCCAGTTTCAGCAAGGCCCTGACTCTGTATCGGGATCTCAAACGTAAGGATCTATTGGAAGAAGGAAATAGACCTTATTCTATTACATATCAGGTGCCATATGCACTTTCCAACTCACATCATACTGAGTTATTTTTGGAAAAGCAGTTCATCGAGATACCAGATATATTAGAGAAGGTGACAACGACAGTTTGTCCTGATAGAATGAAAATCCCTCGATTAAGAGAGATTGACATTCAAATAGGAGATAAGGAAGTCACGAGACACGATCAAAGTCTCAAACTAAATACAGGAAGACTATCTTTCCAAGGTGACAGAATCATGTCACAGCCATTTGGAAGGAATCTAATCCAAGATTCTTATCTTCAAACATCCCGGAGAAAATGGGTGGTAGTAAATCTGCAATGCCCTGAAGGATGGAGAGGAGTTACAGTTAGATTCGACACTAAAAGATGGGAAACCAATTTCCCTTGTAATGTCTTGTACTATCTGCAGCAGTCGGAGGTCAACCATTATAGAGGAACCCTTGAAATAGGGGGGAATTAGATTGGAGATCAAAGGAAGAGCTGGACAAGAACCAGACATTCTGGTATTGGGACTTGATTTCCTCGAGAAATACAAGCCATGGAGAAAGATGGGAGAAGGAATGGAAATTACGATTAATAGTACACTGTTATTAATCGAATGACGAGTCCATTCTTCATATGCATCTCTGTTGGGATGTTATACGATAAATATAAAGCAGAATACTTTGCTGCTTATATTGATTCGGGAGCAGGAATCTGCACAGCAAAGCGAGGAGTCTTTCCAGATGAAGTAGAAGATGATATGCTTCGTATTGCAGGAAGAGATTTCTCAAAGAAGATCCTACTCTTATCAAAATGAGTAAAAGAAACGGAGGTTTTGATTGGATGAGCTGGCAATACGCCATGGTATAAGGTGAAAACTCCACCAATCTATTTCCATGATACATGCGCAGACATTCTGTTAGGAAACAACTTCCTACAAATGTTCAAGAGATTTACTCAAGATAATGAAAATAGACGATTGGTGTTCACAACCAATTGTGATTATAAGATCATTGTTCAGAGGATGCAAATGGCATTTAACCGACAAATGCCACTAACATTCCGCAGCAAGCGTGGTGATGAAGGAAAACTTCGTCATCCAAAAATGAAGGATCAAAGAAGATTCAATGAGGCAGTCCTAAGCTGCATCAGAAAAGAGGATCTCAAGGATGAAGAAATTCAGATCCTTAAAGTATCCTTAATATCCAATCAAGATATTAGGGGAAAAACACAAGTGTCCTTGGAAGATGTCAAAAGGAAGATCAGAAGAAGTTACAATGAGAATCCTTTGGCATGGTGGGACATAAACAAACTCAAAGCAACCTTGAAGGTAAGACCGGGCAAGGAATATGAGTTTGTTAGATACAGACCAATCTTGATGAATTTTAAAGATCAACAGGATATGAAGGAAAAGATCAAGGAACACCTTGATTTGGGATTGATCGAACCAGGGAACTCGCCTTACAGTAGCCCCGGATTTCTGGTAAGAAATCATGGTGAGATCAAACGAGGTAAACCCAAACTTGTCACAAACTATAAAGGGATTAATGATATTCTGGAATTTGATGGATATTTTATCCCAAGTAGAGAACACCTTATTAATTGCATTAGGAATGCTAAGGTTTTCTCTAAGTTTGATTGCAAGTCAGGATTCTACCAGATTCGCATGGAAGAAACCAGCAGAAAGTTTACAGCTTTCTCTACTCCACAAGGGCATTATGTTTGGATCGTGATGCTAATGGGGTTAGCCAATGCACCCCAAATATTCCAGAGGAAGATGGATAATCTTTTCAAAGATTATTTTTCTTTCATGTTTGTCTATTTGATGATATTTTAATACCATCAAAAAATATGGAGGAGCATGCCAAACATCTAGATATCTTTGCAGATGTTTGTCACAGGGAAGGTCTTGTGCTGTCAGAAAAGAAGGCAGTCATTGCAACCAAAAAAATAGAATTTCTGGGCATTGAGATCGATGAATCAGGAATTGTATTATAAGATCATATTGTGCAAAAGATCCAGACTTAATCTGAAGATCTAAAAGAGAAGAAACAACTTCAAAGTTTCTTGGGAGTTTTGCAGGAGCATTTATCAAGAATCTTGCAAAAATATAGGAAGGTATTCAGTTCTCTATTGAAGAAGGATGTTCCGTTCATCTGGACAAATGAACATAAAAAAGGAATGAGGGAGTTAAAAGAGATTTGCAAAAATCTCCCAAAACTCTCGATACCTCAGGACGAAGATGACTTAGTCTTATATACGGATGCAAGTGATTATTGATGAGCAGCAGTCTTAACCAAGATCACTCCTAACGAAGAAGAGCCCTGTAGATATTGTAGTGGTTTATTTCAAGAAAATTTCATGACGAGAGATGGAGCCAGCTGAATGAAGATCCATCTTAACAACCCAAAGGCATTTCAGAGATAATCTGGAATTGCTTTTTGAGGAATGGAACGAGTGCGTTCTTCATGCTAAACAAGCAGGAAGACTGCAAGCTGCTGATGAGACAAAAGTCACCAGCAGAATACAAGCATGCTTGCTTACTCAGTGTCAACTCTGGGAAGCAATGCAACCGGCCCTCCTCCGGGCTTCCAAAGAACCTTTAGAAAAAGGAGAGTTTCGAGTACAGGGCTCTAAACCTGTAGCAGGGGATTTCAATACCCTTTGCCCAAGTCCTAAGTTGGTGGTTTCTTCAGAACCATTGCCCCAAGGAAAAGATGAGCTTCAGGGGTCAAACCCTAAAGCTTCATGTCAACCTAGCACCTCTAGGGTTAAAGAGGGAGAGATTAATCTTAGGCCAATGACTGGCACCTCTAAGATTAATACTGACAAGATTGAAGTTTCTTCTTCATGGCAGATCTATCAAGACAATTTGGAGAAGCTTGCTACCAGGAGGAATATCAACCCTGAAAAAATGAAGGTTGATGTATCGGGGAAATATCCTCGAGTGTGGACAATGCCAGGTGCTAATTCACACGAAATCAGGAGGTGGTATGATTTCGGGGCATTAACCTCAGTTTATACTACATCACCATCCTTCCAAGAAATCAAGGGTCTACCAAGATGGATCCAAGATGTTGTGTATGAAGCCTGGTCTAACAACTCATCGTTTAGACGGGGAGATATATTGGAGTTATACTTCATCAGTGCAGCTCCAGAACCAGCAGCAAAAGGGAATCATGAAGCCTTTCACTACATAAGGCTCAGGAGACCTGATACCAATGCATTAGGACGAATCAAGGCACCCATGGAGGAAGGGACTACGCTATTCTCAACAATGCCGGAGGATCTCATCTCAACCAGAAGAGCATGGGGTCTATGGGTCTATCTTACGGAGATGGACAAAGTCAAGTTTCCATTCAAGTTCTACCAGAACTCAGTAAATGGATCATTCCTGTTAAACACCATGACAGGAAATTCAACCAACTTTGCAGAAGAAGCTTTCGAAAGAAAGAGGAATCTGCTTTGGGAAAATAGGATTGTGGGAAACAAGGAGACTCACCGCAAATTTTGCAACATGGCTCATTTTGGGCATTGGTCTGAGCACGTATGCTCGGAGTGTCCGAATCAGAAGGAGCCAGAGTTCGGAAAAGGCTTTCTTCCCAAAAAAGGGAAACAGGAGGCTCGTTCCGATAAGTACGCAGAGCGCAAGGCGATACCAAAGTTAAGAAGGCCGAGGGCCCCGGGAGAAAAGTAGATTCCTTACTCAAGGTAAAAGAGTCATGTGACTCTGCGCTGGAAGACCACTCACCAATAGGAAAACGACATTGGTGGGTGGATGATCATGAATTACCCACTAAAATACAAATGGATAAAGCTACAGGAGAAGGACCACTACCATAAAATAGTGATCTATAAATCACGGGTCATCAACTTCAATCAAAAGTTGCTTGTCTTCATGCAATAATGGGAGGCAAGATGGACCAGCTTCATAAGAGGTCGGCTGTCCTCAAGCAATAATGGTAGGACCCGCTTCACGTGAAGAAAATAAGCCAAAGATAAGGAATCCAAGGTAATAATGGAGTATGAGAGGGCACCTTAAGACCTCTATATAAGCAGGCATAAATAGGAGGAGATGGATCATCGAAAACCCACAACAACAAAATTCCTCTCTGTTTCACTCAAAATAATCTTAGCATAGTTCATTTTCTTTTCTTTTCTTAATGTACCCAAGTACCGGTATCATAGGTAGCTAAAAGAGTCTATCTCCTCCCTAAAGGAGATATACTCATGTTGTAATAAGTTTCATATAATTCCTAAATAGAGATTTGGGCTTTTGCTCATCCCTTCCAATATTTAAGACTTTCTTTGTGTATCGACGGAGCACCCTACGCCTCAGGTAGGAAACGAGCGAAGGCTGTGCTGGGTGTTGTTGAAGAGTTCTGTGGCTGGAAACCATCGGTTGCGATCGTGTGGTTGGACGAGGTCTCTAAAACTCCGGGCAGAAAAATCCGACAGCATTACGGTCAAAAAGGTATGAAGTCGATATACATAGAATTTATTTTATACGGAAGTGTGATGGGCCTGATACGTATTGCATTAATTATTTCCATGTTGAAGAATGAATTTAGATAAGATTCAATAGAAGGGTAAGTAATAATAATAATAATAATAATAATAATAATAATAATAATAATAATAATAATAATAATAATAATAATAATAATAATAGGTTGGACTTAATTGCACCCTTTCCGAAACGTTGGGGGGTAAATTACCCAAAAACAAACGATGGGGGTGTAATTGGACATCACATGAAACCTTAAGGAGTATTTAGCACCTTAGCTCTATATATTATCAAATCGATGATTATGATTTGATTTTCTTTGATTTTGGGAGATTTATAATAAATAAAAATATTTCACATAAATTTTACTAGACATTTATTTTGGTGCAACTATTGTATACTATACACCCACTTTTTGTTTTTAATGTATTTTGTCATTTAGTGTTTTATCTTTAGTGTTTTTTTTCTTTTTTTTAATTTCAAGCTTTTTTCTTCTTCTTTTTTTCCCTTTTTTATTTTTTTCTATTTTTTTTATTTCCAGATTTTTTTCTGTTTTTTTTTATTTCCAGATTTTTTTCTGTTTTCTTTTTTCCTTTTTTTTAATTTCCAGCTTTTTTGTTCTTTTTCCTATTTTTTTTTATATTTCCTGATTCTTTTTCTTTTTTTTTTTAATTTTCAGATTTTTTTTATGTTTTCTTTTTCTTTCCCTTTTTCTGTTTTCTTTTTATTTTTTTCTTTTTTTTTTATTTTTCTTTTTTCTGTTTTTTTTTATTTTCCAAATTTTGTTTCTTTTTATTTCTTTTTTTTTTAATTTTCCAGAATTTATTTTCTTTTTTTTTTTGTTATTTTCCACATTTTCTTTATTTTTTTGCCTCTTCTTTTTTGTTTGCCTCTTCATTTTTTTTTTTTTTTTGCATCTTCGTTTTTTCCAACATTGTCGCGCAAAAGGTAATGATTGTGAAACTTTACGTTTCATAATGACAATGTTTACTTTTCTAACGACAATAATTACTTTAACGTTCGACTAAAAGTAAAACTTGTCAAGTTCAAAAATAGACATTGTCGTGACGAAATGTAATGATTGGAAAACATTACGTTTCTTAATTACAATGTTTACTTTTTTCAACGGCAATAATTACTTTAACGTTCGACTAAAAGTAGAACTTGTCAAATTCAAAAGTAGACATTGTCGTGACGAAATATAATGATTGTGAAACATTACGTTTCTTAATGAAAAAGTTTACTTTTTCCAACGACAATAATTACTTTAACGTTTGACTAAAAATAGAACTTGTCATTTTTAAAAGTGGACATTGTCGTGACGAAATGTAATGATTGTGAAACTTTACGTTTCTTAATTACAATGTTTACTTAGAACTTGTCATTTTTAAAAGTAGACATTGTCGTGAAAAAATATAATGATTGTGAAACTTTACGTTTCTTAATGACAATGTTTACTAAAAAATTTAGAAATTCAAAAAAAAAAAAAAAAACTGGAAAATATAAAAAAAAGCTGAAAATAAAATCTGTAATTTAAAAAAAAAAAAAAACCCTGCTAAATAGAAACCTGAAAAAAAAAATTAACGGGCGCGTGCATCACACACGCGCTGCCCACGCGGCAATTGTATACTATAAAACCGTTGTATGGAAACATCATTTTACTGTGAGGTGTCATCTCGATCTAGCATTCATGGCGTAGACTGGTATATATATAGTTCATGTATTTTTCTTTTTCTTTTTTTGACATGAAGTAAGGAAGAACGGTAGGATTTGAACCTGAAACCTCTCTGTTGACCTGAACAAACAACACATATTTCTATATAGGGCTGCGGTTGATGTGTTACGAATTTAATGAATTCACTCAGAGCTTCCACCGATGTGATTTTTTTCCTTTCTATCTGTACATGTATTTAAATACGTAGAAAATGTATCTTTGGGGTTATGGATCACACACACACACAAACACGTATTAAGGGGGGTGTATTCAATCATGACTCTGTGAGATTTTTTAGGAGTTTGAAAGTCTGGGTGTATTCAATCCAGACTTTTCAAACTCCTTAAAAATCTGGTGATATTCAATCACAACTTTCTGAACTCCATAAAAATTTGGTGGTATTCAAAACTCCACTGACTTTCTAAAGTTGTTGACTCTGGTGGAATTCATCTTGATTTCACGCAATATTTGTATTGAACGAATTCCGACCTTCAACCAAGAGAATTTGAGAGTCCATGAAACACCAGCGCCGGCGCCTTACCAGAATTGGCTAGACTCTATTCGGCCCTCGGCTGGCACCCAGCCTCGGCTGGAATTTGTACACGATTGTGACCCAACGGCGGCGGCATGCTAGCCATCTACTCTGCTACTAGATCCCAGCGGCGGCGGCATGCTAGCCAGCGCTGGCTTTAAGTTGTACTGGAGGCCAGCCGGCGCTGGCTTTAAGTTGTACTGGAGGCCAGCCGGCGCTGGAGGCTAGCCGGCGCTGGCTTTCGTCGACTTCAACTCCTCCATAGTCGTTCAAATCCTATGCGAACTCTATCAAGACTCCACGCGGAGTCAACCAACTCCAAAACTCCACAGACTCTCCAAACTCTTTAAAATTCCCATAAAATCATGATTGAATACACCCCCCTAAATTTAGATTCAATTAAGTTTTTCATTATGCCCTGCTTCTCCATTTTCTATCAGCTACTAAAATAGAAAAACTATGTCAACTGCTTCCCCTTGGGCTGTTTCATTGCTTCCGGGTCAATTTCATATAAAGCTGTTAAAATCGGGTCACATAACTAGAAAGAATTGTCATACTCACTACAAGTAAAATTTGTTAAATTTTTTTGTTCCGGCAGAATATATATTCTTACCCATTTGAATATATTTTTCAAAGATATTCTACAACCTGAATATTCCGCCGGATTATCAAAAATAAAATTCTGAGTGTTGGAAAGAATTTGAGGATAGTGACGATACAACTAAGACTTGATTAGGGTCTTTGCAATGTCTCCAGTTTAGTCGAACATACTGGGAAGTGGTCGTACCGCCATGAATGCATCAACCATCTGCACCAAACAAACCCCAAAAATAATTTGTCACCTCCATATATATGCAGACACACACACACACACACAATGACTGAAATGGGAATAAATTGTCCTGTGAGGCTAGACACACACACACACACACACACACAACATGACTGAAATGGGAAAAAATCAATTCCTGTGAAGCTTCGTGAAGTGCCTCTTTCAGAGCTAAACTGCCATTTGTCCAATTTTGAGAAACCTTATATCTTGTTTTTCATTCCCATCTGCCTAGATACTGGTATGATATACAACATCTACAGAATATCTTCCATCTAGAAAGTTATGTTGGCCTCTTTATAAGATATTCATGACTTCTCTCAATTTCTAATCCAATAATTGATTGGTTCTGTAAAGCTAGCTATATGTTATGTATGGTCAATATAACTCATAAGCTACTACACGGAAATGCATACCATGATTCTTCTGTCGATCATAAAATACAACTTTCCTGTCACGCCTTAAGCTGAAAGTAGATTCCCATGATGTAACCAGTGATTACTAGTAGGATATAGGACAATTTTTACTAGTAGATTTTCGTGATGTATCAAGTATATTTTCCCTGTCTACTCTCTCTTCCACACCAACACCAACATAAATTTCCTTAATATTTGCTAATTACTAGTACGATATAGGAACATTATTACACTATCAATTAAATTACTATAGCATCATATGTCATGGCCCAATTCCGAAAACAAATATACCTGCTTATATTTAATGAGTGAGAATTATACTCCCTCCGTCCTATTTCATAATACCCATTTTCCTTATTTGGACGTCCTATTTCATAATAGTCATTTCCTAAAATGGAAACACAACACATAATAAATACGCCACTATTACACATATGCCACAAAAAAGCTATTAGCCCTCTCCTACTTGATTGGACAAAAATACCCCTAAAAAGTTACTTTATCTTTCCACCTTTCTTATAAACACCTCATCTTCTTAACATCCGTGCCCGGCCAAATGTGTATTATCTAATGGACAGAGGCAGTGTCAGACTCCATAACTATGTCTCAAGTCAAGGAAAGTGTGTTGACTGAACATTAATATAATTCAAGAAAGAAATGATGCAAGATGTTACAGATCCTTGTCCATTATAATTAGATATAGTTTCTAGTTTCCTGGCCATGAAATGATGAGATAATATAATCAATAACCAAATAGACCGACTATACTAGTCCATGCAAGGACAACATTTCCCATTGGAACCACTAAATTATAGCTTTCCAATTTAACCAGTCAATAGCAAAATAAGAAGAATAAAATCATAGCATATCTGGAATGAAATAGGGACAGATCTTCAAGTGATAATTATAACAACAATAAGGCAAGACTACTTTACCTCATCAGTCACAGCAGCTCTGGCCCTGCGGTGTCTTTCAACCAGCTCAGTCAAAACTTCAGTAAGCCTCTTCTTAACTTCTCCCGTAAGCATACGGCCCGCACTATATTCCTGTTCAATCATGCTATTAACATTAGACCAATTAAGATTGGAAATATTTTTATTGAAATAGAAGGAGAAAGGGTTGGTCCCACTGAATAAAAGTCATAGAAACCAAAATACTTACTGTTTGTATGTGTTCAAGTTCAGCATCATCCTCCAGGAAAAATCCAAGATATTTAACGGGTATATCTACCTGAAATTATCCAAGACATGGAAGAATATGGTCAAATAATCTGAGTAGATATATGAAAGAGAAACTAGTCTAGATAACTAATGAGTTTATAGGCTTTCCAATGGACTGTTATTAAAAGCTTGAGTTATAACTAATGAGTTTATTGGTCATAAGTTATATTTGGGGGGTCAAATTCACTATCAGATAACCCCAATTTCGTGTCATTCAATTCAACATCAGATAACCATTATTATTGGTGGTATTCAATTCAACAACAGATAACCATTAGCAAGCTTAGAATATTGCCAAATTTACAGGCCAAAACATTCTGAACAGAGGATCAAGTTGCATTGTGAAATGTCGAACTCCAAAGTTGAAAAGATAAAATGTACAATACCTCAAGATTTGCCCCATATTTTCGGTGATTCTCTATTGAATCTTGCCCGCCAGAGAAAGCATATCTGTTTATCTGTAACCAATACAATGTCAAAACAACTGAGCAAACAGTGGAGAGTCTATCTGCAAGACCACTTAAGTTGGAACTCTAAGAGAAGGACAAAAAGAGTTCAAGGAACTTTTGAAGCCAAACCTTGTTTTTAATATCCTTAGCAGAATCAGTCACATATATAGCAGAATTTGGATCACTAGCAGACATTTTCCCTGTTTCTCCCTGAGAATATATTACCAAAAAGCAAATAAACAGAACTGAAAAGTAGCATATAATTAACGAAACTCAGACTCAGGTTAGTGGGTTTTAGTATATGGTAATAGATAGTAAACCTGAAGAGCAGGAAAGAATGATGATTCAATCAGAGCAGGCTTGTGATAGCCTAATCGAGGAGCAACATCCCGTGTCATTCGGAAGTAAGGATCCTGATAGAAAACTCATCAGAGTTGCAACCATTAGGACAATAAGAACAGATATGATGAATAAAATCATTGGAGAACTAGAAATATTGTTCCATTAGGGCTAGAACATTTTTTTACTCCAAGCCTTGACATTGTACGTTTTTAACAAGGCAGACAAGACTTGTCATGAACATTCAAACAGGAAACAGATCACTGAAGGCTATGGCCTGTGGTCCTTCATTCTAAAACTTACTATATTATTCTCAGGGTACATTATTCTGCGGTACATAAGAATCATTGTATATAGCATATTATAATGAAGAAATCTTTAAGAGGTAAGAAATGCATAGTATTATTGAACTGCATAACACATGAAAACACAATAATGACCATGAAATAAAATAAGCTGGAAATGCTTTACATATTCAGGTTGTTTGTCTTCTACTTCAAGAAATATTCAAATACTATACATCTATTAAACAAAATCTAGGAAATTAAGCTGAATAGAAAATGAGAATAAACCTGATCAATTGCACAAGGAATCAAGCAACG
Organism: Schizonepeta tenuifolia; assembly: GCA_029490685.1. Taxonomy (NCBI): domain Eukaryota; kingdom Viridiplantae; phylum Streptophyta; class Magnoliopsida; order Lamiales; family Lamiaceae; genus Schizonepeta; species Schizonepeta tenuifolia. Next base: position 111,894,392 of record CM055956.1, read on the forward strand.
GAGACTATCTTTACCAGAGAAAAGATGTGGAAACGAACTTGGGAAGGATGGAGCTGCCTAAGAATGTGGAAATAACTAAAGTTAGTACCATGCATACTAGAAGGAAGAGCGAGAATCACATTTACACCACGTAAAAACAATTACCATAGCATAAAAATGAAACCAGAGAGAATAAAACACCAAATGAAATGAGTAAGGAAATTTAAAAAAAATAATAATAATAAAAAAAAATAACATTGCAGCCAATCAGTAATATACCAATTGGCATGTAGTGGAATAACTTTTCATTCACCAAGCTAATTTTTCTTTTGACATGCAAAGAATTTTGACCATACAACCGAGAAAAAGTAATTTAAGAAACAGTATGATGCATCACTCCAGAAGGTCCAAATGGAAAACCATAGTTATTAATAGCGCGCGCTATCGCGCATCGCGACTCGGCACGCAAGGAAATCGAGCCGCACCGCTATTCTCTGTACACATTCGGATAGCGCGCTATTAGGGCGCTATTTGCGCGATTTCCAGCATGTGTATAGCGCGCGATAGGTATATCTGCATGGGCTAACGGGCTTGGGCTTAATATTATAATTAATTAGGGTTTAATTAGGTTTAGACTTTAGATTTATATAAGTATAGTATTTAATAATGACAGTCTGCATGCGTGAAACGCAAGAGACTCACGAGCACGACAGATGCTTCACGGATCTTCTTCGGTTCTTCCTCTCCTCTCCTCTCCTTATATTTCCAGCCGGCGGTCCTCTCCTCTCCTTTCCTCTCCTTATATTTCCAGGCTTCCAGCGGCTGTCCTCTGCAATAGCCGTCATCAAGGAATTTTCTGCCGGTTCCGCTTTATAATTAATAATATATATGGTTTTATATGATTCTGCATGATTTATTCAAATAGCGCGCTATTCGCGATGCGCGATAGCTCTAGGACAGGTTTGCGCGAGTGCGCGATGCGCGATTAATAACTATGTGGAAAACACTGGCATGAGAAGAAGGTTTGTTTTAGTAACCGACTTTATCCAGTAAAGCTAAAAAAACACGCATACTTAGAATTAGAACAATAGTAATAACAGCTATAATAACTCATGACAGGGGAATGATGCCAAACATGTTTTACTTTATTAGTTATAAAGGTAGCACAAATTAAATCTTCGTCAACAACATATTCCACAAGAGGTAAAGATTGATACCTGAACAGGAGGAAAGCTGACTTTTCCTATGTGATCTTCTCCACTGAATCCAAAAATGCCTACCACCTGCAGTACACCAAATACATTATTACTATGTTTGAAATATACGAGCAATTTGAACAAGAATGTTAATGAAAACATAAAAAAGAAAGTTATAAACCATTCCTCAGCATAATGCTAAATGCTAATCACCTTATTATATGTCACACATTTTGCAATCTTGACCATGTTCTTGTAAAATGAACTGCACAACAATTATCACAAATAAATAGGCATACCACAAACATGAAAAGAATCAGATTCTCAACAGAAAGATGCATATTACGAAAAAGATCCCGGGTTCCATAACGTATTAGATTCTTACGTCAGCTCCTATACTAGGCCAATCAGTTTGTTACACCATGACTCTACAATCAAAGAAAATTTTATACACCCATGTCAAAAGGGACTTGTAACATTAACATAAGAAGTAAATTAGTCAGCAACACTATCAACTACACAATTGAAAATTGAAGAACACTATGGTTTGTGGCAAAAAAAAAAGCAGCACTCACCCTCCAACATAATCAAAATCAGAGAAAATGAATGTCTTCGAAACGTCAAATCCACAAGCAATAATATCTTTCGCATTTTCACGGGCAAGCCTCTGACTCTCCTCCACCGTCAAATTCTTCCACATACATTTCTCATCATCCGTCAATTGTATCACTAGCGGAACCTTGAATGCATCTTGCAGATACCTAAAACGCACATTTAAAGCCACAGTTCCGTTAGATCACGGCAACAAAATCAGAAAACGGACGCCATAAACTCATCATCAGCAGTCGCAATCGCAGTTGCAGCAACAATCATATGAAATTCATAACACTAGAGCTAAGATGAATAGTAAATCCGATTACTTGGTGAACATAAAAGGCACGAGATGACCCAAATGCAGCGCCTCGGAAGAAGGACCCCGGCCTGTGTAGAGATAGAACTTTTCCCCTCTCTCATAGGAATCGAGGAGGTCATTGAAGTCGCGGTGGGCGAAGAAGACGCCGCGGCGGAGGAAGACGTGGGGCGGCCGGCCAGTGAGACGTGCGACGCGACTGATGAGGGATTGGTCGAGGCGTTGGCAGCCGAACTTGTCGATGAGCTTGTCGTAGTCGATTTTGCCGCCCTTCTCAGCCGCCACTTCCCACGGCGTCACAATTTGTTCCTCTTGGTTATCTTCGTTATTTTTGTTCTCCATTGTCGGCTCGGTTGGGCTCGATTGTTGAATCTTGATTGAGCTTAAACTCGAACTCAGGCTCCTTGAAGCTCGTTTCTCAAATACCTGCGCAAAATCATTTCAGCAAAATTCAGCTACAACTTAGCAAATGTTCAGCAAAATCAATCTACCATTTTCACACTACTGTTCGGCATTTAAACATTCAAAAAACAATGGCTAAATTCAGATGAGAAAGTAATTTCACCTCAACATCATACATAAGCCGGACGAAGTCCATTTTATTGAATGAAAAATTCCAAAGAAGAAAATTGGAGAAGAGCCAAAACTTACCGGCGGAGGCTGCAGCGATCGAGCGAGACCAACGGCTTTAAACACGGAATCGGCGCCGGCGAGGTTGGCGGCAGCGGTACCTGCGAGGTCGGATAGGGTTTTCAGTTTGCGATTTTGGGGCTGCGGGGAGAGAAGACGTGAGATTACAGCCTGCATTCTTCGCCGTCGCCGACTAGGTTAGTGGCGCTGGCGCCGCCGAAGGTCCATTTAAAAAATACTAAGGAATATAGAAAATGCAACATTGCATAGCAATTATTGACTTTATACCGAATTCGCATTTTAAAAATGACTTTTTAAAATCCGAATTCGTTTTTTAAGAATGACTTTTTAAAATTAGTCCTAAATTACAGGACTTTTAATTGTATCGCGATTGGGTACCTCCGGCGGGTTTCCCCTAATTTTATGCTAAGGTAGAAGTCGGGAAGCTTACATGGCAATTCGTTGATCCAAAACGACGTCGTTTTGTATTAAAAAATAAAATTAAATAAAATTAAATTACACATCATCTAACGATCCACCGTCGCTTACATGGTGATTCCGGCGAGGTTTTCTTTTGCAGATTCCGGCACCGTCCGAACGATCCACCGTCGCTGCCATATACCGTTGGAATCCTCTCCTCAAGGCGCACATTACGGTGGTGGTTCCGTGCCTCGATTCAACGGCGGCTGAGATTACCGGAGCTTTTTCTTTTTCCTGCTGTCGTCGTTTGTGTTGAGGTTTCCGGTGCCGTCCAGGCGAGTCGAGGGGGGGGACAGGTACCATTCGCTTCGTCTTGCTCTTGCGCATCTATTGGTGGTGGTTGGGTAGGCTGATTCGCTGTCGGAATAATTCTGCCATTATTTTGGTTTTGGGTTGCTGCCGGTGGAAAACCTGCAATTTCCGGCGTCGTCCAGGCGAGTCGAGGGGGGGACAGGTATCATTCGCTTCGTCTTGCTCTTGCGTATCTATTGACCTGCAATTTTCGGCTGCCGGACGGCGAATCGAAGCTTGGGCTCACCTTTGCTGGACTCGCCGTGGCTCTGGGAGTTGATTGGTGGTGGTTGGGAAGGTTGAAACGCTGCCGGAGGGGTGACTGAAGTTGGGCAGCCGTGTGATTTCCAGATTCCGGCAAGTTTTTGCTATTTCCGGCGTCAATTCCGGTGACATATATTTAATTTTAATTTTTTAATACAAAACGACGTCGTTTTGGGTCAAATTTAAACGACGTCGTTCGATCTACTCCAACGACTTGCCATGTCAGCATTCCGAACGCCATGTCAGCAAATAAATAGGGTGAAACCCGTCGGAGGTACCCAATCGCGATACAATTAAAAGTCCCGTAATTTAGGACTAATTTTAAAAAGTCATTCTTAAAATGTGAATTCGGTATAAAGTCAGTAATTTCTATGCAATTTCGCCTATAGAAAACAATAAAACTATGTATGTACACGACTAATCGGTTCGATCAAGTAAAAAAAAAATTGCATTATTTTTTAATTAATATTTTTTTCATTAATTTCGACTATTTATGAATGTACAATAATACCATTTTCGAATTTTAATTAAAAGAGAAGATAAAATATTTATGTCGATGAAATATGGTCTTAATTAATACAGTTTTAATTATGAAGAGATTTTTTGGGGATGGCTGAGAAAATTTTGAGAGGAAGTGAATGTGGGGGAATACCGTCGATTTTTTTCTTGATCAAACTGGTTATATACGGACATGCTATGTCCGAATAGCATCATCCGAAAACAAAAATATGACAAAAATAGAAGGTTATTTCTAAGGCTATCTGCATCCCTTGGAGACCATGTCTCCAGCATTAGAGACCCCTTAAAGGCCCTTACCCCTACTTCCTAACGGTCTCCAAAAAGTTTCCAGCACTATATTAAATTATTCTCAATTTCCATTAAATTAATTCATAAAATTTCATTAATAAAAATAACATAAAAACATTTCATTAATTCAAACAAAAAAAATATATTAACTGAAATATAAAAAAAATTACATTAATTGAAATAAAAAAAAAACTACTACATTAATTAAAATTTTAACTATTCCGGTAGAGGTTCAAATTTGCGCCAAAGGTGCTCGGTGAGATCATTGGTAAGCCGAACGTGCTTTCGTTGATCTCTCAAGTCGGCTTCCCGAGCGAGATAGATCTTAAAGGCGATCGGAGTGGGCCGATGGGATATCCCGCTAGTGGATGGAGAATCGGAGTCGTCTCTCCAATTCTCCACATCCTCCTGCTCGTCTTCGATGATCATGTTCTGCAAAATAATGCACGCGAACATGATGTCTCGAAGATGCCTCGTGTACCAGCACCGACCCGGAGCCCGGATTATTCCCCATCGGGCTTGGAGCACTCCAAAGGCCAGCTCTATATCCTTTCTGGCCGACTCCTGCATCTTCTTGAACCTCGCCGTCTTTGGGTTAGTTTCAACCTTCGGCGATTTGATCAGTGTTGGCCAACCAGGGTAGATCCCGTCGGTCAAGTAGTACACCTTGTCGTATCGGTTGCCGTTGACGGTGAAGGTGCACGGTGGAGCTCTGTCCTCAAGCACGTCGGCAAATAAGGGCGACTGGTTGAAGACGTTGATGTTGTTGTTGGAGCCGGCACACCCAAAAAAGGCGTGCCAAATCTACAAATCCTGCGACGCCACCGCTTCCAAGATTAAGGTAGGCAAGCCTTGATCGCCGCGCGTGTAGACAACCGCCCACCCTTTTGGGCAGTTCCTCCAAGCCCAGTGCATGCAATCTAGGCTCCCGAGCATTCCCGGAAACCCATGCCGCCCCTCGTGCATTCGGAGCAGACGTGCGGTGTCGGCAGCATTTGGTTTCCTCAGGTATCGCTCGCCGAAGAGGTCGATCATTGCTCGGCAAAATTTTTTGAGGCAAAGTCAGCCCGTGCTATCGCCAATCTTCAAGTACTCGTCGAAGGAGTCCGCAGCACCACCGGTAGCCGGTTGTCGCACCGCCATCGTGCATTTTTGCACCGACGTCGGCCCCTATCGCCCAAGTACATCTTGTCGATGCGTGAAGTAGCGGACGTTGTCCTCCAACGTGTTGCAGATGCGCAAGAACAGATGCTTATGCATCTAGAAACGGCGTAGGAAAAAGTGCTCGCCGTAGGTGGGATTGTCGGCGAAGTAGTCGGCGTGTAGAAGCGCACACGCCGCTTCTCGATAGCGGTCGACGAACCCCCGCGCCCTCTTCTTCTTCTTTTTCTGCGCCGCTAACTGTGCACGTATGTGTCGATCCACGTCCGCCAACATCTCCATTACCTCGTCGTCGGTGCTGCCCTCGACATATTCCACCGACGAAGATGAAAAATTCGACGAAGACATTTTTTTGTAGTTGAATTTGAGAGAGAAAGAGGTTGTATTTTTTGATGTGGGATGAATGAGGGTTGAGAGATGTATTTATAGTGGAGGAAAAGGAAAAAAAATTAATTAAATCGGCATTTAGCCGTTGTGAAGCAGCCAACGTTCGAAATTTAAATTTTTTTTACGTTAGGCGCGTGTAAACAAGCGCCATTTAATTTTCTTTTTTTATTTCGTAAATGGAGCGCGTGGCATGCACACGCTGGCTTCGAGCCGGTCTCGAGCCGCGGTGCTTTGCCACGCGGGGGACTCGAGCTCCCCCCGTCTCGAGCTGGCTTCGAGACCCCCCCTCCCCCTGGAGGCGCGATGTGGAGAGCCTAAATAGAGTTCGAAATAGAATTTATAATTTTTTTAATTTTAATGTATATGAACAATAATTAAATATTATAAATATTAATGTGTAAATACATGTATTGATTTATTTCATCTATAATATGTAGAGTCCATGACTTAAAAGCATGCATTTAACTTGTTCGATAATTGGAAATATTTTGAGTTTAACAAGAAGATGGTCATATGGACGAGCTATTGAAAACACGCAAGTTAAAGATATGGTTACAACAAAAAAGATTAAGTCATTATCACAAGCAACTTTAGAAAAACAATTTAAATCAACCTAAATCTATCGTAATGAAAGAGATATATATATTATTTTATTTATTTAGTGTGATTTATTCCTAAATGGAGGTGTATTTCCTTAATATGGGACCGAAAAAAATACTACAAATTATGACAAATATAGAGTTTATTCCTATTTATAATTGGTCCCAAGTTGGAACCATGAAAATATATGACAAAATGAGAGTTTATTCCTAAATAGAGTATTCCTTTCTGGAAGTTCTACTGTATATATGTTAATGTCTTTGTTGATTTAAAGTAATTTTAAAGTGAATAAAGTAGATAAAATAATTTTCTAATTATTTCCTTAAAAAAATCTTGCAAGATGAATGGAATACCCCAAAAAAGAATATGTTGCATTATGAACGTATTGAAAATATATTTTAAACGTTTTTTTATATTATTTTATTGTTTATAATCTATTATTTTTTTTCCTCCCTGTTGGGAAATTTATTAGTAAGAGCTTTGATGAATTCCAAAACTGACTGACCCCAACCGAATACATGTTGCCAGAACCTAATGTTAGAACTTAGGCTCGCTGTTTGAGCAAAGCTAAGATTTTATCTTTACATGTCTCCAGCTGAAGATGGCAACAAGGCATTACTCACACAGAACATCAGTTATGATGAAAGACAACTGAGAGTTCATTTGTTCAGATGGAATGAGGGGGAAGTCTTCAGAACATCAGTTGTAAAGGCCAACTGAGGATTCGTCAGTTGAGAAACAGTAGAGAGGAAGAGAACATCAGATGAAAAGGAAGTCATCTGAAGTTTCCAACTCAACTGACTAAATACAAGGAAGACAACTGAGGGTTCAGTTTCAGAACCTCAGTTGTAGAACTCAAACAATAAGATCAACAACATGAAGTTCAAAGTCAGCTGAGAGTTCAACGGTTCAGTCAGAACATCAGCTGAAGACCACTCAGATAAAGATCAAGATTTTCAACCAACTAGTCGAGGTTGACTGTCAGAAAGGTTTAAGATTTGAATTTCAAAAGGAAGTCACATGAGGGTTTGACCGTTCAGTCATTACCCCATCTGGCCCAACACAAGGCTGTCTCAGAAGGAAAGCAGAAGAGCACAGATGCCATATCGGGAAAGTCTGCAGAGATGAGAGACAAGCCATCGCTTTCAACGATCAGAGATCAACAGCTCCTCCAACGGCTAGTTGATACTCTTCGCCTATAAATAGAGGCATTCTCTCATTCGAGAGATTGACGACACATGAGACAAGAGATAGAGAAGTGCAATCACAAGAAAATCAAGCGCAAGAAAAATCTACAAAAATCTTATTCTAAGAACATCAGCAGCTGAGAGTTCAAGAGTGATAGAACATTAGTAGCTGAGGGTTCATAGAGTTTTAATCTATCTTAGATCTTAGTTTGAGTGTTCATTCGTTCAAGCCATAGATCCAGCTCTCATTCGTGATCGAGCTGTAGTTAGAAAATCCACCCACATACACACCTTAAAAAGTGTCTGTTAGGATCATACTCTTCCTGTAATTGAGTAGCTAGGTCGTCAAGTACCCGCAAACTTGACATAGGTTGTTAAGTACCTGCAAACTTAACTGTAAAGGTTGATAAGTACCCGTAAACTTATTGCAACGGTTGCACAGCCCGGGTAAGCTGTGCGGAACTGTCCAGAAGAACTTGGACTGAGGTGTGAGGATTCACATCTCCCCGTGGACGTAGGAGGGTTATCTCCGAACCACGTTAAATCCCGTGTGTCTGTGTTTATTTTTTATTCAGTTGCTTATTGCATTCTTATCTGATCAAACTAACCAGCATACAAACTGCATCTTTGCATATTCAACTGTTTTGGTTTTTGACCAACCCTGCACTAAAAAGCGTGAGTTGCTATAACGAGTTTTAATTCCCACCACATTCCGCACAGTCTCACTCTTCCAGCTGAGGTTGCTTACTCAGCTATGAGATTCCAACTGAGTCCGTTTTACTCGGTTGAAGTAATTTTTAAGGGTTAAGTTTTAAAATCCTAACTGGTGTATTCCCCCCCCCCCATACACCAGTAACTCGTTTCGGGACCATTAAGTGGTATCAGAGTAGTGGTTCAAAAGACTGCTGACTCTGTTTCACAAGGTGTGAATTCGAGAAATTTTCTTCAGTGGTCAACTGAACAGATCTTTTCACGCTAGTGCATATTTGCTCGCATTTTTGTCCTATTTTTTTTTTGTGCAGATGGACGTCAAGGACAAGATCGTCGTCATGTTCTCAGTAGTCAATTATACATCATGGAGAACTCGAATGAAGAAGATCCTTCTGTCAAAGCATCACAGGATGCAACAAGTTCTCTCTTCCGGACCAATCGTCATTAAAGAAAGAGTAGCTCGCACTCCCACAAATCCTAACGATGGAGATACAGTGTTGGAGTATGTGGAGAAACAGCCAGAAGACTACTCTCCAGAGGAGCCCAAGGTGAGCCAGTTGGATATTTGGGCTCAGAGCACAATAATGTCCACAGTTGGACAAGATTATATGCCCTGGATAGAGGAGTGTGAGACTGCAAAAGAGATGTGGGACATCCTGGCATCGTTAAGTGAAGGAAGTGACGAGACAAAGGAAATCAAGTTCTCACATGCATGTCAAGATTTTGACAACTTCAGTCTGCGACCTGATGAGACTATCGATCAGCTAGAGCTCCGGTTTATGGACATCATCAGAAGAATCCAGTCCATCCGGAGAGGAAAATACACACTAAGAGAAATCAACCTCAAAGTGTTGCAAGTTCTACCGGCTGAGTGGGATACTTTCACAAATATCCACGAGAGCCGAGCTGACCTTGGTGAAATGGGAACTGAAAGATTGTTCTCAATCTTGAAAGGAAATGAGTATAAGGTCAACAGAAGGAGATCGCAGCCCTCAGGTCAGACAAGTAGAATTGAGGATGTTGGGTCAGCCTCAAAGTCAGTTGCTCTCCGAGCTGATTACTCAAAATCGAGATCATCAAGGCCAACCAGATCGGCTGACACGACTGCAAAGGAGCCAAGCAGAGAGGAACTGCAACAGAACATTGCAGCTTTATCAAAGAAGCTAGCCGAAATGGACACTCGGTTCGGCAAATATAAACGTTTCTATAAATCAAACCGAACTCGAGACAGTTCAAAGCCAGTCACCAATGGTTGCTTTGAATGCGGAAAGGAAGGTCATTTCAAGGCTGACTGCCCAGATCTATCGAAGAAAGAGAGAGATGCTCTAAGGGCCAAACAAGCTGGAAAGAATAAGGCCATGGTTGCAGAAGAAGCAGCTGACGATATGGATATCTTCACTGACACCGAAGATGAAGATGAACTGACCTCTACCAACAACGTCATCAGTCAGGATCAATGCCTCATGGCACTTGGAACCAACCAAGATGATATTGAGGTACAATCTAATCCTACTCAGTTAAACTCTTCCAATACTTCTAACATGCAGGAATCTCTGAACGATGAGTTGGAACCCTCCTGGAGTGATTTTCAAGAACTCAGTGAGGAGCTGCATCACCAATCGGTTGAGTTTAAGAGTCTTCAAGCTCAGTTTGCCAAACTTGAAGATTCCTTAACCAAGAAGGACGACCTGATCAAAAGCCAAACCAAGGAGATTGAGAATCTCAAGAGTCAACTGAACGAGGCTAAGGCTCCAGCTGATGAGGAGTTGACAAAGCAGAACAAGGAACAGCAAGATCAGTTGAAAAATCAAGATGCTCAGATCGAACAGCTGATAAAGAAGTCAGATGGACAAACCGAGCAGATAGCTGTACTCGTCAAAAAGTTGCAAACTGAGAAGGACAATCTAATTAAGCTGTATCAGTCATCCAAGATCATAGAGAATCTTATCAGTTATAGTAGACAGATGGATGACGTGTCAGGACTCGGCTATGATGTTGTCAAGGATACTGGAATTCCACCAGCAACCTTCATCAAAGCTGTAGAAGTCACAGCTGTCGAGCCAGACACAGCTGAGTCTCCAGAAGCTAAATCAACCTCCACTTCTCAGCAAGTTCAACCAATTAATAGGATTACAACTGAGAAGGGAAAAGGAGTAGCTGATGTAGGACAGAATGTTTCATCGGTTGAGGTATCAACCGAGGGGGAATGTTCCAAAAGTCAGAAGAGGAATCAGAAGCGTCGAAGGCACAACCGCAACCGATCTCAGAATCAGAACCGACCCCTGAATCAACCTCAAAGTCAACGTCAGAAGGAATGGAACCGACCTCAGAACAGACATGGGTTCAATCGTCTGAATCAACAGCGATTCCAACATCAGTCCGACCAAAGGTTCCAACCGAGTCAACCAATGAGGAACTGGTCAAACAACTGGAGATATTCATGCCGTAATATGAATCATCAACAGGGCATGAACAGCTACAGACAACCCTCAGGAAGTTGGAATCATAATCAACCACAAAGATTCCAATATGGCGTCCGACCTCACAGACAAACTCAACAGGATAAGAATCGCCATCAAAACAGGGAGAAAGCCTCACCTCCTAAAGCTCAACATGGGAGAAATCCAACTCCTCCCAAGAAACAGAACATCACTACTAACAACAAGCCTAAGGATAACCGAGGTGTTGTTATAGTTGATGATGAAGGAAAAGTAATCTGGAATGATAAATCCATCCGAGTTTACAGGTAAAAGCGACGCACAGTTCCAGCGGGAACTGGTTCTAACCCTCCAGGACTCAACTGAAATTGGGGACCTAAGCGAGTTTCTCTTTGCAGGTGCAGGAGAAACAGCTGAGGAAGAAGAAGGCGTCTGCTACAATGTGGGTGATGGATAGTGGATGCTCGAAACACATGACGAATCTGAAGGATATGCTTGGAAGTTTCGTGGAGAAAGAAGGTCCATCAGTTACTTTTGGTGATAACTCAAAAGGTTATACCAGAGGTTATGGTACCCTTGAAACCAATCATGTTTCAATTTCTAATGTCTCTTATGTTGATGGATTGAAGCATAACCTGCTCTCCATCAGCCAATTCTGTGATAATGGTTTCTCTGTCAAGTTTGATGCACAGGGTTGCAGAGTTAAAGATGTCGGATCAAAGCAGGTGATATTGTTGGGAAAGCGATCTCCAACAGGGAATGTTTACTACGCTGACTGGAACAACAGCCTCCCTGACACTTGCCTGTTATCAAAGAGCAGTTCGGATGTGAGCTGGCTGTGGCACAAAAGGCTCAACCATCTGAACTTCAAAACGATGAACCGACTCGCCAGACAAGAACATGTAAGAGGCATACCAAATCGAGTGTTTTCAACAACACATATCTGCAGTGCATGCCAACTGGAAAAGCTCGCTAGATCCTCCTTCCGGTTGAAGTCAACTCCTTCAACTGACCGAGTGTTACAGCTGATCCATATGGATCTCTTCGGACCAGTTACACCAAAGAGCATGAACGGGAACGAGTATACCCTGGTTGTAACTGATGACTACTCAAGATATACGTGGACCATCTTCATGCGCCACAAGAGTGAAACTCGAGATGAGCTGCCCAAGCTGATGGATCGGATTTCGAACCAACAAGAGATGAAGATCATATCCATCCGATTAGATCGTGGAACGGAGTTTCTAAATGAAACCATCATTGAGTATTGCGAAAAGAATGGCATAACCCATCAGACATCAGCCGCGCGTACTCCGCAACAGAATGGCGTAGCTGAGCGAAGAAACAGAACGCTGAAGGATGCTGCCACATCCATGTTAGCAAGCTCAGCTCTGCCAAAGAGATTTTGGGCTGAAGCGATCAACACAGCATGCTACACTTAGAATCGATCTCTTCTCACCAAGCGGTTGGGAAATACGCCCTACGAGCTGTGGAGACGCAGAAAGCCAGATATTTCTTATTTTCGCGTTTTTGGGTCTAAGTGTTATATTCACAACAATGGGAAGACTCAGTTGAAAACTTTTGATGCCAAAGCTTCGAAGGGCATATTTCTTGGATATGCAGCTCGGATCAAGGCATATAGAGTTTTCAACAACAACTCTCGTGTTGTGGAAATAACACCTCATGTTAGTTTTGATGAATCTACCTTTGAGTGCAGGGAACAGGTAAATGAACAACACGCGGATCCAGCTGATCTACCAGTTCTCACCAGATCGCAAGCACTTAGGGAAAAGAATCGAGCTGAACCACTGGTTTGGGCAACTGAGGATGAGGATCCATATTCCTCTGAAAATGAATGCGAAGACCCCAGCTCATCCCAAGGGGGAACTTCAGCTGATGCTCCTCCAACTGCATCAACATCCGAAGCAGAACCAAACTCAGCTCAAACTATTGTCAATGTTGAGGATCCAGACTCAACAGCTGATCAATCACCAGCTCTGAAGACTCCAACTCAGATTTCTGAACAGCCACAGTTGGAAGAAGAAGGAAGACGCAACCGAAGATGGTATGAAGTTCATTCCACCGACGACATCATTGGAGATCCAACCGAGGGTGTGCGTACACGGAGCAGAGTTGCAAATCCTGAATCAATCGAGGAAGACTCCAACACTTATGCCCAATATGCTGAGGAATTGGCAGTTCTAGAAGAGTTCGAGCAAGCTGGAGATGTTGCCATGATTTCTTGCTTTGTAGCTGATGTACGAGAACCGAAGAATGTTGGGGAAGCTCTCAACTGTGTCCACTGGACAACAGCAATGCAAGAAGAACTGAATGAGTTTCTACGCAACTGTGTGTGGGAGTTGGTAGAAAGACCAAATGGTGTCAAGGTGATTGGATTGAAGTGGATTTTCAAAAACAAGAGAGACGCCATTGAATTTATTGTGAGGAATAAAGCAAGGTTGGTAGCTCAAGGATACTTCCAACAAAAAGGAATTGACTTTGAAGATTCCTTCGCACCAGTTGCAAGGCTGGAAGCCATCCGGATCTTTCTAGCTTATGCCGCACATCACAAGTTCAAAGTATATCAGATGGATGTGAAGTGTGCATTCCTAAATGGAGATATCAAAGAAGATGTATATGTTGAACAGCCTCCTGGTTTTGAGACTGGAGATGGAAGAGTGTACAAGCTGAAGAAAGCTATCTATGGTCTAAAGCAAGCGCCAAGGGCATGGTATGACACTCTTTGTGGATTTCTTCTGAACTTGGGGTTCAAACGAGGTTCAGTTGATAAAACTCTGTTCACCATCAAAGTTGGAGAAGATATACTTGTTGTGCAAATTTACGTCGATGACATCATTTTCGGCTCCAAGTCGGAGGAGCTGTGCAAGAAATTCTCAGATCTCATGAAAGAGAAGTTCGAGATGTCAATGATGGGCAAGATGAATTATTTCCTTGGATTACAAGTGAAGCAGTCACCTGAAGGGATTTTCATCAACCAGTCCAAGTATACAAAGGAGCTCATCGCCAAGTTCGAATTGCAAACAAGTAAGACCACGAGGATCCCAATGAATACTAACTGAAAGATTGAACCCGAAGCTGAGGGAAAGCTCGTTGATGCCAGCCAGTATAGAGGGATCATCGGTTCGCTGCTCTACCTAACTGCCAGCCGACCAGATATATCATACGCAGTTGGAGTGTGTGCTCGATTTCAAGTCCAACCAAGAGAAGCACACATGTTGGCAGCAAAGAACATCATTAAGTATCTGAAGGGAACTGTCAATGTTGGGTTGTGGTACCCAACTGATGACAATATCCAGCTAACTGGATACTCAGATGCGGACCTAGCAGGAGATCGGTTGGACACGAAGTCTACCTCTGGACACTGTCAATTCATGGGAAGCAAGTTGGTTTCATGTTTCTCCAAGAAACAGGCATGTGTTGCAACCTCTACAACCGAGTCAGAGTATATGGCTGCCGGAAGTTGTTGCATGCAGGTGTTGTGGCTGAAGTAACAGCTGAGAGATTATGAAGTTGCAACTGGACAGGTTCCCATTCATTGTGATAGCTCGAGTGCCATAGCTATCTCTCTGAATCCTGTTCACCACTCTCGAACTAAGCATATCGACATTCGTCATCATTTCATCCGAGATCATATTGAGAAGAAGGATGTGTCCATGGAGAAGATCCCAACTGAGATTCAGAGAGCTGACATCTTCACCAAACCTCTTCCTGAAGCTCGGTTCAAGATGTTGTGTGATCTTCTTGGACTATTGGATCCATCGGATGAAGAGTCATCCGAGCTGGAGAAAATCCATCCGAGCTAAAGAATCGTCCGAACTGCAGAGGATCCATCCGAGATGAAGAGTCAGATATCCATCTAAGGGGGAAGCTCAGATAAAGGAGGAATCTCAGATACGAATTGCCAACTGAAGACATCAAACATCAGCTGAACAGACGAACTCGAGTCAGCTGATGGTATGCGGCAACTGAAGAACTCAACTGAGGTATACAGCTGATCTCGACATCAGCTGACAGGTACTATTTATGACTGAAGGTGTTATGATATTAAATGAGAATGTTTGAAATAAATTCAAACATTCCTGAACATGTCAGTTAGACTAAACAAGCCATCATATCGCATTTAATGTAAAGTCTGGCTGAACTCCTATAGCCTTACTTTATAGTGCGACTAGGCTGACACCTTAAACTATTCACCTTCTCACTCGCGCGCGTGGAGCATCAGTCAAAATTACTCAACAGTCGCGAAATCTCAGCCGTTGATAAATACGCGTCATTTAACCCCAGCCGTTGATATTATCCGAGTCAAAGATTATATAATACGGCAAATCAGGAAGTGATCCTTACCTTCTTATTTCGTGCATATCTTTACTTACTATTCATCATCCTCTCCAAACCTGTTTCACCAATTTCAGTAAAGTTTTTCCTTCTTCTTTGCATATATATATCTCTTTGAGATGGCGCCTAAATTTAAAGCTTCCAAGAAGATGGTTTCCGCAGAGCCTGCTACTTTCCAGGAATCTTTCGACATGGTGATGTCGAAGATTCATTTTGAACAGATTCTATCCAGAGCGGCTTTGACCTCGCCTGAACTTGCTCCCGTCGCCGCCATTCTCTCCGACCACCGTCTGCTCGACTGGGCAACCCTCTCTCCGCCCAAGTTGCTCAGGAAGCAGGTTGTACATTTCTACAGGAATCTGCAGCGAGTTGCAGAAGACGGGCTTGTCACTATCATCCCGTGCAAGCAAAGGAACAAAACTTCCCGGACGATAGAAGACATCGCCGTGGAAATAAAAGTTTCCAAGGAAATGGAGAAGATCATCCCCAGAAATCGCGAAGCCACAGATGTGTTGGGGAACTTCACCGATAAGGAAGCTGATGCCTTCCTTCAAACAATCCTTCTTGTTCCCGAACCACTGAAGGGGAGCATGCAAAGGACAAAACTGAAGCCGGAGCACCGACTTCTTTTCGATGTGATATCCAAATGCGCCTTCGCATACGGAGGAGCCTTCGGTGACATCAGCAGGCCGAAGCTCAAGCAACAGAAGGCCCTGGAGGAACAACACCAGGTCGATTGGCTGGGCTATCTTGAAGGCCAGCTGTTGATGGAGCAGCAGAAAATCTCCGAGACGTCAACTGAGTCTAGAGAGCAGTTGTTGAGTGTCAAGGGGACACTCAACTTCGGCACAAAATTTTCTGCCCTCATCCTCCAAGCCACAAAGGGACAGCAGTTGACGTGGGAAGGGAGTGAGGACACGCCGTTCAGCAAGCTGACGCTGTTCCCCACAGCCAAAAAGGCCAGGGATGTTGTGGAGGCCATTTACACTCCCAAGGGTGCCCCCAAACAAGCTGTGGAGTCAGTCTCAGCTGCTCGCCGCCCTTCGAGGTCCAGGCCTGCGAAGCGCCAGCTGGAGGAGGTGGCTGAGGAAGAGGAAGACGAAGAAGAAGAAGAGGAGGAACCCCTCTAGAAGAGGCCCAGGATTCGCATCATCCAACCAGCAGCTCAACCATCTGCAACAAGTCCAGTGGTGGTAAAGCCAGCTGAGGAGAAGGAGTCAACCGAATACAGCCAATCGGTTGACCCAGCTGGGTTCGTTCTTCAACCTCGTCAGGAGAAAGTGGCTGAAGGCGTGGAGATCCACGTGGAGGAATCCAGCTCCTCCTCAGATGACTCTTCTTCATCTGAGGAGTCCCACGACAGTCCAACTGGAGCTGATGCCAGCCAGGTAATCCCACCTGTGTCTGAGGAAACACATGAGCCAGCCGACTCACCACCCAAAGAGGATCCAGTTCTCTCAACTGGTCCTCAGTCAGATATTCCGAGCCTCTCGCTCGATGCCAACGTTGTGACCATTCCTTTGGCCAACGTTGATGAAACCATCGAACCCCTTACCTTCGATATTGACCCCCCTCTAATTGATGAAGAAGCTAACCGCCAGGCAATCTTGGCTGAATATGAAGGAAGGCTGAGCTACTGCTTCCGCAAGCTGATTGGAATGTTCCCCGAGGCAGCCTCGATGCCCGTATTTGCCGTACTCGGGACGGAACTACTCTACCAGTTCAGCGTCATATTCAGCTACTGGTACGTCAAGGAGGAAACCCTCAGGATCCATGGTTGGGACAGGTTGAAGGTCGAAGAATCCAACCTGAGGGTATACTTCGACTACCAGAACCTGGAGGTGGCCTACAACCAGAAGGTGGCTGTGCTACGTCGTCGTCTGGACAAGAGCATCCAAGAAGGGACAGACACCAGGGAGCTGTGCAACAATCCTGGAGCTGTTCAGTTTCTTGACGATATGCTGGCCAAGAATGCCAACTGCATGGAGGATGTCGACGCAGCTGATGAGGCGGCCAAGAGGGAAGAAGAAAAGCTCAAGGCCTACCTCGCCAGCCGATCTGCCCTGGTTGTCATGGAGCCAACTGCACAGCCACAACCACAACACCTGCCTGGACCCTCCGAACAGCCAGCTCTCTCAACCGATGCCATCTGTGAGCTGATCTCGGAAAGGGTCAACCAGCTGAGGCAGGAAATGTTGTCCAAGATCCAGCTCAGCAAGGAGGAGGATGCTGAAAGGATGCATCAGCTGATGGCAGAGAATACCAGCTTGAAGAATCAGCTGGAACACCTTTCCTCTTCCCTGCAGCAGAAGTTCGAAGATCTCTCCACTTCTTCTAGCTCGGAGGTCACGGCTCTAAGGAAGGCCGTTCAGGGCCTCAGCTCGGACTTCAACGTTTTCAAAACGGTTGCTGAATCTGATCTGGCCAAGTCCCAGCAGACTCAAGACCAGGAGTGGATGTCTCAGTTCGCAAATTTCCGAGCTGAGTTCGTCACCCTCCACAAAGAGGTCTCTGCGACCTTTGCAGCCTTGCAGCGAGCTGAGTAGGAGCGCCAAGACCTGGAGTTGGCCAAGAAGGTGGAAGAGAAGGATGCTGTCGAAGAACTCTTTTCCCGCATTCAACAGGCTGAGGCCAAGCTGACCTCTCTGGATGGCACTGTTGCCACCCTTTTGGATGATGCCAAAAAGGGGGAAGACAAGGAGCCAGCAGCTGTTGCTGGACAAGGGAAAGTTGTTCTTCAGCAAGGGGAAGGAGTGCCAACTGAAGGAGTGCCAGCTGAAGCTGAAGGAGCAGCTGAAGGATCGCAGCAAGAACTGGAAATCTCCCACGACCTCGTAGCCGAGCTTACGACCGAGCTCGATGCCGAACTTGATGGGATATCTGTTGAAGACTGCATCAAAGCTGCCAAAGCTATGGGGGAGTCCAAGGAGAAGTACTTGAATCCCTCTTGGATCAAGAAGTTCGCTGCCGATCAGGCCAAGAAGGTGACCAAGTTCGAGAAGGAACTGGCCAAGGTGGAGAAGAACGTCGACAGAAATAAAGCCAGCCGGAGCGTGCAAAGAATCAACAAGCACCAGATGAAGGCTGAGGCTAGGAAGTCGACCCAACAGTTGCAGAAGAACGCCCCGCTCCCATCTTGGTTCCCACATGTTGATAAGTGGATGAATGCTGAGTAGAACGATGACTGGGAGCAGTTCAAACATGAATTCATCAATGACTTTTATTACAGGAAAGTCTACTCGACTGAAGACCCAAGGCAAGTCTTCAAGGAAGCCCTGTGGGAACTCAGATCTGGAGACCCTGGAATGTTTAGTCAGTTCAAGCGAGCCATGCTGAAGGCTCAGCTCGATCCCAACACCGTTCCAGTTCCGCAGATGCGTAGGTATCGACCTCAGATGATTAAAGGCACAAGCACTCCGAACAGGAATGCGATCATGGCTGAGGCGAGGCAAGTCTGCAAGGAACATGGCGTCAATACTGGGATTGAGTCGGAGGCGAAGAAGGAGATCTTTGACCGTATCTTCAGCAAGTATGGTCAACAGTATTTTTGAGCTGATCTAATTTCTTTTTGTCCTTTGAGCTGTTGTAGCTTTTGGTGCAACTGTTGTATTTTTTTGTTAACTGTTTTGTGCTTAACCTTGTAATCTTCAGTTGTAACAAAATCTTCAAGTATATATACGATTCACCTTGATGAACAATCCCTCATTGTCCAAGCTCTGAATCACAAAGTCTTTTAATATCATGTTATAAATGTGCTAACCCTTTGATGTTTCATCTTATAGACTGTCTAGAATTTCAGCTGAGATTTTAGGTCAGTTAGTGAGGCTTAGATCAATAGTGGTTTAAAGTTGTAAGTAGTTTTGGCATCATCAAAAAGGGGGAAATTGTTGGGAAATTTATTAGTAAGAGTTTTGATAAATTCCAAAACCGACTGACCCCAACCGAGTACATGTTGCCAGAACCTAATGTTAGAACTTAGGCTCGCTGTTTGAGCAAAGTTAAGATTTTATCTTTACATGTCTCCAGCTGAAGATGGCAACAAGGCATTACTCACACAGAACATCAGTTATGATGAAAGACAACTGAGAGTTCATTTGTTCAGATGGAATGAGGGGGAAGTCTTCAGAACATCAGTTGTAAAGGCCAACTGAGGATTCATCAGTTGAGAAACAGTAGAGAGGAAGAGAACATCAGATGAAAAGGAAGTCATCTGAAGTTTCCAACTCAACTGACTAAATACAAGGAAGACAACTGAGTGTTCAGTTTCAGAACCTCAGTTGTAGAACTCAAACAATAAGATCAACAGCATGAAGTTCAAAGTCAGCTGAGAGTTCAACGGTTCAGTCAGAACATCAGCTGAAGACCACTCAGATAAAGATCAAGATTTTCAACCAACTAGTCGAGGTTGACTGTCAGAAAGGTTTAAGATTTGAATTTCAAAAGGAAGTCACATGAGGGTTTGACCGTTCAGTCATTACCCCATCTGGCCCAACACAAGGCTGTCTCAGAAGGAAAGCAGAAGAGCACAGATGCCATATCGGGAAAGTCTGCAGAGATGAGAGACAAGCCATCGCTTTCAACGATCAGAGATCAACAGCTCCTCCAACGGCTAGTTGATACTCTTCGCCTATAAATAGAGGCATTCTCTCATTCGAGAGATTGACGACACATGAGACAAGAGATAGAGAAGTGCAATCACAAGAAAATCAAGCGCAAGAAAAATCTACAAAAATCTTATTCTAAGAACATCAGCAGCTGAGAGTTCAAGAGTGATAGAACATTAGTAGCTGAGGGTTCATAGAGTTTTAATCTATCTTAGATCTTAGTTTGAGTGTTCATTCGTTCAAGCCATAGATCCAGCTCTCATTCGTGATCGAGCTGTAGTTGGAAAATCCACCCACATACACACCTTAAAAAGTGTCTGTTAGGATCATACTCTTCCTATAATTGAGTAGCTAGGTCGTCAAGTACCCGCAAAGTTGACATAGGTTGTTAAGTACCCGCAAACTTAACTGTAAAGGTTGATAAGTACCCGTAAACTTATTGCAACGGTTGCACAGCCCGGGTAAGCTGTGTGGAACTGTCCAGAAGAACTTGGACTGAGGTGTGAGGATTCACATCTCCCCGTGGACGTAGGAGGGTTATCTCCGAACCACGTTAAATCCCGTGTGTCTGTGTTTATTTTTTATTCAGTTGCTTATTGCATTCTTATCTGATCAAACTAACCAGCATACAAACTGCATCTTTGCATATTCAACTGTTTTGGTTTTTGACCAACCCTGCACTAAAAAGCGTGAGTTGCTATAACGAGTTTTAATTCCCACCACATTCCGCACAGTCTCACTCTTCCAGCTGAGGTTGCTTACTCAGCTATGAGATTCCAACTGAGTCCGTTTTACTCGGTTGAAGTAATTTTTAAGGGTTAAGTTTTAAAATCCTAACTGGTGCATTCCCCCCCCCCCCATACACCAGTAACTCGTTTCGGGACCATCACTCCCAATAAATCATGATATGGAAATCCCTGATTTATAGAAAATTAGGTAAATATGGAAACAAATCTTAACCGTTTTTGTTTACCCAATTATCAATCAAAAAAATTACCAAAAATTAATTTTTACAGAAAATTGCCCTAAATCTATAATTATCATTGCCGAAAATATATTGACTATATATTAGAGTTTAATTTTCCACATGAAATCACGATCCTAAATTAGTAAAGTATATTATCCCTCAAATCACATTCATGATAATGGAAAGATTTACATGATCAGATTACATGATTTGATTTTATTTTATTTGATTACATTATATTTTACCAATTTTTTTTTAATTTTATTAATAAAAATAAAGTAATATGCGATTAGAGTTGAAGTAATGCAAAATCTTTATCTCCATCATGTTCGTAATCGTGAAGTTCTATCTTTTTAACTTTTTTGAAATCTATAGCTTCTAAAACTAATGTCTTCCGCGGGAAAGAGGACAGGCCAAGGTTCAACTACAATGGTTGGAAAGGATTTGTGACAGCATGAATGGTTTGACTACAATGGTTCGACACAAATGAATCTCAAGTGTGATGGTATAACATTGTACTCGGATAAATCTTTAGATTTTTTTTCTTGATTGCATATATTTTTCGTACGTCTCCACAACTTCATTTTCTGATGAAAACGCTTTATACAAGCTTCCCTTGACACCGAGAACATATGGTACACAATTTTCCCAACTTGAAAAGATTCCAGTTTGTTCGCCTTCAAAAATAATGTACAACTTCTTCTCCTTGCTTCGTCTTAACTTTATTTCCATGAATGTATGTTGAAGAAAAGTAATATGACATGCAACCAAATAGAGAGAAATACATATATATGATTCGAGAACAAGAATATAATAGGGTTTAGATGTGCATAACAAATAAAATACTAAAAAAAAGTAAATCAAATAATTTTTTGGATAATTTTGGATGGAAATTGTGGAATTTGACATGATGTGCATTCTAATTAGGTGAAAATTAGGTCAAACTTTCCACCGATTTTGCAATCCATAATTTATAGGAAATTAGGTAATTATGGAAAATAAATCATTTTTATTTATGGATAATTATCAATACTCAATAATTTTGCGAAATTAAATCATACAAAAAGTTGGCGAAATTAAATCCTACAAGAAATTTGCAAGATCGAATATCAAATCCCTAATTTATGGGAAATTAGGTAATTATGGAAATAATTCATTTTTAATTTATGGATATTTATCAATAAAAAAAATTACCCAAATTAAATCCTAGTTTGAATTTCAAAATTTGAAGGCATCGTCGCTATTATTTACTTAATTTTCGATAAAGGGCATATTAGACAATTCAAAATATAGCTTAAATTTTGAAAATTAATAAATTACAATATTTTGCCCATTTAATTACAATAATGCCATTGACACTTGATATCTTGTGTCAAAATACCTTTACCGGTAAATTAATACTAAAAAGTTTTAAGTAATGTACTAATTTATCCTTATAGCCCCCAATCAACAATAATTGAAAAATAACTACGTTAACTATAACCTCTTGAAAACATCAGCAAAAACTACACAAATCTGCTCAATCTTCCCTCATTCATGATGTGATATACATTATTAATTTATTCTTTTATGCCTCTAATTATCTTATTGGCGTTGCTCCGGTGGAGGATGTTGTGATAAAAAACGGTTTCTGCATATTGGATTGGTGGTGATCGGAGACGGCATTGTTGGTGGAATTCGAGTTGCACTACACTGTTGAAGTGTGTTGGAATTATATGCTCTGCAAAATCTGTTCGGACTGCTAGGACGGTGGTGAATAAATTTGAAGTTTTTGGTTATAAATTGAAGGTTTAGGATCAATCCTGACTTTCTCTCTCGTATCCCCATTTTCATCTCCATCTTCATCGCATTTCTCACCATTACTTTTTTCTTCTTATGCTCATCTTCTTTCATTCTCTTTTATAGCATTATCATCAATTCACATCCATACAAACCGATCTTGCTCTATCGAATCAATCATCCATCCATCATGGCGTCGGTGTTTTTATACCGGAAGATAGGCGATGTGACAATGGAAAAGTCGGAGCTGTCGGAGTTCATGGACGATGGCGACGGCCATCACAAATTGAGGGGACGATGAGGTTTACAAATTGTTACCCATTGAGAGAATAAATTTAGGGGCTATAAGGATAGATAAGTACATTACATAATATTTTTTATTATTAATTTAATTGGAGGCTACAAAAACAATTTGGGGCAAAGAGAAGGAACGAAATGATTGAGGATTCCAATAGATATTTTCTTATATTTTATCCAATTATATTTATATTTTCTTATATACAAATTACAAATTCTGAAACACTTCTTTGTACACAACATTAGTAGTGGATGTGTTGTCATTACTTTCTTCGTACCCCATTAAAATTTTCAAACCACTACGACTGCGTACTCTCGAAACAGCAACATATAGTTGACCATGTGTGAAAACAGGTTTCAGTAAAAATAAACCAACGTGAGACAACGATTGACCTTGGCTCTTATTGATTGTCATTGCATATGAGACAATAAGAGGAAATTGACGTCTCAGGAACTTAAATGGCAATCTTAGATCGGCTGGAGTCAGTGGCATTCTTGAAATCAATACCTTTTGTTCGACACTATCCTCTGTAAGAATTTTTGCTTCCAAGACATGAGTACCAAGCTTTGTTATCATCAATCGAGTCCCATTACATAATCCATTAGCATAATCTATGTTTCTCATCAACATGACAGGTTTTCCGATACCACCTGTAACAGCCCGGCTTCCGGATTGACGGCTGACCCCACAAACCATCACAAGTCCTTTATAGCATGTTTTGTCCTCACTCGCACGCTTTCCAGGAAAACTTCCCAGGAGGTCACCCATCCTAGTACTACTCCAAGTCAAGCACGCTTAACTTTGGAGTTCTTCCACGATAGGCACCAGAAAAGAAGATGCATCTTGATGGTATGAGTAGACCTATCAATTCCTTTAAGTTCTCCTTGAATATGTCGTCCCATTCCGACATATTCTTGGAATCCCTCTCGTTCGGGTGTGTTCCGGTTCATCCCTGCCCCCCTCCGCTTGGAAGTCTTATTGGAGCCGCTCCTTGTCCGAGCCTTTGCACCGGCGATCACTCCGTACTTCGGCCCCGGGCGTCACAGGCCCACCAGCTTCCACTTGGTTCGTCCCCGAACCATACCGTACTGGGAGAGGTTCGGCTCTACACTAAATTTCAACGTAGAAGGCGTCAATAAGTAAAAGCAAAGTCAACGGACAACTCAACAGGTCCTGCTCGACAAATGATATCATAAGTATTGAACGCAAGTGAGAGCAAGTCAATGGACAACTTAACACGGTCCGCCCAACACTTAAAGTTAAATAATCACATACAGCAAATCACATCGTATCAAAATCAATTCATGATTTTCATGTAGAATCAGAACTTCGATATGACCGGTGTTCTCTTTTGTTCAAAGAAGTCATATGTTGATTAACAGATTCCATTACCTCTAAAGTTGGAGCTAATATCGCTCTTTCTTGTAAAAGACTTGTATCCGAGACGTCAGTCTTGTAAAAAGAGTAAGTATTGTTAACAATTATTGCAATCGGATCTTTACAACATTTTATCAAAATATCATCCGGAATGCCAACATTAGCATAACCATCATTAGCACCTCCTATAGTTCCATCACCGATATTGGCAATCCAATCCGAGAATTCTTTCAATTCCATAGCTTCATGACAATAATCATTGTGTTCGAGTCTCATGTTTTTTGTTAATCGAAGAACTCTGTAGTCTTCCAAAGATATGAAGAATTAATTGAATTGCTTCCTTTGGGTATAGCAGGCAATATTTGACGAAAATCTCCTCCAAAAACAATTGTTTTACCTCCAAAAGGTTTGTCTTCATTCAATGGGTTCACAGATCGCATTATATCTCGAATACTTCTATCAACAACTTCGAAACAATATTTATGCATCATTGGAGCCTCGTCCCAAATAATAAGCTTACATCGAACAATAAGTTCAGCAAGTTGGCTTCCTTGTTTGATATTGAAAGTAGAATGAATCTTCATAGACATTGGCAAAAGAAGAGACGCAATACCACTTGAGGCAACATTTAGAACAATTTCACCCTTTGATCTCAGAGCAGCAGAAAGTGTTTTCCAAATAAAAGTTTTTCCCGTGCCTCCATATCCATATACAATAAATATTCCGCCATGCAAAGAATAAACAGCACCCATGACTTCTTCATAAACATTTTTTTTTTGTTCATTTGTAAGCTTATCAACCAAAGTCTTGTGCTCTTCCATCAACTTATTCGTGTCATATATCATTTCATCATTTACAAAACTATTTCCATCATTCTGAAAAAATTCAGATTTTGGATAAGGCATGCCTTGAAAGTCCTTCAAACTCCTTCCAAAACTTTTCAATAATTTCTCAATTTCCACAAGAGCATAACCTTTAATTTCATCATCGCTCATGTGCAGTTCTGCATGTATGTAATAATATAAATAAATATTGATGATGCAAAATTAAAAAATGTTACTTTAGAATATTTAAATTCTAAATACAATAAATTATTTGAAATAATTTACCTGGATGTTGTAGAATACGCCGCCTAATATATAGTATATCCTCTGATAAATATGTCCAACACTTATTCCACACTACTTCAGGAAGACTCAGATTGTCTAATGCTAACGATGTGACGAACAATTTCCTTAGAGATTGACCAGATGTCCAAGAACTTGCTTCAATAATTCCATCAATATATTCCTTATCGTAATCTAACAATCCGTGAGCAAAGCAAGCATCTAGGAACGTGTCATACTTACACCTATGAATGTCCTTATATCTTCATAGCAAGTAGGGTCACGCACTATATTCAATAGACATCTCAGATAATACATTTCTCCACTCCTAGGATGAATATAAAATATTCTTCCAATTTTGCATCTTTGCTTTCTTGGAACCCATTCTATGAAAAAATCTCGAGTAGGAAAGAGCAACTCGGTTCGGGAATTTAAAAAACAAATTAACTAAACCTAGCTATGCCTTTGAGAATTCAAAAACTGAAAACCTCAATGCTCGAGCCTCATTAAAACCTTTCGAGAAATTTTCCTAATTAATGAAAAAATCTCGAGTAGGAAAGAGCAACTCGGTTCGGGAATTTAAATAACATAAACAAATACTGTTGTACATCCAAAACAAACTTAATTCTCCTACTTAAAGAGTCTACTTCTTTTTTTCGGGACATAGCTTGAAGTTTCGCCTGTAACTTCCAAGTCTTGGACTTCTCTAAAGTTCCTTCTTGAGACTGTCCAGATTCAGGAATGAAATTTGGCATTGTTTCCAATTCACCTTGTTTCTAATTAGCAATAAGTAATGAATATGGTGTTAAAAAAAAGATAATTTAGTCAAGCATACATCGATTGAAAATATTATCATTTAGTTAAGCTATTACCTTTAAAATTTCCAGTTTATTGGTATCAAACTCAACTTTCACCCCCTTGAAATAAATGCAACAAATTAGTGTAATTTAGTAAATATTAATGATATAAAAAGAGGAAAAGCTTATATATTTAATTAGTACCTAATGTTCAGAATATTTTTCACAAAAATCTTTGATTTTATCGGTGGGGTAAGTAACCTTCAAAACACTATATGCCCCTCTGAATTTATTGATTTCCTCCCCCCTAATTGTGATTGTTTGACCAACATTAACTGTAACTTTGAATATGGCTTTCTTGCCGGCTAGGGAATATACCTCATTTGCAAGGTCATCCAAGGCACCAAGCTGAAATGCAAGTGTGTTGTCAATAATAGTTTGTGTATCAATATAATATAAATAATGCGCAACATAAATTTTTTTATCGGGTTCAAATCCGCTGCTGATTTTCCTATGAGATCCAAACACTCTTTATCCCATAAATGGAATGATGTAGTCCTATATCGGTCACTCCTATTGTTAGTTGATACCTATATTAATAAAAAAATATTAGAAATTGTTAACATAACAGAAAAGTGCGGATGAAATAATGTGATATAACCTTTGACTTCCAGTAACATCTTTGCTACCAATTTCTCAAACTTAAACTTCTCATTACCGATTTCAATTTTGAGAAACATGATGTACATGCCATGTAGGACCATGCTCCAATAGTGTCCACTTGATAAAATTCAAGAACTTGCCTATCTGCATATATTGGAGAAAATTGTAGTAGATATGAGGCATTTACTCAACAAAATTAACTTGGGAAATAAATAAATTTAACACAAATTACCTTTCCTTCATTCTGCATTTCTGATATTGTCTTTAGAGGTATATCATAATCTTCAACAAGAGTAGTGCAAAGTTTTTGGCACGTAAGAGCAAACTTTGTGATTGCTCTTTGAATCTTTCTCTAGTAATCTGTATATTCTAATGAAGTTACTATTTTATTGTATATTAAATGTTATATATTTTTTATTTAAATTTTGTATTTTCACTCACTTATTTGTAAAATTTGTTATCTCTTCATTTGATGTATCAAAAATGATGTTTGTAGCATAGTAAGAGTTTGTCACTCAGACTTCACCTACAAAAAAATATGAATCGTATAAATTAGTTAATAAACTAATTTAGTGATATGATGTTCTAACAATTTTTTAATTTAGCTTTAATGTAATCCATTTTCATTCATCCATTTCTGTACCACAAAGATAGAAGAAAATATAATTTTGAGGATTTCAGAATTTCAATAGAGATCTCACTTAATTGTCTTTAGTAAATCAGTGATTTGTTTTTTATTTAGTACTAATACTAATCATTTTGTTATGAACATGTGATTCAACAAAAAGAGATAACATACATTAATGACAAATTGCAAATCAAAGTTCATAAGAACAGTTGACAATCTTACTTGTAACGATTCAGTAAGTTTTCTTATTCTGTTTTCCTATTCAAGTGAAAGTTTTGATATAGTTGACATGTTTATTTCAAACAAAAGCTTACAAATAATTAAGTTGTTCGAATAGACTTGCTTGTTTTAAATGATTTAGTAAGTTTTCCTATTTTGTTTTGCGTTTATTCTGGTGAAAGTTTTGATAATAGAAACAGAAGTTTACAAATAAATTAAGTTGTTCAAGTAGAAATATTTTATTTACCTCTATAGGAAGTTGGCCTGCATAATTGAATTATAATCCCAACTGGACCATCAAGATCGTTGTTGAGATATTCCTTAGTTGATCAGCGTAAGTCTGCCACAATGTGCATGACAACAAATTTCCCCTGATTATATAGAAAATTAGATGTGAGATAAATATATTAAACGTGTAGATCCGTTGGTCATTTTAAAAAGGTATTAATTGAAGATCTTTTAAAACAATATCCACAAGTTTAGTGCTCAGGCCAT
The DNA here is from genome assembly GCA_029490685.1 of Schizonepeta tenuifolia. NCBI lineage: Eukaryota > Viridiplantae > Streptophyta > Magnoliopsida > Lamiales > Lamiaceae > Schizonepeta > Schizonepeta tenuifolia. The sequence continues at coordinate 111,922,722 of CM055956.1, forward strand.
TCAGTTCCTTCTCTTGTGGTTTATAATTTGATTTCAACACCCCCATAACATGTGCATTGGTACATAATTAGTGATTAGATAGAGTAACAACTATCAAAATATGTAATAATAATTGTAAGATTTTATACCGAACATGTAGCCTTCTCGAACATTTTCAATCGCAGTTATTTCATCGAATCCTTTGAAATTGAACATCATTCTTGGAAACGATTCATCGAAGACTTCCACAATTCTTGTTTGTCGAAAATTTAGTATTTTGTACTTGCATTATGTGGTCTTGTATTTCATTGTGTCATTTCCTACCACAAATTCCATTAGTGCGTACACTTTTCCAACTTTGAGCAGTGGTTTGAACATTGGAATCAGTGCACGTTGCATTGAAGCATGAACTCTTGAACCCTGTATAAAATTACAGATTAATTTATGCTCAAAATAAAAAATCTGTAACGTGCAAATAGTCAATTTAAGTATCGTTTCTCATCATTTTATCATGGAAGATGCATTCCATGGTAAACACTTTAGTTTTGTCTTTGAACTCTGGAACTTCGTACACTCGGATCAGCCGTAACTGTAGTCCGAATTTGTTTTTTCCTTCTTTGAGCTCCTCGACAGTTCCAAATACTGGTGTCATTTTTGTTTGAATAATATGAGTAGATAATCTGAACTGATTGTACGTATTTTGTAATTAGTGAATTAGTTCACTATTTATGATAGAAATTGTTAGGGTAAATGGTTGTGGGAGTGACACACGATATATATTTCTACTTACCACTTTCCAGTTCATGATGCAGGGATGTGGTTGAGATTGAGATTCTGTAAATATTTATTAATTATGATTCTGTAAATATTTATTAATTCTGTAAATTCAGATTAATCTGTTATTTTTTCTATTTTTTTTTTTTATTTTTAGTAATTACCAAATTACCTTTTAAATTGATTTCAAATTGATTTTGCAATTGGCTTTGATTGAAAAATGGCTTTTTAATATAAATAAATTTTGTTAGTATTTAAAATCATTATTTTTTTTGTCCTAACCTATTGAGATTTCATTGGATAAACTTTTAACATTTCTTGAGTTTTTGTTATGCCTCCTAATATTGCTGACAGTCATGATAATTTGGGCAATCTACATTCAGTAATCCCATTTTGCTTTCTTCTAGAACTGAAGTAATATCCTTTTACTATTTTACTGAAACCATTTATATCTACACTAATTGTTCTGTTGCTCATGGTCATAGAGAAAGCTCTTCTTTCTCAGTTCTTAATTACTACCATGTAATTAAGAACACCAAAAGTAGTAACAGCGGGTTCCCTAAAAAAAAAAAAAAAAAAAAAGGAAAGAGTTTCAGTTGCTTTATGTTCTTCTCTAGATCTCAATATCCAAAATACTATCACTTTTCCATCATTGTCTTTGTTTGGGAAATATTGCTTCTTTGCATTTTTTCCAGAATTTTAACACAAGCTTCGTTACTCTAGCCGTTCAATATTATCCACTGCGATTATCCATCACCAATTAAGTTAATATTATAGGTCATATGATTTTGTGAAATTTATGAGTAAGTAAGATTTTATTGATTAATATGGTCATCTATGATGCGGTTTCATATAAAATACGAGATGTTTCACCGTTAATTAGTTGGTTAATTGCCACATATATCACCATTTTTTTTTATTTGTAACGAGAAGCCCTGAATTTTTTTTAGTGTTTAAATGGAAGGACGGTATTTCAACAGTGAAAGAAGACGTCATTTCAAGGACAAATTTTGCTCAAAATTTCAAATTTGTAGTCGACCATGATGCATTTGCGTGAGATCATAAGAATGCAAGATGAAACAGAGTTAATTTGTAGATTAATTGCCACATAAATCATCAATTTTTACCGATTTTGCAATTGTAACGTCAACTAATACTTTAATCTTGTAGCAATTACGAGTAGCGTTATAATAATATCGTTTCAACGATAAACCAACATAGTTTCCAGGATAAATTCTGTTGAATAACATTTGGAGTTTTGAAAATGCTACAATAAAAAATATTGCAAGATTTGAAATATTGCCAATAAAGATTAAAAGTGCTTATCAAAAACTCAGACAATGGTTACGAGATCATAAGAATACGATGGAACGTAACGCCTTTAATTACTTGGTTAGTCGTCAAATAAAACTCAGTTTGCAATTCAAACACCACATTTATAATGTTCCAATGATAACTTGAATCGATAAAAAAAAATGGATATACCATTGCGGGATTGATCATGGTGACCGCAGAAGTCGGCATGCTCAAGGGCTCGTCTCTCTGAAGGAGACAATAAGCCTCTTTCTTGTCCTCACCCTCAAATAAGGTCTTGACCTAGTCGAACGGACTAGAATCTGAATCAAACAAAAGAGGCCATGGGAATCGGCCTTTTTGATGGAGAGGACGGGCGTCAAGAAGCTCTTGTATAGACCCTGCACCATTAGGCAAGGCCAGCTTCTTCAAGTTATTCATATTGTTTCATATGATGTGAAGTAATTATGTTTTCCTTCACTACTTACTTATATAGGAGCGTGACAAGAAAGCACAGCTATATTGAAATTGAATTGGTGAGAAGAGAGAGAGAGAGAGAGAGAGAGAGAGAAGATGAAATGACGCAACACATTGTTAAGGTTCATTGAAATAAAATCACACTTCCAAATTAGGGTACAAGAATGTGTCGCTTCCAAATACATGACTAAATTCAAACCTAGAGCACTCAAAATGTATGTTTGGTAAAGAATCTCTAAGAGTTTCATACTATTATAATAATACAGCTAGGAATTCAAGGGGCTCGAGATAACAACGAACACGAAGAAGAGACTACGAGCCTTTGCTCTCCGAGCGTTGACTCAATCTGAACAAATGTAGCATGTCCATCAACTAAAACTTTGGCGACCGAGCAGTCCCAGGTTACCAGTGAGTATACTGAGATCGTCCAACATGGTCAGAGATCCTATAAATCATGAACCCCTAGGAACACTCAACTGGAGCAGCAACCGGCTTTCTTTACTGCTGAAACATCATCCTTAGAGCCGACGTTAATGGTCTGCCCTTTGGATATAGGGGCTGGATCATCACCACTTTCAAGAGCTTTTCTGCTGACTACACCATGGATCTGTGTAAGCACTTCCGTGAAGGCGTTTTCCACGTTCATCGATTCGAGTGCAGAAGTTTCCATGAAGAATGTCTTCTCCCTTTCAGCAAAAGCTGTGGCATCTTCTGTGGAAACAGCGCGCAAGTGGCGCAAGTCAGCCTTGTTTCCCACAAGCATTATGACGATGTTTGAGTCTGTATGATCCCTGAGCTCCTTCAACCATCTCTCAACATTTTCAAATGTAACATGGCGTGTAACATCATAGACCAACAAGGCACCAACAGCTCCTCGGTAGTAAGCACTTGTGATTGCACGATATCTGCATGCATATTACAATTTGCATCATGGGTAACATCAAGTATCATAGAATATTAAATTGCCACAGATTATGACGAACATGAGTTATGAACTCTACAGCACAGTTGAATGTAGAGACAATTTTGAATATGAACATCAATCTCAAAGAAGAGTTTTTCATTAGTCAAAACTGAACAAAGAAATTCTGCTGTGACCTGTGTATAAAAACTAACCTCATCAAACAAAAACAGAATCACTATACGAATACTATCATTATATGTAAATCGCCTAACACAAGCAACATTAACAGATAGGCAGTCATCAGATTAAACTAATTCTTTAAATGCTTCAGAGCAAATTAAGCAAATCAGTACACTTTCTTGATCCCTAATATAGCACAAGTACTCGCTGCATGTGGCAATTCTGAAGTATACAAAAACATACAAAACACAGTTGCACTTACTTCCTCCAGATTATTTATTGAATTGCAAACCTTAGATCCAAGAGTCCAAGCATGAATGACCTCTAATGCAAACATGTAACGGGTTTAGGACAAATGGAAACTAAATTCCAGAACAATTGATAGGATACGGAGAAGTTCAATTGCAAATAAGATTTACCAATATATTCTTCAAATACCCTCTTCTTTCCCAGTCTTCACCACTCTACAACCCCCCGTCAACTATGTTCTTCCTATACCTGATCTTTAATAGAATGGGATTGCCTAGATAAATTAAGAATTCCCTAGAACCAAAATGCATCATGAAAACAATGCAAAATCAATCAACATTGCCTACTGATCAACTTGGGGATTGTAGATCAGCTGAATCCCAAAAGATAAAATATTTTTCTGCAATAAAATGCATCATTAACAGATAATGCAGAGAAACCTAAGCTCCAAAATTATCAGATCTAAGCAGATCATGCTATTCCCATAGCCTGAGATCTCAGAAAAAAATTCCAAATCACAAACCAAAAACAGGGAAAGATTAACATTTCAAGCCACCATGAAACAAAAAATCCACATAACAAAGGGATCAGTAAAAGCAGAAATGAGATCTCGAATTTCAAAACTAAAAAAGTAGAATCAACACATTCAAAGCTCAACGAAATTTGAAAATAAAATCCAACTCGTAACGCACAATTAAACTAGTTGGACAAAAATTAAAGTGCAATGGGCCAATGGCATACCGTTCCTGGCCAGCGGTGTCCCAAATCTGAGCCTTGATGACTTTCTCATCGACGCGAATGCTCCGAGTGGCGAACTCGACTCCGATTGTGGACTTGGACTCCAAACTGAACTCGTTGCGAGTGAATCTAGAAAGCAGATTGGATTTTCCGACGCCGGAATCGCCGATCAGTACTACCTTGAACAAGTAATCGTAGTCGTCGTCTGCTCGGTACGCACCCATGAACGCTGGTAATGTATATACACGAGAAGGGTTTTGAAGAGAGAGAGAGAGAGAGAGAGAGAGAGAGAGAGACCGCCGAGAGAAGAGGGAGATCTATTCCAAGTGTTTATAGCTGCGTTTACTGTACCTACCGTTACAAGCCGCTTTTTCTTATTTTTAGTAGTACTACTTATTTTCGGGATTTTTATTACTTTTACTTTTCCCCCCTTTCGCTGCATTTACTATATCTACCGTTATACACCCCCCGCCTATTAGTTCGAATATTTATTTTATAAAAATCATGCACGTTTAATTAAGCCTCCAAATGAGAGAAAATGAGCAATAACGTATCTAGAAAATATGAGTAATAACTTAATATTTTACATAAGAAAAATTTTAATTGGCCGCAAGTTTTTATAGGTCGCATTTAGAAAGGAAAAAGAAAAGAAAGCGAAAGAAACTTCTCTCCTTTTTACCTCTTTGAGTGAGGGTGGATATTCGAGGATTCTTTATTTTGGTATCGTTTGAATTAATTTTAAATACAAATTGCTAGTTTTTAGGATGGAATTTGGCGAAATTTTTGAAAACGTGTGATAGTGATATTTATCTTACTTTTTTTTTTTTTTTAGAACTAAAAATACTTTTTATTAAGTACACACGCATGTAATATGAAGAAGACCCTCTACAAAAGATGGAGGTTCATTCCAAACATGAGGTGTTTCAATATCTATCGAAGCTTTAGCAATCTTGTGAGCTATGCCGTTCAAATCACGGCTAATGTGCTTAACTTTCCAATCTGATGACAACTCCATCTCTCTGCGGTAGAACGAGGCTAAAACTCCAAGTTCCGTATTGTTCACATCGTGTGCACGATAGCATCACAAGCAATTTTGCAATCAGAAACATGATTTTGTTGCTGACGTTATACTATACGTGTCATAGATAATAAAAATCTTCGGATAGTGCAACAGTTTTAGGAATAAATTAATTCAATTTATTATCTCCCTAAAATGAGAATAACTTATCAAATTATTTTTTGCAATATATATGTTCTTTTCATTTAATTAATTCGAAATCATTTTCAAGGCAATCGCAACTTAGTCAATCCAATCACGTAAGCACGAAATTATATACAGTTCAACAATTACTAATTTAAATATTTGTAGAAATTCAATCTATTCTCCATATTCGAGACTTCGATTAAGTCTCACGCAACAAGAAATTTTTCTTTACTGCAACCATTTTTTCCTTGAGTTTACAATTCTTCGCTAATATTCTAAATTATGAAAACTGACACAAGGTCATACAATATAAACGTGTCGACCATAAATCTGACCAAACTAAATATTTTCTAAAAGAAATAAATCAGAAATATTATACACTAGACCTCATATCTGATAAATGCAACTCAACAAATCTAAACTACTTTGTAGCATATTACATACATAAAAGAGTATTTCATTTTCTATTTCAATAGTATAAAAACAAACTATTCAATATTTATAGGTCGATTCAAGAATAACTATAGAACCTTGCAGTTCAACCTATATAACTTATTCCATATAAACCTCTCTGTTCATAAATAGAAATAATATATGATACATCTATCTATGATGTGCCTCACCTGTGGGTGGTATTACGGTAAAATCAGGAAACGAGCACACAGCTCGATAAGATGCAAAAACAGTGTAACGTATAATTGATACAACTCACAAAATTGTATGTCTAGGAAAGAGATCAGTCCTTTGGCCTTTTACTCATGGTTTTTCGCTTGTTGACATCAAGGTATCTCTTTCTTAACCGAATAGCATTTGGTGTGACCTGCATAGCCAATACAATATTTCCTCAACATTAGAGATCACATTATGCAAATAATGTATAATATAAACAGGTCCAAAATTATTTTTTCTCCGATGAAAATGAATGTATGCACAAAATCCGAATCTATACAGAGCTTTTATTTCTGATCACCTATGGTAAAACAAATGAGTGCATACCTCAATGAGCTCATCAGAAGCAACATACCCTATTGCTTCCTCAAGAGATATCTGCAAAAAGAAATGTAGCTTGTTAATTTTTTTAAGCATTTGTGAGACGTTTGGATATTCAAATTTTGTATAAGAATGGAATTTCTGGCATTTTCATCTCAAGATATATTAAGCTTTATAAAGAAGTGTATCTTCAAGATGGATGGGGAGAATATTCCAATGCCTCTAAAACAAGAAGATTCAAAGAATTCATAATAGTAGCAAACTACTTTTTCAAATTTTCTAGTAAGAAATCTAAGCTCGGACGTAGTGGTAACAGAACGGTTGGAGAGGACAGGAACACTTTTTAACCCAAAAACATTACTCGCATTTCATGTCAACAGTATGTAAGAAAGTCAAAATTATATAATGAATCAAATTTCTGAGGCGTGATTCTCCTTATGAGGTGAATAGGTTGAAGTAATTTCAAGAAAGAGAATATGACGAAAATGTGAAGGCAACTGGAGATCAATTACTATGAGTTCTGGAAAGTTGCTTTAAAAGAGACACAGGGTAAATTGGGATGTAGATTCACTTGAGGATGCCAGCAAAAGGTCTAGTGTTTTCCAGAAACCCACTCTCTTTGGTATACAAGGGGTGTGCATTTTTTTTATTAAACTATCATGAAGTTTCCGTTTCCATAGAACATCCAAAACACCCACCTTAGGGCAAGAATAAAGCAAATAATAGAAAAGGAATAAATATAAAAAATTAGAATTCATACATGGCGAGGAGGGGTTAATTTCACATTCTCATCCTTGGATGCTGCACGAATATTTGTTAGCTCCTTACTTCGCACTGGATTAACCTGTTACAAGCAATAATTGATGTTAATGAAAATCATAATAACAGTTCTAAATTAAACTAAAGAAATAAATAAAACCCTTACATCAAGATCGGTATCTCGTGAATGTTCACCAATAATCATGCCATCATATGTCTGCAACAAGTGTATGAAACAATAATTAAAATTTGTAGCCCCATTGACACTGAATACTGATTCACTTTTTCTGGCAAAAGCCTTAAGAACTAGAGAAATAAATAACAAAAACCTCCATTCCAGGTTTGACAAAAAGAATTCCACGAGGTTCTAAACTCATCAATGCATAAGCTGTGATAGTCCCATATCCCATTGAAACCTGTTACATCAAGTATAGTTGATTAAAACAGGAGCATAAATACCTAACAAAAAACCTTACTTCTGTTGATAATAGCAAATCAAACAATGGATTACCTAAAATAAGTCTCGGTTATAAAGAGAGAACAAACAATTTTTATTTATGGGTGTGAAAGTGGTTGTGGAATCTAGAACTTAGATACAATTGACATAGAAAACAGAAACCCCATATTTCAGTAAGTATTATCACTAATAGAAGGAAAAAAAAATTACCAGCACCAAACCCGAATGATTGGCAGCCTATAGTAGATACTATACTATCAAGGAATTATGGTCATAAACATTATGATGCCCTAGATAAAGAAGTACATTTGGTAGTATAATAAGTGTTCGTGCATGAACAAAACAAACATAAATTAGATAGTAGAGGGTAGAAATGAAGACTGCATTACATATTACAGATAGCAGAATGCCACATTGCAACTTTTATTGGAGCCTTCCATAGGGATTGGTTTGATTTCATTCTAAGCCTAACAGGGTGATGAGTTTCATATCTCTATGCATGAAATACTGGAGCAATGTGCCTAATAATGTAAAACCAATTGTTTTCCAAAGCACAAAATCAAGTAAATTCTTGAGAAGTTGGCTGCAAATCTTAAAGAAGCTAAAACCGGAAGCTAATAAAATAACATATTTGCATCAATGCACTGAAGGTGGCAAGATATTGTACCAGTACTCCTTTTCTGACATTTCCGAGAGGACCTCGATACTTCTCATAGGCTGCAAGATAACATATAAATAAATAAAACATAATGAAGGAAATTTATATAAATCTACACTGGTAACTAACAGGGAAAGAAATCAAACAGGTAGACTATAGGGGCCAGTAATATTGATTCCTTGTAAATTACAAACATGAAGTGCATGAAAAAACACAATGGTTAAGAATAAATAACAGCTTATAATCATATTGGACAACCAAAAATAATGAGCTCAGAGTACGTACTCAAGAATGCACGATGCATAAATCCACTGCCTCGTGTATCACTGTTGAAGACACTTCTATAACCAACCAGGCCCCTATAATCATGTAGAACTTTTAAGATAAAGTAGGATGAAATAAATTTCTTATGCAGCCACATGTTAATTTAAATACAAAGAATAGGCGCATGAACCGAGAAGAAAGTGCATGTGAAATCTCTGCAAGAACTAAAAGCTCAATGGAGCAACAAGGATACAAACTAAAAGGTAACTAAGGAAGTAGCAAAAAGTAAGGGTTAAAGAATTAACAAAACAAACCACAAACAAGCTATCAAAATACTGTAGATGGGGAGAAACATAATATAAGAGAGAGAGGGAGACTGAAGAGATGATAAGAAAGTAGTACGTGCCTAGAAGGACAAGTTAGACAGACTCTAGTCCTACCAACACTGCCAGGGACTGGACCCATGTCAGTAATCTCTCCTCGCCTGTGAGAAAGAGCTTCCATAACTAAACCAACATGCTCTTCATTCACCTAGAATGAGCAAATACCCAAGTCAGTTACTGGAAATTCTGAGAGGCTGGAGAAGCACGGTAAAATTGTTCTAGAGTTATACCTCCACAGTCACTTCTTCAATTGGCTCCAGTTTTTGCCCATTCTCAATTTTATACCTGCCGACGTACAAAATTTCAATAGCTGAAAAAGTACAATCAAGTCTAAGCTTCCATGCATGAGCAACAGCAAGATCAAATATTGACTATTAAGTACTGCATCATAAATCACCTAACAACGCCAACTCGCATTTCTAGTCCTCATAGATTGGTGGAAAAGCGACCTACTAGATATTCATATCTTCCAAGTTATTCCCTTAAAACATTATATCAATATTTGGTAATAGCTAAAACAATTTTATGCATTATATCCATCTAATGAGCAGGCATCCCATCCTCTTTCGTATTTCAGAACTCATAAGGAACATTCATCAACTCTATGGAAGTAGAAAAGGGAACCAAAATCATGATTCAAAAAATGAATTAGGTGTATCCTAGGAATCATCACACAGAATGCTCCATGCTGATAAAGTACATAAGTTATAATTTGGCATTTTCTATAATAGATACATATAAACATAGTTACAAATCAAAAATATGGTAAGAAATGATGGTAAAAAGGAAAGAAAACAAAGTATAGAAGACTAGGTCAAGTAAAAACTCACATGACTTTGGGAGGTGATACAGACAACTCAAATTTTTCACGCCTCATGTTCTCAATCAAGATACCTGTTTTAGTAATGGATGAAAGAGAAGAGCTTAAGAAACTATAATTTCATGTAAAGAGGATACGAATTGAAATAGATAAGATGAGCAATATGTATTACGTTAAACAGGATCTTAAAAGGTTAAAAAATACACTTAATCTGATCAAAAAGCCTACCCAACTGAAGCTCTCCCCTCCCTTGAACTTCATAAGACTCTGACAACCCGGGAAGTACATTTAATGCAAGATTCCTTTCAGATTCAGCCATCAGACGTTCACCAATTTGCTTTCCAGTCAACTATGCATTGTACATGCAACAGAATAATGTCATTATTGCTATCATGATAATCAATGACCCAGGACCAGTGTATCAAGGAATCTGGTATCATTCAGGTGGAATGGAAAACAACACTTGAAAAGTCCAGAAGGACATCATACCAAAAATGTAGGGTTTCGAGTTTAGGGTTTTCGCTAATTATGAGATGGCATTATCAAAATCTAACAAACGTTTCAATAAAAGTTGTTGCCAAGACAGCCCTTTTGAACCAACAGGGTGGTGAAAAGGTGAGGCAGGACAGATTTTGGCATCCCCATCCCTGCCCCACAAAGGACCAAAGTAAGTGTGGGTGAGTGCAAGTATTTCAATTGATTTTTTATTTGAAAGAAAGGTACTAAAAATCTTCAGCTTTATGCATTAAATAGATATTCTTGAGAGAAAAAAAAAATTAAATACAGAACAGGCAGGTTAGATCCATCACAGCCCATTTTCATAGTTGTGAAGAGGGTTCCTTGCCGTGTTAGGAAGATGTTTGGTCAGGTTGGCTTTTCCCTCTCAATGAATGATAAAAACAGAGAGACAAGAAACATAGAGGAAGGAACTCAAAACAACCGCATGCAAAAATCTAAAACAACCAAAACTGGATATGGAAATCTCCACAAGGATATGCAGCACAAAAAGCAGAAGGACAAAAAAGTCTTACATAAGTTCCATCTCGACCAGCCAAGGGTGAATCATTCACACCAAAAGTCATGGAAATGGTTGGAGGATCAAGCTCAACAGTAGGGAGAGCAGTCATGACCTACGGAAACCAACAATACAAGTTTCACATAAATGTCAATGGCCCAGTAAGGTTCTTCACTTTGCATCGATTTAAAACCACATGCTCCACCGCTTGTACACCCCCCCCCCCCCAAAAAAAAAGTGCACACAACATATTTAAGACTTTTAAGTCATCACTGATTTACTCGAGAAGACTGTCCTCGTATATTAGAAAGACAAAGAAACAAATACAGAAGCACCATAATGCCCCACATTGCTTGCAGAATGAACATGTCTGATAAATGGAAAAAGCATAAAAATTCATGTACCCCAACACTTGCTACTGTGTGCCCAATTACTGGACTGGGTAGACCAGCCATAGACACTATATCACCAGCGCCAGCACTATCAACTGCAACAATACTCATTCCCTTCTTTTTCATCAGCTTCACAACCTACAGAAAAAAGTTTCAAAAATAACCACAGTTACAATAATAAATGCGTTGACAAATGCTTTTAGGAATCCAGGGCACAGAGAACGGAAAACAGATGGGATCTTTCCCTTTCTTTTTTTCTAGGAAAACATTCTTTAGTTGGCCATTTCCAGATAACCCCATCAATGATATAATTGGCAGGAACCTAAAAATAAAGTTGGCGTCTTGAGACTTTAAATGGTTTGTACCATCATTTGTGCACTGAATACTGAATTGTTGAAGTCAACAACATAAATGGAGTAACATAAATCAAGCTAAATAATGGCCGTCCATTCTACAGTTCTCTGTCCAGTTGATCTTTCTAATCTGGTTCAAGCAAAATCAGTATTTTTTTACTTTTAGATTCCAAAGGGGTTCATAAATTGTAGCTTGCAAACTGAACTTCTCAAGGAAAACATCAAATTAACTCTAAAGGAACTGGTGCCACAAGAAGTCAGCTGCAGTTATGTCTATAACTAGGCCATTTCTCCTATACTCCATTGGAAGACAAGAACAGAAACATAAAAGTTGTAGGCAAGAATAGACACACTGTTATTTATTCTGTTCAAACTGATCACTTACAAGATTAGCAAGCATATACATCGCATACTCAAGACGACAAATATGCCCAGAAGGGACTTCATACACACTCGGGAAGCACAGAGAGAATAATAAATCATAAAATGGTGTCCCTCTATGTGACAAACCTTCCCTTCTTCAGTTTTGGCAATCCCAGAATCTGTGTTATGAATTCCGTGCACTTTATCACCAACTTGGAGGATCCCAGAATATATACGACCAGTTAGAATTCGGCCAACATAATTATCTTTGTCCATCATAGAGACCTGAAAAGAGCTGTCACCAACTTTCTCAAGGTTTTTCAGTAAAGGTGCTAAGACACGGTAAATATTATTCTGCACTGTTTTAACAATAATCAATAAACAAGAAGGAAATATAGAGGAACACATGCGAGATATATGAATAAGAAGGCTAGCTACCAGCTTGTCCTTCTAAATACATGGAATACGTATAGTTGGCAAAAATAAAATGCATGTGAATCCTACAAAGCATGTATTTTAGCAAAAGACATTAAGTAAACTTGCAATATCTCAGTACTGACCAGCATTTGAAAAGGTGCATCAAGTGTAGAAGTTGGCGAAGGAACGTGTCTTATGATTGCATCAAGCAACTCGGACATATTCCTAGCATCATCAGGAGGATTCTTTGTATAAGTGGATGAGGCCCATCCTTCCTTTGCAGAAGCATAAAGAACAGGAAATTCTAATTGCTCCTCTGAGAAAAAGCATTCATCAAACTAACCATATAATACAAATGCATGTTCAAGTATAGCAAAGATTTGAGAACTAGCATCTAAAGTAACAGGCACCTGTGGCGCCAAGATTAGCAAAAAGATCGAACACCAGGCTCTCAACTTCACTGCACCTTTCTTCAGTAACTACACATACAATATGTCAGAAAAATACTATTATTTTGCAAAATCGCCAATAGAACAAACCACAAAGATATGCAAATCAACTATGGTGACTAAATAAAGCCTTGCAAGAAACAGATGCAACTACTAAGAGACAATGTTTTCCAAAAGTCATTCCTAAGGTGCATCAAAGGATTAATTGATTTGCATGCAGAAGCATAAAGGCAGAGAATATACTCATTATAATCATTTAGTTTCTTCTAGGAGATCAAAACGTTTGGTAGGCCCTTAACGATTGTAATATTGCAAGTCCTGATTAAGATAAAATAAACCCACTGATTTCACATTGTCCCTAGGAACCTATTACATTTAAATGCAAATTATCAACATCGGAATATCCCAAGGGTTACTTTGGGTGATAGGATAGATAGATAAAAATAGTATAGGCTAATCCACCATTTTCTTTGATGGATTGATTGCTTTTGAACTTGTTTGATCATCTAATACTTCATATACTCAATCATATGTTTTATCAATCTATCTATCACCCAAAGTAAACGCCCCCCAAGGGTAATATATGCTACATATAAAATAAAGAGCCTGATTTTGTTTTTCGACCAGCTCTTTGGAAAATAAAAAAAGTGAAAGGTGACCAACAACATAATAATAAATACAAAATCATCATTTTACCCAGGTGCATTTTACTTTGATAAGAAGTTAGCTGAAACACAAGTACATATCTAAAAGTGTATGATATATAATCAATCATCACTATTGTTTGCAACAGTACCTGAAGGTCGGTCTACTTTGTTTAAAAGAAGCAAAGGGCGTAAACCATATTTTAGGGCCTTTGCAAGAACAAACTTTGTCTGTGCTAAAGGACCTTCACCCGCATCAACAACTAAAATTGCTCCCTCAACCATGCCGACGACCCGCTCAACCTTTCAAAAGAAAAGAGAAAAGTGGCGCTTCAATAGGCTGCACCTTCAGAAGTTTCGACTTTTGAAATATCAGAGATAGGTCTTCCAGGATAAATTATAAACTAGGAAGCTAAATATCCATTGCTGCAAACTAGACATATAAATTGAATCCAGCAGCAGAAACAATTTAGCAAGCTAAAGATTGAGAAAGAAATATTTCTTCAGCACAAAATTTCAAGAACACATAAATGCTGAATCAGTTTTGCAAGGGTTCACCAGGAATGACATTTTGAATCAAGTGTTAAAGATCTTTTAATGGCTTCAGCACTCAAAAGATTTCTCAATCGATTAGAATGTACACTTCTATAAGAATAAGCACATGATCAGCTGCTTTATAAACATAATGTATAAAATGAAAAGGAAAGAAAAACAAGAAAAAAAAAAAAAGAACAGAATTGCAACCAAGCTGACCAAAATGATTTCCAAAAAGAAATCACATCAAAAGTACAGAGATAGAATCTAGGGCAAAGTTTAAAATTAGAGCTCAAAGTGATGCTAAATAGACTAATAGTCTAAAGTGACGTAAAATTCACATATTTCTTTAGAACTCAACACTATGTTCTGAACTTAGAACTCCACTAAGAAATACTATAATATTAACAATCTTTCTAATCTCGCCATCATCAACACAAAGTAACATGATACAAATTAGAACTCATGTTTGACTTACTTCACCACCAAAGTCTGCATGTCCAGGTGTGTCAACCATGTTCAGCTCATTCTCTTTCCACGAAATAGATGTTACCTGCAAGTTACAATGAGAATAGCAAATCGGATATCTATACAGTAACAGTTACCGAAGCATTTATACAACTGGTAGACAAATGCAATAGCCATTTCATTTAGGAAACTTAGTAAAGCTTGAATATCAAAATTGTAATAGAAAGCCACTCTTTGCTTTGTTTGTTACTTTTTCTTATGGTGATCATTTCCCTCCCTAATCCTATTGACCATATGAAGTATTATCCAGTGACCCAGTAACTCATCCACGATCTAGCACCGTGTACCATCGGCTCAGAAGTAATACCTCAGACAAAGTTTCATCAATCTACTACCAATCATTTAGCAGCAGCTGTAAGTCCGGCCTTTTTGTCATCATTGCCAATGGAACACATTTCTGTATCAAAAGTAATTAAATAGGCCATATTCAAAAGACATCATCTAAATCTTTTACTCGGGAAATGAAATGTCTAATTGCTCGCATTCATACTTTTACACCTATTTCAAGATTTCATTGAGCTTCTTCTTGATCAATATCACATCATTTTTTACTAAGATATTGATCTCATGTAAGTTCATTCTAGACAAATGACATCAACTGCTAGACAGCGTAAAGGATACTAAAGCTTGGATATGAAAATTGTAATGGAAAGGCCACTTCTTTCTTTGTTTGTTCTTTTTCTTATGCTGATTTTTCTCCCCTCCCTATAACCAAATGCAGTATTCTCCACTGACACAGTAGCTCATCCACGATCTAGCATCGTGTACCATTGGCTCAGAAGTAATACCTCAGACGAAGTTTCATCAATCTACTACCAACCAAATAGTAGCAGCCGTAAGTCCGGCCTTTTTTTCGTCATTGCCAATGGAAAACTTATTTTGTATCTATCTAAACCTATTTCATTGAGCTTCTTCATCTTTTGAAGACATCATTTTTTACTAAAACATGGATCTCATGTTTGTTACTTCTATCAAAACCACTATTAAATAATCACTTATTAAAAACTGATCCGGAAACAACAAAACGGAATCATTAATTAAATAAGAAAAGGACCTTAGAGGAGATGGTTATGCCGCGCTCACGCTCGAGGTTAATCGAATCGAGAGCTCGCTCGTGCGGAATATCGGCGCCGCACTGGCGGAGGAGCCGATCCATGAGCGTCGTCTTCCCGTGGTCGACGTGAGCTATTACGGCGACATTGCGGAGGCGGCTTGGTTCAACAACGGTGCCGGGAGCGACGGCCGGCTGCGATGAAGCAGCGGCGGTAGACGAGGAGAATGGCCTTGTGAAGCCCGTAACGCGTGAGAATGCATAGGGCTTCCGGTAAGAGGCGGATGCGGAGGAGGAAGAAGAAAATGATTTTCTGGCGGCGGCGGAGCAGAGAGAGCGGAGCAGAGGATTCACCATTTCTAGGGAAGTGAAATGGCTGCTTCTAGCTGATTGAGGTGAAAGCTTATTTGTAGGGTTTAAGAGATTTTCCCCATTTTATTTTACTTTCTCTGTTTACCTTTTTAATTCAATTCAGGGTTTAAGCGGTTTTTGTTTTTATCTTCTTCTTTTCCCTTCGAAAAATTAAATAAATGAGAGAAAATGTCGCAAAAAGAAGAAGAAGATAACTATTATTTTGTTAAACTATTTCTATTACTTTGTGTTTTATCTTTATTATTTAGATAAAATTATATAATTTGATAGTTAATATAACCTTCAAATCCGATTCCTTGATTTCTCTTGAGCAATTACGCCTTCTTTGTGCGGATGAATAGAAATAGAATTCAGATATATCGAGTACGAGCTAACGAATCGAATAGTCTAAGTTAGGAGTCTATTCTTGAAATAAGAAGTTAACAACCATCACGTCTTATCTAATTTTTATAATCTTTTGAATATTATAAGAATTAAAGTACTTTCTTAGAGCATATACAGCAGAGGTCGAAGGGGGGTGTCGATCGGCGGTGTCGAGCGAGATCGACCCACCCCCACTCGACACACCCTGTGTCGATCGCCGGAGTGGGGGATCGACACCCCCCTGTGTCGAAGGGGGTGTCGATGGCGGTGTCGTTCGCTCGACTCCGCCACATTGCAAAATGGGGACACGTGGCGTGTCCCCATTGGTCCTTCTATTATTATTTTTTTTTTCTGATTTAAAAAATAAAAAAGCAACGGATATAATTAAAATGTCTCCAACGTATACATTTTAATTTTCAACGATTATATCCCATTTTTTCCCTATATATATCCCTTCATCTCATTCATTCTCCACACAAATTTCTTTCTTCATCCATTCTTCTCTACAAAAAAAATCACTCTTTCAAATTTATTTTGTGCAAAAAAAGGCCGACGACCAGTTCAATTCGTGGTACTCGCAAACTTTTGGTTCAATCTCACTGAACCAATCTCCAAATCCGGCAAATCCACCTCCCAATCCGGCGAATCCAAGCTCCCAATTCTCATCTTCTCTCGGTTTCGGCCAATACTCAACCCCTGCAGGGTTTGGTGTTTTTCTCACCCGTCGAGGACGAGTGTTGGTCGCCATATTTTAGAGCATCCGACTTAGCCATGATCGCTGCAAACTGAGCATTGTGTCGCCCAACAGATTCATCGAGCGTACTCAGTGACCCTTCCACGGTGGAAACCCTAGTCATGGTAGTTTCCACATTTACTTTCACCTCCTTCAGCAACTTCTCAATCTTCTCCATCAGTGTCCCTTGTCTGGTCTTGGTCATGAACCGAGCAGGTCGGACCAATTTGATAGAGTGAAGATGAGAAGTAATTAAAAAACTGAATTAAGAGCAATAATCACCACCTCAAATGAGGCCCCAGAGATAAAAACTCTGTCCGCAGCGTACGCTGAAATTCAAGACTCCAAAAAACATAACCCTAATTCACGTAGAAATCTAAATATAAATAGTACTAAGGCCCATGCTAACCCACATAAAGCCCATAATAAAATAAACCTTAATCCCTGAGTACGGTCTAAGTGAGGATGGCTATATATGCGGTCTTTCGCATAGGTTTTTGGAGCGAGGAACAAAACTTGCATATATTTTGCATACAAAAATCATTTGTAGTTCATAGTTTTGTTCAATTTTTGTCTCCTTTAATTTGTTGGAGCTTGCCGGACTTTGGTGTTACATCGATCGAGGTAAAGTCGTTTTACCTTTGGAAAGGACTGTCAAACCGATAGCCCTACCAAGACATTTTCCTTCTTGCCGGGAGAAGAATTTCTTCGACGCGGCTATTGTATTTAAATTTGCAATCTCATTTATTTATTGCAATTCGTTATCTTATAATCTATAACTCTATTCTCTAGTCTTGTTTTGTTTTGTTTAGATATTCCCTTATCAAAGTTTGTGAACGACTAGGCATCATGTTATTTTGTTTCCTCATACACAACCTTTCATTACACCTTTAGATATCATTCTTTGAATTATGTGCTGACGACAAACCTTGGTGCTTGTCAATATATACACCTTTATTTACAAGTTTCAACAAAAATTTGTCTCCAACTCTAATTGTTTGAGTTCATTCCAAAACTTGGCTCATTTCTGGAATGAACATCAATATTAGCATGGTGCATAACTTTCTAAGTTCCTTTCCTTTTTCTTTTCTTTTTCTTTTGAGGAAAGATCTCGTGGTCTCGGACATGAAAGAAAAGGGTGTCAGGATCGAAGCGAGCTAGCTGCATTAACTGCTTGTAGGTTTTCGGGTACCAATACCAACTACTTATAAAGTAGCTACAGAGCTACACCATCATAAAAGCTTAAAGCTATAACCGGCGAGCTACAACTCTTTAACAACTGCTCTCTCGGGTACTTGTTAGCCGCCTACACTTCGTGATCCCTAATTCTCGTACCTCGAATCCAGGGATCACTCGTTCGGCTACAGGGGTTAGCTGCAATCGTTCCGTATCCTTTTAAGAAAGTTATATTCAATTCATTCAATCAACTCTATAAATCCCTTCATTTTAATTAGACAAAAACTTGGGTGCAACTGTTGCACCGTAGAACACCCGCCCATTTGACCCGACCCGACCCGTTTAACCCAGGTTTGACCCGGTCAAACCCCCTTTTAACCATTTTTTTTAATATAAATTTTCCAGTTTTTTTTTTTTTTTTTAATTTTACATTTTCTTTGTTTGCCGCTTTTTCTATGGTCAAGATTTGAGCGAGGGGAGCCGAAGACCTCGGAGCGAGCTGAAAAAATCTAAATTGTTGCCCGCCGATTATCCTTATTTTAGTAATCGGAGCGAAGGCGGAGCCGTAAAATCGGAGCCGAAGGCTCCGTCGGGAAAAAAAAATCTGGAAATAAAAAAAAAATTGCAAATTAAAAAAAAAAAAAAGTGGGGCGCGTAAGGCCCACGCGCGGGGCGTGGACCTCACGCGCGGGTCAGTTGGGCGCGTGGGCGGGTCGCAAATTTTTTGCACGGTACATGGTTATGTACCGGAGTCTCTCTCTTTTAATTATAATGACAATGACAATTCATTAAATGAAAAAGAAATGCCAGAGGAGGTTGATGCTCTCTGTATGCGGAAACTAATACTTTGTTTGGAAAAATGGTAACTGATGATTTCGGTTGCTAGATCATATAGTTTGCTCTTCACATATTAGTAGTTTATTCAAAGAATGATTATTATTTATTCATCGAATGGTTGTTGTAGTTAGTTGATTCAAGCAACGGTGTATCCAGAATTTTGGATTTTGGGGTGCGAAATGAGAAAGAAACATGGAGAGTTGATTGGGGGTTCGGGGGAGAAGCCCCTAGAAAAAAAAAATTGGACCTATCATAGGGTTCGTTTTAGATTCATGTGCATTTTTCATCATATCCGAAAAAGTAATACCACAAAACATATATAAATCATAAGCATAAAATATTTATAACATTAAAAGTAGTAGTACATGTCAATTATCAAATATGGTTCAATTTCAAAAATACATATAAAAATATGGGCTTGGGCTTTTTATTTTATATGTAGTGGGCTGCTACCCTTTTATTTTATGTTTTTATTATTTTTTTGGGCTGGACAATTTGGGCTTCAATAGTACTACTATTTTTTTTTGGGTACATTTGTACCCCTTGTCTCAAGGTAGATACGCCGCTCGATTCAAGCCATTATTTAAATTATATTCAGAAGTTCTATTATTTAGGATACATTGCAATAACTTTCTTACAATACATGCTATTTGAGATGTTTGCTCATCATCATTGAAAAATAGTCTATAATATTATATGAAATCTTAAATTAAAATTAATATATATACTAAACATTCTAATTATAAGTGCATTTTTTCTAACCAAGCATGTGATGAACTATATTTTTCTTTTTCTTTTTTGGAAATCACTACAAGTTTATCTCCATGGAACAACATATGGTTTGTTATATTTCATATTTGTTATATCTTCTGAAAATCATGTGTATACTAATGTTGTTTATTTCCAATGACGAGAGTAACCTGCAGTCTCCATATATCCTAGATGAATATTGAGTAAACTCGATTTTGAACAACACCATGCAATCCTATCTATATATATATATATATAGGCATGTGGAGTAAAAACGACACTTTTTATTTAGCTTCCGAATACTATTAGGTACAGTATTGTATATTTTAAGTTGAGCACGAAATGGTAACAAAAAGGGGCTGATTCAAGTTATTTCTTATGCATTAAAGCACGTAACTTGGTGAGTTGAGCCCAAATCATACATGGCTCGCCACATATCAGCCATTTATTTCAACAAAAATCCCCAAAATCGCTCCCCCCCAACATTGAAGAACCCTAATTATATTAAACTCGATTTCCCAAGATTGAACTAATTAATCTGACTTTCAAGTTATGGTTTGTGTGTAAGTTAGAAAAACAGTTGGCTGCCGTTGGAAGTGGTAGATGGGATTGTGAAGCCAAAATAATGCGTGCATGGGACACGGTTAATTAATCAATCTTGAGTTTATTGAAAAAGATGGTCCATATATATATATATGTCACATAAAAAAAAAAAAAAAAAAAAAAGGGAGAGAGAAGAACATGAAAAAGAGGATATGAGAGCTCAAACTAAGGAGGTAGCATAGCAACAATTATATCTACGAACTGCCTTCCCAAAGTGTGCTTTCCATTGACTTGGAATCCAAAGGATTATATTGACCTGTAAAAATAGGGAGATTAAAAAAAATCAAGATTAAAAATTCCAAAAGAAAAATCAAGATTAAATATCACCTGCGAGAATGAATTGTTGGCTATAAGCATTAGGCAAATGCTGGTGAGGAAGGATTATAGCAGTGGGGGCATTTTCCCTTTCTGCCCTTTGTTTTTCAGAATCATGATGAATATTATGATGATTTGGGGAATATCCATAAGTGCAATAATCCACCACAGAGTTCCCATTATTTCCCAGAAAATTATTATTGTTATTATTATTACTATTGTTTGTGTTATTATTATTAATAATATTGTTTGAGTTGATAACTTTGTTGCTATTATTGTTCCATCCCATTAGGCCTTGTGCTGCAGCTGCCTTGTACACTATGCTTCCTTGGTGAAAATGTTGATGATACTGAGCTTTATATATCCTCAGCTCCTCACAAACTCTTCGGTAATCTCCCAACGGCCCGAGAATCGGATCCTTCTGCCTGCTCAAGGCTTCCCACACTAGCGACTCCACGGCCACCTTCTGATCCTCCTCTCGGAGGCTCGTGATGATTTTAGTCACGTTGCTAACGCCAAATACCTTGTGCACGGCTTGGAACTCTCGTGTCCTCTCCACGGGGAAGAAGGGTGCCAACGTGCACTTCTCCGTGCACTTCTTCCTCTGGTGCTTGCATGACGCGCATGCAGACGTGTTGTTAGCCCGTTGCATCTCTATTTGTATATCGGGATAGATGTGTGTGAATTTGATAATTAGCGTTGTTCCATCCAAGCATGGAATATAAAAGTGCATAACAAACAATAAAACAACTTGTTTTATAGTGTTAGTATATGAAAAGAATGAAAAGATTGCCCGCATTGATTTGATATAAGCACAGCAAGTTGAAAACTAGTAATCAATAAAATGTTTAATATAGAGCATGGAAAGATGTCACTAAAGCTAAACTTCTTTGTAATAGATAAATAATTTTGTTTAAATTATAGGTGGCTCACACGAAGAGTAAGTAAGTTAAGAAAACTAAATTACTCTAAAGTTGTGTAGTTGAATTCTTTATTTCTAATTAATACTTTTTATTTTTTTTAGGCATACCAACATAGAACAAAAAATTGGCGCTCTAGTGATAAATACTTGCTTTGTGTAGTGAAAAGACAAAAATCCACAATTTTCTTTTTAGCTGCACATTGAAGGCACGAGGTAATGTTCGGTGACAATGTCATATGGACAAGAGAGTCAATCTTTAAATCACAACCATCACTAATGGGACAATGTCACATGTGTTGGAGAGTCAACTCTTTCTCTTGAAAACCATCAAGGCTTAATCTTTTAATACTCTCTCCATCTTCAAAGAATTTGCACCACTTTTCTTTTTGTTCCTGTCCTGTTTCCTTAAATAAACATGCTCCTTCGACATTAGTTTCGACATTCATTTTACCTTAATGTGGAACCCTTATCAGATTTTTCTAGTTCCTTAGGGACGGAGGCAGAGTATTCTTTTTTTTTAATTACTGGAGTGGAGGGAGTAGTATATGACATACAATATTTTTGACAAATATGATAGTCATGATTATATTAGAACTTGATAAATATGATATTCGTGACAATATTTTTGGATCAGCGCGTCATTCAATCATTCTAGATATATTTTTCACTATTCACTAATAATCGACTAATAAATGTTTATAAACTGCAATACTTGACCGGCAACTTAATTCAAAATATATTTGACAAGAGTAGTAAACATTACATCAATCAGCCAGAGATTGATTGCCTGCACCATTGTTGTGCTTGAAGATTAGTAAAAGGTAACGAACAGGGTTGAATTGAATCTCTACAAATTCACAGAAACAATAAAATCCTACGATAAATGAATCAACAGCAGTGTTACTTAGATAGACATCTTCTGATAGCTACACAGCACATATGATAGTAAATCTCCTCAAAGGATTGACAAGTATTTTACCATAAGCAGAGCGTTGCAATTTATCTACATTCAAGTCAACAGATATGCGAAAAGAAAAGAAAACCGACCAACATAAGCACCTAAGCTGTCCAAGTTAAAACTGCCTTCTAAACCTATACACTACATACCATTGTATATTCTTCAGAATCATCAACATCCGAAATACAGGCATCAGAAGTGAGCTCCACACAACAGCATCCATCCACAGTAGATGAACAAGGCTCCCAATCTATCTAATCATCAGCGCGATAGAAGTTCAGCAATTTCAGTGGTGCTACATATTCCTAAAATAAAAGGAATTATCATCAATGTAATGTTTACAATATACATGTGATGTGATGTAAGATAAGTTAGATAACACGGCCTTCACCTCATATATTTCATCAGATTGCTGAGGGAAATAAAAGCCCATTGAGCAGTTATCCAGCAATTCAGGGCTTTTTATCCAGGCTTTACGAGCATCACATAATTTGATCTTATAATGGAATATCTGGAATGGAAACACTCAGAAATTTAGTAAAGAGAGATAGAGTCTTTGTGTGTGTGCGTGTGTGTTTGAATCCTCAAGAAAAGAAAGGAAAACTACAAGAAATATCCCAAATAATTTGAAGAAGTAATGTGAATTATGAACGTTCAATCAGATACACAAGCTAAGTTAGAGAAAATAACGAACCTCGGAAAGTGGGACAGTTGGTCTCTCGAGGTCATCCCCATCGATACTTATACCAGTGCCCTGGCATTCAGGACAAAATACCGAGCATATTTGCTTGTTCTGCATCTCAAGCTTCTGCCCATTCTTGCCTTTAACCTTTTTCCTAGATCTCAGTTTCATTTTGGGCTCCTCTGGCTGCTTAGTAGGAACAACCTCAAAGAGCAGTATCCATTGAATGAGGCAGGATATGTGATATAGATGGAATGCCTGTATGCAAATGGAGACCAAGACAAAAGTTTAGATCAATATTAGCCTAGAGAAATTGTCAAATGTCAGGAAAAAAAGGCACTGTGACGTCAGCAATATGGTTATTTAATGGAAAAGAAAGTTCAGATAAAGTCCTACCCCGGTTAAATTTCTACTACTGCATGCAAGCTTTCCAGTCTTCCTATTAAACAGAGTAGCAACATCTTTGTTTGGGAGCATCTTCTGTTGGCATATATCACAAGTCCTCTCAGAGGCAATACGATGTTGGTTTCTCAATAGTTTCCTCATGGTCTTGCTCGAAAGAATGCGAGAATTCACCAGCTGGTCATCATTTCCAGAAAACAGCGCTTTTGATTTTGAACTATTTGAAGATTGAGACTCTTCCCCAGAAGAATCATCTTGATTTCTTAAGGCCTCACTTGTATCCTCCGGATCAGAAAATGACTTCCTCTTCTTGCCTCTAGACGAGCTACTATCCTCAGCTTCTGAACGAGGACTAGAATCACTAGATGGAAGCAAATATCTGAAGCCATCGAGTAACCCCTTTCGACCCAAGTTATAGTTGTACGAAAAAGTAACAATTGCAAAGTCATGCTCAGGAGTCGCATGAATATCCTCATTGGTCAGGTCAGCATTTCCAAGCCATTCACACCATATTCTACGAATTTCACTGGAGACCCCATCCTTCTCACTAAACCTGGCCCCAATTTTTCCAACTCCGATATGCCTCGCCACCAAATCAGAAACCTCATCTTTTTGCAGAACAGCCGGAACAACTAGTAGCCGACCACTTCCATCACCATAACTACTAGGGTTGTCATCGCAATCAGCACTATCATCACTCTCGTGTGAACTCTGTGCACTTGCAACTGGTCCAGCATTTCCTGTGTATTTAACCACTGCAAGGCTGTCCCCACCAGCATGATGGACATCTGGCAACTTGTTTTGCTCCCAGTCTGCAGCAGCAGTTAAGCTTTTACTTTTCTCCTCTACATCATTATGGAAGAAAAACACACCATCATTGAACGGCCATGGATTTGGTTTGAGCAGCGTAACTTGTGCAGTAGCTAGTCTTTCAGTGTGGGAGTTGCCCTTCAAGTGACCGAACAAGCTTGAATCACCATAACAAGGTGCAAGACACATAGTACAGAAAAATATCAACTTCTTTCCATCTTCCCTAAGCTCAACATATGGATGCCCCTGAGCTCGCACAATACGAAGAGTTGTCCTTAACAACTGCTCTTTCAAATTACCAACCCTCGCCTTCGGGAAACCTAATTCCATCCTTTCCGACAATCAAGCTCTTCAAGGATAGTATGCTACCTTGAAGCTACTAGTGAAAGCCTAATTCCTAAGTTTCACCAAACAACAATACTGACTCAAACTTCAACCCACCAACAGATAAACTCGTTAACGCTTATCAATCAATATATACTCTAGCCATAGACGTTGTCCAAATAGTCAACTTTTACCACCAAGACCAGGCAAATTAACAGAAGGAATTGCACACACACTCTCCAAACCGCTACTCAAAAACCAGAAATCATTTCGCTCCAATTCAAAAGTATTACGTTTGAAGAACAAGAAATTCAGCAATATTATACCACAATAATTCAAGTTCCAGCTCCAATCACACTATAAAAACATAATTATAACGAAACCCTAACTTCAAGTTCAGCAAGCCCTAAATTTACAACTCCGAGGCACCGTAGGTATAATAAAAGTTTTAACAAACCTTCTAGCTATTCGTTTTCCGGCAACCATTCCTCCACCAATAGCGTAGCAACAAACCATCAGAATGCTCGAATCCTCCACAGCGATCACTTCCATATCCTCCAAAAGGGAGCAGCAACAGCACACGAAAACGACAGAGAAAGGGGAGACTTCCGCACGGAAAATCGCGACTAAAGATGCATACAGTGGCTAATTTTGAGTATATCTGTATCAGTAGATTATATCTGTAGAGAGAGAAAACGAAGAACGGGATGGCAGAGAGAAGAGTCTGGAGGGAGAGCGAAATTGAAACGAAAACTAATTTTCTCTCTTTTGTGTCAACCGAAATTTGGGGTGCAAATAAATTTACATGTGCCCTAACTAACTATATCTGGGTAATGATTGCCTGTGTCGCGGACTACTCTAAGTGAGAGGATTTCGTTCGTTACGGTCAGAGGGTCAGTGCGATCAGATTGGTGAAGGGTAATCGTTGACTTAGTTGCGGTGAGGCAGTGAGTAGGTGATTTCTTCAGGTGGAAGGGAAGATTCGAATTTTGGGGAATAACTTTTGGAGCCTAAATAATATCTATAGCAACTCAATAAAGAAATAAATAAACAATATTGAGAGTTTTCGATTTATCGTTTTACTTGAGAAGCTTTCTGGTCGCTAGTTGAAAGGAAGGGCATTATTCAATCAATTTTGGTTCATATTTCATTCATAAATCATGTCGAAATGATAAGTTCAATTTATAATGTTTATCCATCATAGGAAACTACTCCCTCCGATTTTAATTATAAGATATTTTAACATTTTACACAAGAATTAAGAAATATTAATAGTCAGTTTCTTTTGCAATGCTATTTTAAAAATTGGAGTCATTTTTTCATGAAATTTAATGTCGAAGTTAATGAAATTTAATGTAAACAACTCAAAAGACTAATTGGAAAATGAGCCATCATTAATAATTAGTTGAAATGTGAAATAAAATTGATGGAAAGGAGAGAGAAAATATTCTAGATAAATGAAAACATGTTATATAAAAAAAACAAATGAAAAGGGCTAAAACATCTTATAATTAAAACCGGAGGGAGTATAAGATAGCAAAAACATACTCGCATATAACATAGATATCGATTTTTAGAACTATATAAGGGTGGATCTCTAATGTGTATCTATATAAAATTGAATTATAAAAATTTATGTCATACATGTAACGGCAGAATTTTCACAACAGGTGAGAGAACTTGTAATATAGTGATTCATAATTATAAAAACATCATAGTGTTTCGGATACTTGATGTCGGATTTTGTGAAAATCACATGTCATATTTTCATATTAATTTTGGATCTAAGTCAAATATGATCTTTATGAGAGTTCGATATAAGTTTTATCTAGAGAAAATTGCATAAAAAAATCCTGACATTTACTCACATTCAAGTTTAAAATCAAACTTTTTAAAATTCGCAAATAAAATCACAACTTTGCTATTTGACGCGATTAACTCCTCCGGTCGATTTTATCCACAAGAACGACATCATTTCATGCCCTAAACAACATCGTTTCATACAACATATTGGGGGAAAATCGACCTTTAGGAGTTAATCGCGTCAAATTGCAAAATTGTAGTTTTATTTGAGAATTTTAAAAAGTTTGATTTTAAACCAAACTGTGAGTAAAGGTTATGATTTTTATACATTTTTGCCTTTTATCTAGCATGAAATTATTTCAAAGTGGGTATGAATTAGTATTAAATATGCTATGCTCGAAGTTAACAAAATGTACCACAACAAATTTGGCATTAGGAAGTTTAGAATCGCTGCATATATACGCATACTAAGATCTCGATCATGGTAGGCTTTCATACTGTGGAGTTT
The DNA here is from genome assembly GCA_029490685.1 of Schizonepeta tenuifolia. Classification (NCBI taxonomy): domain Eukaryota; kingdom Viridiplantae; phylum Streptophyta; class Magnoliopsida; order Lamiales; family Lamiaceae; genus Schizonepeta; species Schizonepeta tenuifolia. Next base: position 111,950,155 of record CM055956.1, read on the forward strand.
GTTAATTAGGTGGAAAGCTGTTGTTTGGTGTTGATGCTATATATTAAATTACGTGGTATAAGTTTTTTTTTTTTTTTTTTTTTTTGACATGGGTAGAGGTGAGCGATGAGATTTGAATCCGAGACCTTAGTACTTAGGCTCAGGGCAGTGGCGAGCTTGGCGAGCACGCTCGCTGCCCTTTTTGGTGGGCCCAACACACGCGCAAAATGAAGTGCAGTGGCGAGCTTGCCAAAATTATTGAGCTCGTCATTTGCTTTTTTCTTTTAATTTTAAAAAGATGAAATGTCAAAAAAAAATTTATTTCATTCAAAATAAAAATACTACACTAAATTAAAATATTACACTAAACTACATTACAATAAATTAAAATACTATATTAAACATAAAAAAATTAAGAAAATAATAAGATTAAAATTTTATTTAATGTTGTCTTGCCTGGTTTTTTTTTGCCTATTCTGCCTGATATTTGCTTATTTTTTTTGCTTGATTCTTTTTGCCTTATGTTTGCCTTTGCCTGATTCTTTTTGCCTTGATTTTTTTTACCTGATTTTGTTCATTATCGCTTTTTGCCTGATTTTGTTCATTATTGTCTTCATCATCATCGCTTTTTGCTTGAATTGTTGATCTTTCTGATCCAGCAACGGATGATTCTCTTCCGTCTTCTACACCGGTTCCTCCTGCTCAGCAGCCTCCTACATTCTTTGTCTACTTTTGATTCCATTCATCCTATGGTGACCCGGAGTCGTGATGGTACCCGGCGACCACGAGCATTCTTTTTGTACGGGCCGGCTGAAGTCCTTTCTCATCTAAAAAGTAGAAGACATTGATTTACGGATCGAACTGCAGCTAGCGATTCCGGACAGGGACTCTGCGCCCCAGCCTCGGGGATCAATAGACTAAGGTCGTTGGCAGGACTTCTACCATTTCATAGTGACTTCTCACACGATCTCCTTGCTCGACATCATCGCTTTTTGCCTGAAATAAAAAAAAACATTGAATGGTGACCGTTGGCGATCGCAATGGTTACGCGCGCGACCAACCAGCGGTCACCACGTGGTCTTGTGAGCGCCAGAGCTCGAGCTCGCTCACTCGAGCGTGTGCTCGCGAGCTTCGCGCTCCGCAATGGCTTGCGAGCATGATGATAGAGCTTGTTGGGGCAGCGAGCGCGCTCGCACGCGCGCCGCTGCCCATAGCCTTACTGATTGAAGTCAAACCATTTGCATGTCCCCCTAAGGACATTATGTGGTACTCCTTCCGTCCCGGAACAAGTGGCTCCTTGTCTATATTGAGGTGTCCCATAACAAGTGGCTCATTTCCAAATAAGAAAATAATTAACCCTTCAAAAGTTGTGGCCATACCACTTTAACTAACTTTTACCTTTCATCTTAATACCCGTGCCGAAATGAAATGAGCCACTTGTTATGGGACGAAGAGAGTATAAGATAAAACAATGATGAACTACAATAAATATCGCATACTTCAATTTTTATTTTTTTGTTTTTGTATCTTGTTCCCCAATTATTTTAGTGTTAATATATGTTTTTTTTTATAAATTAAAACATAAAACTATATAGAAATATTTTAAGTTTAGAATAAAATTTTAACAATTAATAAATTTAGATGAACACTTCAATAGAATTGGTGAAAATTGCAATGTGCAAGAAGCACCTATTTCAATCTTATGCATTGCCCAAAAAAAAGGGATAAGGTGCAAATAATCCCAAATGGTTTCACCTGATTTACAAATATATCCCTAACGTTTATTTTTAGGCAATCCATCCCCTAACGTTTTGTAATAAGTGCAACTAACCCCTTAACGTTTTGGAATAGGTGCAATTAAGTCCCTCTCTAACGTTTTTATTTATTTATTTATTTTTTTTTTTCACGAATAAATCCATTTTTCCATTTTTGGAAATAATCAACTCAATACTATCAGGCCCATCACACTTCCGTATAAAATAAATTCTACGTATATTGACTTCATACCTTTTTGACCAATATGCTGCTGGGTAGATATCCGTCGGAGTTTTACGGGCAAATGCGTTCCCAACCATCACGATCGCAACCGGAGGTTTTTCAAAGCCCTTGTTGCCTTTAAAACGGACCCCTTCAGCAATACACAACATAGCCTTCCGTCGTTTCCTACCTGAGGCGTAGGGTGCTCCGTCGATACACAAAGAAAATCTTAAATATTGGAAGGGATGAACAAAAGCCCAAATTTTTATTTAGGGATTATATGAAATTTATTACAACATGAGTATATCTCCTTTAGGGAGGAGACAAACTCTTTTAGCTACCTATGGTAGCGGTACTTGGATACATCAAGAAAAGAAAAGAAAAGAAAAAAACTATGCTAAGATTATTTTGATGAAGCAGAGAGGATTTTGTTGTTGTGGGTTTTTGATGGTGTTTTTCGATGATCTATCTGCTCCTCCTTATGCCTGCTTATATAGAGGTCTTAAGGTGACCGCTCACATTCCATTATTGCCTTGGATTCCTTATCCTTGGCTCCTTTTCTTCACGTGAAGCGGATCCTGCCATTATTGCTTGAGGACAGCTGACCTCTTATGAAGCTGGTCCATCTTACCTCCCATTTATTGCATGAAGACAAGCAACTTTTGGTTGAAGTTGAGGACCCGTGATTTATGGATCACTGTTTTATGGTAGTGGTCATTCTCCTGTATCTTTACCCATTTGTAATTTAGTGGGTAATTCTTGTTCATCCACCCACCGATGTCGTTTTCTTTTTGGTGAGTGGTCTTCCAACGCAGAGTCACATGACTCTTTTACCTTCAGTCGGGAATCTACTTTTTTCACGGGGCCCTCGGCATCGTTACCTTTGGCATTTCCTTGCGCTCTGCGTATTCGTCAGAACGAGCCTTCTGTTTCCCTTTTTTGGGAAGAAAGCCTTTTTCGAATTCTAGCTCCTTCTGGTTCGGACACTCCGAGCAGATGTGCTCAGTCCAATGCCCAAAATGAGCCATGTTGCAATATTTGCTATGAGTCTCCTTTCTCCCTGCAATCCTGTTTTCCCAAAGCAAAGTCTTCTTTCTTTCGAAGGCTTCCTCTGCATATTTGGTTGATTTTCCTGTCATGGTATTTAACAGGAAAGATCCATTCGCTGAATTCTGAAAGAATTTGAATGGAAACTTGACTTTGTCCATCTCCGTGAGACAAACCCATAGACCCCATGCTCTTCTAGTAGAAATGAGATCCTCAGGTATCGTTGAGACTAGTGTAGTCCCTTCTTCCATTGGTGCCTTGATTCGTCCCAAGGCGTTGGTATCAGGTCTCCTGAGCCTTATGTAATGAAAGGCTTCATGATTACCTTTTCCTGCTGGTTCTGGAGCTGCACTGATGAAATATAACTCCAATATATCTCCCCGGCTAAGCGATGAATTGTTAAACTAGGCATCATACACAACTTCTTGGATCCATTTTGGTAGACCCTTGATCTCCTTAAATGATGGTGATGTAGTATAAACTGAGGTTAATACCCCAAAATCATACCACCTTTTGATTTCGTGTGAATCGGCGCCTACATCGTCCACACTCGAGGATATTTTCCCGAAACATCAACTTTTATTTTTTCTGGGTTGATATCCCTCCTGGTAACAAGCTTCTTCTAATTAGATTGATAAACCTGCCATGAAGAAGAAACCTCAATCTTGTTAATATTAATCTTAGAGGTGCCAGTCATTGGCCTAAGATTAATCTCTCCCTCTTTAACCCCAGAGGTGCTAGGTTGACATGAAATTTTAGGGTGTGACCCCTGAAGCTCATCTTCTCCTTGGGCCAATGGTTCGAAGAAACCAACAACTTAGGACTCGGGCAAAGGGTATTGGAATCCCCTGCTATAGGTTTAGAGCCCTGTACTCGAAACTCTCCCTTTTTCCAAAGGTTCTTTGGAAGCCCGGAGGAGGGCCGATTGCATTGCTTCCCAGAGTTGACACTGAGTAAGCAAGCACGCTTATATTCTGCTGGTGACTTTCATTTCATCAGTAGATTGCAATCTTCCTGCTTGTTTAGCATGAAGAACGCACTCGTTCCATTCCTCAAAAAGCAATTCCAGATTCTCTCTGAAATGCCTTTGGGTTGTCAGGATGGATCTTGCTTCAGCTGGCTCCATCTCTTGTCAAAAAATCTGCAAGAACACTTTAATTGTAATGACAATATCAAAAATATAATATTGGCATCCAGCCTACCATCTAATTAATCTAGCCTTTTCAGGTTTAGATTCCATCTTGTTCCTTAAAAAAGCTTTAATCTGCGTATTATCAATTTTCAAGGTAAATTTCTTTGCTAATAAGAATAAAGGCTATTTTTTAAACGTCTTCCGAACTGCAAAGAATTCCTTTTCGTTGATGTGCCACCGCACAACATCACTTTCTGAGAATAAACCACTACAATATCTGTAGGGTTCTTCTCCGTTGGGAGTGATATTGGTTAAGACTGTTGCCCACCAATAATCACTTGCATCCGCATATAGGACCAAGTCATCTTCATTCTGTGGTATCGAGAGTTTTGGGAGATTTTTGCAAACCTCTTTTAACTCTCTCATTCCTTCCAAATGGCTGTGACATGATTCTGTCACCTTGGAAAGATAGTCTTCCTGCATTTAGTTTGAGACTTTGATCGTGTCTCATGACTTCCTTATCTCCTATTTGAATGTCAATCTCTCTTAATCAAGGAATTTCCATTCTATCGAGACAAACCGCCGTTGTCACCTTCTTGAATATATCTGGTATCTCGATGAACTGCTTTTCCAAAAATAACTCAGTATGATGTGAGTTGGAAAGTGCATATGACACCTAATATGTAATAGAATAAGGTCTATTTCCATCTTCCAATAGATCTTTAAGCTTGAAATCTTGATACAGAGTCAGGGCCTTGCTGAAACTGGCATCATTAAGATTATATGCAACCTTGGGATATATAATCCCCACAACCTGCCCAGCACAAAGGTTCCCTGCGATTGTTCCCATAATGGAATTTTTTTAAACTTCTGACTCTTCTATCGCGTATCGCGATATCGATTAGTGCATCTACTCCTAGAAATAGAGTAGATTTGAGAACCAACTGGATTGCTCCGATGTGAATCCAGTTCATCTTCTCAGCAATTTCTGGCTTCATCTTAGCCAGATCTGCTCTAATGTCCTCAGCTGGAATCAAATGCATCTCCACTTGATTTCCAGTCAGCTCGATTGGGAGAGACATTCCTCGTCTAGTAAATACCATAGATGGTGTGTTGTCTCCTACTTCTTAGACTGAAGTTCCTAAGAACTTGGTCTAAAGCTTCTACTGTGAAGCCTTGATATTTTTGTATATTCAGGCTTCTTTTCATAATTTTATCCATCATTTCTGGCGAGATAAGTGTCTGGCTCGAAAAGCCGGTTCTATCTTCGCTTTCCTGATGAACAACCTCGGCGTCAGTTGGATTCAGATTGTGAAGATCCATCAGACCAATCCGAATCTTCTTCACTGAAGATTTCCTCTTGCTCATATATACTCTCATCTGAAGGTATATCTTCAAACTGATATACTTGTATCAGTTCTTGGTAGTAGATGGCATCCTCGATGTTTGGTGTTGATTCAAATTTCCGGATACCTCTCCTTTCATTCTCAGGACAATTTGTTGAAATATGTCCCTTTGCACCGCACGTCCAGCAGTTACAATCTTTAAAACTTTCACTGGCTCTAGTATGAGTCCGTCTGAAAGTCTTGGCTGGTATTCTTCCTTGAGATCTATTTGAACCAGATCCTCGGGATGAAAACTTATTTGGACCGCTTCTTTGGCCAGATTTGTAGATTCTTGCCTTCTGACGTGTCCACATCGTTCTTGGTTTCCAAGAACTTCTTCTTGATTTCCCACCTTTGTAGTAGGGCTAAAATCTATGTTTTTTTACTTCTTTTTAGCCATGGTGGTTCCCCTCCAATGATCGTTGGGAGATCATTATCATCACAGCCTAAAGGAGTTGCTTTGTTGATCCTCCTCAGCTTCTTCATATTTCTCAAGATCGTGGCTTGCTGACACCACTCTGAGAGCTTTTGATGTACATATGACATCCTTTTGGCGACATTATCGAGATCTCTTGGTTTGTAATCTCGGATTAACATCTCCTTCCATGGACTTGGGAATTTTGGAAAGAAAATTTCCACTGCAGTCCGATCATCAGCTTCTGATTGGTGCTGATAAATAGTGAAGAGCTGCAAAAACTTGTTGAGCGTTTGTTGATTCAAGACAGCAAGTCTCAAATTGTATAACGCCATCAAGTATTTCTTCATTTTCTCTTCATCGTATCCTTCAAAATATCCTTCTCCAGGGAAATTATTTTTGATGAGTAACACCATCTTTCTAATCATTTCGGTGAAGGAATTGATCCCGTCAAAGCATTGTTTTTTGAGATCTGTTGAGATCCCTTCCCAAGCAATCTTTACTACTCCAGCGAGACTTGTCTCAAGGATTTTAATAAATCCATCTTTGTCAAGATCGAGCGTTGCTGCTGCGATCCTCATGGCTGAAACCCATTCATTAATAACAGATTCTCGATCTATGAAATTGACTTCATCGATATCGAACATCACTCTGTATGGATGAATAGGATCCAAGGTAACCTTTCCAACAAGTGTATCCTGCAATCTAGGTTGCCTTCTTCTTGTTCTTCTAATCGTTAGTTGGGCATCATCTGATGTGACTGGGTCAAACCTTGCTCCGGCATGATAGTCACGAACATCTCTCATATGCTCGTCGTGGGTTTGTTGCCTCTCTAGGATTACCATCTGTGGTCCTTGTTGTCCCTGTGCTGCAACTATTTGGTCGTTCATTTTTAAATTGACCACTTTTAGGTTGGCAAAGAACTCTGCCAACTCCTGCAGATCCTCAAGATTGAGTCTTTCGGGGGTGATTCATGACTTTTCACCTCGAAGCATTCTTGAGAGAGCTTCACTTTGTGGATCCTTCTTCACTTCTTCCACCTTTGTTGGGTAGGTGGGTTCATTGATAAAAGGATTCCGTCTGAGTCGACCGGAATGGGGTTGCTGTTCCAGCTTCTCAATTCTGGATTGGATAACTACGATGATGTTTTTATTTTCCTCTAACATCATTGATATCCAATACAAATCTTTTAGTACACCATAGAAGCTATTGCCATAATGTTGCACCGTCTTCTGTGTCTCCCTTAGATCCCTCGATATTTCAGAAGTATCTGGGACGATATCTCGGTAGTTGGGAATATTTGCTATTCCCTTCTCCTTCGAGTAATGTTGAGCCATCAATTATGGAATTGATGTTCCTGATTCATCAGTGTTGTCAATGTTTCTGTAAGATAAGCATTAACAAAGAGACGTCGTCGACTTTTTTCTTTATTTTGATGACTGCAGATAATATCTTCGTCATCCCTGCTTCTAACGCTTTGGTTTAAGGGTTCCTCCCAGTAGGCCATAGCCTCCTGTAAATCATCTTTATCTATCTTGAAATATTCAAGATAGTTTCTGTAACATTCGCATCTCGGAAAATTGTCTTATTTTTTCCGCCAATCGTGACTTGTTTTAGATGGTTTTCATTATATTGGGTCGTTTTCACGTTTTGGTGGAGTTTGTGCATGTGTGTAGGTCAAGCATGGGGTGCTAAGTAGGAATGGAAGGGCTATCGAGGAATGGAGATGAAGAGACGGGATGGAAAAGTGGAAAACCGAGCAAAGAGGGGAAGAAATCAAGAACCGGCGCTCCAGCACTTGTTTTCGGCGGTTTGGACTCAAAAACCGACGGTTCAGGGGTGAACCGCCGGCCAAACCGCCGGAAATCTCTGGAATGGAAGCTGCAAAGAAAGTGTAAATCTGCTCTCCACTCAGCGGTTCGGGCCTGAACCGCCGATTTTCGGGCCTGGACTGCCGACTTTGGCTCTCCGACCGCCAATTTTTACTGTTTTGTCCAATTTTTGGACAATTTTGCCCCTGACGCAATTTTAACCTCATTTAGCACTTTTTCTCTCCTATATATACTCTATGTTAGCCCAAAACGGGGGGACTAACTTCCATAGCATATATTCTTGTTCCAAAAGTTTCCTTTTAGGGTTTAATTAGCTTTTAATCATTTGTAATCAAGTAGCAAGGTTGGAATTGAAGACAATTGGAAGATCTTATCATTGAGTTCTTAGTATTTCATTTATGCAATTGATTATCCTTTGTTTTGCTTTAATTTCATCCATGTCTAGCTAAATTTCCTTTGTTGGTTTTGGGGATTTGAGATGATTTGATGCTGGATTGATCATAGCTTGTTAATTCTTATTGTCTTCTTCTAATTGAATGTGGATTTGGAGCTTATTTTCATGTGGGAATTGTTGATCACCTTTCTTGCATGCCAAATGTTTGTAGAAATTCTTAGTAGGTTTTTACATGCATGGAAATCAAATTTCATATCATGTATTGCTTTTGAGACTTAGGAAGTGAGATTGCATGCATGGAAGCTTAAGCCCTTTGATCTTTTTGGAGTTAATTCGACGTCTTGAGTCTTAGCCGAAAAAGTTGTTGAATTAATCTACACTTGCTAATTTTCGAGAGAGATTAGTGATTGGTTTTGTGACGGCTTCTCAATTAGGAGATTAAAATTTGGTTGCATGAATTAGGAAGTTTCAATCAAGCCATCTAGAATCGGATCGAATCCCTACAACCAACCCTTGTTTATTTTGTCTCTTAAATCGTTTGTTATTCATTTGTGTGATTGAATTTTTCAAGAATTTGTCATTTGTTTACCTATTTACCTTGATCTTATGTTTGAATACGTGAATGAATTGCCAATCATGTTGTTTGAAGAGCTTGAATGGTATGAATATGCATGAATTTCGTTTTCGCATAAACTCGCCTCAATAGTCCTTGTGGATACGATATCCGATCTCTAGTACTACAATTGCCCGTTCAAAGTGCGGATTAATTTGCTAAGTATTTATAACGATCACTTTTTGGCGCCGTTGCCGGGGACTATTTAGAGTTTATAGTGTTAATGATCTTTGCATTGAGAGTACTAGTTCAAGCATTCTTTACTCATATGTGTATTTTGAATCTAAGTGTGTTCTTAGTTGGTTTGTGTAGGTGAATTGGTGTATGATCACAAGGAAAAAGAGAGGAGAAATTATACCCTTAGACTTGGAGATTGAAATCACTCATAAACGAGATAGCCGGGAACGTAGAAGGAGAGCAATGGAGCGTCAAGGGCCTAATAATATGGCCGACTTGGAGCGCTAAATGCAAGAGCTCCGCCGTCAAATGGAGGAGCAACAAGCTCAAAGAGAAAGAGCACCTCCGCCTGCGATCAACCAAATGTTTGAGCCTCAAGTAAATATGTTCCAAGATGGGGGTTAGGGCAATCGGTGCAACGCCAACAACTTTGAGCTAAAGCCGGGGTTGATTAATATGGTGCAAGTGGAGTCGTTCGGAGGAGGTTTTAATGAAGATGCCAATGCACATTTGAGTGATTTCTTGAATATTTGCGAGACTATCAAAATTCAAGGGGTCTCGAATGATGCCATTAGATTGAGGTTGTTTGGATTTTCTTTGCGGAATAGAGCCAAAGCTTGGTACAAGACCATAGACCGCTCGGAGATTACTACGTGGGAGCAACTTTGCCGGCTATTCTTAGCCAAGTATTTCTCTCAATCTCGTGCACAAAAGTTGATCTTGGACATTTCTCATTTTTTCCCATCCGGAGATGAATCTATATATGAGGCATGGGAGAGGTACAAGGAGATGTTAAGGAGATGCACTCAACATGGCTTTTCAAAGGAGCAACAAATATTGAACTTCTATTGAGGGCTCACTAGCCATACAAGAGAAGTTGTGAATGCCACCGCCGGTGGTGGTTTGACCAACCGTCCGTATGAAGAAGCGGTGCGAATATTGGAAGAAATGGCAGCCAATAGTTGCCATTGGCCTCAAGAGAGAAGTTCGTTGAAGAAAGTTGCCTCCATTTCGGATGAGAAGTATGACGATCTTCTTGAGTAATTCATCATGCTCAAGAGAGACTACGAGGCCGAAAGGAAAGGGAAGTTGGATGTGAAGATGGTGGCCCAACTAATGCCACAAGAAGGTGAAGAGTATTCACAATTCGAGGATGCCAACTATGTCAATCAACGGGGGTATAGCAACTATAACCGTTCGAGTTATCCTCCGGGGAATCAAGCCTATAATCCGAATTATAGGAACCCGAATTTGTCTTACTCGAACCCGAATAATGCCATCCATCCACCACCCAGATTCTCGGTTTCTCAAGGGATGATCAATGAGCCGAAGAAGCCTATGCCGACCATGGAGGAAATAATGCAACAACTTCTCCAAAACCAAAATGCATTGATGGGAGCAACCGGACAAAACGTTACAAGCTTGGAAGGGACTGTCTCGGCTATGTCTAAGCAACTCAAGATGTTGGAAGGGCAAGTGATCCAAATGGCTAATCAAGCGGCTTCTCAACATAAGCCGAGGCAATTTCCAAGTAATACGGAGGTGAACCCGAAGAACCAATGCAATGCCATTCATTTGAGGAGTGGAACTACTTACAAGAACTACCCGGAGTTGAAAAATCAAGATGAAGTAGTTAATGAAGAGTCAAAAGTGAAGGAGCCCGGTCCTCAATTGAAAAAGCCTCAAGTTCCAAAAGAGGTACCTTCTAAAGTTGTCCTTTCATTCCTTCTCCTTTTTTGCCAAATAAAGATGTGGTGTCCAAAGCTCCTTATCCTCAAAGGCTTGCCAAAGCAAAAGGTAACGAAAAGCTTGCCAAGTTCATTGAGATGTTTAAGAAGGTGGAAATCAATATACCATTGCTTGATGCTTTGAGAGACATGCCGGGCTATGCAAAATTCTTGAAAGAGCCCGTGTCAAGGAAGAGGAAACTAGGGAGATTTGAGACCATCAACTTGTCGGAAGAGTGTAGTGTCGTTTTGCAACGTAAGTTACCTTTAAAGCAAAAGGACCCCAGGAGTTTTGTGATCGCTTGTGTTATTGGAGGTCAAAATTTTGGGAGAGTCTTGTGTGATTTGGGTGCTAGTATTAATCTCATGCCCCTTTCAATATTTAAGAGGTTGGAGATTGAAGAATTGAAGCCTACTACTATCGCCTTGCAAATGGCCGATCGGTCTATCTCTTATCCTAGAGGAATTGTCGAAGACGTGCTTATTAAGGTGGAGGAGTTCATATTTCCTACGGATTTTGTGGTCCTTGACATGTCCGAAGACGACAATACTCCATTTATCCTTGGTCGTCCGTTCTTGGCAACCGGAAGGGCATTGATTAGTGTTCAAGACAGCGAGTTGACCTTTCGTTACAATGATGAGAAGATGACTATTTCGATTTATGAAGCCATGAAGAAGCCACAAGAATTGGAGCTTGAAGAGTGAAATCTTATTGACTCTTATTCATTTTATTCTCAAGATTCCTTAGAGCATTGTATTGTGGACTCTTTACACTCTTATTCGAAATTGGATGAAGCTTGTGATGAATTGCAGGAATCTATTGCCTATATGGATGCGAATCAAGGCATTCCTTTGGAAGATTTGAGATATCTAGATCTCTATACACCTATTGAGGGAGGAGTGCCGGAAGGAGCACCCAAACCGAATTCTTCTTCGACTTTAGAGTTAAAGCCTCTACCCGATCACCTCAAGTATGCATTTTTGGGTAAGGATGAAACTTTTCCGGTCATTGTCTCTTCATTTTTTAATGATAAGGAGTTGGATAAGTTGTTGAGGGTATTGAGGAAGTATAAGTCTTCCATTAGATGGTCTAAGCCGATATTAAGGGAATTAGCTATTCTATTTGCATGCACCGAATCTTATTGGAGGATGATGCAAAGCCAAAGGTCCAACCTCAACGTCGTTTGAATCTGGTGATGTAAGAGGTCGTGAGGAAAGATGTCTTGAAGTTATTTGATGTCGGAATCATCTATGCCATTTCCGATAGTGAGTGGGTTAGCCCGACTCAAGTGGTTGCCAAGAAAGAAGGTATCACCGTTGTTAAAGACGAGAGGGGTGAACAAATAGCCACTCGTTTGCAAACGAGATGGAGAGTTGCATCGATTATAGAGAATTGAATACGACCACAAGAAAGGATCACTTTCCTCTTCCTTTCATCGATCAAATGCTTGATAGGCTAGCCGGTTATGAGTATTATTGCTTCTTGGATGGGTATTCCAGCTACAACCAAATTGCCATAGCTCCGGAGGATCAACACAAGACGACTTTCACTTGTCCTTATGGAATATTTGCTTGTCGACGGATGTCGTTTGGCTTTGCAATGCACCGACCACTTTCCAAAGGTGCATGATGGCGATATTCCATGGGCTTATTGAGAACATTATGGAGGTTTTTATGGATGATTTTTCGGTTTTCGAGTCTTTTTTTGATGATTGTTTGAAGAACCTTTCTCAAGTCTTGCAAAGGTGTGAAGAGACTTCTCTTTGTCTCAATTGGGAAAAATGTCTTTTCATGGTGAAGGAAGGCATTGTCTTGGGCCACAAAGTTTCAAAAAACGGGCTAGAGGTTGATAGAGCCAAGATCGTTGCCATTGAAAAGCTTCCCCCACCGACAAACGTGAAGTCCATTCGGAGTTTCCTTGGTCATGCGGGATTCTATAGACGTTTCATCAAAGATTTTTCCAAGGTATCGAAGCCTCTTTGCTCGTTGTTGGAAAAAGATTCTAAGTTTGACTTTAATGATGCATGCCTTGAGTCGTTTGAAAAATTGAAGAAAGTCCTCGTTTCTACCCTCATCTTGATTTCACCAGATTATAATGAACCTTTTGTGCTAATGTGTGATGCGAGTGATTAGGCCGTGGGGGCCGTGTTGGGCCAAAAGATAGATAAATTGTTTCGGGTCATATATTATGCAAGTAAGACCCTTGATTCAGCGCAAATGAATTATACCACCACCGAAAATGAGCTCTTGGCGGTTGTCTATGCTTTTGATAAGTTTAGACCATATCTTGTGGGCACACACTCTATTGTTTATACGGATCATGCGGCTATTAGATATTTGTTTGCCAAGAAGGATTCCAAGCCCCGTCTTATTCGGTGGATTCTCCTTCTTCAAGAATTTGATATGGAGATAAGGGACCGGAAATGGTGTGAGAACGTCGTAGCCGATCATCTTTCCCGCCTTGAGAATCCAGTGGAAGGAGAAGATCCAAAGGTGCGGATAAATGAATGTTTTCCCAATGAGCAAGTCTTGAAAGTGGTGGATTATACTCCTTGGTTTGCGGACTATGTGAATTATCTAGTCATTGGTGAAGTGTCGGGTGACATCACTCATTATCAAAAGAAGAAATTCTTGCACGATGTGAAGTTTTATTATTGGGAGGACCCTAATCTTTATCGTCGTTGTGCCGATGGCATCATTCGGAACTGTGTGAAGCAATCGGATTGGGTGCGAATCATGGAGGAATGTCATAGCTCTCCAAGTGGAGGTCATTTCGGTGGCCATCGGACCGCTATCAAGGTTTTTCATTCCGGGTTTTATTGACCAACTATCTTCAAGGATTGCATTGCTTTTGTAAGTCTTGTGATAGGTGTCAAAGAATGGGAAACATTTCTAAGAGAGACGAGATGCCACAAGATATTATGGTGGAGGTAGAATTGTTTGATGTATGGGGTATTGACTTCATGGGACCCTTTCCTAAATCTCAAGGGTGTACTTATATCCTTCTTGCGGTTGAGTATGTGTCTCGATGGTGATTCCCACGGTGAAAAGTGATTCAAAAGTGGTGCTTAAGTTCTTGCAAAAGAACATCCTCACTCATTTTGGCACCCTAAGGGCTTTGATTAGTGATGGAGGATCCTATTTCAACAACAAGTGGTTGGGGAGTCTACTTTTTCGATCTGGGGTGAAACACAAGATCGCCACTCCTTATCATTCTTAAGGGAATGGCCAAGTTGAGCTTGCAAATCGGGAGATAAAGTAAATTCTTGAGAAGTCGGTGGCACATAGGAAGGATTGGGCTAATCATTTGGATAATGCACTTTGGGCCTATCGTACCGCCTACAAAACTCCTATTGGTATGTCTCCATTTCAACTTGTTCTTGGAAAGTCATGTCATTTGCCCGTTGAGCTTGAACATAAGGCGTATTGGGCCACAAGAATGATCAATCTTGAGTTTAAGGAGGCCGGATATACAAGGCTCGAGAAGTTACTTGAACTTGATGAGTGGAGGAATGAAGCCTTTGAGAGTTCTCAGATTTACAAAGAGAGAGCGAAAAAGTTCCATGATCGTGCAATCTGTTCCAAAGACTTTGCCTCTGAAGATGAGGTACTTCTCTACAACTCTCGTCTCCATTTATTTCCGGGCAAGTTGAAGTCGAGATGGTCGGGGCCATATGTCATCTACAAATGCAATGAGAAAGGAACGTATCAACTTCTTAAGTCGGATGGTGAGACCTTTGTGGTCAATGTACACTGCCTCAAGCCCTACATCAATTGCGAGCCGGACCGGAATGTGACGGTCATGCTTCTAAACGATCCTTGAGGAGTGAAGTATCGTCTAGCTTTAGACGTTAAATAAAGCGCTCGTTGGGAGGCACCCCAACACTTTTATTTGCTTTTGTTTGTTTTTCGTTTTGAGCTTTTGTTGCTTGTTTTGTTGGTAGTGTTTGGTGTTAGTTTTGAATATGTGTTTACTTTGGTGTGGTGAATGAATTCGTTGTTGGGTTTAGGTTCGTTGGTTGTAGTTTGTCGTTTTGGTTGAGCTCGTCGTTTCGTCTTTTGTTCTGTTGTTTGCTTCATTTGGTAGTGGTCGTTTTTATGGTGATTTCATTTGTGTTTTCTTCTCGTTTCGTGTTTTTGGTGTTGCCTTTGTTTTCATTTCGATTTTCCTTCCTTATTAAAAAAAAATCTAAAATCGCGTTGAAAACGTATTTCGGCGGTCAAACCCGGTGGTTCAAGGCTGGACCGCCGATTTTGGGGTCCAGACCGCTGAGTAGACCCCCGAAAGTTACTGGAATAGGGGCCGCGTTCAAATCAAGAATCGGTGGTCAAGTCGGCGGTTCGGCCCTGGACCGCCGATTTTGGGGTCCAGGCCGCCGACTTGCCCTCCGAAAATCTCTGAAGTGGGTGCCCCTTTTAAATTGTTAAATCGGCGGTCGGATCGGCGATTCGGGCCTGGACCGTCGATTTTTGCGGCCAGGGCGCCGATTTTATCCGCCGATCCGCCGAAAAGTGGGTTTTTCCTTCTTTTTCTTCTTCTTTTCCTTTTCCTTCTCTCATTCTCTGTTTTCTCTCTTAAACCCCACAAAAACTTCCTCCCTCTCACTCCAAATTTCTCTTTCAATCTTCCACATCTCCTTAATTCCTTCCACACACTCAATACCCATCACCAAATCTACAATTCCATCCAAGAAATTTTGGTTTTCATCCATCCAATCTCCCCATCTCAAGTTTTGGCGTTTTTGCTCGTTTCTCCCTTTAATTTTCGAATTTTAAGGTAATTTCTTCTTTTATTTTTCGTTTTTATGGTTCCATATGCTTAGTTTTATAGTTAATTTATGTTGTTTTCGTTTTTAGGCTTGGGTAATTTTTCTAAGGTTTTTAATTTCGCAATTTTTGGGGGTTTTGTGTTTAATTGCTCAATTAATCATGCTACATTGTGAATTGATGTTAATTTGAGCATGCTAGATGATTGCTTAGGGTTATTTCTTGATTATGTTGATCTAATGGTACCTTTAAGTAATTTCTAGCATAAATCTTGGAGTTTATGGATTGAATATGGCATGATTATGTGTTTAGGAGGATTGGTGATGATGAATTCATGCTTTATTGCTTAAGGGTTGGACTTGTAGTTGTTTTTTAGCTTTCTATGTTGAATGTGAGGTATGTGGTGTGCTTAGCTTGTTTTGTTGTAAGTGTGATCGATTTTGTAAGGATTGTTATAGTGTGTTCAATACTTGGAGTTTAGTTTCGTTGTTGGGAAACTAATCTATTGTGTTAAGCGTAGGTATCATGGGTCGAAGCAAGGAAAAGCGCCCACGCCTCGAGGACTCTCCTCCCAAAACTAGGCCCAAGGACACCAAAGGGAAGGGCAAACAAAAGGAAACCACATCACGTCAAGTTTCCCAAACTTATAGACGTCGTCAAGAGGAGTTCGACCTTTATGGCCCTTCCGTTTATGGTGTGGTCCTTAACCGAGACGAGCACACTCAATTGTTTGTCCATCTTGCTCAAAGAAGAAACCTTGTTTCCTGCAAATATCCGGATGAACAAGTACTCAGGGATCTCGGTCTTTGGGACAACGTGAAAGAGATGTTCAACCGCATCGGATGGGGATCCATTTTAACGGGCATGTGGCCCACATGTCCAAGAGCTTCTTTGGAGTTGCTTTCCACATTGACCATCCCCATCAACCAAGTTAAGCTTCCACAAACGGTGCACTTTCGATTGGAAAATGTTACACATTCATTGACTATGCGGCAAGTGAATGCTATATTTAATTGCTCGGATGGGGGTGCTTTTCAAAAGTCAAGGGAGTTCAAGCCGAAGGTGTTATGGAAAACAATGACATATGCTACACAAGCCTACTCATCGGGGAAATCAAAGGCTACCCTCCCCCGCAATCCTGTCTTCCGGGTTATTCAACGGATTCTTGCCCACACAGTGTTTCAAAGGGGAGAGAATAGTTCTTGCCGGAGCGTTGAGCTTCAAGCTTATGGGCTATGCTCACTTACACGCCGCCCAATTTGGGGCAATTCATCTTCCGTCAATTATGGGCTCAAAAGAATCAAAAGACGAGAGTCCTTTGTTGTGGAGGCCTCATCTCAGCCATGGCTATGTCTCTTTGCCTGGACTACCCACAATGGAAGAAGCTCGATGACAATGTGCTCATGGATTTGAACAAGTTGAAGAATATGCGAGTTCTTGTCTCGGCTTCTCGGCCTTATCTATTCTGGCAACACAAGAAGTACAAGCCTAAGTCGGGAGGAAAAGAGGTGGTGGAGATCTTCCCATTGCCCGACACCGTCCTTACGGAGATACCACTTTCAATGCTTGTTAAAGCTGGAAGATGGATACGCCATTCCATGAGACGGCTATTCTAGCGGCCGGGAACCCTCAGATTGAGATAGAGGCAAGTGGTAGCAGTGGCGGAGAGGAGGAAGGTGATGCCAATGATGGTGACGGCGACACCAACTATGAGGATGACGGGGACGAAGGACAAGCAAGAAGAGAAGTGAGAAGAGAAAGGAGAAGACAAGAACGAGGAGGCCGAGGGCAACAAGCTTTCGGACAAGGGCAAACATCATTCGGGGGGTACCAAGGTTATGGAGAGCCATCTGGGCCTTCTACCATGTATGGCGGACCATCGGGGTCCGGAAGTTTCTACTAGGAAGAATTTGCAAGCATGTCGGAGCGTGTCGAGCATATGGACAACTATTGCACGCAATGGGATAGCGAGTTTGCGGTTATGAGGCATGATATCCAAGCTATCCGACTCCGGCAACAAGATATGAATGAGATTCAACAACAACAAATCGGCAACCAACAAAGTTTTCAAGCCGACATGTTTCAACGGTATGATGAGTTCCGAGATGACGTGTATGCTCGGCAAGAATCTTTTCAACAATCTTGGTTTGATCATCAAGATCAATATCACCAAGAACAAAGAGCCGACCACCAAGCCTTCTGTCAAGAGCTCTTTGATCGTCAAGATCGGTATCACCAAGAGCAAAGTTCCGACCAACAAGTTTGGTTTGATAGGCAAGATGCATTTCAGCAAGAGTTATATGTACGCCAAGATCGATACCATTAGGAGGATCAAATCAATCAAAAGGACTTGTTGGCTCTCGTCCGTCGATTTGAAGCTCATCAACTCAACGAAGGCCACAGTTGGCCCCCGTCCCCGCCTCCCCAATGAAGAAAGAGGTACCGCCGTATTTGTATTTATTTGGTTTTGAATAAGTTTGGGGGAGGGGGGAGATGAATACAAATACACTTGTAAATATGTGTGTGTTTGAGTTGTTTGAGTTTGGATTTTGTTGCTTTTAGTTGTGGTTTGTTTGGTGGTTTGTTGGAAGCTGGAAACTTTTTGAAAAATGAAAAAATTGGAGTTTAGTTGCTATGATTCGGGTTGTTTGTGCTCATTGTGACTTTGGTGAAATGCCTATGAGGATAATGTTTTGTTTTTGCAAAAACTTGGTTAGAATTGAGCATTTCTTGTTAGGTTTTGCATGGGTTGATTGTGTGTTGATCTCGACTCTTTGACCTTTGAATAAACCCGTGAGATTTGAGCCTTATGTTGCTATATTGTGCCTTGTGAGATTGGTTATGCATGCATTTCTACTCCTAGAACTTTCCTTGAATCTATATTGAGAATGCTTAGTTGTGCAAGAACTTGAAAATGATTTTAGGCCGTCATTGTTAGCCACCTCGTATCTTAAACACTTCCGTGTGCTTTACATTTTCCATTGTTAACCCCTTTTGAGCTTGATTTGTCCTTTATTTGTTAAACCGGAGAAAAGGGGGTGTTGGTTGTGTAAGGGTATCCGGGGTGGGTTGAAAAATGAAAAAAATGAATGAACAAATGATGGTTTGGGTAGTTGTGTTGGACTTGTTGATTTGAAAAGAAAAGAAAATTCCCATAAGCTCAAAGTAAAACTAAAATGAATGAAAAGGAGAAAAGGAAGTGGAAATTGAGCAAAATGAGTCTATATTGTGTGTTAGAATGTTTTCCACTCGAAAATTGAAAAAATGAAATGTGAAAAGAGGAAAAATGAGAGCGATTGTTATTTAAGTTCAAAAATGGGTAGTGCTTGGTGAGGAAGGAAGATGGAGTGAATCCATGTTTGTTTGAAGTAGACATAAGGTTGGTGAATGAAGTTGATAAGTCACTTAGCTAAATTTCCCCTCCTAAACCAATGTGCCTACATTACAACCCAAGAAAAGCCCTTTGTGATCCTTGTTCTTGCATGACTCGTTTTGCAATGGAGATATTAGACGATTTGCAAGCATATGGTGAGTAGATTGCATTGTGTGAATTCGATGAGTGCATAACCATTCATTTGAGGGTTGAGAGATACACTTCCTTTTGAGTTTCAATTGTTGAAGTGTTGAGGTTGACACGCTCTTGATTTGTATGGAATTATGATGGTTATGCTTGGTTTTGGCTTTCAAAATGTTTTGTGTAATCTGAGGCATTTAGGATCCAAAGTTGCTACTCCATTCGATGTTTATGTTCTTTAGTTGAATATATTGTTCGGCACGAACAATGCTTAAGTTTGGGGGAGTGATAAACATCCATTTTATAGCAACTAAACGCATTTTCATAGCACTAATTGCCTTAGTTTTTCCGCCAATCGTGACTTGTTTTAGATGGTTTTCATTATATTGGGTCGCTTTCACGTTTTGGTGGAGTTTGTGCATGTGTGTAGGTCAAGCATGGGGTGCTAAGTCGGAATGGAAGGGCCGTTGAGGAACGGAGATGAAGAGACGGGACGGAAAAGTGGAAAACTGAGCAAAGAGGGGAAGAAATCAAGAATTGGCGCTCCAGCACTTGTTTTCGGCGGTTTGGACTCAAAAATCGGCGGTTCAGGAGTGAACCGCCGGAAATCTCTGGAATGGAAGCTGCAAAGAAAGTGTAAATCGGCGGTCCACTCGGCGGTTCGGGCCTGAACCGCTGATTTTCGGGCCTAGACTGCCGACTTTGGCTCTTCGGCCGCCGATTTTTACTGTTTTGTCCAAATTTTGGACAATTTTGCCCCTGACGCGATTTTAACCTCATTTAGCACTTTTTCCCTTCTATATATACCCTATGTCAGCCCAAAATGGGGGGACTAACTTCCATAGCATATATTCTTGTTCCAAAAATTTCCTTTTAGGGTTTAATTAACTTTTAATCATTTGTAATCAAGTAGCAAGGTTGGAATTGAATTAGGAAGTTTCGATCAAGCCATCTAGAATCAGATCGAATCCCTAGAACCAACCCTTGTTTATTTTGTCTCTTAAATCGTTTGTTATTCATTTGTGTGATTGAATTTTGCAAAAATTTATCATTTGTTTACCTATTTACCTTGATCTTATGTTTGAATACGTGAATGAATTGTCAATCATGTTGTTTGAAGAGCGTGAATAGTATGAATATGCATGAATTTCGTTTTCGCATAAATTCGCCTCAATAGTCCTTGTGGATACGATATCCGATCTCTAGTACTACAATTGCCCGTTCAAAGTGCGGTTTAATTTGCTAAGTATTTATAGCGATCAACCATCGTATCGATATATACCGTAGTATGGTATATACGGTATACCGTACCGCACCCATTAATAATTAATAATAATAATATATATAATTAAGTAATTGTTGGAAATTTAGGATATTATTTATTTTAAATAGGTATAGAATATGCACGGTATACCGTGAAAGTTTGGTATACCGTGAATGTTCGGTATACCATAAATGTTCGATATACCGTGAAAGTTCGGTATACCGTATATCGATAAGGTATATCGAAACTGCTATACGACAACGGTATGTAAAATTTTATACCGAATTTACGGTATACCGTAAGGTACAGTATGATAACTGTTAAAATTTGTCATACCGAAATTTACGGTAAAATATAAGATATGACACAAAAATGACGGTATACCGTATCGACCCACCCCTAATTATATCGATGGTGGAGTGAATTAGTTCGCATATAGTAAAAATGTTTCGACTTTCGGCTTTAATCTTTCGTCTTTGGATACCGTTATCCTATTCAAAGTGGACACTCAATATTCTTATTCCCCAAATTAATGGTAAAAAAATAACTACCTTTATAAATAAAAAGGAAGAAGGCCAACAAAGAACTTGTATCATTCAATCTATTTTAGGCAAATCTCGGATAAGAAAATCATGTCATGGCTAATTTGTTTCCCAACTTTTGTTTCATTCAAAAGTTTAAAATTCTTTATAAGTAATGTAATCAACATTTTTTAAAAATATAATACACATAAGTAAATTGGTCCGATATAATTATAATTATAATTCACCAAAAGTCCACCCGATTGATTATTTTGAACGAACTTATTAAAGGAATAATTTTAAACATAACCCTCAAATTTCTCATTATAGCTAGCATTTAAAATAATTATTATATTTAAAATAGATGTACTATCTTCTTACCCCTATAGCCCCAATATATTTTTAAAGAAAATAAAACCTAAAACATAATAAAAATAGGCATAGGCCCAAAACCTTTGCTTCGTCGTTTCTGAAAACCGGATAAGCACATTGCATCCACTCAAAAACTTGCTATAATCATATTTAGGGTTCCATATCTGATATGGTGGTCAAGGTTTTACGAATTTAAGTTGGAATAAAATGTTGTTTGTTGGACTAAATCCTATGTGTGAATCTAATCCCATATTTTGAAGAATCTTGTGTTGATTGATAAATGCTAGAAATTTTTTAATTTGTGGTCATTTAAAATTATCGGTTAATTTCTAGCCTCTGCTATGTTGAAGGTGAATCTTTGAATAATTTGTGAAGTTGATCGATGTTTGTTATCCTGCATAGTCCCAAAAGACATTCAATTAATGACTTAACCGTTTGTTATTGGTTTTTGACCCCTTCCTCAAAAACACCATCTAGATATATATATAGAGAGAGAGGGTCAATGAAGCATAGATTAGTGTTTTGAGTTTCAATCTTCTTCGATGACTATGGGGTTATAAAAGTTTTCTAATTAAAAATTTAAATGAAGGTTTAGAAGGGTAAGATAGGAGATCTATAATCATTTTTCTTACTCCCTCCGTCCCACCGAATACGGTCTGTTTTCTATTTTGGGACGTCCCACCGAATACGGCCTGTTTTCTATTTTGGAACGTCCCACCGAATACGGCCTGTTTTCCATTTTGGGACGTCCCACTATACTTGATCTGTATCTTTTAAAGGAAACAATTAGTTTATAAATATTTTATTAGCATTATAAAGTATTTCATTCACACTACACTAAATACTTTCTTTATACTCAATATCCTTTTTCTTAATCTCCGTGCCCATATGAACTAGGTCCATATGAACTAGGCCGCATTCGGCGGGACGGAGAAAGTATTATTATTCAAATGAAAGGCTATAGTGAAAATTACCCTCAATGAGATTCATTATTGGGCCTAATCATATATACTTAAGGTCCAGTCTGTCAGCTCATTTATTATTGCTTATTTAATTTATTGCTCATTGGAACATCTTCGAATGCAAAAATAATTTATTTTTAATACACCCGACTGACGTGAATATGTCAAAGTTTTGAAGGAGTATTTCTGTATATGAGAGAAAAAGTTGTTCTTCAGCTAATTTTGTAGCTACTTCTACTCCGAAAATATAAATTTAAAATTAAATAACGAACTTGTTCAGTTCTTCTCAATTCTCAAATTTACAAATTTAATAAGTAAAGAACAAATCGCGACAAGAACTACTTATCAAGATTATCGGACAAAAGAAAACATATTTTTCCAATTACAGTAAAAGGCTGAATTTTGTTGGCGTGATAAGAATATAAGATAATAAAAACTCTTGCAATCAAATGAATTTGATTAAAAAATACCTAAGTCAAAAGATTGTGCACAACAAAGTAAATAATCAAAATACAATCAATTGATTAACACATTCGTGAATGAAAACATAGGATTGAAATAAGCAAAACTAAGTACAACAGAATTATACAGCAAAGGACATACCTCTCATGAGAAAGGGAGAAATAAAAAAAAAAAATAACAAAAATATCTGTGAAAGTGAGTTTTCATAATCATACGCACAAAGAAGGGAAGATGAGAAAGGCAAATAGATAAATAGAAAAGAAAATTATTTTTTCCTTGTGATGCGTTTGTTGACTCTGACTTTGTACCACCCCTTCTTGAAAGAATGTTCAAGTAATTTGAAACTTCTCTTGAAATAGCCTGTGAACTTCCCAACTCTGTACTTGACCTTCGTCTTAAGATTCGTCATCCTCTCTTGTGTTGAGAGCAGTGAGAAATGTGTGGAGAATTGGAAGTTGATTGGTGCTAGTGAGAAATGAGAATGGGGGAGGGTTTTCTTTGAATTTATAGATTGTATAGTGAGGGAGGGGAGGGGAGGGGAGGGGAGAAGAGCACAATAAATCGGGGACACGTGGCGAATATCCGACGGTTGACCGACATCTCTAATCTTATTTAATGCGACGTGGGTGGGCCCTTATTGGTCCACATAACTTAAGTTGGACTCCATCCATCGCTATATGTCTGTTTCTTTCGGGAGAAAAAAGATGTCTTTATTTCTCTTGCTTTTGGTAGGAATAGGATTCACAAATACTACTATTTCAGAAAGTTGCTTGTTTTATTTCGAAAACATGCATTGTACCAAGAGGAGTTGATGGAGGAAAGGAAACAAACGCTAACCCCGGCCGCATCTGTTAATTAATAGTATTACTGAAGCGAAGCACGAGGCTGTCGTCGATGGTCATGTGAGAATATATATCTGCTAAAGCATTTCAAGAATGACAATGGATATGCATGTGAGAGCAGTTGCGAATATCAAGCAACAAAGAGGATGGCTGTAATCTATGTAATTTTCTTATTCCTAATTTAAGTAATTTTTTATTTATAATTTACGCATTTTTTTATTTTTAATTAATGAATATTTTGATTTTATTTAACAAAAGATGTCAAATTCTTTTTTTTTTAATTAAAGATGTAAAATTCTATTAACTCAGCTGTTGGAGCCAACTACACTATTATAAATATTATTTTTCCAACTTTATTATAAAAAATCAATATTTTAATATTTGTATACAAACATTTTAGCCTTTTGAATGGAAATAGATGGAGTACATTTTATAAAGGAAATGCAACCTATATGTTTATACAGTATTATTTTATTCTTCCTTATTGTTTCATTATTTCTTTCATTCCATATTGTATTGTTGCTCTCAATTAAGGCATTATACTCATTTTTATGACTCGTTTGCTATACGTTAGGGAATTAGGCTTGATATGTTTGACGAAATAGCTTTACATGAATATAAAATTAATATTATTGTTCTAATTAAGTATAATAATAGTATTACTATAAGAAAAAGAGGGGTGCTATTAGTATTGAGTACAATTTTTATGATTTGATCCCTTGTGATATATAATCCCACTGGCTAGTCTTCTTTTTAGGGGGAATCCTTATCCCAGTGGCTAGCTAGTCAATACATTTGATTACATATGCTTCCACATAGCCTTAACCGAAAACACGTGTCTTATAATAAGAATGGGGCTTGCATCATGTTTGGGATAGATAATACTAGTTTGAAGGAAACGAATTACTACTAATAAGCTAATAAAATTAACAAAAATACCCGTCAAAGTGAATTGTCATAGGCACAGCACAATTACAAAAAGGGAAGAGACAAAGGCAAAGAAAACAAAGACTTGGAGTGGGATAAATAAAATAGAGAAGAAATTTAGTGTCTCTTTTTGGAAATGCGTTTGCGGCCTCGGAGCTTGTACAAAACGCTCTTGAAAGGATGTGTAACTAGATTGAGACTCCTCCTGAAAAAGCCAGTGAACCGCCTAACTCCGTAATTCGCCTTCCTCTCAACAGTCCCCGCCATTTCCTCTCTCTAAACTCGGATGCAGATAATAAATTTGTATATATGTCAAGTGTACAATTAATGGGGAGAGGAGGCTTTTGCTTTTATAGATTTTGGCTAGGGCTAGGATACGGAGGCGGTGGATCTAAATCAGGGGGACACGTGGCGCAGATCGGATAGCTGACCGACATCTCTTCTCTTCTTTGAATCACACGTGGCGTACTCACAGTCAGAGGGATCTCGTTACTTATAAAAAACTTACTTGGACTCATCCTCAAAAAAATAAAACTTACTTCCACTCCTACTTATATATATGCATTCCAAATATATACTCTACTGTTTTTTTTTCTTACTTTTGGCAGGATTCACCAAGAGTTCAGAAAATCGCTTAAAAATCATAGAACCTACCATCTTTTTATTTTTTATTCTTTATTTGTAATCTTTATGTCCAATATGATATAAATATAATGAGTAAGACTGAGGGAATATTAATTATGGCATGAAGGTAAAATTAGTGATTTTGTTATTACTTACACCACATCACATAAATGGGAACGTAACAACAAAATTAGTATAGTTTATACGTACTGTTACTTTATAATGAGCCATATAATTTATACCCTCTCCGACGTCCATTCATTATGTCACGTTAGGAAAGTTAAGAAGAAAGATAAACAAATAAAAAGTGAAGTTTTGACCACCGTTTAAAGTTTTTTTTTTTCTTTTTTTCTATATTAAGTATTGGGATATTGAAGAAGTGTGATATACTGAGTAAGGCGGATCGAATACGAAACAAGATATTAATGTATCATTAATATATCATAATTATCATTAATATATTATATACATTGTAATCACCCTTTGAAACGATCGCTATAAATAAGTTGGGCTATGGAGAGTACAATTTTTGATTTGGTCCCTTACTACCCATTAGTCACTACATTCATAGCCTTAACAGATGACACGTGTATTATGATAAGAATGGGCCTAGCATCATGTTTGAGATAATATTTTGGAGGAAAAGAATTAATTAACTAACAAAATAGAAAAAAGAAAACAATGAAATTTTGTTACTTTTTTCTGAAAGTTTTAATGAAAATACTTTACCTATGGCTCTTCTATTATTTTATTATTTGGAAAAAATATTATAATTGTCTGACAAAAGTTTGAAATCTGTCCTAATATCTAAAGTCTTATTTATACAGTACTCAAATTTTAGAACTCGGGATATATTTTAAAGGTGATCTAGACCTTGAGAACAAAAATTAAACTATGAAACGCTTGGACATTTCTGAAATTTTAAAAAAATTATTGGGAATTTATAGAATATTTCTTTGTTGTTTTGAAAAACCCCTTTCCCTATAATCTTTTCGTGTTCGGCGTTTCTTGTGACATAATAGGGACACTGTGATATGATAGCTCATTCACTTGCCCAAATTAATTGAGATTAATTTAAGAGGTGTGATAGCTCGTTAAGTTGTCCATTTGACCGGGCACACATGTTAAGAGTTGTTTATAATAAAATTAAAAAGATAAAATAATTTTTTGAGGTATTTTTATCACATCAAATAAGAGACAGAATAAAGTTAGTAGTTTTTTAGTGGCACATATATATATATATATATACTAATAATTAATAAGTTATAGTGGGATATTTATAATTTTATGTATTTTGATTTTAAAAATGAGCTTAATAAAATGTACATCCAAATAAGGTAAAATAAATTTAATGACAAATTACGGAGGGGGTAGTATTATATATAGCCACATATTTGAAAAAATGATAATAAAAAGTAATAGACTAATAGTGGCTGCCAAACTTTGTTAAGTCGACATCTTAGGTATGCAATATTGCGTGTCGGTAAAAGATTGTAAAATATATCTTAGCATAAAGTATTGCGATAGTACCGTTGCGCATCATTTTTCAAACAAAAGGTATTTTTCTAAGTTATGCTTTGAAATCCCAATCACAACACTAAGCTTTTTCTTAATAATTATTTTGGAAACTATTTAATGTTAGTATATAAACTGTGTGCGCGCGTATAAATGTAGACCATTGGTGTAGAGAAACGGCCATAAACAACTCATGACGGTTGTGCAACTTTATCCAATGGATAATACGTACACAAGTCAAATTTTCTTTTCAAAATTTAATTTCAAACAACCAAAAGGATAACCAAAAAAAGAAAAAAGAAAAATAATATGAAAGATATTCGTATTCGTTTCAAACTAGCGAGCCACAAAATATTGCCCGTTTCTATCTAGAAGAAAGATTTTAGAATGTCAACGGTAAAAATGGCACTTTTGCTTAGGAAGAGATTATATTTGGAAATATATTTTAGGATAATAAGATGATGACACATGTCACAATTAATGGTTCAAATTTAAAAAATATATTTTTTTAATATATACTTTAAATCTTGAACCCTTATTATGCCACATATTATCCTCTCATTAATACAATAGGAGACGTCTTTTCGCAGTTGCGCTATGCATGTGTTATCGACTTATCGTTTTCAATCATGCGAAAAGAGGCACGGATGCATCACACAAAAGGGTAAAATTGGGAATTCCCCCAAAAAATGGCTAAAATTATCTTCTTAAGTTGTAAATAAAATTAAATCTTTTGCCAAGCATAAGTGATGTTTTATTTGTTTCTTGCAGATTCCATCGCAATCTTCAATAGGGCTCCAACAATGCTTGTCTTTCAAGTTTCAAAGATACTATTCACTGTTGTAAGAGCA
The DNA here is from genome assembly GCA_029490685.1 of Schizonepeta tenuifolia. Taxonomy (NCBI): domain Eukaryota; kingdom Viridiplantae; phylum Streptophyta; class Magnoliopsida; order Lamiales; family Lamiaceae; genus Schizonepeta; species Schizonepeta tenuifolia. The sequence continues at coordinate 111,977,454 of CM055956.1, forward strand.
TTCTCCTAAAATTACTTCTAAAGTTTTCCCTATATTATTTATAGCTTCTATGTTACAAGTGTATACAATGATTTACTTATTTTCTATTAACTATTTTATAAAAATTGTGGGTCCAATTTAATTTGTGAAATAGAAATATATTTAGGAAGATGTAAATTTGAGGAAAAAATCAGGAAACTATAAATATTTTTATGAGGTCCATTCAATTTGGAATGAATGCTGGACCAATGTTTTATCTCACTTTTTTTTTTTTTTTTTGAGCTGTTCTTACTTTATTTTAGCCTTATATGTTATAAAGGTGAGAAATGTCATTAAACAGGAGTATCTAAGCCATGATGAGATATGATGACTCGATTGACGAGCTAAAACTCCATCTAGACCACGCATGTGGCTCGACAAAAGTAACAAAGCAAGAATAGAATAGTGTGAGACATATTTATGCTGTAAAAGTAAAACACTCCCACGAGACGAAACACGGCCTAATTTAGAATCACCAGCAAAGCGTAATCATTGGTTCTTGAACATGCAATCCAGCTTAATACAAATGAAGTAGTTTTCTAATCCAAGGAAAACATAAGTCGAGCATATACCTCCTCTCCCAACTTGTCATAGTTGGAGGCGATTCTGCTTTTACACGGAGAAGGTTCTGAGGTTTCTGCTTCATCCAAAGACGAAAGGGTAGTAACATAAAATCCAACCGAGCACCGGAACTGATTCTGTACATGCACAAACAATGATATTTTTGCACTTTATTCCGCTCTTCGTAGCTGGAACCAGGGTGAATATATATACTTGTTGCACAATAACATGATACATAAAGACTACTAGATGCTTTGAACTAGTTTGATCAGTCCCCACAACTAATTACTAATATAATAATAATAGGATGAAACATCATGCCTCATGAGAAGGAATATTCCACAATAGATAAGTGGAAACATGATAAAACAGAATTAAAATTCATGCTCTAAACAGATCATGTCACCAAGAGAAACACAAAATGGATAGAGTTTTGAAACATTATTTACGATATAAATGTCAAGTAGAGGATCAGGGCGTTGTACAGTGAATGTATGCATATAGATGTACTCAAGTTTCCCGTCCAACAATACGAGCATCCAAGTACAAATCCAACAATGAGGAGTTGCAAGAAATTCTCACCGGAGAAGTGAGATGCACTAAAAGTAATAGAACTGATTGCAACTGCTAGCTGCCAGTTCATGGTGGGGGCTAGAGATGTTACAAGGAAACCTCTGTAGACAACTTCTTCCAGCAATGGAGTGATAATGCAGTAAACAAGAACACATGCAGTTACAGAACCCCAGCTGCTAGAAAGGATTTCCTTCAGAAAGGGATTGTTCACATCCTGCAATGTCTGCAAAATAAGTATCTGACACGCGTACTGAACAAAATTCTAGATGATGTAGGAGATAAACGGCGGTAAATAAAAAAATCAACATCAAATTTTGAAAAGTACAACAAATTCAAATAGAAAAACATGTCGGTTCAACAATACATCTAATGACCAAATACTGTGATAGAAGGATGCTTGATGCAGCACAGGGGATAATCAAAAGAGCAAGAAAAAATATGTGTTTTCCGCGGACAATATGAAATATCAGAAACAGCTATAGGCTATAGCCAGCCCAAATCCACAGGGATCTTTTAGAATAGAATGTCTTAAATTCATACAAATTGTGGTTCTTGAGAGTTGGAGGATATTGTCATATTGTTGTTCCCATTAATTTTTTGAAGTTAAGTTGGATATAGTTATTCCTGATAAATAAGAAATGTCGGTGGAGGCAGGAGGAAGACAAAGAAGAGTCTATGAAATATTTTGCTTATGCACGAAAATCTGTTATGATATTACAGTCAGACTGCCCTCTCAGAATGCCCCATTAGGTTCGTCCAAGATACTAATCATACTTCTGCTGGTTGAAAGAGAAAAAACACATCAAAATTTGTGGCTTATGATCTTATGAGAGTACTGCATTTTGATTTTCAACCGATCCTCTTTAGTTACTTACATGCATTAGCATAAACTAAATTTACCTTGGGACCCATCAATCTGCCAGCAAAATATGAAGTAACAAAGACCAATGATAGAAGGACTCCAAACCCAAGCACCGATGCCAGCAGCCAGCTTCTCTGTTTTGAAGTTCTGTTGGCTTGAAAGAAATCTTGAAGATTGTATTGAGGCTTGCCGGGGAACTTTAGGAGCAGCAGAACAATGCTAAGCTCCAAGGTTTGAATAGCAAGTATTAAGAATGCCTGTGCTGCAGCAAAGAATCGAACAAGGTCCATCATTAAAATCTAAAGGTCTGAAGAAGGAAACGCATCCTCATAGTCAAATTCCAAATGACAAAAGAAGTTTATTTGTCACTCAGATAAAATTTAGAAACTCAATTAATACTGTATGCTAAAAAAGTTTAGCCAATTGATTGCCTTATCTAAACCACTAAGGGGGTGTTTACTATGCACGATAAACCTGGATAGATAAAAATAATATAGGTTAATTTAGTGTTTACTTTTAACGATTAGATTCAAAGGATGTCCCATAGCCCGTGATTATTGTTCATATTTGGGACTATTGCGTTGATATGTATCCCACCCAAAGGGGTGGGATTCAAGGAATCCTTAGGATGATGAAAGAATAGTCAATCCCTATCCCGCTTAGTAAACACCCCCTAAAAGATATTGTGTATGCATGTGTGCAATACCAAGATCCAAAACATGATAATATAGTGTGTAATCAGATAATGCAAAATTCATAGGCATGCTGCTAACAGGATCAAAATTTCAGAGTATGAGGGTCACTAATATAAGCAACATTTTATTTGGTAGAAAAATATTACAGGCAGGTCCTTCTAATATGAAATACAAGAAAAAGAATAAGAGCATACTGGTTCAGCAGGGAATATAGCCGTAGCTTCAATAAAAAGTACCTTTCATGCAATCATTAAACAATACTACCGCCTTAACTTATTCAGAAGACCATGAAAACCATTTCACTTTGGCAGTTGACTTGTCCATAACAAAGTACATTCCATTCGTCAACTTTCAGCATCACAAACAGGTAAAACCTACCTCAGTCTGTGGATCGAGGACAGTTCGATGCAGTATCTTGGCAGCTGCAGAAAGACCACCAAAGCTCAACGGAACATGAATGCTAAACACATAAAAACCCAAAGAACTCCATATACTTCCAATATCACGTTGAGGTTGAGGATCTGTTGTGAGAACTGAGAAACCCTGTTGTGCGAAGAGGACAAAACGGCAAGTTACATAACATGGAAGATTATATGAGTTGTTCTCGATTTCCATCACCCAATTGCAGCTTCGTGAAATTTCAGATTGCAAAAATAGCACATCATAATCAACTATAACAGATAGGCATCCTACCACTTTTCTTCTTCTGTCTATGGAGCTCATCAAATTTCTGCAATTTCTTGAATACTACTTTTTCATACACTATTGCTTTATTCCATTCCGAGTATAATCAATTACATATCCCACATTTCTATACAACCTATAACTTTTCTTCTCCTGGAGCTTATCAAATTTCTGTATTTTAGTGAATACTTATCTTTTTTTTAAGCTGTTATTGCTCTGTTCCTGAGTAGCCATAGAGCAGGCTATTGACATTCACATTATCCGAAAGTGGCATGAAATGTAAAACAATTAACTTAAACTGTAAAATATAAAATAAAATGTGACTAGCCAGTTTCGAGGATGTTTGTTTTTGCTTCTCCAGTGATTTTTATTCAAGCTTTCAATTTTCCTGCCCTTTAGAAGCCATGGTGCTTCAACATTATATTGTTAAACGACGAATAAACAAATTAGCAAACAAAACCCCAGCAAACATCAAACCCTAAATGTATAATCTCATTCCCATACTAATTAATTACACTAATGTCGCATGAAGTTTGTCATCCACAATCAACCAAATTTCCGACAGCTAAAGATTAACAATCATCAATAACTAAAAATTACTTTTCAATACAAGGAAATAAGCAGTGCCCATGGATAACTACATATTGCAATAACATTTGCAATTTCCAAAAGCAATATCGTCACCAAAATGCAGAATATTATTTAAGAAAGCATCATCAGTTACCTTATGGGATTCTGATTTGCTATCATTTTTTATGCAGCGACAGTTGAGAGAAGCTCTTTTGCTTAAAGAGTTGCATTTCGGCATCAGATTTTCATAATCCGTGAAGTAATTCACCGGAAACTGGCACAGCAGCGGCCTTTGCAGCAGAGGTGTATTCATCTCCGAGCTGGAAATTGGCCGAGTTTCCGCCGGAATCCTTTGGATTTGATTATAATTGTGCTTGGGCCACATACAACATTTTTTTTGAAGGAAAATACTTGAAAATGGATACAAGTACAACTATTTATACATATGAGGATGAGGGTATGTAAGTAATATACTACTCTCTAATCACTCAACACATTGGTGAAACATAATTTAAATGAAACAAAATACAAAGAGTGTGTTTTGTTTTTTTTTTTTTTTTTTTTTTTTTTTTTTTTTTTGAAAGGCTAGGGATCGAGCCAACATTGATGAGAGATGGAAGTACCCAACTAATGTAATTACAATTTTATTTTATTTTCTTTTTTTGTCTTAAGTAGGAGACGGTGACAGTGACTTGTATCCACATCTCCTAGACAACGAGCCATGCGATGATGAAGAAGAGAATGAGGATTGAAGGCCGCTCCCACCACCGACACCGAGTAATAGAATTACAGTTACTACTCCTTAGGTCTGATGCGTCAGCCATACCCGACCCACTAAAGTTCCCATTGCTCGTGCCCATCCAGCTGCAGATATGCACACAACCAAAATTAGACATGTATATACATATATTCGTGTACAATAATATTCATGAAAATAAAAAAAAAAATTCTTAATGCACCACGCAATTAATGTTGAACTGTGACATATTGTATAACATGTAGTGCTAACGTAGTATTAGATAAAAACACAAGTTGATAATGATACGCTCCTCATATGACATATTATTGCACAACTAATATTGTCTCAAAAGAACTCACTGTATTCAGAGAAAATATCTTATGATAAATAAGTAATTAACAAAATATTAAAATCCTACACAATACTAAACTCTTATTTTCTTTAAAATTATATACAATAAAAGTAATGCATAAATCATTAAATATTAAGGCTCGAGCAGGAGCATATCAATATACATGTAAATGGAGTCTTTGACAAATCTCAACAACGCGCGCATGTAGGAATTTTATTTTTCATTACCTGGAACGAAATTTGCAGTTACCGTGGCCTGAAATGAATTTAAAAAAGAGAGATCAAAGGACTTTGTAAAAATTTAATATTATTTTATTGAAATTAGAAAAAAAATGTGAAAACTAAAATACTATGTGTTGTTAATTACTTGGGTTGAGGGAGGTAAGAGCAGCAGTGTTGCTAAAACTGCAGCTATCCTCGGAGTGGCTATTCTTGAGATAGTAATCATTGAACACATACGACGCCGTTCGTGAAAGGTCGGAGGCGTCGTAGCATGGCCCACCATTTTGGATGGGCCCGCAGTCCGCCCCACCGGGCCCACATGCCCAGTCGAGGGCGGACTGCAAGGCAGCATCCTCGGCATTGTTCTTCGCCACGCACCACAGCTCTCTCGGCGCCGCTGCTCCGCCTTTTTGGGCGGCCGCTACAACAGCGGCAAGGGAGACAGAGAACAAAAATAGTGCTACTTGAGAGAAGATTTTTGGAGCCATTTGGAGAGAGAGAATTGAAGATTGAAGAGTGACAAGGAGAGCCGTTAATTAACGGTTATTTTATAAGCGGGAGGAAAAGAGACCGTTGGGGTTCTTTGAGAAATGAGCAGACACGACACGAGCTGCTTTAATGTTGTTTTTACAGCAGCTTTCGAGGGGGGTTACATTTGCAACCATACTCCTTAACTATTTACAAATTATTTTCGAGACCAAGCTCTCTATGGCACATTTGCAGCCGTTTAATTATAATATTTAAATTTTATTTTAATAATTCAAAAAATTTAAAAATTTAGATAAATAGGAATCGAGTGATTAAAATAAAAACTAATTTTTCATCTTGTAATCGTCTCAAAGTCGCAGTAATACACAATAGAGCCCTGAATAGTAAGGATGAAACATTAATAGAATATTAAATATGTATTTCCATTATAAATTTGAGCCATGTCAATTGTTGAACACCATTATCATTAAAATAAATTGCAAAATTTGAATATTATTTTGTAATATTGAAAATATAATTAAAATTCTGGAATGATATTCATTGAATTTATTTACCATAACACATAAAATTGATTCGTGTACTATGGATTTACTTTTATTTTTTTAATAATTATTATTTTGGTCGGGATAGGAATACCAAAATTTAGACAAAACACCCTTTCAAAAAAATGCCTCTTCCACACAAAAAAAGTAAAAATATAATTATTAATTCGGCTAATTAATAAATTGGTCAAATTAAATTAGTGGTCGAAAAGATGAGAAAACATACAATAATTCTAAATATTTATAGATTTTTCAATAGGTAAAGTTTGATTAAAACCTGACGTGGGATATGTGGGATAAGTTTTTATACTATTAAATATAATAAAACGACATAAAGAAATATAATATAGTACTAATATTTATACTATAACAAATGGCTATATTCTATTCACATCTTTGAGAGAAGGAAAATCTATAGAAGTTTTATCATATTTTTGGTAGAATAATATATGAATAAAAAAATGTAATAATAGATTTTTTATTTTAAATTATGCATAGCAGCATAGGCCATACGGGAATAAGAGATTTCTTTCCAATTCTTATTAATTATACATATAATAATAGAATTTATAAATTAAAAAGCATAAAAGAGGATTTAAGATAAATAGGAATATCGAATGGAGAGAGCGCCACGTAGGATCTAAAATTAAAGGGAGATCTTGAATCCGCAACGGTTTTAATAATATATAGATAGATAAATAGATGATATTTGACATTTGTTTCTATAAAACCGTGGTATATTATACATCCATTTTTTGTCTTTAGTGTATTTTGTCTTTTAGTGTTTTATCTTTAGTGTTTTTTTTTTTTTCTATTTTTTTTTTTCCAGCTTTTTTATTCCTTTTTTCTGTTTTTTTTTTTAATTTCCAGGTTTTTTCCTTCTTTTTTTTCTGTTTTTTTTTTCATTTTTTTTTTCAGATTTTTTTAATTTTCAATTTGTTTTTTCGCCTCTTTTTTTTGTTTGCCTCTTCTTGTTTGGCCAAGATTCGAGCGAGGGGAGCCGAAAGCTTCGGAGCAAGCTGAAGAAATCCAAATTCTTACATAACCATTATTCTTATATTAGTAATCGGAGCGGAGTCGTAAAACCGGAACTGAAAGCGGAGCCGCAAAATAAAATCTAGAAATAAGAAAAAAGCTGGAAAATATATATACGGGCGCGTGCATCACACATGCCCGCGCGGTTGCATTGCATATGCAACCGTTGCACCAGAACATGCCTCATGATATTTACAATTTTATTTCAAATCTCTGTATTATTTCACGAATATATACAACAAGTGTGTAGATTTCAATGTTGGGAGTTGAGGAATGGGGACTAGTGCAAGGAAATAGGACAACGAATAGAGCTTACAAGTCTTAAAAGCCTCTCTATTGCATTACTGTGCAACATTTTCTACTTGCGAATTTACACCACATGTGAATAATTAAAATTTTGGAGGTGGGATTTGACGAAAATATTAAATGGTGATCAAAATCAAGCCAAATTCAACAAAACTAAGATTTCAACTGTGCAAATCTCTGCCTCACAACAGAGGCAAGCTCTGCTTCACCAATGGCAACCAAACCTTCAAACAGCCTCTGCCTCACCCTTATAAACGGTATGAACCCTCTCTCCGTCATCCTCACGACGAACTTGCCCGCCAAAACAAAGTGTCGGGTGTCCAAGCAGCCCTCGAGGGCCGATTCGTACGCCTCGAATCCAACGGCCACGCCTCGTCCCTCCAAGAACTCGACCATCTCCACAGCTCTCCGTGTCTCTCGATTAGCTCGCATCGCCTTCATAGCTTTCACAACCGTTTCTTTCCTCGGATTCAAGAAATGCACACAGACCATCTCTTTTATCAACTCCACGACGCCATCGATCTTTCTAGCATCGCTCATTTCACCGATCAAAGTGCCAAAGCTGTCTGAATCCGGGATGCAGCCAGCTCTAGCCATTCCGCGCAGAACTTCCACAGCATCTGCGAAGCAATCGATCTTGCAGAGTGAGAGTATGAGATAGTTGCAGGAACCGCAGTCGGGGAAGTAGCCAATCGACTTCATCTCTGATAAAATCCGCGGCACGGGTTGAGGCAGGCGGCGGCGATGGAGCCATGCTTTTGCGAGGAGGAGATGAATCTGCGGCGGAGGGAGGCAGCCGGAGCGGAGCGTGCGCTGCACAATGGCGAGGGCGAGGGCGAGGGCGAGCGGGGTCTCGAGAGTGAGAGTGAGAGAGAGGAGGCAGGAGTAGGCCTTCCGCGGGTGGGAACGAGGGCGGATGGAGATGAATGATTGCAGCATTTCATCGATCACGTGGAGTGCGTGGCTATGGGGGAATGTGGAGAGAAATGAGAATGGATTAGGGTTCCGGCAAGAATCTTCCGATGCATTGAGAAGTTGGGGTATTTTGTGATAGGCCTTTGCTTCGACTGCTGCTCGTATGGATTCTTGAAGATTCGGTTTTGATGGCGCGGAATGAGCTGAGGAGAAGCGAAGGTGAGCGAGGCTTGTAGAGAGGAGGATTGATCGGAATCTTGAAGTAGCAGTATTCATTGGTTGGGAGATTCGTTTGTCGAACATATGGTGTGCATGAATGGATTTTTACAATGAAAAGATTCTGCAAAACTTTTCCAGATAATGAAATCAGAGACGAATTTGGTGGTGCCTCAAGTGAAAGATGGCCCATTGTTTTACGTAGTAATTGATCTTTCTTGGGCCTTAATATAATAAATAATAATGCTGTTAGGCCTTTATTACTACACAAGTTACTAGACTGTAGGCCTATATTAAATTAAGATCGGCCCATCCCTTCTTCGTAATTTAAATTAATATGCATAGTATTGTCGTATTCGTTTTCTTTTGTCACCCGCCTGCTCAAGATTTCAAAAATTATGTGGCCTTTACTTTCAACTACTACTTTCTAACACGTTGGGCATCTTGGTACATCTAAATTTACAAGTAATAAAGTAAAAAAATGTCAACATAATTTTCCTACAATACTCACTCCTACTGATGCATTATGCATCTAAACTCAATATAATTATTATTATTAAGTAAACGTATGTTAACCCTCATATTATTTCTCCGAGAAGAAGAAAAATTAACTAGAATTTAAATTATTTAGTAATGAATCTGATTGCGGCGGTGATGGAGTGGTGGCGGCGGTGGCGGTGGGTTGCGGCGGTGCATTATCTCTTTTGTAATGATAACAAATGCCAAAATGTTTCTCTGCAGAATCCTTCACTTATAAACCACACAAGTCACACACTTTCAAATGTTTTTACTTAAAGTCACTTTCAAACCTATTGGAACTCCATTTTCATTTTGTTTTATTTTTTTTTATTCAAATTGCAGTTTTATTTTTCAAATTAAGCTGAATTTTGTGAGATCGTCTCGCCGTGACATAAGGATCCAATCATACAAAACAAATAAAGATTTGTTAATCCTTCTTTCATAACATGATGAATATGATTGAGTTACGTACAATTTAATTCTAAAATGCATTTTTATTAATAGTCGTTAACTGAATTAATTTAAGCCTTTAATTATGTTTGTAGCAGTCGCTATATGCATCATTAGTAAGTAGGCAACAATTGAGAATTATGAAGTATAAATGTATAATAATGTAAAGCACGTCGATCGGATCCAAATAACATTTTTATTTAAGTTTTAACTATTTGAGATTATTTCCCTCACCAATCTTTTCAACGGTTTTTCTTTAATTTTAGTCAAAATTATTATCTAACTATCATTTTTTCGTAAAATTCTAGAAAGGTCTATAAGAAATCAAACCGTCCAAAAATCATAGGTGCCCTTTGTTGCACATCAAAAGGAACAGACCAAATTGAATTAGTTATATGGAAAAGTATGGCATTTTATTTATTTATTTGAACTGGAATGAGATTGGACCATTAAGTAAATACCCCCTACGTACATGGCTATATATACATAAATTTATTCAATTAAGATAAATTAATTAGTTCTATCAATCTAGATTTTTTCCTTTGTATTTTATTCGTTCTGTATATTTATTTTTATTATTGCATGCGAGCGCAACGCAATAAAATTGGAAGATGAGAGACTACAATGTCGTGCGTGTAGAAATTAAGTTAACTCATTAATAAGTTTTAGGTCCCTGTGTTATTTAAAATCAGGGTTAGATTCTTGATGGCTAACTTTGTTTTTATATTTTTATTTTTTTAATATGAGGTAGTGAATAATTGAGATCCATGTGTTTTGATGGTGTACGTAGAGAGCTTTGTTTACAACTCCAACAACAAGAATGTCATTTTCATTTGAAAATTATCCACAACTTCTAAATAATGCAATATGTCAACATTTCTTACTTAAAGTAATGAGAATTCTATCTTCTAAAAAACATTTCATTTTCTTACTCCTAAGTTTAATCACACACACACGTATACGTACTACTAGTATTATTTAGATATATTAGACTTTTCAAGTAATTATAGATTAAATTATTATTGCGAAAAAAATTCAAGTGATTTTATTATATTATCTTATATAAGTAAAGAGGTACCAACAAACACTTATGTATTAACTCTTCAGTATTTTTACTAGTACAGTAGAACCTCCAGAAAGGAATACTCTATTTAGGAATAAGCTTCTATTTTGTCATATATTTTCATGGTCCTAATCTGAGACCAGTTATAAATAGGAATAAACTCTATATTTATCATAATTCATATTTTTTCCCGTTCCATATTAAGGAAATACACATCCATTTAGGAGTAAATCATACTAAATTATATATATATATATATATATATATATATATATATATATATATATATATCGTTACAATAGATTTAGGTTAATTTAAAATATTTTTCTAAAGCTTTTTTGTTTTAAATATATCTTTTAACTTGCGTATCTTCAATTGCTTATCCATATGATCATCATCTTGTTGAACCAAAAATATTTCCAACTTGTTGAACAAGTTTAATGCTTACTTTTAAGTCATTGACTCTACATATTCTAGGTGAAATAAATCAATACATATATTTGCACATAATATATTATACAATACATGTATTTAATAATTATAATATTTAATTATTATTAATGTACATTAAAATTAGAAAAAAAATTAAAAATTATTCTTCGGACTCTATTTAGGAATAACCTCTCATTTTGTCATATATTTTATAATAGTCCCAAAAGTATTACTTAATAGAGGTTTTACCGTAGTATTATAAACGTGTGTACATCTTCAAATTTGTATGCATATAAGAGCCATACTTATTTTATTCTGTGAGGATAGCTTACTAATTTTGCTTATTCATGTTCAGATTTATTTATCTGATACAATGTAAAAGTATATTTGTATCTAAAATTCATCGATATTATAATAAGATAAATCTACTTTTAAAATTTATAAGTTTTACATGCGTCACACAAGTCATTTTACTATTACGATTACGGCCGGAAATATTTATTTAAAAGTTTAGAGTTATTTTTATACTATTGTTACACGGTCTAAGTTGCCAAACATTATGACTCTTTCTGATTTAATTTTGTGATCGTCCTTACAATAAAAACGTTCTTTGATTTTCTAATCTACATTTAATTCAAACCGGATCTTTCTATTACATTTCTATATGCCATTACCTATTACATTAATAAGAAGACGACACGTGATATGACTAAATGTTCAAAATTTAGCGTGTATATATATACTTTTTTTTTCTTTATATATTTCCTAAATCTTAAACATTTTGTTATGACACATGTGTTATCTTGTTAAGAGCAACATAAGATGTCACATAAAAAGTTAGATTCTAAAAAAATCTTCTCATCTGTAAAGCAAAAGTTTATCAATACAAAATAATACTAATTCCGTTCCACGCAATTTATCTACATTTTCTTAAATGAAAATTACACTCAAATTGTCTACTTCTAAATATGGAAAGAATTAACTCTTTAAAGCTCTTCAAAAGTATTACGAACTACCCATTTTTTATCTTTTGCCTTTTATCCTTAATCTTCATGTCGAACATTAAATGAACAAATTTAGTAGAACGGAGGGGGTAGTTGCGTATTTACACGATATAATTAAGAATATTAAAAAAATGAAAAACATTTTAACCATTAAATTATTTATGTCTTGCATGCTCAACCGATGCAAAATTAGTTGTCAATGACTTTACGGTATGTCATGATGTTGCTAAAACTAGAGAGGGGGATACCGTACATAACTGGAAATAAATTTATAGAGATGAGAAAATACATTGATTTATTAAACTTTTGATTAATTGTTTCGTACACTAATGTCCTAGTAAATCAGTTGGTTCAATTTTCAAGGCTGTGAATCGATTTAAAAATGGTAAAATCATGTTTTTTTTACGGTATTTCCCCGACCACAACATTTCAATTATAAAAGCACTTACGATTAACAATACAACTAATTCAACTCTTTACAAAAATACAACTAATTCGGTATTCAAAAAGGTATAGTATACAATTAAATATGATAGTGGGATTTATAATAATTTTGTATTGAAAAGGAATTACAAGTCGTATAATCATTTAAAAGTTGAGGTACCATAAATTTCTTTTTAATAAGAAGTTTTGAGTTTAATTCCGTGTTCGTATATTTCCACCTTATAAGGTGGTGTAATTGTCCAACCTTTATTTGGTGTAATTGTCCACCTATATAGTGATGTAGTGTTTTATTTAAAGAATAAATTCGTTTGAAAATTCTTTAAAAAAAGTTAATACTAAGCAAATGTCGGGATCTTGTTAAATTTCATTGTCAGAGCTGAGTTATAGCACGAGGCCAGGAAAATTAATCTGTTCTCCTTGACTATTATGTCTATGTTAGATAATATTGGAAAAGTATGATATTCAAATAGCAACGTTTATTTTGAGCCAGAAACGTGTCCCATTATTATCTCACAATTTATAGTCAAATGAAAAATACATCACTACAATACCTCGTATCCATATTTTTGTGACGAGATAATTGGTCGATTTGGCTGTTGGATATTGTTTCTGATAATCTTTTTTGGTATATGAAAGTTTCATCCTCTTCAAAAAACTAAAAAAGAATATATATTCTTCTGGTCTTCTTATCTCTGGTAGATTTGAATAATATTTATTACTATTGTTTTTCGAATTTTCTCTGAATTCAGGCGCGCAAAGTATATTTGCCATATATAGTGATGCAGCTTTTGGTTCTAGTTATTTCAAATTTTCAAATAATAAATCGGTAATCATCTTACAAATTTGGGTTTATCTGACTTGGACCGGAGGATGGCAATGGATCGGGTACCCATCCATTAAGCATTTTTTAAACCCAAACTCATGAAATTTTTCCACACTCAAACCCGATTAAAAAATAATTTTAAAACTCATACCCGACCCGAACCCGTTGGGTAATAACCGTTTATTACCCGCTAAAAACCCGAATACTTAAACATCAAATAACAAAATATTGTAATATTATTAAACCATAAACATCAATAGAAAATTTCACTAACATTAATCTTAATGCAAAATACTACGAACTTACAAAATCTTAAAACATAACTAGAAGATTATGAATTATTGAAGATGCCGTTGTATCGTCATATTTCGGAAGTACATTAACAGAAGTAGATGAGAAACATTAAAGACTCGACTCTTACGAAATGTGTGTGTGGGTTAAGAAAATAATATAAAACCCTAAATCTATTATAATATTTATACTAATAGTTGTAATTATATGATAAATTATACATATAATATCTTTCATCTTATATATATATATATATATATATGGGTTTGGGTAGCGGGTACCCGGAGGTATTTGCGCAAACCCGACTCAAACCCGTGACGGGTTTGCATGTTTCTACCCAAACCCGTCCCAAAACCATTTAATATTTTCCAAACCCGTCCCATCAGGGTTTGAGAAGTGCGGGTACCCACGAAAACCCGACCCATTGCCATCCCTAGACTTGGCTAACTCATTATCAGTTGTTAATTTCATGTTAATTTTGTTGTTAGCTAGAGCTTCACTGTCGTTCTCTTCAGGATTGGGTACTATCACATACTGATACAATCACAATTTTTTACGATCTGATAGATCTAGGGTTTGCAAGAGTAACTGAAAATAATAACAACGCGACGACACAAGGATTTACGTGGTTCGATCAATGTGATCTATGTCCACGGGAGAGAATATCTAGTCTTTATTGCTTGAGAGTACAATGAGTATTTGAACCTATTTACACTTCTAATCTAACATCTATATATAGGCCTTGAATTGAGCCCTAATCCTACTAGGATTCTTCATGCATATCCGAATTTCCTTCATAATAGGATTCCTTCTTCTCCAAGGTAAGGTTTCGTTAGTTGGTCTTCAAGACGGTTAGTAATTTCGTCTGGGCCTAGTTCTGTGGGTCGAGCTTACTATATAGGCTCAATTAGATTGGGCCTCAGGTCAGGCCCAAGAAGAGGCCGGCACTATCACATCCCCCCCCCCCCAAAAAAAGAGGAAAGAAGACATGTAGGTGTAGACGGCGAGGTCGAATTTCCGAGGCGATCAATCGCGCATATCACCTTTCACGACCTGAATTAGCGAGCTTAACTCCCGAGCCCAAGTTGCAGGTAGGACGAGATTAGCAATCAGCTTCATGGTCCGGGTTCGGTTATGCAGGTGGCCCATATTCGAACTAGAGCGGAGGGAAAGTTAGTGTGCGCTACTATTTAAATTTTTTAGAAACGGTTCACGTTCCGAGAAAGGCGGGCCCACGCTCATACGTGTGTAATTTGTAACGGCGGGATCAAACATATATTACGGGATTTGAAACACCTCTTTGCATATCACGCTTTTCCACATTCGCCATCATAGCAAGAGGAATTTTGTGCCCAGAAAGTCTTCTCTCTCCCCCTTCTCTGTTCACAAAGTTCTCAATTTTTCCGACCGCCGTGCAGCCGTTTTCGCTCCGTTGGGGCTTCCGTTCATAACCGCTTCAGAACATTCGACCTTAATTTCACAAGTAAGTATGGCCTTCCATTCTCGCGACTCTTAATCTAGTAGCGATAGCGAATGTCCTCCGGCCAATTCCGCCGACGAGAGGCTTAGTTTTAGAATTTTTTTCCTTAGGATCCCCCACTCCGACTGCTACAGCTTTAGTTGTGCCCCGCTGCGTAGAGGGGAAGGTAGCCGAATATTCTTCTATCCTAGACAAGTCTAGGATAAAATTCCTTGCCCGGTCCTATAATTTCCCCCTGGACGTTGAACTTATAGAACCTCGTCCGGAGGATAGGGCGTGCTCGCCCCCTATGGGGTTTGTCACGATTTACGAGGACAGCCTGCATTCCGGCCTTCGTCTACCCCTCCCCGTGCCTTTTGCCGAGCTTTAAAGGAAACTCGGTTTAGCCTTGGGGCAGATAACACCGAACGCCTTTAGGCAGTTTGCCGACCTAGGCGTAGCGGCTATCCGCCACAACTACCCACTATCTGCCGAGCTCATCCACGAGCTCTTCACCTTCAAAGCATCTGTGGGCTGGTACTATGCCACTGCTCGCACTGAGTTTAAAGGGAGAACTCAGAACAAGGTGGAGAAGTGGCATAGGAAATTCTTTTTTTGTTGGCATGATAGCTTAGTCGACCTGATGTGGAGGTTGGGCAAGCCTCGCGCTTGGGTGACAGACGAGGTGGATGAGGGCTTAGAGAGTATTGCGAGGGCGATAGCGAGTTGTGGCCTATTCGAGGAGAGCTACCACGAAGACTCGCTAGCTGAAGCGGGGTTGAGCCCGTTTGAGCCCCAAAGTATGGTGGATCCCGCAACGGGTGAGGCCCCGCTAGTATTGTTAGGATTGTTTTGTTTGTTGATCCGTTGCCTAACTCCTTTTCTTGCCTTGCATTTGTAGTGAAGTTCGGGAAGATACAGGGAGCCGATGCCAAGGCCGCAGCTCGAGGGGGCAAGAGACCGAGGTCGTCAGGACGATCTGCGTCATCTGACCAGGTTCAGCTCGGAGGGTCCTCTGGCTCGGTTTAGCGAACCGAGGTAGCAGGTCCTGCTGCAACGGGCGTTCTCTCTCCTTCCGACAGTCCATCCCTCAAAAAATCTAGGGTCGATGTGGAGATTGTCGACATTTCGGGCAGTGACGCGAGCCCGACTGCTCCTTCAGCTCAGCTGGGGAATTTGCCTTTTCCCGAGGTGAAGATATGTTACTTAATTTTCTGTAATTTTTGCTTGTGTAGCTAATTGCATTCCTTCTCGCAGGACATTGATATGTTCATGGCCTGGCTCAATGGTGGCGTCGGGGAGATGTCAGCGAAGCACGAGGACAAAAAAAGTCAGTACTCGGAGAAGCTGATGTCGACCGCGGCCAAGCTGAAGAAGGCTGAGGGGGAGTTGGCCAGGTCCCGGGAAGAGGTGAAGACCATGAGGTCCGAGCTGGAGGTGAAGACCGCCCAGCTTGCTCAGGCCGAGACGGAGGCCGTGGAAGCTCGAAAAAGGTTTGAGGCCGAGCTGAGTGCGGCCAAGGAGAGGGAGGCCAAGCTGGCGGCTTGTCAAGGCGAGATCCTGCGGGCCTATACAAAGAGGCTTCTATTGTCGGAGAGTTTCTCCGGCCTAGCCAATGAGTTGGCTGGGCTTATCAATGGAAACTACGCCCTGAGTGCTCTGGAGGAGGCCGCCAGGGACTTCCCCGACCTGGACGTTTCCAAATATGGCTACGAGCGCTTAGAGGATGAGGCCTTCCCCTTCCAGTATGCCAGAGTGATCCGACGTCACCTCGGCCAGCTGCCTGTTTTGGACGACCTTGTCAGCTCGTCCGTGCTCTTATCTGCCGAGCAGGTTGCTGCATGCTCGACAGATCGGGACCCCGCCCTCGACGCAGTCTTCGATTCTCTTCCCGGCGGGGAAGGAGAAGACAAGGAGGAAGATGAGCGCGAGGCCGCGGCTAATGAAGAGGATCCCAAGGATGCTGGCGCTGATGGTTCTTCCCAGGATCTCCACTCCGAGCAGCCACCGCTTCAAGACAAGGAGGTCGACGCTCCTTAGTTTTTTTTTTTTTTTTGTATATATGTAATTATGTACTCGGACCTTCTTGAATAAACGAATTTTTGCATTTCTTTGTGTGTGTAGACTTTGGATTCTACTGATATACTTTCTTTACGCAAGCAAATGGGTCTTCTTTCTCAAGATCTATCTGAACAGCGATCCCTAGCTCGGCTATGGATGGAGAGATGTCGCCGAGCTGAGGCACTTTTTGATAAAAAGTGTGCTCTGCTGAGGTTAAAAGAATCCGAGCTGGAGGAATGCCAGGGGAAGTTTGAGTCGCTCTGCGCGGAGGCTGAGGTCAAGCAACTCGCTTGTCAAGAGAGCGCCGATTTACTTCAGGCCAAGCTTCTTCAGGCGGAGGAAGAGTTGGAAGTTGCTCGAGGTAGAGCTGGGCGTGTGCTGGAGGACCATGAGAAGATCGTCGAGGAGCATGCTGAGTATGAGGATATCATCCGTCGCAATGGCGGTATTACCATATCCGAGGCGGAACTGAAGACGAAGGAACTGCTGGAACAGTATCTCGATTTGAAAACAACATGCGGCCCTGAGTCTTAGGAGCTTCAAGGGGCTCGTGAGATGCTCAAAGAAAGCGCGAACATGTATAAATGCGTGCTATCCGTCGTCCGAAACTTCGTGCATTTCTGTCCAATAGTGCGGACGAGTCTACTCCGTCGTCTTCTCGGACTATGCCTGCTCGCGAGGTGAGAACTGCTACTCGGGGACGCCAGGCCAGACCGAGCCGAGGTGGCCGGGCTGCGGGGCGGAGTTCGGCTACGTCGCGAGGTCGTAGTTTTTCTTTTGGAAAAAATCGAGGTCGGGGGCAAGGTCGAATTTCCATTAACGACCTTTTGGGACCTACTTCATTCGAAGAGCAATGGCTCAACTTTAGTAGGACAAATCCTCCTTCGTAGATTTGCTCGGTTCTTCCTGTAATTTATGTACATACAATGTTAGTAAAAAATAAAGTAATATATATTGTGTTTTATGAACTTCCTGTTCTTCGGTGAGGAATGCTTCCTTGGTTCATTCGTGTCCCTCCTTTTTTTTTTTTTTTTTTTTGGAGGGAGTGGAACTCGGACCTCTCTGTATGACAAGGGAACCATGGTTCAGACCTCGTAGTATGAGTCTCCCGGGAAAACTTGGTTCCGACCCCAGTTGAGAATTTTTTTTTTTTTTTGACGAGGGAGTTTGACTCGGACCTCGTGAAATCTTCCTTTTTGGAGGGAGACGAGCTCGAACCTCGAAAAGGGTTTCCTTTGCGCATTTCTTAGGATACAATTACCCCATGTCGGGTCATCACTGACCTCGGAAGGGAACTTTAGTTCGTCCTTATGAAGGGACTTCGTTTTTGGATACTTCGTATAAGCAAACTAAAAGACACAAAAATATGCAAAACGAAAAGAAACTTTATTTAAAGAAAGATCAAAACAAATAAAGGTTTTGACGAGCTCATTAAAAACAAAACATAAGGACTCGGAAAAAAAAAGGACAAAAAAACTTAAAAGACCATATGCAAGACTTGCTGCTTATACGAAGAATCTCTTTAGGTGGGCAATGTGCCACGTTCTGGGTATCAGCTCGCCCGAAAGGTAGGCAATTTTGTAGGCTCCTTTGCCGAGAACTTCGTGCACTCTGTAGGGCCCTTCCCATGTGGCTTCAAGTTTGCCGAGCTTCTCCGAATGGCTTACTTCATTGTTTCTAAGCACAAGATCACCGACCTGGAACTGCTGGGGTTTGACCCTTTGGTTGTAATATCGGGTCATCTGTTGCTTATACCGAGCTTCTTTTATGCTGGCTAGTTCCTGCTTTTCCTTGATTAAATCCAGGTCGGTTCGGCGTTGCTCGTCATTTGCTTCAGCTGAGAAATTGATGGTGCGGGGGCTTGGTGCCCCGATCTCTACGGGTATGACCGCTTCTGACCCGTATACTAAACGGTACGGGGTTTCTCCGGTCGAAGTTCTGGGTATAGTCCTGTATGACCATAGGACGTTCTGGAGGTTGTAGATCCATTCCGTTTTATCCTTCTCTAGGCGGGCCTTGAGTCCGTTCACTATTGTTCTGTTGGTGACCTTGGCCTGTCCATTAGTTTGAGGTCGGTGGACCGAGGTGAAATTTTGCTGGATATTGAGTCCTTCACAAAATTCTTGGAATGCTCTGCTCGTAAATTGCGTCCCGTTGTCCGAGATGAGGACTCTTGGAACTCCAAACCGGCACACGATGTTCTTCCAAACGAAGTCGACGGCTTTCTCACTTGTGACTTTTGTGGAAGGTTCGGCTTCGACCCACTTGGTAAAGTAGTCGACTGCAACTATTAGAAACCGTTTATGTTTAGGGGCCGGGTAGAAGGGTCCTACGATGTCAATGCCCCATTCCACAAATGGCCACGGGCTCTGTATAGTAGAGAGGTCGGTATGGGGTACCCTTGTCACCTTGGCATGCAGCTGGCATTTCAGGCACTTTTTCACGAATTCTTCCGCATCTTTTGCCATTGTTGGCCAATAGTACCCCCACCCCATGATTTTCTGTGCTAGCATCCGAGCTCCGATGTGACTGCCGCACGATCCAATGTGCACTTCATTCAGTGCGTAGTCCGCTTCCCTTGGTCCCACACACTTTAGGAGAGGCTGTAAATATGACTTTCGATAAAGGATTCCTCCTTCGAGTACGTACTGCGTGGATCTGGCTAGGATTTTTCTGGCTTCCGCCTTGTCCTCGAGAATTTCCCCGCTCTCCAAATATCTTTTTAGAGGGGTCATCCAATTCGGGTCATCCTCTTCGATTGCATTGACTTCCGCCTCTTCTATACTTCGATTCCGGACTTCTTCTACTAGAGTTGAGCTAGTTGTGGAGTTTGCCAGCTTACTTAGCTCGTCAGCTCGGGTATTTTGGCTTCGGGGAATGCGAACTATTCTGAAGAACTGGAAGGAGTGTTCTAGGAGCTTGACCTTCTCCAGGTATTTCTTCAGCTTTTCACTCCTCGCTTCATACTTTCCGAGCACGTGGTTGACCACTACTTGGGAATCACAGTAGGTTTGGATAGCTCGTACCTGGAGGGTTTGGGCGAGACGTAGTCCGGCAATAAGAGCTTCATATTCCACTTCGTTGTTCGTAGTGGGAAACTCGAATCGCAGCGAGTATGTCAGCTCCTTTTTCTCAGGGCTGACTAGGAGTATGCCAGCTCCACTTCCTTTCTTTCCCGAAGCTCCATCCACGTACATCTCCCAGCAGTTTGAGGGTGTCTTCTCTGGGATTTTTTGGAGTTCGATTTTGGCTCCAGACTTTTTTGGCTCGTCGATGACATTGTATTGAGCTTCCGCGAGGAAGTCTGCCAAAGCTTGCCTTTTATAGCTCGGCGGGGACCGAATGATATGGATTGCTCTCCGAGCTCGATTGCCCATTTCGCGATCCTTCCTGAAGCTTCCGGTTTAGTAAGAACTTGCCGGAGTGGTAGGTCGGTCAAAACTTGTATTGGGTGAGCTTGGAAATAAGGTTTTAATCGCCGAGCTGCATTTACTAGGGCTAGAGCGACCTTCTCGAGAGGTTGGTACATTGTCTCCGGGTCTTTTAGGACTCTGCTGACTAAGTACACAGGTAGCTGTCGATTTCCTTCATCTCGAACCAACACCGCGCTTACTGCTTCCTCCGATGCTGCGAGGTATAGGGAGAGGGATTCTTCCTTTTTGGGGACTGACAAAGTTGGTAAGTCACTTAGGTGGCGCTTGAGCTCCTCAAAGGCTAGCTCGTGTTCTGGTCCCCATCCAAATTCCGGTGCCTTCTTGAGAATTTTGAAGAACGGAAGTTGTTTCTCGGCAGCTTTTGAGAGAAAACGGCTTAGCGCGGTTATGCAGCGTGTCAACCTATGCACGTCGCGAATAGTTCGGGGTACTTTCATTTCCTGCACGGCTTTGATTTTCAATGGGTTGGCTTTGAGACCTTCTGGCGAGATCCAGCACCCTAGGAATTTCCCAGATCGCACGTTGAAAGTGCACTTCTTGGGGTTCAGCTTGAGTTCACCTGCCTTAGCACGTTGAGCGTCGGTCGTAGGTCGTCCACTGCTGAAGCCTTTTCCTTGCTTTTGACGACAATGTCATCTACATAAACTTCGACGATCTTGCCGATGTGATCTCAGAAGAGGAAGTCGACCATTCGTTGGTAAGTCACTCCGGCATTCTTTAATCCAAAGGGCATATATTTGAATGCGAAGACACCGAAGCTCGTGGCGAAAGCTGTCATGATCGCATCTCCCTCATCCATTAGTACTTGATAGTACCCCTTGTAAAGGTCAAGAAAGCTGAATACCTCATATCCCACTAAGGATTCAATCTTCTCGTCGATGTTGGGGAGAGGGTAGCAGTCCTTTGGGCAAGCTTTATTGAGGTCGATATAATCCACACACATCCTCCATTCCCCTCCTCCTGCTTTTTTGACTACCACCGGGTTAGATAGCCAAATTGGGTATTTGACCTCGAATAGGAGCCCCACCTTCAACCATTGCTGCACCTCATCATAGATCACCTGATTTCGTTCGGCAGCGAATGTTCTCCTCTTCTGCTTAACTGGGTGGAGCTCGGGTCAATGTTGAGTTTGTGCGTAATGATGTCCGAGGATACCCCCGTCATGTCCGTTGGCGACCAAGCAAAGACGTCTTGATATTCCCTAAGGAGCTGGATTACCTGCAGGCGGGTCTGGGGTCCCCCTGCAAAGCCGACCTTGACAACTTTTGCAGGGTCTTCTTCGGAGAAGGGGACTTGTTCCGCCGAGGTGTCTGAAATCGGCGTCGTCTCTTCCAACTCCTCGGGATACTTTGATTGCTATGCTTGCGGTTGACCTCGAAGAGCAACTTGCATGCACTCATTGGTCTTTTTCTGGTCGCCTCGGACAGTTAGGATTCCGCCCGAGGTCGGGATCTTCAGTAACAAGTGATATGGCGAGATGATGGCTCTGACCGCATTCAGCCAATCCCGACCTAATATGATGTTGTAGGGGGAGTTCGCTTTGACCACGTAGAAGTGGATTAGTTTGTTAACGCTGGTTGGCGGGCTGCCAATGGCGACGTCAAGCGCGATTATCCCTTCAGGTCGCGTCTCATGCTATGTAAAGCTCTTGAGGGGCAGGGGTGCGGCGTTAACCCGAGCTGAGTCTAGTCTCATCCTATTCAAGCAATGTTGGAAGATGATACTGACGCTGGCCCCACCATCAACAAATACGCGGTGGACCATCTTATTGGCTACTCCGACCTGTATCACCAGTGCGTTATTATGGGGTGTAGCTGTAGGTACAGGATCATCCTCGGAGAATGTGACGGTTTCGCTTTTCTTGAACCTCTTTTTTGTCTGTTCCTCTTCCGACGGAATTGGTGGTCTGCGAGCTTCTGACCTCAGCTTAGTTTTTGTCATGCCTGGGGTTAGCCCGGAGATGGTCGACACCACCCCGTCGTATTGCGGCACGCCGCACTGAGGGTCGTCATCCTCCTCATCATGATTGATTTTTGCTCGCTTATTATCTGGAGCACAGCGACCCTGTCCGCCTTTTCGCTTCCCCCTTTTGTTTTTTCTTCCCCCGGCCTCGTATTTCTTCAGGGCTCCTTCCTGGGCTAACCTCTCTATCTCTTCTGCGAGGTCGCGGCAGTCTTCCGTGTGGTGCCCGTGGTCGTCGTGGAAGGAGCAGTGCTTGTTTTTATCTCGAGGTTTTGACCCCGACATGGGGCGTGGTCTGGTGAACCAGTCCTCATGAAGTGCGAAGATCTCCGCATTTATTTTCACAAAAGGAGGTCGTTGAGATTGCTCTGATCTCGTTCGAGATCCGAGCCGGGACTGGATAGGTCCAGGTCCGAGCCGGGATTGGATGGGTCCTCGCTGAAGACGTTCGTGAGCACTTCTCCGATCACGATCATTCCGGCCCCGATCAACTTCAGCCCTCTTCTTCTCGGTTTCTTCTCGCTTCAACCGGTCCGCATCTTGGCCATCCGCGAACTGGTATACAATTCTCCACATCTCCTGGGCCGTCTCGGGCTTCTATTTAGCAAGCTCCTGGTTCAGGGATCCGGGAGCGATCCCATTTCGAAAAGCCGAGATGAGGAAGACGTTGTCGATTTTATCGACCTTCAAGCTTTCTTGCATAAATCGGGAGGCGTACTCCCTTATAGTCTCTTTATCTTTTTGCTTTACGGACAAGAGATAGGCCGTGTCTCGGCGAGCCTGGACCTTCATAAGGAATCTTTGTTTAAAGATTCCTTCGAGGTAGACCCAGGACCCTATACTGCCAGTCGGCAGGCCGTCGAACCAAGCTCGGGCGTAGTCGACCAGCATCTCGGGGAACAGCTTGCACATGTGTTCTTCTTTAAGTCCCTGGTTGTGCATGATGTACTTGAAACGCGTCAGGAAATTGGGGGGGTCCTCCAACCCATTGTAGGGTGGTATATTGGGCATTTTGTATGCCGCAGGGAGCTTGGCGTCAAGCAGTTCGTCAGTGAACGGGCTGATAAGTCGGGTTGGTCCCCTTTCACGTCGGTGTCGATGTTTCTGGGGGCTGAGACTCCTGAAATAGCTCGGACTTCGGCGCCTGTTAGGGCTCCGATGTCGCCTTGGGAGGTGGGGTCGCCTGGGGCTCCGACGTGGGCTAGAACTCCGGCGGCGGAGTGGGCTTCGTCGTGTGTCGCGCTTTCCCCTCAGCTCGGGCTCCTGCGTCTTGGAGTGGTAAAGAGTCTTGGGTATAGATTTCCGCGTGGAACTCTCCCTAGCTTCGGGTATGGAGGGCATCCGAGCTGTCGTGAGGAAGCGTTGGAAGCTCTCCTTATTCGCTCTAGCGAATTCAGTTGCAGCATAGGCGGTAGCGAGATCGAAGTCGTTGAGGAAATCATCTCCTTTCTTCGACTCGGGTCCCTTTTGTTTGGATTCGTCGCTCCCTTCGACGAACCCTTTGGGAGTCTCGCTCCTGCGACGCGGGTTTTGTGGTGGATCCTTCCGAGGGATGTCTTCTAGCTCGGGCATCTCCTTGTATGGATCCTCTTCTGTGTGGTGGTTATTACGTCCATCTGTCAAGGTCGAACCGCCTTTATGGCGATTACCCTTATCCGAGGGGTGACTTTCTGCTTCGTTGGGATTCCCATGTTGGGCTTTGGGCCTCCCGCACGCTTTGTGATCGCGTTACCATCATTGATCAGCTACCAAAGAACTGTCGATCGAGTTTCCCACAGACGGCGCCAATGATAGATCTAGGGTTTGCAAGAGTAACTGAAAATAATAACAATGCGATGACACAAGGATTTACGTGGTTCGATCAATGTGATCTACGTCCATGGGAGAGAATATCTAGTCTTTATTGCTTGAGAGTACAATGAGTATTTGAACCTATTTACACTTCTAATCTAACATCTATATATAGGCTTTGAATTGAGCCCTAATCCTACTAGGATTCGTCATGCATATCCGAATTTCCTTCATAATATGATTCCTTCTTCTCCAAGGTAAGGTTTCGTTAGTTGGTCTTCAAGACGGTTAGTAATTTCGTCTGGGCCTAGTTCTGTGGGCCGAGCTTACTATATAGGCTCAATTAGATTGGGCCTCAGGTCAGGCCCAAGAAGAGGCCGGTACTATCACGATCGTACCATTGTGTATAAATATTATGTAATCATACATTATTATCGCAAATATAAACGTAAAAGATTAAACATATCTCATAAATATCGTGGGGGTTAAAGTCAGAGTTTTTGAATCGGTGGGGGAATTAGCATCAATTAAAAGAGCTATCTATACTAAGTGCAGATTAAGACATGTCAATTTCAAATGGTTAAATTGCAGAAACTTAATTGTACACTAAATGCAATGCATTAAATGTACAATTTATATAAAATGATGTAATTAGTTTTAGTATTAGACTGAAGCCGCACCTTTTGAATGTCTTTATGACCCAATTACCTTATTTGTTCATTTTAGTATTACTCGTACTCAAAATATAAACAACAATGTCTCTCCCTTTCATTACTATAACTTAATTTGATAAAAATACTCGTAAAAATCTAATATTTTTTCTTTTTAGCTTTATCTTAAAGAATTTATTTTCTTAACGTATTGTGGCGGAGATTAATAAAAACACATCGAAACAAGACGGAGGAAGTATGTAAAAATGAGGCTCATTAAATAAAGTAATAAGTAATAAATTATTTATTTATTAGACAGAAAAAATGGGAAGTGAAAATGAAATTTGTACATTTCCTTAAATAAAGGGAGGATGGACCGAGACCGATAAAAATTACTTTTGTTGTGTGTGTTAGCCTAGTGGTAGTGAAGTTAATGTCGGGGCCAAAAGTCACGGTTTCAAGTCTTCCGTCACACGACATTTAAACTTCCTTGTAATGTTGCTAAAAAAAAAAACTTTCGTCAATGAAATTTTTTTCCCACATCCTGAATTGGTGAGATTCATTCATCACATGTCACAGATCTGGGGTAAAAAGTGTTATCCAAAAAATCAAAGAAAATGTCTTGCTGCAAATATTTTCAGAAAAGAAAACAAAAAGAAGAAGAAGCAACGATAATTTTTATGGATTAAAAATAAAAGCAAAGATATAAAAAATCGTTTTATAATTTACTTGTATCATGGGCCCAAGGCCAAAACGTACTCCCTCCATCCCGTTCAACTTGACTAATTTTTTTTTTTTAAATTTTCTTTTTTACATGGTGATTAAGAGTAAGAAGATTAGATGTAAAGGATGTGTTTAATGTAGTTGATATAGAATATTTTATTGTTGATAATAAAATAATATTTGCCAAAAAAAAGGAAACGAGCTAAGTTGAGTGGGACGCACAAAAAGGAATACGAGTCACGTTGAACGGGACGAAGGGAGTATAAAGTAGATTAAATAGTTTAGTTCCGCATATCCAAATTCAATTAATTTGATTAGCTAATATAGCATTATATTATCACGCTAAATGTTACAGTAAGTCTTATACCTATATATTAAATATATTGAAAATTAAGATATAGTTCCAACATATAGTATATTCTTATAAAAAAAACCCACACATGACACATAGTGTTTATAAACGTACTTTAAAAGTTTAAATATATAGATAATACATTTCTTTGTAAACTTATTGTCCTTTAGTTTTGATTTTTGAAATAGTAGTACTTAGTGCGACCATAAAATTAGTAATTATCTCTGATGTTGTAATTTATAAAATATTGTAGATTGATATAACACTAATACTAATATGTTTATTACCTAAAAAAATCAAGTGAAAAAAGTGTTTAGTACAAACAATAATGATATTTTTTTCTCTTCTTAAATTTATATAATAGAGGCTAGATGTTTTAAAAATATTCTGTATCATTGGTTTGTTATGTATGTATAATAAACAATGATACTTGTACTATCTTCGGAGTAATTAACACGTAATCTTGTTTAATTTAGAATGATACTCCCTTCCATCATGATATAATTTTCTAAGAGAAAATGACACGAGATTTAATAAAATGGTGGATGAATATGTTGCGAGTGAAAAATAGGTCACAATGTAAGTGTATTGGTGTGAGTGGAGAAAAAAATGATATTTTGTTTAATAAGTTTATAAATTTAAAGATTGGGACCAAAATAGATTGGAAATTATATAAAAAGGGATCCCAAAAAAACAATAACAAATTATATGATGAATGAAGAAATACTTAAAAGGCAAATATATTAAGTCCAATTAAATGTTTTTTCCCTGAATTTCCGATTACTTTTTGCATAGAATATATAAATTTGGATTCAAATTTTAACAGTCTCATACAAAATACTCCTCCTTCAAGGCTTCA
Source organism: Schizonepeta tenuifolia (assembly GCA_029490685.1). NCBI lineage: Eukaryota > Viridiplantae > Streptophyta > Magnoliopsida > Lamiales > Lamiaceae > Schizonepeta > Schizonepeta tenuifolia. The sequence goes on from CM055956.1 coordinate 112,004,549, forward strand.
ACTCATAATATGATATGCTATGTTAATGTACTATCTTAAAACAGACTAAGTTTTGAGGTCAAAATTCAAATTAAGAAAGGAGAGATTGGGAAGCACGCGCTGATTGTGGCCACGTCAGCAGAGGGGAAACCTAATGCGGGTGCGGTGATGGCGGCCCCGTCACCGTGGGTTGCAGAGTAAAGTAAATGTTTATCCACATCCACAACGAAATAGAAACAACGTCATTTCCACGCTATACATACACTTTCTTGTGTATCTATCTCTATACATTTAATTAAATTCATTTTGTTTTGTCTCATCATACAACTATCTCGTTTATGTTTATATATATAGCGGAAAAGCTAGTTGGCCTTTCATCTTCTTAGTCTTAGCCATCCATCCATACATACTCAGGCAATCTCTCCCTCTCAAGCTATCCCTTTTGCTTCTACACACTCATTCTCTCTCCCCATTATCTTCATTTTCCTTTTTTCTCGCTCTTCAAGAAAAAGCCTCTTGATTCCCTGCTTTTTTTCCTAAAAAATCTGCGGTTTTCTTGCTGTATATTACGAGGAACTGATTGCAATCGGCTGATTTTGTAGTTTTGGGAAGGCTCTTGTTCACATTCGGTATGCACACTCTTTTCGTCTTCAAATTGTTCTTTATTCAGAGTTTGTGTATGTGTGTTTTGCCTCAATTTTGCGTTTCCTGCATGTGGGTTTCGGGAAGTTCTAGTTTTTCGATTCGAAGATGTGATTTTAGTGTTTTTGTGCGGTGGGTTTCTCTTCTGTTGGAGGGTTTATCTCCTCTCTCTCTCTCTCTCTCTCTCTCTCTCTCTCTCTCTCTCTCCATGGGGAACTCGTCGATATGGTCTTCCCAAGTCCAGCGGTGCAGCTGGCAAGTATTTTGTAGATATTTTTGGGGGAAAGATTATTAATTCTTTTATATTTCGGGAAGTGTGATATAGTCTGTTGTTTATGGCTGGTGATTTGGCTGCAGCCTCTTGTTTTCAGAACTCAGATCATATTTCAGATATTTTTTTTTTTTAATTATAGGTTCTGGATTTCTAGAACTCTGGAATGGAGACATAAAAGCATATACTGAAATTTCAGAATTTCATTTCTTGCCATTTGTGCCCTCATACTCCCTTAGAAATGATCAATGTATTAATTTTCTCTTGAGTTGGCAGTCTCATTACTCCATGGATAATGTTCTTGTGCTTTTTTCCATGTATGTGAAATCGTGAATTTAATTTTCAAGTTGTTTGAGAGTTCATGTTGTCTCTGTTCATGAACCATTTTTTCTTGAAATTTTGTGAATCTAATCATCTTGATGGTGGTTGACCAGTATCCATTAGCATCTTGAATCTTGATTCTTGAATCAATTGATTATGATTTATGTCCAATTCTGTGAAAATCATTTTGTGCGATTATCAGTCTGGTGATAGGGAAGTATGTCTAATTCACAGCATTAAATTCTGCAAAACAAACAAGATCTCTTCACCTTTGCTTGATATGAAGTTGTTTATAATTTAAGCAAAAAAGTGATATGGCAACCCCTTACTTTGGAGATCTGTTGGCTTCTTATTGGTTGTATCTCCTTGAAAGCAATCCTTATTTTCACCAAATGATATGTAGGATTTATTCTGCACATGTTTGTACTGTTTTTTGCTATGCTCAATAAATTATTATGCTTTATTTTCTTTTCTTAATCTTCACTTATTTCATTTCAAGAAAGTTAGGTGAGTGGTTGGAACCAATTTATTGATGATGAATAATGTTCGTAAACATATGGTTGCCTTTATGTTAGAATTAGTGTTCCAACAGTATCCCACCTAATATTATTTATTGAATGCTAAGGCTTTTCAATTTTTAGGAAAATCATTTTTAGTATTGGCCATTGATATCAAAATAGTTGACTTATATCATTTAAGAAATGCTGTATTTGAGAAATTCTTTGTTGCTTCAACTGGTTATGATTCAAACATCATGGGCCGCTAATTGTCGTGTGTCGTACTCTCCACCAATTTAATTTTTATGTTTTTGGTAAGGATTGTGTCACGTTTATATGGTGGGTGGCTTGTGGTGTATATATTTTGCTATAGATGGAACTAGTTGTTTTACGTCACACTCATGGCTCGCTGATTGAGAATAGGGTTAGTTTTCTTCGAACTCTAATGTATTTCTAGGTGTACATATAACGGACAAGCTTATAGAAGGCTCATTGGCCTCCTTAGGTTATGCTTGATGATCGGCATATGTAATTGTTGCTACTCGTGTTTTATTTATCTCCGGCGTTTTGACCTAGCTACTACGTGATTTTGAGGGAACGGGGGATGGTTCGTTTATGTATTATTTGCTGTTTGTGTTGGTTTTCTTGCGAATTTCGTCTCAGAGAGTAAATATTTTGTGTTATTGCTTAGATAAATAAAAATAACTTAGGAATGAGCCATTTTCTTGAGCTTGTTTGATCGTCTAATTCCTTATGTCTTCGTTAATTCAATCTATATGTAACTGACTCTCTTCTTTCATGACATGATTCATAAACCCAGAGATTTAAATGGAGAGGTATCTCAGAGGCGCAGCAAGAAACACTGGCCTTGGCGAAGACAGAGCCTCGTGCCAAAGTCTCAAATCCTTGACCTCTACGCTCGACGAACATGAAGCCAATCCTTCCGTTGGCTTCGAGTGTAACATCTGCCTCGACCTTGTGCAAGACCCTGTGGTCACATTGTGCGGGCATCTTTACTGTTGGCCCTGCATTTACCGATGGATTAGCTTCCAAGACACTTCCCCCGACGACCTTGACCACCAGAACCCTCAGTGCCCCGTTTGCAAGAGCGAGGTGTCGGAGAAGACCTTGATCCCCCTTTATGGCCGCGGCCAAAGCACCCACGCCTCCAAAGCTGGAAAAAAAGCCGGGCTATCCCAGCTCATCATACCACAAAGGCCGGCCAGTCCCAGACGCTGGAACAATGTGATTTTACCAAACGTGACCACCAACTACACACATCCGTTCGAGCAACTCCACCGAAGAAGCTACGCACCACCATCACCATCACCATCCCCTCGACCAGATTACAGCAGCTATCCAGCCTCTCCTATGCTTGGACATGGTAGTAGTTCCCCACACTTGGCGGATCCAATGATTGGGATGTTCGGAGAAATGGTATATGCGCGAATATTTGGGAATTCGGAGACGACGTTGTATGCATATCCGGATTCTTACTATTCAGGAGGGAGCAGTTCGCCTAGGCTGCGAAGACATATGGTGCAGACTGATAAATCACTCAGCAGAGTATGTTTCTTCTTTTTTTGTTGTATGATACTCTGTTTGCTCCTCTTTTGAGCAAAATATATATGTATATTTATATTATATATTTTCAATCTTATAAAGTCTCTTTTTAGTTCTTGATGAACTTGTTTGTAAAGATTTCTATTACGCAAGGACATGTAAAAATATGCGATTATCGTATAATGTACGTATACAAGAGTTTATACTCTGAATACATGATCTCGTATTTGAAATAGTGTTGGTTCTCACCAAAACAAGTTAAGATGTCTAGGAAGATTCACGAGAATGAGATCCTCTCTACTTTCAACGATGTTCGATATTATATTGTTATAGCTGGTTGGTTGTGTTGGAATACTTATAGTAAGTCAAGTCCTCTATTTGCAACGATATTCATTGATGCCTGATTGTATTCGAATACTCCCTCTATTTTTTTATAAGTGCAGTCAGCTGTCAAAACACACAAATCAAAGAAATTAATATATTATTATTTTCATTTATAATTATTGCCTAGGAAACTTAAAATGTAAATAATTAGCATTTATTACTTAGGTAAAATAGAAAGTTTTGCATGATTTTTCTCAAAAGTTGCATCATTTTTTTCAAAATTTATAAAATACGACACTTATTAAAAAACAAATCAAATTTTATAATAGGACACTTAATAAAAAACAGAGGGAGTACATTTGCAATGGTAATGGTATTAGCCGATGATTGATTGTGTTCGAATACGTGGTAGAGACTCTCGTTTTTCATGACAAAATGAGTTGAGAGATGGAATAGGGTACCAGATCTTATACTACTTTTAATAATTTTAATTGCTTTATTATTACTATGATGATTGATTGCGTTCGAATATATCGGGATTTTTCACTTACAACAATATTAAATATTTAATTAATGAAACGTCAATTGTGGGGCCGACTCTACATGCTGGGCCAGCTGAAGAATAATGTAATCCACGTATGAAAACAATAAATTCTAAGGGCTATAATAATAAATGGGAGCTCCAATTTAATGAGGCTATACCCCACAGTCAACTTCACTGATTAATGGTCCTATTTTATGGAAAAAGGGTTTCTAGAAGGTCCCACTATTCCGTGACGAATTTATTGTATACCAGTCTCTTACTTCCTCTATACCACTCAATTTGTCATATACCAAATAAAGAAAGATTTTTCTTTCAAAATTTTTCAAAAATGGTGGAACTTACTCACTTTTTATTTTTTTACCCTTATTCTTAATCTCCGTATCCAACACTAAGGGGACAAAATGAGCGGGACGGAGGGAGTAATATTTATTCTTGATTTTCAAATTATTTTGGTGTTAGAAATAAATAAATACAGATATATATTGCTGTAATGAATGGTACTCCCTCCGTCCCCGTCCAATATTTTTTTTTTCACGGAGATTAAGAAAAATAGAATTATCTATTATAAATGCTACTCTCTCCATCCCATCAATTTAGGGATTTCGGCGAATTAAATCACGAATTTTAGGATCTTTTGCAATTTTAATTCGAGCTTTCAATTTTGGCAACTTAAATCATGAACTTTTCAATTTTTGTAATTTTATTCCGAACTTTCAACTTTGGCAAATTAAATCAGGAACTTTTCAATTTTTGCAATTAAGACCTAATCAAACTTTATTGACATAAAATAATAAAAATATAATAAATAGTACAATATTATTATATATGTCTTTATTGATCATAAATAAATAGTATCAATTAATTTGAAAGTATAAAGAAATATATAAAACATACCATAATACTTATTTATACTATTTTCTTGAGGTATTTTACCTCAAGAAAACAGTATAAATACTGATTTATATATTATTGATTTTGTCAAGAAGCATTTGGAGTCATCCTAATAAATTTAGAACGACAACAGCGAAATACTGATTTATATATTATTGATTTCTTCAGGAAAACTGTTGAATTAATATCTAAGTTAAGTAAGTAGTTGTTAATAGAGATTCTCAGTTAATTAAAAGATAATATTTGAAATAAATATATAAATAAACAATTTCTTCCCTCACCCTATAAAGTATTATGGTAGTGTGTTTTAAAAATTGAAAAGTTCGTGATTTAACTTGCCAAAGTTGAAAGTTCGGGATAAAATTGTAAAAATTGAAAGTTCGGGTTAAAATTACAAAAGAACCTAAAGTTCGTGATTTAATTCGCCAAAACCCCTTAATTTTATCATCTTCCTATTCGGCACGAGGATTAATAATAAGATTAAAAAGATAGAAAGTCGATAGCGCGGGACGCATGGAGTAATAAAGTGCATTTTTAGTCAATAAAGTATCCTTTTTACCTACAGTAGGTCTAATTCTTTCCACAATAGGAAACATGTCGTATTGAGTAGGACGATTCAAAAAGGAAAAATAATTTATATTGAACGCGACAACAAGAGGATGAGATACATGTGCTTTTTATTTAATGCCATGAAAAAAAATCACTAACAAAAGGAAGATAGCTAGACTTTAACGATGGTGATGATTAATTACTTAGTGTCTCTTACTAATTGAGTGTTGGTTGGGTGATAGATAGGTTTAAGGAATCATATGGATGAGATCTTATGTGTCATTAAGATTATGCACGCTCCAATTCTGAACAAGTGTCGCCTACTCTGTGTTCCAAAATATGTAATCCCTCAACCCCACTTAGTATGATGCGGGAACCTGCACGAATTTTAAGAATAAATAGATAAATATTTTGGTTATTAATAGATTAATTAATACCACTATATATACATAATTTAAGCTCAACTGTATAAAGTCAAATTTGGAGAGCTATTGATTTTGAGTATAAACAAAAAATATATCTATACAAAATTGAGCAATCACATCAGCATGAAGCTGAGTAATTGCAGCTTTCAGTTGTTTATTGGTGGTGGTGGGCGGTGGTGGGCGGTGGTGGGCGGTGGTGTGGAGTGGAGGTGGTGGCGGATGGTGACGGCGGCGGCGGAGGGTGATGCGTGAGAAGCTTCCAAAGTGAAGGAGTCGTCTATGTTAGGCTATACTATGCTAGTAGTTGTTGTTTTCGGCTGAGTGGGATAATTCCAATTAAGTCGTCAAAATTGGCACATAATCGATATTATAGTTTTAATTAATTTATAGAGCATCAGCTTCGTGCATGATTTGATATCTTGTCATTAACCAATGGGAATTGGCCATTTATCATCTTGTCGACTATGAATTTGGGTAAAATCATCGACAAATAATAATAATAAAAACTAATGGAAAAATTTGTTCATGTGTCGTCATGGATTACTTGTCCATAACAAATAACACTAAAAACGTTTACTATATATATATAGGAGGACTACTATTACTAAAGCTACTTCAAAAAAAAAAGAAGAAAGAAAACTACTACTAAAGCTTATTAATATTATAATGATCCATAATTAATATTATTTATGTATGCATAATTAATTGTTTATGAATGAAAAAAATTACTAGTATTTACTATTCATTATCTCGTCTTCTAGGCGTTGAGTGTCAAGTGAAATGACTAAATGACCCGTGGTATCTTAGTGCTATATTTAGCACTCGTTTGTTGGACATATAGCCTGATACATGATTAATTTTATTTTATATTTACTGTATGATACCAATATTATTTTGGTTAGATTATAAATTACCTACAATAAATATTAATTATGGTGTAAATGCCCCATTTATATGGTGGCGTATATATGCCTCGCTATAATTCTCTCAAAAATAAAAAATTGTATCAGGAATGAAGATTTATACTCTTTCCATTTTGTTTCAATGATCTTATAGGTCCAGATATAAATATATATATTAATTTAAAATGAATTATTTTGAATAAAGTTGAAAATAGAAAAGAATTGTTTGAGGATAATTTAATCAAATCAAAACATGAGAGAAGAAAATTTATAAATATTTATGTATGATGCTTAATTTATGAGTTATATTTTTTATATTTATTGTACTTTCTATTTTAGGTATGAAAACATATTTCAGATCCGATCATGTATTGAAACAAACAAAATATTGATCCATAATATTAAAGTAGATCCGATCATGTATTGAAACAAACAAAATATTGATCCATAATATTAAACTATATATGAAAATGTCTATATGTATTTACTTTGAGTGATAGGATATTGATATAGTCATATAACATAGGATTAAGTATATATACGAATGATTATATGATCGCACTAGTTCAAAACTCAAATGTAATCAGTCCATCAAAATACAAAGTAAATAGTAGATTGATATATACCATACTCATATTTTTATCTATATGTCATATCATCCTAAGTAAACCACCCTTAAATATAATCATAATCACGTTCAGAATACTATTATAAATATTGAAATTCCTTTATATCGTAGGTCTAGATATATATGCCCTATATTTGAAGCGTAAAAGATAGTATATATCATTATTTTCGTTAAATTACTAAAGCAATTTTGATCATCTAAAACTCAACTCGCTAAATAAATAAACTCAACTCGCTCGACCCACTAGGCCCCACTAATACGCAATGCATAATGTTATTTTTTACTAATAAAAATAAAATGAATCTAAAAAATAAAGTTGCTTGTCGGGTGAAATAAAAGGGCTAACTTGCCCGGCCACCCCCCTGCTTGAATTTTCTATTTCTTTTTTTGGTATAGTCTCGTCTCAAGTTATTCTATAATACTATTATATCTTGCGCATCAATAATTACATTTAGTATCTACCTTCTACGTGTCGGTGGTATTTCTGTAATTATTTTTGTGCGTTTGCGTGTAAAATGATGCAGTTCATAGTTAACTAGTACTCATCTAATTTCATGCTATCATTTCTAGTACGCAGTCACATTTGGGTTCAAACTCCACCGCTCTTTCTTCCCATGTTAATAAAAAATAAAAAATAAAAAATAAAAAAACTCCGCATTAAATATTTCATCTTTATCTATTAAATACATGTTATAATATTAACAACTTTCGAAAATACCATATGGTTATGGCCAAGTGATGTGATTGTGCTAACTTTGTTTTGTCTTGAACACTTGGTAATAAAATAATTTTATTTACGAAAAAAACAAAAAAGATGTGATTGTGCTAGCAATATTATCATCCGACTAGATTGGCTTGTTGCGGTGCGATTTATTATGGATGGACATGTTAATATTCTCACCAATAAAATAATAGATCATCGTTGCTAGTATTTTTTATATATATTCCCAATCCCAAATCATGAGTTTTCAATTGTGCAGGTGGGGTTTCTTGCACTTCTCTTCAACATATGTTTCGTGCGCCTGCAATTTATATGCAAATCAATGATTCTGATTGCATCGCACGCAGCACTTTTGTTTAATTAATTAATTTATTTAGCCAAGTTTTCTTTTAGTTTTTCTTTACTTTTATTTTTTCAATTCTCCTGAATAGAATTTATTAGTTTTTAATTCTTAATTACATTTTAATACTTTTCAATTAGAATTTATTTAATATTTAATCATAATAATATTATAGCAATCTTATCGTGCGATCAACCCTAGTGAAGTGTGGTTCGTATATAACGCACAAGCAAAGAAAAACAAGTAACGAAAAATTGAATTTCGTATTCTCAGTCCAATTGCTTGTTTGGTCAACTTTTATTATATGAACGGCACTATAATTTTTAAGAACATTAGTTAGTGAAAAATAGCAAGAAAACATTCCAAAACAGAGACTTAATCTTCCTATAACTGGTCCAATCAAATTCAACTTTTTTTTTTGGTAAATAATATATTTTTATTTCCCAAATGAAGCAATGAAGAATACAAACACAAAAACATCGAAACTTCAAACTCCTATTCCAATTCAACTTTGTTTTGGCGTTAAAATAATACGTAGAAAATTTAATTAAATGGCCTTTGGAAGTGATTATTCATTCTTTTCTGCGTGGGACTTTTTTTTAGAGTATGAGAATTTCAGTAAAAAATACATAAAAAGATGATTCATACTTTAGATAACTGAAACGCTTATATATATATATATATATATATATATATATATATATATATATTGTAGGGATCTGGTGAGAATGGATTTTATATGAGAACGTGAGAATGATACATTTTAATGCATTTTTATTATATTGGTAATGCATATATTGCGGAAATGTAATGAATACACATTCTAATGCATAAATATTGTAATGAATAAATTACTACAACATAATACATCGTTAAATCTGAGCCATTGATCAATAAAAATCAAGGGTCCAGATATATTCTCATTTCTCACATAAAATAGCATTCTCACATGATGCTCTTCCTCTATATATATATATATATATATAAATGAAACTCGCAACTGTTTTCTAAGATGGACGAATGAAAACTAATTTCATAATCTTAACTTCCGTGCTATCCCAGTTTTCATTAAAATTTGAAATCGATGAAATTAATTGAAGAAATCGTGCATCTCTGAGAGGAAATGTTCATAGTTTCTTTAATTACTCATAATGTCAAGCACAAAGAATCTAACACTTCACTATTAGGATCATATTTTTCTATTATAGTAACAACCAATGATTAATTGTTCTACCGTTTAATATGTTCTATAAAGATATACATTGATTGACTGAATGAACTTATTATCTAATCTAATTATTGGAGAAGCGGAGAGACCATAAGATAAGATAAGTAACCAAAGATAATATTGTAAATTCTCTCTGGAGATAGATTTTTCGATAAGTTTATGAATTTGCTAGAAGCTGAAAAGGACAGAATATAAATTATATACTACTATATGCCCATTTGCTTTTGATTCTATACTTAAAGTAAATTACAATATTAAATTGACTTTACAGTAGCAATTGTATATTAATACGTGGCCTCTGAGTTATAAAATTCGGTCAATTTGTATTTAATTTACGAGTAATTAACAACTTAATTAGTATTGTGTATAGAGTACTCTTTTTGGTTTTCATTTAGCATTTTAAACTGATTTCTGACCTAATCCTGTTGATGAATAAAATAAAACAGAGTCAGCGATTGCAATTTATTTATTTATTTTGAGAAGCAGCTTTGCAAATTTAATTTATAGTTCAATGCAGCAAAATCAAAATGGTAAACAAATATTATCCAAAATTTCCAAATGAGTTTTTTTTTTTTCCTGATAATATTCTTAATTTTCAGATTTGTGGAGCACCCAAAGAGTCCAATACTCTAATTTAAACAAAACATTGCTCCTTATTATGTGGACTTGATTTCAAATCAATATTTCCCTAATTTAGAGTACAAAAAAATTTTTTTATCTAATTATTAATTATTTTTGGGGTTAGCTTAATTTAAACAAGTTTTCTATTGAATGTTGAATGAGAACCTCAAGAATTATAATCGAGTCAAAATAAACTATATTTAATTTTATTCAAATAGTTGATGCCGTACTATATAAGGATTTGAACAATGATGATTTCTCCTGTGAATTTTTCTTACTTGACTTAATCAATAATAAATAAGAAAATAAAATGTTATTGTAGCAAAACTGTGGCCTCTGCATGAACGTATGAGCCAAATAAAACTTGTTTTATGGAAGTAATACTATTTTTGTTAATCTAATACTAGTATAATAATAATAATATTGAAACAGTTGACAATTCAAGTCACGTCTCTCCAATTTGATCGGTTAGTTGGTAGTATAAGTAGACTAAGCTAGTTGCTAGTCTAAGTCGATACAATTTCAAATGTATTTCTTTTATTTTAATTTATTACTATGATATGATGTGCACGATTCATAAATAAATTAATTGAGAGATCGATATTTTAAATAAAATGTGAAGAGCAAACAAAAGAAGTTAATGCATGCACCAGCCATCTTCCAAAATACGAGCTAACCTAGACATTTTCAACAATTTTTTTAAAACGAGAAGTGAATAATACATTATTGCACCATTAATTGCATTTAATTTTATGAAGCTCTGAATTTAAAGGTAGTCGTGTTTATTTATTAATTAAATTGAATTTAAATGAATACTGTATTTATTACTCCATTGTAGTACGTTTTTTTTATTTATTTAGCTATAAAATTATTTTAATTTGAATATGATTATGGTCTGATGTCTTCATACTAATGACCAAGAACCTATATTTATAAGCTACCAAACGTGTGTAACTAAGAGAGTTTGCAAAACTTATCACCACAACAAAGTTATATACGAAAAATAAATGAAAATAGAGTAAGTGATAAGATTTTGTTCTAGAATCATGTGTTCTCTAGGAAGGAAAATAATAAAATAATCGAACTTGTTATTCCCATTGAAAGCTTAGGGCTGATTATGAAATAAGTGATAAGCTATTTAAAAAAATAATTTAATAAAACTTGTCATATTACCAATCTAATTGAACTATTTTTCCTTTCTTCCTTATTCTTCGAGAAATTGAAAGTCCTGGTAAAAATCAATTAACCAAAGTATATCTTATAGCTATTCAATAAGCAAGTGATAAAGATTGATTATTTTAAATAATATTGCAAGAATCCGATTTATTATAAGTCAGGTACGAAAAAGAAGGAGTATCACTTTATCTTCAAACACATTTTCTTTTACTATTTCAAATAAAATATAATTTTAATAAATAAAATCTTTTTACTAAAATTTAAGCTTTCATCTAGGTAAAACAACTTATAAATACCTGTTTTTGGGCTATATGAAAAATTAATTATGGCTCATAAATTTGAATAGGATCTAACATGGTTTAAAATAATAAAGTCTAATTATGCTTGAAAATCGGGATGTTATAGTCAAATCCTTATCAGCAGAGTAGTAGGAATAAACCATATTTATCCAAAATGTATTAGCTTTTCATATATACATAGAGCTATAGAGAATTTGGTCGTAACATAAAACCATATTTATACATAGATAATGTTAGAATTTCGTTTTTCCACATGCAACGGCAACTGCTATTTGTAAGTATGTTTTTGACACTCGATAATTTGGTTTGAAAATTATTTGTTACGTACATTAGGAATTTAAATCAAATCCAATATAGTAGTATTTATATTTTTGTACCTTTATCAAATTTATCAATTAATTATTGTGCTTATAAAAATTTGGGCATTAAGTAGGTAATTTGTCCTCGATATCGCACAGCAGGGGGAATCATGGTCTCCCAGCTATAATTTTAATTAATTAGAACATCATGAGACTCTATAATACTAAATTAATTAACCAGTTTTTATGAGCTCGTATGTTATGAGTCCTATTAAATTAAATTTTGATGTAAGAATTTATTTGATAATATACATATATATTGTACTTCGTTGCAATTTCCTCAAAAATATTCTACTCTATATTTAAGCAAAAAATGTATACTCTGTAAACATATCAACAAACATCCTAATTACTGAAAACTATACCAGTAGTACAATTTAATTTAGTAAACTAATTATATGGGGACCCCCAAGTTCCAACACTAATTATTTCACGTGACACCGTGCTGGTGCTGATCGATATATTGAAATGAAGCCCATACTTATCAATTAATCACATTAAACTAAAATAAATAAAAATAAATCAAATAGTAAAGAAATAAATACAGTCACGAGGTCTAGTCAGTTATTACAAGTAATTGGACTCACGTGGTAGGATTTAATCGTGTAGGTGAGACCTGAGAAGGGGTGAAACACATGAATTTAATATAGTAGTTTTTTTCCAACAAAAAAAAAATTACAATTATTTGCATAATAGATTATCAATATACTTAATATTTACTACAATAAAAATAAAAATAGTGAAATCATGTAGTAAAAGTTATTGCTACCATGAGGAATCCTGCCCAAGCATCATGGATTGTGAGAAAAATTTTGGAGTCTAGAGAGGTCCTTTATTCTCATGCAATGGGTCGAAGTATACCTTCTCTATTTGTAAATTATATGTGGCTCTCAGTGATACTGCTCAGCGAGTCTCTTGGAGCAAAATTGATCAAGTGTTCAAATTATGTGGACTCAAAACCACCATTTTTTCCTCTGTGATTACTCAACAAAAGTGTGGACTAAAATCAAGAAATGGGGAGGCATGGATAGAGCGAGTGCAGCATGAGAGAATGAGAAGCAAGTTATGATAGCTCACTGTGGCTCAAACACTGGGAAATATATAGAAGCTCTTCAGAGTTCTCTTTAATGTGATTATCTACAATCTCCGAAGAGAACGTAACAATAGAGTTTTTCGAGAAGGCCATGTTGATTGGGAACAGATTGTTCGTGAAAGCCAACTCACTATTGCTAGCTATTGCAGAAAAGATACCCAACTCACCCGTATATATGCTTATTTCCTAATCTGTAGTGTTGAGTTGTAGTCTTTGTGGTTTGCGTGCTTGTATATGTTTGTTCCATAACTTTTACTAGGTTAGTAAAAATCTTTATTTGCCAAAAAAAAAAAAGTTATTGGAATGGACACGGTTAAACAAATATAATTTGTCCGAGAAGATCCTTTGTATCAATAATATAACATTGGGATCAATCCCATTTAAGTGTGGTGTGGTGTAGGATTTTCTACCTTCTACTCTATAGTAGTGTAGTAAGTTCCACCTTGCGTAATGGTGTAACGGTCGGTATCATATTTATATGATGTAAAAGTTCCATCTTTAATGATGCAATGAAATTTAATATATATATATCCCTTATTGTAATTCAAAAAATAAAATAACAATAAAATATCTACTGCTATAATATTTAATGGCATAATGGGTGCTGTAAGTAAATGACCGAATGTTACAAATTGAAAAATTGTTGACGACTTTTAGGCCTGACACATGGTGCAAAAATTTATCTAGTTATAATTTACTTTTATTGTACAAGTAAGATTATTATTTCATGCGCCAATAATATCCCTCTTTCTCTTTTCATCCATCCAATTTACAATAGAATTTTTTTAAAAATTTAAATATATAACCTTTTCAATAGTACCTTCTAATTTTTCATCCATATTTCTTAATAATCGTGCCCAAAAAATAAGTTGTGATCAATGAAATCGAGGGAGAATTATGTAAAAACAAACTTTAGCTAAAACGTATGACATACGAATTTAATCAACCTCGTTGAAAAGTAAAAAAGAAGGGACAAATATTGTCAATAATTAAATATTCTACTCACATGTGTTGGGCTTACTTAATACTTGAAATCCAACACCAAGCAGCTGAAATGGGTCAGTGTGGTGGGCTGTAAAACTTTTCTGGGCTTCGCTGTATTTTCCTATTCTTGGATGCTATTCCATAAGACCGTGCGCCAACAATGCTCCCGCACACCGTTGGCGAGCTCGGCGCGCTCGAGCACGTGCTCTCCAATCCGAGCTCGAGCGGGGAGCGTGCTCGCTGAAGTCAGCTGACATGTGGCGATCACTGGTTGATCCGATCGCTAGCCGTTACGATCGCCAACAGTCGCCGGTTCAATTTTTTTTATTTTCATATTCTCATATATAAATATAACTCTTCTCCCCCATCCCCCATTTCACACACCAATCTCTTCACTCTCTCAAATCTTGCAAACACCTTCATATTCTTGTTTATTTCGATCGTTTCAAAAATCATATCGGGTGATGACGATTATTTCAACGCAAGAATGGAAGAAATGCAAGAGGTTGCTCTCAAAACCACCACCATGTTCGGCAATCTCATGGCGAAGGCTGCCCAAGTCATCGTCGCTTCCCAAGAAGAAGAAGAGGTAGAGGCGGAGGCAGAACAAAATGCAAAGAGAAAAATGACGGTTGTGCATCGTGACTGCCTTGATGCTGAGGCCCGTCTTCATGCGGATTACTTCGCCGAGTTTCCAATGTGGGGTGAAGATGTCTTCCATCGCCAATTTCGGATGAGCAAAAAATTATTCCACATAATCTACAAGGCTGTGGAGGCTTAGGAACCTTATTTTCAGCAGTGTGCGGATGCAACGGGGAAAAATGGGGTTCACCGCACTCCAGAAATGTACGATGGCATTGTGACAACTCGCAAATGACGGTTGCGCTGATCAATACGACGAGTATCTACGCATCGACAATCGCTTGATTATTTTTGTCAAGCGATCATATCTGCATTCGGTGCAAAGTATTTGCGGCCGCCAAACATGGCTGACTGCGCACGGCTTCTACAAATGCATGAATCGAAGCACGACTTTCCCGACATGCTTGGTAGCATCAACTGCATGCATTTGCAGTGGAGAACTGTCCGACTGGGTGGAAAGGGGCGTACACAAACCAGAAGAAGGGACACCCGACTTAAAAGTTTGAGGATGATTTGATCGAAGAGATTTGGACACGCTTCGCTTATTAATGTAATTTTTCACTTATTTATTTTATGTATGTTTTTTAAATAAAATTTACATATTATAAAATAAATAAATTTAACAATCTCCAATTTAATGGAGATTGTGAACAAATATTGGGCGCGCACCCTCTTTGACCACGTGGGCAAAAAGTGGGCAGCGAGCTTGTTTTGTGAGCTTGCTTGCCCACAACCTAATTAATTGGAGAAAACAAACTCAAGAAAAATAGTACTGGTAATAAGCTTAAATGTGAGATTAGTTCAAGAGTACTAAAAAGTGAAGTCTATCTTTCTTCACATTCTTTTCAAATTTGTTTTAATAAACATACTATGTCCATCAATTCAATATAATTATATCAGCATGTTCCGTCTTTGTACCAACAAGTCAACAACTTTCAAGAGTGTAAGTAGGTAGAGTTTCGGCGTGCGAGGCGAGGATAGCCTAACCTAAATGTTTTAACTGATTATTATACATTCTAAATTTCTAATCAATTTTAATTTTTTGAGGTAAATTCTAATCAGATATTAAATCTTTAATTCAATTTATTGCGGATCAGACACTTTTTAGGTGTTTTTTCTTGATGGGCCAAGGCCCATTAGTGAGGTCCAAATGAAATAAAGTATAGTTTAGTTAGCTGTACTTTCACTTGCAAAAGTTCAAAAACTAACCCTATACCATTCATTATATTATTCGCAATGCTCATATCTACTCGCGCAAACTTGATTAGATCAAAGACGACATTTTCCTTCGATTCTCACCAAAATTTATGCAAATCTTTCAACAAGATTCCTTATTCTTACGTCGGGAGAAGATCCTTCAACTCGGATACCCCATCTTCGATGTCGACGGAAGCTCTGACAACAACAGAGGAAGTTGATACAGTCATTAGTCTGCAAGAATGGCAGGGTTGGGGCACCACGTCGCCGGTGCCGGCGATGGTGAATCAAGTTATTCATGATATGAAGCTTCTGGAAAAGGACATTGATGCGCCCATGACTTTTGGCGGCAACCACGGCTCGCTCACGGTAAAAAACACTTACCTTTTGTTCGCCGCTTGTGTTTAATGCGTTGGAGTTTTGTGGAATTTGATTGTGTTGTAATAAACTGGTTTTGTTTGGATAATTTGGTGATTTTGTTTGTGGGTTTTGGAAAGACTTGAAAATGGTGGGGCAGAGTGATTTTTGGGTGATTTTATTATGTGTTTTTGGTGGACTAGGTGATGGCAATTGCTTTGTATGGTGGTTTATCTATTATTTAGTGTTAATTTTCCTTTTATTTCTTTGTGAAATTTGTGGGCCCAATGTAGATTCATTGTTCAAGATAATGTCAATGTATTTTGTGTGCATGATTGTCTCAATCAAATGGAAAATCAATGTGATCAATGCTTAGTTTGTAATTGCAGCTTTTGCCATCTTTAGATTTTGTTTTACTAGTAAGAATGGCCTTTTGAGTAATTGTGGGATGATTATGATAGGAAAAATTAGTTAGAGTGGCCTTTTGAGTAATTGTGGGATGATTATGATTGAAAAAATTAGTAAGAGTGGCCTTTTGAGTAATAGTGCGCTGATCATGAAAGAGTGGTCTTTTGAGTAATAGTGCGATGATCATGAAAGAGAAAATTAGTAAGAGTGGCCTTTCGAGTAATTGTGCGATTATTTTGAAAGTTAAAATTGGTGAAAGATTATTGAGAATATCATAGCCAGGAACTTTAATGAGAAAGAAGTGTGATATAATTGCTTAGATAAAGTAGCCGTGTTTAAATTGGACTAAGATTTGATGTGTAACATCAAACTCTTTGGTTGTTTCTAGGGAGGCTTCAAGGTGGAGGAGGACAAGAAGCATCGTGCAAAATATGCATCACTAAATACTTCTGAAGAAAAGATACAATTCTTTTCAGCTCGTCAAATAGCTTGCCGGCTACTTGGAAGTAGAGGTTATCTCTGTCAGAAGGTACAAAGTTGATCAATTTTGTGATACACCATTATGTTTCTGCAAAATATAATTGGTCTGGTCTCTTTTCAAAGACCGACTTCCTTACTCGAATTGTCATAGCAGCTCTTCATAATTTATCCGGTTATATATTCAGCTTTCTTAACTATTTGTTCTTTTCCAAGTATATTGCAGTGCTGGCTTCCCCAGGAAGATTGCATATGTTCGAAAATTACAGCATGCTCCCTATGGCATAGATTACGTATCTGGTTGTACATGCACCCGAAGGTTTGAGTTTCTGTTTCTCGACCCTTTTGCAATTATTCATAGCATTTTCAATGAGAAAAGTTATGTTTTAGACTTTTAGGGAAATATTTTGTGGTTACTTTGTTTATTAGTAAGGGACTTTTTTTTTTTTTTTTCATCTTTTAAGAGCTTTTAAAATAGGGCTGAAGATCAGTGCAGGGTTTCAAAAATAAGGTTGGATTTTAGGAAATGATCCCTGAACTCGGATTCTCTTTCTGGTGTCCGTATTTGTGCTCTAAAAAAATGTAAAGTAAGATCCTTGAATGTTGCATTTTCCATCGTTTGACAGGATTTCTTACGACAGAACAATACTGGGAAGTTATTGTGGCAAGTCTTCGGCGTTCAAGTTGCAAGTTTGTGTCTCTTTGGCATAGCTGAGCATGAAGAAATGATGTGGAATGAATTGAATCATGCAGGTGTTCTATATACTTCGACTTTTGAGATGTTATCACCTGACATTATGATTCACTATTACTTTTTAGGCCTAAATAGAGGTTTTTCTTTTCACTCTCTCTTTGTTTCTTTTCTTGAGGTTGGTTACGGTGTGTGTGTTATGGTAGGTATTTCACAAAGCGGGCTTCATTACGAAAACACAAAGAATTTAGTCACTTCCAACTGTACTCTGGTTTACACCAGCCATATCTTCCATGCTTATTTTCATGAGTAGCTAGATATATATACCATTATGTCTTGAATCTGTCCTCTGCAGTGAATTATCAGCAATGTTTCTTTGATACCATGAAATAATTTTCAGGTAGAAACAGGGTTTGGTGTCTTTATCCAAATAAGAATGCAGTGACTGAATCTGTTAAGGATATATTTAGCTGCTCGACAAATCCAGAAAGCCAAGTGGATATGGTAACTTACATGCCTCGTTATACTCTATAACTCGAGTTTGTTACTTGTTAGTATGATCACCTATATGTATAGTAGATTACAGGTTCATGCAGTCTTTTTTACGTCAATTATGCATGCAGCCCTTTTTGTTATATGCTAAAAGTTTATATCGTGATGTCACATAGGCAAATGAAGATGGCACCATGCACTTTATATTGATTGATGGTACTTGGAGCAATTCGGCTGCAATGTTCAGGCGATTGCAGGTTTGACGGAGGGCAGTTTTGTCCATCTATATTTGATATGCTTTCCAAAATGAATTGTGAACATTGTGGACTGACTAATTGAGCTAAACGAAACAACAAATAATCTCTACACAAATATTCTTGATTTTCTTCCATGCTCACAAATCTTCTTTTTTCTTACATTGTGAGTGTTTACCTCAACAATTAGAGAGTTTACTTTAACCGAACTTGATTTAATACAGACTCAAGCTGAATCCGAATGGGGGAACGAACTGCATTGCATATCTCTCAACACTGGTGCATCAGTGATGCATAAACTAAGGTAACTAAATTATATCTCTTCCACATTCTTATTTATGGGAGCGTTTACTTTGGGTGTGATAGATTGGATTGATAATCCATATGATAGCAATTTTAAGGTTTAGATGATTAAAGAAGCCCAAAGTTGTTCAATCCATCAAAATATGTGGTGGAACCTATATTATTTTTATCTATCACCCAAAGTAAACATTCCCCATATGTATATGTGCCAAAAGGACCCGGCCCGGCCCAGCCCAGCCCAATTTTGTGCTAGCCATTTTTTATCCGAAGATTCAAGCTCGGCTTGGAATTCTAAAACCCATTTTGGGGTCAGGCTGGGTCATATATTTGGATCCGGTGGATTTTTCGGTCCAACCTGGCCCCGACTTCCATGTACTTTGACACCCCTATTTATATGTATGGCATTTCCCCCCCCCCCCCCCCCTTTAGTGTGTTATAGTTGGACGTTGAAGTTTTACTCCCTGATCGAACTGTTATATATGATTCAGACCGCAACCATCTTGGGATCGTACGTGCACTGCAGGTGCAGCAATTGGCCTCCTCTACGAACTCACACAGCTGCCAGAGTTCAGTTCCTATGGATTGGACAAGCAGGCTGAGGCAATAGATAATGCATTGGAGGTTTTGTTCGAAGGTCTCGTTGCTCGAAGGGTTCGTAGAGGCAGGTCGATCTCTCGTAAGGAAAGGCACAACTGGGATATTTGGTAATAAGTAGCAGCATATGGTACATTTTTATTGGTATAGCTAGCTTATCAATGAAATAGGATGTTTTACTGATTTCCTCATTTGGGAGAATCCCAGTGAGTAGCTCTTTCAGCAATCGGAGTGTTTTTATACTGTCGTGTTTCGATCTCGTTTTGTTGTGTTGGTTTTACTCATTTTGTGGTGGAATTCAATGAGATTAGAAAGATGGAAAATAGAGAATTCAGTGAAATAATT
Organism: Schizonepeta tenuifolia; assembly: GCA_029490685.1. Classification (NCBI taxonomy): domain Eukaryota; kingdom Viridiplantae; phylum Streptophyta; class Magnoliopsida; order Lamiales; family Lamiaceae; genus Schizonepeta; species Schizonepeta tenuifolia. The sequence goes on from CM055956.1 coordinate 112,024,666, forward strand.
AACTAAGAATGAAAAAATCTTCAAAGAAAGGCCAGTTGCTGTAAAATGGAAATGATTAGCGACTTTTGGATAATATTGATTGAAAATTAGCATAGTTTTAAAGTCATTTAATTTTAGGGTTTTTTTTTTTTTTTTTTTGAAAGGCTTAATTTATTTACCTTTAAGCAGAGTGTATTACGGTATCTGATAAAACAGAAGAAAATTGTTATTTTCAATGTTCATTTTGTGCTTTAAGGATAAAAATTACGTTATTCTAATTAAGCAAAAGACATGAGGTGCTTGACCATAAATATTTAAACCTTTTCAGATTGTTCGACTTAAAAAGCGTTGGTGGAATAAATTGGCCCATGACCATTTCTTCTAATGCTATAAATTATATTTCAGGAGAGAATCCTACATACAAATGTTGACATCATATTCATTACCACCACACTTTGTCTATACATCAATAAATATTTGTCTGAATTAATCCCTTTTGTGATTTGAAAGTCCTAAAACACCTACTTATTTTGGTGCAATAAATTAATAAATGACTTTTAATGCAAAAAATTAATCTCATCTTGCATTTGTGCCATTCTTCTCCCGATTTCTACTCCTCCATAACCTCTCCCCAAAATCACCAACTCAGAGAAACCCAAAATTAGAAAAGAAAATAACGAGAGAGGAAAACAAAAAACAAAAAACAAAAAATTGTTTAGAAATACCAATCCACAGAAAATTTAAAGGGTTGGTTGAAAATCCCATCTGCAGAAGGAAGAAGGCAACAATGGAGTCCAACCAATCCTTTCTGCATTTGTTTCTTTTCTTCCTCCTTGTTGGCATCGCATCTTCTTCCCACATTTCAAGTAATTCTTTCTTATTCTATATGCATATATATGTACATATACACATGACACTTATGCGTCTACGCGTATTAATTCCATGCATACGCCACATTCACCTTTTGAACATCTTTTGTGACGATGTTTCGTCTTCTATTTCAATATTATTGGGAATTTAGAACTAATGGCCTTTAATATATATATTTTTCTGGGAAAAGAATGTATTTTTTTGCAAGAATTCTCATCATTTTATTTATAACTATGTAAATATTCAAGAGATTGATGATTTTTTTTCCCCTATATGTTTTTGTGTGTGAGAAGATGGGTTTGAGCCGCACAGATCAATTGGTCGTTCGATTCTGCAGCAGAAAAAGAGTAAGACCTTTTCTCTTGTTTTTTGCTTTCACTTATTTCCTCTTTTTGTTATGTTATTTTCTCTTTGATTTCAATTTTTGTTACTCAATTTGTCCTCTTTTTCCTCTCATGAAATTTTTATATGGGAAACTGTTCATCCAGGGCAGGTTCATATTTAAATATTAATTGCTATTTGTTAGATGTAAAACTGAATAGTTTCTCTTTGTGGCATTGTCATTAATTTTCCAACTTAAAACCAAGTATAACTTTCGAAATTCTGCATATTCTCCCCCCCAACAGGCTACCTCACTTGGTTGATTTGCCTATTATACCCTTGGATTTTGAAATCTTAGTTTATTCCCCCTTAATATGGTAGAATGCTTTTGCATATTTCAAATAAATATAATAAAACTATAATAAACAAGATTTCGTAATATGACAATTATTTAAGAACAAATGTTGTTATATAGAGTAGTAAAGAGTGTGGTTCTCAATACAAGTATTATGCTACTTGTGTCGTGAATCTTATTTTATAGTAGTAGTAGTACTTACTATATTTGTCAGAATGACTACTGCATATATGAAAAGCATGATCCAATGAAATGGAAAGTCACAGGTCATTTCATTTACATATGTCATGGCACAATCTTAATTGACTATATATATGAACATTGAAGAAACAATTAAAAAAGCTATACACAAACTCGAACATAATCCTTAGGGAATACGACCTAACTTATTGTAGAGACATAGATACGAGATGGGACCTCTAACGGCCTGCCTCTCGACACCAATGCAGCTTGCACCGTGGATTTTGAGAACATGAACTACACCGTGATCACTAGCCAATGCAAGGGGCCTCAGTACACAGCTGAGAGATGTTGTCCGCCGTTGAAGCAGATGGTGTGCCCGGTGAAAGATCAGTTCAACGACGTCTCTAGCAATTGTGCTGACACGTTTTTCAGTTATGCCAACTTGTACGGCAAATACCCGCCCGGCTTATTTGCCGCCCTCTGCAAGGAGGGTCAGCAGGGGCTGGACTGCCAAGGTGTTGATGTATCGAAAAATGGGGTTGCTCGTGCTCGTTATTCCTCTCTAGTCATCACCTTTGCTGCACTTGTAATGCTGCTATTCTATATTTGATTGATTGATGCTTGAGAATGGGACTCTGGTGTGTGGTTGTAGTTTCTTGGCCTATTGGTCGCCTATTTATGGGTCAATTATTTGAAAATCATTGTGTTATGCTAATTAATGTACACATTTTGTGATGGTTTTTTTTTTCAATTAATTATGATATGAATGTCATATTGGTGTGTCTGAACTTTGATATGCAAGCTTGGAACAACAAACAAATTAATATACATGACGAGCTCATTTTATCCTACCTAGAATCTGAACATAAGCGCATTTTTCTTTTCTTTTCTTTAGAAATGATTCGTATTATAGATAATGATATGTTCAATTACAAATCGAGAGTGACACCATTTCTAAAATCGTGTGACAATCGAAATAAGTGTCCGACTAAAGCTATTTACATTTATGCAGATGTTTAGTTATCAACATGACTTCTAGATACCTGAAAAAATGGGCTTTTCTTATAGTAATACTAATTAATAGTATGCCATTATCGAAAGTGTGAGACATTTCTGAATGAACATGTGTAGTTTTAGTTTAGATAGTTATACTTACCCGTACAATTGATTCTTGGGTTAATTTGTCTAAAATACACCACCTTTTGTGAATTTTAAATTTTAATATGACCTTTAATTACTTTGCCTAAAATACACCACCTTTACAACCTTTTAAATTTTGACACGGTGAAAATTTCCGGCAGCAGACGTGGCAGTTTTTAGCCGACATGTCAGTTATTAGTTACGTGGAAATTTAACATTTGACATGTTTATATTAATAACACGAAACAACATGAGATTTTTCATTTCATTCACCATCAAAACAAGAGAAATTGGGGATATCTAGGGTTCTTTAAGTGAGAATTTTCTTCTCTTTCTTCTTCAATTGCCATTTGCGTCGGAGAGCGCAAGATTGATGCAAAAAATTAGAGCGAAAGCTTGGGACGAAAATTGGAGCGGAAGCTTGGGATCAAATTTTGAGGCAAAAAACGTGTAACAGGTACACCCCTCTTCTTTATTTATGTCCAAAAATGTCTAAAATTCCACGTGTACAATTCCGACAGCCACGTCAGGCATAATTTGGGGTTTTCGGATTTCATGCCAAAATTCAAAAGCGTGTAAAAGTGGTGTATTTCAGGCAAAAAAAATTGAAAGTCTTGTTAAAATTCAAAATTCGGAAAATATAATGTATTTTAGACCAATTAACCCTTGATTCTTTAATGATTTTCTTTTTTTCTTGCCGAGATACATTATTAATAGTACGGAGTATTGTTTATTTTGAAGAATTTGCCCAAAAATTGAATCGGTACTTCTCAAAAGAATATCCGACTTCAAGTAAAATAAAAAATAAAAAATAATCCAACTTTTAGGCAATCTTGGATTCTTCTTGTTCTTGGCCAAACAAAATGAGATAGAGGTAGGCATGAAAAAACATTCCCAATTAAGCCAATCGAGGCTTGAAAACCACATCCACAACCACAACTTGAAGACTCATCATTGCTAAAAAGTGACTATCTTATCAGTGTATAAAGATTTTTCACATACGTTTTCGAAAGAAAAGAAAAAAAAGAAAGAAGAAGTTTTTTCCCATACCAAGAACAATAATATGATGCTCTCCCATACGGATACGGCCATACCATACCATACATATTATCTTAAAATACAAATGTAAAACAAAATATAAAAAATATCACCTTGATACTGTTCCGTTTCTATTTTATTCTCTTGTCACAAAATAAATGACTCTAACCACGTTTTACTGATAGATGCGAACTAAAATTTTCTTTTCCATCAGCATATTCCTCAATATAGCTTCATTTGTTATACTCATTAATTCACAACATATTTTTTTGAATATAGTTGTATGATGCGGACTGCAGCTGTTGCTCACCTATTGGCAAGTCGAGACGGATTTTTTTCTTTATTCAAATATATAAATTTGTTTCAATTTTTGTCTGTTTTCTGGCAATTATATAGGCGTGAGGCTTTTTTTATTTCTTTCCTTTTTCTTGAAAGTTAATTTTTTAATTGGTATCTCCAATACCAATACCCAATAATCATCCAGCCAATTTCTTGGAGGATTTTCACTAACTCCAAATGCTTTTAGACGAAATCGAAAGTCAAAACACAAAACAGTGCTCTCCATTCTCCAAAATCGACAAAATTAGAAGAAAAACAACCAACAAACAAAGGTAGTTTAAGAGAAATTGTCTCTCACTATCAACCAAACTAATAATACACTCTTATATCTGTCGACATCAATACATGTGTGCTTCTCCAGCAATGGTACAACAATAAAAATCAGCCTAATAACGTCAATTAGCCTAAAAATCATTAGGTCCCTCAATAATCAAGATCCACGCCTTTTTTCATGATTTATTCAAATAATTATTGGGAACCAAAAATAGGGGAAAAATTAAATTATAAAAAGGAAGCTGATCTTATCTATGAGCTGTGACCAGCGTCTCTATGAATCTCAATCCATCAAACCTCGGCGCAAATTTTTCCGAAGAAGACGATCCCTGCGATGATGAATTCTCGCTGCTCTTCCGACCATCCTAATTATAAAGCCAAAATACACCATAACAGAAAATTGAGACAAATCAAATCAAATCAAATATATATGTGTGTCAACTCAAGTTCCGGCTTGCACACAAATTCACAGTAACAAGTGAAAAACACTTGTGATCTTCCATAGCTTTAACCGTACAAAAATATAATTAAAAAAATAAAAATAAAAATAAAAAATCATATCATCGATTTTCCATGCATTTTCTCACTAACACATCAAATCAATGCTTTTCTTCGAAAACTCCTCCACCAAAACACAACCAAACACACTTACAAATCCAATTTTCGCGAAATCTGGAACGGTTCACCGAAAAAAAATCACAAAAAAAAAATCAAAATCAAAATTTCTCTAGACGCAAATTACAAAAAAAGAAGGTAAAAAAAAAGAGAGAAATTCAAACAGCCCAGAACACTCCGGAATCAAGATGCGAAGATTTTCCGGAATTTACCTCGTGAGGAAAGTGAATTTTAGCGGACGACACCGACGAGATCGCGGTGGCGGAAGCCGCGGCAACGGAGGCGGCTATGGCACCAGATTTCTTCATGATTGTTTGAGATAAAATTGAGGTAATTTCCGCGACGAATCGGAAAACAGAAAAATGGAAATTGAATGAGATTGAAGGCGTGAAATTCTTCGCGGAAAAGAAGTGGGAAATTGCGGAAGGGTATTTATGGTGGTCGAAGGCAGATGGGTGGAAACAGTATTTATATAGGGAAGCGTGTTGGGTCAATTTCTTTGTTCGAATAAATACGCGGCAACCATTATGGCGTCATTAGCCCACTTCTCTTCCAAAATTACGGTCTTACCCTTGCTTGGATTTGCCATTTAGCTAGCACAATTACGGAGTAGTTTTTTGGTGAGAGAAGAATTTGGTCTCTTTTAATAAATTTAAACTCAACCAAAAATGAAATCTACGTCATTTCGAAGAAATTTGTAATCGCCGTTGAGATGGATATTGAGTCAATTATTAATTTATATTAGTTCATGCAAATTCAGTTTATCCGATTTCAAGAACCAGTAAAATCACATAAATAAAACCAAATATTGGACCCTACACCAAATAAGCTCTGTGTAATGTCAAGTTAGGATTTGCCTATTCAAATAGATTAAATTATTGATTTTGAATTTTATTTGTCAACGGGAGATTTTCCTGTGTTGAGTGTTAGACTGCCTACACCGGGTGTCTCGAGCAGCGTCTCGAGACAGCGCCGGCGACGAGACACGCCGGTGCAGCGCCCATCGTCTCGAGACTGTCCCGAGCCGACGAGACAGCCTCGAGACAGCGCGTGTATTACACGCGCGCGATTTTTTTTTTTTTTTTTTTAGGCGCGTGCATTGCACGCGCCAGACATAAAAAAAAAGAAAAATTAATTTGCAACGGTTGTTTTCAAACGGCTAAATGCCGATTTTAATTTTTTTTTTTTTTTCTCATATTTTCTTCTATAAATACTACTACATTCTATCACACCACTCACACCATCCTCACACATACAATTTCCAATTCTCCTCTTACAATTCAATTTTTTGTTCGAATCAATTTCGCTACATCTCGGAAATGGATCCCAACAATCCTTTCTCGTCGTCGTGGTGTCCCCCTGAAATGGCGGACGACGGGCAATACGGCGAATACACCGGCGCGGGGCTCGATTCCATCAACCTCAACTCGTCCGTTGGCGAGTCCTTCCAAAACATGATGGGCGGCGACGAGGATAGTCCCTCATCGGAGCCGGCACCGGCCAAAGCCAAGGGGAAGCAACGCGGCAAAAATAAGGGAAAGGCCCTCGCAAACATCCCTCCACCTTCTCGTCCAGACGCCGACGCCAAACCAAAGAGGCGCGCTTACACGGTGGAACAAGGCACCGCCGTCGCCTAAATCTGGAAAGAGGAGACGTGCAATTCCATCATCGGACGAGATCAGAGCGGCGACAAGTACTGGGGTTGTGTGGCGGAGAGGTACAACGCCATGTTCAACGACGACCTCAATACAAAGACGGTGAAGAGCTTTTTCGGCCGGATCTCCCACTGGGTGAAGGAGTGGATGATAGCTTACGAAAAGGCGGACAGGAAAAGACAGAGCGGCACCTCCGACGACATGGTCAAGGACCAAGCCCATGAGTTATACCACGCCCATGAAGGGACCTACTTCAAGCATTTTGGTGCCTGGGAAATTTTGGCGGACTACCCCAAATTCCTCCACCAAGAATTTCCCGACGTTCTGTCGATGAAGCGGACGAAAAATACGGCAGAAGGCGCCTACACCTCATCCGGAACGCCGCACGGATTGAGCGAGCCAACAGAAGAAGAGGAAAGCTCGGCTCCCCCCCGCCCACAGGGACGAGACGCGGCAAAGGCGGCGGCGAGAGCGGCGAAAGGAAAGGGAAAGAAGAAGCAAAGCGAGGAGTAGGAGTTCGGGTCGATGGTCTCCTCAACAAATGATCGGATAACTGTCCTCGCCGCGGCGAAGAACAACCTCGCCGAGGCAATGAGGGAGCGTGCTCGGGCGAAACAAGACCTCGCCGATTTGAAGATCATCAACACGGACACATCAAACTACACGCCGGAGCAGCTACAGTTCCATATGATGTTGCTCAACGACGTCAAGCAGCGTCGCGGATGGGCTTAGTTATTTTTTTTTTCTAACGGCTATGTTTTTTAAATATTGTAGTACTGTTTTTTTTTTTATCATTTCTAGTAATGTAATATTTAATTTTTAGTAATGTAATATTTAATTTCTAGTAATGTATTTTTCTTAATTTGTGGTAATGTATTTTAATTTAAATTAATGAAATTTTCAAATTTTCTATTTATCTTATTAAAATTAATACAAAATAGAAATTCAGAAAATCCTTAGAGACAGCCCCACTGCAGCTCACTGTCTCTATCTCCAAAAAATCCTTAAAGACACCCCTTAGAGACACTACCACTGTAGGTAGTCTTAGTTTATTATTTGAACATTCATTGTAGAGTTTCAAAAATTTGATGGACCTCAACCTTTTTCTTTTTATTATCTTTGGTACATATTGGATAAATTTGACTTACTTTGCAATAGCATGCATATCTCATGAAAAAGATAAATCAAAATTAAGAAAAATAAGTGTAACATGCTCCAATGGACTTCAACTTTGCCTTCGATTTACATCACTGTTATATTAACCTATTGACCATTAATTATAGTTACTTATATCCAACATAAAATGTATTGGTTTAAACAAAAATGGGTATTACTTACGTATTGGTTAATAAGTCGGACAAAAACTCCTATGTCCTGTGCAATGTTGCAATTTTTTATGATTACTCGAAGTAAACATCTATTGATTTAATTAGAATTATAAATCACTAATTGACATTTAAATAAATACTACTACTATAAATCAAATTGATTATATGAATTAAATTAAAAAAAAAAGATAACTAAACAGTACTCCATCTCTCTCATTCAATATGGCTGTTTTCCTATTACCTTTTATGAAAGAATTATGACTTACTTTAAGTTAAAAAGCTACTTTATTGATACTTTATTAACTAAGATAACACTTTATTAACTAAAAAATACTTTATTGTATATAACTAATACCCTTCTTTTTAGTCTTTTGTGATAAAATAATAGATCATATTAAATGGAACGGAGAGAGTAATTAATTCACTTGGGTGAGGGGCCACATAGGCACATACTAGTGTGGTGGTCCTTTTAAGTTGATTATGGTCCACAAGTGTAAATATTTACTACTAGCTTTTATGGATTACGCACAACTTAATACTTTACCCAATGTAATTGGAAAGAGACGTCTCATGTAATTAGACCCTCTAATTTGATACTAGTGGATTGTGTATGAGACTTCACGATCTAATTTTCGACGGGAAATTATTATTAAGAATGTAAGTGATCTTAAATTTCTATATTATAAGTTAAATATAGAATTTAAAAAAAATTAGTTGAATTGTTGGTTCACAATTGACCCGTCGATCCCACGGTTTCAGATCAAAATTGGCCCGTAAATCACAATTGTGATAAGAATTGGTCCATCTATCTCACAGTTATGAGTCAGAACCGGCCCTATCAGCCCGGTTCTGATTTTTGTGAGCACCTCTTGTATAAATGAGTCACGAAAATAAATACACTTAGATAAAGAAATAAAATAAGTATACTCCTCCTCTCGGTTTCCCACGATTACCAAATTTAACATAAAAATATTTCATACTATTATGTTGCATATCGGGGCAGACTAGGGATTTTTCATAGGTAAGCAAAGCAAGAAAAGGGGGCACGACGCCGATGAGGCCTAGCTCAATTGGCTAGATGAGATATCATAAGTCTCTCCTTAATGAGAGGTCTTGGTTCAATTCCACTTGCAAACGGTGTAGTTTGTTTCCCACCTTATAGTGGAGTAATTGTCCTACCTACATGATAGTGTAGTGGTCCCATATTATAGTATAGAAGTCTCACATATATGATGGTGTAAAGAATTATTTGATTATATATATATATATATATATATATATATATATATACACACCTTATTATAATTTTCTTAAAAAGAGAAAAGGGGGCAGGGCAGGGCAGAACAGTAAATTCGACGTTGATAATTAACAACGCCGTTTTCAGCGCGAGACGTTGATTACAATTGCTTTTGCAATGTGGAGAGAGCTGTGACATGGATTGGCTGATATTTCGGGCTTAGTGCCAATGCTATTCACCCACGTGTATGGCATAGATACGTCCACGACATGTCCATTAGATTTCACATGTTTACCTTAAGGCCCAGGTTGTTCGAGCGACCTTGAGCTTGAGTCACGGAACGGTTACAGTGACAGTTATAAAAACACTGCCAACCTTCATCAAAACTTTTGCTCCCTCTCATCCATCATAATTGTCATGTTACAATTTGACACGAAAAATAAAAAATAAAAAATAAATATGTTTCATCATTTTCACAAAATTTTAAAAAATTAAAACTTTTTTTTATTTGGAATATAATAACATGAGTGATAATCTTAAAAGAATATAACTATATTAGTGAGGTCGGAGGGATTAGGTTATTTTATATGGAAAACTATAATTTAGATATACCTACCGGCTACCAAATTATGTAGGGCAAAGAAAAAAAAACGTAAAAGGAGTAAAACTTGAGGTGTTTTATCTAATTTTATTTGATAAAAAATTGGGTGCAACAGTTCCACCGTAGAACACCCGCTCATTTGACCAGACCCGACCCGACCCGTTTGACCCGGTCAAATCTCCCTTTGACCAGTTTTTTTTTTTCGTTTTTTTTTCCAATTTTTTTTTATTGTTTGCCGCTTCTTCTATGGTCAAGATTTGAATGAGGGGAGCCGAAGGCCTCGAAGCGAGCCGAAAAAGTCTAAATTGTTGCCCACCGATTATCTTATTTCAGTAATCGGAGCGAAGACAGAGCCCGTGAAAATAATCTGGAAATTATATAAAAAAAAATTAAAAATTAAAAATTTAGGGAAAAAAAGGGCGCGTGAGAGCCACGAACGGCACGTGGATCTCACGTGCTGGGTCGGAATGGCGCGTGGCGGGTCGGGTCGGGTTGGGTTGTGTGCAAATGGGTGCAGACTTATGCACCCAAGTCCTTCTCATTTTATTTAGAGAAAATATACTAGAATGTCTCAATGATTATAATATTTTTCATAACAATTCTAACGTTTTAAAAATATAATTTTGGCATCCAATATTAGACATGGTCCAGATCATATTTATTTTTGTTCGAAAATACGTCCACATCATAATTTTAAGATCGAAAATTGCCATGTCATGGCAGAGGACTAAATGAAATAAAGAGAGATGGCGTCGTCCTCACAAACCTTGTAATCTTAATTAATTGTAGTGTACTTTCCTTTTATTGTTATCCTTAATTTTTGTTTTGAGTATTTTTATGTACTTTTTCAAATGTGTATTGAATTTTAATTTGATGAATGACTTGACATTTGAAATTACAAGTTTGCAAATGTAATGTTTGCTTGAGTTTTTATACTATATTTATCGCCACACTCAACAAATAAAGTTATTCAACTGCTTCCTCGTAGGACTTCCAAAGTAAAAGAAAACCTACTCATCGTATGAATAACTTTATATATTTTCATATGATTAACTAGGGTTGATAATTAATTATTATGGTTTATAATTGTAATTAAATTTTAATTAATAAATATTTTTCTTTGGAATTCCTATATTGCCATATCAAAATCAGTGTTACTTCAGGTTCAAAGTTAGCACTGAAGAGAAGTTTTATTAACATAGGAGTATTAGACTACCTGCAGTGGTAGTGTCTCTAAGAATTTTTTGGAGATAAAGACAGTGAGCTGCAGTGGGGCTGTCTCTAAGGAATTTCTGAATTTCTATTTTACATTAATTTTAATAAGATAAATTGAAAATTTGAAAATTTCAATAATTAAAATTAAAATACATTACTACAAATTAAGAAAAATACATTACTAGAAATTAAATATTACACTACTAGAAATGATAAAAAAAACAATACTACAATATTTAAAAAACATAGCCGTTGGAAAAAAAAAATAACTAAGCCCATCCGCGGCGGCGCTTGACGTCGTTGAGCAACATCATATGGAACTGCATCTGCTCCGGCGTGTAGTTTGACGTGTCCGTGTTGATGATCTTCAAATCGGCGAGGTCTTGTTTCGCCCGAGCACGCTCCCTCATTGCCTCGGCGAGGTTGTTCTTCGCCGCGGCGAGGTTGTTTAGCCGATCATTTGTTGAGGAGACCATCGACCCGAACTCCTCCTCCTCGCTGAGCTTCTTCTTTCCCTTTCCTCTGGCCGCCCTCGCCGCCGCCTTTGCCGCGTCTCGTCCCTGTGGGCGGGGGGGAGCCGAGCTTTCCTCTTCTTCTGTTGGCTCGCTCGATCCGTGCGGCGTTCCAGATGAGGTGTAGGCACCTTCTGCCGTATTCTTCGTCCGCTTCATGGACGGAACGTCGGGAAATTCTTGGTGGAGGAATTTGGGGTAGTCCGCCAAAATTTCCCAGGCACCAAAATACTTGAAGTAGGTCCCTTCATGGGCGTGGTATAACTCATGGGCTTGGTCCTTGACCATGTCGTCGGAGGTGCCGCTCTGTCTTTTCCTGTCCGCCTTTTCGTAAGCTATCATCCACTCCTTCACCCAGTGGGAGATCCGGCCGAAAAAGCTCTTCACCGTCTTTGTATTGAGGTCGTCGTTGAACATGGCGTTGTACCTCTCCGCCACACAACCCCAGTACTTGTCGCCGCTCTGATCTCGTCCGATGATGGAATTGCATGTCTCATCTTTCCAGATTTGGGCGACGGCGGTGCCTTGTTCCACCGAGTAAGCGTGCCTCTTTGGTTTGGCCTCGGCGTCCGGACGAGAAGGTGGAGGGACAACTGCGAGGGCCTTTCCCTTGGATTTGCCGCGTTGCTTCCCCTTGCCTTTGGCCGGTGCCGGCTCCGATGAGGGACTATCCTGGTCGCCCATCACGGTGTGGAAGGACTCGCCGACGGAAGAGTTGAGGTTGATGGAATCGAGCCCCGCGCCGGTGTAGGAGCCGTATTGCCCGTCGTCCGCCATTTCAGGGGGACACTACGACGACGAGAAAGGATTGTTCGGATCCATTTCCGAGATGTAGCGAAAATGATTCGAAAAAAAAATTGAATTGTAAGAGTAGAATTGAAAATTTTAGGTGTGAAGAGTAGTGTAATAAAATGTAGTATTTATAGGAAAAAATATGAGAATAAAAAAAAAAAATCGGCAGATTATAGCCGTTTTACACCCGTTTGAATAAACTAGCCGTTGCCTGATTTTTTCTTTTTTTTTATGTCTGGCGCGTGCAATGCACGCGCCGATTAATTAAAAAAAAAAAGTTGCGCGTGTGTAATACACGCGCTGTCTCGAGGCTGTCTCGTCGGCTCGGGACAGTCTCGAGACGATGGCTTCTTCACCGGCGTGTCTCGTCGCCGGCGCTATCTCGTGACACCGCTCGAGACACCCGGTGCAGATAGTCTTAGATAGTATAGTATTAAATATTTAATCGTGCAATCATTAAAATGTGAATATTAATGTTGTCCTCCCTCCCTTGCCACTTAATGTAAAGTTGATCCATGCACTTTTGACTTTTGATGATTATAAAAGCTAGTACAGATTCCTTCACAACTTTATTATTTATTTACTACTAGTATATCTTTAATTTGGACTTTTCATTTTATTTTATTATTGACCGATAATAAAAGACCGATAGACCCACACAGGAGCTTACACGTACGTGTCTTATCATCATAGGCTCGTAGCAGCATCAAATAATTATCTAGGCTGGCCAAACAAAAATGACAGGACTCTTTCTCAAAAAAGAAAATATACACTATAATAAATTTTAGGGTGAAGGATGCATATACATTCTTATACTTTATACATATACATCTTAAAAAAAGTTAGAAGTTGTCATGTTCCTAACATATCATTAAATGGTGCAGATCGGCCCCTAAAGTTACAAATTGTCATGTCTTTAACATACTTTTCAATTTCTACAATTGTAAGACCTCTTGTCACAATTATCAATTATCTACGAAATCAATTTAGGTGCTTCGAATATTCTAATTTTATATCCAGTGGTTAGGGTTCCTTATATTCAATTAGATAGTTGAATTTTAGGATTTTGGTGTTGTTGGTGTGCGAAAGAAATGAGCTCAAATTTCTTCAGTGGATCATGGGCAAGCACTAAGAAGCGATGCTCAAAATGAAAATTGCACTTTTAAGGTGTTCGAAGATTTTATTTTTGTGAAATTAATGAAATGAATGTCGTCAAGACACTTACATTAACTTCGTAGATAGTTAAGAATCAGGGTAGGAGGTTTTATGATTGTAGAAATTGAAATGTATGTTAGGGTATTTGTAGCATCTTCTCGTAAGAGTATTTAAAACTCTAACTTACATGAAATTTTGTTATATATAATGCAATCAACTCTTCTGATAAATAAAAAGAATTTGACAACAAAGTGGAGTTTAAAGTTAAGTGTTTTCTTTTTAATCTTAAAATTAGAGGTTGGAATCATGTTTGCGTGTATTGTAAAGCTAAAAAGAAAGGAAAGCGAATTGAAAATGTGAGTTTATGATTTATCCCAAAACGTTGGAAAAATCTGAAAAGTAGAAATTAAGAAGTGGAAAAAAATGGCATGATCCTGAAAAAGTGGTTAATGTTGGTAGCTTTAAGGTCTGTTTGGGACATCCATACCAACTAGCAGACAAGAGCTGCCTACAACTAAATAATGACTCATTTTCTCTCCTAAAAATAATTCCTTATTCCGACTGTCGTCGACTCGTCTATTGATGGAATGAGAGTGTGAGGTATCTATTATTAAAATAGTTCAGATTTAAATTTCATCGGAAACTTTAGAATTGGAGTTGGATGCAAGTGACTCAACAAGAATTAATAATTTTCACTAGCTAGAGAGCAACGATTTGACGAAAAAACTAAAAAATGTGAGTACTAATTTGTAATTAATTAGACGATATGACACACATTCGTAAAATTGTCAAGTGACAGAATATAAGTGTTAGTTTCTTTTATTTCAAGGATTGACGAGTTAATGTAGTAAAGGAAATTGAAGTGGTTTTTTTATTTTTGTTGTTGTTGTTGAGAAGTAAATTATCAAGAGTTAGTGTTGTTTCCATACACTTGAGTGTTATTCTATAATATTTGTCGATCTTTGATGAATATGTCTATGATCTTATGTAGTCACATCACATACGTAGGTTGTTAAACTGAACTGAATTATGCTATTATTTAATCATCTTGCACAATTTTTATTTCTTACCCTACTAATTGTTCTATATTTTGCAGTAAATATTGCTTACAACTTTATGTATATGTAATGTGCTGTTTAGTAATTTCATTAAGATAAGGATGTCTTAGAAGAGAAATAAATATTTCATCATTAAGTAACTACTATATATAGTTCCCTTGTCTCTCTATGTGATCAACTCAGACAATGATATTTATTTATAACTGAATCTCTCTTCTCTACCATCGTCTCACAAAGAGAACGCATTTGGACATCTAAAAATTAATATTAAAAAAATTGAGAATACTCAAAATATAGCCATTTTTCATAACAGTGAAGGTTATATGGTTATAGATATTTAAGAGTCCAGGTTAATATTGTTAATTTGAACACGATGGTTGAAAGTGTAAACGATAATTGGATAATCATGTGTGATGACATAACTCCTACTATTATACTTATGACCATATAATTTCTATTTGTACTGCACGCAATTGCTATTCATAAACATTATCGATTAGTTAAATCTAGAAAACTATCATGCACAACGACTACCACTATGAACTACTACTATTATTTTGGAATTTGGAATCTTTGGACTACTTTTTTGTGGAGATATCCAGTGCTCATGCTGTTCTGTCCCTTTATTCCTAATAAGTTTGACAATTGCAAAAAGGGGATTTTGAAAATAACGTGGTCCGATTTTAAGATGACTCTTTTAAGATATGGGATAATTTCTAATGAGAATCACTCATATTGCGGCTAATGTACGAATTATGGATTTAAGAACTAGAAATAAAAATAAGTATCTTATGCTTGTTTATTTGGTCAAAAGCAAGAATTAGATGTGACTGATTTGGACCATTTCTCCTCACCATATTTAAATTCAAAGGTTCGGAGTGTTTTCTAAAAAGAATTTTACTATGACACAAAATAAATAAAATTAACTTACAAGTATGAAAAAAACTAGTGTAAAGCCCATCGAAAATCGATGGAAAATCATTATTTGATAAAATGAATAAAAGTTAATATAAAATAACAAAAAAAACTTATTTGTTATCAATTTCTTTTTATTTTAAGTTTTTTTAAAGAAAAATTATATACATATAAATCCGTTAAAAAAATTAAATTGTTATTTATCTATAGGATAAGTGTGACGCTAAATATCCCACATCATGAGATTAACATAAAATTAAAAAATAATTTAGTTTAATTATAAATAAGAATCGGCCCGTCTATCCCCAAAATTTCAGGTCATAATATGCCCGCCGTCGACTATTTCTATGAGCACCTCTACTATAAATAAGATAAAATAAATAAATTTTAAGTATAAGTATAAAATTTTATAGTTATAAAACTCATTTAAATTCATAATTATTTGAATAATCAGATATATATAATGATAATTAGCTATTTGTCATACTAAAAACTCCAACATGTGTCATTTTATTTAAATTCTTTAATAAACATTTTATACATAAAAGAAGAAAGAAAACATAAAGGATGAATGACTATAATTGAGAATGGCCAACTAAAAAAAAAAAAAAAAATTGGCCAAATTAAATGTGAAGTGCAAAGGATGTGAGAATACACAGTGACTTTAAGTATTTATAGACTTTTCAATATAGTTAATATTTACAAGTTTATTTTATATTTAATAATTCAAAATAATAATGAAATGTAAGTTGTTAAATTTTCCTAATACATAAAATAATTTTTTTGATCAACTTAAAAAATAATTTATTTGGGCGAATCAAATTAAATAACTATTTGTATGAAATTAAATTGTTGACAAAATTACCATAATATAAAATTGAATAATTTTTTTATTTTAAATCAATAACCTAAAAGATTATTATTTATTTGTATCTTATGCAGAAACTAAAAACAAATATGAAACTTAAATTTAATGCGATTAATGGATGGGATTGAACGTGATTAATTTGCTTATTTATGTACACCTAATTAGGTGTTGGATTGTATTGTCTTTTCCTTTAATTTTGTAAATGTCACTTCCTAATTTATTAGTACCATTATCAATATAGTTATTTTTTTTTTAATTTACACACGCACACATGACTCGTACAAAAGGTGAAACATCATATACAAATTGAGCAATTATAAGTAAATCTTATATTTTTATATTTTTATTGTATGACAAATTTACGTCTATGACTTATTATTTTTCATTCTTTTGTAAGATTTTTTTATGACACCTGTTTCTAGATTAATATTTAAATAATAAGTTGTTCATATTTTTTTTAAGGAACGTTTTACTTTAAGATATTCCTATATAGACATATATAGAATATATTAAATTATAATAGATACAAATTTTGAAAATTTGATCTTGTTAAAATTTTGTTTTCATATCATATATAATATAGAATATACCATTACCTTAGTATAACATAAGCTTCCCTTTGAGTTTAATATGCTAATCCTATGGTTGACCTAATCTCTTGGTATGGATTTTTCTTTACTCTCCTTAATATTAAGATTCTTTTTGATTCTATGCTCAATGGAATGCAACATCCGACGTTTCGCTCGCAACGTTTCCCCATCGATAGAGCAAATCGGGACCTTACTTATAAGTTTTACAAGCCCTGTAGGAAAAGTGTTTGAACACCAGCTCAAGTCGGTTATTCCTATATCAGTGCGAATTAGAAAAACCATAACTATTGGCTTTAGCCACACACCAATGTGAGAATTCCAGCTCGTGTGTAATAAGACCAACTCAACTAACAATACATGAGCAGCCTAACCTTGGCAAAGGGGGGCACTTAGGTGGGAATCATTTGAAAAGACTACGTCTTGCGGAGTATGATATTATTGATATACCTGTATTCGCTCCTATAAGAGCAAGGCTAGATTCAATATTGGGTCTTACTATTCTTTATTGTATTCACCAAGTAGCTCTCTTTTCACAGATAATCCCCGTGTACGTATCATAGGCCGAGAGTCTATCCAAAATGCTCAACATCAAGTATCAAGTTCGGCATAGCCAAAGCTCTCTAGCCTCTCTTTTGGCTACTTCTTTTTAGTACATACAAGATTGAAATAGCTTTGATAGCTGCTTTATCTGCCTGAAGTAGTGTAAACCAGAAATGAATTAACAAATATGAAGCAAGACCTACTCCCTCCTATCCCAGGAATAATTGAAGAGAGTTATCTCCATCACTAATATTGGCATAAAAAAAGTAGCGGAAAGCGGAACTTATAGCTCGGCTCACTCATAGCTGATGATTTCAGTCCTACCCCATACCTACTTCCATATCTTGTATAATTGTATTTCGAACGTGTTTATCGACGATTCCCCCATCGATCTGAGAGTGGGTAGGCTCACTCGGATGGGCATATGGTTTCGCAAAGTGTTTGGCTGCTCCCACTCGGTAAATGTGATAAATATTTATTTTAAATTCAAAACAAAGGAATATGAGTGGTGTGCTTCATAAGGTTTTTTTTTTTTTTTTTTTTTTTTTTTTTTTTTTTTTTTTTTTTTTTTTTTTTTATACGTAGAGTCGTTTGATTTTAGTTATTTTGAGTTATGATCTTTCAGTTGATATTATGACACTGGGCTTTGGAGATAGAAAATGAAAATGAAAACCAAACATATATGCATATGTTTATTATACTGCTCATTGTCGTATTGACAGAAAAATTAATATAAAAACTTTTCCCGTTTTCAAAATTAGGGAGGAAAACACCATAAATATATTTTTAATATGGGAAATTCTATCCGGTCTAAATAAATAAATAAATATTTATACACATTTTTTGTAAGCATCTTTCCTGAATTTAGTCCATACTATTCTATTTAGTTTTTGATATTGTATTGTATTCTAATACCTTAGAAATTGATATTAAAATTGTTAAATTTACGCATCAATCAAAATCAAAGCCTGATTTCTTCTTTTCCCCTTTAATTTCGAGAAATGATAAATACAATAAATCGAGCTTTGATTTTGATTGATTTGTAAATTTAACGATTTCAATTAGAATTTATAAAGTATTAAAACAAAATACAATATCAATAATAAAATAGATTAATGTTAATATGGACGAAAGGAAAAGATGCATTTCGTGCTCACATTTGTAACACATCACCTTCCTTAAAATCATATTTTTATGATAAGATGGTGCTTAGAGATATGCTTCTCAATAAATTAAACAGGGGAAACGTAAGGTCAATATAAGCAGCAACAAGAATATTTCATGGAATATCTTTTGGAGAATTTATTAACTAAGATTGTGGCCAAATCACCTTACACTTTAATTCTTTAGTTACATTGAATAAATAGTGCTTTTTACGTAAGCACAGTTAGCTTAGATACACATGAATCACATTAAACCTATCTCAAATATTAAATATTAATTACCTTAAGCAATTTATGTTTAATCACTTTCACACACACAGTAAATTATGTTGAATATAAATCAACGTTTGCTTGCTGAATTTGACATTTAGAATTTATTTATACACCATCACATCAATATGAGTCATTGGGTGAAATATTTATTAATTATTAAAACACTTTATGAACTCTACGTGAATTAGTGAGGGAAAATGACAGTAGATGTCTACAACAAACCGGCTCTTGAATAATATTTTTATCGCTTATAGAAATGACGTGTTACGTAATTATAACTGTAGATGATAGTAACATTGATTTTTTTACTAGAAAGAAAAGTTGCCAATAATGGGTAATTGTAAAATAACTAAAAAAGAGAAGTAATGATAATTTTTTTTTTCAATAAATTTAATGTGGGATTTCTTTTGATCGTAAGCAAAAGATGCCTGCAAGACTGCAACTGCAAAGTGATGAAGATGTGAAAATATTAGTAAGAGATTATATGGTCTCACTATACTCTTAATTTTGTTTTTTTATTTTTATTTTACTTGTGTGTGAATTTGAAGAGGGAAACGCGTATATAAGCCTTAGGGCATAACTAAGGATATATATATATATACACATATATATATATTTTTGAGAGCAATAACTAAAGATTACTATAAGTCTATAATGACTTGAAATTATACATTGCAACTAATCCGTGAAGATAAAGATTTATGAGCAAAAACTGAAAATAGCACTTCCCAAACATAAAAGATAAATAATAGCCCCTAAAAAAAAAAAAGCTTGAAATGGCCTTTTGAGTTATTTCATGACATTTATACCCTTTACTTTACCTCAATTCTCTTCCTTCTTCCAAACTCTCACCTCTTCACCTCTTCATTTAATTTGTATCATACATGAAGTTTAATTTCTTATATGAACTTCCGGCGACAAATTTCCGGCGAATTTTTCCGGCAAAATTTGAATCATACACGAAGCCTAACTTCATGTATACATCATACATGAAAACTTATCTTCGTGTATACATCATACATGAAAACTTATCTTCATGTATGATACAAATTTGAATTTTTTGGAGGCAAAAATTTTCGTGTATGATGCATACATTAAAGTCAGGCTTCGTCTATGATGTATACATGAAAGTCAGTCTTCTAAATGCATCATACATGAAAACTTATCTTCATGTATAGTACAAATTTGAATTTTTCGGAGGCAAAAATTTTCTTGTATGATGCATATACGAATCTTAGGCTTCGTGTATGATGCATACATGAACGTCAGGCTTCGTGTATGATGCATACATGAAAGTTAGTCTTCGTGTATGCATTATACATGAAAACTTATCTTCATGTATGGTACAAATTTGAATTTTTTGGAGACAAAAATTTTTTTGTATGATGCATACACGAATCTTAGGCTTCGTGTATGATGCATACATAAAAGTTAGTCTTCGTGTATGATGCATACATGAATGTTAGTCTTCGTGTATGATGCATACATGAAGTTAGGCTTCGTGTATGATTCGAATTTTTGCCGGAAAAATCCGCCGGAATTTTTTTGCCGGAAAAATTCACTGGAATTTTTTCGCCGGAAAATTTCGCCGGAAGTTCATACAAGAAGTAGTCTTCATGTATGATTCAAATGAAAATTTGCCTTCTTGTATACTCATTAAGGATATATTAAATTTTTTACAACTCAAAATGCTATTTTACAACTTTTAAATTTAAGATGATATTTTGAATCTCTTATTTAAAAAAAAAATACTATTTTACCACATTCCCTCAAGATTTATTATACTCATGATTTACCAAACACGTTGAATTTTGACTTTTTTCAAGAAACGATGTGGATCTAAACGACATCGCTTGATGATCATCCCACATGATGATCGCCGCATGAGAGATCAACATTTCGAGATTGCAATCTCACTCTCTCTCTCTCTCTCTCTCTCTGTTCCTTGCATTTTCATTCTTTTCTTTACTTTTTTGTAATAAGATGGTTTAGAGATCACCATGATCTCTATTGGCAGCAAATTTGAGATATCACTTGGGCCTACTTATATTTAAATAATGGAGAGATATCGCCTTGCAATATGCTCTCAAAGAATTACCAAAAAAAGAAAAGAAAAAGAGAACACCAGATTTAATGTCGTGTAAATTGTAACACATCTCTCTCTCTCTCTCTCTCTCTCTCTCTCTCTAACATATATATCTCTCTAGTCTCCATCATGAAATAGAAACTCAGAATATTTGATGAAAATCAATGGAGAATACTTTGGATTAGTATACATAGTCCCGACCTGAACAACAGATTTACCAAAATAACTCTATATTTGGGGTCACAGTATACCTCAACAATCCTCGATAATTCCAAGCAGTGCCCTTGACTTTAACACAATACTGAACCTGAAACCAGAAACCGAACCAAATCTAAACCCAAAAATGAGTTTGTATTAGTCGATTTTCTCATTTTCTTGCAAACCACACTTTCCAGGTACATGTGTGAAAAGGCTCGACTTATAAAGGCGTTGACGGGGATTGAACCCGAGACTTTTTGGCATCGGCAACCCACTCTCTATTCTCTACTTGTTAAAGAAAGATGGTTCAACAAATTAGATATGCCACGTCACAGTCGAATTTCTTGCTGGAAATTACACAAATGACTTCTCTGAACTAGACTCAAATGCAGAGAATCAAGACAACAAAGACCAATTTGAGCAGGATACACCACTCCAGAAATAATAAATTAGTTGAAGCTTATACAGCACACGTTACAACTGAGATCAGCATGAATTAAAGAATCTAAGGCTGTCGACAACAAGAGCATCAAGGATTATGGTATTATATTCAGTGTTTGAATCCACATTTGTCAGAATGTTACCTTTCACATGGTTGTACCTGGCATTGCTAGCTCGGTTATTGAACTATACCTAGAAGGTTCTAGAACAAACTAATCCAACAGCCGATCTAGCCCAGGCTCCCTTGTCCACACTGTTTTAAGTCGAGTTTAGTATCAAATATGATGTCTTCTAATCTCATCTCGTATAGAAGATACAGATTCCACTAGCAAAAGATGCAGAATGATCACTTTGTGAGAAACTCAGGACGCATCATCTATAAAAATATTCCTTACGATGGGAATCGGGAATCAACAAGTTTTGGCAAAGATGATAAAAGAAGGTTTTCATTTCTGCAGTTTATGTTTTTGATGATAGTAAATGTTCAGTATGTTTAATCTATTCCAAACACGAGCGTCACAAAATGAGAAATTTTACGAAGAAAACTAGTCAGATAATATCATAGAGGTCCAGAAGTTAAGAACAACTATATTTAAGGCAAAAGGCAACTTTAGGGATCTCTTCCTTGAATTTCATTGATGACAGATGCATATTCTACTGAAAGATCAACTTCTCATGATTAGTGTTTGAAATTCTCCCTCCGAGCTACTTTCCACAGCTTAATTTAAGTCATTGGGTGGTTTTCTATTCATTTACTTTTTTACAAAAAAACAAATTCCCAAAGGGTTTATATCTTCTTTGTTGAATGAATATGGTGTTGTAAATAAGAGTTCAACAGCATAAGAGCTAAAAAGTATTTGTGTAAAAACTAATAAGTGGAGAGAGAAGAGAGCTACTAGATTAACAAAGGTTGGAGACTGGAGCATCTCCTGTTCGATCCTTAGAGCCAACTAGCCACTTAAAACAGCAAGTTCTTGAGTGGCACCTACCAAATGTTAGAACACTACTCATAAGTATAAAAGTCATCTAATTAAGCAATCATGCCGGTAGCAAAAAAGGAAAAAACTAGTTCTGTTCTAGAACTCTGAGGAAAGTTTCTCTCTTTTAAGGATTTAGAAGCTCGAGTACTAGAGTCATATTTAATAGGGTGAGTGAATTGAATTGAATTTATCACACATTATATGTAAAACAAGGATACTAAACCAAAGAGCATTAGTCTCGTCAATTTCATCACATTCTCCAAAAACTATCATGCATCTACTTAAACCAACAACTGGCAAAGACCAATTGAACATTGCTAACGAAATATGTGAAGAATGAGAGGCAAATCAAGCAAAAGAACAAGGGTTGAAAACCATTATCTGATACACCTTTATTACTTAAAATTAGTTAGCTTGTCAAGTGAGCAAAAGATGAATGTTATTCCTATGCTGCATGCCTGTCCAACCATAATTTTGTAGTAATTGTCAGTAGCCAACCTAAGATTCTTGGGTAACGAAGAAGCATCATATAGTCCTGTTTTTCTACCTGGACGGGACCTAAGAAGGCACTATCATAATCCTAATCCTGTTTAGTTGGTACATTATTTCCACAAAAAGCATTCTAGCATATCTAAGTTGGATCAATTTCAATTAATTTGAGCACTTCAACATGCTATACCTTCAAAAACATATATGAAAGCCGAAAACAACAACACAGACACCATCATAATTGATCAAGAAACAGTTCAAAACGCAACAAACTTATGCAGATGATCAAGTGAGACAATATCCAAAAATTCAAGCATAACACAAAAACACAAGTGAAACAGCATACGTAATCGAAGCAGCTTTACTTCACGAAGACTTGATCGAATCCACAAAGCCGCTTCTGAGCAGCCTCTCCACATACTTACCCAATATATCAACCTCCAAATTCACCTTCTGCCCAACTTTCTTCAAAGCAATCACCACCTGCTGCTGTGTGTAAGCTACCAGCATAAAATTGAAACATCCTTCATCATCAAACACATCAACCACTGTTAAACTCGTTCCATCCACAGCAATAAACCCCTTAGGCACAATGTACTTCAAAATCTCCTTCTTAACCTTCACCTTCACCCATAAAGAATCGCCCTCCGGCCTGAATTCGACGATTTCTCCAGTCCCATCGACGTGCCCCTGCACAAAATGACCCCCCATTCTAGTGGTAGGGCTCAATGCCCTCTCTAAATTAACCAAAGAACCACTCTCCAATTCACCCAGAGCAGTCTTTCGCAGCGTCTCCGGCGCCAATCCGACCGAGAATTCAGACGAAACGGTGTCGTAATCAGTCACCGTTAAGCAGGTGCCGTTGACGGAGATGCTGTCGCCCAAGTGCACGCCTTCAAGAACGGTTTTTGCTTTGATTTTCATGGTGAAGCTGTCCTCTTGGTCGAAGCCCAGATGCTTGATTGTGCCCATTTCTTCGACGATGCCGGTGAAAAGCGATTTTACTGTGGTGTTGACGAATTTGGGGTGATGGGGCTTGGCGGGTTTAATGAAGATTGATGAAAGTAGGGGCTGTTTTAGTGCTAGTTTGGAGTGAAGTTGAGACCGTGGCGGCGGAGGAGCGATAGAAAGGTCGGGCATCGACGGTGTGCTCGCCGCCGGCGAGGGATTCCGGCGGTGTTTGTAGAGGAGGGTTGGAGGGGAAGAGAGAGCCATTATTCCAAACTCTAATTAGGAGACGGAAATCAGTAATTAAAGAGTAAAATAAGCGAAAAATACGTGCCCATCCTTTCATTTTTTTGGTATCGGTAGTCAAAAAAATTTGGAAATTTTGAAAAAAAAAAAAGAAAAAACTTGGGGCGCATGAGATCTATACACAGCGCGTAGATCTCATGGGCGGGTCGGAGCTGGCGCGTGAATGGGTCGGGGCGGATCAGGTCGGGGCGGATCATGCACCATATGCACCAAAATTTTACTCTTTTTTTGGTATCGGTAGTCAAATAAGCGAAAAATACGTGCCCATCCTTTTCATTTTAGTTAAACAGGCCAATATTCGGTCGGCTATATCGGACCTGGTATAAAGTACTCGGTGTATTCATTTTTTTAAAACAGATAAAAAATAACCTTTTTTCACTTGTTCGATTTTCTGATAATTTTCAGTGACACAACCAACTATGCAACAACAATTAGACAACAATAATAAATCAATATTAAATGTAGTTTAAACATTTAAGTTCAACAAACAAACAAAGTATCTAATTCTTAAGAGTAAAGTTGATTGGGAGCACCACAAGCACTCGTATGTATAGGTGGATTTTTCTAGACTTTTTATTTGGATTTATCTAAAATATTCAATTTACATCTATCTAATGTCAAACTAATGGCAAATGATATGCAAGCCTACGAAAATTGAAATTCAATGAAATCAGTTTTGCACTAATTAACGTATATATATATAGAAAGTTACAAGGATACAGTTATTCCACAATATGTACTCATATTAATATTATTAAATGTAATTTACATATAGTAAATACGCACGTATGCATATTAGAATACAAAAGCTGGCTTGCCATTTGCAATAATTTTATTTTTCAGTTTTTTCATTCAATACTCTATTTCTGGAAATTATTTGTATAAATGGTAGATCCTAATTATTCATTATCATTTTCCAATCAATTAATTAATGACATTGAACTTTATAGCACCAATAATCTTGATAATATATTAATTAAGTTTCCATTTTTATATTATTTCATGGCTATAAATTCCGTAATTTCCATGCCAAAATACAAATACTTTATCAACGAGTTCACAAGAATAACATAAGGTTGGAAATCTTGAATCTGTTGATGAGAAGATATTTAATTTACTTGTCGTCATTGATTCAACCTTTCAGCTCGTGCTAGGAGAAATTGTTCGATAATTAGAAGATTTCAGCCTTCTAATGACCGTGAGGGTTGGGTGGCAAAACAAAGAGACGGTGACGCATGTGAATAAGGAGAAGGCTAGGCAGGCGGTTGTGCATGGCACGGATAGGCAACGTGAGTGATCACTGCCCGGCGGGACTTGCAATAGGGTGCGTCAATAGGAGAAAAAATGAGCTTGTTCATCGTCGCCCGAATTACCTGCAGTCTAAATTAGTATGGTTATTCAAGTTGTAATGTGGTATTTCACAATCTTCTATATTTTCTTAAAAATCATGATGCTATTGTTCGGTTGGATGTTGTAGCTTTGTCATGTATATCTCTATTGGTATGCTTTGATATTGATTTGATTTTTAGTTATCTTACTATCTCTGTTAAATGTATTCTGGATGTTATCTATTCAACTAATTGTTACTTTTGTTAACTTAAGACGATTTATTGTGTTTAAATATAAATGTAACATTATAGCACTTCTTTTATATCATGTGAACTTGCATTCCTACCTCGATGGGTAAAGCCCCATTTTATACCATATTGTCAATTGAAAATCAATTACTCATAGAAAAACATATCATAAGCACCACATTCATTCTCATAATGTGCCAAGTCTAGAGATTTTCTTGAACATTTATCCAATTTTTCCACTAAATATAATCATAACTTCATTTTTCTTCTCTATATTATATCCTTTCCATTTATATAAACCTATTAGCCTAAATCATGCATATGACCATTAATTACTCTCATTTATTGTATAAATGTTGCCTTTTCATTATTATATCATTTTTTGCCTACATTTAGTGTTTGTATGTGAGAGACTTAACCATATTTTATATATATATATATATATATATATATATATATATATATATATATATATATATATTTTCTGCTTTTCATTTTTTTTGTATCTATACAATCATTATATAATGTTCAATATATTTTATATAACATATGTTTATACACAAATGTAATTACATAGACTAATGATGACATTCTGAGGAACAATGAATGGAAAATCGCCACAACATATTTTATCAACTTTATCATCAATTCTATGACAATTAAATCAGATTAAAAAACACAAACAAATATAACCTTAAAGTTCTTATTTCATGTTAGTCGATTTCTTTTATGTTAGTTTGAAAGAATTAAAAATTGTTGCATATAGAGTACACAGACCGTCAAATTTTCTAACATGAAGAAATCAAGGTGATAGAAAGAAAACGAGAGAGATAGAATTCGTGGCCAACGATACATCGAGAGATAGGAAGGAGATGTATTGATTGAGTTCTATCACAAGGTTTTATTATTAATTTTTTTTTTTAAATGATGAGTTTGTTTTTGTCAGTGAAATAAAACAAATTGAGTCATTAGTACTCCCTTCGTCCCACTTAACTTGTCTCACTTTCTATTTTGGGTGTCCCACTCAATTTGTCTCACTTTTCATTTAAGGAAATAATTAAGAAATCACTTTATATCACTTCAAAACCACTTTATGTCACTTCAAGAATACTTTATATCACTTTATCAATTAAAAAATACTTTATATAACTTTATTAACTACACTAACCACATCTTTTATATCTAATCTCTTTTTTCTTAATCTCCGTGCCGGAAGCAAATGAGACAAGTAAGGTGGAATGGAGGGAGTATAAGGATTAACTAATATCATGATGGAGAGAAATAATTGCTAACCCTATGTTCATAGGATTAGTGATTAATTAAGGAATGATGATTCCTTATTACAAAAAAAAAAAAAATAGCATGTGGGTTTAAGAATGAATGCATTAATGATCATTCCAGTATCATTCCATTTCCGCGTATCCGAGAGTTCAAATTTTCTTTCTATAATTAACAATTTAGTTTACTTACTTTCGACCTCAGGATTTTTGCTCTTGATTATCATCAGAATTATCAGTACCTACCCTCTTTTGTCCCAGAAGTATGAACATTTCTCCCACATTTCTCCCAAAATGTTAGCTATATTTTTTAAAATTAAGTTGCTTTAAACAAGTATTTTATTTGGAATCATCCTAAATATTATGTTAATTATTAATAGATGTTTAATGTCTATATATTTCATATTCTTGCAACAAAAAACACTCACAAACTATATTTTCTATATGCTCACTCATTTCATTTTTCCCAGAATTATGAACATTTCTCCCACATGTACCCATATTTAATACTTAAATCTACATATATCTCTTCTTAGTTACCATGCACATTGTAAGATAATTTAGTTATCATCTTGATCCATCCATATTTATTCAGATATTTAATTTGATGGTCAAATATTGTCTATGTACATTCAGTTGTATTTGCAAAAAAATTAAGATATTTCATAATTACATGCATCCATATCACGCATAGTTGGCAAGGGAAACACAATCCACGAAGATTTTTTAGAATATAAAGGATGGAGTTCCAACACAATTAGCTAGAAAGGGTGCCAAGAATATCCTTATAAAGAACAAATTCTTCTTATTAATCATACAACATTTTGGATCCTGATTAATGCTATGGAAGAGAATTATCCAGAATACTGTTTGACATGTATTGCATGACCTTATATTTATAAATTGATTATATATTTTAGGAATGAAATAAAATAATTATTTTATAAAAATAAGGTTAAAGGGTCCGAAAATGAAAATGTTAGCTATATTTTTTAAAATTAAGTTGCTTTAAACAAGTATTTTATTTGGAATCATCCTAAATATTATGTTAATTATTAATAGATGTTTAATGTCTATATATTTCATATTCTTGCAACAAAAAACACTCACAAACTATATTTTCTATATGCTCACTCATTTCATTTTTCCGTCCAAAATAAGCAAAACAAATATTAAGGAGATTGTGTGCACAACATAAGAGCATTTGCATTAATTAAGATTTCTCAATTGGAGAGAGGTGATTACGGTAAGAGTCTGAGTATTTGATGCATCACGACATCATTTTCAAATTAATTTGGTAATGCAACAACTTTTATCTAATTTCAATCTTTCTAATGTTCATTATATAATGCACTTAATCAATGTAATCATATTGAATTTATCAAGTTTTGATTTTTTATATCAAGATCGACTTTAACTTGATTTAGAGCACCCACAAGTCACAATAGGAGCTTAATCGAGCAGCTCGAGCCCGGCTCCATGGCGAGACGTGGCTTGATCCCCTTTGTTGTAAAGAGTCTCGCTCGAGTAAAATTATTTTTAATCAATTTAGTTTCGAGAATAAATTTAAACTAATTTTGTATATTGTAAATTTTTTGGATTTATAATTGAAATTAAAATTAGTTGATATATTTTTGTAAGCATCATACAATATATTAATAATGTTTATATTAAAATATACTAGTTTATAGCGGATAACGAGTATTAATATGGAGGTTTAAGATGTGAACAAGTTGTAATTTTTTAAAATCGTAACGTGTAAATAAATAAGCAGGTTCAAATCAATAGCGGACATTACTATACGTGGTATGGTGGGAACGAGTAATAAAATAACTTCTTAATCAGGATTGAAACGGATTATAGTATTCAGGGTTTTATCATGCACGTATCACTAGACAATAATAAAAATGTAAAAATATTTTTGATCGAGTTGCGACGGGTACCAGATATATAAAAATGTACATTTATACAATATATTAATATTAATAGTTACTTTATGATGTAGTAGTATTTATATAATACAATAAAATTATTATACAACCTTACTATGTAAACAAACTTAAATTTTTTAATTGGATATGAACGGGTATGTGTATAAAATATTTGGATGTGATTGATGACGGGTATTTAGATTTTCGATCTATTTTTTTTAATAAATATTATCCGGATTGTTTTAAGAATGAAGGAAAGTAGGAAAATAGATGTGTTAACTTTAGTGGAATAAAAGAGAGTGAGTGAGAATAGGGAAAGTAGATGTGTTAACTTTAATAATTTTTTAAAAAAATAAAGAGATTGTGAAGGGTAAAAGGATAATATATTCGGATGCTTATTTTCTTGACAACATTTACCCTCAAATTATAACAAATTCAATAAATGGTTCAACAAAATCAAACAATGACTCAACAAATCAAGCATAATTTTAGTTAAAAATTTATTAACAATTTCCAATAGAGATTTGAGTAGTTATTTTGCTATGTAGCGTATGGATCGTAAAGTCTCTGTTTTAATTATATTTTAGATGAGTACACGTAAATATTTCTCATTCATGGTAGGAAATATTTAATGGAGGCATATGATCAATTATGATTCCTAAATGTGCCTGATGGTTTGAATGTCAATTTTGCCGTGAAATTGACGGATCAACCCAAATCGATCTAAAAAAATAATGTTAGAACCCACATTTTATAAATATGAACAAATGTGTGAGTTGGTAATTAATATATGCTAACCAATGAGTATGAGATGAGTACATATAGTAAAGTTATTTTTTATTTGGAAGTGAGATATGAAAATTCTGATTAAGATTGAAAAATATTTAATGGGGTGGGTATTACATATTTCGATCCACTGTCGACAATTTAGCCAAATCGACGAGCCGATCCAAATAAACCGAAAAAAGAGGTTTATGACCAAAACAAATTTTCCCCCTTTTATATTATTACCTTCTTAATTGTTCTAAAAAAATCAACATTAATTATTCTGGAAATTATTAATATTATTATTATTATTATTTTATATTGTAATGTTCGACTTCTAATGAGACATATTATAAATTATTTTAATTATTTTTATTAAATTAGTTATATATTTTATATATGTAAATAATTTTTTTTGAATAATTTATGATTATTATATGAGTTTGGATAGATGAGTGATAAATTCCTTTTTAGCATGATTTGAAACTAAACGGTTACGAGAAGTGAAGCTTCTTTTTAAATAGGTTTGCGTACAATTGACAATGAATTAATATGATTTATAAGTGCTATAGTAATCTTATTTGAATATTTACGAGATATCGATTGTACTTATGTTAGATATTTCATTAGTAAGTATTTGTTGCGAGATTTATTTTAATAAAATTTTATATTGTTATTTTAATTTAATTATGAATTTTTATATTCGTTATGTAATGTTGATTTTATATTATTTCAAATTTTTAACGGGTAATTTACGGGGATCAACCAACAAAGTTGGAACGGGTTTCGGGTGGTAAGGGTACTTAATTTAGGTTGAAGATCCAAATGCTTGATGGGTGAGTATCCAACCTATTGAAATTCCTAGATTTTGGACGCGTACAAATATAAAAAATGTGATTCAAGTTTGGGCAAATAAGAATTTGGTGATTTAGATTAAAAGACTATATTATCACTTGAATAAGATTATCTCTGCTTAATTTATTTGTATTATAATTTGATATAGTTCTATAACACTTTTCCATTGAATTAGTCGCAATATTGTCACTTTGATATAACATACTTATAAAGTTATCTTTAAAATTTTTACTTATAAATTACAATGTAAAGTGGAAATTGTACTTTGCCGAAACGTGTTTTCAGTCATGGTCCATTGTACAAATATGAACATGGGACTGTACTTGCCGAGTCATGTCAATTGCATATGAGTCACTAGCATAAAATGTGTCAAAATTTTAATATATGACAATGATGGTAAGGCTCATGACATAACAACTAACGTGGTTTACGATGAAATTCTTGACAGATTGTGAGGTATTTATAAAATTAATTATTTAAAAAAATTGATTATTATTATTTTATACATGTGTTTACTTTGATTTATTTTGCTTCTTGCAGCTGAAAGAAATTGAGAGAAATTGAATACACTCCCTCATTTTACTTGAATTCTACTCATTTGTATGTAGTATAATAATTGTCTTAGTGATTTGTCGCAGTACTATGACTTTTAACAAAATTATTAATTCTGTTTTTGAAACAAAATATTATAATGTTAAGTGATCCCGTCGAATTTCGACGGGTTATACACTAGTTCAAATTAAACATCAAAGCAAAGTCCAAAATAAGAGACACTAACTAGGAGGTGAAGAAGATTGAATAATAGTAAAGAAGAGTGAAGAAGACTATAGAGAAAGAAATGGTTAAAGCTTGACTTTAGGTAAAAAATGAAAAATATTTTATTAATATATATCTATAATTTATGTAAAAATTAGTATATAATATATAATAAATTATTTTATTTTTTTGATCGGGTGTTGACCGGGTACCCAATACCCTAACAGGTATATACCCATTAGGATATTTTTTGAAAAATTCATACTTATACCCATCCAATACTCAATCGGGTAAGGGTAGGGTACGGATTACCCACAAACCCGTTTTTCATATTTTCACCCCTAAACGCTAGTATAGTAGTTTCGTCCACATATTTTATTTTTTTGGATGATATGGATTTCAAAAAATTAATGAATAATAGTGGATAATAGTGAGTATTTATTATCGTGGATGGAGTAAGCTCTATTTATGTGAGTGAAATCATTAGACATATAAAACTAAATATAAAGTATTATATATATTTTACTATTATAAATAGAAGTGATAATTATATCATCGATGGATTTAAATGATAAAAATGGTAATTATATTGTGCACAGAGTGGCAACAACGTCGACAAAGGTAGTACTATTTTCACTTTTATTCAAGTAAAGGCAAAATGTAATTGCAAAGAATCGATATAAAAAAAAGGATTAATGTACCTTATTTTTAATTTTCATTATTAGGTCTTTGAATGTTACTTTATTAACACTGAGTTCATATTAATGTATTCTTGTGCTACATCAAAAGAAAGTAATGATTGATTATAACAAAAATGGAAATATAGTTATTTAATTTTTAAAATCAAAGTTCATAAACTTAATTAGGAAAAAAATCCATAAAAGTATAAGGACAAATTTTAAAAGGCTAAATTACATATAAATTCTCCATCTTTTATTAATTTCTCGCTATAATCCTCATCATTTTAAATAAGGTGAAAATTACTCATACTTTAATTTTTGCGCAATTCGATACCTCCAACTATTTTCCACCAAATTAGGGCTAATATGGCAAAGCTCGGCGAAAAAACAAATGACGTAATTTTAAAAACATAAAACGTTGTCGTTTCTTCAAACACAAACACTTATATTGTTATTCGATTGGTGCCTTACTATGCACAAATAAAATATAAATATAAGTGTTTTTAAAACTACGTCATTTGTTTTTCGCAAACTTTATCATGTAAGCATTATTGGATTTTATGTCAACGCTAATTTGGGGGAATATGATTGGAGGTATCGAATTGTGAAAAGTTAAAGGTGGAAAATTTTCACCTAATTTAAAAAGATGAGAATATAAACAAAAAATTAATAAAATGTGAGAAATTTATACACAATTTAACCATTTTAAAATATGTTTTTGAAGCATAGTTAGTGTTTGTCACATCTGGTTGAGTGAAATCTTATTACTTTGGAAATAGGTAATGGTAACTTATTGTGCAGTTGCATATAGTGACTTGATCGTTTTATATATTTTCAAAGAAACTATTACAATATTTAATCAAAAACTAAACTAAAATTTGAAAATACTATTAGAAAGTCAAAGTTTCGGTCTGCTTCTTCAATGCACGCTTCGATAAATTTCATCCACATGCCTAGAAATATAATTGACTTTACGACAGTCTTGTATCATCTCTCTCTCTCTCTTTTTTTTTTTTTTTTGCTTAGATTTAATTGAATTATGAAAATAAAATTGGTAATTATTATCGAGTGTACATTCTATTTAAATTAGTGTGATACGTGTATGATGTTTATAAATATTTCTATTTTCAACTTTTTTTTTAATGACGGGCATTTTCATTCCATAAATAACATGCAAATAAAAATAATTTAATCATAACTGTTGATAACGAAAATCGTAAAGTCGAGATGGCCGAGTTGGTCTAAGGCGCCAGATTAAGGTTCTGGTCCGAAAGGGCGTGGGTTCAAATCCCACTCTCGACAATTTATTATTTCTAATTTATTTTCAATTAAAATGTTATTATAATTTCGACATTATTATGTTTTTTTGTTTTAAAATAAAACAGCATTAATTTTTCGAAAGTTCGATAATTTATGTATAATATATTTTTAATATTAAATGGCGTTATTATTTTGGCAATCACTTCTATATTTTTAAGTTTTCTATATTTTGATATAAAATTGGAATTATTTTTTCTTTGCAATTTATGGTAGTAGTTCAAAACCGACTCTCTCGAGTCTCGACACACCCAACCATGATCTTTTTTTTTTTTTTTTTTTTTTTTTTTTCTCTTATGGATTTATGGCAGGATAAAGAAATGGGAATATACTCAATTTCCTTTCTTCCTCTTCTCCTACCTTGGTGAACCTCTCTATATATGGAATAATAAAACCACCATAATCTTAAATATATGGAATTTAGATTTCCTTTCCATTTGATACCTTAGAATCTGCAAGAGAGTTTATTATATATTGAAGAGTAGGTCAATACCACAATCTGCACCTCTCCATTCTTCAACCAAATTTCACATACTGCAGCAAGAGGTCAGATATCGTTTGCATCATATCATCTTTTATTAGTACTTGTTTATGCTTAATTTATTACACATATCAATGTCATTAATATCTGTTTGTGAATCTACTTTCAATAAATCACTCGAAATTGTAAGGCAAGGATAAAATCTTGAGATTTTCAATAAAAAGTTCCGCAAGTTTCATATGTGTGGTTGATTTCTCATCAAACATACCTAATTAATTTTCGTAATAATTGTTCCATCAAGTATACGCTTTTGTTTTTTATATACATTTATAGTTATTTTCTTGTCCTTTCTCTCCCAACAACATAAATCACTCGTTGCCCAATATTTTTTTTTTTTTTCACGTCATCTTATTTTATGCAGTTATAAGTGATGGCGAAGTCAAGGGTAGCCGTTGCTTTGAGAGGATTCGTAGCAATTTGTTTTCTAGTAGCCGGCATTGTCATGATTGTTAGCAACCAAACAAAAACTTTTAAGGCATATTATCCGATAGAGTTCACTGCTAAAGGCATTGATTGGACTGGTTATTGGTAAGTTACACTTCACTAATACACGTCGTGATAATTATTGGCAGTGAAACACGAGATGTAATATAAACCGTTTATGACAAAACTCTTCGTATAGTTTTTGCATATATTTATGTATGTTATGGAGTCACATACACATATGATGTTGCGATGGTACATAATACTAGTAATTGTTGATGCATATATAATCTTTAACTAGTGAATCACAGTTTATGCCCAACCTTTGAGTCGAGTGCAAAAATGGAACGATTTTTTATATATGTGATGACCTATAAAATATGTAAAAAAATATCCTTTTCTTCTAGGAAAGTTGTGTGATTATGTCACAGAAAGTTTTACAAAATTTGAAATACGAGTTGGAATATCAGAATGAGGAAGCATAGTTGCATATGCATGCAATTCATACAAAAAGAGCGGATTTGTTTTAATATTTTAAAATCTCGGGAACGTTTTTACAACTCTGCCCGAGGGTAATTTATCATTCAATAGTGTCAATTGTTTATGACTTTTCAATAGTGTCTATTTGTTATTTGTATCTTTTTGTTTCTTTTCAATTCAGTTATATTAAATTTTACTAATAAATTTCCATATGATATATGCAGGTTTTTTATTATTAGCTTAGTTCTAGTTCTTTATAACGTTTTTGTCTGCATCATTAGTGGGACTCGGGTATGGAGAACAATCATCGTCGCCGACTTGGTAAGAAACCTATAACTTTTTTATTTAATAATGTTTATGTGTGAGTTTTTATTTTTCTCCCTCTCCTTTTGCACAAAAATTGCGCTATGAGACCCCCGATCCCACGGTGCGATCAGCTCCACAACACTCAAAAGAAAGTCATGTTTTCAATGCGTGCAATTTCTTTTTGTAACATGTTTTTTCTATTACTAATATTGTTGGCTCTCCCTCAATTTCCAACATTCTCTCATTAAACCTCTAATTAATTTTCTCTTGTTTTACATCAATTTTACCACTTATGAGTTCTTTGATTTTGTACTAATTAATGTTTCTTAATTCTATTTCAAAATTAGGATTAGGAGATATATATATGTTTCAGTAATTGTCTAACTAAAAGTTTGGAGATATGTACATTTTAATTGATTTTCTTTGATTGGCAGTTTATTTGCATTTTGATGAGCGCGGTCATGGGAGTTGGGTGGCAAACATATTCACTACTTATTAAAGGAAATCGCAATGCAGTTTATGCAAATTGGTCGCCAATATGTAGCATATTCCCAATTTTCTGCCTCAGATTTTTGATATCTCTTACTTTTTTCACCATTGGTTTCGTTGTTAGCTTTGGGTTACTCACCTATTGTATTGTTATGAGTATTGACGCATTGTTATAAACAAGTAGTGTTATTGTTTATTCTGTCTCTATAAGACTATATCTAATCAGTACGCTTTATGTCAATGCACGAGAGATTTTTTTTTTTTTTTTAATTTTTCATTTTTTTTTTATTTGGAATTGAAAGTTTTTTGTACATCTGATATATGGAGTAAGTATAGAGTATCAAACTTTTATGGTGTACTATGAACAGATAAAATTATATAATAATTCTATTCATACATATTATATTTGGACATATGTACTTGAAATTAGAAAAACATTGTCCGATTGCCTTCAAAATCTCTTTCCTACTCAGATCTCCTTCTGAAATATCGATCTAACGCACCCCCGCTCCTAAATTTTACTCTCATCCACATCCAAGTCCTAAACTTGTGAATTTAAATTTTTATGAAACTTTATAATTAAAATTTAAAAAGTTTATGTTTATTAATAACCAAACTCTCGAAATTATGAAATTAAATTATTAGTTAAATTTTTTTGTCAAATCTGTATTTTTACCATCGTATGTCTAGATATAATATGTTCAAATAGCACTACTCAAAATTATAATATTTACTTCTATATATCCTATAAATATTTTAGCAACATTTAAATTTTCATATATATTCAATATATAAATTAATTTATGAGCCTTCTTCTATCTTCATGATTAATGTTTGATCAGTATTTGTTGTTTGCCAATCATGTAATGTGTAAAATATGAAATGTTATTTTAATGCAAGAGCGCTCAACTATGTTTGAATATTTATAAAATAATTTTAATTATTAGTTTCTATATTGAAAAGTTATGTAATTTTTTTATTCTTTATTATACATAAAGAACTAAAGTATTTTGCGCAGTTTGTTGGTAAATGGTAATGATATAATTTTTTTTGAAACATTAAAAGAGAATTGCACATTCTACAATGCAGAAATGAAGGGGAAAGTGCAAAGCAATTTTTTTGCTTTTGCTTATATGTTTAGAATATATAAATATAAATTCGGATCCCCTCGAGGATGACTTAGTGATAGAGTAGACTGACTGAGACCGAGAAGTCTCTTGATTCAATCTCACTAATACTTCTATAGGTCGAACTTGTCACACTTGTAATTCGAATGTGGGGTTAACCAAATGTACATCAAAATAGTGGTTGTGGATTCCCACGAAAATATATAAATATATATATATATACATATATATATATATATATATATATATATATTCGGGTTATTTTTTGGTTTGGAGTCTCTGTAGTCTGTACTGTGTCTTGATCCTAGAGTACCCACAACGGCTGACTCAACCGTCCGCTAGCTCAAGCCAGCCTTATATCGAGCCAATCAGTTGCCACACCGCTTGCATCAGGCACCCGCTCGTCCCATTAATTGCGGTAGTAGAAGAAGAGAGAGCGTATTTATGTTTTTCTAGGGTTAGTAGTATTTAAATATAGTGATGGGTAGTTAGTATGGGCTTAAAAATGGGTTAATTAAAATGTATTAATGACCTAATTAGTGTGTGCTATTTAAAAATAATAATATGAATGAATAATTTATTTTAATTAAAAAATTCATTTGAATTGGTTATTTACTTTTTATTCAGAATTATTATTGTATAATTTTTTAATTATGCAATTTTATAATTTTTAGCTTCTGTAATTTTCTTATTATGAATTATGTATTTTTTAATGAATAATTTTTTCTATTTAAATTAATAAAAAATTCAATATCTCAAAACTGTTCGTGCTAAACCAGTGCGGCAACTGGCTCAATAGTGGTACCACAAACCGTTACATCCACTAAGAGCACCCACTCATCGCGGGTGGTCGCTGGAGTTTGGCGAGGGCGACGAGTTGGTGTAGGGTGATCACCATTGTCGCCCTACGTAGGGCGATCTTTAGGGTGCTTCTTGGTTCGGGCTCTCGCCCACGACACGCAACATTTTTTTTATTTTTGTTTAATTATTAA
This sequence comes from Schizonepeta tenuifolia, assembly GCA_029490685.1. Taxonomy (NCBI): domain Eukaryota; kingdom Viridiplantae; phylum Streptophyta; class Magnoliopsida; order Lamiales; family Lamiaceae; genus Schizonepeta; species Schizonepeta tenuifolia. The sequence continues at coordinate 112,062,645 of CM055956.1, forward strand.
AAAAAAATCACTTTTATATTTTTGATCACCCTAGAGCTAAAAATTCCACCATTGTAACCATTTGCACCGTAGGACTATCAATCATTGGAACCTCACCAAATACTAATAAAATATAGATTATCCTAGGGTTTTTTATCCCACTGTTGTGGATGTTCTAAGGTGCTCATGATGGGTTGGGAATGCTCTTGTTGAAACTTCTTTTGGATAGTTTTCCCAGTCGGCGCAATCTTTCGAAAAGAGGTATTTTTTTTAATCATGATGGTGAGAGATGTCCGCATTGTTTGTCTGATGTTGACGAGCACCTTTTTTTCTCATGCTCCTTTGCTCACAAAATTTAGGTTAGCTGCTACAATTAGTTTGAGCTGAATTATGTTGGTCATGTCAATTCTTCGAATCACTTTGAGCAACATATGGGCTATGTTAGAAAGGAAAAATTTGTAGAGATGTGGAAAGCTTTGTGCATAACTTGGAATATTTGGGTCCATAAAAATAAAGTGGTATTCAAGATCGTGTCAAGCCGTGGTGATGATGTAGTTGAGAGAATCAAAATTATGTTTTGGTTTTGGATTTCAAGCATCAATCCTAATTTGTCATGTTTTAGTTGGGAGATGGGATGTGCAATCCTTCTCTTTGCTTTGACTTGTAAGAGGTGTAAGCGTTGTCTTGCACTGTAATGTGTATTGTTCTATATGAGTTGCAACCCTCGTGCTATTTGAATAAATTTTACTTACCAAAAAAATGTTTAAAATGATGATTATTGTGGAGCGTGGAGCGGAATAAAAGCAAACAATATTGATGTGCTATGGCGTAAATCACTTATGAGTGATATCCACTTCATAATTGAGAAATTCAATTTTCATTTTATATGTGATAACTAAGAAAGGTTCTTAGGTCTTAGTGTATTAAAGAAACATTTGTCTTCCGGTAGTATTTAGAAGCAGGGGTGAACTCAGAAAAAATTGACGACGGGGGCTATATTTTCTATATTTCAAATTTAAAAGCATGAAACCAAATTTGCACGTAATTTAATTTGGCAATAGGGGCTTTTGTACAATAATAAAAATAAAGTATTAATATTTTTGATAACTTTACAATAAGGTTTTTTAAGAAAAAAATGTTTAGTGGGGGCTGGACCCCTTGCCCCCACATAGGTCTGCCCCTGTTTAGAAGTTTACTAATATAAATCTTTACTTATTAACATACTAATACATGTTACAGTTACATGTGCGATGTATATGTAACTCCGTTAATGAAAAAACAATAAGGATGAAATTCCAAAAGAAGAAATAAAAACAAATGTTAGAGTATAGTAGATATACAATTTATGATTGTTTGATTTTAGATATTTTTTTTTTTTATAAAAGGATTGCAATATATAAATAAAAAGCAAATAAATACATGTGTACTTGGATATATAATTTATAATTGTTTGATTTTATTTACTTACATTCGCTTAATGCCTCTTCCCACAATCGTTCCCATCAGCAATCACTATCCAAGCTACCCCACAAAAGAAATAGGGAGAGAGAGAGAGGAAAAAAAAAACTAAGAATAAACACTTCAACGATAAAATTCAATTAAAAGTAAAATCCAAATTAAAAATAATATATTTTGAAACTTATTTATTTTTAATAAAAAAAATCGAATGTCGCGTTTGGATAATATATCAAACTATGAGCCTATCCAACCTATCCAGTATCCACCACCACAAAAGAAAAGAAACAAAACTCTAGCATTTCGTTCAACTCAACATTATTTTTAGTAATTCGCTATAATTCAATACGATTATTTTGAAGGAAAATGATTTTAAAACATAATGTCTTAGACATAGTGAGGTTAAATTAGTAAAGTTATAATTTACTGTATATTTAAATAAATTAAATAGATTAATTATATTCATCATTTACCTAATTATCCTTAATATTAATCAAGGAATAAATTAGATGATTGATTTGAAAATTAAATCATATCTTTTATTTGAAGGAAATCAAATCATATCTAATCTAGTAATCTACATATAATATAATTAATATCATTCACGTAATTAGATTAATTTATTTTACAATATTTTTCATTTTTTTTACTGACAATTAGACAATACAAAAACAAATTGATTATATGTCCCATTATCACGAGAATGAAAAAATATTTAATTCAAATAATTAACGTATATAATTCCCAATTATTGTTACAGGACTATTTTTGATTTTGTTGTTCATCAAAAAATATACTCCTACTATATTATATTTCATAATTTTGGGCAGGTGGTTATTTCTAAAATAACCATTTATTTGAGGGAAAATACAAATTAATTGAAACAATAATATATAAAATTGTCACCAACTGCATTTTTCAATTTTATTTGTTGATTAAGAATATACTATTCTATTTATTTAATTATGTTTCATATATTTAATTATTGAAATATTTGCTACATATTTGTCACCAACTAATCACAAATTTTAGGGTACCACGAGTTTTCATTCTACTTAACATAAATAGGAGTGTAATTTTTTTGTATTAAAAAATATATTATATGCTCATTTTTTGGTATAAAGTTAACAATAATAAACAATAAAAAGATAGGATACACGTTATCAACGAAATAAATGGATATTGAAAAAACGAAATAAATAAAAATAAATTAACAAGATATATGTTTGTTTTGGGCGATTATGTGATTCTTAATTTTAAGGTTAAAAATTATATATATACTTAATTAAGATTATGGTAATAATTAAAACATTTCAAAATAACATAAGGATAAATTAGAAAAAAGAATAAAAATAAAAATCGAATATTGAAGAACCGTTATATTATATGAGTAAAAAAAAATCAATTATATCTAGAACATTATGTCTCATTATTATTACTATTATTTCGAAATCAAAATTAAGAAATTTCGAATCTTGGCACGTGGATAATAATATTATAAAAATAAGACCCAATAAATGGTTATAGGTACAAATCCCGCGAGATCAAATACATCACGTATCTCCAGATATATTCAATGCACTGATTTCCGCATTAAGCCTAACCATTTACGACATTTCAAATCGCACTAATAAATAGTGTAGTCTAGTCTTGATAGTAGTTTGCATTTCTACGCATTTGAAACTTTTGTCGGAAATAAATGTGTTTCTATATCTCATGTAGCATACATAAACATATATGTAAGAAATTCGATAAGAAGTCAATCTCAAAAATACTGATTTGGTTAAATATTGTATCTGTTGATTATTCTTAATTAATGAATTTGATTTTCCTCAGAAAATACTGATTCGGTTAACTGATAAGGTTTGATTAATAAATAAATCAATATAATCACATAATATTTGTTTTTAATGATTTGACTCTTGATCATTCATTAATTGCGTGATAATGTACTCTTTTAAAACTGGTGTGATTATTAATAATCATATAGTCATATCATATGCTAGCATATGTTATCAATCCATCTTTTAAACTAAGGCCTTATTTGATTGAGTATTTTTAGGGTATAGAAATGGATTCATTTAATTGAATCAATTACTTGTTTTGTTTGGATAGTAGGTTAATTATTACCCTTACTTGAGGGTAATCCAAACACCCGAAATGTTACCTTTCAAATTAGAGGAGTAACAAAATCAATTTTTCTCCGAATTCCTTTCTCTTACACTATGTGATTCATTTCCATTGTTAAACCAAATATCTTATAAAAGTAATGGTTATTGTTACCATTACTCTCTTTGACTTGATTCCTTAATTTTCATTCCCTTTCCAATACGGTAGTTAAACCCAATGAGCTAAATGTGATTGATTATATGAGATATCAATACTGACATTGTTGAATTAGCACTGAGATGCAAGAAAATTTGCTGATTTAAATTTGAAAAGGAAAATTATGAAAGTATGAAGACCACTCTGCATCTTCAGTGGGATCCAGATAGAGACAGATACCTGTAATGAGACTGACTCTATATTGTCTTTATCTAATTATTTATGAATATTCATTGTATTAATTTTAATTAGAAAATTTGAAAATTTCATTAAGTTAAATAAAATAAAAACAATACATTACTAGAAATAAATAAAAAAAACAATACATTAGTAGAAACAAAAAAAAACAATACACTACTAGAAAAAAAAAAAAGCCTAAGCCCATCCTCGACGTTGCTTGATCTGAACAACCATCATGTGCAGTTGTTACTATTCCGGCGTCATGTACAACTGTGATCAGACTTTCGGAGGTAGAAGAGGCGGCTTGTGCCTTATGTGGAATGATTCTTTAGATATTGGAATTGAGTCAGCTTCACTCCATCATATTGATGGAACAGTGAAAGGGTTGAATGACATACCAAATTGGCGTTTAACTGGAATATATGGTTGGGCGGATGACCAAGAAAATGCACTTACTTGGCAATTGTTGAGGGAACTCCATACAGAAAGAAATCTTGGATGGCTCTGTTCCGGTGATTTTAACGAGATTTTATTCTCTCACGAAAAGTCTGGAGGAAATCCTCGCCACCCAGCAAAGATTATAGAGTTCCAAAGTGCAACGGATGACTGTGAGCTCGAGGATCTTGGTTGTTCAGGCTATCAATTTACGTGGACCAACGGACAAAGTGGAGCAAGCAACATCCAGGAACGCCTTGATCGGTTTCTTGCAAACTCGTTGTGGACTCAAACTTTTCCATATATCTCTATTGAACACCTGGTGAGATTTAAGTCAGACCATTGGCCTATTTTAATTCAATGGAGTGCAACAGATGGCCAAACTCGACGAATAAAAAGAAAACGAAGATTCCGGTTTGAAGCTATGTGGCTTAAGGATGAAAGTTGTCATGATCTTGTGAAACAGGTTTGGGCGCACTCCCACCCAGCCCAATCGCCCAATGATTTTAAACAAAAGCTTGGGACAATTAGTGAATCGCTTTGCAAATGGGAAAGAAGCCACTTTGGAAATGTGTCGAAGCAAATTGATACATTACATCACACACTCCAGACGATCCCATGTGACATTCCATCTGAAGCAAACTGTGAAAGAGTGAAAGAAGTGGAATTTGAACTTGAAAGCCTCATGCAGAAAGAAGAAACAATGTGGAGACAGAGATCCCGAGCAATGTGGCTTGAAGAGGGGGATAAAAACACAACGTTCTTCCATAGAACGACAATAGGCAGAAAACAAAGAAATTACATTAAAAGAATCAAAGGGAATGATAATGTTTGGGTGGAAGATGGAAAGGAAATCGAAAGTATTTTCATAGAATACTTGAAACATATGTTCCGCTCGGAAGAAATAAGCCATGTCGATGAGGTTATTGCAGCAGTCAGGCCAACGGTCACTGAGGATATGAATGAAAAACTCTCAAAGGATTTCACTATTGAAGACGTTACAACGGCCCTGCACCAAATGCATCCCCTGAAATCTCCGGGCCCAGATGGTATGCCAGCGCTATTTTACTCCAAGTTTTGGCCTACTGTAAAAACAGAACCACATCCATTGTGCTCGATATCCTTAACAAAGGAGCCTCTCCAGCTGCGATTAATCATTCACACATTGTTCTAATCCCAAAAAAGAAATTACCTGAAGGGTCCCAAGATTTTCGGCCTATTAGCTTGTGCAATGTGATATACAAACTGATCACAAAATGCCTTGCTAACAGAATGAAGCCCATCCTGTCAGAGATCATTAGTCAAGCTCAGTCAACCTTTATCTCGGGGCATCTTATTTCAGATAATGCTCTCTTAGGTTTTGAGATGTTCCACACCATGCAAACAAATAAAGCCAAACGACTCTCGTGCTTTGCTCTTAAACTTGACATGTCAAAAGCATATGACCGAGTCGAATGGGAGTTCCTTGAAAGAGTTATGATGAAGATGGGATTTCGGAATGCCTTCATCAGCACCATTATGAGATGTATTTCAACTGTGAATTTTTCTATCCTCATAAATGGACAACCATCCAACTCTTTTACCCCATCTCGTGGTCTGAGACAGGGAGACCCCCTCTCCCCCTATTTGTTCCTTTTTTGTGCCGAAGCCTTCTCAACTTTGATAAATCGTGCAGAATTACAAGGGTTACTCCATGGGGCAAAGGTGTGTCAAGTAGCTCCTCCCATTTCTCATCTTTTTTTTTGCTGATGACAACCTCATTTTTGGCAAAGCAAACAGGTCAGAGAGTAAATCTCAATAAATCAGAGATTGCCTTCAGCAAGAACGTTCCAACATTCAAGTGTCGTGAACTTGGAGAATTTTGTGGTGTCCAACTGGTTGACAAACATGAAAGGTACTTGGGTCTTCCTGCATCACTCGGGCGATCAAAGAAGGAGTTATTTCGAACTATTGAAGAAAGAGTGCAGAAAAAACTTAAAAACTGGAAAGCTCGTACACTTTCCCAAGCTGGAAAGCTCACGCTCATTAAGTCGGTCGCTCAAGCAATTCTCTCTTACTCCATGACATGTTTCCTTCTTCCGTCGGGGATCATCCAACGAATTGATAGCTCCATTGCAAATTTTTGGTGGGGACAGAGAAATAAAGAACGGAAAATTCATTGGTGTTGTTGGGAAATTTATTAAAGTTTTGATTGATTCCAAAACCAACTGACCCCAACCGAGTAGATGTTGCCAGATCCTAATGTTAGTAGTTAGGCTCACTATTTGAGCATTGTTAAGATTTTATCTTTACAGGACTCCAGCTGAAGACGGCAACAAGGTTTCACTCGGATAGAACATCAGTTGTAAGAAAGACAACTGAGCGTTCATCAGATGAGAAGTAAAAAGCAGGAAGATGCCAAAGTCAACTAAGGAAAATGCAAGAGAACATCAGTTGTAAGTAAGACAACTGAGCGTTCGGAGCCAACTGATCAGATACAAGAAAGACAACTGAGCGTTTAATTTCAGAACATCAGTTGTAGGACTCGAACCAAGAAGATCAATAGCATAAAGTTCAAATCAGCTGAGAGTTCAACTGTTAGTATTCAGATAGAGCATCAGCTGAAGAACAAGTCAGATGAAGATCGAAACTCTCAACCGACCATCCGTTGTTGAAAGACTAGTGTTGAGATTTGAAATTCAAACAAGGAAGTCACGTGAAGGTTTGACTCTCTGTCATTACCTCATTTAGCCCAACACAAGGCTGTCTCAGATGGAAAGCAGAAGCATGCAGTTGCCAAATCCGGAAAGTCTGCAGAGATGAGAGACAAGCCATCGTTTTCAAAGAACAGAGATCAACAGCTCTTCCAACGGCTAGTTGATTCTCTCCGCCTATAAATAGAGGCCTTCATTCATTCACAAATACAAGACAGACAAGTGCGAGAAGAGACCAAAGAGCGAAAGAAAGAACCAAATACTTTACACGAGTTGAACTGCATTCAATCTCTTAGAACATCATTAGTTGAGAGTTCTAGAGTGTTAGATTCTGTCTTAGTGTCTTTCGATCCAACCTTGAGAACTTCACTAGTTGAGAGTTCGTAGAGTGTTAGATCATAGCTCAATTCTTGTTCGAGCTATTAGTTGGAACCCCACTTTCTCACACACCTGAAAAGGTTGTTAGGACCCTACTCTTCCCGTAACTGAGTAGATAGGTTGATTAGTACCTGTAAACTAATATGTAAGGTTGATAAGTACCCGTAAACTTATCTCAACGGTTGCAAAGCCCGCGTAAGCTTTGTGGTTTGTCCGGAAGAACTTGGACTGAGTTGTGTGGACTCACAACTCCCCGTGGACGTAGGCGTTATCTCCGAACCACGTAAATTTTTGAGTGTTGTGTTTATTTTTCAGTTATCTTATTGCATATTCAACTGACTATCTAACCATCATACAAACTGCATTTTTCATACCAACTGTCTTGGTTATTGACCAACCTTGCACTTAAGCATGAGTTGATTTTATACGAGTTATTTTCCACCACATTCCGCACAGCACTTCACTTCCAGCTGAGTGTTTCTTACTCGGTTGTGATTCCAACTGAGTTGCACTACTCGGTTGAGTTATTTTTTAGGGGTTTTTTTTTAAAAGTTTTATCTGGTGTATTCCCCCCCCCATACACCAGAACTCGTATCGGGACCATCAGGTGTGCTTGGGATAAAACCTGTGAGCCGAAGGGCAACGAAGGTGTGGGATTTCGAGAGTTTGATAGCTTCAACAAAGCTTTCCTCGCAAAATAGGGGTGGCGTATAATCACTAATCCAAATTCCCTTATTGCCCGAGTTTTAAAAGCACGATATTTCCCATGACACCACTTCTTGGAAGCTAATTTGGGTTACTCTCCTTGTTTTACTTACAGAAGCATTATTGTTGAAAGTCACATTCTCAAAGAAGGATTGCGGTGGACAGTCCGTAATGGCAGATCAATCAAAATTTGGACAGACAAGTGGGCGCCGGAGATGGATTTTCTCACTCCCCTTTCCCTTCTTTCATCTTTTTTGCATGATGCAGCTGTTGTGAGGGCCCTTTTCAATGAAGATGGATCAAATTGGGACATTCCTGAGATATTTAACTCATTCCCAATTGAAGTTGCTAGAAGGATCACGGCCATTCCAATCCCATTTACAAATCAAGAAGACTGCTTAAGATGGAATTTCACCAAAGACGGAGTCTACACGGTTAAATCGGGATATTGGGTGGCGAAGAAGATTAAAGATGGTTCATCCTCGAGGCCTTCTTCGTCATCGAATAGCTCGGCTATTTAGACTTGGTTCTGGAAACTGAAGATGCCACCAAAAATTCAACTTTTTGTTTGGAGATGCATGAGAGGAATTTTACCCACTCGAGTTAAACTTCAAGGTCGTGGGGTGGACGTGGATCCCTATTGTCCAAGATGTGGGATGGCAGAAGAAAGCCTGGAACATGTGTTGTGTGACTGTGAGTGGTCAACCTTCCTTTGGCAAGCATGCCCCATGTGGCTTAATCGACACCTGGAAGGCGTCACTAACCACCTTCATGAGTGGGTGCTCTCTGTTATCAAAGATAAACCAGTGGAATACAAGGAAGTTTTTGCTTGCTTATTATGGATCATTTGGCAATCAAGAAACATGTTGATTTTTCAAAATAGACGATGGACGCAACAGGAAAGTATTCGGATGGCCATCTCAACCCGGTTCAAGTATCATGAGGCAAACCAGCGAGCAACCCCCTCTGCCCAAACTATCAAAGGTACACTTTCTTCACCTTCGCCTCGACCAATGATGTTAATGAGTTTCAAATCTGATGCTTCAATTGGAGTGGATGGTAAAACGGGTTTGGGCGGTGTGTTCGCTAATCATGACGGATCTGCCTTAGACTTTGGTCTGCACACATTCCCCATTGTTCCGATATTGAAGCAGCGGAAGGTTTGGCATGCTTGCGAGGAATCATTTTGGCACGTGAGATGGGAATTCGGGAGCTGCAGCTGATTTTGGATAATCAAAACTTGGTTTTTACTCTTCAACGGAAGCAAATCCCGAGAACGGTTTCGGGCAATGTGGTCGCCGACATCCTAAAAGTTGCAATCGAATTTGATCGAGTTGAGTTTATGTGGATTAATAGAAGTCGAAATAGTGTAGCGCATAAGATTGCTAATCTAGCCCGTAACCCGAGTTTTGAGGTTGATGTTGATAGCCCAGAGGTGGCTGATTTATGGCGTCTGGCTAACTCTGATGTTATTGCTAATTTTTAATGAAACTTTTAGCTTTTGCTAAAAAAAAAAAAAATCTCAAATTTTTGAATTTTTAACTGTAAAATAATAGATTTTAAATATCTACTAAAATCTTATGTCCCACATCGGTTATTCAATGAAACTTCACCTATTGAAAGCCTATTAATACCTAGAATCTGTAATACCCCGGATAATTCTTCCGTCGTCAAAATAAAAATTTAATTAATAATTAAGGCTTTGCACGCTTCAGTTAAGGATTTTCGATTCTAAGACTGACGGTGAAATCCATTTCTGAAAATAAATTTCAGAAGTCGGTTGAACGACTACTGTATTAGGGTTTTTGCATCCGATAAAATTTTCGTCCGAAAACTCAGATCGAAAAACCGTCAGACTTTACATTCACTTTCTCTTCGATACGAGTTCACCGGAGAAAGTCAGTTTTTATTATTTTTCCGGGCGAATTTTGGACTGTCTTATCCCGACTTTTTATCGGATTTTGAAAAACGAAATATGTTTTCCAAGTATATGATTTATTTCTAATCTAAAGGTCGAATTAGATTTCGTCGAAAGCATAACCATCTAGGGTTTTAATTTCTCGTTTTTATAACGTCGTTCAAGACCCGTAAACGAGATATTTCCGGCAATTAAACTCCCCCCTAAACTGCCTATTAAGGTGAGTCATCACCTTTTGAGATATTTTCTCACTTTATACAAACTAACCCAGTCATCACCTTCTCTCTCACTCTCTCATCTCTACCGCCCCCTCCCCCTCTCTATTCTCTCTCATTTTCCTCCATTGATATTCATCTTCAAGCTCTCTCAAGCTCCACAAGTCTCTCGTCTACCGATCAATCTTAGTTCCGATTCCATATTCGACAAGGTAAGAGCTTCCTCTCGAGATTGAACCGAACAAAAATCCTTTTCCCTCAACTTTATTTTTTTCGAAATATTGGAGATGGAATAAGATGATGAATCTATGTTTAATATATGTTATAGTATGCTTAGGAATGGTTTTATGGATTGAAATCATGAAGAAATCATCCCTCCTAATTTATTTGATATTACCGAAATTTTTAAGAGAATTAGGGGTTTGATGTAGTTCGATTTTCTTGAGGATTGATTGATGGATTAGTGTTCTATATGATGATAGATGATTACATGAATTAATTGGTAATTTTCTAAAAATAAAAATAGAAATGTAAGAGATGAAGAAGTAATAATTTGATGTAGAAAATGATATGATTTGCATGTTATGATAATAGAAATGAGATGTAGTATGTTTGTGGATGACTATATAATTTATTGGATTTTTTCTAAAACTAAAATAGAAAACGTAAGAGACGAAAACCCGTCGATAAGTGGAGATTCGTTAATGATTTGAGTATGTGGTTTACGTATTAGTGATTCTAGATAGATGATGAACGATATTGTAAAGTTTGAGCAAAATTGGAGAACGTTGAAATTTTGTTAACAGACGAGCAATCGTCGATAAGTCGAGATTAGATAATGGTTTAGGTTTGTGATTTGAATATATGTTAATCTTGTTAGTTAATGATCGTAACCGGAAAATTTGAACGAATTCTAAGAAAGTTCGAATTTTGATAAGAGACGAAAAAATGAGTCTAAGTGTCGATAGAAAAGTCGAATAAGGAAAACCAATTTGATATTAATGATTGTGGTTGTTTGATGAACAAGTTTGTAGATGACGATTATTCCATCCGAGATGATATAAGATATAGTTTATAAACGAGAAATTGAAATAGAAATTGAATTGGTTTAGTAATTGGATTAGTTGAAAGACGAGGAATTATACGTCGAGTTTGTAATCAAGAGATATGAAGGAATTTGTCATAAAAGATATTGCGTATTGACTGCCTTAATATGGAAATTTCATAAGAATAAAAGTGGAATAGCATTGATTGAACCTAGGGAATCGTGCGTCGAGTTTTATCGAGCATTAGGGTTTCACGCGGACTGTTTTGCGACATTTCACGGAAACTGTCATAACTTTTAGCTCGCTTAACGAAATCGAGATCCATAAATTGGAGATTAAACTAGACATCCGTGGCTTTCTTTTGGTATAAATTACATCCCCTATTTCGCAGGAACCTGTTCTGTATGAACTCCAGAACCTCTGCTTTGTGCAGGAAGTTTCCAAAATCTATTTCCTTAAGTTGAATTCTTTTCAACTTGATTCCTTTTGAACTTTTAAGTCGTTATAAGCTATCGACTTTCATTTATCTACTGACCTAAGTGTCGAGTAATGAGCCGAGTCAGTTTATAAACGAGAATTGATCGAGTCTCGTTTATTCGTTAATCAAAAGAAAGTAGTAAAGTGCAAAGGCCTAAAAGACTAAAACTGATTTCGATTTCCTGTTTCTTTTATCGTTACGATCGAGTTTTAAAGTTTGTTTATTTACGATAAAAGAAGGAAGTCAGCGCCAAGGATAGGACGGAAGACAGAAGACGGAAGCTATAGTAGTTCTGTAATCAGTAAGGTGGGCTTTTCTATATACGAAACGAAATAAAATGAGCGATGCTCGAAAATCTTTATTTACAGCTTTGATAATTGTTTTTTCAAAGTGATAATCAGAGCATGAAATATTTGTTTTTATGTGAGTTCTCTTGTACCCTTCTGAGTTAGCCGACTGCTATCCAGAATTATTAGTTAGCCGACCTGCTAACTAAAACGATCAGACTTTGAGTTAGCCGACTGCTATCCAAAGTTAGTGTACACAGTAGCCGTTGTGTGTGGAACCCTGTTGAGGGGTGGCCAGCCACGGTGATAATTATTGGGCAAGATTGAACGTAACATCTATCAGAAAAGTGCTTGATCAAGCCATGTTGTGAAAATGAGACAGAAAATGTTTAGTAGACACGGGTATTTATTGAAAAACCCCGATGTGCTACAGAAATGAGAAGCCTGATTTATCTATACTTATGATATGTTTTCGGCAATGTGCCCACTAAGTGCTTTTTTGTACTTAGCCCTACATATATTTTATAAAATGTGCAGGTTGAGTGACGGGAGCGGCCGAGGTTGATGTTTAGTAAAGAGTCGTAGTTAGGAAGAATAACTTGTATCAAACTTTACGTTTTCCGCTACCAATATTTTTGAGATAATGTATCTATCTTTTGGGTCTAAGCCCCGTACAATGAACTAGTTCCTTTTTGAACAACTTGTCGAGTGATCCTTCGAGATCAATTCTTTCTTTTAAATAAAGTCTTGTTCATAGAAGTTATTCTGTTATTAATGTCTATTCATTCTTAGTTATTCCCCTTCTTCCCCGCTTCTTTAATCAAACCCCTAGTCGCACCCCGGCTTTGCCGTCCCTCGGGATTTGGGGCTCTGACAGAATCAATATGTATTTTCTCATCTTTTACTCCACCAGTTTTATTAGTCCCATTTATTTATTAGTCGTATGAATAAATAACTATATTTTTATAGTTTAATTTAAATTAATTTGACAAATTTATTAGTTGCCCGAATAAATAATTATTTTTTTATAGAGAACCAATTTATTTCTATAGCTCAGATTCACGACAAATCTACTATTAAAGAGAAGCAATTAAACGAATAACCGAAAATCATAAAAGTTATGGCCTCTTTTCTAGAGGAACACACAACAAACTACATGCAATGAAGGAGAAGTCCATGCATGAGCTGTGCATAAAAAGAGTAGCATATATTTGCATAAAAAATCAATCAAAATTAGCTAATTCTCATAAGGATAATCGTCAATTAAAAAAAAAGGAAAAATAATTCTTATTTTGAAAAAATCTTACGTGACACCCCTCTTGTGACGACCCGCGACCCGGCCTATGCGGATCCGTCCGAGCCGCCACGCAGTGGGTGGGGTGAAACCATATAATCATGATTCATAAATGATAACAAATAGTTATTTATTGAAAAATCGAAATGACAAGTGTTTGGGATAATAAAGGAAAGGTGGGTAATTGTTTAAAAATCGATGCCCTAGCATAACATAACTGGGGTCGATGTATGAGGACACCGGCCCCGCACTGTGGATGCGTTTCAAAAGATAACCATCTACAAGTAGATGATTAGGACATAAGAGGTAACATGAGTTTGGTGGCATAAGCTTTACTAAAGACACAACAATGGTCATAAAGACCGACACGACAAGTACTTGAAAACGAACAACGGACAATAGCGACATCGACATCCCCTTCCTTCGCCTCCACATTGATCAACCTGCATTAGGGAAAACAATGCAGGGGGCTGAGTACAAAAGCACTCAGTGGATTCCGTGCCCCATTTTGATAACAATTTTTCAAAAGATATAGCATGCTTCATTCTTATGGAAGGGGGTTACTTTGGTAAAAATATCCTTCACATAAGTTTTTTTTTAAAACAGTTGACGGTTCGAACCATAGAGCATCTCACATTCTTGGGTTACCACCCGGTTCAATTAGAGGGGAGCCACTCCCTCCAACCGAACCGTCATAACTTCATGTGTACACTACCTTGGCTTGTACGGAGCACAAGACCGATCGTATTATAAAACTTTCAACATAGGTAAACCACAAGCAATTGAGCATAAAACATTTAGCATGCATATCACACTTTGAAAGCATTGGGTTTAATAACCCTAAAGTTACCTCAGTGGGAGTTTGTAATCCCACAGTTTGAAAATAGAAACCCACCTTGGTTCAAGTTCGTTTGACTAGTCCTCGAATTAGGGATTGCTCGATCCTACAAGAGTTGTCTTAAACACTTAGGTTCACAAGCATAAAAGTGTCTAAAGTCTTAGCATCCTAGGTCAAGCTTATTCCCGAGTTATAACATGTATGTCATGCATGTTATGTAACGTGAGTCACATAGATGTCTTATGCATACTATATACTTTTCATCACATCATATTAATTCATGTACACTTGATTAATCGCTTATCTCATGTCATATGATCACACTTTAAAACATGTAAGATATTCATTTGACTATTGAATACATAACAATTATTCAATTGACTTAGATCATTTTAATCGATTAATTAAGAATTAATTAATTATTAAAGGCATATAATTAATTAATAATTAATTATTAAAGACATATAAATTAATTAATAAAGAATTAATTAATTAATTAAGGGATATAATTAATTAATCAATAATTAATTATTAAAGGCATATAATTAATTAATTAATAATTAATTATTAAATACATATAATTAATAAATAAATAAATAATTAATTAAGACATACAATTAAGTATCAATTAATAAATTATTATAGAATTAATTATTAATAATAAATAATAAACAATTAATCATGCATAAATAATAATAATAATAATAAACATTAATCATATAATATACAACTTCACATTTAATTACATATGGATATGGACTAAGGGTCCATATCACACATAACAAGTTATCTTGGACTATCATAATTATATTAACTAATATAAGACTAAGCCCATTTCATATTTCTTTTTATTAACTTGGGATAGTCCAATCCAACAATATTATAACAACATAGGTCCAATTTTATGTTACTAGGCTCCTTCAATTTTAAAGAATATAGCCCATTTTTTAAATAAATCTGGACCCAACCGAAATCAATTCAAAAGCCCACAATATTTTAATTCGAGCCCGAACCACATAGCCCACACACACAATTTATTAAGTTGGCCCAAGTACATACAAATCTGAAAACTTTGGCCCATTGGCCCAAGTCCAATTCATTATATTTATTTTGGCCCAAAACAACTTAGCTTCAATCTAATTAATTAGCTATGGTAACACATAAAATAATTTCCCACAACTCATACTCTATCATGTCATTTTGGAAATAATTTACTTAGTACATTCTTGAGGCTCACATATGTATTTTATTAGCAATAAAATCGAATTCAGGCATTAATTGATAATAAACATATTTCTGCAATTTTTTTTTCAGCATGACACTTTGACGTTGTAAATTCTAATTAAAATAGTAAACGAGATCAAAAAGGCTTGAAATTTTTATGGCATGCTCCTAACACATAATAGAGTTTCCAGAAGTTGTTACACTTCAAAATTATAAGGTTTTACTTGTCCTAATTGAGCCTCGTTTGCAGATCAGTGAATCTGCCAAAGATTGAAGTTCTACTGCACAACAGTTTACTTGAAAATTCAATATAAAATCTTTCATTTGGCCTCAAGGGATGAGGAATATCAACTTAAAATCCTTAGGATGTCTAGTTTCAATTTCCAAAAGGCTAAGCCTTCAAAAGTTACGAATCAAAGGAGAAAAATACTTATACATTTTTCTGCGCAGATTAGATTTTCAAACAAGAGCAGTAGAGTATTAAATCCACCAAAATTACATGCTTCAACGAAAAATTCTGAAAATTTTACATAACCATCCTAACATGCTTATCTACAACATATAAAAATTTGAGATTCAAATTCGAAACCTATCATATCCAAACGGATAAATCAGAGCAATGCAATTTCATACGTTGCACACGATTCATTCCAAGCTTCGTTTATTCAAACTCAAAACACCAACACAGCAGCAATATACTCGGTTTTCAGCCTTAAACACACTCACATATCATCTATAGCTACCATATGATTATGAAGAACATACATTCCTAAGTCATGCTCTTCCTAGAATGCATATAATCGAGTTTAACTTTACAACAAGCATCAAGACCACACAAAATCATATTTGCCATCACTACACTATGAAATCACATAAACATCATCTTCTTCACACCAAGACCAAAGGTTCCACCATTTTCTTTCCCTAAACATGCTTCTAAGATATTGAAAAGAAGGAAGAAATAAGAGAAACGAGGGTTTAGACTTTATACCTAGCCTTCTTCTCCTCCTCCTTTCTCTCTTACTCTCGGTTCTCTCTCCTTCTCCTTCCTCCCTCACGGCTGCCCGTTTCTCCGGCCTTACTAGATGGTGGTGGTGGTGGTTCCGATGGTGATAGATGGTGGTAGATGGTGGTAGAAGAAGAAGGGAATAGGGCTTGAGGAGAAGGTGATTTGCAGAGATGGTGAAAAGTTTCATCTGCAACCTTTTTTTTTTTTTTTTAACGTGAATGAAGGGGAGGGGGAATCTCTAGGCAACTAGGAATATCATTACTCTATTTTATTCTAATTGGGGATTATGGGAGGTGATATGGGAGAATGAAAAAGGGATAATAATTATGTTAGGGAGAAAAATCTAAGCAAAATCTAATCAATTAAAGAAATAAAAAAAAAACTTTAATTAAACACACGCATACTCACCCACACGGCACACACGACAAAACACATTCACTTACCTATATATAATATATATTATTATATTATATAATTTCCTTTTATATAGTATTTCGATTATTCTTCCATTATACGACATTTGCTCATCCGATCAAAGTTTCGACCGAGCATATACGTAGAACTAATTATTTCGGTCTTAACGAGACCAATATCCATATTATTCTATAAATTAATTCTTTTACAAAATTAAATAAACAAACGCTTCATATTTATATTATATATATAATTTATCTTTTTGATTAATTATTTCTAATTAATCACATTATTGTATAGGCGATAATAATATCGACATATTTCACTCGAATAATAAAATATGAATGCTCGTGCTATGCAATGCATATGACGTCTAAATTTTTATGATTTAGACGTATAAAATTTATCGGGAATAAGTGACTGTTCTATTATCTGATTAACTCTAATTAAATTTTTATATACTTACAACGAAATTTTTAGGCTCGAATTTTCGGGGTTCTACACCTCTTAATCTTCCATTCCTATTTATCTAAATTCTCAATTTTTTTAATTTTTAAATGTAAAATAATAGATTTTAAATATCTACTAAAATTTTGTGTCTCACATCGATTATTCAATGAAACTTCACCTATTGAAAATTTTATAAATACCTAAAATCAATGTGTATTCTCATCTTTTGCTCCACCAGTTTTATTTGGCCCATTTAGTTATTAGTCGGCCGAATAAATAACTATATTTTTATAGTTTAATTTAATTTAATTTGACCAATTTATTAGTTGGCCGAATAAATAATTATTTTTTGTAGGGAACCAATTTATTAGTTGACAGAATAAATGGTTCCAAATTCGGATCTGTGACATTATTTGCATATTCGGATTTTTGACATTATTTGCATATTCGAATCGAATATTTCGTGAATGAAAAAAGGTATTTGTATGTGTATTCGAATCATAAATTTTCAAATTTGAATATCAAAAATCCGAATTGAATACTGAATCAAGCCAAAATTATTCGATTCATATACATCCCTACGTGGCACCCCCAAATGAAACGATTCTTTCTTCGAAAAGATCCTATGTAGCACCCCCAAATGCCTTTATTCCTATTTATCTAATTTCTAATTTTAATTATACGAGTAAAATCTTTAAATCTTCATTCTTTACAGTGTGCATCATGCACTAATTTAATACGTCCAATCAATTAATTGGGCAACTAAATAGCTATAATTTTTATTATAGTAGTAATTTTTTTTTGATACAAAACGAAAATCTTTTTTTTTTCTCTAAATATTTCATCTAAATCAATATGGGATAAAGAGATATTTGCTGTCAAAATGAATCACAACAATTCTCATAATTATTTTTCTTCTCTAAATCAATACAAGACAAAAAGATAATTATTGTCAAAAAGATTCATCACAATTCTCATATGAAATAGATGTGGGGCAATTTCTTTGAGATTAAATATATCTTTGTCCCACATCGATTATCTATAAAAATGGAATCCAATTAATCGGTTGGTCAAATAAATAGTTTAATTTTTATTAAAAATTTAGTATGTTATTAAAACCTATTATATAACCTACTACTTATTTTTGACATGTTGTGCATTTTTTATTCATTTACTCTATTGTGCACAAAAATTAAGATCATGGTCAACGGGCTGATTCTCATCTGAATCGTGGGGGTAAATGAACTGATTCAGCTACATTAGTTCAACGTAACCGGGGTCGATTCAGTTACGGCAGTTCAACATAACGGGATGATTCCGACTTGGAACCAAGAAGGTAGACGGACCGATTTCAAACCGACGGTTCAATTTATAATATGAATATTTATTTATTAAATATTGTGTTACATTTATTTGATTTTTTATTGCGACAAATTTTATCATAATATTTGAATCTTTACATAATTTATAAATTCAAACGAGTTCAAATAATTAGCGAATATTATTCTATATACAAATTAAGAATGAGAACAAATATTATAGTCACTTTTAAATTAAATTTGGATCTATATAAATTCTAAACGAGTTTAATACATTATGCAATTTCAAATTTATAGTTAAAATTTAACTTTTTACATTTTACTATTATTTTTACAAAATGAATATTGTAGTTAACGGGCCGATTCCGGGTCAGAACCGTGGGGGAACGGGATGATTGCGAAGTGGTGGTTCAACTTTTTTATTTTTTGTTAATCTTATGTTGAACTCATAATATAGGGTATTTATGATCGATTTCATTCTTATAGACAGTCTTGAAAATTATTTTCTTTTCTAAATCAATGGGAGATAAGGAGTATTTACAATGAAAATGATCCATCTCAATTTTCATACAAAGTCGACGTTGAACAATCTCTTTGAGAGTTAAATATATTTTTGCCCACATTGATTTTGAAGAAGAATAGAGTTTTCAGAATTATCAAATAATAAAAAAAGTTTAAAGGAAAAAGGTGCTAGGGTTGCATGTACGGATTTCTCTCTTCAGGAGTACGTTAGTGGTCTGTTAACGTGCGCCGCCGGCGATGGCGGGGAAGAGGACGTCCGAGGAAACAAAATGAAGGCACAACCAAGAACAACAATCAGTTTGTGAAGCAATCGAAGGATTCTACTACAAAGCTCCATGAAATTGGCACATCTAAGCAAAAAATCGATGGAACAGTGGAACATCTCGTTTGTGCTCAACTAGAAATTTTGCAAGCCTCTTGCTCTAGATCTATGGAGCAGATCCAATTGGAACTGGAACAGCAGCTAGCACAGGAATCAGAGAGTTTGATTGAAGATGGTAGTGACAATTCCAGATCTCATTCATCTAGAGAACGCAGCTCATCCTCTGAAATTCCTCTTCGAAACTCACACCGAGGTATGAAGCTTGATTTTATTCCTCCTATTTTGAAAGATGGGGTCCCTGTTTGCATGTTTAGTTAGATAAGAAACTGAGAAAGAAGCAATGAAGTGGGAGAATGCAGTTATCATCTATGTGATAGGAGAATCCCCATCTATAAACTACTTAAGAGTTTTCTTGGAGAAACAATGCCTAGTAATAGATCCAAAAATCTTCTATCACCAAGAGGGATATTTTGTGGTACGATTTAAATCAAAAGAGGATAGGAATGCAATACTGTATGAAGGCCCGCACACTATTGCAAACCGCCCTATGATTGTGAAAGCTTGGGAACCAGAGTTTGATTTTGAGAAGGAAATTCTGAAAGTGGTTCCTCTATGGATTCAATTGCCTAATTTGCCTCTAAATTGTTGGGGTGTAGACTCTCTCAGTCGCATTGGCAGCATACTTCGGAAGCCACTCTATGCGGATGAGTGTACCACTAAACAGAGTCGTATTTCGTATGCAAGAATGTTGGTGGCAATCTATATCACTCAACCTATCCAATACAAGGTGTTAATTGAAGACGACAAAGGAAAAGGGTGGAGCAACAAATTTTATATGACTGGGTGCCTCCATTCTGTAAAACATGTCAGATTGCTGGGCATAATTGTAGTGCAAACATTAAGAAAAAACCGCCATAAGAACCACAGAAACAGTGGATTCGTAAAGCAACTACTCAAGCTCCTCAGCCTGCAAAAGGAAAAGAAGTATCTACTGCCTGAGCAGCTCCAAAGAAAACATTCTCTCAGATCTTAGTAGGAGACTGTACAGTCCCTTTAAATGCAACAAATTCTTTCCAAGCTCTGCAAACTCATAATACAGTTGAGGAGGTTTCACAACACCATATACCAGATAAGGGCGGGGACCTTCTCCCCTTGGTGACTACATGAGGACGATTTTCTGGAACGTGAGGGAATGTAATAAACCCCTCAAACATAAAGAGCTTAGGCTCTTTGTGCAAAAGAATAAGGTAGATTTGTTTGGTATCTTGGAAACAAGGGTAAAGGAAGGCAAGTTTGAGCACATTTCTAGCAAAATAAATAAGCAGTGGCACTTTATGAATAATTACTCACACGCTTATAATGGGCGTATTTGGATAGGATGGAATCCAAACAAAGTGAACATCCAGTGTTTGTCAAAGTCAGCTCAAGGAATCCATTGTGAGATTTTTGACAAGATAGAAGGGCAGAAGTTCCACCTCATAGCAGTCTATGCTTACAACACTGTGGAATTGAGGAAGGAACTATGGGACTACGTTTCTGGCATTGCTGCTGCTGTATCTGAGCCATTGGTAATTGGGGGTGACTTTAACATAGTCCTCAAGCCTGAGGAAAGATTCCAAGGCACTCTAGTGCTTGAGGCTGAGATAAGAGATTTCAAGAATTGTATGGAGCAACAAGATTTACACAAACTGAGAATGGCTGGAGATGATTTTACTTGGTGCAATAACCAAGAAGGAGAAGCTAGAATCCTGACATTAATAGACAGATGCATTGCAAATTCAGCATGGCATTTGACTTATAGAGACTGTGTAGTGCAGATATTGGAGAGAGGTTGCTCAGACCACAGTCCTTTGATGCTTGAAACTGGAATACATCAGGTAAGGAGAAATGTGCCATTTAGATTCTTAACTGTGATAGCTGATCATGAGGATTTTATGCCTAGCTTGGTTCAAACTTGGACTGTAGCATGTCATTCTAATAAGCTTCTCAATATCTGGTATAAACTCAAAGCTTTGAAGGCCCCTCTGAAGCAGATTAACACATGCCATTATAGACATATTAAAGAAAAGCTGGAATTCCTGAGACAAAATCTGAGTGAGGTTCAGCAAAAGTTGACAGAGGATAGATTATGCAGTAGGCTTATTGCAGAAGAGAAAAGGGTGTTAAGGGATATCGAGAAATGGAGCTCCATTGAGGAAAATATTTGGAAGCAGAAGTCTAGGATCGACTGGATAAAACTTGGTGATGGCAACACCAAGTTTTTCCATGCATATGCAAAATCTAGACACACTAATACATCTATTCCTTTCTTGATAAAAGAGGATGGTGTTCGTTGTGTGACTGAGATCCAAATCCAAACAGAAGTGAAAAACTTTTATGCTCAATTGATGGGGAGTGCTGCCACCACACTTCCAATGGTAGATAAGGAGGTTATTCAGAGGGAGAATACCTTAAATTCTCATCAGAGACAAAGCCTATGCACTGAATTCTCAGAAGAGGAAATCAGAGATGCTCTTTTCTCTATGGATTCACATAATGCTCCGGGAATAGATGGGTATAATGTGTTTTTCTTCAAAAAATCTTGGGGTGTCATGAAACAAGATATTTATGAAGCTGTGATTGAATTTCAGAAAACAGGAAACCTGCCAAGAGAAATCAACTGCACCTTGGTTTCTTTACTTCTAAAGAAATTGAATGCATGCTCCATCAGAGACTTCAAGCCTATAGCATGCTGCTCCATCCTTTATAAAATTATATCTAAAGTGCTTGCCAACAGATTGAAGTCAGTGCTTCCTCATCTTCTCAGTGAGACTCAGGCAGCTTTTATCAAGGGGAGATCTCTATTTGATAATATCATACTCAGACATGAGTTGATGAAAGGGTACAGCAGGAATGGCACTTCATCTAGATGCATGGAAAAAATTGACATTTAAAAGGCATATGATTCAGTTGAATGCCCTTCCTTAAATACTTGATGATGGAAATGGGGTTCCCAGCAAGTTATGTGAATCTTATTCTTGCTTGCTTATCTACTGTCTCTTATGTCATAAATGTAAATAGTGATCTCACTGCACCTTTCACAGCAAGAAGAGGGTTGAGACAAGGAGATCCCATATCTCCTTATCTTTTTGTGATTTGTATGGAGTACTTGCATAGGAGCTTACTTGAATTGAAACAGAATAGAAGCTTCAGTTTCCATCCTAGATGCAAAAGGTTTGGTTTAATTCAACTCAGTTTTGCTGATGATTTATTGTTTTTCTGCCGAGGAGATGTTCCATCAATGAGTCAGATGATGCACATTTTTCAGAAGTTTTCAGACACATCAGGCCTCAAAGCTAATCAAGCAAAAAGTTGTGTATATTTCGGAGGAGTATCCCAATCTATCCAAGAGGAACTATTATCTGCATTCGGCATGGTTCGAGGAGATCTCCCATTTAGATATCTTGGGGTTCCTCTATCTTCGAGGAAGCTTACTGTGATTCAATGTCAGCCCTTATTACAGAAAATCCTAGCAAGAATTGATAGTTGGCACTCAAAATTGTTATCATACGCAGGTAGAGTTCAACTTATCAAATCAGTGTTATTTGGGATGCACTCTTTTTGGTGCCAAGTTTTCATCATTCACCAGAAGATCATAAAGCTTATCCAAATAGCTTGTCGAGTCTTTTTATGGACAGGAAAATCAGGAGTGTCCAAAAGGGCATTGGTGGCTTGGGAACAGATTCAAATGCCCAAAAATGCAGGAGGTTGGAATATTATAAACATAAAGATATGGAATCAAGCTGCTATATGTAAACTTTTGTGGGCTCTGGTTCAGAAGAAAGACATGATATGGGTAAGGTGGATACATGATTTTTACATCAAACAACAAGACCCCACATCCATGCAAATTTCGAAAACAACTTCATAGGTGATATAGAAGATAATTGGAGCGAGAAAGTATGTGACATATAATAGAGAAAGTCAAGCACTCTTCATGCAACCTGAGTTCTCTATTGGCATGATGTATATGTGTCTCCGTGGTAACATGCAAAAGGTCGGTTGGAGTAAACTATTATGCTGTAATCCTGCCCCACGTAAATGCATCTTCATCATCTGGTTGGCTATGCTAGGAAAGTTAGTTACGTGTGATAATTTGGCCAAAATTGGCATGGTTGTGGATCCTCTTTGCTGTCTTTGTGGGCGTGCTAATGAAGATATAGCTCATTTATTCTTCGATTGTGAATTCTCATCACAAGTTTGGAATGCAGTGAAGGTATGGTGTCGAATCAAGCGAGCTTCAGTGGATTGGGAAGCTGAAAAATCCTTTTTAACTCAGCGTTGCCGTTCGAAAACCCTCTCTCAGCAATTGTATCGTCTCGCTATTACAGTGGTGCTCTATCATCTTTGGAAGGAGCGAAATGCAAGGAAATTCAAGGCTAAAGTGAGTAGTGAAGATCAAGTTGTGCGTGTTTGTCAAGTCACTATTGCAGTGCGATGTCGAGTGCATGCAAAGCTGGGGAATTTCATTAATACTTTGCTCGATTAAATGTCTAAGTTAAGAGATGTAGAGTTGTGTTGGATGTAATGATGCTCTTAGCCTTCGGCACTTGGTAATAAATAAAGGAAATTTACCAAAAAAAAATTTATCAAATAAATGGGGGTAGATTAGATTAGAATTTTTAACAAACATTACTATATGAGTTTGAGACGTAAACATGTGATAAAATTATTTTATAATTAAATTTGAGATATGTTTAAGTACAAATAAATACTAAATGAATTTAATAGATTGCATAATCAAATGATTGAACGCAAAATTAATTAATAATTAATTTTTTTAATTTATCACATATTACTATTTAATAATTTTATTAATTTTTTAAATATAATTTCTCGTCGATTTTTGATGGGTTATACGCTAGTTAAATAATTAATCAACAATCATCCTAATCTAAACTCTAAACCACTATTAAAAGAATAATTAATAAAGAAAAAGTCCGATTAATGATTGAAGTCGGTGCCGGTTATCCAGTTTTCTGCCACGAGTTTTAATTGAAAAACGTTTCTTCAAAAATCATTTGGGAAACTTTAATTACACAGTGTGTGTATGTGTTTATTGAATTCAACGCAGCATTTTCTATTCTATTGCTCTGAAGCTAAGATAAGCAAAGCAAAGCAAACCCGTGCTTTCTCTCTCTTCCTCTCACTTCTCCCTCTCTCTCGCTCTACCAATATATATGTAATTTTCTTTTGCTGGAAGTCGCTCTCTCTCTCTCTCTCTCTCTCTCTCTACAAACCGTAAGTAGCTATGGCATCATCGGGGTCTGCGGGGCACGCTCCAAATTCGGGCTCCAAATCGTTCGATTTCGGGTCGGATGATATTCTCTGTTCCTACGAGGATTACGGATATCAGGATGGGAATAATGGTGTCCATTCCGATCCTTCTGTTACAACTAATTCAGCTAAGGTAATTTGATTTTTTTTTTTTCATTTTCGATTTCACCGTTTTTCGTGAATCGGAGATTTTATTGTGTTTCTCCTAATTTGCTTCCCTGGCCTGCTGCATATTTGGATTTTTGAGTTGGATTAGGGTTTGCTGTTTTATTGAAGGTGTTGACTCTTGTGAGATTGATCAGGTCTGGTGTTTTATATCGATGTGTGTATATCTTCAGTTTCTTCATTTCCTTTTCAGACTATAACGCAGGAAACATCCCTCTTGTTGATGGTGAATGTTTTTATACTTTTAAAATATAATATATATATATATATATATATATATATATATATATATATATATATATATAGTTTATTGCTGCAGTATCATTTTGTTTGTAAAAGTTGTGTTGATTTATTTGGTTAAGCAATTGTTGCGTAGAAATGAGATAGGGCTCAGTGTTAGTTTGATTTGTATGCAGAAATCTAGATTCTAGAAGATTTTCGAATTGTTTGTGGATTCATAGAACATAATCCCGATTGATAGAAGTAGGGAATAGAAGCCATTGAATGAACAATATTCTGAATTTCTGACAGTTCGCTGAATGCTTGTCGAATTTCCTCCGGTCAGGCTTTTTTTTAAAAAGTTGATCGCAGAAATGAGTGACTTTTTGAAGGATGCAGAGCCCCTTTTTTAGTACAATATGAGCTTATATTGAAATTCTATTTTCAAAGTAGCTTTCAGTTGCTTACCTGATATAAAAGTTGTACATTAATTGAAAGCATCACTTCAGTGTGTGTTGGCACTTGTTCCTCTTTGATAACTTGTTATGCATGATAAACTGAAAACACAACATGCGGGGTCCAAGCCGCCCAACATGTCGATACTACAATAATGCATTTTTGGTAATCAGAAAATGTTAGTAATAGAGATTGTGCTTTGTGATTGCTTTAACATGAGGAATGATGCTTTTTAGGTTAGTGTTTGGCCATAGTACTGTTTATGTGTGCGTGTTAAATGGACTAGTTTCAGCGGCAATTCTTCTGACTTTTGAATGAAGATTGATCAAGCATTGTAACTGGTCTATCTCTGAACTAATCAGGAGTTAAACAAAAACAGAATGGCGAGATCATCTGGTTTTCCTGCAGCAACTTATAGTACACCTGAGGAATCTTTGTATAGTCAAGGTGTCATCGCTACTGTTGAGAATAGCATGAAGAAATACACTGACAATGTCATGCGTTTTCTTGAGGGAATTAGTTCACGGTTATCGCAGTTGGAATTATACTGTTACAATCTGGACAAATCAATTGGAGAAATGCACTCTGACTGGGTTCGTGATCATGGAGAGTCTGATTCAAGGCTCAGATCTCTGGAAAAACATGTTCAGGAGGTATATGCTGGCATTAATTTTTTTCTTCACTAGTTCTTATTAAATGGCGTGCTATACTTTTCATGCTGGTGTTTATATAAATAGTTAGTGCCTATTTCTGAGAGATTAACAAAATGTAAGAATAAGCCATGCCGATCTTAATTTCCGCTGAAACTGATGTAGAACCATTTTCATGTTCAAATTTCTAGTCCATAACATATACTTTGTTGAATATATTGGGCGTGACTGTTTATACTGTCGGAATTGGATGTTGTCGTCTTTTTTTGTGGTTATTGCTGCCTGTTGTGTTTGGATTGCATTTATTTTCATCGTACTATCATAAGATGTATTAGATGATGCCTTTGTACATTAAGAAAATGTCATCGTGTGGATCTTTTAGTTGGATGGTTGAGTAATCACACTCAAGTACTCAACCACCCGAGCATTCTTTTTTCATGTTCTCTTCTGATCTGCATTATTGCTACAAGTCTAAACCATCATGTCTGATGAACTAATTAATGGAATACAGGTGCACAGATCTGTGCAGATATTAAGAGATAAGCAAGAACTTGCTGATACTCAGAAAGAGTTGGCCAAACTTCAGCTTGCACAAAAGGAATCCGGTTTGTCTGGTAATAAACAACAGAACGAGGAGAGAGCTTTAGCACCCGCTTCTGAACCCAAAAATGGTGAGAACCCATCAAATTTTCACGATCAGCAGCTGGCACTTGCACTACCCAACCCAGTCGCTCCACAGCCCTCTCTCCCTGCTCGGCCAGTCGAGCATCAGCAGCCTTCGGTTGCGCCGCAATCATCCATGCCTCCCCAGAGTATGTCACAAGTACAGGCATATTACTTAAATCCCCAACAAATGGCCAATATGCAAAACCCCTCCCAACAAACTCAGACTCAGTACCTACCGGCCCAATCTCAAGGTCAAGATCTATCTAGGATGGCCCCACAGCCTTCCCAGTCTCAGGGAAACATGGGCCCACACTTTCAGATGGTACCTCCATATCAGCAGCAGTGGTCCCCACAGCTGCAGCAGCCCGTCCAACCAAATCAGCAGACACAGATCCGAAGCTCCTCCCCAATGGTCTTCTCTTCCTACATGCAAGGTCAGCCAAATCAGTCTCCCGCCGAAGTGCCTCCTGGTAGCATAAATATGCAGATGTCATACGGCGGAGCCTCACGACCAGGTTCAGGAGGTTCCGATGGAGTACCTTACGGGCACAGCTTTTCTGGCAGACCGATTCAACAACAGGCTCCAACACAACTCAAGACTGGTTATGCAGCACAAGCGGGCGAAGGTTACATGCCAGGCGGGGCTCGTCCACAACTTCCACCTGGGAATACTTACATGGTTTTTGATAATGAGTCTGGAAGAACGCACCACCTTCCACCACAGCCTCAGTTCCAACAAGGGGGTTATCCTCCTCAGCAGAACCACCCTACCCGTGTTCCTAGCACTAGCGCGTTGGGTCCTCCTTCTTCTCAGCCCATGCGTGGCCATCCTTACAACGAGTTGATTGAGAAGTTGGTGAACATGGGTTACAGAGGTGAGCATGTCCT
The DNA here is from genome assembly GCA_029490685.1 of Schizonepeta tenuifolia. Lineage (NCBI taxonomy): Eukaryota > Viridiplantae > Streptophyta > Magnoliopsida > Lamiales > Lamiaceae > Schizonepeta > Schizonepeta tenuifolia. The sequence goes on from CM055956.1 coordinate 112,090,491, forward strand.
TGGCATCATTCAGAGGCTGGAAGAGAGCGGTCAGCCTATCGATTTCAACACGCTGCTCGATCGGTTAAATGGACACTCTTCAGGCCCTCAGAGAGGATGGTAAAGCCTTATGTTGACTGCCCTTTAGAGTTTAGTGTTTATTTTAGTGTGTAATGAATAAAGGATTTTGTGAGATGTATGCATGATTTGGTAGACATAGGGGATGAAGAGATGCTTTTTATATCTGTGATCTCTTCCCCGATGTTGTTTCTACTAATTTGTAAAGCTGCTGCCTGGCTTTTGGTAAGGGCAGCTGCAATATATTTTCTTTGTACGACCTGTATTATGTATACTATTTGCTTCTATCTCCAAACTCTTTTCTAATTAATTATGTATAATAATATGAAAAATTGTATGATGCCATTGAACGCGAGGTGTGGCTGTGGCGAGTGGATCATTGTCAAATTTATATGTTAATCAAATAAAACAGAAGGTAAGGTTTAATTTAAATGATTGCTCTCTCAACACAAATTGTACGCGGTCAGTTATTATTACTACTAATTTGTAAGACTTACATAATTTTAACTTTTTCTGCAGGCATTTATTTGATTGTTGTTCATTGATAAAAGCATGAATACTAGGATCAATTTATATAATAAGACAAATTTTGACCGTGTGGATTTTAATTAAAAGAATTTATTAATAAAAATAAAAATAAATAAATATTAATTAATTCTAACATTTTAAAAAGTAGAATAAACAAATTTAAAAATAGCACCAAGCGAATTGTATGCGTATGGTGCGGTCCACTCGCATGAATACTGGTCCTTTTCTATAGTTTATTTTTATTTTTTATTTTTTTGCAACAGAACCCATATTTTTTTTTACATGGGGAAGGGAGAGCAGTAAGGTTCGAATCCTAGACTTTACTGCTAACAAACTTAAGTCGCAGTGCTTGAGTGTTTCTCTTGGGAACAAAAGAGCCCGTTTCTAATACCCTATAAAAGTATAAATCATGGTTTCTTTAGCTAGGATCTTCGACTCCAATTAGAGATTTCCTATATGTTTCAATGATTTGTTCTTCTCAAATATAAGAAATTATTCTAACAAAAACAAAAAAAAAAGAATCATGAGAAATTAAGATTCTCTTTGTATTTCTTGGATCAATACACATCTTGTTCTCTTTCTGATCGAAAAAGCTAAGATGAAATTATTCTATAAAAGTTTTTTCAATTCCTCATCGAACCCCAAATGCACAGTAAATGAGTAAGAGTTGTGTGCGTGTGTTAGCTTAGTGGTAGTGTAGTTAATGCCCGTGTTAAAGTTAACGGGTTCATGTCCACCGTCATGCGGTATATAAAATATCTTGTAATATTGTTCCAAAAAAAAAATGATTAAGATATATATAGTATACTATATATATATTACCCACCCCCAAATTTTAAAAGGATAAATTCCCTATAAAGTTCACTATACAAAGGAAGAAGATAGGTACACATTATAGATATGTCTAGTTTTGTTACTTGAAAAAACTAACAATGATTCATGAATATCAATTAATCTAAAAATAAAAAATTGAACAAAATTTTGAGAAACTCATATCTTTTTCCGTAAAGTTCAAGAGAGAAGCAGAGATAATAATCGAAGATGTTCCGTGGGCATCTGGTAGCGGCACAGGCACAGCGGGCAGTAATGGCTAGTGGTCAGCCACTTGTTGATGCAGCCGCCATGAAAAACATGCAAGCACGGCATCCTCAAAACTCCACGGCCGCCGCCGCCGCCATCTCCCAAGTCTTCCAAGCAGATGCAGCAGCAGGTCTCCCGATCAGCCCTGGACAGCTTCTCCAACAGCCCCACCGGAGATTGGTCGAAGATGCCATAGAGGAGTTGATCGACGCGAATTTGGAAATGCAGACCAAGATTGGTGCCCTTGGGTGTGGTTTCGGTCCCAAGACTGCGGCCGACTTGGAGGCACGCCACCGCGGCGGGGAGAATGGCGGCGATGGATTTTCCGACGCCCTCCCGTACGTCGTCGTACTCGTACAACAAGGATCGCTCCCGGACGGTGACGTGGGCGAAGGCGGGCGATGTAGATTGAAGAGTCCTGGGGTTGGATACAGATTGAAGAAGAAGGTGAATTTGATTCGGAGATGAGGGAGAATGGAGGGGCGGAACGAGGTCTCGATTTTCTTCACGGTTAGGATGTTGGGATAATAATAATAATAACAATAATAATAATAATAATAATAATAATAATAATAATAATAATAATAATAATAATTAGGGCTTTCGTACACTTCCATTGCACAAAGATTAATTTAATTGTACGTGTATGTTTGTTTGATTACGAGTAGTAATTTATACAAGAATTTTAATGATCGACTCTCTCTCGATTTCCTCTATATATAATTTAGAAAGTGCTACCAAAAAATCATGTAAAAAAGGAAAGAAAATCCAAATTATTATTTCTTAAATCTTGTCAAAACCGCGTAGCAGATCCATTTTTTTTTATTGTGCAAGACTGCAAACAGTTAACATATTTCTATAAATAAAAATCACATAAAGTAAGTAGCAAGTTATAATTATAACAAATTGTAACTGTGAGCTTAGCTTTATTTTACGCATAATTGTAATTGTTATTGATCTATACTTTTTTTTTTATTGTTATTGTTATTGTAATTGTTATCGAATCTATACTTATCTATATGGAACGTGTGTGCGCGCGGGTGCGGTTTTTTCTTTCAATAAAGAGAACGACTTGGGTGCATAAGTCTGCACCCATTTGCACACAACCCGACCCGCCACACGTCATTCCGACCCGCGTGTGGGTCTCACGCGCCCATTTTTTTCCAGATTTTTTTCCCTGGCGGAGCCTTCGACTCCGATTTTACGGCTCCGTCTTCGCTCCGATTACTAAAATAAGGATAATCGGCGGGCAACAATTTGGATTTTTTCGGCTCGCTCCGAGGACTTCAACTCCCCTTGCTCGAATCTTGACCATAGAAAAAGCGGCAAACAATAAAAAAAAATTGGAAAAAAAACTAGACAAAAAACAAAACAAAAACTGGTCAAATGGGTCGGGTCGGGTCAAACGGACGGGTGTTCTACGGTGCAACTGTTGCACCAGAGTTTTTGTCTTCAATAAATTCACCTAAAAATATATAACGTTCAACAAATTTCATTCAAATTGTGTAAGAGGTACTTTTGTTGTTCGATGTGATACAAGATTGGTCAACGGTAATCCGAGTCTGTGTGTTAATAGAATGTTACGTTATGTTTCGAGAATAGATCTTAACCCATATTTATACGCATTAGTTAGTTTCTCTCACTAGTCAGTAGCCATGTAAAAAAAATAAAAATCAACTCTTAAAAAAATCAACTTTAATTTACAACGTTCCTGCCATTTCAAACCTGCTGATTAAATGTACCATTTCCTAAAAATTTGTGTTAGATCAAGTTTTGTTGACATCAACATAGATATGTAAGAAACACAAGATACAAACTTTGGTTGTAAATAAGGAAATGATGAATAATTAGGGAATAATTAAGGGTAATTAGAATAATCCACCGATAGTTATCAACTTTTAATTAGAGCTAATAAGCTTTAATTAGAATAAAAATAAATATTAATTATAAAAAAATGGTGCACCGTGCGAGTTAATATTGTAATACTAGCTAGCTAGCTACTTAAAGAGAATTAATTAACACGCGCGTGCGCATATATATATAGGGAGAGGATCATGTAGGAACTTATCTTTATGTAGAAATTAAGAACTAATTTGGACCGTTGATTTTTTTTTAATCTATGGTCGAGACTAATTGATGCATAAGATTACTGTTGTTTGTACATCAAAAGTGTGCTAAATAATTTGTGCATTAACGTACTGTATTTTGTGCATCACGTAAGTAATATTTATGATGGTTTCTACGGACTCATATAAAGATGAGTTCCTACCAAATTCACAATATATATATATATATATATATATATATATATATATATATATATATATCTTGAAATAATTGACGGTAGAACTAGTATCTTTTTTCTTAGTCATAACAATATACTAACAATTATCACCATATGTTAGCATTTATTAATTTTTACAAAATCCTACGTACTAACTTAAAAAACGTTAATAAAAACGATTCTTGAATTGAAGATGTGGAATCTTGATTAATTTCTTATAATGTAAGAAAATCTCTCTCTCTCTCTCTCTCTCTCACACACATTCCTTGATGCACCCGCCGCGAAACACATGCGAACACGGCACTCTCAACGCTCCTTCGCTGGCGAGCTCTCCTCCATGCAGATGCAGCAACCCCTCTTCTCCTTCTCCTCCTCCTTAACACGATCAACCTCGTACTTCTCTAACTGTTCAAACGATGAATCCGAAGCCGGAATGATGCCAGGTCAGTCACTTTCCACGATTTGCACTGCGATCCGTATATGGAAAAAAAGAAGAAGAACCTCGTCCTCATGTAGGGTTTTTGTTGGAAAAATATTCTCGCACTCGAATTCCATCAGGAGGTCGCGTTCAAGGTCAAAGACGACCGCCGTCGAACGACAGGGATTTCACGACGGCGGAGAATGGAGGAGTCCCTCTAGCGGCCGGATACATATGAATGGGATTGATCTTGTTCCTTCATCCTTGGCGTATAAGGATTCAAACGTCAATTTGGAAACAATTTTGGACTCTCATTACGGTTTAATACTACTTTATAAGGATATGACTGCCATCATGCTTTATTATTATTATTTGAAATCCCAAAATAGAGAATATATAGTCGTCTCTTTAGACAGTTTACTAGCTATTCTAGAAATATCTATTCCTACAAATTTTGATAAATGCATAATCTTCTTTGATTCAATGCTGCACCGTATATTTTTAACTTATATTTGGCACTGCAATGATCCCACCTATGTCATGATGAGTGGTTTATTTATAAGATATGTATATATTATATACATCATGTAATTCCCACAAAATATTAATTTAATTTTTAAGCATAGTTTAATATAAGCGATGACACATGTATGCCGATGATCGCATATGTGTGATCCACCCCTTTATAATATATTATTTTTAATTTTTGAATCATTTTAATTATTTTTTAATTAAATTTAACTAAAAATTTATAAATTCTAATTTAATATAACTATATACTAATTAATCCAATATTCAAAGATTTATTTTTATTGAAATCACGTTCTTGAGAACTTTCCGAGTTCAATACACTAGTACTATTAGGGCTGAGTAGGTATACCGAAAAATCGGTATACCATACCGAAAAATTACCGAAAATACCGAACTTACAGTATACCGTCACTTACGGTACGGTATCAATGAGACCGTACCGAAAGATTATGATAAGGTAATGGTATGAGATTCCCTAATACCGCGGTGTATCGTGTTATACCGTACCGAGGTATATACTGATTTCCGATATATACCGTCCTATCGATATGTACCGTAGTATGGTATATACGGTATACCGTGTCACACCTGTTAATAATTAATAATAATATATAATTAAGTAATTAATAAATATTTTAATTAATTATAGAAATATAAAATATAAACAGGTATAGAATGTGCACGATATACCGTGAAAGTTCGGTATACCGTGAATGTTGGGTATACCGTGAATGTTCGGTATACCGTATATCGATAAGGTATACCGAAATTGCGGTACGACAACGGTATGTAAAAATTTCATACCGAATTTACAGTATACCGAACTCATTTATACCGTAAGGCACGGTATGGTAACGGTATGAAATTTGTCATACCGAAATTCAAGATAAGGTATAGGGTATGACACAAAAATGACGGTATACCGTACCGATCCACCCCTAAGTACTATATCATAATAATCGTTTAGCATTTAATTTCTTTAAATTTGCTGAAATAGATTGTCTTTATAAATAAATAAAAGAGATTACAAAAATAAACCACGATAAAATTCTCAATTAACAGAAAATTCTATTTATACATAACAATATAACAAATTGTCTACAAATTTTTAAGAACAAGTCGCTTTTTTCATTTGTCACAACAATAACAAATTAATTTCACCATATGTTCAAATTTATGAATTTTTACAAAATCCCACGTTCTTGATCACGTTAACATGAAAAAACATTATTAAAACAACTCTTCAGATGAACATGTATGTAGAATCTTGATTAATTTCTTATCATGTAAGCATACAAGAATCTTTCACTTATAAAAAAATGCATAAAGTTTTTTTGATTAATTTTTTTAATTAAAAAAGTTACATAAAGTTAAGGATTCCTTAATCTGATGGGCTATATTAATTAAAGAATCTCTTGTAAGTTGGCCTTTTTATTTATTTTGTTATGGACCCTTTTCCCTTAGCCCATTTAGATCGATAGACGATTTGTATAGCAATGCAAAACGTAATTTTAAACATAGCCCATTTCTCTCGTTATAGCCCTTAATTAAAATAATACACCCTCTGTCCCATTAAAAAAGTCTCATTTTGCTATTTTGGATGTCTCGTTCAAGAAGTTTTATTTCCTTTTTTGACAAAAAGTAACACACTAATTCAACCCATTTCCTTTATTTTATTCATTTAGTACCTAGGTGAATAGTGTAGTTTAATTTAGTCTACAGTGTTTTTCCACTCAACCTACTTTACATCAATAATAAAATACTATCCTAATTACACTCTTTATCATCTAACTCTCTTTTTCTTAATCTACGTGTGATTCTCAAATGAGACTTCTTCACTTGGACGGAAGGAGTAATTTATTATTTATAATAAAATAAATAATAAATTTACTATTATATCTTTATAGCTCCAATTTAATTTTTTCATTAAATAATAACAAAAATAAACCCTAAAACTATAATAATCATCATAGCTCCCAACATTACGGCAAGTAGAAGAAGATGGAAGAAGAACGAAAAAGAACGAAATCAGATGGAAGAAGAACGAAAGGAAGAACAAGCCTTTCACCATAAACCTCCGCAGTACAAAATCTCAATGGCGATGAAAGCTAATTATATACAAGGAAACCTTATATGTTTACGGAGAAATTTTGGTTTGTATAAGTGCAAGGAATATTAAAGTTCGTACCTTTCAAATTGAAAAAACTAGAGTGATCAAATTCTGCTATTATGCGGTTGCTAAGCCTATGAATGTATGTGCTCAAGATCAGATCGATCGGTTTTTCTCTAATGCTATTCAAATTGTAGTATATTTGCTCTCAGTTGCATTCGTTTTATATTTTCTTGATATTAATATTCAGATTTGGGCTTCCATGAATGAAAATATATGAACTTGATATCAATATTAACCATAATAGTTAATTTGATTTTGTTCTGGAATTTAATCATAATGGTTGCCCTATTGAAGATTGGTGGGTGAACAAACACAGCTTGAAAAGTTCTTTCACAAACTGTTTTAATTGATATGCAAGATAAAAATTCACCAAATTCACAGTTTATATGAGAGGGATAAAGTGATTGGTATTGGGGATTATGGAACAAAATAATTTTTTATATCAAATTTAAGTTGGGGGCTATGGACTAAATGTTTTTATATGAATTTTAAATTGAAAATTGCATACTAGTACATTTATTATATATTCAATTATTATTATTATTATTATAATAATAATGAGGGATCTATAATATAAGAATTGAGGACTATGTTTAAAATTACGCCCTTACAAATTTGAACTCGATCCAAACTTTGGCATCTCATTTACACTTAAAATTTTATAAAAGCCGAGTATTATAATTGGAATAATGTGAATACTACTTTATGTAAGTTGTTGGCTTTTTCTAAGTTGTGGTTTTTAGACTTTAGGTTCAGATTCAATCTAAATCCGTCGGGTTAAAAAAAAAATCTCGATCCAAATTTATGAGATCCAATGCTCCCCGGATCCAAATTCCATAGTTTTTTTTTTTTCACTTTTATGTTTTTTCTTGAATACAAACAATCTCCAATAAAACCATAATAATTATATAGACTTCTACATTTCATTTTAAATTTCAAAACTAATTCATTGAACCATAAATATCATTGCAACCATTCAAAATAAGCCGGGGAAGGGGAGGGGTTGAATCTCAATTCCAAATTAAACTAAATTAGAAAATAAATTAAATTATACTTAAAGCTGGAATTAAAATATACTCTCTCCGTCCCGTTTAATATGACTCACTTCTTTTCGACACAGAGATTAAAAATAAACGGATTAAATGTAAAAGGTGTGTTTAGTGTATTTTGTATAGAGTATTTACTTGTTGATGATAAAGTGGTTGTGAGTGCATTTTCACTGTTCATAAAAGCATTGTACTGTACACTTAGTACTTAAACACTAATCTTTGCCAAAAAAGAAAATGAGCCAAGTTGAGTGGTATGCTAAGAAAGGAAAGCGAACCAAGTTGAACGTGACGGAGGGAGTATATTTTATATATAATATGCAAACTAACCGAACCCAAAACCAGATTTGGACTGGATCTGGGTCTCAAACTTTTGAATTCAAATCCCGATTCATTTTTTGAACCTTTAATCAAGATGTGATCCAAATTCATTGAGCCCAAATTTTTGATGCCCAGATCCTAAAAAAAGGATATGGATTAGCAAATTTGGATCGAATTTGGACCCATTGCCATCTCTACCCAGAACCTTCCAAGGCAGCAGCACATTAGCAAACCGCTAAGGCTAGCAACTTTTCATATATTATTTATATATACCGTATGAAAAGAGTACCAACCCGAATCTGGACGCTAGACAACGATAGGTCGAATCGCACTAGATGACTAGAGAGTGCTTGTGAGAAATATTGCTTTCCAATTAATTGTCATTCTAAAAAAATTTTCCTTATGAACCGATTCTCTAATTTGTTAGGTTATGGGCAGCGGCGCGCATGCGAGCGCGCTCGTTGCCCTAGCAATCTCATCCCTCAAGCTCGTAAGCCATTGGCGAGTGTGGCACTCGTGAGCTCAAGCTCGATTGAGCGAGCTCGCGCTCTTATGAGCTCGCTGCCACATGGTGGCCGCTAGTTGGTCGCCGGCATAGCCATTGCGATCGCCAACGATCACCATTCAATTTTTTTTTAATTTCAATTTACAACTATATATATATATTTTTCTTCCCACCCACAAATCACACACTACACTCTCTATTCTCTCTACTCCACACCCCTCTCTCTCAAATTTTCTCCCAAAATCGGTGCACCTTCTCCAGCCAAGCCATCCTCACCGGCGGTCACTTTTTTTTGTTCAAAAAAAAAATTGGATCCCAACGCCAATTTCAACTCCAATTGGCCATACGCCGACGATGTCGATCCAAATAGCCCCAACCCATCCCGTCCATCCCCTCAACAAAATTTTTATTCTCAAATACCCCAACGAGATTTATTCTCGTCGCCTTAAGCTTTCGTCCCATAGTTTCCCACGCAAGGAGCCTACATTTCTCACTTTCCGGCGGGTGCCTTTGTACCCTTTGGATCGACATTAGCCAAGACCCCATCGTCGCCAACGGCCAACGGAAAGATTCGTATTGGCACCGCATTTTGCACCGTTACCGCGAGCTTTGTCCCAAAAACTCATCGAAGAGGAACGTGGCAAAGCTCTGCAACCATTGGGATCGAGTGAAGACGGTCTTAATGGAGTTCCAACAAGCTTACAAGGAGTGCGAGACGGCACGTCCAATGCTCTCAATGCATGGCAAGATGCGAACAAAGCTGTTTTCAAGCACTTGCCGACGTGGCGGGTAGTAAGAGATATGCCGAAGTTCGCCATGGTCTACTCCGCAAAATACCAAATCCAAACGGCGGCAAAGAGAACGAAGACGGGCGAAGATGGGAGCTACACCACTTCGGTGCAGGATTCGGCGGTGGAGAACAATCCGAGCGGGAGCAGCCCGCGGTCCACCACTCCACTTTCCTGCAGCGAATTTGGGTCGGAGTACTCTAGTCGGGTTGAACGGCCGATGGGTAGAGACAAGGCAAAGGCGGCGGCAAGAGGGAAGGGGAAGGCCGGCTCGAGCTCGCGAAGCGGTTTGACATCGGGAAGTATACGAGAGGAATTTGTTCAAGCGGCCACAAGAATGTCGCAGTAAATGGAAGAATTTACGAGGCAACAAGACTATCATATCATCACGAGAAGCACCGTCGGTATGGCACCGGCCCATAAGGAGTTCCACAATAAATGGGTCAAGAAGCTTAAATTGAAATATGGATGGCCCGTTGATGATGAGTAATTTTTTTTTTATGTTTAATGTAGTATTTTAATTTTATTGTAATGTAGTTTAGTGTAATATTTTCATCAATAAAGCTATTCGGACATACTATGTCCGGACATAACCGGTTCGATCAAGTAAAAAACTAATTTTACACAATCTTTTAATTAATATTTTTTTTATTAATTTCGACCATTTATGAATGTACAATAATACTTTTTTCGAATTTTAATTAGAAGAGAAGAGAAGATGTTTATGTCGATGAAATATGGTCTTAATTGATACAGTTTTAATTAGGAAGAGATTTCTTTGGGGAATGGGAGGGAAAATTTTGAGGGAGTTAATGTGGGAGAATACCGCCGGTTTTTTTGTTGGTGGAATCGGTTATGTTCTGACATACTATGTCCGAATAACATCGCCCTATTTTAATTTAGTGTAATATTTTTATTTTGAATGAAATGATTTTTTTTTAACATTTCAACTTTTAAAAATTAATAAAAAAAAAGAAAATGGCGAGCTCAACGAGCTTGACGAGCTCGTCACTGCACTTCATTTTATGCGCGCGCGCTGGACCCACCAAAAAGGGCAACGAGCGAGCTCGCTGCTGCAGAATGCCTTATGATAAACAATAATTATCACAATTATTTAAATTACATATTTCCTTCAACTTATTCCAAACGTAATTTTTTTAACACGAGTATTTCATGATAAGAAAGATGATAAAGGTATACTAAAATGTAGCGGCAACCACATTTGTCTTGAAAGAAAGTAATTCTTGAAATGGAAAAACACATTTGAAATGAAACATGAGGCAAATAAATGAAAAGTCATTTCGAATAATTAGAGTGTGTTTATTTTGATGGAAATAGTGAAAAAAAAATATTTTCACATTTTTTTCATCACTTTCACGTATTTATTAGAGTTGTTAATTTTCATCATTTTTCATCATTTTTTTTAATCTTTTTTCATCCCTTTCATTCCAATTGTGGAAAATTGTCACAGCCCCAAATCTCGAGGGACGGCAGAAGTCGGGGTGCGACTGGGGTTGGATTAAAGAAGCGGGGAAGAAGAGGGCTAACTGACTAAACATACATGAAAGACATCAAATAAACCATGAACAAGACTTGAATATAAATAAGAAAGAGTTAATCACGAGTGATTACTCGACAAGAGTACACAAAAGCAACTAAGTTCAAAATTACAGACTTAACTACAGCTTATTGTTCAAAAGTACATGTACGTAAAGACTTAGAGTTCTGCAGCGGAAGAGTTCTAACTAAAGCATCCTATCTTTCAACTCAACATCAACCGTTGCCGCTCCCGTCGCTTCAACCTGCACATTTAGAAAACAATGCAGGGCTAAGTACAAAAGTACTTAGTGGGCACGATGCCGAAATCATAATCATAAGTATAGATAAATATGGCATTTCATAATCATAGCACGTCGGGGTTTTTATTAAAACGGGCCCGCGTCTACCAAACATTTTCTTTTCTCATAAATCACTCGCGCGAGCTTTTTCTGACTGATGTTACGTTCAATCTTGACCAATTCTCATTCACCGTGGCTGGTACCCCTCAACAGGATATCACATACACCACAGGTTACAAAGTGCACTAACTCTGGAAAGTACTTAGCAGCTAACTCAGAGCCGATTGTTAGTTAACCTAGTTAGATTAACTCTAAATCTGGAAAACACGAATGTTGACTCAGATAGGTACAAGAGAACTCACATAAAACATAAAACAGTTTATGCCATAATATCACTTTGAAAACACAGATATCAAAGCGATAAAGAAAGATTTTCCGAGCATTGCTCGTTTTATTTTGTATATAAAAGCCCACCTCGTAATACAGAACTAAAAGCACTAGCTTCCAAACCTCGGATCTTTCGTCCTTTCTTTACTGCTGGCTTCCTCCTTCATCGCAAAATAATACTTAAAATCGATTCGTAAAAGATAATCGATCAAAGAAAATCGAAATAAGCTTTAGTCGTTTCATTCTTTAGGCATTTGCACACTTACTAGATTCATTTTACTTAAACGGGAACGAGACTCGTTCAAATCCCGTTTAGAACTCGGAAGGTCTCATACTCGACTCTTAGGTTAGTAGAGAGGGTAGTCGGTAACTTAATACGACTTAAAAGATCATAAGGAATTAAGTTGGAAAGAATCAACTTAGGAAAATTACATTTTAGTTCATTAAACGACTTATGAAATTTCTCGCTTACTACTTCTTTACTTGAATGGATAAGAGATGAGATCTCGACTGGTTTTATCACTCAAGGCTCCATACTTGACTCTAGGGTCAGTAGGAAGATATTTGTTAGCTATTACGGCTTAAACGATCGAAAGAAACTAAGTTGTGAACGAAACAACTTAGGAGAATTGAAACTGAAATTTTACTGCGCAATACAGTGACTCTGGAGGCTGCCCAGAACAGAGGATTTGGTAACAGGGGATGAGCCCTGTACCTTTGAAAAGTTTGGGATGTCTAGTTTACGCTCCAATTTACGGATCGCAAATCCGATAAACGAGCTAAGAGTTATTACAGTTTCCGGCGAGGGTCGCAAAACTGCCGCAATAACCCTAGTTGCTCGATAGATTCGACGTATAACGTCTTAGGTTCGTTCTAAGCTCTCGAATTCGATTTCTTTAGAAACTGGACCCTCAAGGCAGTCATCACGTACTCCCGTACGTGACGAACTCCTTCTCAAAACTCGTCCAATAACACGACGTTCTAAACGTCGGCGTTCAACTAACAATTACTAAACCAACAAGTTATGAAATTCGCGTTTTAGTTCTCGACTATAACTATAGCTCATATTATATTAGCTCGAAAGCTCATGACGTCAACTACAAAGTTGTTCTCAAGTCCATCATAGACAATAATATCAAATTAGAATTCTCATTCGACTTCTCGGTTATTAGTTACGTCTAGTTGTTCGTCTCTTATGAAATTTTTAAAGTTGTCGGATTCCGTTTAAATTTTACGTCATTAAACTACATCTAACGAGAATCACTTTTATGCATACAATCATTTCATACCAACACTATATTTCAACTTACGACGAGTTCTTCGTCTCTTACATTACATAAAATATTTTTAGAAAATTCTCAATTAAATCCTATTATCAACTAACACCATTTGCAACTATATTCCATCATCAATTCATCAATTAAATCAAACACATGAAAACCCCTAAAACTCCTATAAATTTCGGTATTTATACAATGGATAAGAGGGTGATTTTCTTCTCCAATTAACACCATTTATTCACTAGTCATCCTATTATAACAACAATTAATCAATTGCAATCCAATTTCATACTAACATGCAAAAATCCTTAATTCTATACTCAAACCCTAAATCGGTTTTCACAAAACATGGGGCTTTCGATTCCTCTTTGTCCTAATCACCAATTAAACACCTCTTAAGCATGAATTAATCATTAATTGAAGAAATCCAAAAATCCTACCAAAGCCCTAGAAATTTCGATATTACAAGGGAATTAGGGTTCTTGATTTTTGTCCAATTCTAAACCCTAATTATCCTATCTAACATATCTAATTTCATTAATTCAAGATCGAATCATCTAATTCAACACTCAAACTTTTCGATAAAAAAGAAAAAATGAAAAGAAGAGGATGATGGATGGATAGAAGTTTAGAGGAGAGGATTACCTTGCTAATTAATGAAAGAAGTAAGAGGTTTGGATGGTTGGATGATGACTTGTGTGTTTCTCCTTCAAGTTCTTGAAGCTTCAACAATGGAGGATAAAAGATGAAGATGGGAGAGAGATGGTATGGGGCAGCCGATTTTTAGTGTGGGAGGGAGAGAGAGATGGATTTAATTTGATAACTTATGTTATAAGATGTAATAGGTGTAAAGTGCAATAGTAATACCATTAGGTGTCCTCATATAACATTATAAAATGAAAATATCATCCAAGAGAGAGAGGATGAAGTCGGTCACTTAGAGGGAAAGGAGGAAAACACGCGCTTTTCCGGCGCGATCCGACGTTACGGAAACCGTTTGACGAAAAATGCAGCTCGGCACAAAATCGTCGCGATCCGATTTGACCGAAAATTCTAACATATAAAACTTAATCGGAAAATAAATTTATAAAATTTATTTTGACAAAAACTCGGGACGACACAGTCCGAGTTTCGTCCGGAAAATCATAAAAACGAACTTTCTCGGGCGAGTTCGTATCGCGATTTCGTGAATGTAAAAATCAGACGGTTTTCCGTTCTGAGTTCACGAACTAAAAACTTTTCGTACGCGCTAACCCTAAATACAGTAGTCGTCTAGCTGACTTCCGTAATTTATTTTCGGAAACGGATTCGACCGTTAGTCTTAGAATTCAAAATCGTAAACTTAGGCGTGCAAAGCCATTTATTTAATTAACTTTAAAATTTTGAGATCGTAAGGAATTTATGGGGCATTACAAAAATATTAACATGGGAACAAGGGTTGTAAACGAATCGAATCGAAGCGAATAATGGTGTATTCGATTCGGATTCGTGACATTATTTGCATATTCGAATCAGTATTTGAATATTTTTTTTGGTTCGTATTCGATTCGGAATGATATTCACGAATATTCAGTTCATTTTTTTAAATTGATTATAAACATAGTATTCGAATATTCGATTCGAAATGATACACTATTTGAATCGCAATATTGAAGAAAATTTTCTTAAATAATATTTTATCTAAGAAACAATTAAATCTAAATTAACAAATGTTATATCCAATACATTTGCCTTATAAACACTCAATAATAAATTAAAAAAACATAGATACTGGTAAAAGAAAAAAAAAAGATAGGGTTACACTGTTTTAGAAATAGATTATTATTTTTATTTTACTTTGACTTTTAGTTTAATTTTTAAATATACACACATACATACATATATTATGTAAATATATATTATATTCCGAATCGAATATTTTCAAATATCGAATCAAATTTGAATTCGTATTCATTAACTAACCGAAATAAAAAAAAATCGTATGTATATTCGAATCATAAATTTTCGAATTCGAATATCACAAATCCGAATCGAATTCCGAACTGAGCCAAAATTATATGATTTATATACAATCCTAGAAACAAGTTTAAAAATATTTTCCAACATTTTTTTTCCTTTATTTTCCCTATCTATCGTTATATAAACGACAACGACTCTACCTAAAAAAATCCTATGTGACACCCCTCATATTGCTTCGTTTCTATTTATCTAAATTCACAAATTTTCTGAATTTAAAATCAATATTTATCGTATTTATTATATTCTATAATAATAATATATATGGCATGGGAATAAAATCTTAACTAAATCAAATCTTGGTAGGAAATCTTTTAGATTCTATTATTATTATTATTATTATTATTATTATTATTATTATTATTATTATTATTATTATTATTATTATTATTATTATTATTATTATTATTATTATTATTGTATGTTAATGTTAATAGTATCACAAAAAAAAATAATACTAATGAATTAGTTGGTTAAACAAACAAATTTATTTCTATTGTAAAAATTAACTTAGCCATTATTAAATTGTTAAAGTCAATTTGTTTAGGTAGATAAATTATTAGTATACACTTATACGTATATATAAATTAAATAATAACAAATTTTGCACAACCTAACGCTAATCACCAATTTAAATTTAATAACTTTTAACTATGTACTATAATAATTTTTATTGAAAATTTAGGTTTTATATCAGAACAATTAGTTATACTAATTTTAACTTTGAGCATGTATTGAATTTGGATTATTTGTATATATACAAAATTTTATGTTTCGTCTGTCTACCATACTATAATCTACAAGAAACAATGAAAATTACGATCACCCATCAAATTTTTAGTAGTTTTCACTAATCGTAAAACTTGTATAAAATTAGCAATATTTTCTTATAAAATTTAATTTTAACCACATAAATAAGTTTTCTACAAATATTACAACAATTAATGTGAGACGAGATAATCAAAGCTAAACACATTGCAATATCAATTAAAGAGGTCTTAAAAATTTAATTTGTGACAAGATAATTAGACTTACACAATAATTAATAATAATTAACATCATATATGATGAAATTATAAGAAATATATATAAGATAGCTAATAATGATATTTTGAAATTTATGAGAAATATACATAAAATAATTATTCAAAAATTGGTGACATATATAATATCGTGCCTACTACTTATTAATTTTTCTTGGAGATAAGGGATGCAAAATAAAATCAATGAAATATTATTTTTGATAACTTTTATTATAATTTCATTATACTTTTGTAAGACTTTTTATAGTGAATTATTGAAATAATATTAATCTCATGCATATAGATAATATTGGAGTATTAGTTTTACAGTTGTATACTTATAAATAATGGTATAATGTGATTTCCCGCCGATTTTGACGGGTTGGTAATACTTAGAATCATTATATGTTTTCTCATCCTTTGCAACGCCAATTTTATTTGCTCAATTTATTAATTGGCTAAATAAATAATTTTTCCGGAATTTAATTTGACTAATATTTATTTTAGTCAAGATTAAATTGTTAATTCATTAACTCAGTGAATTGAAAGTGTTTGCATATAAAATCGACGTGGGCAATCTATTTGAGAGACAAATATATTTTTGTCCCACGTCTATTTTGAAAAATAAGATAACTTTAAATATTATCTATAAAAATAGGGCTCAATTAATCAATTGGTTAAATATATGATAAAATTATGAGAAATATATACAAAATAGTTAATAATGATATTTTGAAATTTATGAGAAACATACATAAAAATAATTATTTAAAAATTGATGACATATATAATATCGTGCCTATTACTTATTAATTTTTCTTGCAGATAAGGGATGCAAAATAAAATCAATGAAACATTATTGTTGATAACTTTTATTATAATTTCCTTATATTTTTGTAAGACTTTTTGTAGTGAATTGTTGAAATAATATTAATCTCATGCATATAGATAATATTGGAGTATTAGTTTTACAGTTATATACTTATAAATAATGGTATAATGTGATTTCCCGTCGATTTTTTATGGGTTGGTAATACTTAGAATCATTATATGTTTTCTCATCCTTTGCAACGCCAATTTTATTTGCTCAATTTATTAATTGGCTAAATAAATAATTTTTTCTCGGAATTTAATTTGACTAATATTTATTTTAGTCAAGATTAAATTGTTAATTCATTGACTTTAGTGAATTGAAAGTATTCGCATATAAAATCGACGTGGACAATCTATTCGAGAGACAAATATATTTTTGTTCCACATCTATTTTAAAAAGTAAGATAACTTTAAAAATTATCTATAAAAATAAGGTTCAATTAATCAGTTGGTTAAATAAATAGTTTTAATTTTTATTAAAAAATTTAATATGACCACTTATTAAGTCCTATTATATAAACTATTTATTTTCTACATGTGGTGCTTTTTTTATTATTTTATTCTATTGTGTACAAAAATTAAAATCATGGTCAACGAACTGATTGTGACTGGAAACGTGGGGATAGACAGGCCGATTTAGTTATGGAACTTAACAAGAGGATTTCGACTTAGAACTGTGAGGATAGACGGGCCGATTCCAAATCGACGATTCAACTTTTTCAGAATAGTGATCGACGGGAGGATTCCAACCTTAAACTGTGGAAGTAGACGAGCCGATTCCAATCTAGCTCACAAAACTCACACAACAAACAGTTTACGACAAATGAAAAACTAAAAAATAATTAATGAACAATATTTTTATTATAATTTTAATAAATAATATTTTTCCGTCGATTTTCGACGGGCTACACGCTAGTTACCAAAATAAATGATGGAAAGAGTATCATACTATGACAAAAAAGCACAACTTAGAAAAAAGCCGACAACTTACATTTTGTAAAATAACGTGAGTTAAAAAAAAAATTAAAAAATTAAAAAACCAATATAACGTGAGTTTAAGAAAATTAAAAGGAAAAAACATATCAATCTTCTTTATAATAGCAATATTGATTTAGAACATCACATTTATCTTCATGCCTATGTGGCATTATTAGAAATTTTTTTGTTATTTATCTAAAATCTCTACTTAATCTTACAAATTATAGAAATACAATCTTATTTATAATAGCAATATTATATTATCATTATATTATATTACTAAAAGGAAAACGATTCTTCCTTTGAAAAAATTCTACGTGCCACTCCTTATATTCCTCCATTCATATTTATCTAAATTTTCAAATTTTTGAATTTTTAAATGTAAAATAATATATTTTAAAAATCTATACTAAAATCATATGTCCCACATCGGTTTCTCAATGAAACTTCACCTATTGAAAAGCCTATAAATACCTAGAATCAATGTGTATTTTCTCATCTTTTACTCCACGAGTTTTATTTGACCAATTTATTTATAATCGGCCGAATAAATAATTATATTTTATAGTTTAATTTAATTTAATTTGGTCAATTTATTAATTGGCCGAATAGATAATTATTTTTTGTAGGAGTTTTATTTGGTCAATTTATTTATTAATCGGCCATATAAATAACTGCTATATTTTTATAGTTTAATTTAATTTAATTTGGTCAATTTATTAATTGGTCGAATAGATAATTATTTTTATTAGGGAATCACTTTATTAGTTGATAGAATAAATGGTTCCAAAATAGTTTGGTTAATTTATTGGTTGACCGAATTAAATTTGGAAATAGTCTAATATTTTTTTATTTAATTTGATAAAAAAAAATAAGTAATTTCTAATTTGTCAATTAATTAGGTAGACAGACCAATTCCCAACTGACGGGTACCTCAACTTGGTATCCCACGTGACACATCTTTATTTTTTATTCTTGTTTATTTTAAATTTTTCATTTTGTTCATGTATTTTCGAAAATTTAGAATCGTCATCTATGAATTGATTTTTACGTTATTTGTAATTGGGTTTCCAACTTTGCATAATATATATCATTGGGACCCCACCAAAATAATTAAAATCAAGGATAGAAAAGACCCCCATTGTAGATACTCTTATAAATTAGAGTTGTGGTCAACGGGACGGTTCTGACGCGGAACCATGGCGAGATAATGCCTAGATCGTTACACCTGTTGTGCGGGTTGGGACTTACCCGTAAAGACATTTCTAATTACGTAGTTGGCTGTATCGAGCCTACTCTTTAGTTAGTGGTACCACGTAACTCATCCTGCATTATTTATTCTATTTATGTTAAAATTTGCATTTTATGCATAGTAGATCGTTCTTGAGATTTTCCTTTATGTTTTTTATTTTTTTTATTTATAGAAATTCTATTTTACAACTTAAATAAAAGGACATGTATTTGATTTTTAATTGTAACAAATTTTGTCATAATATTTGATTGTTTACATAATTTATAAATTCAAACGATTTCAAATAATTAGCGAATATTATTATATATATGAATTAAGAAATAATGAATATTACAATCATTTTTAATTAAATTTGGACCTATATAAATTTTAAATGAGTTTAATAAATTATGCAATTTAAATTTATAGTTGAAATTTAATTCTTTTATCTTTAACTATTATTTTCTACAAAATCAGTAATGTACTCAACGGACCGATTTCGGGTCAGAACCATAGGGGCAGACAGGATGATTGCGAAGTTGTGGTTCAACTTTTTTTTTCTTTAATCTTATGTTAAACTCACGAGTTAATAAAATTATGCATTTTAAAATTTATAGTTGAAAATTAATTTTTAAGCTTTTACTGTTATTCTCTACTAAATCAGTATTGTAGTCCACGGGTCGGTTCCGACCCGGAACGGTGGGGGTAGACGGGATGATTGTGAACTGGTAGTTCAACTTTTTTTTTTCTTTAATCTTATGTTGAACTCATAATATAGAATATTTAGGGTCACTTTCATTGTTATAGACAATCTTCAAAATTATTTTTCTTTTATAAATCAATGTGGGACCAAAAGTATTTGCAATAAAAAAGATCCATCTAAATTTTCTGACAAAATTTACGTGAGACAATCTCTTTGAGAACCAAATATGCTTTTGTCCCCATATATTTTGGAGAAGAATATAGCTTTAAAATTATCGAAAGAATGAGGGTAGATTAGATGAGAAATTTTAACTGACATTACTATATGTGTTTGAGACGTATACATGTGCTAATTTTTTTTAATTGACTTTGAGATATGTTCAAGGGCATATAAATTCTAAACGAGTTTAGTAGATTGGATGATCGAATGATTTAACTTTAAAATAATTAACAAATAATATTTTTCTTAATATCTCACATATTAACACTATCTAATAATTTTATCAAATATAATTTTCCGTCGATTTTCGACAGGTTATACGCTAGTTATATTACTAAAAGGAAAATGATTCTTACTTTGAAAAAATCTTACGTGGCACCCCTTATATTCCTCCATTCATATTTATCTAAATTATCAAATTTTTGAATTTTTAAATTTAAAACAATAGATTTTAAATATCTATACTAAAATCTTGTGTCCCACATCGGTTTCTGATGAACCCATATTTGTGTCCATCTTTTCTTGTTTCTTTCTTGTGTTTTTAGTCTTTATCGAGTCATTATGTGTTTGGGAGGACACACAAGTCGAGAGATAGTGTGCAGGGGAAGAACAGGTGGATGCTGGGCAAATCCGATGGAAAATCTGTTGTTGAGATGGTGATACGATGCGAATGGGCATAGGGCTGGAAGCTTGTAGCTGGGCAACATCAGAATATCCAATCTACAAGTCAAGAAGCACCTTCCCATATCCTTAAGCCAACAGATAGAGTACTTGGAGGAGTCAGGATCTTGGTCAAAACCGGAGGCAATTCAGGATGCAGACAATGAAGGGCAGGATGCGATTCTTACTTTGAAAAAATCCTACGTGGCACCCCTTATATTCCTCCATTCATATTTATCTAAATTATCAAATTTTTGAATTTTTAAATTTAAAACAATAGATTTTAAATATCTATACTAAAATCTTGTGTCCCACATCGGTTTCTGATGAACCCATATTTGTGTCCATCTTTTCTTGTTTCTTTCTTGTGTTTTTAGTCTTTATCGAGTCATTATGTGTTTGGGAGGACACGCAAGTTGAGAGATAGTGTGCAGGGGAAGAACAGGTGGATGCTGGGCAAATTCGATGGAAAATCTGTTGTTAAGATGGTGATACGATGCGAATGAGCATAGGACTGAAAGCTTGTAGCTGAGCAACATCAGAATATCCAATCTACAAGTCAGGAAGCACCTTCCCATATCCTTAAGCCAACAGATAGAGTACTCGGAGGAGTCAGGATCTTGATCAAAACCGGAGGCAATTCAGGATGCAGACGATGAAGGGCAGGATGCGAGTCGGACCAGCAGTAGCAGCAGATTTCTTTTCCTTCAAGGAAGAGGATAAGGATTGCATGTTTCCTTCCTTATCCTAGCCGAGCCAAATCATTGAATATATCTACCACGCAAGGAAAGAATGATCGTGCATGCGAAGGAAAGAGAGAGAGGCGGAGGTTATGATATGCATGGGAAGAATCCTTATTCAACAAGGAAACTTCCCTAAACCTTAGAATCTCATCGCCTATATATATGGCCGACTCTATCATGTAAGAGAGCTATTCGATTCAGTAATTTTAGATTAGTTTGCATCTTAGTTTGAGTGAAAGTAAGGAAGAACAAGTCCTACGGGCAATTTACGGTTTATTAAGTTTTTTTATATTTTCTGCACTTTAGCTTTAGTTGTTGGCGTGAAGCTAAGACCCTTTATGTAATACCCCAGATTTTTCTCTGTCGCTTAAAATAAAAATTTTATAAGAAATTAAGGCTTTGCACGCCTAAGCTCCTGATTTTCAATTCTAAGACCAACGGTGAAATCCATTGCAGAAAATAAATTCCAGAAGTCAGAGGAACGACTACTGTATTAGGGTTTTCGCGGTCGATAAAAATTTAAATTCTAGAACTCAGATCGGAAAACCGTCTGATTTTTACATTCACGAAATTGCGATACGAGTTCGCCCGAGAAAGTTCATTTTTATGATTTTTCCGGACGAAATCTGGACTGTGATGTCCCGGGATTTTGTCGGATTTTCAAGTTTGAAATATACTTTTTAAGTATATTAATTATTTCGGATTTATTGGTCGAATCGTATTTTGACGAAAACGTGCTGAATACGTTTTTATTTACTCGATTTTTATAACGTCGTATCGCGCCGGAAAAACGCGTATTTTTCCCCTAATTTCTATGTCTTGGCCGACTTCTACTACTTACTTTACATAGATATTTCAATTTTTAATAGTATCAACTTTATGACTCATCTTTTCATTTAGTTCTTATAATAAAATACTAGACACCTAAGCTAAGTTAATTAAAATATCAAATGTTGTCATCTTTCTTCTCTCCCTCTCTCTAACTCACGAAACACACACATACATATTCCTCTCTCAATTTTTCTCCATTCTCCATTGAAGAAGCTTGAAGCTTGGGCAAGGATTTTCATCCATCTTAATCAACTTTCATCCAATTCCATTTCTACTTTCATAAATCTCAAGGTAATCACCACCTCCACCTTTCTATCCAATTGGATTTCCTTTTCTTCCATTTTCATGTATGGACCGAAAATTGGTAGATGAATTAGGATGATATTTAAATCCTAATTCATGTTATTTGATGATTAGTAATTAATCCCTATGGTTAATTAATGAAGAAAAATCAAAAGTCCTAAATTTCTATTGAGGACCGATTTTTAGGGGTTTTAGAGGGTGAATGATTTGAGTTTAATTGGTTGGATAATTAAGCTTAGGAAGGGTTTGATTGTTGATTAAGGCAAAGAAGAGATTAATTTCCCTATAAATTGATGATGACCGAAAATTTAGGTTAGGGTTTGAGTTTGGATTTCAATTTATGATGTTGGAGGTATTAGATGGTATTATAATCTAGTAATTGATGAAATTGGTGATCGATTATGAGGTTTGAAATCGATAATTGGAGAAATAGATTAAGTATGTGTGAATTGGGAAAATGTAGTAAGTAGTAATTGAAATCAATGAGGAATTGGTGTAGTAATTGATGTGAATTGTTGGAAATGATAATGGAAATGAGATGTAGTATGATGATGGATCATTATATAATTTAATTGGAATTTTCTAAAAATATAATGAAAAACATAAGAGACGAAGAATCATTAATAAGTCGAGATTTAGTAACGAATTGAAGATATGAGATACGTATTATTGAATCTCGATAGATGAGGAATCATATTGTAGAAATTGAACGAATTCCGATAACATTGGAATTTTGGTAAGAATCGAAGCAACGAGCCTAAGTAAGGATAGAAAAGTCGAATGAGGTTTCTAATTTGATATTAATGATCGTTGGTAATAAATGAAAAACTTTGTAGTTGACGATATTCACATTCGAGTTATTAATGTTAAGTAATAGTTGTAAACGAGGAGTGAAATTGATTTGGTATAGTAATTGATTAGTTTTGAAAGATGAGGTTTTAATCGTCGTATTAGTAACCGAGAAATGAGAAGGAGTTTGTCGCGTATGAGGTTAAGTGTTAACTGCCTTGAGGTATAAATTTTGTAAGATTTTAAGTGCGATAGCATAAAATGAACCGAGGAAGTCATACGTCGAAATATACGAGCTCTAGGGCTAGTTCGGGCATTTCTGCGACGTTTCACGGAAACTGCAATATCTCCTAGCTTGCTTAACGAAATCGAGATCCATAAATTGAAGAGTAAACTAGACATCCGTGGCTTTCTTTTGGTACAGGACACGTCCCCTGTTTCGAAATTCCCTGTTCTGCGTGAAGGTTACTGACCTGTACAGGGAATTTTCAAAACTCATTTTCATAAGTTGAATTCTTTTCAACTTAACTCCTTAAGACCTTTTAAGTCGTTATGAGTTATCGACTATCCTTTTTCACCGACCTCAGTGTCGAGTAAGAAACCGAGCTAGTTTAAACGAGAAGTGTTCGAGTCTCGTTCGTGATTAACTAAAAGAATCTAGTTAAGCGTGCAAATGCCTAAAGCTTAAGAACTTAAAAAATTAATTCGATTTCAGTTTCAAATTCCATTTTCTTCTATCGACTCAACAACTTATCGTTGTTTTATTATTTACGTTCAAAGAAGGAGGACGTCGAGGTTAGAAGACAAGACGGAAGATCAGAGACGGAAGCACGTGTTATAGTTCTGTAAACGAACGAGGTGGGCTTTTCAAAAGTGTATCAATTACTGCCTTATTTATATGCGAGCGTTGCTCGAAGGTGTTCACGTTTTGCTTTAATAAATGAGTATTAAAGTATTTATATGCGAGCGTTGCTCGAAAGTGATTACGTATTGTTTTAATAAGTGAGTATTAAAGTTCTATCAGTGCTTTAATGAATTGTTTATGTGAATTCTATTATGTCTCTCTAAGTTAGCCCTCAGGTGCTAACCAAAGTATTGGATTCTGAGATAGCCCTCAGGCTGCTATCCAGATAATTCCAACTAAACGATCAGATTCTGAGATAGCCCACAGGTGCTATCCAGAGGGACAGTTTCTGAGTTAGCCCTCAGGTGCTTTCCAGACGATCGGATGTGAGTTTAAAAACCCACAGTGTGTCATTTAGAAATTAAGTGTTCAACAGTAAAAGTATTTATACAAGTGTTTATGAAAAGATGCATTATTTGATTTAATATTTGGTAAGCACGGGCCTTTTAAAGAAAAACCCCGTTGCGTTACATATAAAATGTTTTCGGCAATGTGCCCACTAAGTACTTTTGTACTTAGCCCTGCATGTTTGTTTTTAAATGTGCAGGTTGAGCGACGAAGGCGGAGGAGGTTGAGTAAAGGTCGTCTTCAAAGAAGTAAAGTGCCAATTGAGCCTCGATTTCACATTCGATATGTGTTATCATTTTCTACGTTTTTTCGCTGCCAATTCTGTAAACTAGTTTCAGTTAAAGTATAACTTAGAACTAAGTTTCATCCTTTGGACTTAGTCCATTTTTAGAGTAGCTATGTCGAGCGATCCTCCGTGATTTACTCTTTCTTTCACTAAGTAAAGTCGGTTCTCTTATTAATGTAAATCCCTTCGGTTTAAGTTGTTTACACTTTAAACCTAGCTTTCACTGATCAAACTTTGTCGAGCGATCTTCCGAGATCGACTTCCTTTTTATTCAATGAAGTCAAATTCATAGTAGTTTATGTTACAAATATCGTTTATTCAGTAGTTTTCCCTTTCTTTCCCGTTTCTTTATTCCAATCCCTAATCGCACCCCGGCTCTGCCGTCCTTCGGGAAGTCGGGCTGTGATAGAATGGTATCAGAGCATTCGTTCCTGCTCTGACCTTGGGTTATTTTTCTAGTGTTACCACAGAGTAATAACAGAGCAATCGTTTCCGCTCTTTATATGAATTTCTTTCAAGTAATAAGATAGAGTATCTGTATATACTCTATACTTGAGTCTTCTTTTGAGAAAATAATGTTTAGTTTGTATCACTAAACTTATGAATGTAGTAAACGACTCAACCTCCCGCTACGTCGACTCAACCAAAGAGGAAAAGAAAGGTAATAAAAGTTTTTTATTTTAAAAGTTTGAAGTATTAGATATACTTTTGTTGAGAGAACCAAGTTTGTCAAGTATGAACTTTATTAAAGTATGAGAGATATACTTTGTTGCAATATGTGAAATTATGTGAGTTATAATTTCTTTGATTAAGATGTTTTGTTAATATGAGAACTTAGACTGCATCTCTAAGATTCCCCGAGAACATAGACGTTTTAAGAAGCATTGGTTCTAAACGATTTCGAAAGGAGATCGTGAAACGAGAAGGACTTCTATGGACGAATGTCACATGCGTGTGAAGTGACATGAGTAAAGACTCGGCGGAGTCAAACGTTGTTTTATAATTAAGAGCCGATGAGAATTTCCTTCGAGGAAATAGGATAAGTAATGATAAGGTAAGTTAATTCCGTATTAAGTGAACGAAAGAAACGATTAGACGTTTATGAAGCGTTGGTTTCGGAACTAGAAAGATACGATCGAGACAAAGAGGACAGAATAAAGGGAATCAAAGAGAATGAAGAAACGAGTGCTACTTCCGTACAAGTAACACGAATGAAGTCGTCTTTCAATGGGAGTTCGCTCCGTTATAACTCCAAGAGGAGATCCGTTTTATTATTAAGAATCGAGTACGAAAATTTTAGCTAATTTCCAACAATCGCTCGATTCCGACGACGACTAGAACTTGTATTATAAAAGTTATTCCTTAATTATTATTCCATTTTTTTTTCTTTTGGAATTTATTTCATACTTTGTAATTGAACGAAGAATACGACGAATACGAGCATTAGGTGACGAGAACGACAAGTCTTTTATAAATGAATGTTACATAAGTATAAGTGACATGAACAAGTCTTTTTGGCGTTGACTTGTTTTAATATTGACAAACCGTTAAGAGTTTCTTTTCAAGAAAACTAAGAAGTCTAAGCTAAGATGATTAAGTGTACGTTAAGACGGTAAGGATAAGTTGAGATGGTTAAGATAAGCTAAGAACTGTTAAGAGTTTGTTTGCAATTTGAGAAAATTGCTAGATGATTAAGATAAGTAAATTTCTTTTTGGATGAGTGCTTAAGGCACGGAATTGACGAAATTTTTTGAATTCTTTGTAATGCCCCGTAAATTCCTTACGTTCTTAAAATTTTAAAGTTAACCAAATAAATGGCTTTGCACGCCTAAGTTTACAATTTTTTTGAATTCTAAGACTAACGGTCGAATCCGTTATTGAAAATAAATTACAGAAGTCAGCTAGATGACTACTGTATTTAGGGTTAGCACGTACGAAGAGTTTTTAGTTCGTAAACTTAGAACGGAAAACCGTCTAATTTTTACAATCACGAAATTGCGATACGAACACGCCCGAGAAAGTTCGTTTTTATGTTTTTCCGGACGAAACTCGGACTGTGTCGTCCCGAGTTTTTGTCAAAATAAATTTTGTAAATTTATTTTCCAATTAAGTTTCGTACGTTAGAATTTAAGGTCAAATCAAATCGCGACGATTTTGTACCGAGCAACGTTTTTTCGTCGTTCGATTTCCGTAATGTCGGATCGCGCCGGAAAAAACCCGTATCCCTCCAAAAAAATCTGCATGGCAGCCGATTTTTCTTCTTTTTTTTGTTTGTTAGTTAATAAGTGGGGGACATGCATGTTGTTTTTATCTAATTAAGTGACACCTATTTGAACTTTACACATATTCATCTTATATCATTTTGTTAATTCAAAATCAACACACCTCTCTCTCCCTCCCAACTAATTTTCGGCAGCCCCTACACCCCATTCTCTCATCTTCATCATTCTTCACCATTGTTGAAAGCTTCAAGGTTTCAAGCAAGGATTCCATCTTAGATCATCATCCAACCATTGAACCATCTAACTCCTTTTACTAATATTCAAGGTAATGATCTCCTCTTTAATTCTATCCAACCATCTTCTTCTTCTTTTATTTTTTTCCTTCTTTGATCGAAAATTAAGGTATTGAAATGGATGAATTGATCTTGAAATAATGAAATTGGATGTGTTAGATAAATTAAATAGGGTTTAAAATTGATCAAAACCAAGAACCCTAAATCTTGTGTTAATACCGAAATTTTTAGGTAATTTGTAGGATTTTTAATTTTCTTCTTTTGATGATTGATTCTTGTTTAATAGATGTTTAATTAGTGATTAGAATGAAAAGGAATCAAAAGCCTTATGTGTTTGTGAAATTTCAATTAGGGTTTGAGTTGAATTTAGGGAGTTTATGCATGTTAGTTGATAATTGTTTTGTAATTGGTTAATTGATGATATAAGAGGTTGATTAGTAAATAAATGTAGTTAATTGGGGAAGAAAATCACCCCTTTAACATATACATGAAAACCGAAAGTTATAGGATAATTAGGAGTTTCCACATGTTTGATATAAGTGATGAATTGTTGGTTAAATTATGTTGTAAATCATGTTAGTTGATTATAGAATTTAATTGAAAATTTTCTAAAAATGTTTAATGAAACATAAGAGATAAAGATCACCTTATAAGTTGAGTTATAATGATGTTATGATATGTTTGCATGCATGAAAGTGATTCACGTTAGACGTAGTTTAACGTCGTAAATTTTGAACGAAATCCGACAACTTTGAAAAACGCGTAAGAGACGAACCTTTAGTCGTAACTAATAATCGAGAAGTCGGATGGGAATTATAATCTGATATTATTGTTTATAATAGAATTTAGAACAACTTTCTAGTTGATGTCATAAGCTTTCGAGTTGATATAATATGGTCTATGGTTATAGTTGAGAACTAGAACGCGTTTTGAATTTTTGTTGGTTTAGTAATTGTTAGTTGAAATCCGACGTTTAGAATGTCGTGCTTTTGAGCGAGTTTTGAGAAGGAGTTTGTCACGTATGGAAGTACGTCATGACTGCCTTGAGAGTCCAGTTTCTAAAAAAATCAAATACGAGAGCTTAGAACGAACCTAAAATGTTATACGTCGAACCTATCAAGCAATTAGGGTTTTCACGGCAGTTTTGCGACTCTCGCCGGAAACTGTAATAACTTCCAGCTCGTTTATCGGATTTGTGATCCGTAAATTGGAGCGCGAACTAGACATCCCAATCTTTCCAGTGGTATAGGGCTCACCCCATGTTTCCAAATCCTCTGTTCTGGACAGCCTCCATAGTTATTGGACTATTCAGTAAAAATTTCAGTTTCTTGTTTTCTAAGTTGTTTAGTTCACAACTTAGTTTCTTTCGATCGTTTAAGCTGTTTTATCTAACGAATATCTCCCTACTGACTCTAGAGTCAAGTACAAGACCTTGAGTGATGAAAACCAGTCGAGATCTTATCTCTTATCCTTTCATTAAAGAAGTAGTTAAGTGAGATTTTTCATAAGTCGTGAAATGAACTAAAATGTAAATCGCCTAAGTTGATCCTTTCCAACTTAGTTTCTTATAATCTTTAAAGTCGTATTAAGATATCAACTACCTTCTCTACTGACCCAAGAGTCGAGTATGAGATCTTCCGAGTTCTAAATGAGATTGGTACGAGTCTCGTTTCCCGTTTAAGTAAAACGAATCTAATAAGCGTGCAAATGCCTAAAGAATGAAACAACTAAAAATTGCTTCGATTCTCTTTAATCGATTATCTTTTACAACCCGTTTTTAAGTATGTTTATTTTACGATGAAGGAGGAAGCCAACTATAGAGAAAGGACAGAAGATCCAAAGTTGGAAGCTTTTGCTTTAAGTTCTGTAAATCAAGGTGGGCTTTTACATACAAAATAAAACGAGCAATGCTCGGAAAATCTTTCTTTATCGCTTTGATATCTGCGTTTTCAAAGTGATATTATGGCATGAACTGTTTTATGTTTTATGTGAGTTCTCTTGTACCTATCTGAGTCAACATTCGTGTTTTCCAGATTTAGAGTTAGTCTAATTAGATTAACTAACGATCGGCTCTGAGTTAGCTGCTAAGTGCTTTCCAGAGTTAGAGCATCTGGCTCAGTTTACTTTGGAGGAGTTTAAGAAAGTATTTAATGACAAGTACATCCCTAAAACCTATAGAGCAAGGAAGGAAGCGGAGTTCTACAGTCTGAAATAAGGGAAGATGACAGTGACTGAGTACGATGCAACCTTTTGTGAGTTGTCAAGGTATGCACCCGAACAGGTAGATACCGACGAGAAGATGGCAAAGAAGTTCCGTGAGGGACTTAGACACGAACTAGGATTGGCACTGGCCAGCCATGGAGGACTAAGCTATACAGACATACTAGCACGAGCCTTAGAAATGGAGGCAGTTGTGCCGGATGAACGAGAGATTGTAGCGCCCGTATCAGCACTAACCCAGATACCAACTCCAGACCATTCCAACAACCATAGCTGCAACCATAAAGGTAAAAGGAAAAGAGAAGGAGAAAACCAGGGTGGAAATCAGTGTGGCTTTCAGCAGCCGAATCAGAATAAACCACAAGGACAGTGGCAGGGACAACAGGCAGACGATAACCAAGGAAAAATCACTATTCCTACCTGCCCTAAGTGTAACAAAATGCACTTTGGGAACTGTTTGGCGAACTTTGACGGTTGTTATAACTATGGTCGACAGGGACACGTGAGAAGGAATTGTCCGAAATCGTTGCTAACCTTGAGAGCTATGCAAGCTCAGCCACAGCCGGAACAACAACAACTACGACAGCAACGAGAATAAATGCATGGGCATTTGTGAATGGGCCAGAAGCACAGGACAAGGGCAAGGGTCATTAGGCAAATAGTTGGCTTATTTCAGACTAGTAGTATATTTTGTATAAGTCCTCGTTAGGGGCAAACCAGTACTTGTTCGACGTATATGTATATATGACCCCGTGAGTGGGCTTTGACTTCGTAAAAATATTTCTTCTAAAATTGTAGGCTTAAGGTAAGTGTTAATGAAACGTTTGATATAATCCATAGGATGGAAAAAATTATGATTGTGGTATCAATTACCATTCAGAAAAAGCAAACGTGGTAACAGGTGTGAAGAGTCGCAACATTTCAATCAAGTTCGGATGTCTCTTTATCAAGGAAGAAGCACTTATACGAGAATTCAAGACGATAGATTTAGAGGTGCCTGATACACCTACGATAACCAGCTGAATAGTAGCACTCGTAGCTACACCAAGCTTACGAAAGATAATCATAAGTGCTCAGAGAAAGGACGAGTCGATCGAGAAGCTACGACTAAGGGTAAGAACGGATAACCTGACGATTATTCCAAAGCACTAGATGATACGATCGTATTTAAGATAGACTTTGTATCCTGACGATGACGAATTGAAGAACGATATCATGAGTGAGGCTCACAATACACCATATACCGCGTACCCAGAGAGTATGAAGATGTATCAAGATTGAAGAAAGAAATTATGGTGGAACGGATCGAAACGAGATGTTGTCTCATTTATAGAACGATAGTATTAGATCGAAGTGCGAAATGGAAGAATATTTTGCTGTTGATCGAATTGCCTATAACTATAGTTATCAGGCTACGATAAGTACTGCGCCTTACGAAGCCTTGTATAAGGAGAAGTTTAAAGAAGACGAAAGTCTTACATTTACACGCCGATCAGAACTTAATTCGAAAAGGAGATAAAGTTTTCTTTAAGATTTCTCCGTTAAAAGAATCATTTGATTCACGTTAAGTATAAGCTTAAATGAAGCTTATTATGAGTATCAGATATCTCGAGAAAGATGAATTTGAAATGACGTATAGATTGGCCGTGTTGCTAAGTCTATGAAATGTTATTATATTTGTGTACCTCATATGAGAAAGTACGTGTTCGACTCTAAATGCGTGATTCATCAGCAAGACATAGTTCTTGATTAAGATATAAGTTATAACGAAAGACCGAGATCAATCCGGAATCGAAAAGTGCAATAGTTAAGAAATAAGTCGATACGATCAGTTAAGTATTTTGGAATTACCACGGGCAAGAGGAAACTACGTGGGAGCTTTTTGCGAAGGAGGTAAGCAAATTTCGGGAGGAAATTTTTCGTTAGACGGGTAGAATGTAATACCCCAGATTTTCCTCTGTCGCTTAAAATAAAAATTTTATAAGAAATTAAGGCTTTGCACGCCTAAGCTCCTGATTTTCAATTCTAAGACCAATGGTGAAATCCGTTGCAGAAAATAAATTCCGGAAGTCAGAGGAACGACTACTGTATTAGGGTTTTCGCGGTCGATAAAAATTTAAATTCTAGAACTCAGATCGGAAAACCGTCTGATTTTTACATTCACGAAATTGCGATACGAGTTCGCCCAAGAAAGTTCGTTTTTATGATTTTTCCGGACGAAATTTGGATTGTGATGTCCCGGGATTTTGTCGGATTTTCAAGTTTGAAATATACTTTTTAAGTATATTAATTATTTCGGATTTATTGGTCGAATCGTATTTTGACGAAAACGTGCCAAATACGTTTTTATTTACTCGATTTTTATAACGTCGTAGCGCGCCGGAAAAACGCGTATTTTTCCTCTAATTTCTATGTCTTGGCCAACTTCTACTACTTACTTTACATAGATATTTCAATTTTTAATAGTATCAACTTTATGACTCATCTTTCCATTTAGTTCTTATAATAAAATACTAGACACCTAAGCTAAGTTAATTAAAATATCAAATGTTGTCATCTTTCTTCTCTCCCTCTCTCTAACTCACGAAACACACACATACATATTCCTCTCTCAATTTTTCTCCATTCTCCATTGAAGAAGCTTGAAGCTTGGGCAAGGATTTTCATCCATCTTGATCAACTTTCATCCAATTCCATTTCTACTTTCATAAATCTCAAGGTAATCACCACCTCCACCTTTCTATCCAATTGGATTTCCTTTTCTTCCATTTTCATGTATGGACCGAAAATTGGTAGATGAATTAGGATGATATTTAAATCTTAATTCATGTTATTTGATGATTAGTAATTAATCCCTATGGTTAATTAATGAAGAAAAATCAAAAGCCCTAAATTTCTATTGAGGACCGATTTTTAGGGGTTTTAGAGGGTGGATGATTTGAGTTTAATTGGTTGGATAATTAAGCTTAGGAAGGGTTTGATTGTTGATTAAGGCAAAGAAGAGATTAATTTCCCTATAAATTGATGATGACCGAAAATTTAGGTTAGGGTTTGAGTTTGGATTTCAATTTATGATGTTGGAGGTATTAGATGGTATTATAATCTAGTAATTGATGAAATTGGTGATCGATTATGAGGTTTGAAATCGATAATTGGAGAAATAGATTAAGTATGTGTGAATTGGGAAAATGTAGTAAGTAGTAATTGAAATCAATGAGGAATTGGTGTAGTAATTGATGTGAATTGTTGGAAATGATAATGGAAATGAGATGTAGTATGATGATGGATCATTATACAATTTAATTGAAATTTTCTAAAATGAAAAACATAAGAGATGAAGAATCATTAATAAGTCGAGATTTAGTAACGAATTGAAGATATGAGATACGTATTATTGAATCTCGATAGATGAGGAATCATATTGTAGAAATTGAACGAATTCCGATAACATTGAAATTTTGGTAAGAATCGAAGCAACGAGCCTAAGTAAGGATAGAAAAGTCGAATGAGGTTTCTAATTTGATATTAATGATCGTTGGTAATAAATGAACAACTTTGTAGTTGACGATATTCGCATTCGAGTTATTAAATGTTAAGTAATAGTTGTAAATACCTTGAAGTTTAATGAAGGAAAGAGATGGAAATGATGGAAGATGAGGAACTTGTGAAGGTTTCTTGCTCCAAGAACTTGAGGTTTCTTCAATGGTGTTTTGGAGAACAAAAGAGAGAGAGATATTGTATGTGTGTGTTTCGAAAATGTTGAGAGAGAGAGTGAGGATGATGACTATCTTAATGTATTAAGTTATATCCTTTAAGATAATAGGTGTAAAGTTTAATTAGAAATATCTAAGTGGTGAGTCATTAGATTAATACTATAAAGTGATGAAATATCAAGCTTAGAGAGAGTGTGATCTCGGCTGAGAGGGGAAGAAAAAGGGAAAAATACGCGTTTTTCTAGCGCGATACGACGTTACGAAAATTGAAAGAAGAAAAACGTAGCTCGGAACAAAATCGTCAAATTCCGATTCGGCCAAAATTTTGATATATTAAACTTAATCGGAAAGTAATATTTAAAATCTAAATTCCGACAAAAACTCGGGACGTCACAGTCCGAGTTTCGTCCGGAAAATCATAAAAACGAACTTTCTCGGGCGAGTTCGTATCACGATTTCGTGAACGTAAAAATCAGACGGTTTTCCGTTCTGCGTTCCAGAACTAAAAAGTTTTTGTACGCAATAACCCTAAATACAGTAGTCATCTAACTGACTTCCGTAATTTATCTTCGGAAACGGATTTCACCGTTGGTTTTAGAATTCAGAATAGTAAACTTAGGCGTGCAAAGCCATTTTTATTAATAATTTTAAAATTTTAAGACTGTACGGAATTTCTGGGGTATTACATCCTACTCCCCTTGCGAAAAATTTCGTCCCGAAATTTGCATACCTTCTGCAAAAAGATGAGGATATCTCTCCTTCATCTTCTCCTCGAGCTCCCACGTGGCTTCTTCTTGCCCGTGGTGGTTCCATAGCACTTTAACGATTGGTATCGATTTGGTTCTTAATTCTTGGACTTTCCTATCCAAAATCGATATCGGCTTCTCTTCGTAGCTTAGGTCAGATTCAAGAACTACGTCTTGCTGACTAATGACGTGCTTAGGGTCATAGACGTATTTTCTCAATTGAGAAACATGAAATACGTTGTGGAAACTTCCTAGACTTGGCGGTAAGGCCAATCTATAAGCGACGGGTCCTATTTTCTCGAGGATTTCATAAGGTCCTATGAACCTGGGTCTTAGTTTACCCTTAACTCCGTATCTAAGGATTCCTCTGGTCGGTGATATCTTAAGGAAGACTTTATCTTCTATTTCAAACTCAAGATTGGTTCGACGATCGTCGGCATAAGACTTCTGTCGGCTCTGGGCTTCTTTCATTCTATCACGTATCTGCCGAACTATCTCAATCATCTCATTTACTGCATCGGGGCCTAGGTTCTTTCTCTCACCTACTTCGTCCCAATAAAGCGGTGATCTACATTTCCTTCTATACAAAGCCTCATACGGCGCCATTCCTATCGTGGCCTGATAGCTGTTGTTGTAAGCGAATTCGACTAAGTGTAGGATTTCTTCCCAATTCGCGCCTCGGTCCAATACCACTGTCCTTAACATATCGACTAAAATCTGAATCGTCCTCTCTGACTGTCCATCTGTCTGTGGGTGAAACGCTGTACTGAAATTAAGCTCTGTTCCCAATTCTTTCTGCATCGTAATCCAAAATCTCGAGGTAAATTTGGCGTCCCTATCAGATATTATGACCTTTGGTACTCCATGCAGACGTACAATCTCTCTGACGTACAACTGAGCTAGTTTCTCTGATCCGTAGGTAGTCTTAATCGGCAAGAAATGTGCTGACTTCGTAAGTCTATCGATAATTACTCAAATAGCTGTGTTTCCTCTTCTTGACTTAGGCAAGCCTGTGACAAAGCCCATAGCTATGCCTTCCCATTTCCATTCTGGAACATCCAATGGTTGTAGCAATCCATACGGTCGTCGGTGTAAAGCCTTAACTTTCTGACATGCCAAACACCTTTCTACAAATGAGGCAACGTCTCGTTTCATTCCATTCCACCAGAAGTTCCTTCTCAAATCTTGATACATTTTCGTACTTCCTGGGTGTGCTGTATAAGGCGTATCGTGAGCCTCACTCAAGATTTCGTTTTTCAATTCGTTGTCGTCATCAGGAATACAAATTCTGCCTTCAAAAAGGATCGCATTGTCTGGTGCTTCGGAATATCCATCTGGTTTATCTGTTCTTATCCCTAATCGCAACTTTTCCATTGACTCGTCCTTCCTCTGAGCACTGATGATTCTTTCTCTCAAATCTGGTGTAGCTTCTAATGCTGCTATCTGACTTGTTATCGTAGTTGGCGTGTTGAGCACTTTGATATCCATCTTCTCGAATTCTCCTACTAAAGTTTCTTCCTCTACAAAAAGGCATCCTAACTTCGTTGGAGCCTTGCGACTCAATGCGTCTGCTACCAATTAGCCTTTCATGGATGGTAGTTGATTCCGCAGTCGTAATCCTTGACTAGTTCGAGCCATCTCCTTTGTCTCATATTCAATTCTTTCTGCTCGAAAAAGTACTTCAGACTCTTGTGATCAGTGAATATCTCAATCCTTACACCATAGAGATGGTGTCTCCAAATTTTTAACGCATGTACCACGACTGCGAGTTCTAAGTCGTGGGTTGGGTACTCAACTTCATGAGGTCGAAGTTATCGTGAAGCATAAGCTATCACTCGTCTGTCTTGCATTAAGACACAACCTAATCCATTTTTCGATGCGTCGGTGTAAACCACATACTCCTTGTTTGTGTCTGGAAGAGCTAGTACTGGCGCTGTGGTTAGCTTCTCCTTGAGTGTTTGGAAACTCTTCTCGCACTCGTCCGTCCATTTAAATTTGGTTTCCTTCCGAAGTAACTGCGTCATTGGCCTAGCAATCGTGGAGAATCCTTCGATGAATCTTCTGTAGTAGCCTACCAAACCTAAGAAACTTCTAATCTCATTCTGACTCGTTGGTGACTTCCAGTTGTGCACTACCTCTACCTTGGCTGGATCCACTTTGATTCCTTCCGCCGATACTATGTGTCCAAGGAACATTACTTCCTTCAGCCAAAATTCGCATTTACTGAATTTGGCGTAGAGTTTCTCAGTTCTTAGTGTTTCCAACACTATCCGTAGATGTTCCTCGTGCTCCTTTTCATTCTTAGAGTAAACGAGGATGTCGTCGTCGATGAATACTAAAACGAATTTGTCCAAGTAAGGGTGGAAAACTCTATTCATAAGATCCATGAATACAGCTGGAGCGTTGGTTAAACCAAATGGCATTACTAGGAATTCGTAATGGCCATATCGGGTTCTAAAGGCGGTCTTCGGTACGTCTTCAGGTTTGATCTTCAGCTGGTGGTATCCTGACCTTAAATCTATTTTGGAGAAGACTCCTGCACCCTTGAGCTGATCGAACAGATCCTCGATCCTTGGCAAATGATATTTGTTCTTGAGTGTGATCTTGTTCAGTTCTCGATAATCTATACACATTCTCATCGATCCGTCCTTTTTCCTAACAAACAACACTGGTGCTCCCCAAGGTGAGACGCTTGGCCTGATGAAACCAAGGTCTAGCAATTCTTGTAACTGGATTTTGAGCTCTTCTAGTTCTTTAGGTGCCATCCTATATGGGGCTTTAGATTTAGGAGCTGCTCCTGATTCTAAGTCGATCGTGAAGTCCACGTGACGATGTGGTGGCAATCCTGGTAACACTTCTGGAAAGACGTCCTCGTATTCATTCACAACTTTTACGTCTTAGATGGTCTTCTCGGCTCCTGGCTCTCCGACTAGGTACACAAGATAAGCTGTGGTACCTTTCTTCTTCATGAGTTTCGTGGCTTGAAGGGCTGATATAATTGGTACGCCTCTACCCATGGAAATTCCGTGGAATTCGGTTGGTTCTTTACCTGGGGGTTGAAAAGAGATTTTTCTCTCGTTGCAGAGAATCGTGGCATTATTCTCTCACAACCAATCCATTCCTAGGATATATCTACATCTCACATTATCATAACGTTTAAGTTGTTCGCCTTAACCTTAAGAGTTCCGATTTCTAGTTCTAGGTTAGAGCAAACATGCGTGGAAGTAGTGATCTCTCCTGAAGGTGTAGCTACTCTCATAGAATGTGCAGCTCTTACAGGTCTGATGTCTAAGTTATCGGTACACGAGCCAGCAATGAAAGAATGCGATGCGCCTGTATCAAACAGTATCTTAATAGGGATGTGTAGTTTTTCCATACCTGCTAGGTTGCCTTTTCCTTTGTGCTGGCCACCCTGTTTGATAGCGCATGCCCTCGGATTCTGTTGCTGCTGTGCATGCTGCTGGAACTGCTGTTGGTTCATTTGCTGCTGCGGCTGTGCTTGTATGGCTCTGAGAGGTATGGCTTGCAGCGGTTTCGGGCAATCTTTCTTCATATGCCCCTTCTGTCCACAATTGAAACAGTTGGGGGTGCCTATCTGACAAACTCCGAGATGAGCTCTATTGCACTTAGGGCAGACAGGAATGGTAACCCTCCCTGGGTTAGTTCCTCCCTGGTTAAAGTTTTGATGTCGCCCTTACGGCTGGTTCTGTTGACCGCTGCCCTTCCATGGTGCGTTCTGTTTATTTCCCTGAATAAACAACCCCGACTGGTTGTTTCCCTGCCACGGTCTTTTGTTGTTGTTGTTGTTGTTGTTGTTCTGACCAAGCTGCTGATAGCCCTGCTGATTGCCCCTTTTCTGATTACCCTGGTTGTTATAATTCTGATTGTAGCCTCCGCTACCTCCTCCATTCCACTTTCTCTTTCCCTGATAGTTGTTATTATTGTTGTTATAATAGCCTCGGTTCTGGTTCTGTGCTGGAGCTGGTGCAGTTGGTACAACTTTCTTCTCATCAGGCACGACGGCCTCCATTTCCAATGCTCTTCCCAAAATGTCAGTGTAGCTTAGTCCCCCATGACTAGCTAACGCGATCCCCAGTTCATGACGTAGTCCTCCTTGGAATTTCTTTGATAATTTCTCCTCGGTATCAATCTGAGCCGGTGCATACCTAGACAGCTCGCAAAACTTGGCGTCATACTCTATTACGGTCAGCCTTCTTTGCTTCAAATTATAGAACTCAGCTTCCTTCTGAGCTCTATACGTCTTGGGTACGTACTTATCAAATAGTATTTCCTTGAACTCATCCCACGTGAAACGAGCCAGCTGCTCTGTGGGTATCACCTTCTGCCTTGCTTCCCACCAATAATCTGCCGATCCAGTTAGTTGGAACGCGACACATAGCATCCTCTCCTCATCAGTACATCTAAGGAGTTTGAATATCTTCTCTGTAGATCTCACCCATAGCTCAGCATCGCTAGGGCTGCCCGTTCCATTAAACATAGAGGGGGTTTCGTTTGAGGAATAAATCCTCAATATCCCTACGGGGTGGTGGTGGAGGTGATGGTGATGGTGATGGGGGTGGTGATGGGGATGGTGATGGTGATGGGGTATCATTCTGTTCGTGCTCTTGTTCTCTGTTGTTCTCTGGTTGACGTCTCCCACGTCCTCGAGGCCTCCCAGGTCCTCGACCTCTCCTATTGTTAACGTTTCTTGGCGGCATTTTCTTTGATCTAAGGAAAAATTGAAATTCTCATTAGTCCTTTCTGTTAATCACTCTTAGCACTTACTAGCTCGTTCTCAACTTAATCAAGTTCACGGAACGACATATCGAACATAATTCCGATATTACTTCGTAATCTTTTAACTTTCAAGTTAAACTTAAATTTCTCGTCACACGAATTTATTGACATTCTGATTTAAAAACACGATTCATAGAAAATTTTTCTTGCGATTAAAAACCCTCTCATGGGTCATGTATATATATATACATCAAAAAGAATATTAATTCTGCCTCCAACGAGGACTTATACAAAAAGTTAGACTACTACTAGTCTAAACTAGGCTGACTGCCTACTATTTACCGGGTGCACTAACAAGCTGCATCTCCGTACCTACTAAAAGTACTAGAACGGAAACGATTCATAAAATTTCGTATCCGTTAGAGTACTACAAAAACTAGTTACTGATCCGACTATGTATAGGACAAAAGAACTACTACTACTAACATTCGTCTACGACGCTCTACTCCACAGACTATAGTCGAGTCGGAACTGCCCTCTACGGCCTAAAAACCCTAAGAGTCCTCCTCTGGGTCCTCCTCCGGATCCTCGTCTGGGTCCTCCTCAGGATCCTCGTCCGGGTCCTCCTCCTCAGACTCTGAACCAAAGACGAGCTGGAGTGCCTCGTCCTCCCTCAGAGTAGAGCCGTCAGAAAGTGTAAGCAGAGTGGGTGACGGTGCCTCTGAAACTGTCTCTTCAAGGTCTGAAACAAGGTAGTCCTCACTGAGCTCTACTGCACGCTTCTTCAGGGGAAGAAGGTGCTCTGGAACGGAACCGGACTCAAAAACCTCTCTGGAACGGACCCTGGATGGTCCTGCCTCCATCTGACCTCTGGCTACCTCCCACTTCGCACAGATCTCCTCAAACGGTGTCAGTGGAGATGGTAGCTCTAACATGGCGGCAAGCTCCGCGTCAATCCCTCGGTACTCTGACTCTGCCCTAAATAGTCTTGTCTCTAAAGGTCCTCTGACTCTAACACAAACGTCAGGTAAGAACGGTGAAGATAATCCTAACAACGCGGCTGTCTCGGCATCGATCTCTACGAATCCCGGTCCTGGAATCAACTCCTCAATCTGTGTACTAACTGGCGGTAGCTCTGGTGTAACAGCGGGCTCCTCGTCTACCTCTAACTGCTCTGACTCCGCGTCAGACTCCTCACTCGACACAAAGTCTGGTGGT
Organism: Schizonepeta tenuifolia; assembly: GCA_029490685.1. Classification (NCBI taxonomy): domain Eukaryota; kingdom Viridiplantae; phylum Streptophyta; class Magnoliopsida; order Lamiales; family Lamiaceae; genus Schizonepeta; species Schizonepeta tenuifolia. The sequence goes on from CM055956.1 coordinate 112,130,782, forward strand.
ATCTCCAACAAGGCAGAAAACTCTGGGTAAAAGTTGAGGTGCTCAAGCTCGGTCTCCACTGGAAAGTGACTGTAGGGGAGATGCGGCTCAAAAGGAACTGGAAGCATAAATCTGCTGTTAAAGAATCGCTTGTGTACAAACAGGGCGAATCCTGTGTAGTTGCCGGTCGGCTCTGTGTCGTCGCTGAAAATCCCAAGAAAGTACCACGCCACGCAGTGTGCCCAACCGCGCCACTCGTCCGGTAGGTGTACAATCAGGTCTGATATCGCCTGACTCTCCGGAATCAAGTGCCGTACTGGAAAATAAACTGACGAGAAATTGCTCACTATCTGTCCCACATCCTCCTCACCGTAATCTGCCTCGAATTCATAATACTCGTCTTCTATCATATCTAATATGGTACGCTCGCTCGTGGCCAAGGGCTGGCTCTTCCGAGTAGTAACGCGAGTCCTAGCCATCCTACAAAAGTTTTAAGGAAACACGGATCAGTAACAGGTAGGGAAATAACTTATCTCAACGAAATACTTAAATTACAAAATGAACATTCCTTATTAAATTGTAATATCACCACTTAAAACAACCACTTATTACGACTTCTAGCAATTCAAGAAATTGCACTCAAACAACATATAGATATAATTAAAATTAAAATTTCAAGATTTTTATTTCCATTCCTTGTCTTACTATGCTCTTACTTACTTTAATTCTTTAGTACTTTCTCAACAACATTTCTTAACGATTCTTACTTATTAAAACAAAGTACGTTTACTTTGTTCATGTTACTTATTCAAAAGTAACATCCATTTACAAAAGAATTTTGTCATTTACGACTCTCGATACTCATACTAGTTGTAGTCTTCGTTCAAAGACGAAATATGGAATAAATTCCAAAAGAAATGGAATATAACTTAAAGAATAATTTTCTGGAAACTAAGTTCCAGTTGTCATCGCTAGAATCAGGCGATCGATGGAAAAATTTAATCAAGCTTCGTGCTCGACTTCCAATAATAAAACAATTTTCTTCGTAGAGTTCGATCAAGGCGAACCCTACTGAAACATGATACGAAAAGAAAACGGAATGACGTGACACGAATGATGTTATTTAAGTTACTTACACGTAAGCAACGTTCACTTATTTCATTTGGTTTTGATTCCCTTTACTCTATCTTCGTCGTCTCGTTCTTATCTTTCTTAATTCGAAGCCGAAAGCTTCTCAAACGTCTAATCGTTCCCTTCGTTTACTAACACGATTTACCGAATCGTTTTTATTTCATTTTCCTCGCAGAAACTTCTTGTTTGAATTTTTAAAACAAAGTTCGACTTTGCCAAATCTTTATTCATGTCACTTAACGCACGTGACATTCATCAGTAGAAGTTCTCCTCGTGTCGGGGATCTCCTTTCGAAATCATTTCAAAATAACGTTTCTTAAAATGTCTAAGTTCTCGAAGAACCGGAAAGACCTTAGGTTTCAAGTCTATGTTCTCATTGAACCGGGAAAAATCCCTAAAATCCAACTTTATTCTTGTGTCCAAAATATTTTTCATAAGAAAGAAATTATCGCGCAAATAATTTCACATAAGATAGTACTCGTACTATCACATAACCACATAAACAAACAAGGTATAAAAATTATACTTCCATAAAATTCTTATTTTTGGCACACAACTCATTCTCATTCTCAATTTCATTGAATACTTGTTCATAAAATTTCTTATTAAAAGAAATCACATCATTAAAATTCTTTCCTTTTTCCTCGTTGAGTCGACGTAGCGGGAGGTTGAGTTGACATCTACATTCTCAATCTTAGTGTCATAGCCTAACTCTTATCTTCTGCTTGAAAGAAGACTCTGATCTAGAGTATATATATACAAATACTCTATCCTATGACTCGAAAGAAGACTCGATATAGAGTACGAACGAATACTCTATATCATTACTCGAAGGAAGACTTGTATACAAATACCACTCTGTGGCATTACTAGAAGGAATGACTCATAACCACTCTGTGGTATCACTAAAAGAATGACTCGGACTAGAAGATTGACTCATAACCAGAGCAGAAAACGAACCTCTGCTCTGATACCACTCTGTCACAGCCCCAAATCCCGATGGACGGCAGAAGCCGGGGTGCGACTGGGATTGGATTAAAGAAGCGGGGAAGAAAGGGACTGACTAATTAAACATACATAAAAGACATCATACATTCAATGAACAAGACTTTACTATTAAAAAGGAAGAGTTAATCACGAAGGATTACTCGACATAAGTACTCGAAAGCATCTAAGTTAGAGATTACAAACTTAAACTACAGTGATTCACCAAATGTACATAACGTCAAAAGGTCTAGAGTTTTGCAGCGGAAAGTAGGTTATAAGCTAAAGCTTTCCTAACAACTCGACTCAACTTCAACCACCGCCGCTCTCGTCGCTTCAACCTGCACATTTAAAAAATATATGCAGGGCTAAGTATGAGTACTTAGTGGGCACGTTGCCGAAAACATAAGCATAAGTATAGATAATCTTGCATTTCATAATTTGTAGCACATCGGGATTTTATTTAAAATTAGCCCGTGTCTACTAAAACATTTTCTGACTCATTTTCACAATTTACTCGGCCGAGCATTTCTGGTATGTTACGTTCAAATCTTGACCAATTTCTCATTCACCGTGGCTGGTTACCCCTCAACACGATACCATATACACCACAGGTTACAAAGTGCACTAACTCTGGAAAGCGCTTAATAGCTAACTCAGAGTCGATCGATAGTTAACAATCCTAGCGGTTAACTAATAAATCTAGAAAACACGAATGTTAACTTAGATAGGTACAAGAGAACTCACATAAAACATAAAACAGTTCATGCCATAATTATCACTTTGAAAATACGATTATCAAAGCGATAAAGAAAGGTTTTCGAGCATTGCTCGTTTTGTTTTATATATAAAAGCCCACCTTAATGATACAGAACTACTAAACAGGTTCCTGTTCTTCTGTTCTTCCGTCCTTTCCTTAGTGCTGGCTTCCTCCTTCATCGTAAAATAATCACACTTTAAATTCGGTCGTAAAAGATAATCGAACATGGAAATTCGAATTAGGTTTTAGTCGTTACGTTTCTTTAGGCATTTGCACGCTACTAGTTTCATTTTAATTAAACGGGAATGAGACTTGAACAAATCTCGTTTAGAACTTGAAAGGTTTCATACTCGACTCTTAGGTTAGTAGAAAAAGTAGTCGTTAACTTATTACGGCTTAAACGATCGAAAGAAACTAAGTTGCGAAGAAAACAACTTAGGAAAACAACTTCTGAAATTTCACTGCGCAAAGCAGTAGTTCTGGGAACTGCCCAGAACTGAGGAATTGGAAACAGGGGATGAGTCCTGTACCTTTAGAAAGCTTGGAAAGTCTAGTTTACGCTCCAATTTACGGATCTCAAATCCGATAAACGAGCTAAGAGATATTACAGTTTCCGGGAAGGGTCGCAAAACTGCCGCGGCTAACCCTAGTTGCTCGATAGAATCAACGTATAACTTCCTAAGTTCGTTCTAAGTTCTCATACTCGATTCCTCACGAAACTTCACTCCCAAGGCAGTCAACACGTACTCCCGTACGTGAAGGACTCCTCTTCAAAACTCGTCTATTAGCACGGCGTTCTAAACATCGGCTTTCAAACTAACAAGTACTATACCAAAAATCAAGTTAACATTTCTCGTTTCTAGTTCTCGATTATAACTACAACTCATTATTTAACAATCCGAAAGCTCACGTCGTCAACTACAAAGTTATTCCTTAGTCCATAATAAGCATTATTATCTAGTTAAAATTCTTACTCGACTTCTCGATTATTATTTACTTCCACTTGTTCGTCTCTTACAAGATTTCAAAAGTTATCGAAATTCGATCATTTTGTTACGACATTAATCAACATCTAACGTGATTCATTATTATATACATCATCACCTCATATCATCAACCAATCTCGATTCATTCCTAAATTCTTGTCTCTTACGATTTCATTAACATTTTTAGAATAATTCCAATTAATTCCTAATATCAACTAATACCATTAGAAGCATTAATCCATTATTATATCATCAACTAGATCAAACTACAACCAAACCCCTATATTTTCCTCATTTTCGGTATTAGCATGCATTAGGAGGGGATTGATTTTCTTTATCGATTAACATCATTAATCCATTTATCATACTACTATATCATCAATCAACCAATGATCATACTATTTCAACATCAATTGAGAAATCAAGTGAAACCCTAGCCCAAAAATTCGGTCATCAACAATTACATAGGGGATTTCATTTGTTCTTTCACTAATCCTCAATTAAACACCTTCTAAATTCAATCATGTAATCAATTTTAGAATTAATCCATCCTACATAGAATCCCCTAAATTTCGGTATTACCTAGAATTTAGGGTTCTTGGATTTCTTCAAATTTTAACCATAGATCCATATCTAATACACCTAATTACACTAATTAAAGATCAAAACATCTAATCTCCATCATCATCAAAATCGATCAACCTGAGAAAATTAAAAGAAATGGAATCTATTCGGATAGAAATGTAGAGGAGACAAATACCTTGAAGTTTAATGAAGGAAAGAGATGGAAATGATGGAAGATGAAGAACTTGTGAAGGTTTCTTGCTCCAAGAACTTGAGGTTTCTTCAATGGTGTTTTGGAGAACAAAAGAGAGAGAGAGATATTGTATGTGTGTGTTTCGAAAATGTTGAGAGAGAGAGTGAGGATGATGACTATCTTAATGTATTAAGTTATATCCTTTAAGATAATAGGTGTAAAGTTTAATTAGAAATATCTAAGTGGTGAGTCATTAGATTAATACTATAAAGTAATGAAATATCAAGCTTAGAGAGAGTGTGATGTCGGCTAAGAGGGGAAGAAAAAGGGAAAAATACGCATTTTTCCGGCGCGATACGACGTTACGGAAATCGAAAGACGAAAAACGTAGCTCGGCACAAAATCGTCAAATTCCGATTCAACCAAAAATTTCGATATATTAAACTTAATCGGAAAGTAATATTTAAAATCTAAATTCCGACAAAAACTCGGGACGTCACAGTCCGAGTTTCGTCCGGAAAATCATAAAAACGAACTTTCTCGGGCGAGTTCGTATCGCGATTTCGTGAATGTAAAAATCAGACGGTTTTCCGTTCTGAGTTCCAGAACTAAAAAGTTTTTGTACGCGATAACCCTTAATACAATAGTCATCTAACTGACTTCCGTAATTTATTTTCGGAAACGGATTTCATCGTTGGTTTTAGAATTCAGAATCGTAAACTTAGGTGTGCAAAGCCATTTTTATTAATAATTTTAAAATTTTAAGACTGTACGGAATTTCTGGGGTATTACATGAGCAACATCGTTACTAAAGTGTCTTCGTGACTTTGCTGATCAAGAGAGGAGATCTAGCTTTCTAGTCAAGATTTGTAAAATTGATTAGACATAGGTTAAGTGTGTTAGCATGTTGACTTCGTGACCTCAGGGTGTTAACTAATCTTTGCCTTAAACCAAGTGATAAAATTAGTTAATTGAATATCTTTGCACCGATGAACGAGTAAAGAGTAATTATGATCATGGATTCGAAACCCAATTCAAACTCTTTTGTTATTTGATATTGTTATTTGTTGAGTACAGGTTATTAAGATACTTCGTGACCAAAACCCTTTTGTTGAGCAACATCTGAAGAACAGATTACACCAGGTCCCTTGGGTACTATCCCGCTTGCCGCTAACTACTACCTTGTTGGGCAAGAGGTGTTATAAATATTATTTGTGCGAAGTGTGTGACGACAGCGCTCCGTTAAATTGGCGCCATTGCCGGGGACTTGGTTTTAAGCTAGTTTGTTCTTCTAGCTTGTGTTGAGCACGGTTTATGCCCAAGCCACATCTACGAAGTGACGGAGATCCACAAGATCACGGTGCTTGCCCGGAGGTGATAGCTAGGAGAAATCGAGCAGAACAACGCAAGAAGAAGAGAGATCTGGAGGAAGGCGTCAACGAACCTTCAGAGTCGCAGAGCTTGACAGATGATCAGGATACTGAGCAAGAAGTCGAATCTTGCTCAACAGCCAGTTCAGACAGTGAGAAGTCAACATCCAGTTCAGAAGCAAAAACATCAGCAATCATGGCAGGAACACCGGAGAGAACCATCCGTCAGATCATGTTCCCTGACAACAAGGGAATCCGACCATCAAGTATCCAGTTGCCCACCATCAGTGGCAATTGGGAGCTCAAACACTCGCTGATACACATACTGCCCAAGTTCAGTGACCATCCTGGAGAAGACCCCCAAACTCATCTTCAAAACTTTGAAATGGCGATTAGCACAGTAAGGAACAATGCCACTACTACTACCAAGAACAATGGGGATAGACAAGTTGTTAGGAACGATGCTGAAGTTATGAGGAACCAAGATGCTGCCCAAGACACCTTTGCTGACTACGTAAGGTTGCTCACGTTCCCGTTCTCACTTCTTGACGGGGCACGTGAGTGGCTTTACACCTTGCCAGAGAGAAGCATTGATACGTGGAGCAAGATGCAGTAGGCCTTTCTTGACAAATACATACCCGTTGGCCGGATACAAAGTGGAAGGAATGCTATTTCATCGATCAAGATGGGGGAAAGTGAGTCATTATATGACTACTATGAAAGGTTCAAGAAGTTGTTGGCAAGATGTCCTCAACATCGGATTCAGGATATCGATTTGATCGAATATTTCTTGAAGGGATTAAGGGCATCAGAGAGAAAATACATCATTGCAGCGTGTGGAGGAGCCATAGTCGATCAACTACCATCTAAAGTGTTCAAGAAGATAGCTGCCATTGCTGAGCAATCCCGAGATGAAGATGATATCCCAAGAGGGGGGTACGAAGGCAGCAAGGGCAACCAAGACAACTTGTTCAGCACCATGAAAGACTTCATGACCAAGATGTCTGGCCAGATGGAGGATTTGAAGAAGCAGGTCAATGGCAATGAAGTTCAAAGAGCTGTGAAGAGATGTGAAGTATGCCGGACAACATCACATGTCACCTCAGAATGTCCCAGTTGGTTCGTGGAAGAAGGAGAAGAGGTAAAGGCAATAGGTCAGAACCAGCAAGGCGGTGGACAACAAAGGTTCCAGTATGGCAATAACAACAACTACGGCTATAGACAGAATCAACATGAGAACCTGAGGTATGACAACAACCATTATCAAATGCCTCCTGCCCACCAACAACCGCAGCAGCCTGTTTAGCAGCAATATGTGCCTCCACCTCAACAACAGCCTCAACATCAAAATAATTATGTACCTCCACATCGATAACCAGCAAAGACAGAATTCATGAAGGAGACCATTGAAAGGTTTACCAACGAGAACCAAAGGCTGAGGAGAGACTTCGAGAACTTCCAACTAGAAAGTCGAGGACAGTCCAACAACCTTCAAGCTCAACTAACTCATATCAACCAAACCTTGTCAAGGTTGGTAGAAGACAAGCCAGGCAGACTTCCTGCCCAGGTAGAGGTCAACAAGGAGTAAGTCAATGCTGTAATGTTGCGCAGTGGGAAGAATTTGCTAGAGATGTTGCCCAGGATCCAACCTAAGGAACCAGCTCGAGTAGAGGAAACTAAAATGAGTTCAGGAGATATCAATGACATCTATGAGGAGTTGAAGGCAAAGCGTGAAAAAGGGATAAAGGCCAACAAGAACCCAGTCTTTGATAATGAGGAGGATGAAGCCTTGTTTGATTACGTAAAGATGGAGAGATCTAAACTGGGAATTAACAAAGATGACGTGATGCTGGAATCTTTGCAGCCTGAAAAAGAAGCAGAGGCTTTGGTCAAGAGGACCGTTCCTCACACCACCAAGGCCAAAATCCCATATCCCAGACGTTTTGCCCGCGATCGTGATCACAGGGAGTTGGAGGACATGATGGAGGTGTTCAAGAAAGTGGAGATCAACCTACCGTTGTTGATGGCATTGCAATCTATGCCTAAATGCGCAAAATTTTTTGCGAGAGATGTGCCAAAAGAAGACAAAGTACCCAGATAATGCTCGTTTCCATGTGGAGAATGTGTCAGCCCTAATGAATTCCCAGATCCCGACCAAGAAAAGGGATCTAGGCATGTTCGTTATTCTATGCACGATTGGTACCACGTCAATACCCAAGGCGATGCTTGATCTTGGAGCTTCGATAAATGTCATGCCAAGAGCCATGTTTGACGAGATGAGTTTTGGACCTCTTTCTCCTACACGTGTTGCCATCCAATTAGCAGATTTATCCACAGTCTACCCGGATGGAGTGTTGGAGGATGTGTTGGTCAAAGTGGGAGATCTTCTATTCCCAGCCGACTTCTATGTTCTTGACATGGGGAAGAAAGCAATCAAGAACCCAATGATCTTGCTCGGGAGGCCATTTTTGAGGACAGCATGTACTAAGATTGATTGCGATACTAGGAAGTTGACAGTCCAAGTAGCAGGAGAAGTAGTAGAGTTCGATGCTTATAGGCAAAATCAAGATGATGCCCTGGAACACCTCAACACCCTCAGTGCATGTGGAAAGTAAGTGGAGACTTTGAATAGCTTAAGTTGTTTCGTAGAAGACAATGAAGAAGCAATCCAGGCGGAATTCAACCTAGCTCAGGATCTTGACCAGGATCCTGATCAACATGAGGATAATGAGAAAGATGGTGCTCTGATGCAATTATACCAAGGAGATGAGTACGAAAGTGAGAAAGATTTTTGGGAAGAGTCAGTTCATGGACATAGCTTCGACTCTACTAATGAGGACTACTCCATGGATGAAGAGTTGGAGAATTACGCATTTGAAAACATTCGTGGAGATGATGGAGATCAGGATGCAGGGGAACAAAAACCCCTTGATGAGTTTGATGAGGAACTTGAGGAGTTACCCCATGATGAGACCGACGAGTTAGTAGAGAAATTTTGGCAACAAACAGTTCTTAAGGAGGATGCCAGCTTGCAAACAGAAGAGGATCTTGCCCAGAACGAAGAGCCAGTAGATGTAGAGGAATGCAGTTACGCCAGGGTTCCGGGCAACATCCAGCCGCAGGGGTTTGAACCACTCAATATCCCTGAACTAAAACCGGAGGACAGGTTGGTGCCATCATTGCAAAAAGCACCTACATTGGAACTGAAGCCCTTGCCCAAGCACCTGAAATACATCTATCTTGGCAAGAACGAGACCTTGCCCGTGATCATATCATCAGAGTTATCAAGCATGGAGGAGGTCAGAGTTGGTGAGGTGCTGAGCAAGTACAAGGAGGCAATAGGATGGATGTTGGCCGGTTTCAAGGGCATTAACCCTTTGGACTGTGTTCATCATATCTTGCTCGAGGAGGATGCTGCCCCAGTAAGAGATCCACAACGAAGATTGAATCCAGCCATGAAAGAAGTGGTAATGAAAGAGATACTCAAGCTTCTTGACTTAGGGATCATCTACCCCGTGTCTGACAGCCGGTGGGTGAGCCCTGTGCACGTGGTGCCCAAGAAGTCAGGAATCCAGGTGGTCGAGAACGATAAGAACGAGATGGTGGCCATGAGACTACAAATCGGATGGCGAGTGTGTATAGATTACCGAAAGCTCAACCAAAAGATGAAGAATGATCACTTTCCTTTGCCCTTTATCGATGAGATGCTTGAAAGGTTAGCTGGTAATAACTATTATTGCTTTCTTGATGGTTATTCTGGTTACATGCAGATCTGGGTTGCTGATGAGGATCAAGGCAAGACCACCTTTACGTGCCCGTTTGGCACTTTTGCATATAGAAGGATGTCGTTCGGGTTATGCAACGCTCCAGGGACATTCCAAAGGTGTATGATGCACATTTTTTCAGACCTTCTTGAAGAGTGCATCGAAGTCTTCATGGACGACTTCACTGTCTACGGCAAGACCTTCGACACATGCCTCAACAACCTGGATCGAGTCTTGAAGAGATGCGTTGAGAAGAGCCTAGTTTTAAACTACGAGAAATGCCATTTCATGGTCAAGGAAGGAATAGTTTTGGGGCATGTCATATCGGGAAAAGGAATTGAGGTGGATAAGGCCAAGATCGACATCATTGCCAAATTGCCTTCCCCAAGATCCGTGAAGGAGTTAAGAGGATTCCTTGGACATGCTGGATTCTATAGAAGATTTGTCAAGGACTTTGCCAAGATCGCCCAACCAATGACGAGATTACTTCAACATGAAGTACCATGGGAGTTTAACGAAGATTGCAAGAAGACGTTCCATGCCTTGAAGGAGAACTTGATCACAGCCTCCATCATCCAACCCCCGGATTGGGGCATGCCTTTCGAGTTAATATGCGATGCCAGTGGTTATGCCATAGGAGCAGTTCTTGGGCAAAAACGAGGAAATGAGAGTTATGTTATTTACTATGCATCCAAGACATTGAATCCTGCCCAATGCAACTATGCCACAACGGAGAAGGAGTTGTTGGCCATCGTCTTTGCCTTTGAGAAGTTCAGATCATATTTACTAGGAGGCAAGACCATAGTGTACACCGACCACGTGGCATTAAAGTACTTGGTGAGCAAGAAGGAGTCCAAGCCAAGATTGATTAGATGGATTCTGTTGCTGCAAGAATTTGACATAGAGATCAAGGACAAGAGTGGTGCCCAAAATCAAGTTGCCGACCACCTAAGTCGAATCCTCCAGCCAGACGATGGGGTGCCGATAAGGAGACCTTTTCCGACGAGCATCTGAGTCTTGCCCAAGATGAACCATGGTATGCAGACATCGTGAACTACTTGGTGATCGGAGAAATTCCCTCCGATCTTGGGCGTTATCAAAGAAACAAGCTGAAACACGAGAGTCGTTTCTACCTATGGGATGAGCCATACTTATGGAGAGAATGTGCGGATAAAATAATTAGAAGGTGTGTAGAGGATAAAGAGCAACGAAGCATTCTTGAGCATTGTCACAACAAGGAGTGTGGAGGACACTTTGGGCACCAACGTACTGCAAGGAAAATTTTGGAGTGTGGTTTTTACTGGCCAACATTGTTTAAAGACTGTTACGAGTGGGTCAAGATGTGCGAAATGTGCCAAAGGGAAGGCAACATCACGAGAAGGAACGAGATGCCCATGATCCCGATCTTGCCCGTGGAAGTTTTCGATATATGGGGCATGGATTTTATGGGACCATTGCCAAGTTCCAAAGGCAACAAGTACATCATATTAGCAGTGGATTATGTCTCGAAGTAGGTAGAGGCTCGTGCTTCATACAAGGATGATTCGAATGTAGTTTCTCACTTCTTGAGAACTCAAATTTTCAATAGGTTTGGCGTTCCTCGAGCTATAATCAGCGATCAAGGAACTCATTTTTGCAACGCCACGGTGACTGCCTTGTTCAAGAAGTATGGAGTTACCCATCGTGTGTCAACAGCCTACCACCCACAAGCCAATGGACAAGCGGAGTTGTCTAATAGAATAATCAAGACGATCTTGAGGAAGACTGTGGGCACAACAAGGAAGGATTGGAGTATGGGCTTGGATGATGCCTTGTGGGCGTATAGGACTGCCTTCAAAACACCTTTTGGCATGTCCCCTTATCGCATGGTCTATGGCAAGAGATGTCACTTGCCCGTGGAGCTGGAACATCGTGCGCATTGGGCTGTTGCCCAACTTAACCTCGACTGGAATGAAGCAGGGGAATCACGGAAGCTCGAGATCCAGGAACTCGACGAGATCAGACTCCAAGCATATGACAATGCCGGTCTATACAAGGAACAGATGAAGAAGACCCATGACCTCTTGATCAAGGAAAAGGAGTTCCATTTTGGGCAACATGTGCTGCTCTATCAAACAAGATTTAGGCTTTCATCGGGGAAGCTTTCGACCAAGTGGACAGGGCCCTATGAAGTGTAAGCTCAATTCCCTAATGGATCTGTTGAGATCAAGGATCCCAAGAACGAGAAGATTTTTAAAGTTAATGGCCAGCGCTTGAAGGCCTATCTTGAGCAAGAACAGTTTGTTGAGGGGGAACCATCTGGGTTTCCTGTCGAGGAGGACCTCTGACTTCTAAAGAGGGGGGTGTCGTGCCCAAGACCTTAAATGGGGCGCTGTCCAGGAGGCAACCTGGTTAGTATTTTATTTATTTTATTTTTAGTTTAATTTTGTGTTTTTTTTAATTATCTTATTTCCGTAAAAATATTAAAATCCAAAAAAATTCATAAAATCATGAAAATCCAAAAAAAATTAGTGTAGTTTAGTTAGTTTATGCCTTATTTACTTTATTTCAAGCATTTTATGATCGAGTCTAACCATAAAGGGAAGTTTGTTTCGGAGTGTATGTGTGTTTCTTTAGTGTACAGGAGATGTTGAGCAAGAGGAAGGATGAAGGTCAGGAACCTAGAAGAAAGAAGGGACTGTGCTGCGGTGTCAGGCATGAACTAAGATGATGGGCAACGACTGTTGAGGCGGTTACTGTACCCCTAAAACTCCGCGCCCTTTTAAAACCACCCTGCCCACGTCTAATCCCCATTACCCCAAATTCAAACCTAGTCTGCAACCTCTCGTCTTCTCTCTTCTCTCTCTCCATCAAAACTCCCCAAACCCCCTACAATGGTGTCTACCCATCCCAAAAATAAACTGAACAAGATCCTGTCCAGCACCAACATTGACCTAACCACCAACAATCCTCCTACCACCACCGCTAAACCTAAAACCACCACCGCTGAACCCAAAATCATCACCAAGAGGAAACTACCCATGGAACCCGCCAACCCTTCTGCTAACCAACAACCAGAAATCTCGATTGGAACGACTGTATCCAAGAGTCCGCCGGTCGACGCCACGCTTCTGATGAGCGACGAAAACCCTAGCCTGATGGAAGAGGCGGAGAAGTAGCAGGAGGAGGAGACGCAATCGAAGCAGGTTTCCGAGCAAGAGGAGTTAGAGGAAGAAGCAGAGGAGGAGAAACATGATGGCGAGGATGAAGAAGAAGAAAAAGGTGATGAGGGATAAGACGACAATGATGATGTGAATGAAGCTATTGACGCAGTGGCGGCGACGCTAGCAGCGGAGGCATTGGTGGAGGCAAAGACCAAGGCAAAGGAAAGTCCGGAGAAGAAGAAGGAAGCCAAGGTGGCTAAGAAACGCCCTCACGGTGGCGAGGGGACGCCGGCGAAGAAGCACAAGGCTGCTACTTTGGACGCCGGGTCTTTTCAGCCGTCTATTTCGAAGGGAACTACCGCCAGCGAGCAAGAAGAAGGCGACGAAGTTGAGGATGAAGAAGATGATGACCAGTCTACCCCAGCAAGTGCCAAGAGTAGGAAGAAGAGGAAGGGGCCCATGGTGATGACGTGTAGCAAGCCCAAGGAGTGGAAGGTGATTGCACCTCGAGTTCTCGACTTCAAATTCTTCCAGAACTTGGGTGTTGCCCAGGAAGTAAGGGAGTTGTTCAAGGGGATTGGCTGGAGTAAGTTTTTGGAGTGGCCTGTGGAGGTCTACGAGGAGCAAGTCAAGGAAGTCTATAGCACAGCGGCAATAACAAGTGACCCTGAGAACGGGGTGAGCATGATCTCCTTCTCGCTGTTGGGCGAGAAGTATGAGATTCAAGTCAGTGCCCTCAATCAGATTCTCGGGATGGTGAGTCTGCGAGATTTGGCTAGGAAGGAGTTCATGGAGGCTAGGACTAAGGTGCCATCCCCAGGAGATGTGGTTTATGAGGAGCAGTGGAAGGAGATCAACAATGGGACGCCCTACTATGGAGCCAACAACAAAGGCACTGAGCTAAGAACGCCTGCCTTGAGACTTTGCCACCGCATCCTTGCCTACAACTTGTATGGCAAGAATGACAGCGACAACAGCTTGAGCAACAAGGAGCGATATCTACTGTGGTGTATGCACACCAAAACCAAAGTCAATTTTGCGGCGTTCCTTGGTGAGCAGCTCAAAACCGTGTTGGCAAAGCAGGCGTTGGGGTGCACTTGTGGCCACTTTGTGACAGCCTTCACGAATGGAGTCGGGGTCTATGGTGATCTGAAGGGGAAGCCGATGATGCCGGTCAACATGTTGGGAGAAACTGCCTTGAGAAAGATTAATGACATCGAGATCAGGAATGGCAGATATGTGTTTATTGATCATTCCAAACCAGCATCTAGCAGGCGACCACCAGTAGGCAAGAAGGAGGAGGCAAGCACTAATGTAGCGGTGCTGCCCACCATCGAGATTGAGACCAGGTTGGCCAATGTGGAGAGGTTGTTAACCGAGATCAGAGATGCTCAGCTGGCATTCTTTGCACACCAAGGATTCGGGTATCCACCTGAATCTTCTCTTTGATTTGTGTTCCTCCCTTTTATGTTAGTTTAGGATTTTATTTTTCATTTTTGTGTTTTATTGTTGAGTCCTGTTTTGTGTTATTTAGTGTCTTGCTGTCGAGAGGGCGAATTTACTGTCTTCACCCACAATTTGCTCAGCAAATTGTGTGGTGAAGACCTTATTGCCTTCTCGGTTGTGTTTGTTGAGTCAGTTTGTTTTTGTTTGTTTGTTGCCCAATATTTTACCCACTTTGCCTAAGGCAAAGTGTGTGGGTGTTGGGGTGTCAGTTTGTGTTATTAAAGTTTGTTTGTGTTATTGATCAGCATGTTAGCATGAAGGTTAGAATAGGTTTATGGATGATGCCGTATGTAAATAGGTAGGACGGAATGAGATATTGGACATTAACTGTGAGGATTTGAGCTTTTGAAATGCTATATACATATGCAGAATTATTCTTTCTTGTGTGATAATGATCAGTTGACATGTGTTGATCTAGAACTTGCCTGCATCTCTTAATTAAAACTTCATGTAACTTAGTAGAACTACTTAGATGAATTAGGCAATTTTTGTTCAAAATAGCCATGGCCTAAAAATTTCCTACCATAACATTTATCCTTTGATTAGCCCCCTTGAGCTTGGATCGTATTCTTTCTATTCACTTATAGAAGCCTGAATTTTACTAGAAGAACGAGAGATGAAAGGAAATGTTGGGTAGCACATAGTGGGCAGAATCACCTAAGATAGAGGTGTTGGGTTTGTAAAAAAAAAAAAAAAAAAAAAAAAAGAGAAGAAAAAAAAGTAAAAAAAAAAAGAGAAAAAGAAGGAAAAAAAATAAATAAATATAGAAGTCTGGAATAAGTGTGTTAAATAAAAGGGAGTGAGGAATCAAGGGCAATGTGTTGCTCGAGAACCTAGTTCTTGACTTAGCCAGTTCCCATATTACCCCACCTTTTTGCCTTAAACCACATTACAACCCAATGAAGACCTAAGGATAAGTAGTTTGAATTTGTTCGAAGAAGTAGAGATGTAGAGGGCAGGCAAGCCTATGGAAAAACTTTGTTGATTATGGTCAAGAGCGTAAATACTTAATCTTATACACTTGAGAGATGAGTGCTGGTGAGGATGTCCTTGTTGCCCAATAACTCTATCTTGACCTGTTTGATGGCACTATCTGTTACATATTCTGTTTTGACTGACATGTGAGATGCTGATTTGTTTTGAGTCTGTGTTTTCTGTTTTGTCTTTTCTGTGTTTGAGTCTTGGGCAAAGTCGCAGCCATACACTTGAGGGCAAGTGTAATTCAAGTGTGTGGGTGTGATGAACCCATATTTGTGTCCATCTTTTCTTGTTTCTTTCTTGTGTTTTTAGTCTTTATCGAGTCATTATGTGTTTGGGAGGACACGCAAGTCGAGAGATAGTGTGCAGGGGAAGAACAGGTGGATGCTGGGCAAATCCGATGAAAAATCTATTGTTGAGATGGTGATACAATGCGAATGGGCATAGGGCTGGAAGCTTGTAGCTGGGCAACATCAGAATATCCAATCTACAAGTCAGGAAGCACCTCCCCATATCCTTAAGCCAACAGATAGAGTACTCGGAGGAGTCAGGATCTTGGTCAAAACCGGAGGCAATTCAGGATGCAGACGATGAAGGGCAGGATACGAGTTGGACCAGCAGTAGCAGCAGATTTCTTTTCCTTCAAGGAAGAGGATAAGGATTGGATATTTCCTTCCTTATCCTAGCCGAGCCAAATCATTGAAGATATCTACCACGCAAGGAAAGAATGATCGTGCATGCGAAGGAAAGAGAGAGAGACGGAGGTTATGATATGCATGGAAAGAATCTTTATTCAACAAGGAAACTTCCCTAAACCTTAGAATCTCATCGCCTATATATATGGCCGACTCTATCATGTAAGAGAGCTCTTCGATTCAGTAGTTTTAGATTAGTTTGCATCTTAGTTTGAGTGAAAGTAAGGAAGAACAAGTCCTACGGACAATTTACGGTTTATTACGTTTGTTTATATTTTCTGCACTTTAGCTTTAGTTGTTGGCGTGAAGCCAAGACCCTTTAGTTGCTGACTACGTTTTTGGGCAGCAACCCGTTTTTAGTTTATATTGAAGTATATTTTCCTTTATTTATTTTGCGTTCTTAATTATATTTATGTCTAGCTAATTCTTAAGTTTAGATTGGATGTAGATGAAGTGATTCTAAATTACTCGTTCAAACTTGTGAGGTCTAATTGTGTTAGTTCGTTAATTGATTTTGTTCCCAAAATACTTAGGATTAATTCTAGACTTAATTGATATTGAAGTTGATTGATCACCATCTAGATATTGAGATTAAGTCATTAACAAAAATTGGGATCAACACGAGAGTGTCTTTCGTGCCCAAGAAGGTAAAGGGTGTTGGAGAGCAGTCGGTATTGACCTACCTCTTGGCTGTCTTGGGTCTATTTATTCTTAATGCCTGTTGGGCAGCATCGTTACTGAAGTATCTTCGTGACTTTGCTGATCAAGAGAGGAGATCTAGCCTTCTGATCAAGATCTGTAAAATTGATTAGACATAGGTTAAGTGTGTTAGCATCGTGACTTCGTGACCTTAGGGTGTTAGCTAATCTTTGCCTTAAACCAAGTGATAAAATTAGTTAATTGAATATCTTTGCACCGATGAACGAGTAAAGAGTAATTAGGATCATGGATTCGAAACTCAATCCAAATTCTTTTGTTATTTGATATTGTTATTTGTTGAGTACAGGTTATTAAGATACTTCGTGACCAAAACCCTTTTGTTGAGCAACATCTGAAGAACAGATTACACCAGGTCCCTTGGGTACGATCCCGCTTGCCGCTGACTACTACCTTGTTGGGCAAGAGGTGTTATAAATATTATTTGTGCGAAGTGTGTGACGACAGCGCTCCGTCAGTTTCTCAATAAAACTTCACCTACTGAAAAGCCTATAAATACCTAGAATCAATGTATATTTTCTCATCTTTTGTTCCACCAGTTTTATTTGGCCAATTTATTTATTAATCGGTCGAATAAATAACTATATTTTATAGTTTAATTTAATTTAATTTGGTCAATTTATTAATTGGCCGAATATATAATTATTTTTTGTAGGAGTTTTATTTGGTCAATTTATTTGTTAATCGGCCGCTATATTTTATAGTTTAATTTAATTTAATTTGGTCAATTTATTAATTGGCCGAATAGATAAATAATCCCACGTGACACATTTTCATTCTTTATTCTTATTAATTTTAAAATTTTCATTTAATTCATTTTTCATCTATTTTCTAAAATCTAGAATCGTCATCTATGAATTGATTTTTACGTTATTTGTTGTTGGGTTTCTAACTTTGCATAATTTATAATTATAATTAGTAAATATTACTAATATACAGTTAAGATGAGAATGAATAGTACAATCAATTTTTTTTCCCAATCGACGGTTACCTCAATTCGAGAAATTTTTCATTTTATGCTTTTTTCCCATGTATTCTTTAAAATCTATAATCGTCATCCAGGAAATAATGTTTACGTTATTTATAGTTGGGTTTCCAACTTTGCATAATCTGTTGGGAAATTTATTAAAGTTTTGATTGATTCCAAAACCAACTGACCCCAACCGAGTAGATGTTGCCAGATCCTAATGTTAGTAGTTAGGCTCGCTGTTTGAGCATTGTTAAGATTTTATCTTTACAGGACTCCAGCTGAAGACGGTAACAAGGCTTCACTCGGATAGAACATCAGTTGTAAGAAAGACAACTGAGCGTTCGTCAGATGCGAAGATGCCAAAGTCAACTAAGGAAGATGCAAGAGAACATCAGCTGTAAGTAAGACAACTGAGCGTTCGGAGCCAACTGATTAGATACAAGAAAGACAACTGAGCGTTCAGTTTCAGAATATTAGTTGTAGGACTCGAACTAAGAAAATCAACAGCATGAAGTTCAAGTCAGTTGAGAGTTCAACTGTTAGCATTCAGATAGAACATCAGCTGAAGAACAAGTCAGATGAAGATCGAAACTCTCAACCGACCATCCTTTGTTGAAAGACTAATGTTGAGATTTGAAATTCAAACAAGGAAGTCACGTGAAGGTTTGACTCTCTGTCATTACCTCATTTGGCCCAACACAAGGCTGTCTCAGATGGAAAGCAGAAGCATGCAGTTGCCAAATCCGGAAAGTCTGCAAAGATGAGAGACAAGCCATCGCTTTCAAAGAACAGAGATCAACAGCTCTTCCAACGGCTAGTTGATTCTCTCTGCCTATAAATAGAGGCCTTCATTCATTCACCAGAGATACAAGACAGAAGAGACCAAAGAGAGAAAGAAAGAACCAAATACTTCACACGAGCTGAACTGCATTCAATCTCTTAGAACATCATCAGTTGAGAGTTCTAGAGTATTTGATTCTGTCTTAGTGTCTTTTGATCCAACCTTAAGAACATCACTAGTTGAGAGTTCGTAGAGTGTTAGATCATAGCTCACTTCTTGTTCGAGCTATTAGTTGGAAACCCACACTTTCACACACCTGAAAAGGTTGTTAGGACCCTACTCTTCCCGTAACTGAGTAGATAGGTTGATTAGTACCCGTAAACTAATCTGTAAGGTTGATAAGTACCCGTAAACTTATCTCAACGGTTGCAAAGCCCGCGTAAGCTTTGTGGTTTGTCTAGAAGAACTTGGACTGAGTTGTGTGGACTCACAACTCCCCGTGGACGTAGGAGTTATCTCCGAACCACGTAAATCCTTGTGTGTTTGTGTTTATTTTACAGTTATTTATTGCATATTCAATTGACCAACTAATCAGCATACAAACTGCATTCTTCCATATCAACTGTCTTGGTTATTGACCAACCTTGCACTTAAGCGTGAGTTGATTTTTATACGAGTTAATTTCCACCACATTCCGCACAGCACTTCACTTCCAGCTGAGTGTTTCTTACTCAGTTGTGATTCCAACTGAGTTGCTCTACTCGGTTGTGTTATTTTTTGGGGGTTGTTTTTAAAAGTTTTATCTGGTGTATTCCCCCCACATACACCAGAACTCGTATCGGGACCATCAAGAGGTATCAGAGCAGTGGTTCAAAAGACTGCTGACTCTGTTTCACAAGGTGTGAATTCGAGGTGTTTTCTTCAGTGGTCAACTGAACAGATCTCTTTATCATGCTAGTGCATATCTGCTTGCATTTTTCTTCTGTTGTTGTGTGCAGATGGATGTTAAAGACAAGATCGTGGTCATGTTCTCGGTTGTGAACTATACATCCTGGAGAACTCGGATGAAGAAGATCCTACTGTCAAAGCATCATCGAATGAAACAAGTACTCACATCTGGACCGATCATCATCAGAGAGAGAATCACTCGCACTCTTACAAATCCCTACGATGGGGATGCAACTGTGGAGTTTGTGGAGAAGAAGCCAGAAGACTTCACTCCAGAAGAAGCCAAAGTGAGCCAGTTGGATATCTGGGCTCAGAGCACGATCATGTCCACCGTTGGATAAGACTATCTGCCTTGGATAGAAGAGTGCAAAACCGCTAAAGAGATGTGGGATATCTTGGCATCTCTGAGTGAAGGAAGCGACGAAACAAAGGAGAACAAGTTCTCACATGCTTGTCAAGACTTCGACAACTTCTGTCTGAGAACTGATGAAACCATTGATCAGTTAGAGCTCCGGTTCATGGACATCATCAGAAGGATCCAGTCCATCCGAAGAGGAAAATATACTTTGAGAGAAATCAACCTCAAAGTATTACAAGCTCTAGGAGCTGAGTGGGATACCTTCACCAATATCCATGAGAGCCGAGCTGACCTTGGTGAGATGAGAACTGAAAGATTGTTCTCAATTCTGAAGGGAAATGAGTACAAGGTGAACCGACGAAGGTCAACTCAGTCCTCGGTTCAGACGAGTCGACATGAGGATGTTGGTTCAGCCACAAAGTCAGTAGCACTCCGAGCTGACTATTCAAAGCCGCGAACATCAAAGGCCAACAAGATCAGCGGACACAGCTACGAAGGAGCCAAGCAGAGAAGAGCTGCAACAGAATATAGCTGCCCTGTCAAAGAAGCTAGCTGACATGGACACTCGGTTCGGAAAATACAAGAGGTTCTACAAATCTAACCGAACTCGAGATAACTCAAAGCCTGTGAACAACGGTTGCTTTGAATACGGCAAGGAGAGACATTTCAAAGCAGATTGTCCAGACCTCTCGAAGAAAGAGAGAGAAGCGTTGAGGGCCAAGCAAACTGGAAAGAACAAGGTCATGGTTGCAGAAGAAGCAGCTGACGACATGGATATCTTCATCGACACTGAAGATGAGGATGAGCTGACTTCCACCAACAACGCTATTGGTCAGGATCAATGCCTCATGGCACTTGGAACCGACCAGGATGATACTGAGGTACACTCTAATCCTGCTAATTTAAATTCTTCCAATATTTCTAACATGCAGGAAACACTGGATGAAGAGTTGGAACCCTCCTGGAGTGACTTTCAAGAACTCAGTGAGGAACTACATCAGCAATCGGTTGAGTTTAAGAGTCTTCAAGAACAGTTTCCCAAACTTGAAGAATCCTTAACCGAAAAGGACGATCTGATTAAGAGTCAAACTGAAGAGATAGATAATCTCAAAAGTCAACTGAATACGACCAACCGAACTAATGCTCCAACCGATGAGGAGTTGAAGAAGCAAATCCAGGAGCAGCATGATCAGTTGAAAAAGCAAGAGGCTCAGATCGACCAGCTGATAATGAAGTCAGACGGACATACCGAGCATATAGCTGTTCTCCTCAAGGAGTTGCAAACTGATAAGGACAACTTAATAAAGCTATATCAGTCATCAAAGATCATCGAAAATCTTATCAGTTACAGTCGACAGATGGATGACGTGTTAGGACTCGGTTATGATGTGATCAAGGATACTGGAATTCCTCCAGCAACCTTCATCAAAGCTGTGGAAGTCAAGGTTGCCAAACCTGACACAGTTGAGTCTGCAACTTCGCAAAGTAATCCAACCTCCACTTCTCAGCAAGCTCAACCGACTAAGGAAACTACATCTGAGAAAGGAAAATGAGCGGTGGATGGAGAACAGAACATTCTATCGGTTGGGACATCAACCGAGGGGGAATGTTCCAAGTCTCAGAAGAGGAATCAGAGGCGTCGAAGATACAATCGAAAACGAACTCAGAACCGACCTCTGAACCGACCTCAGAGCCAACCTCAGAAAGAATGGAACCGACCGCAGAACAGACAAGGATCCAACCATCTGAATCCACAGCGGTTCCATCATCAGTTCAACCAGAGGTTCCAACCGAGTCAATCGATGAGGAACAGTTCGAACAGCTGGAGATATTCATGCCACAACATGAACCAACAACATGGCATGAACAGCTATCGACAACATTTAGGAAGATGGAATCAGAATGAGCCACAAAGATTCCAACATGGTGTCCGACCTCATCGACAAATCCAACAGGATAAAAAGCGCCATCAAAACAGGGGGAAAGCCTCTCCTCCGAAAGCTCACAATGGGAGAAATCCATCTCCTCCCAAGAAACAGAACATCACTACTAACAACAAGCCTAAGGATAACCGAGGTGTTGTTATAGTTGATGATGAAGGAAAAGTGATCTGGAATGATAAATCTATTCGAGTATACAGGGAAAAGTGAATCACAGTTCAAGGGGGAACTGGTTCTAACCCTTCAGGACCCAACTAAAATTGGGGACCTAAGCGAGTTTCTCTGTGCAGGAACAGGAGAAACAGCTGAGGAAGAATAAAGCATCACGAACCATGTGGGTGATGGATAGTGGATGTTCGAAACACATGACAAATCTGAAGGATTTGCTTGGGAGTTTCGTGGAGAAAGAAGGACCATCAGTTACCTTTGGTGACAACTCAAAAGTCACACCAGAGGCTACGGTGCCCTTGAAACCAATCACGTGTCGATTTCTAATGTTTCATATGTTGATGGATTGAAGCATAACTTGCTCTCCATCAGCCAATTCTGTGATAATGGTTTCTCTGTCAAGTTTGATGCACAGGGTTGCAGGGTTAAAAATGTCGGATCAAAGCAGGTCATATTGTTGGGAAATCGATCCCCAACCGGGAATGTCTACTATGCTGACTGGAATAGTAGTCCTCCTGACACCTGCCTGTTATCAAAGAGCAGTTCAGATGTGAGCTGGCTGTGGCACAAAAGGCTCAACCATCTGAATTTCAAGACAATGAACCGACTCGCAAGATAGGAACATGCAAAAGGCATACCAAACCGAGTGTTTTCAATAACACATATCTGCAGTGCATGTCAGTTGGGAAAGCTCGCTAGATCCTCCTTCCGGTTGAAGACAACTCCCTCAACCGACCGAGTGTTACAGCTGATCCATATGGATCTCTTCGGGCCAGTTACACCAAAAAGCATGAATGGTAACGAGTATACCCTTGTTGTTACTGATGATTATTCTAGGTACACGTGGACCATTTTCATGCGTCACAAGAGTGAAACCCGAGATGAGCTACCCAAGCTGATGGATCGGATATCGAACCAACAAGAGCTGAAAATTATTTCCATCCGATCAGATCGTGGAACCGAGTTTCTAAATGAAACCATCATCGAGTACTGCGAGAAGCATGGAATTACTCATCAAACATCAGCTGCGCGTACTCTGCAACAGAATGGAGTAGCCGAGCGAAGGAATTGAACGCTGAAGAATGCAGCTACATCCATGTTGACAAGCTCAGCTCTGCCAAAGAGATTTTGGGCTGAGGCCATCAACACAGCCTGCTACACCCAGAACCAGTCTCTTCTGACCAAGCGGTTGGGAAAGACACTATACGAGCTATGGAGACGCAGGAAGCCTGATATTTCATATTTTCACGTTTTTGGTTCTAAGTGTTATATTCACAACAATGGGAAGACTCAGTTAAAAACTTTTGATGCCAAGGCTTCGAAAGGCATATTTTTCGGATATGCCGCTTGAATCAAGGCTTATAGAGTTTTCAACAATAGCTCTCGTGTTGTGGAGATAACACCTCATGTTAGTTTTGATGAATCTACTTTTGAGTGCAGGGAACAGGCTAAAGGACAACAGGCTGATCCACAAGTTCCACCTGTTCTCACCAGATCGCAGGCACTAAGGGAAAAGAATCTAGCTGAACCATTGGTATGGGCAACCGAGGATAATGAACCTTACTCCTCTGAAGATGAATGCGAGGACCCCAGCTCATCTCAAGAGGGAACTCCAGCTGATGTCACTCTAACTGCATCAGCATCCGAAGCCCAACCAAGCCCGGTTCAAAATATTGTCAATATTGAGGATCCAGACTCAACAGCTGATCAATCTTCAGTTCTGAAGATTCCAGCATCTCCTACAGCTCAGGATTCACCATCAGTTGAAATCCTGGAACAGGCACTGTTGGAAGAAGAAGGAAGACGCAATAGAAGATGGTATGAAGATCATCCCACTGACAACATCATCGGGGATCCAACCGAAGGTGTGCGTACAAGGAGCAGAGTTGCAAATCCAGATTCGACTGAGGAAGATTCCAACACTTACGCTCAATATGCTGAGGAGTTGGTTGTTCTTGAGGAGTTCAAGCAAGCTGGAGATGTTGCCATGATATCTTGCTTTGTAGCTGATGTGCCAGAACCGAAGAATGTTGTGGAAGCTCTCAACTGTGTTCACTGGACAACAGCCATGCAAGAAGAACTGAACGAATTTCTACGCAACTGTGTATGGGAGTTGGTAGAAAGACCAAATGGTGTCAAAGTCATTGGATTAAAATAGATTTTCAAGAACAAGAGAGACGCCATTGGATTCATCGTGAGGAATAAGGCAAGGTTGGTAGCTCAGGGATATTGCTAACAAGAAGGAATCGATTTCGAGGACTCCTTCACGCCGGTTGCAAGGCTGGAAGCCATCTGAATCTTTCTAGCCTATGTTGCATTTCACAAGTTCAAGGTCTATCAGATGGATGTGAAGTGTGCCTTCCTCAACGGTGATATCAAGGAAGATGTATATGTTGAACAGCCTCCCGGTTTTAAGACTGGAGATGGAAGAGTGTACAAGTTGAAGAAAGCAATCTATGTATTGAAGCAAGCACCCAGGGCTTGGTATGACACTCTTTGTGGTTTTCTTCTGAACTCGGGATTTAAATGAGGGTCAGTTAACAAAACACTATTCACCATCAAAGTTGGAGAAGATATACTTGTTGTGCAAATCTATGTCGACGACCTCGCGCTGCTGGAACTTATGAGGCTGATGGGATGGAAACGGACCTGACCTCGGATGCCTCTTCCTCCTCTGAGGAAATTGAAGACATTCCCACCTCCCCCACAGCAGGAGCTGATGTCGTACCGCCCAAAGAGCTTCTCGCTCTCTCAACCGATCAACAGCCAGAGATTCCGAGCTCATTGCTGGATGCCAACATTGAGACCATCTCTTCAGCCAATGTTGATGAACCGGTTGATACCCCTCTCTCCACAGAATCCAATATTCCGAGCTCCCAGCTCGATGCCAATGTTGAGACCGCCTCTTTGGCCAACATTGATGAAACTTTTGAACCATTTCCATATGACAATCTTTTTCCCTCCCCAATCAATGACGAAGCTGATCGTCAGGCTATTGCGATGGAATATGAAGGCAAGGTGGCCTACTGCTTTTAGAAGCTGCTTGGGATGTTCCCAAAAGCTCGCGACATGCCGATTTTTGCTACGCTTGGGACCGAGCTGCTGTACCAGTTCAATTTCATCTTCAGTCACTGGTATGTGAAGGAAGATATTGTAAGCGTACACAGCTGGAACCAGCTAAAGGCGGACGAGTCACACATCCGAGATTACTTCAACTACACTAATCTGGAGGTGGCCTACAACAACAAGGTTGCGTTGCTCACGCGTCGTCTGGACTTGAGCAAGGCGGAAGGCACAGATACCCGGGAGACAGCTGGACAAGTCTGTATTGACTTCCTCGACAACATGCTAATCAAGTCAGCTGAGTTCCTTAATGATCTGGACGCAGCCGCCGCCGCAGCGAAGGAAGAAGAAGAGGAGCTTCAACTGTACCTGGTCAACCGTCAAGCCATGGTTACAGTTGAGCAGCCAGCTCTGATTGAACACCAAGCTCCAGCTGATCAGCCAGCGCCCTCAACTGAAGACATTTGCAAGCTGATAGCTGAGAGGGTGAACCAGCTGAGGACGGAGATGCTTGCCAACTTCCAGCAAAACAAAGAAGATCAGCTGAGGATGTTGGAAGCACAAGAGGAGAAGAACAAGCAGCTGATGGAGGCGAATGTTTCACTGAAGATAAAGCTGGACGAACTCTCCTCCTCCACCAGTCAGGACATTTCTGATCTGAAATCAACTGTTCTGGGGATCAAGTCTGAGCTGAATGTTTTCCAGTCCATCTCTGATTCCAACCTCGCCAAATCCCAACAGACTCAGGATGAAGAATGGGAGTCTCGGTTCGAGTCACGTTGGGCTGAGTTCGTTGCTTTCCAGACTGAGACAACTGAAACATTCGCTGGATTGAGGAAAGCCGAACAAGAGCGCCATGACTCCGAACTGGCGAAGAAGGTCGGAATAGAGTGCGCGGTCGATGAACTCTTCAACCGCATCTAACAAGCCGAACAACAACTCACCTATCTGGATGGATAAGTAGCAAGCCTTGTTGCTGATGCCAAAAAGGGGAAGATAAAAAAAGGGAAGAGGAGTTGCAGGTGGATGTTGAGTTGCAGGGGGAAGATGAGACCCAGGCTGAAGCTGCTGCAAAATCTCAGCCGAGGAGGAAGACTGCCCAGAAGAAGAAGTCCGCTCCCAAGTCAACCGACGTAGGTGGAGCTGAAATGGAAAAAGACTTGGAGCAGACGGAGCAGTTTGGAGTTTCTTACAACTCCATAGCCGAGATCGCAGCCGAGCTTGATTCAAAACTCGACGGTATCACAACCGAATAGTGTATTGATGCTGCCAAGGCTATGGATGTTGCTGAGAAAGATTACATGAATCCTAGCTGGATCAAGAAGTTCACTGCCAGCCAAGCTCGAAGAGTCAACCAGTTCGAGGAGGAGCTGACCAAGATAACCAAGAATCTGGATAGGAACATTGCCTCTCGCAGCCGACGCCACATTGACAAACATCAGGTTAAGGCTGAAGCTCGGGTGAGGCAACAGAGGTTGCCAGGGAAGGTCAAGGTCCAAAGTCGGTTCAGGCATGTAGACAAGTGGATGCCAGTTGAGTGGAATGAAGACTGGGAGTCATTCAAGCAAGAATTCGTGGATGACTTCTATTACAGAAAGGTCTTCTCAACTGACGATCCGAGGAAAGCGTTCAAGGAAGCCCTGACCGAGTTGCACTCAGGGGATCCGGGCATGTTCAGCCAGTTCAGACGTGCAATGATAGATGCAAAACTGGATCTGAACACAGTCCCGGTTCCTAAGAAGGTTACCTATCTCCCTCATTTCCTTCCAGACTCTCGAAACCCCAACTGACAAAAGATATCAGCTGAGGCAAGGCAAGTTTGCAAAGAGCACGGGGTTGACATAGCAAAGGAGTCAGAAGCGAAGAGAGAGATTTTTGTTAGAATTTTTAGCAAGTATGGGCTTAAGTTTTAGCTCAGTTAGTTTTTGAGCAACTGATGTATCTTTAATCTTTTGTGCTTATCTTGTAACCATCAGTTGTAATAAAAACTATTCAGTTATACGTTTCAACTTGACGTACAATCTCTCATTATCCAAGCTCTGAATCGCAAAGTTATTTCAATATCATGTTATAACTGTGCTAACCCTTTGATGTTTTAATCTTATAGACTGTCTAGAATTTCAGCTGAGATTTTGGACAGGACAGTAGGATTTAGATCAGTTTGAGCTGGAAAGATTTTTATAAGGGTTTTGGCATCATCAAAAAGGGGAAAATTGTTGGAAAATTTATTAAAGTTTTGATTGATTCCAAAACCAACTGACCCCAACCGAGTAGATGTTGCCAGATCCTAATGTTAGTAGTTAGGCTCGCTGTTTGAGCATTGTTAAGATTTTATCTTTACAGGACTCCAGCTGAAGACGGCAACAAAGCTTCACTCGGATAGAACATCAGTTGTAAGAAAGACAACTGAGCGTTCGTCAGATGCGAAGATGCCAAAGTCAACTAAGGAAGATGCAAGAGAACATCAGCTGTAAGTAAGATAACTGAGCGTTCGGAGCCAACTGATCACATACAAGAAAGACAACTGAGCGTTCAGTTTCAAAACATCAGTTGTAGGTCTCGAACCAAGAAAATCAACAGCATGAAATTCAAGTCAGCTGAGAGTTCAACTGTTAGCATTCAGATAGAATATCAGCTGAAGAACAAGTCAGATGAAGATCGAAACTCTCAACCGACCATCCTTTGTTGAAAGACTAATGTTGAGATTTGAAATTCAAACAAGGAAGTCACGTGAAGGTTTGACTCTCTGTCATTACCTCATTTGGCCCAACACAAGGCTGTCTCAGATGGAAAGCAGAAGCATGCAGTTGCCAAATCCGGAAAGTCTGCAGAGATGAGAGACAAGCCATCGCTTTCAAAGAACAGAGATCAACAGCTCTTCCAACGGCTAGTTGATTCTCTCCACCTATAAATAGAGGCCTTCATTCATTCACCAGAGATACAAGACAGACAAATACGAGAAGAGACCAAAGAGCAAAAGAAAGAACCAAATACTTCACACGAGCTGAACTGCATTCAATCTCTTAGAACATCATCAGTTGAGAGTTCTAGAGTATTAGATTCTGTCTTAGTGTCTTTTGATCCAACCTTGAGAACATCACTAGTTAAGAGTTCGTAGAGTGTTAGATCATAGCTCACTTCTTGTTCGAGCTATTAGTTGGAAACCCACACTTTCACACACCTGAAAAGGTTGTTAGGACCCTACTCTTCCCGTAACTGAGTAAATAGGTTGATTAGTACCCGTAAACTAATCTGTAAGGTTGATAAGTACCCGTAAACTTATCTCAATGGCTGCAAAGCCCGCGTAAGCTTTGTGGTTGTCCAGAAGAACTTGGACTGAGTTGTGTGGACTCACAACTCCCCGTGGACGTAGGAGTTATCTCCGAACCACGTAAATCCTTGTGTGTTTGTGTTTATTTTACAGTTATTTATTGCATATTCAACTGACCAACTAACCAGCATACAAACTGCATTCTTCCATATCAACTGTCTTGGTTATTGACCAACCTTGCACTTAAGCGTGAGTTGATTTTTATACGAGTTAATTTTCACCACATTCCGCACAGCACTTCACTTCCAGCTGAGTGTTTCTTACTCAGTTTTGATTCCAACTGAGTTGCTCTACTCGGTTGTGTTATTTTTAGGGGGTTATTTTTAAAAATTTTATCTGGTGTATTCCCCCCCTCCCATACACCAGAACTCGTATCGGGACCATCATAATCTATAATTTTAATTAACGAATATTACTATACGATTAAGGACGATAACGAATAGTACAATCATTATTTTTATTAAATTTTTGGAACTATATAAATTCAAAATAAATCTTATAAATTACGCACTTATAAATTAGAGTCGTGGTCAACGGGCCAGTTCCGACGCAATTCTGTGGCGATAGACTAATATACGGATTTTTTTCAGAAAAGAACACAAATGACTAATTTTTTAATCGAATTTTAAACAAGTATGAGTATATAAATTTCAAACAAGTTTGAATAATCCTAAACACATTATCTCAAATTGTTTGATTAATCGTCTCCATTGGAAAACATAGAATATGCAGAAAAATTGGCAGAAAAATTACTAACGATTTATCAACGAGCTAATTACGACCAAAAATCGTGCGCATAGAGGGGCCAATTCAGTACTTGCGGGACAACTTTTTTTTTAATATATTAAAAAATAGAATATGTAGGAAAATTGGCAGAAAAATTACTAGCGATTTATCAACTAGCCAATTCTGACCAAGAATCGTGCGCGTAGAGGGGCCAATTCAGTACTTGCGGGACAATTTTTTTTTAATATATTATATAATTTTGAACTCATAAAATTAAGGATATTTATGGTCGACTTTTATCTTATATCATTGACTAAATAATTTTATGAATCAAAATCATTCCATATAAAGTTTTGTAAAAAAGAAAAACTACCAAGTACATAGTGAAACAATTCTTGAAGTTCTATTCTTAGTTAAAAAAGTTATTCTCGAAGCTGGTAAAAAAGAAAACGAATGTCATCATTTATTTCTCTATGAATATATTTGGAATATGATTATTTATATAATACTACAATTTATAATTATATTTTTATTTATTGAATATTGTGTGAATATTTTTTAAATATAGTTATGTATATAATTAAATTTTAATTTCAGATAAAAAGAAAACAAATGCCATCATTAATTTTTTTTTTGTGAATATATTTGGAAGATGATTATTTATATAATTTAAAATCAGTATTGTAGTCAATAGGTTGGTTCCAGGTCGGAACCGTCGGGGCAAACTGGATGATTGTGAAGCGGTGGTTTAACTTTATTTTTTTCTTAATCTTGTGTTGAATTCATAATGTGGGGTATTTAGAGTCACTTTCATCTTACAGACAATCTTAACATCTATAATATTATTCGCTATCTATATATCTTTTCTCTCTCTCTCTCTCTCACTACCCGCTCCTTCTCTTGCCTCTTTTTCTTCATAAAAAGCTAAAAGATTCAGCTTAAGAGTCGTTTTCCTTTGAGAGAGAAATATGTTTTTGCCCACATCAGTTTTGTAAAAGAATAGAGCTTTAACAATTATTGAAAGTAATGAGAATATATTATTTATAATTTTTAACAAACATAACTACATGAATTTGAAACGTAAACATGTGGTAAAATTATTTTTTTATTGAATTTGAGATGTGTTCAAGGGATATAAATTCTAAGCGAGTTTAGTAGATTGCATAATCTAATTATTTAACGCTAAAATAATTAACAAATAATATTTTTTTAAACAATCACATATTAGTACTATTTAATAATTTTATTAATTTTTATAATTTTCCGTCGATTTTCAATGGGTTATACGCTAGTTGATTTGGAACACCACATTTATCCTCATGCCTATGTGGCATTATTAGATTTTTTTTTTATTTATCTAAAATCTCTACTTAATCTTACAAACTATAGAAATACAATAGAGATGTAATACCCTAGACTTTTTCTACAGTCTTTAAAACTGAAAGTTAATAATAATTATGGATTTGCACGCCTAAGATCATGAAATTAAATTCTAAGATTTACGGTGAAATCCGTTTCCAAAAATAATTTCCAGTCGTCGGACGAAAGACTATTGTATTAGGGTTTTCGCGTCCGGTAAGTTTTTCGCCCGAAAACTCAGAATCAAATTCTGTCAGAATTTACATTCATTTTTTCTTCGATATGAGTTCACCGGAGAAAGTTAGTTTTTATGATTTTCCGGGCGAATTTTAGACTGTCTAATCCCGACTTTTTCTCGGATTTTGAAAAACGAATTAGGTTTTCCGAGTAAATGATTTATTTCCAATCTAACGGACGAGTTAGATTTCGGTAAATTCGTAACTATCTGAGAAAGTATTTTTTGATTTTTATAATCGTCGTTTAAAGCCGGAAAACAAGATATTTTCGTCTAATAATTCCTCGCCAAACATACCTTAGCGACACTTTGTTAGATTTTTTCTTAACTTTATGTATCTATATCATGAGTCATCACCTCTCTTTCTTCTCCCTCTCTACCGCCAACACACACACATACTCTCTCTCTCTCTCAATTTCTTTCATCCACCATTGAAGAACCTCAAGCTATTTTCAAGGATTTCTTCACAAGTTCATCAATCATCCATCAAATTTCATCTCTAATTACATAATATTGAAGGTAATTGCAAGAGCTCAACTTCTATCCAATTGGAATTTCTTTTCTTAATTTTTTTGATATGGACCGATTTTTAGGATTAGAATTAGGATGATTCAATCCTTGATTTTATGATATAAGATGGTTAGGAATTAATTCTCATGGTTGAATTGAAAAGAAAATCAAGAACCCTAAAACTAATAGTATGACCGAAAATTAGGGGAAATGAGTTAGGATGCTTTGAGCTTTAATTAATTGGATATTTAAGCTAAGAAAGGGTTTAATTGATGATTTATGCAAGAAGAAGTGGATTGACCTAATGAACTAGTGATGACCGATTTTTAGGTTAGGGTTTCAAGTGTTGAAATTCAATTAAAGGTGTAGTAGTGTTTGTCTATGATTTATATATGTTGTAGTAGGATTAGAAATGGAATTATGGATTAAATCAATGAAGAAAATCACCTCTCCTAATTAATTGCCATTACCGAAAATTATAAGGAAATTAGGGGTTTAATGTAGTTTGATTTTATTAAGGATTTAATGATAGATTAAGGTTCTATATGAAGTTAGATGATTCCATGAAATGATTTAGAATTTTCTAAAATATAATGAAAAATGTAAGAGGCGAAGAATCATCAAAAAGTCGAGATTAGATAATGATATAGGTCTATGATGTGAATATAAGTTAATCTCGTTAGTAAATTATCATAATCGGAAAGTTAGAACGAATTCTAATAACGTTGGATTTTTTTTATAAGAGACGAATGAATGAACCCAAGTATCGTTAGAAGAGACGAATAAGGAAAGTAATTGGATATTAATGATTGTTATTGTTAAATGAACGAGTTTGTAGTTGACGGCTTTTACATCCAAGATATGAAATGATGAGTTATAGTTGTAAACGAGAAGTAGAAACGAGAAGTTGAATTGTTATTAGTATAGTAAATGATTAGTTTGAAAAGACGAGGTTTTAAACGTCGTGCTTATAACCGAGAAATGAAAAGGAGTTCATCACGTATAACGATACATGTTAACTGCCTTGAGTCAGTAGTTGCATGAAAATAAAAGTGATTAAGCTTTAGTCGAACCTAGAAAACCGTGCGTCGATTTTATCGAGCATTAGGGTTTCACTCGGCAGTTTTGCGACGTTTCACGAAAATTGCCATATCTCCTAACTCGTTTATCGGAATTGAGATCCGTAAATTGAAGAGTAAACTAGACTTCCATGGCTTTCATTCGGTACAAAGTACCTCCCCTGTTTCAGAATACTCTGTTCTGGGCAGTCTCCAGAACTTCTGTCTTGTGTAGTGAATCTTTAAAACTTAGTTTCTTAAGTTGAATTCTTCTCAACTTGAACTCTTTCGATCTTTTAAGTCGTTTCAAGTTATTGACTACTTTCTTTTTACTAATCTAAGTGTCAAGTATAGAACCGAATGAGTGTCAAACGAGATGTGTTCGTATCTCGTTTCTGTTTAATTAAAAGAGTTTAGTTTAGCGTGCAAATGCCTAAAAAGTCTAAAAGACTAAAACCTAATTCGAATTTCCGTATTCATTTATCATTTACGACCGAGTTTTAAAGTATGATTATTTACGATGAAGGAGGAAGCCAGCACAAGGACAGGACGGAAGATTGAAGAACAGAAGCTCGTATAATAGTTCTGTAAATTCAAGGTGGGCTTTTATATATGAAACAAAATGAGCAATGCTCGAAAACCTTTCTTTATCGCTTTGATAATCGTGTTTTCAAAGTGATAATCATGGTATGAACTATTTGTTTTATGTGAGTTCTCTTGTACCTTACGAGTTAGCCAAAAGGGGTTAACTAAACGATCGGACTTTGAGTTAGTCAAAAGGGACTTTCCAAAGTTTAGTGTACACTGTAGCCTGTGGTGTATGTGGTATCCTGTTGAGGGGTAGCCAGCCACGGTGATGATGAATGGTCAAGATTGAACGTAACATCTATGAAAAATGTTTGCAAGCTAAGTTATGAAAATGAGAAAGAAAATGTTTAGTAGACACGGGAATTTATTGAAAAACCCCGATGTGCTACTGTAATGAAATGCCTGATTATCTATACTTATGATTATGTTTTCGGCAATGTGTCCACTAAGTACTATTGTACTTAGCCCTGCATATGTTTTCTAAATGTGCAGGTTGAAGCGACGGGAGCGGTGATGATTGAGTTGAATAGAGATAGGGAAGACTTTAATACGTAGTTCACATTTCCGCTGCTAAACTCTAGACGCTTTTATGTTATGATGTAAATCACTTTTTGGTTTAAGTTTCTGTAAAATAACTTAGATGCTTTTGAGTACTTCGTCGAGTGATTTTTCAAGATCAACTCTTTCTTTAATTAATGAGGTCTTGTTCATAGAAATTATGATGTCTTTTATGTATGTTTATTCTTTCATCCCCTTTCTTCCCCGCTTCTTTAATCCAATCCCCAGTCGCACCCCGGCTTTGCCGTCCCTCGGGATTTGGGGCTGTGACAATATTTCAATTCAATTAAACTAATTAATAATAACCGTTACAAAAGCATATTTCATGTCAAAATATTAAATTTAATAACAATTTTTCCTATTTTTTGTACTATTTATGCCTATATATTTCAGAAATTTACAATCAACTTAATCCACATATCACTTGTTTTGTGAGCTTTCGTCCTTACTTTTCCTACCAAAGAAAATACGGTTGATAGAAAAGAGATTATTGCACCGAGAACATTGGCGTAAGATTATCAAATCTGAAGATAGAAGCGGTCAAAGCATCGAACTACGAGTTGAATAAGAAAGAAAAAATCTCTGCTGGGGATGAAATCAAGATTCCTTAATTTAGATGTTTTGGTACATCTTATTTATGTTTGTTTTGTTGCTAGGATATATTTGATACATCAGTGTTCGTGTGTAATTCTTCTATAGGATGGATATGGATAACTATGATTATTGGTGAGTGGTCATGCACTTATATATTGTATTGATTTGGAACACCACATTTATCCTCATGCCTATGTGGCATTATTAGAAATTTTCTTTTTCATTTATCTAAAATATCTACTTAATCTTACAAACTATAGAAATACAATAGAGCATATTTCAATTCAATTAAACTAATTATAATCAACTAATTAATAATAACCATTAGAAAAGCATATTTCATGTCAAAATATTAAATTTAATAACAACTTTCCTATTTTTTGTACTATTTATGCCTATATATTTCAGAAATTTACAATCAACTTAATCCACATATCACTTGCTTTGTGACCTTTCGTTCTTACTTTTCCTACCAAAGAAAATACGGTTGATAGAAAAGAGATTATTGCACCGAGAACATTGGCGTAGATTATCAAATTTGAAGATAGAAGCGGTCAAAGCATCGAACTACGAGTTGAATAAGAGAGAAAAATCTCTTCTGGGGATGAAATCAAGATTCCTTAATTTAGATGTTTTGGTACATCTTATTTATGTTTCTTTTGTTGCTAGGATATATTTGATACATTAGTGTTCGTGTGTAATTCTTCTATAGGATGGATATGGATAACTATGATTATTGGTGAGTGGTCATGCACTTATATATTGTTGTCTTTTAACTAAAGAAATTATCAGGACTATCGGATCTTACTCCTTCAATTGGATTTTAAGTTTATATTTCACTAAGGAACCATACATTGATTTTCAATTGATATGCGTTTGATATCGATTTGGTTTTTTAGTTATTTTACTATCACGATTAATATATTTTTTAATGTTATGTATTCAACTAATTGTTACTTTTGCTATCACTTTAGACGATTTGTCGTGTTTATATATAAATGTAACATGATAGCATTTTTTTTATGCCGTAACCCACTATCTTCAGTGTGCACTGAGTAAACCTCCCTTTTCTATCATATTGCCAATTGAAAATCAATTAATAATAACAAAATATATTATAAGCACCACATTCATTCTCCTAATGTGGTAAGTCTAGAAATTTTCTTTAAAATTTATCTAATTTTTTTGATAAATATGTTTATAATTTCATTTTGTGTCCTTTCCGTTTATATAAATTGATTTCATTGTTTTTAAAAATAGTTTGTTTAGATATTAAATCATAATTAATCATTAATAATTTTCAATCAAGCTATTACATTAGCCGTTACAAAAATTATAATCATGTCAATTAAGTAATAAATTTTCCATTTAAATTTATTTGTGTCCATAACTTCTACAATTGAAAATAAATACCTATTTATTTTACTATGTGCAATAATCAATGCGATCGAATATAGCAGCATATAGAAAAAGTAACAAATTTGTACACATACGTATGATGAAATTAATTAATTATAGATTAAGTATTTGAAGACTATGCACATAAAACTATTGTTGAAAAAAAAACCTAGAAGTTTGGCAGTTATTAAATTATTAATGATTTTCTATGGAGATTGTAGCAGTTTATGTGCTTTGTAGTGTATGGATAGCAAAATCTTTGTTTTAATTGTATTTGAGATGAGTATAGATAAAGAAATTCTCATCATAGTGGGAACTATATTTAATAAAGGGCACTCAACCATTATGATGCATAAATGAGTCCCATAGGTGAATTTTGCCATGAAACCGACGGGTGGTCCAAATTGAT
The DNA here is from genome assembly GCA_029490685.1 of Schizonepeta tenuifolia. NCBI lineage: Eukaryota > Viridiplantae > Streptophyta > Magnoliopsida > Lamiales > Lamiaceae > Schizonepeta > Schizonepeta tenuifolia. The sequence continues at coordinate 112,166,546 of CM055956.1, forward strand.
CAAGAAAATGTAAAGTTAGAACGAACCAAAAATTTATAAACTCGAATTAATTTATAGATAAATTAAAATACAAATATATATTAAAATTATATTATGTGTTGGCTTTTAATACATGGACTAAGAAATAGTACTATATTAAGTATGAGACATATATTTATAATTTTGCAATTTACTTTGTTGTCCATACCTAATGATTTAACTCACATATTTTATTTTAGATTTTGCAGTTTATCTTATCGCATATAATATGTCAAGTTAATAGAAGATGTGATTTTTGAGAGTTATCAAACAACATCATCTATTTGGGTTGGGTTGGGTTGGGAAATATATTTAGTTATTAATTAATATTATAAGAATATATAATTATTTAATTGTTACTAAGAGTGAATTATGAATTGATGCCCCCGAGAATAAAAAGTCTATCTTTGTTATCGATTCACATTCAGTACTAATCTATATTTGTAACATGGAAGTATGTTTTCAAAGTTAGGCCTTACCAAAATTTGACAATTGACATGATAAATAATCCACTAAAAATGAAAAAATGGGGTGACACATAAAGTCTTCTACAAAATAAACATAACACTAATTGATAATTGAATAAAAATCACTTTTATATAAATCTTTAATAAATATTAATTAATTATTTCTTAATATAAATTAATTACTATGAAAGAGATTAGTCATTCTATATTTAGTAGATAAACACTTTTAATAAAGTATAAAAATAAAAAGAAAATGTGACGAGATCGAAATCATAGATGATTGTCTATGGGGTTTCCAATACGTACCCTAATCAATATACATGCTTATATGATAATATATATATATATATATATATATATATATATATATATAGGGATTGGTTCATATAAAAATCAATCCTAGTGTGAGAACGTGAGAACAAGTTTAAATTACTTTGTAATCATACTTAAATTAATATATTATCATGCTTAATTATGTCCATGTCGTTTTATATAAACATTATATTTATATGATCTATGATTGTAAATATTTGAAGCATGAATATATATCGATTCAAGCATGATCTTATGTAAGCATTAACGTTTATATAAAAAGCATGAATCTTATTAAGCATGACAATCTATAAATTTAAGCATGACTACATATTAATTTAAGCATGTTCTCACATTCTCACACCAGAAAATATTTTTATACTAACTCATCCATATATATAATGTAATTGTAGTTATTAGTAATTTCAAAGTGTCTTGGATTTTTTTTCCATTCCACTTGAAAAGAAAAGTCGTAATTTATTTATACATTTATTTTTATGTCTTATTCTCATCCAAATTGGAGATTTTGGTAGTAGATGTCCGATGGTGGACTACATCATGGTAGATTTAGTTACTTCATTGTTTTGATAATATTTTCTTTTAATATTTATATTTTAATTATATTCTTTTATTATTTTTACTATTTATAATTTTTTAGGGGTATTTATGATTAATTTATAAATAATTTTTACATTGTATGGGTACGGGTACCGTGGCAACCCACGATGGCCCATTGTTGGTTGCCCCATCGTGGGTAGCCACCGTGGGTTGCTTAAAAAGGTGTCCACAGTGGACACCAACGATGGTTACCACCGTGGCAACCAACAATCGTGTGTGTATCCATCGTGGGTAGGCAGTAGATGCATTAGAAGCGTATTTGATCCGATTTTTTTTTTATAATTTCTTGGCTATTTTGTATTTTTCAGATGTCGTGGCAACGTGTTTTGATACATCACAGCGGTCGTTGGGATCGATCGACTTATATAGATGGAGATTCTTTTTTTGTCTTCATCGATAGTGCCATAGTGAACTGTGCAAGCCTTGTTGAACTTATTGGAGAAGGGTTGGGAAATATAAATCCGACCTACTACACATTGTGGTACTTGACACGCATGAGCAATGGAAATAAAGTAAAAGTTTTATTGCGGAGTGATATCGAGTTACTGCGTATGTTAATTGAACAGAAAGGCGATGCAGAGGTTTACGTTGATTATGGCGGCTCATCCGTCCCCGGGATTAACTTTGGTGGTAATAAAATTTATTTTCATTTATATTTTAATTATAATTGTTTGTTATTTTTATTATTTGTAATTAATATTTACATTGTAGTGTTTTTTTTAAATAGATTTAGGACAAGACGTTACAAGTAATTAATGAAGTGCCTTTTTGAACAGGTTTTAGTAGGGATGACAATGATGTAGTTTGATTTATAAGTAGTATTGTAATCTTACTTAAATATTTTACGAGATATCAATTGTATAACACTGATATTGGATATTTTGTTAGTTAGTGTTTGTTTTGAGATTTATTTTAGTAAAATTTTTAAATTGATATTTTAAATATAATTTAAATATAAACTTTATTTTATTTTTTTACTATTTAAAGTTGTTTTATAGTATTCCCTCTGATCCATTGAAATTATCATGTTATTGTTTGGCAGGAGATTAAGAATAAAGATAAAAAGATGGAAAGTGGGTAGGTCTCATCACTTTTGAAGAACTTTGAAAGGTTAAAATTTTACTTATTTGGAAGATGACAATATCAGTGAGACATCTAAATAAGGAAAGGATGTCAATATGAGTGAGTCGAAGGAGTATTTGAAATTGTAGCGGGTAAGTGACGGGTATTACCCAACAGGTTTGAGATGGATTGGGGGTGGTTCGGATAGTAAAGTTAATTTCAATATTTCTCAATCGAATTTAAGACGAGTAGGATGTAGAAAATCTTAATTTCTTCAAGTTCGATAAATGTTTGACGAGGAAGTAGTCAATCCATTGACATTCTTAAATTTGGTTACATGTATAAAAATTGTGATTCTAATTTGGGAGGAGTACAAATTAAGTGATTTTAAATTTAAAAAACGGGTACAATTATTACCTTCCTTAATTTATTTTATATTAATATTTGGTAATATATAACATTTCTAAGAAATTCTTACCATGTTATCGTTTCAATATAAAATTATTTGAAAATTTTATACCTATAAATTATAATATGTATTCTCAACACACTAGTATAGATAAAAGAAATAAACAGGCAGTTACATTTTGACTTGGCTGCCGCTGCCGCCTCTGCCGCTGCCGCTGCTTCTGCTTCTGCTTCTGCTTCTTCTTTTTCTTCTTCATACTCTAGTCTTTACATTCTAAACCTCATTAATCGTTTATACAACAAAATCTGCACAACAGTTGCAGACCTTGTTTCGAGAGAATTTCCCTAACCTCATCGAACACAGTCCGTCTCGGAGGAGCTCTGATTCCAGATAATAAGACGGTATTTCTACCAAAACGACTTCATTATTGATTTTTTGAATCTGAGAAACCAGAAATATTGCATTTTAATTAACTGCCGTTCTAAAATTTTCCCCCTTTTGGACAGATTTTCGCCGCCGATTAAGATGAGCAGAAGAACAGCTGGTTTTGCAATCGATCTGATTCTTAAAAGAAGATTGGTAGCGCCTGAATCTTCTTCTGAAATCTGTAATTATGCTGGACCATTCTCTTGTTTCTATTCGAATTTCCATAATATCAGCCGCGAAGGTAAAACCTTTACGCCTAAGCTACCCAGAATCGATCTGAGCTGTGTCATTGATATTAATGATGCTGTTCACTTATTTGATGAAATGGTGAGAATGCATCCGCAACCTTCTGTTTCTGCGTACACCAAACTTTTGAGTGTTACTGCAAAAATGAAGGAGTATTCCTTTGCCCTTTACATGTTCGATGAATTGCGTCTAAGGGGAGCCCCTATGAATAACTACATGTTTAATATTGCGATTAATTGTTATTGCCTTCAGAAACGTGTAGGTTATGGTTTTGCTGTAATGGGCATCTTATTCAAGAGTGGTTATGAACCAGATGCTGCCACATTCAACACTCTCATTAAAGGGTTGTTTTTAGATGATAAGGTTGCCAATGCTGTGAAATTGTTCGAAAATCTTTTGGATTTGCGAATATGTGAATCTCATGATACTATTGTTTTGACCATAATAAACGGGCTGTGTAAGGGTGGAATGGTGGATGATGCTTGGGAGCTTCTATCAAAGACGGTTGACAAGGGTGTTCTACCTAATGTTACCTCGTACAATACGATGATTCATTGGTTGTGCAACGTTGGCAGATTTAAGGAAGTGGAAGCTTTGTTAAATAAAATGGCTGATTCTGATATCCCGGTGAATGTGTTTACTTTTAATATTTTGACCCATTCATTTTGCAAGGAAGGAAAGATGAAAGAGGCCGAGGATGTGCTACAAAGTATGAAGGAACAAAATATATGTCCTAATGTTGTCAGTTATAATACGTTGATAGATGGGTACTGTTTGCAAGGTGAAGTGGATAGAGCAAAACAAGTATTTGATTCTCTAGCAGACACAGAGCTTAAGCCTGACGTTGTTAGCTATCGAAGCTTAATAAATGGATACTGCAAGCAGGGACGTGTGGATGAAGCTTGGCTTCTTTTCCTTGAAGTCCCTTGTAAAGGTTTGAAGCATGATACACGTTCTTATACCATCATGATACATGGATTGTTTAGTAATGATAGATTTGCAGATGGCTGGAAGCTTTTCTATGATATGGAAGCTCGAGGAATAAGTCCTAACATCTTTACTTTTAGTGTATTATTAGATGGGTTGTGCAAGAAAGGGTTGATTGATGAAGCTGTGTCATTACTCCACGTAATTGAAGGGAAAGGGGTTAATCCTAATGTAGTCACCTACACTACTCTGATCGATGGATTATGTAAACATGGAAAACTTAATGCTGCAAGAAATATTTTCGACAAATTTCAGCCGAATACTGTGTGTTATAACAGCTTAATTGATGGATACTGCAAGGCAGGCAGTGTGGACGAAGCTTGGCTTCTTTTCCTTGAAGTTCCCTATAAAGGTTTGAAGCATGATATATACACTTATAATATCATGATACATGGATTGTTTAGTAAAGATAAATTTGCTCATGGGTGGAAGCTTTTTGAGGATATGGAAGTTAGAGGAGTAAGTCCTGACCACGTTACTTATAATATATTATTGTATGGGTTGTGCCGGAATGGAAAGATCTATGAAGCTTTTTCGCTACTGCATACAATTGAAGGTAGATTGGTTAATCCTCATGTAACTTACGCTACCGTGATTAAAGGTTTATGCAAAAATGGGAAACATGATCTTGCAAGAGATCTATTGAATGAACTCCCTTTTAGAGGTTTGCAACCCGATGTTTGGATATATAACATGATTATTGTTTCACTCTGTAAAGAAGGGTCTATGGAGGAGGTAAACCGTTTGCTTGTAGAGATGGAGAACTGTGGTTGTGCACCCAATGGTGTGACATACAACATTATTCTCCTAGGTTTGCTAAAAAGAAAGTTGCTTCACAAGGCAATACTATTCGCGGAAGTAATGCATGAATTGGGGTTCTCATTAAATTCTGCTACTTTCTCGATGCTGCTGGATGAAGTGCGAGGACTGAGTGAAGATCATTTTCTTGTGAAATTGATGAAGGTTGTTTTTCCTAATGAAATTGTTGTGAGTCAATTAGGGCATCGTGGTTGATTGGCTGCATTGAGACTTTTTCGGTTTGTGTCAATTTCACAGCCATGCATACCACTATTGACAATGCAGGTAATCATATAAATTAGTTTCTCTTGTTTAGTAATTTTCACTCTTTCTCTAAATTGGCAAATGTACTTTGAATAACAAACCTTATTGGATTTATAGTTTTTTGTTTTTTCTTTTTCAAATTAAATAATTTCACGATTTGGCATATCCACCTTATCATTTTCACCTTATCCTGTGGGTTTATTCACAAAATTATCCCAACATATGGAGCCTTTCAGTTTTTTTTTTTCAATAATGTTGTACCATTAAAGTTCATCTCCTTGCTGAATTTTTATTCATATTTTCACATTTTACTTTTAGAATCACAGTTCATGATATCTAGTCAGTAATTTTTTAAAGTTTTAATATCCTTTTATGTCATCTATATCTATAGTAATACTAAATAAGAGAGTTGTGAATAATATTTACATAACTTACCCTTTTGCCGCCATATCAAGCTGAATTGGTTTTTAGTTACTTTTGGATCTTCATTGCTATATGTATAATATATCTGGGTCAATATGAAGTCCCTCAGCTTTACGTTATTTCTGGGTTAATAATGAATGCTATATTATGGTTAATCAGCTTTGACTATTTTATTTTGTATTTCCAGAGACCGTCCGCAAATATATTTTAGTCATTACTCATTTTATGGTATTATTCGGTCATTAATGCTCATAAACTGTTGGTTAAATATATGTTTATCAGTTTTTCTCTGTATTTCACCTTCCAGACACTGCATTTGTCATTTTGATTGAAAGATCATTCTGAAGAAAAGCTTGAGCTTTTGGTACGAGGGATCTTTGTACTATTATCCAGGTATATATTTACACACGTAAAATATTTCAGTTAATCAATATTTAGCATAACAATGATATTTATCATGGCTGATATCGATTTTATTGGCTCCAAGACATGGTATTTATCATTGCTGATATCAATAAATAGAGGTTTGCAGGTTTACAATATCTCCTTGCTAATGTACGTACTGAATGATAAGATGAAAGTCCAATATCCCAACAATTCAAGGTATGTCGAATTTCAAGGACGAAATTTTTATAAGGGTGAAGGGATGTAATATCCCATTATTTCAAAAGAATTGAGAAGAATAGTACACTCCCTGTCCCTGAAAACTGTTCCAAAACTTTCCGGATGGGTTTTAAGAAATCTAGTGTTGTTTGTATTGTGAGTGGAGAAAGGGTCCTACTTTATAGATACAAGGTGTAGATAAGCTGTCCAATTTAGGATATTATTGTAACAATCATTGGTGGGATAGTGTCTAAAAAAGGACTTGAACAGTTTTTCAAGGACACACGAAAAAGGAAATACTGGAAGAGTTTTCAGGGACGGAGGAAGTACAATAATTGCATAACTTTAAAATTTTGGGATAGATTCAACCTAAGCCTTTTCCTTCTAAGCCTTCCCCCTCACTCTATTTTCTTAACCAGTCAGCACATCCAAATAACAAGACAACCAACCTCTTTTTCTCGCAGCAAACTAAAAGGAGAGCTAATAGAAAGAAGAAAGAATTAGAGAAACTAGAGAAGAGAGAATTTCCGCGAGTTTAAAGAGCAGCAGAGGAGTTCAATTGATAGAACAAAGAGAAGAGGAAGAATTGATGCTTGTCTGAAAAGAAGAAGGATCCATAGTCAAGGTATACATCCCTTATTCTACAGCTAGGATTTCAAATTTTGGGTGTTCAAGAATGGTTTGAACTTGAAAATAAGTGTTGTTGGTGGAGTGCTCTTGATGAACTTATGGTGTAAATTCTCAATTGTGATTGGTGTTGAATCTAAATTTCTAGGATTTAAGGTTGGGTGTTTCGAAATTCTCTAGTATGTGCCTATGTGATTTATACATGCTCTTTTATGACTTTGATGATAGATTCTTGATGGTTTATGTGAGCTTCTAAACCTAAAAATTGGGAGCAATTACGAGATTATGTAGGTGTGTATACATGTATATATCTATGATTAGAGGCTGCCAACAAGTTATATAAAGAAGAGAAGAGAAAAGCTAAACTCTTTGAACCCATGTCTGCCAACTATTTGATTTAATGTGCAGAAGAGTTCCTGCTGAAAGTTGTGCAGGATATTTATGTTTACTATATGTTTTCCTCCTGTTATGATGAAGGAAAAAAGCATGAAATGAATGTATATGTATGCTATGTACCTTATTCTGGCTGGCAATTTCTTAAGAAAGGAAGATATGTCTATTATATATATGCTGTACATGTTCTGCCAACAAGAAGAAAAACAGGGAAGATAAGAATGCAAGAACTTTAGAAAATATATTATGTGTGTTGTATGTGTACGTCAGTATACGATTTAGGTGATTTTGAAGCCAGAAAAGAGTAATTTTTGTAGGTTTAAGCAATCTGCCAGATTTGGACAGTCTCTACTCAAACTGCAATGACTTTTGCTTGTTCAATATTTTTTTAGTGCCGTAAATTAGTGCTTTATGCGATGCCCACTGAGTATATTAGTGCTGAACCCAAATACTTTTCCAAATGTTTTCAGGTCTTGGAGCTAGTGCCATCGCACAGATTTGAGGATAGGGTTCCAAATTTTTGTAGGTTTAAGCAATCTGTCGGATTTGGACAGTCTGTACTCAAACTGCAATGACTTTTGCTCCTCCAATATTTTTTTAGTGCCGTAAATTAGTGCTTTAACACTCCTTTTTCTTAATGAGTTCTCCTGTTTGAGCAATTTTAAAGCTAACTCCATTCTTTTTTCTCTTTGTATTCTCAACCCTCAGTCATATGTTGATATAGTCCTCTGAGCATTGGGGTGTGGTAGAATATTAATTAATAAATATTAAATAGTAAAACTAATAGAGATTATAATTAAATTAAAATGTCAATATAAAATTTTATTTGAATAAAATTAAAAACAAATTGTACTCTCTAATGAAAATCTAATATGAGTGTTATAATTATTTTTTTTAACTAGAATGAATGTGATACAATTGAAAGCTCAAAGTGTTCAAGTAAAATTACAATATGTGTATGAATCAGACTCATTTGTTTCAGCAGCTGACATTGATTGGAGCATGAAGTTGAAAAGTTCTCTAATTTTGAAGAGACGATATTACGTGATGAAAATGAATGAAAGCTTAAATATATCATAATAAAATATATGTAATATTTATCTTATATAAATAGATTTGGGTAGCAAATATTATAGATAGATTTCCAAATCTATTCCAAACCATTAGTGTTATTATCTAAGCCTCTTCCAAACTCATTTAATATTCTCAAACCCTTCTCATCTGAATTTGATAAGTGTAGATACCATAAAAACCGATCCATTACAATTCCTTAAAAAAAAAATGTCTAGAACAGTAAAACTAGTAGAAAATCGATGGGATATATTATTACAAATAATCTCCAAATAACTATTTTAAATAAATAATTCATATATGCATATAATCCATTTAATAATTCAATCCACCCGACGATAATTGACGGGAAAATATATTAATCAAATTTTATAATAACTTATATTAATTTTATTAATATAAAATTATGAAAAAACTATTATTGATATATATTAACGATAAGGAACCCGTCGATATGAACATATAAAGTTTAATTTCAATAAAATATTATCTACATAAATAAAAATAATAAAAATTCTAAAATATATTAAACTATAATCATTAATCAACAATTAAACTAATAAAAATTGATCTGATCCATCCGATGTTATATGGGTCCATTTGAAATTAAGCGGGTAACATATGGATGTAAAAATAACCTCAAGCTCAATGAACTTGAGCTGCGCCAAACCATTTTTAATTACACTATAATCAATATTTCGAGCTAAGCTAAACTGTCATTTTTATGGTTCAATCCCACCCTATTTTGTGTCTATATGTGAAGATTTCTTTAGGTGAAATAGTTTTGGTGAGTCATGTCTCTAGGAAAGTCGGCTCACATATCAACTGTGTTTGGTAGAAATTTAAATACCACTAAAGTGTGGCATGATAGCTGGCCCTAAATTCTAAGTGATTAGTGAAAGTTATTTTCCTAAAATAAAATGAACTTGCCAAAAAAATCTATATATATTATTTAAATCGATAATATTAGTTTAATAATTATCTACATAATTAATATTAATATATTAATATTAGTTTAATAATTTTTAATTTAATTTGCATTATATATTTTATTAATCATTAATCTATAATATTATTTATAATATTAATATTATTAGTTTAATATTATTTTGTGTGATGGTTTTTCATTTATTGTTATATTTGGTATATTATTAATATGTATTTTTATTATACTAATAAAATAACAAGTTTATTGATTCCTTATTATTAAGTTTGAGATAGCATATATTATTTCATATTAATTAATTTATGTGACTATTTAAAAAATATTTTTAATAAAATATATTTAGTAATATTGTATAATATTATTCATATTATTAATTTTCAATCATATGCATAGTTAATTATAGTGTATATTACAGTTATTAAATAATCCATTTAATTGTAAACATGGTTAAATAGTTTGTAAATAATTATAAATAATATTGTATATTATTTGGATTATAACTTGAATTTTGAGAGGATTTTGAAAGTAGCACTTCTTAGATAGTTTTTTTAAAATCTAGCACTCCTTATAAAAACTTGTTGATTTAGCACTTTCTTACTTTTTTACCTTCCTTTACAATTTGTATTTTCCTTCATATCCCCATCTTTTCATTTTCATCTTCTTCAATTTGTGACTGAACAAAAACAAAACATTCCACTACTACCACCCCACCACCGCCGCCACCCTGCCACCACTTTCCGGCCGCCGTGCCGCCGCCGCCGGCGGCGATCACAGAAAAAAATTTGTGACTGAAAAAAAAAAAACAGCACCACTTTCCCACTGTCGCTGTCATAGTCGCCGGCGCCGCCGCCACCACAAAAAAAATTTGTGAAGGCACAAAAAAATTATTCCACCGCCACTTATCCGCAGCTATGGTCGCCGGCGACTACAAATATTTTGTGAAGGCACAAAAAAAAAGAAGCAAAATTTGTGAAGTAAAAAAAAAAAACAGGAAAATTTTGTGAAGTCACAAAAAAACGAAGTAAAAATTGTGAAGTCACAAAAAAAATGAAGTAAAATTTGTGAAGTCACAAAAAAATATAGCAAAATTTGTGAATGCACAAAAAAAATAGGAAACCTTCCATCTGCTCCAATTAAACCAACCAACACAATGAAGAACAGATCTCTTTCATCAAACATAACCACACAAATTATACACAATGTCCAAAATTTTCATTATTTACTGATGCAATTTACAGAGGAGAAAGGGGATGAAAACAAAAGCAAACTAATAACTACAAATTTCATAACTTCCGGATCTAAAACATTAGTAATTGAATGTATATACCTATAACTTATTGAATCTGAAAATTGAAGGCAGTGGCGCTGGAGCTAAGGGGGGCCTGGTTTGGTGGGTTTCTTCCTCGCGATTCCGGCGACGTGAGCGAGCGGTAGCGAGCGAACGGGGCTCGCAAATGGTGCTCGCGAACGGAGGCGCAAAGCGCCGTCCAACGAGCAGCAGCGGCTGCTCTCTCCTTCCTCCTCGACGGCGAATCGCGGCGGTGGTTGAGATCTCGACGGCTGCTCACAATGTCGGCGACATCTTTCTAGTGCTTCTGCTTGAGATTCCCACGGCTGAGCTCCAAATACCTCTCGCCCCAGGCCTCGATGAGGACGGAGGTGGCGCCTTCGCTCCAGCAATCCTCTCGGCCACCGCCGGAGCCGGGGGTTTTCTGATTCTGAATAGGGAGAGCTAGGGTGAGGGAGTTGGAGGAAGCGGAGCGGCGACGACGGTGACGGCGATCCGCCCGTTGGAAACGGGAGAAGGCTGGGACTGGATTTCGTCGTCGTCTTCCATAGATGGTCGAGATCTTAGATAATTGAACTCGGATCCAGAGAGAGAGAGAGAGGGGGGGAATTAGGGATAGTTTGAGCAAAGAGCAGAGAGATAGGGGGAGATGTAGAGAGAGAGGGAGAAGATTTGAAATAGCAGATAAATTTGAGAGAGAGAGAGGATTAGATTTGAGGATATGGTGGGAATTAGAAATAATGTAGAAGGGTAAAAATGAGATAAAGTGCTAAATCAACAAATTTTTATAAGGGGTGCTAAAATTTAAAAAAACTATCTAAGAAGTGCTAGATTCATGTATTTAACATTGGTTTTAATAGTTTTAATTTATTTTTAAAACTAGTGTACAACCCGTCGAAAATCAACGAGAAATCACATTATGCTATAATTTTAAGTATGTAACCGCAAAAGTAACATAATATTATCTACATAGATGAACGTTATTTCAACAATTCATTAAAGAAGTCTTACAAAAGTGATGAACTATAAAGTTATTTCTTCTTTTTTATTCTACCTCCTTTTAACTTATTTTTATTTTTATCATATTATTTTACAATTTATAAGCATGAAAATAATTTAATATTAATTTGGAGTTAAAATATTTCGACAATTGATCAAGAGAGTATTTTCTTTGATTTTATTTCAATTTCTTTTTGCGGCACGAAATCAATAGAAATCAAACAATTTTTTTTTTTTACAAACTAAATGTACTTTAAAAGATTCATAGTTTTTTAGTAACTACCTCACAATTTGTCAAAAATTTATTGCATGCGATGCTAATTGTTATGTACGTATGATCATCTCGTCACAAATTAAAATTTTGAAATATCTTCTCATCATAGACGGATGTACCTTACCGGGAGGCACGTGCGCCCACATTTTTCTAAATTTGTTTTACAAATTATACATATATTTTAGAGAATATCATGTGATATAACTATAATGAACATTAATGTATAAATTTTGGCCCACCCTCTTCATAAATATAAAATTTGGCCATTCTTTTGACATTCGAACGGATCAACCCTTAATAAGAAGGGTGCGGGTCACGGGTCTAGACGAGGGCGGATTCGGGTCGGTTTGATACATCTGGTACAAATATGAGTCTTTATACCAACTTGCAGCAGAAAATTTGCTACTGCTATTTTTCTCAATCGATGCTCCGTTTTCAGTGATTTAATCGTTTTTCTGATCCGTTCATCACCTTAGGAAGTCAATTCCGATCAATTTCATCCCAAATTTTGTTCAAATCGCTCAGATTTTGGGGGAAATCGGACCACGATTCGATTTCTAGGACTTTTTCCGTCGCCAGAATGTTATTTCTCATTTTCTTGCACCGTCGTCAGTTTTTTTTTTCTGACACCACAGTTGAGGTCGCCTTAATATTGCGACTCTGTTGGTGGTGGTGGTGAAGTCTCACCCTCGTTCGCCGGAGTTATTTTCGATGTGTGTTTTTGGTTTGCTGTTCGCGACTTGGTACTATTGGTAAAAATGGATTCTGTTTGTTCCAATAGTACCAATACTTTGGAACAATTGGAACTAATAAGTCTAAAATATTACCAAAACAAATATACCAATAGTATCAAATGTTTCAATATACCAGATGCCTGATACTCACCCAAACCGATCCGCGCCCGCCCGTATCTTATCCGACCCGCTCCGTATTTCATTACGGGTATTTTTGTCCCAAATTGAAACAAATGGCCAAAATTTATAATTTTGAAGAAGGTGGGCCAAAATTTATATTTTAGTGGCCATTATGGCTATTTCAAAAATTGTCGCTTATGTATTTGTATGTATATTTTAATTAATTATGTAATAAAATAAGTAAATATTAAACCCAATCCCCAATACATTACGCATTACTCAAGCATGAAGCTTGAATATGAATTAATATAATTTCGCTATGTCATTTCAATTTTCAAATTTGATTATTATAATTTATATATGGTGACATTAATTAATTATTTGCATTCTTTTAGGGCTTCCATTCTCTCACAACTTAAGCACTTTAGTCAGTAGAAATTCCATTTCTGTTTTAATTTATTGAGTTACATGATTTTGATTTTAGGGAATAAGATATTGAATTGTGTATATTATATTTTTAGGTTACCTTTTCAAACGATTTTTATGTGTATTATTATTTTTGTAGCTATAAAGTTAAATAAATATAAGAATTCATATGATTTTTTAATTTATTTTGTAATCTTGGAAAGATTTTATAAAAGAGCATTAGAACCACCATTTGTTATTTGAAAAAAATCGATGATAGTACCAAATTAAAAAGACCTTCATATTGATCCGAAATTAAGAATTCAAGTTTTGAATTATAATCCAAATATTTCAAGTGAAACAATGTAATAATATTCATGTTTCGATTGTAATTGACTTGATTATAATGTAGTAATTTTTTTTAGCGTATTATATTTTATCATTATTTTGTGCTCCCTCAATGAAATTTTTTTGGATTCGTCCCTGCTTCTCATGTTATCGGTAGGTTATGATGAATATAATGAAAACCAGAGAATTTATTGGACAAAGATTTTTCATTATTCAAGCCGAAATTATGTATACAAATATTTTTACAAACATATGATATGAAAACTTCTTATAAGAAATATCATATATATTAGAAAACTTATATTACATGCAAATCTTCAAGTTTTGGAGTGATTTCCAATCAAATAATATACAACTTAATAAATTGATCAAATTATTATATTAATAAAATCAAATTATTTATTTAACCAATTAAATTGATAAATTAATATTGACAACTTAATAATTGGTTTAATTAAAAATTTAATAAAATTAAAACTTTTTATTCGGCTAATAAGTCAATTGGCCAAATTAAATCGGCTGAGCAAAACAAATTGCGAGATGGAAAAATATACATTGATTTTGGGTATTTATAAAGGTTTTGAAAGAGTGGTGTGTTATTGAAAAGCGATGTGGGATATTGATAGGTCTAGGGTTTGCAAAAGTAGCTGAAAATAATAATGATGCGATGACACAAGGATTTACGTGGTTCGATCAATGTGATCTACGTCCACGGGAGAGAATATCTAGTCTGTATTGCTTGAGAGTACAATGAGTATTTGAACATCTAATCTATCGACAATATATAGGCCTTGAATCGAGCCTTAATCCTCCTAGGATTCCTAATACATATCTTGTTTCTTTGTACATATCCAAATCTCCTTGGAAATCGGATTCCTTCATCTCCGAGGTAGGGCTTCGTTACTTGGTCTTGAAGGCAGTTAGTAATTCGTCAGGGCCGAGCTCTATGGGCCGAACTCTACACAGGCCCAACCAGATTGGGCCTTAGGTCAGGCCCAAGACGAGGCCGGTCCTATCACATCCCCCCCAAAAGAGAGGGAAGAAGACATGTAGATGCACAGTCAGGTCGAATTTTCGAGGTGAATAGTCGCACAAGCCAACGTGGGCACAGCCTGAATCAGCGAGCTTAACTTCCGAGCTCGAATTGCAGGTGAGCTAAAATACGAGATAAGTAATCAGCTGTCGAGATCTGCTACTCGGATTACCAAGTAGACAGCCCATATTCAACCGAATTCAATGGGAGGGAAAGTTGGAGGGCTTTTTGAAAACTTTTTTGGAGGCGGTTCAGATACCGAAAAAGCTGCCACGTTCACACGTGTGCAACGTTCAACAGCGGGATTCAAACATTTATTACGGGATTTCAAACGACTCCCTTCATATTACGCCATTTCACATCCGCCATTACAGCAAAAGGATTCCGTCCCAGTAAATCTTTCTTCCCTCCACCTTTCGCTCCAGAAATTTCCGACTAGTCGCACCGCCGTGCCGCCATTTCACATTGGGTCTTTTGCTGACAGCCGCTAACCGCTCGCCCGACCGTTTATCTCAATTGAACAAGTAAGTATGGCTTCCCTTACTGGCAACTCACAATCTAGTAGGGGTAGTGAGTCGCCGCCGGCCGATTCTGCTGATAGGAGGGTCAATTTTATTATTTTTTCATTGGGATCCCCCACTCCTACTGTTGAGGCTCTAGTTGTGCCCCTCTGCGTAGAGGGGAAGGTAGCCGAATATTCTTCAGTCCTAGACGAGTCTAGGATAAAATTTCTTGCCCAGTCCTACAATTTCCCTTCAAACATTGAACTTATAGAACCCCGTCCGGAGGATAGGGCGTGCTCACCCCCGATGGGGTTTGTGACCATTTACGAAGATAGCCTTCACTCCGGTCTTCGTCTACCCCTTCCTACGCCCTTCGCCGAGCTCCAAAGGAAGCTCGGGTTAGCGTTGGGCCAGATAACACCCAACGCCTTCAGACAGTTTACCGACCTAGGCGTGGCGGCTATCCGTCACAATTACCCCTTATCTGCCGAGCTCATCCACGAGCTTTTCGTCTTCAAGTCAACGGCGGACTGGTACTATGCCACCGCCCGCACTAAGTTTAAAGGGAGAACTCAGAACAAGGTAGAGAAATGGCATAGGAAATTCTTCTTTTGTCGGCACGATAGTGTAGTCGACCTGATGTGGAGGGTGGGCAAACCCCGCGTTTGGGTGACGGACGAGGTGGATGAGGGCTTGGAGGATATAGCTAGGGCGATAGCGAGTTGTGGCCCGTTCGAGGAGAGTTACGGCGAAGATTCTCTAGCCGAAACGGGGTTAAGCCCGTTCGAGTCCCAAAGTATGGTGGATCCTGCAACGGGTGAGGCCCCGCTAGTGCTGTTAGGATTGTTTAGTTTTGTTGATCCGTTGCCTAACCCCTCAGTGAAGTTCGGGAAGATAAATGGAGCCGATGCCAAGGCCGCAGCCCGCGGGGGCAAGAGGCCGAGGTCGTCAGGCCGATCTGCGTCATCTGACCAGGGTCAGCTCGGAGGATCCTCTGACTTGGTTCAGCGATCCGAGGTAGCAGGGCCTGCTGCGACGGGCGTTCTTTCTCCTTCCGGCAGTCCATCTCTCAAAAAATCTAGGGTCGACGTGGAGATTGTCGACATTTCGGGTAGTGACGCGAGCCCGGCTGCTCCTCCAGCCCAGCTAGGGGATTTGCCTTTTCCTGAGGTGAAGATTTATTGTTTTCGTTAATTTTCTGTAATTCTTGCTTGTGTAGCTAACTACATTCCTTCTCGCAGGGCATTGATATGTTTATGGGATGGCTCAAGAGTGGCGTCGGGGAGATGTCAGCGAGGCACGAGGATGAGAAAAGTTAGTACTCCGAGAAGCTGATGTCGACCACGGCCAAGCTGAAGAAAGCTGAGGTGGAGTTGGCCAAATCCCAGGACGAGGTGAAGACCATCAAGTCCGAGCTGGCCGCTCAGCTCGCGAAGGCCGAGGTGGAGGCCGAGAAAGCTCAGAGAAGGTTTGAGGCCGAGCTGAGTGCGGCCAAGGACAGGGAGGCCAAACTGGCATCTAGTCAATGCGAGATCCTGCGGGCCTCTACAAAGAGGCTTCTATTGTCGGAGAGTTTCTCCGGCCTAGCCAATGAGTTGGCTGGGCTTATCAATGGAAACTACGCTTTGAGTGCTTTGGAGGAGGCCGCCAGGGACTTCCCCGACCTGGACGTTTCCAAATATGGTTACGAGCGCCTAGAGGATGAGGCTCTCCCTCTCCAGTATGCCAAAGTGATCCGACGTCACCTCGGCCAGCTACCTGTTTTGGATGACCTCGCCAGCTCGTCCGTGCTCCTATCCGGCGAGCAGATTGCTGCCTGCTCGACAGATCGGGACCCCACCCTCGACGCAGTCTTCGATTCTCTTCCTGAAGAGGAAGAAGACAAGGGAGAGGAAGAGGAGCATGAGGCCGCGACTGATGAAGACCCGAACTCTAACAAGAGTTCGGAGGATCTCAAGAATGCTGGCGCTGATGGTTCTTCCAAGGATCTCAACTCCGGGCAGCCACCTCTTCAAAACAAGGAGGTCGACGATCCTTAGTTTTTTTTTTTGTATATATGTAATTTTGTACTCAGACCTTTTTGAATAAACGAATTTTGCATTTCCTTGTGTGTGTAGACTTTGGATTCTCCTGATATACTTTCTTTACACAAGCAAATGAGTCTTCTTTCTCAAAATCTGTCTGAACAACGATCCCTAGCTCAGCTATGGATGGAGAGATGTCGCTGAGCTGAGGCACTTTTTGATAAAAAGTGTGCTCTGTTGAAGTTAAAAGAATCCGAGCTTGAGGAATGGCAAGGGAAGTTTGAGTCACTCTGTGTGGAGGCTGAGGTCAAGCAGCTCGCTGGTCAAGAGAATGCCGATTTACTTCAGGCCAAGCTTCTTCAGGCAGAGGAAGAGTTGGAAGTTGCCCGAGGTAGAGCTGGGCGTGTTCTGAAGGATCATGAGAAGATCGTCGAGGAGCATGCTGAATATGAAGATATCATCCGTCGCAATGGCGGTATCACCATATCCGAGGCGGAATTAAAGACGAAGGAACTGTTGGATCAGTATCTCGATTTAAAAGCAGCATGCGGCCCCGAGTCTTGGGAGCTTCAAGGGGCTCGTGAGATACTCAAAGAAAGTGCGAACATGTATAAATGCGTGCTGTCTCGTCGTCCTAAACTTCATGCGTTTCTGTCCAATAGTGCGGATGAGTCTGCTCCGTCTTCTTCTCGGACGATGCCTGCTCGCGAGGTGAAAGCTGTTTCTCGGGGACGTCAGGCCGGCCCGAGCCGAGGTGGTCGGGCTGTGGGGTGGAGTTCGGCTACGTCGCGAGGTCGGAGTTTTTCCTCTGGAAGAAATCGAGGTCGGGGACGAGGTCGAATTTCCATTAACGACCTTATGGGACCTACTCCATTCGAAGAGCAATGGCTCAACTTTAGTAGGCCAAATCCCCCTCCGTAGATTAGCTCGGTTCTTCCTGTAATTTATGTACATACAATGTTCTAATTAGTAAAAAATAAAGTAATATATATTGTGTTTTTTGAACTTCCTGTTCTTTGGTAAGAATGCTTCCTTGGTTTATTCGTGCTTTGCTTTTTGGAGGGAGTCGAACTCGGACTTCTCTGTGTGACAAGGGAACCATGGTTCAGACCTCGTAGTATGATTCTCCCTGGGGAACTTGGTTCCGACCCCAGTTGAGAATTTTTTTTTTTATGAGGGAGTTTGACTCGGACCTCGTGGGATCTTCCTTTTTGGAGGGAGACGATCTCGGACCTCGAAAAGGGTTTCCTTTGCGCATTTCTTAGGATATAATTACCCCATGTCGGGTCATTATTGACCTCGGAAGGGACCTTTAGTTCGTTCTTATGAGGGGATTTTGTTTTGTGGATACTTCGTATAAGCAAACTAAAAGACACGAGAGTATGCAAGACGAAAAGAAACTTTATTAAAGAAAGAAAGATCAAAACAAAAAAAGGTTTGGACGAGCTCGTTAAAAACAAAACATTAAGACTCGAAAAAAAAAAAGAGAAAAAAAAAAGAAAAAAAACGTAAGACTCTATATGCAAGACTTTGCTGCTTATACGAAGAATCTCTTTAGGTGGGCGATGTGCCATGTTCTGGGTATCAGCTCGCCCGAAAGGTAGGCGATTTTGTAGGCTCCTTTGCCGAGAACTTCGTGCACTCTGTAGGGCCCTTCCCACGTGGCTTCAAGTTTGCCGAGCTTCTCCGAATGGCTTACTTTGTTGTTTCTAAGCACAAGATCACCGACCTGGAACTGCTGGGGTTTGACCCTTTGGTTGTAATATCGGGTCATCTGTTGCTTATACCGAGCTTCTTTTATGCTGGCTAGTTCCCGCTTTTCCTCGAGTAAGTCCAGGTCGGTTCGGCGTTGCTCTTCATTAGTTTCAGCTGAGAAATTGATGGTGCGGGGCCTCGGTGCGGGGCCTCGGTGCCCCGATCTCTACAGGTATGACCGCTTCTGACCCGTATACTAAACGATACGGGGTTTCTCCCCTTGAAGTTCTGGGTGTAGTCCTGTATGACCACATGACATTTTGGAGGTTGTGGATCCATTCCGTTTTATCCTTCTCTAGGAGGGCCTTGAGTCCGTTCACTATTGTCCTGTTGGTGACCTCAGCCTGGCCATTAGTTTGAGGTCGGTGGACCGA
Organism: Schizonepeta tenuifolia; assembly: GCA_029490685.1. Lineage (NCBI taxonomy): Eukaryota > Viridiplantae > Streptophyta > Magnoliopsida > Lamiales > Lamiaceae > Schizonepeta > Schizonepeta tenuifolia. The sequence goes on from CM055956.1 coordinate 112,186,073, forward strand.
GGTGAAGTTTTGCTGGATATTGAGTCATTCACAAAATTCTCGGAATTCTCTGCTCGTAAATTGCGTCCCGTTGTCCGAGATGAGGACTCTTGGAACACCAAACCGGCACACGATATTCTTCCAAATGAAATCGACGGCTTTCTCACTTGTGACTTTTGTGGAAGGTTCGGCTTCGACCCACTTGGTAAAGTAGTCGACTGCAACTATTAGAAACCGTTTTTGTTTAGGGGCCGGGTAGAAGAGTCCTACGATGTCAATGCCCCATTCCACAAATGGCCACGGGCTCTGTATAGTAGCGAGGTCGGTCTGGGGCACCCTCGTCACCTTGGCATGCAGCTAGCATTTCAGGCACTTTTTCACGAATTCTTCCGCATCTTTTGCCATTGTTGGCCAATAGCCCCCACCGCATGATTTTCTGAGCTAGCATGCGAGCTCCGATGTGGCTTCCGCACGATCCAGTGTAACTTCATTTAGTACGTAGTCCGCTTCCCTTGGTCCGACACACTTTAGGAGAGGTTGTAAATATGACTTTCGATAAAGGATTCCTCCTTCGAGGACGTACTGCGTGGATCTAGCTAGAATTTTTCTAGCTTCCGCCTTGTCCTCAGGAATTTCCCTGCTCTCCAAACACCTTTTTAGAGGGGTCATCTAATTCGGGTCGTCCTCTTCGATTGCATTGATTTCCGCCTCTTCTATACTCCGATTCCGGACTTCTTCTACTAGAGTCGAGCTAGTTGAGTTCGCCAGCTTACTTAGCTTGCCAGCTCGGGTATTTTGGCTTCGGGGAATGCGAACTATTCTGAAGAACTGGAAGGATTGTTCTAGGAGCTTGACCTTCTCCAGGTATTTCTTCAGCTTCTCACTCTTCGCTTCGTACTTTCCCAGCACGTGGTTGACCACGACTTGGGAATCACAGTGGACTTGGATAGCTCGTACCTGGAGGGTTTGGGCGAGACGTAGTCCGGCAATAAGAGCTTCATATTCCGCTTCATTGTTCGTAGTGGGAAACTCGAATCGCAGCGAGTATGTCAACTCCTTTTTCTCCGGGCTGATTAGGAGTATGCCAGCTCCGCTTCCTTTCTTTCCCGAGGCTCCATTCACGTACATCTCCCAGCAGTCTGGGGGTGTCTTCTCTGGGATTTCTTGGAGTTCGGTTTTGGCTCCAGACTTTTTTGGCTCGTCGATGACATTATATTGAGCTTCCACAAGAAAGTCTGCCAAAGCTTGTCCTTTTACAGCTCGGCGGGGAACGAATGATATGGAGTGCTCTCCTAGCTCGATTGCCCATTTCGTGATCCTTCCTGAGGCTTCCGGCTTAGTGAGGACTTGCCGGAGTGGTAGGTCGGTCAAAATTTGTATTGGGTGAGCTTGGAAATAAGGTTTTAGACGCCGAGCTGCATTTACTAGGGCTAGAGCGACCTTCTCGAGAGGCTGATACCTTGTCTCTGGGTCTTTTAGGACTCTGCTGACGAAGTACACAGGTAGCTGTCGATCTCCTTCATCACGGACCAACACTGCACTTATTGCTTCCTCCGATGCTGCGAGGTACAGGGAGAGGGATTCTTCCTTTTTGGGGACTGACAAGGTTGGTAAGTCACCGAGGTGGCGCTTGAGCTCCTCAAAGGCTAGCTCGTGTTCTGTTCCCCATCCAAATTCCGGTGCCTTCTTGAGAATTTTGAAGAACAGAAGTTGCTTCTCGGCGGCTTTGGAGAGGAAACGACTTAGTGCGGTTATGCAGCCTGTCAACCTATGCACGTCGCGAATAGTTCGGGGTACCTTCATTTCCTGCACGGCTCTGACTTTCAACGGGTTGGCTTTGAGACCTTCTGGTGAGATCCAGCACCCTAAGAATTTTCCAGATCGCACGTTGAAAGTGCACTTCTTTGGGTTCAGCTTGAGGTTCGCCTGCCTGAGTACGTCAAGGGTCGTTCGTAGGTCGTCAACTGCGGAGGCCATTTCCTTACTTTTGACGACAATGTCGTCCACGTATACTTCGACAATCGTGCCGATGTGATTTCGGAAGAGGAAGTCGACCATCCGTTGGTACGTCGCTCCGGCATTCTTTAACCCGAAGGGCATGTATTTGAATGCGAAGACACCGAAGCTTGTGGCAAAAGCTGTCATGATCGCATCTTTTTCATCCATTAGAACTTGATAGTAACCCTTTTGTAGAGATCGAGAAAGCAGAAGACCTCGTATCCCACTAAGGATTCAATCTTCTCGTCAATGTTGGGGAGAGGATAGCAGTCCTTTGGGCAAGCTTTGTTGAGGTCAGTGTAATCCACACACATCCTCCACTCCCCTCCTTCTGCTTTCTTCACTACTACCGAATTAGATAGCCAAACTGGGTATTTGACCTCGAATAGGAATCCTGCTTTCAGCCATTGTTGCACCTCATCGTAGATAACTTGATTCCGTTCGGCAGCAAATGTCCTCCTTTTCTGCTTGACCGGGGTTGAGTTCGGGTTATGTTGAGTTTGTGCATAATGATATCTGATGATACCCCCGTCATGTCTGTTGGCGACCAAGCGAAGACGTCTCGATATTCCCTAAGGAGTTGGATTACCTGCAGGCGGGTCTGGGGTCCCCCCGCAAAGCTGACCTTGACAACTTTTGCAGGGTCTACTTCGGATAAGGGAACCTGTTCCGCCGAGGTGTCTGAGATCGACGTCGTTTCTTCCAACTCCTTGGGATACTTTAATTGCTATGCTTGCGGTTGACCTCGAAGAGCAACTTGCATGCACTCCTTGGCCTTTTTCTGGTCGCCTCGGACAGTTAGGATTCCGCCCGAGGTCGGGATCTTTAGTAACAAGTGATATGGCGAGATGATGGCTCCGACTGCATTCAGCCAATCCCGACCTAATATGATGTTGTAGGGGGAGTTCGCTTTGACCAGGTAGAACTGGATTAGCTTGTTGACGCTGGTCGGCGGGCTGCCAATGGTGACGTCAAGCGCGATGACCCCTTCAGGTCGCGTCTCATGTTGTGTAAAGCTCTTGAGGGGCAGGAGCGTGGAGTTAACCCGAGCTGGGTCGAGTCCCATCCTATCCAAGCAATGTTGGAAGATGATACTCACGCTGGCCCCACCATCAAAAAATACGCGGTGTACCATCTTATTGGCCACTCCGACCTGTATCACCAGGGCGTCATTATGGGGCGTAGCTGTAGGTACAGGGTCATCCTCAGAGAATGTGACGGTTTCACTTTTCTTGAACCTCTTTTTTGTCTGCTCCTCTTCTGACGGAATTGGTGGTCTGCGGGCTTCTGTCCTCAGCTTGGCCTTCGTCATGCCTGGGGTCAGCCCGGAGATGGTCGACACCACCCCGTCGTATTGTGGCACGTCGCACTGAGGGTCTTCATCCTCCTCATCATGATTGATCTTAGCTCGCTTATTATTTGGAGCACAGCGACCCTGTCCGCCTTTTCGCTTCCCCCTTTTGTTCTTCCTTCCCCCGGCTTCGTATTTCTTTAGGGCTCCTTCTTGGGCTAACCTCTCTATCTCTTCTGCGAGGTTTCGGCAGTCCTCCGTGTGGTGTCCGTGGTCGTCGTGGAAGGAGCAATGCTTGTTCCTATCTCGAGGTTTAGCCTCCGACATGGGGCGCGATTTGGTGAACCAGTCCTCATGAAGTACGAAGATCTCCGCATTTGTTTTTACAAAAGGAGGTCGTTGAGATTGCTCTGGTCCCATTCGAGGTCCGACCCGGGACTGGATAGGTCCTGGTCCGAGCTGGGATTGGATGGGTCCTCGCTGAAGACGTTCGTGAGCACTTTTCCGATCACGATCATTCCGACCTCGATCAACTTCAGTCCTCTTCTTCTCGGTTTCTTCTCGCTTCAACCGGTCCGCATCTTGGCCATCCGCGAACTGGTATACAATCCTCCACATTTCCTGAGCTGTCTCAGGTTTTTGTTTAGCGAGCTCCTGGTTCAGGGACCCAGGAGCGACCCCATTTCGAAAAGCCGAGATGAGGAAGACGTCGTCGATTTTATCGACCTTCAGGCTTTCCTGCATAAATCAGGAAGCGTACTCCCTTATAGATTCTTTATCCTTTTGCTTTACTGATAGGAGATAGGCTGTGTCTCGGCGAGCCTGGACCTTTATATGGAATCTTTGTTTAAAGATTCCTTCAAGGTAGGGCCAGGACCCTACACTGCCAGTCGGCAAACTGTCAAACCAAGCTCGGGCGTAGTCGACCAGCATCTCGGGGAACAACTTGCACATGTGTTCTTCTTTAAGGCCCTGGTTGTGCATGCTGTACTTGAAACGCGTCAGAAAGTTGAGGGGATCCTCCAACCCATTGTAGGGTGGTATGCTTGGCAACTTATATGCCGTAGGAAGCTTGGCGTCAAGCAGTTCGTCAGTGAACGGGCTGACAAGTCGGGTTGATCCCCTTTCACGTCGGTGTCGATCTTCTTGGGGATTGTGACTCCTGCAATAGCTCTGACTTCGGCACCTGCTGGGGCTCCGATGTCGCCTTGGGAGGTGGTGTCGTCTGGGACTCCGACGTGGACTAGAACTCCGGCGGCGGGGTGGACGTCGGGTGTCGTGCTTTCCCCTCAGCCCGGGCCCCTGCGTCTTGGCGTGGTGAGGGGTTTTAGATATGGATTTCCGCGTGGAACTCTCCCTGGCTTCGGGCACGGGGGGCATCCGAGCTGTCGTGAGGAAGCGTTTGAAGCTCTCCTTATTTGCTCTGGCGAATTCAGCTGCGGCAAAGGCGGTAGCGAGATCGAAGTCGTTGAGGAAATCATCTCCCTCCTTCGGCTCGGGTTTCTTTGGTTGGGATTCGTCGCTTACTTCTTCGACAAACCCTTCAGGAGTCTCGTTCGTGTTGAAGGATCGTCCATTATGCGTCCTCCGACGCGGGTTTTGTGGTGGATCCCTCCGAGGGATGTCTTCTAGCTCGGGCATCCCCCCGTATGGATCATCTTCTGAGTGGTTATTAGTGGTTATTATCACGTCCCTCCTTTGGGGGATTTTCCCCTTCGTTGGGATTCCCATATCGGTTTTGGGCCTCCCGTTCTCTGGCGATCGCGCTTTGTGATCGCGTATTCATTGTTAATCAGCTACAAAAGAACCGTCGATTTGAAGAGGTGTTCCCACAGACGGCGCCAATGATAGATCTAGGGTTTGCAAAAGTAGCTGAAAATAATAATGATGCGATGACACAAGGATTTACGTGGTTCGATCAATGTGATCTACGTCCACGGGAGAGAATATCTAGTCTGTATTGCTTGAGAGTACAATGAGTATTTGAACATCTAATCTATCGACTATATATAGGCCTTGAATCGAGCCCTAATCCTCCTAGGATTCCTAATACATATCTTGTTTCTTTGTACATATCCAAATCTCCTTATAAATCGGATTCCTTCATCTCCGAGGTAGGGCTTCGTTACTTGGTCTTGAAGGCAGTTAGTAATTCGTCAGGGCCGAGCTCTATGGGCCGAACTCTGCACAGGCCCAACCAGATTAGGCCTTAGGTCAGGCCCAAGACGAGGCCGGTCCTATCAGATATAAACTTTATATTAAATACAAAGAAGACACAAATTAAAGAATTTAGGAAATACAAAATATATGTGGCATAATATATTATATATTATACAAATAGCTACACATACTGATACACGTTTTAAATACAATCTACTATCCAATTTATATTTGAATATTATATTTGGAAGATTTTTATCTATACATATTTTGAAAGTTTAAATTTACTATACACATTAATTTGTTGGACAATCTTATGTACACGATTTTTTAGAGGTTATATAACATATATTTACTTGTTGAAGGAGATTTTCATGATTTAGGTGGATTCTTATTCTATATTTGATTATGGAAGTTTTAAGAGTATTAAATATTAAATAATAGAACATATGAATAAACATATAAAATGAAGATTTAAGATAAATAGGAATACTCAACCGAGGTTGCGCCACGTAGGACCTAAATTCAAGGAGAGGGTTCGAATCCGTATCGGTGACGGGAAATTACATTATGTTATAGTTTCTAAGTATGTAATCATAAAAATACTACAATATTATTTATATGAGAGTAATATTATTTTTATTGTGGCATGTTAGTTGTTAGTATTTTTTCTATACTCATAGTAAACTCAATTTTATTGCACTTCCTTTTAAAAATGTTTTAATTTTATTATATTTTATTGCAATATGTAAGCATGAACACTAAAATTTATAATATTATTTTGAAGTAATAATATTTCGATAATAGATATAAAAAAGTTTTACTTTTGATTTTATTACACTTTTTTTAGCCACAAGAAATCAAACTATTTTTTTGTTGTACAAACTAAACATAGCTCACAATTTGTCAAAGATTTCATTGTATACAATATTAATTGTTGTATACATCTAATCATCTTGTCACAAATTCACATTTTGAGATTTCTTTCGTTATTGTACTAATGAGACTGCAATGTATTATTAGTCATACTTAGCTTTGATCATCTCGTCCCACATTAATTGTTGCAATACTTATAAATCATCTCGTCCCACATTAATTGTTGTAATACTTATTAAAAAAATTATTAATTAGGTCAAAATTAATTTTTTATAAGAAAATATTACTTTTTTAAATTTGAAAAATCTCGTTCAATTTAATAAGAATAATGTACAATGACTATTAGTGTATGATACACTTGAATAGTCACAAGTAAAAATCTAATATTAATAATATAATTTATACTATTAAAATAAAATAATAATATACTTTAGAAATTTCCTATCATAAGCATAAATAAACTATATAATATATTTAATTCATTATTAACTAATAGAATATAAAATGAGTAAAGCTCCAAATATGAGATTTCTTGCCATACCCTTAAAATACGAAAATAAAATTATTATAAAATAATAAGAATTAAAATTTGAATCCAATAACGAATATTGTATCTCATAGAATATTATTGAATAAGGAATGTTTTGAAAATATTAAATATTATAGAATATTTGAATAATTAAGATAAAAATTTAAAATAAATATAAATACTTAATAGAGAATGCGCTACGTAGGACCTAAATTCAAAGAGAATACTTGAATGCACATCGGTTTAAATAAGAGAGAATTTTACAACTAACACTTCTTAGATAGTTTTTTTAAATTTTAGCACTCCTTATAAATTCTTAAAATTTTAGCACTTTTGGACATTTTTGCCTTCCATCACCTATTTAGTACCAAAAAAAAAAAATTGTGACTGAACAAAAAAGAAAACATTCCATCACCACAACCCCGCCACCGCCGCCGCCGTGCCACCACCACCGCCTCCGTGCCACCACTTTCCGGCCGCCGCCGGCGTCGTGCCGCCACCGCCGACGCCAGCGGTCACAGAAAAAAATTTGTGACTAAAAAAAAAACCACCACCATTTTTTGCCGTCGCCGCCGCTACAGTCGCCGGTGGCCACAATTTTTTTGTGAAGTCACAAAAAAATTATTCCACCACCACTTATCCGCCGCTACAGTCGCCGGCGCCGCCGCTACTTTTTTGTGAAGTCAGAAAATAAAGGAAAATATTTGTGAAATTACAAAAAAAAAATTGTGAAGTCACAAAGAAAAATGTGTGAAGTCACTTAAAAATATCTATGAAATCACAAATATTTGTGAGTCACAAAAAAAAAGAGGAAAATTTTGTGAAGTCACAAAAAAAAGCGGAAAATTTTGTGAAGTCACAAAAAAAATATGAAAAAATTTGTGAATGCACAAAAAAAAGGGAAGGCCAGCACCCTTCCATTTGCTCCCATTAAACCAACCAACACAATCAAAACAAACCTCTTTCATCAAACATCAACACACAAAAATTTGCAGGCAAATTGAAAGAATGTAACCCCAAATAGTATATGTCCAGTAGTATTATACCAAAAATGCAATCAAATGTCACCCCAAATCATACAAATTTAGGCAATTGAGCAATAACAGAGCTCTTCAAAAAATTGTATTTCCATGAAATCGTTGCTGGCCGTTTGCGAGCTAAAATAGAAATTGGAGTTTTTTGCAAAATAGTAATCAGATTCATCTTCATTCATATCTACAATCAAAGGTACAACCATCAAAGCACTTCGAACAAGTCATACGCCACACCTATTAAACCTATACATCTCGCCGCCATTAAAGTACAAAATCATAAAATTGAGATCTGCATTTCAGCGAAAAACTTACGAAAAAACAAAGGAGTCAAAACGCCGATGGAAAAATCAGCTCTCTATCTCCCGCCGGCGCCGATGTGTGGGGCGACGAAGCGCGAGATCGCCGGATCTGCAGATTCGGGGAGCGGCGTGCGGTGGAGCTAGAGCTAAGGGGGGCGCTGGTTTGGTGGGTTTCTTCCTCGCGATTCCGGCGACGTGAGCGAGCGGTAGCTCGCGAACGGGGCTCGCAAACGGTGCTCGCGAACGGAGGCGCAAAACGCCGTCCAACGAGCAGCAGCGGCTGCTCTCTCCTTCCTCCTCGACGGCGAATCGCGGCGGTGGCTGCTAGTCCAGATTCCGGCGACGTCTGGTGTGTGTGTGCGCGCGCATTGACAATAGATCTGCGGCGCTCCTCACCGATATAGAACGCGACGGATCCGGCGGGGTGCGGCGGTTGGGGCTGGTCGAGCATCACCTCGAATCCGATGGTGAAGTTAGTGGGGAGATAGGCGCCGGCGGATGGTGAAGTTGGTGGGGAGATAGGCGGCGGCGGAGGTGAACGCCGCCCTCGTCGGCGGCAGGGACAGAAGGCGGTGGGGAGATAGGCGGCGGGTGAACGCCGCCCTCGTCGGCGGCAGGGAAAGGGCGGCAGAGGGATAGTTTGAGCAAAGAGTAGAGAGATAGGGGGGAGATGTAGAGAGAGAGAGAGAGAGAGAGAGAGAAGATTTGAAAATATTTGAAATAGAGAGAGAAATAGTATAAAATGTATACAGAAAGAAATAGTGGATTTAAGGATATGTAGGGAATTACAAATTGGGTAGAAGAGTAAAAAAGAGATAAAGTGCTAAATCACCAAATTTTTATAAGTGGTGCTAAAATTTAAAAAGATTATCTAAAAAGTGCTAGATTCATATATTTTCTCTTTGAATAATATATTGATAGATAGATAGATATAGATAGATGAGCGCATGAGTTGAAACACGAATGGGGATACTAATGTAGGGCATCCAATAGTGTTTTTTTATTAATTTAATTAACGTTTTTTTAGATGGACTAATTTAATTAATGTTAAACTATAGTATTTAATTTATGAAAAATAAATTTCTACTGGACCTTATAAACTTTAATGAGGTTGATTTAATATTATAAATTTTCGATATTGCCATAATTTAATTATTTTTATCAAATTAAATAAGCATTGATTTAAATTAAATAAGCATTGATTTATTGATTGATCTAATCTGCTTTTCAATATATATATATATATATATATATATATATATATATATAGAATTAGGTTCATATAAGAATGACCTTTATCCTAAGAAATGAGAATCAATTTCAGCCACTCATCTGTTGCATCTCGCCAAGAGGGGTGGTGCATTCGGATGAAGAATTTTCAGTTTTTTTTTGTTAAGTTTGATTTTTCCATAAAGCTGGGTGCATCTCATGTCAACGTATGATACATCTAGTTTCACGTTGTGGTGCATCTCATTGTAAAGTGTGGTGCATTTACTACATTGTGATTCATGAGATGTACCACTACGTGTACTGATATGCACGGGACAATGTAATCAGATGCACCACTAGGTGTAAGGAAATGCACTATGCTTTAAGGCGGAGCCGAGAAAAATAATGTTAAAAAAACATTTGAAAAACAAAAAACTGTAAAAAAAATCGGACATGCACCACAATGTGTAACCAGATGCATCAAACAGTGTATTTAGATGCACCGTATTTTAAGAAAAAATAACTCAAAAAACAAAAAATGGCGCGTGAGCTACATGCGCCCGCAAGTGTATCTCATGCGCCTGCCCTTTTTTTGAGATGTATGGTCCAAATTTACTCTTATTTCTCACTTTAAGGGCTATTCTTACTAGATGCCATCCATATATATATATATATATATAGAATTAGGATCATATAAGAATGACTCTTATCCTAAGAAATGAGAATCAATTTCAACCACTCATCTGTTCCATCTCGCTAAGAAGGGCGGTGCATCCGGATGATTTTTTTTTTTTTTTTTAAGGTTTGATTTTTCCACAAAGTTAGGTGCATCTCATACCAACGTATGGTGCATCTAGTTTCACGTTGTGATGCATCTCATTGTAAAGTGTGGTGCATCTACCATATTGTGGTTCATAAGATGCACCACTACGCGTACTGATATGCACAAGATAGTGTAATCAGATGCACCACTACGTGTAAGGAAATGCACTGTGCTTTAAGACGGAGCCGAGAAAAATAATGAGAAAAAAAAATTGAAAAACAAAAAATTGAAAAAAAAAATCGGACATGCACCACAATGTGTAACCAGATGCACCACACGGTGTATCTAGATGCACCGTATTTTAAGAAAAAATCGCTAAAAAAAATAAAAATCGGCGCTTGAGCTATACGCGCCGCGCGTGAAAGACATGCGCCCGCGAGTGTATCTCACGCGCCCGCCCTTTTTTTGGGATGTGTGGTCCAAATTTATTCTTATTTCTCACTTTAAGGGCTATTCTTACTAAATGCCATCCATATATATATATATATAGAATTAGGATCATATAAGAATGACTCTTATCCTAAGAAATGAGAATCAATCTCAACCACTCATCTGTTCCATCTCGCTAAGAAGGGCGGTGCATCCGGATGATTTTTTTTTTTTTTTTAAGGTTTGATTTTTCCACAAAGTTAGGTGCATTTCATATCAACGTATGGTGCATCTCATTGTAAAGTGTGGTGCATCTACCATATTGTGGTTCATAAGATGCACCACTACGTGTACTGATATGCACAAGATAGTGTAATCAGATGCACCACTAGGTGTAAGGAAATGCACTGTGCTTTAAGACGGAGCCGAGAAAAATAATGAGAAAAAAATTAAAAAAAAAAACTGAAAAACAAAAAATTGAAAAAAAAAAATCGGACATGCACCATTATGTGTAACCAGATGCACCACACGGTGTATCTAGATGCACCGTATTTTAAGAAAAAATCGCTAAAAAACATAAAAATTGGCGCTTGAGCTATACGCGCCGCGCGTGAAAGACACGCGCCCGCGTGTGTATCTCACGCGCCCGCCCTTTTTTTGGGATGTGTGGTCCAAATTTATTCCTGTTTCTCACTTTAAGGGCTATTCTCACTAGATCTCATCCCTATATATATATATATATATATATATATATATATATATATATATATATATATATATATATATGAAATAAATCATATGAGAATAAATATTATCCTAAAAAATGAGAATAGGTATCAATCATAGATCTGTGGGTGATGGAGGGTCAAGATTTGGCCTAGTCAAAGCGGGTCAAATCCGGATCAACCCGTTGATTAATTATTATTATTATTATTATTATTATTATTATTATTATTATTATTATTATTTATTATTATTTTTTTATTTTTTAATAAGTCACCCAAGATGCACCACTTCACATATTCGGATGCACCACTCTACATAATGAGATGCACCACTATGTGCATTGAGATGCATCGAATTTTTCAATTTTTTTATAAATTTTCAGATTTATTTTCCTCCGTTTTTTTGTTTGCCTCTTCGTTTTTTTGTTTGTCGCTTCTTCTTTGGTCAAGATTCGAGCGAGGGGAGCCGAAGGCCTCGGAGCGAGCTGAAAAAGTCCAAATTGTTGCCCGACGATTATCCTTATATTAGTAATTGGAGCGAAGTCGGAGCCGGAAAACACATTTGTAAAAGATATTTGTGCATCTCAATGCACTAAGTGGTGCATCCAAATATGTGAAGTGGTGCATCCGAATATGTGAAGTGGTGCATGTGAGCTGGACATAAAAAAAAAAAAGTTTAAAAAAAAAAGTCAACGAGTTGACAGAATTGACCCGGGTTTGACCCTTTTTGACCAGGCCAAATCTTGACCCTCCATGTAAATATAATCAATGGAGAAGATTAATTCCTAATTCTCAATTTACGATCCTTTTGCATGAAAATCACTCTACATATATATATATATATATATATATATATATATATATATATATATATTATATTGATTTATTCCATGAACTTTATTCATTAATTTACAGACTATAGCACACAAATGCACGGAGTGGAGAGAAAAATAGGAGACTTAATTAAGTTTATCAAGCAACAATACCAAGTGATACAATATATTTTTGACTTGGAATACCAAGTGATAAATATAAGAGGCATTAAATCTTAAATATTTATAGACAAATTTTTTTAATCAATTAATAATAGAAAAATAAAAGACGCTCCCTTTTCGGTGTTTCGTTCTGATTTTCCATTATTCTCATATTTTTGATATTATTAATATATAATACACGTATATTATTTGTTATATCTATATAATAATTTCTCATGTCTCACATGTATATCTATAATTATTATCTTTATCTCTATTTTCACACTTAAAAATTTTGTGTATTATTAATTCATAATATTAATATTATATATATCTCAATTATCTAGGTATATATATATTCTCAAAATATATATCAATCTCCTAATAATTATAAATAATTAATAAAACTTAATTAATTTGCTAAACCAAATCACGCAGCGGTCAAAAACATTTTAACAAATTTTTGCGTTATTCTCATCAAGCAATAGGTATGTCTTCTACCTCAATTTTTTTAAATACTTTCTTATTATACTTGTAACTGCTACTAATTGTACCATATGAGATATGACTGCATTAATTTTCATGGTGAAATATGACAAAGAATAAACCGACGAGACAGTTCAAATAGATAAAAGGACTTTTATTAATTTTAATTAATATTAGTATTAACTTTTTATTGTTAAGATTTTTATCGAGTATTATCCATCGACTGATAATTTAGCACTAATCAAAGAAACGGTTCAAATAGACAAAATATATTTTTTTTTACTAATTTTAATTAATACTATTAACTTTGTAAGTTCAAATTTTTATCGAGTATTACCCAATAATTGATAATTTAGCATAAACCAACGAAATGGTTCAAATAGATAAATAAATATCTTTACTAATTTTAATTAATATTAACTTTGTTGTGTTTCAGATTTTTATCGAGTCCTATTACCCAACAAATTTGAGACGAGAATGTACAGTAAATTTTGTATTTTGACTGAGATTAGAATGAGAATATGTAGAAAATTCGAAACAAATTTTGATTTGTGAAAATACTTAATGAATGAGTACCACCAAATACATTATCATTCGCAATTATAAGTTTAAATATGTGAAATAAAATTAATTTCCTAGGGTTGATTTACTATTAACTTGAACAACATCACGACTTCTAAGTAAGATACTCGTTTAGTATTTTTTTTTTCTTAAGATGTATACACATGAATTAAAACATAAGTTATTTCTCATCGAGTCTCGACGGGCTACTTACTAGATTCTAATAAAAGAAGGAAACATATTTATAGTCCTCAATTCCTCATCTTGGATTACTGAACATAGCAACAATACCAATTACCAAGTGATATGTAAAACATAATGAGTTAAAATTCAAAGAGTAATGATGTTCGGCCACACTGTGGCCGACCACACAAGCTAAAAATGGTAATATAGGTTTTGAAAATGGAAATATATCCTAATTGGGAAGCATAAACCCCAAGAGGGAAATGTGATTATTTCTATTTTTACAGTCAACTTTCTATTTTTTACGCGTGTGGCTGGCCACAGTGTGGCCGAATATCATTACCCAAATTCAAAATAGCCCTTTTTGAAAATAAAAGATGAATTATGTCACTTTAAAATTAAAAGTCTCCAACTAGCTCTTTATACCCAAACTACCCCTTAAGACTTAAAACCCTCTTACCATCTCCTTCTTTCATACATGCTAACTTTCATGTATGAATCTTCTGGCGATGGTAGGATTTTTCGGCGACGGCGGTGCGATTTCCAACGAAATTTTCTGGCAAAAAATATTCAAAATTTGTATTATACACGAAGATTAACTTTCATGTATGCATCATACACGAAGACTAGCCAACCCTATTGCACAAATTTTGAATAATTTTCGCTGAAATTTTCATCGGAAATCGCACTGCCATCACCGAAAAATCCTACCACCGCCGGAGGATTCATACATGAAAGTTAGTCTTCGTGTATGATTCACATTAAAGTTAGTCTTTCTGTATATTCATTAAGGGTGTTTTTGACTTTTCCAAAATTAAAGTGACATTTAAAGTATTTTAATTTATGTGACATTTTAGATTTTTTTGGTTAAAAAAGTGACATTTTGGTATATTACCTCAAAGGCTCAAACATAATTTCCCTCCCCTTATAATCAGTTATTGGCACCGTCGTTCATACCGCCTGCTGACGACGAACATCCGAAGAGAAAGTTAAATATCTGAATCGTGTCAGGTTTGATTACGAAGTTAATTGTTTTAGTTAATGTGTTTTGCATAAATTAATATATGGTTGTGGAGAGTTGAAATTGAATTTTGATTTATTATGCATGGCTTCCAATCGAGATTTCTTGATTAAAACTTTGATTAGAGTTTATGTTAATAACAATTAATGAAGGCCATCTCATATTAATCAAGGTGTAAATTTTGACACGATGAAGTTGGTGTTAGACAACAACGATTTGTTGACGAAATCCTTCCCCATCTGCTAGCAAAATCTCTAACCAGATTCAAATCTGTGTGCAAGAAGTGGCAATCTATCATCTCTTCCAATCACTTTTGCCGCCAACACACCCTCCTCCGTCCCAAACTGCAGCCATCTCTCATCCTCCAACTCAATCATCAGGATCCATTCACTACAACAAAAATAAGATATAGCGACACTAATTTGGAGACACTTTTTATTAAGTGTATCCAAAATATATTTTTGGGGCATATGTCAAATTTTATGATCTGATGGGACACTTAAAAGGAAGTGCTAAAAAATCGTAATTAAAATTGAGCGGAATAGTTGCCGCCATTCTCATCCCTCTATTATCCATCAACACAAAAACCCTTTCAAACCAAAAAAAAAAAAAAAAAAAAAAAAAAAAAAAAAAAAAACGTCGGCAAGAAATAATTGGAGATGCGAGAAGAATATTTTATCGACGATTTCGCAGGTACTCTCCCTTCTCCTTTATATCTCGTCTCCTATACCCCACCCTATTTTCCTCTCCTTTTATGTTTTGAGGACGAATTCGATTTTTGTTTTGTTTTATGTACGTTTGAATTCGAGCGCGATCGAACGAATTGAGGATTGCAGCACAATATTACAGATTGAAAGGATTCTCTTCGATTCCCTAAGTATTATATTTTTTGTTAAAATCCGATTCTGTTGTCTAAATGCAGATCATGTGTTCGACGAATTGCTTAAAAGCTTTTTTGTTCTTGGATTTGACTTGTTCTTACTTATCTATTGAGTTAGTTGATTTTACATTCATGCTGTTGTAGTTACAGTAATGGTAATGGCTGCTAATAATCATTAGTGCACCAATTTTGCAGAATTTTGGTGCAACATCAATGTTCGTGTTTTTTCAAGAGCTTTTTGGAATTTGAAGTAAAAAAAGATGAAGAAAGAGCCACAGGATATATCATCATGACTTGGAGTTGAAAGATAATTGGGCTCCACATTAAGTTAAGCTATCTATTTATTTATTTGTTGATGTAGTTGAAGAAAACATTTTTTTTTTCTCTGGTAGGAGAAAAGGATAACAAGGGACATTAAGCAAATTGCTTAATCACTAGCAACTTCTGATTAGTACCGTTATTAGCATAATCAATATCGTGTTATATGGTAAAATATTGTTTAACTGGCTTCAATTATTTTCCTGCAACTTCTATAATAAAGAAACACTAGCTAGTTACTTCTTTGTAGTGGATCTTGGCCGTATTGTTTAGTATGATGCATTATATGTTGCTTGAATTGAAGACACTATAATAGCTTATTGCCTCTTCATTCATTTTAACTTAATCATTAATAATAAATCGGAAGTAGTGCTTAACTTTCTAGTGCTCCTATGGTTCATATTCATTATCTCATCCTGATAATTGTTCTATTTTCTACACGATGATGAACTATTTACTTCTACATTGCCAAAAGTTTATTGAGCTTGTTCGGGTAATAATTATTATTTTTTTCGCGTAGTTGTTGGATGACAAACATTAATTATTTATTTGAATTAGTACAATATCTGGAATTATCATGAGAGATCACCCTCTTACTTTTTCTAGGTAGAAGTTGTTCCGTATGCACTTCTGCAAATGAAGTGCATTTCTCTCTTTATTATATAAAATGAGAACGGACTCTGGCTGTGGACTTGAAGCAATCTAGACTACGACAGTTACGCTTCGCCATTGGTCCAATTCTATATAATTCTATTTTTGTTTCTTAGAAAGTGTTGTTCTTTTTATGAACTTAAGGAACAAATTTGATTATGTTCTCAATATTTCTGTACAGCCTAAATTTACTGAGATTAGCTTGAGGGTAGAATAACATCAATTTATTGATTTATATTGACGGCTGAAGAGTAGGGAAGATGGATTCTTTTATACTTAGAAGAGTTAAGTGCCACAGACAGATTTTAAGTGTCATGTCAGTTTATATATTTTCTTTTTTCATCCTTTACCCTGTTAATTTTCTTCTTATCTTATTTGCGAAAAGTTGAACACAATTCTTATTGTGTTAATGTGACTTGTTTGTTTTGTGTTAGTGTAACCTCTTTTTTATCCGATATGCAGATTGTCTTGGATGGAGAAAAAAAATTGAAGCAAGGAATTTGTTGGAGCAAGATTACCTGAACTCAAAGAACCCTTCATAATTTAGATGGTGTTATTTTTGCATTTTATAATCCGTAGAAGATACTTTGTGATAGATACTTCGTAATTCTGGTTGTGATAATTTTTTGTATTGGGATTGTTTGGTTATTTGAAATGTTGATGACACATACTTAAGTAAATTTATCTTCAATATAATTTATAATTGCATTTTTGTTAGAGTTATTGATACACCAATGGAAACCGTATGATTTGTATTTTTGTATAATATAGGCCAAGCAAATATATAGTTACGATGTATATAGTTAAGGCATAAACAAGTGCCCCAAAACATAAATTTGGGGACATAAAATAAATTTTGTGATTACACATTTTGTGTCCCAATATTTATGTATAAAGAACAAATAAGTGCCCCAATATTTCATTTGAAGACACAAAAAACTATCCCTATAAGCTTATCAATACATGTGTAAACCTTTTAAAGGGCATTTATATGTGTCTCGAGAAATCAATCTCAAGGCATATTAATATGCCTGCAAAGCTATTGGTATAGGGGTACTTAAAAAGTGTCTCTAACTTTTCGGGACACGATACTTGGAGGCACATGTAGTATGTGCCCTAATAGAGCACATATCGAGGCACTTTTTGGTGTTTACCCATTTTTGTTGTAGTGATTTTTCTACTTTTAACCCAACCACCTCCACAGCGGAACTACAGCCAAGCAAGGGATATATTTTTTTTTATTAGTAATACTTGTGATTCGTCATAACTTTTATACTATTGGCCCCGTTGCGTTTAGAGTGTGGATGTGGAGAAGTATTTTAAGGGAAAAAGACTCCATTTCTTAAGGAATATATACAAAAAAATCAAGTTCGAGCCAACATGTTTGTAAAAGAAATAATCTTCACACTGAGTAAGGTCCGAAGGAAAATTAGTTTCTGGTTCCGCTCCACCAATGGTGATCAAACGAGGATGATCATACCTTATACGGCTGCCAAATACTGCAAGCATGCAATGGACTAATGTCGCTGCAGTTTGGGGATCAGGATGACAGTTACTGCTCTATAATCCAACCACTAGAAAGAGATCTAGATAGATTATTCTTCCTCACAAAGACAAGTATCCTTTAATTGTTGGATCAACTTAGTATTTGATCCTTCAAAATCGCCTTATTACAAGATCGTCTGCAATAGGTGAACTGCTTATATAAATTTTTCACGTGAGTTTACTTATCATATTGAGGTTTATGTATCAAAGAGACACACTTGGAAAGCTCAGCTTCAAAGCATTAGCCATAACAATATAACAAATTTCAGCAAATATATGTTCGTACGTATTTACTATTTTTTACAAAAATCCCACGTACTCGATCACGTTAACATGAAAAAAATTGATTAAAACAATTCTTGAGATAAACATGTTGAATCGTGATTAATTTCTTACTCCTTTGTCCACAATTAAGTGTGGTCTGATTTCCTTTTTAGCTAGGCCGTCCACAATATCTTAAATGGAAATGACACCACTTAAAATATTACCCTTTTAACCTTTTTGTCCCCTTTATTTGTATTCTACTTGTAAGGGTAAAAAGCTACTAACCTAGCTATTCTCCACTCATAATTTTTTTACCACCACTCTCCGGTTTTTAAAATCTGTATCACTCCCTCTGAACCATACTTATCTTAGACGGAGGGAGTATAATGTAAACATACAAAAATTAATCTCTCCCCCTTTTGCATGAAGGAGGGGACACAATATTCTATGTTGTTGGAAGTGCTAAAATTGGAATTTTCCGACAAAAATAAGTGCTATTAAGAAAAACAAAGTACATAAATGTAATATTGAAAACAATAATTTGATAAATTTTCTATCTAGCTAGCACCGTCCTAAATCCGCCTCTGATTGTGTGGGCATCTCGTAGCGGCAAAGCGGGCAATAGTGACTCGTCGACAGCCATTGCTTGATGCAGCCGCCGTGAAACACATGCGAACACGGCATTCTCAACGCTCCTTCGCCATTGTCGAGCTCCTCCATGCAGATGCAGCAACCACTCTCCTCCTCCTCCTTCACACGATCAACCTCGTACTTCTCCAACAGCGCAAGAGAGGAATCCGAAGCCGGAATCATGTGAGGATAGTCGCTTTCCACGATTCGCACATGTTTGTTCTCGATCCATACACGGAAACAAAGAAGAAGAACCTTGTTCTTAGGTAGGGTTTCGGTCGGAAAATTTTTCCGCACTCTCTTGCACGCAAAGTCCATAAGGACCTCGCGTTCATGGTCCAAGAGAAAGACGGTGGCCTTTCGGACCGCCTCTCGTATGTCATCGTCCAAGAGGGATTCCCCGACGGCCACGTCGACGGAAGTGCTGCAGATGACGGAAGGGAGGAGATATCCAAGAAAGTATCGTGAGGTGGACTCTTGATTTTCAATATACATCTCACAATGGGACTCGAACGAAAATTCGAATCTGATGTCGGGTTTGGGTTCGGGTTTGGGTTGAAGGAAAGGAGAGCGGAGGAATCCGTCTAGGACCGACTTCATTGTTATGTAACGTTCTAAGTAAGCCATTTAGAGAGAAATTCAAGCAAAAAACGAAATGAATTTGCAGACAATGTTTGGTGAATTAATTTGGGAGTAAGCGGATACATATAATAATATTTTGATCTTGTTCCGTGGCATGTAAGGATTCAAACTTCAATTAGGAAACAATTTGGACTGCCATCACGGTTTAAAACTTTCTTTTGATTCGTTATAAGTTAATTTTCAAAGGCAAATTCTTGTATGCAACCGGTCTCCCACTGTGAGACCGGGTTGACCCGATCCAAATTCGGGTTGACCCGGTCAACGCGTTAACTTTTTAATTTTTTTTTCGAGTTTTTTTTTTGGGAAATAAATTCATATACACATCACCATATATTTATATGCACTGCACTTTATGTTTATATGCACAACCTTTTTCCACTTGTTTTTTTTAATCATATCATATGCACTTCAAAAAGTGTATCCACATGCACAAGCATGTTAACCCATATGCACCACATTGTATTTCCATATGCACAACCAATTTTCGATTTTTGTTTTTTAAATTTCTAAATTTATTTTGCACTTTTTTTTTATTTGCCTCTTCGTTGTTTTGTTTGCCGCTTCTTCTTTGGTCAAGATTCAAGCGAGGGGAGCCGAAGGCCTCAGAGTGAACCGAAAAAGTCCAAATTGTTACCCGACGATTATCCTTATATTAGTAATCGGAGCGAAGGTGGAGCCGTAAAATCGTAGCTGAAGGCTCCATCGGAATAAAAAATAAATAAATAAACTGTAAATAAAAAAAATGAAAAAAAAATTAGAAAAAGTTGGTGCATATGGATACTCTACGGTGTGCATATGAACATTGTGGTGTGCATATGAATATATGGTTGTGTGTATATGAATATATTGCAAAAAAAAAACTAGAAAAAATTGGTGCATATGGATAGTCTTCGGTGTGCATATGAACATTAAGTAGTGTGCATATGAATATATAGTGGTGTGCATATGGACAGATTGCAAAAAAAAAAAAAAAAAAAAAAAATAGGGCGCGTGCACAACACGCGCCGCGCGTGAAGTGCGTGCGTACAGTACACGTACGTCTCTCTATGTGAGACGCGTCTCACGAGAGTGTAGCTCATTTTCAAATATGGTTTAATATCCGGGAAGGACAAGTTGCGGATCCACAATTTTGAATTAATTTAAGTAAAAGATTAATCAGCCCGGATTAAATATAACTAAATATTAATTAATCAAATATTCAATTTTTATTAATTTAATTTATTTTGGATTGACATCTGAGTGGGATCAACCGTGTACAAGTAATTCGGAGTTTAAGTGCTATATCATAAGAGGGAGATGGTCATATAGGAACTCAGCATTAAATAGGAATTAAGAACTAATTTGAATATTAAATATGTATGAAATAAATTGTGCATTAAGTTACTATAATTTTGTGCATTAAAATAATACAATTTGTGCATTATCCTATGTGAATATAATATAATGCATGCAATGACGGAGCCAAACTTTTCATCGAGGGGGCCCAATAATATTTAATTAATAAAATCAAATATTTAGCATAATTTTCTTATAATCATAATGTTAAAAACAAAATAAAAAAAAAAAGAGTCAGAATGAAGTCTTTATATTAGCAATAAAAGATAAAGAACATGAGAGTTGCCTCAATTTGCATGTCTTCTCCAAAGTTCAAAAATGAGAATCAATTGAATCAAATATTAGCACACAATTTGCCTCATTCAGTGTCGCTGTAAGAAAAGAAAATTGATCGAAATCAAGTGCTCATGTCACCTCACCCTCACTGCACCAGTAATATTATCACATAACGCCGTCGTCCAACGATGAACACCCTCATATCAATTAGGGATTGGTCGAAATTCCAATTTGTCAATACAAATACATTTAATTTTTACACCTAATTTAAATTACAAAATTAATATAATACCCCTACTTTTTTTCAAAATTCCAGGGGCCTTAGTAACCCCCTAAGCTCATTATGCCTCCGTTTCTAAATACATAATTCCTACGAACTCATATAACAATTATTAATTTTAATTTGATTCGAACTCTCTCTCTCTAATATATATATTATTGTATATGAGTTGGGAACCGAATATTAGCCGTCTTAAAGATTTTGACTTGTAAGAAACCTCACATAATTTGACGCGTGCCATTTAACTAATTAAAAGAATATTGAACACAAATAAATCGGATCATTCACTAGTTAACTTAAGTCATAAACATTAGAATTTTTTTAACAATGTATGAGAAAAATGAAATTAGAAAGAAAGTCCCTCTCTGTTTATTGCGTGGCATCTCGTAGCGGGCCGTGATTCGTGAAACACGTGCGAACACAGCATCGCCGTGCGAAATACGGCATCTGCAACGCTCCCCGCCGTCTCCACTGCCGGCGAGCTCCTCCAAGCAAATGCAGCAACAACTCTCCTCCTCCTCAGCCGGAACACAATCAACCTCGTACTTCTCCAACAGCGTAAACTATGAATCCGCAGAAGGAACCATGCAAGGGCGGTCGATTTGGACGACGTGCACGCGCCGGTATAGTATCATAACTTTGAAAGAAAGAAGAAGAAGTTTGTTCTTTCTTAGGGTTTCGGTCGGAAAATTCTGCCGCACTTCCACAGACGCAAGCACCATCAAGTCCTCGCGTTCGTCGTCAAGAAGATGATCGCCGATGGCCTCGTCGACAGCCCCCCATGTCCTCGAGCGACATCGATTTTCTGACGGCCAGGCAGGCGGAGGTATTGCGGCACGAGGAAGGCTGGAAGCGTTCTAGAAATTAACCGTAGTGATGTGGAATCTTGGATTTGAATCTAGCTACTATATTTGGATTCCAAGGTAAACTCGAATTTGATGATGAATCGAGACAAACGAGAAGGGAACAATGCCACTTTGTTCAACTTGATTCCATATATGCTCAAGGTTTCAAAAAAACTTCACCTAAAGAAATAAACAAATTGGTGTTTTCTATTTCGCAGAGAATGTTTGGTGAAATTTGGGGGATGATTATATAATGAGATGATGGGGTCTGATTGGAAATTGTTATACGTAGAAGCTGCAGGAATACATGATTCTAGTCCTTTTCCTATTCTAAACATGATAGAAGTCAGACCAAGCTCCATATAAAAAAGATAAAAAATATTTAATTAGAAAAGTTAGAAAACTTACTTTCATATATAAGTTAGAAATAAGAAAAAGAGAATTCTAATTGGATTAGGATTATACTAGTAAGTAGCCCGTCGAGATTCGACGGAAAATAATTTTACATTTTTATTTATATAAATATACTTTAAAAATCCTTTATCGAGACTCGATGGGAAATAATTTTATGTTTCACACATAAAAAGTAAAGTTAATTATAAAAATAGATAAAAAGCCCCTCCCCTTAGGGTTTAAATTCCTCAATTAAAGTATTTTTTTTTTCAGAACCTATATTATTTTTCAATAATGCTAATGTTTTCCCCTCACTCTGTCTCTAGAATTTCTCTCTAAAGACTGACTTATATTTAAAAATAATTTTATATCTTATTTAGAAGTTGTTATGTTGTTTACGTCAATTATAAATCAAACTTAGTAAATTAGTTATATTTCATGTATCTAAACTCATAATTATGAATAACAGATACTCATTCATTATGTATTTTTCAAATCTAAATTTGTTTAGAATTTTTTTGTATCTCGATTAAAATAGTGACTTTATTTTATATACCCGTCGCAAACCTGTTGGGTAATAGTATTTGATAAAAATCTGAACACTACAAAGTTAATATTAACTAAAATTAGTAAAAATTCTTCTTTTTTATGTCTATTTGAATTGTCTCGTGGTTTATGGTAAATTGATATCTCTAATCTTAGCTAAAAGTCGAGAAAGATATATTTGTATTTTTATTATGTATTTTCCAAATCTGAATATTTAGAATTTTTCTACATCTCAATTAAAATTGTGATTTTATTGTATATACCCATCGCAAACCTATTGGGTAATAACACTCGATAAAAATCTGAACACCACAAATTTAATATTAACTAAAAAAATTGTTCTTTTTATGTCTAGTTGAATCATCTCGTTGTTCTGAATCGTCTCGTTGGTTTATAGTAAATTGATATCTCTAATCTTAGCCATATGCGAGAAAGATATATCTACATTTTGAAGATCTTTTTCCCCCTTTTTTTAGCTATCTATTCATACATTAGATTTAATGTGATATGAGTAATATTTAGCAGGCACTAATAGAAGATTTTAGAAAAATATGAATGAAAGATAAAGAGAATTCCATATAAATATATTGCTTAAATATATTTTTATTGGCCTCTTAAATGCTAATTTGCTTATTTTGTCGCTTTAAATTTAATTATTGGCGATACTTGTAGAGTAACTTAAAAAATAATTTTACTTTTCATAATTATTAAACATATAATTAATAATGAAAATGAGTTATATAATTTGTATTTAGAAATTGGAAATATATTATCTATTAAGAATTGAGATATATTATATAATATTAATATTATGAATTAATAATACATAAAACTTTAAAGAAGTGTGAAAATAGAGATAAAGATAGTAATAACGAATATACATGAGGCATGAGAAATTATTATATGAATATAATAAGTAATATATGTGTATTATTATGAATTAAAAATGTCAAAAATACCAGAATAAAAGAAAATTGGAACGGAACAATGTGGAAGGGGCACCGTTTATTTTCTATTATTAATAAGATTAGTTTTTGTAATTTAAAAAATAAAATATATAGCTAGTAAGTTTAATTTTAGACCATGCACCTTGTTTCAAAAATAGCTGGGACTTTCAATATATAACATGAAAAAGATCTGAATCATGCCAATATTTTCCATCACTAAATTAGATTCAGATGAAAATGTTGAACCATTCAAAAGAAGTGACAAAAATTTGTATTATGATACAATTGCATCATAAGAAAATAATTATTTTTAAAAAAAAATTGCGATCGGACGAAAGGAAAATATCAACTTAATATTTTTTGAAACAATATCAATATATAGTTTTGAATCTTTTATTGATATTATTGAAAATTCATAATAACTTTATTTGAACAAGGTGAAAAATTAAAAAATATTCTAAAATTTACCCCATATTAATTATATTATAATGGACATCGTCATACGAATTTGGAAATTATACACAATATCCGATACATAATTATCATATACTACGTCTATTTTCTTAAAGTTTATAATAAAATATTAATAATACTACAATTTTATTTTTCAAAATAATGTATTACAATTTATAATAAACCAATCAATTAAATGAAGGCTATACGTGCAAAGCATTGCAGGTATTTCCTTGTATATATATCAATAAAATATGATTTGAAAATTGCACCAAACACTTGCAAACAGTGGGAAAGTAAAACATGTAGAAATTTGAATCTGCAATATGACAAGCAACTCTCTCTCTTTCTCTCTCTCTCTCTCTCTCTCTCTCCATTCTTATCGGTCCTCCGCCGTCTCCACAGAGGAGATGCAACGCCTCTCCTCTTCCTCCTTAACACGATCAACGTCCTCGTACTTCTCTAACGTTGCAAACGATGAATCCACAGCCGAAACGTGCAGGTGTATGATCCGTATCTCGAAATGAAGATGAAGATCTACTTTGAACTTAGGTAGGGTTTTGGTCGGAGAAGTGCTATTCACTTCCAACAACACAAGATCGACCAATTCCACGAGATCTTCATGGACTAGGCGATCGCTGGCGGCCTCCACAACGGCGTCTACCACATCCTCCAACGACAATGATTCCTTGACGGCCACAGTTGCGGAGGTATCTTCGGTCGAGGAAGGGAGGTATTGACGAAACAATTGTGCAGTGGAATCTTGGCTTTCCAAAATATATTTATACTCGGATTTGAAGAAAAATTTGAAGTTGATCTTGGGTAATTGAGAAAATTCAGAGGGGCAGAACCTCTTCGACATCATGCTGAAAGTGGTGATGGAATCGCAATCGTTATTGCAATTGTAATTCATGTTGGAGGTTTCAACAAAAATGCAAGTAAGAAAATAACAAGAGGGCGTCTTAGGGATTGGCTAGAGTATATGTTTGTGAAAATTAAATTGGGGAGTGATTGATTAATGAGAAATTCTGGGATGATTGATGGGGGATTATATATAATACGTCACTAGCTGAGGGTGAGTGTTTGAAGGATTCCAACTTCTATTAGGAAACAAAACTTGGATTACCTTATCAAAATACAAGGAGTGAGTATATATAAATTTAATAATAAAAGGGACTAAAAGTTCAAAAAGGTTATTATTTATCTTTATAATTTACGGTGCTACAATTTATATCTCTCTCTTATCTTAGAGCAGTTTTTATTTTAAATCAAATTGAATTCTAATTTTAGACTAAAATAAGAATAAAAAAAATTGTGTTAGAATGTTATCCAACACATTTCCTAGGGTAGATTCTACAAAAATATTTATACCTCTTTATATTTTTGATAAATTGAGTTGAGCTCAGAATTTTTATAAAATAATCAACAGAAAATAGGAGTATTGTTTATGCATTTGCAAAATAAAAGTTAGAAAAAGGAAAACTTGCAAATTTTTATAAGATTTGTGTTAGAAATACTCTTACAAAGGCTATTATTAAAAGACTAAAGCTTTGGTACTACAGTTGTATGTAATACACCCATTTTTTGTTTTTAGTATATTTTGTGTTTTTGTATTCTGTTTTTAGTACTTTTTGTCTTCTTGTGTCTTTTAGTGTTTTTTTTTTATTTCCAGCAATTTTTTTTTTCAGATTTTTTTGTAATTTCCATTTTTTTTTCGTTTGCCTTCGTTTTTTTGCTAGCAGCTTCTTCTTTGGTTAAGATTCGAATGAGGGGAACCGAAGGCCTCGGAGCGAGCCAAATAAATCTAAATTGTTGCTCTACGATTATCCTTATATTAGTAATCGGAGCGAAGGTGGAGCCGTAAAATCGCCGAAAAAAAAACTGGAAAATGTATATATATATATAGGGCACGTGGGGCTCATGGGCCGCGTGAGTGGTGCACGCGCCCACGCGCCAATGTTGAAGGGGTGCAAAAGTGGTATATTAGATACAACCGTTGTACCAGAGTGTCCCTCTTATTAAAATTGTCCAAATTCTTAAAGCAATGTGAGGAAAATTGGAAAGAAAAACTCACAGCGGCAAAGGGGGCAATAATGGCTCGTCGCCAGCCATTCCTTGATGCAGTCGCCATGAAAAAGATGCGAACTCCGACATTCTCATCGCTCCTCCAAGCAGACTCAGCAATGTCTCTTCTTCTTCTTCTTCTTCTTCTTCTTAACACGAAAAACACTGTACTTGCCCATCGGCCTAATCGATGAATCCAACAGCCTCGTCAAAACACATGGGAGCACGGCATTCTCAATGCTCCTCCACCATCTCCACCAGGGAGCTTCTCCCTTGAGTCCTTTCATCTGTCGAGGAGGGAGGTATTGACGAAGTGATTGTGCTGTGGAATCTTTGCTTTAAAAAGTATAGTCGGATTTGAAGAAAAAGTTGAAATGATCTTGAGTTGAGGATATTCAGAGGGGAATGTCTTCCAGCTTTGAAACTGATGTTAAGTTCGCAATTGTAGTTCATGTTCGAGGTTTCAAGAAAAATGCAAGTAAAGAACTCAATTAAGAAGTGTGTGTCTTAGCGAATGACTTAAATGTTTGTGAATATTGTGGAGTGATTAATGAGAAAATGGTTAATTTGAAGTATTAGGTGGTGATTGGTATAATGCAATAGATTGAGATAGGAATGGAATGGGTTAGGTATGGAATGAAATGGGTAAGTTGAATTCTATTCTTGGTATGCATAACTCATAAGGAATAAGTAAGGAATAGAATTGACATTCTTTGATGGATTGTGTATATATATGTGTGTGAGTGTGTGCAGTGTATATATATACATGTGTGTGAGTGTGCAGTGTGTGTATGTGTGTATGTGCCGCACAATGTCTTTATATAAGTTGGAATTGTTGGAAATTATTTCTTGGTTTTATTTGGATAAAATGGACGAAATCGTAAAATATATGAGGACAAAATAGTCAAACTAAAAAAATACAAGCATTAGGAATAACTAATACCATGGGTTGAAAAATGAATGGCTAATCCCATTGAGAATTGGCTGATTCCAGACGGAATGACGATTCTCATCATAAAATGTACCAATCAAATGAATATAATGGAGGTACTTGCGTAGAAATGACCATTCATTACATCCTCCATTCCATCATACCAATCAGAACTAAATACTCCCCCTGTTCACGAAATGGTTGCTACTTTTGTCATTTAAGTTTGTCCACGAAATAGTTGTCATTTCCGTTTAGAGTAGTAGGACCCACATAATATGTTATATTTAACATTATATTTCTCATTACTTCACTCACATTTATAGTGAGATCCTTACTCCACTCATAACAATACCCACTATTATCCATTACTAACTACCATTTTCTTAAAACTTGTGTCGTCCACAATGTGGCAACCATTTCGTAGATGGAGGAAGTAATACTTTGGGGACCCTTGGATTTAGGAGCCTGGGGCGGTCGCCCAGGCTTTCCTGCCCTTAGGGTCGGGACTGTTTGCGGTCTTTGGGCATTTAGGATTTCTTTTATTCTTCAATACTTTTTATTTACATTGCAAAACATATCTGTAAAGAAATGGGATCCTGTGTCCCTAACTTACGTCCCATCATCCGTAAATCCTGATAATTAATAATACTTCCTTCGACCCACTCATATTGTCATCATTTTCTTATTTAGATATCTCACTCATATTATCATCTTCAAAATAAGGAAAGTTTTAACCCTTCAAAATCTTTCGAAAGTGTTGGGACCTATCCATTTTTTTTATTATTATCATTTTACTTTTTTTCTTAATCTTACCATTATGCTTAATTTCCATGACGAACAGTAATATGACAATTTTTAATGAGTCGAGGAAATATAAAATGCAAATTAAATATAAATACATGTATACCCTATTAGTTGGATGAACTATCTAATCAATAATTGTAAAA
Organism: Schizonepeta tenuifolia; assembly: GCA_029490685.1. Lineage (NCBI taxonomy): Eukaryota > Viridiplantae > Streptophyta > Magnoliopsida > Lamiales > Lamiaceae > Schizonepeta > Schizonepeta tenuifolia. Next base: position 112,214,537 of record CM055956.1, read on the forward strand.
TTATAGTACTAAACATTGACAAAAAAAATTAACTTTATATAGATTATGGAACACCAGTAAAACACTAATCTTGGGACAGATGATCCCAAGTGATTTGTAAAATACAAGGTATGTCTTATCATACTAGAAACTAGTATATTCTAAAATCTAGTATTTATTCTACATGTTTAATAATAAATGTGAGAATTTTGATAGCAATGTGTAATAAAATTGAAAAGAAAATCCCTCTCTTTCTGTTCGTCAATTTCTCTTCCGTGGGCGTGGGCATCTGGTAGCGGCAAAGCGGGCAAAAACGAGTCGTCGCCAGCCATCCGTTGATGCAGTCGCCGTGAAACACATGCGAACACGGCATCCTCATCGCTCCTCCGCGGATCTCCTCTAAGCAGATGCAACAACGCCTCCCCTCGCAGCAACGCTTCTCCTCCTCCTCCTCCTCCACGTTAAAACGAACAACCAATGAATCTGCAGCAGGAGGAACTATGAGAAGACGGCCGTTTTCAACGACGTGGAATTGTAGGTGTCCGATCCGTATCTCGAAACTCAAATACAGAATATTGAAGTTAGGTAGGGATTTTTCCGTCCCATAACTTCTTAGGGTTAAGGTTTTGTCGGGAAGACTCTCATCTACTTTGTCTAATGCAAGACTGATCAAATACTCGTGATCGTTATCGTCAAGACGATGGCCGATGGCCTTCTGGGCGGCCTCTATAATATCCAAAACTTTGTTGGAAATAATGGTTTGAAAATCATTATTTATGGCGGTTTTTATTTAATTATTGATAATTAAATAATTGTGGATTATTTTACTTTTTGAGTAAATAATCGGAATATATATACATGTTCTCAATAAACAATTATTTGGTGAGTGAGAAATAATATATTTAAATTGTGCGTTGAAGATGAATTTGTTAAAGACAAATTCATTATTGTGATTATTTTACGTTGAGAGAACAAGCTTGGTTTTGCGCGTTAGCTATTAATTGAATTTGGGCTTTTCCATTTACTATTTAACTAATTATTCTATAGTTGATTAATTAGTTAATTTTTTGCTCAAATTAACAATTGGTTTTGGCCCAATTGTGTGACCAACATACAAATGTAAACTTTGTTTACATGTATAATTTCATTTCCATCTTGAAATGCCTTTTGGCTTTCTTGGAGTGGAACCGCCAACGTGAAGTATGAGAATGTGAATTGATTGATATTTTTTCAATGCAATAATTCTATGAAGCCTTTTGAGATGCTTAACCGGCTATATTTCATTTGATGACTATTAATGTGTATTAAATCTCCCATGGTGGTGTTGCCTATATAAGTAGAAGCTACGTTCATTGCATATTATACCAACAAGCATTTTGCATTCTTCTACTCTAAAGCATAGCATTACATATATCATTGAGTTCAGTTCTCATTCTAGTCCAGCTCGCCAGAGCTCGGTTCTGTTTGTGGTGCTACTATAACTGAGACGTCAAGATCGTTTTAACCTTTGGGAACGAGCCGCCTTACCGTGAGCACTATCGGGACGTATTCTCGTCTTGTGGGCAGAAGTTCTACTTCGGACGATCTGGTTTTCCTAAACACTGTTCTTCAATTTTTCCTTGTAATTCTTACAAATTTTGTTCATGTTCAAAGTTCATCAATAAAAGCAGTATTCTTCATTGTTATCCACACGAGCAAGTACCCGATTCCTAACAAACTTATGATCCTTCGACGGCCGCCAAGCTGGTGCGGGTACAGACGTTGGGGATGGACGAAGGAAGCTGGTGTTGACGACGAGACACGAATTGTGTTGTGGAATCGTGCCTTTCAATACTAATATTTACGCAATCAGTCTTGAACAGAAACTCGAATTCGATCTGGAGTTGACGATCATATCTTTAGATGGCCGAATTCCTTCGACGTCATTCATCACAATATTCACGAAACTGCAAGTAAACAAATTAACAAGTGTGTGTGTGTTGTCTTAGCCAATAGGGAGATTTTAATTTGGAACAGATCGATCGAGAATGTTTCTGGTTGGTTAATGAGAAAATCGGAAATATATAATGTAGAAGGATTCCAAATTTCCAACTTTGATTTGGAAACAATTAAAATTTGGATCATTAATTATGTCGTCACTCATTCAATATAATAATAATTATTATTATTATTATTATAAGCTCTACATAATAAATTTAAAATTAAATAAACCTATACAAGTAATAAGTGAAAGTTCAAAAATCAACTCAAAACCACAATAATCATCAATTTATCATTCTTCAATAATTCAATACAATTATAAAGTCACATTTTGAAACATCAAAGTCATCATCATTCATCGTCATTCATCAATATTGAACCTATCAAATATCAAAATATTAGTGTTATTGTGTGAACGTGAGAAAGAGAGACAAATGTGTTTTATTATTCTTTTAATTTTATTTTTATTGTTTAATATTTAAGCGTTAAATATAAAAAATATATATATATAATTTTAAACCGGGTAGTTCGCCAGGTATAACGGGATGGTACGGGTATACCCGGTACCCGGAAAATTGAAAATAAAAAATCCGCAACCCGTACCAACCCCGTTAATTCTGGGTATTGGATACCCGGTTACCCGCCAGGTTCCGGATCATGACCGGATTACCCGAGTACCCGGAATCCGTATTAGCAGCCCTAGCAAAACTGTCCTCTCTCAACCCTTGAATTAGTGAAGCCGGCCTAATTGTGAGGGAGATTACATTAAATTGCAAGAAAACAAATTAAAAAAATGGATAGTGGAACAGAGAAAAGTGGGATAGCGAATCCCAAGTGCGGAGCGGCAAATTGGGCAGTAGTGACTCGTCTTCAGCCATGCAGGTGCAGCCGCTATGTAACGCGTGTGAACACGGCATTCTCAACGCGCCTCCACCGCCCATGCAAACGCAGCAACACCTCTCCTCCCCAACACCCTCAACCTCCTACTTCTCCAAACGCCGCCAACGATGAATCATACCAAGAGCGCGGCTCTCCTCGAAGTCCACACGCTTCTTTACGATATCTACGTGGAAGCAAAGTATAAGAAGGTTGTACTTGGGTTGGGCTGCGGTGGTCGGGAAACTATTACGCACCTCCTCACACACGATCGAGCTCCATCAAGTCATGGCGTTCGTGCTCGAGGAGAGAGTCGATGGCCAGCCCGACCGCCCCTCGTATATCATCGTACGGCAGCGGCTCTCCGGAGACGGTGACGAGGGCGGTGGTGTCGTAGTATCCAAGATACTCCGGGTCGTCGGAATCTTGGTTTTGAATAAATGAGTAAAAGTCAAAATAGAATTTGGGCAAGTAGAGGAAAGGTGTCCCCCCTTGGGGTCAAGAGGAATGTGGTCTCACAATCGATATAGTAAGCCATGCTCAAGCTCAGGGCTTGGTAGTAGTAGTAATAATAATAATAATAATAATAATAATAATAATAATAATAATAATAATAATAATAATAATAATAATTCATTATTATTCCCTGCTTCATCTAATAAGTTTACGATAAATGTTTCTATACATCGGTTGTATACTATATAATCGGTTTTGTTTGACCCGCATAGCAACCCACACCCATTGGATTTTCTCATGTTATTGTTCAGTATGGAGATTAAAAATAAAGGTAGAAAGTGAGTATATCTCATCACTTTTGAATAATTTTGAAGGGTTAAAACTTTTCTTATTTGGAAGATGAAAATACGAGTGAGACGTCTAAACAAGGAAATGATGACAATATGAGTGGGTCGGAGGGAGTATTAGAAACAATATTATTATATTATTCAATTTGCAACTTTAATACTATTAACGCGAATAGAATGATCTCCAAGGGAACACCCAAGCGGTGTGGCTTCAGTCTGTACGCAGTGAGAACTCGGGTTCGAACCCCACCACTCTCCCTTCCCCATGTCCAAAAAAAAAAAGAAGTTCACAACTTGTGTCACCACTATTTAATACTAACCTCTTAATTAGCAATTATTATTAAAAATTAGAATTTGAAAAAAATATATACCCTATTTTTGAAATAATGAACTCTAATAAATAATTAAAAATTTATACATGCAACTTAAATATAAATATTATATAAATAAAACTTATTTGGATGGATAAACTCTAGTTAATAATTGTAAAGTTATACTAAAACATTTTAGATTGAAATTGAAGAAAAATATCTAATTAAATATGAATTGAGATAAAATGTAACACCAAAATTAAGGACATAGATGTTATATATATGTATGTATTATATAATAATATAACAATATTAATAATAATAATAATAATAATTAATTAATAAACTATTATTTGGATAAGGCTTTAGAAAGTCACGGTTGTATTGGTTAGTTATAATCAAGTTTCTTCATGAAAAGGCACCTCTTCAATGAAAAGTTGCAATCTTGTGATGCAACACGTCTCTTCACTAAAAGTTGTGTTTTTTCAATACAACTCTTGAGTATCTATAAATACTCGACTTCATGGAGGATGAAAAAAAAAACAATCGAAATATAGAATTCTCTCTTCTATATTTTTTTACTCATATATTTCTTAGAAACTTGTGAGTTCTTACTTCAAGAAATTCGTCGGAGTGTAACCTTCGAATTTCTGTTATATAGGTTTTGTATCCTAGAATATTAATTTCTTGAGACTATTTACACCAAAGTGGGAGGAATTAATACCTTTAAAGATAGCATCATTTTTCGGTGTGCCTAACCTATCTTTAAATCCATTACCCACATTATATACATCAATAGAATCCCAAGTCCTAACTAACCCTAACATATTTTCGTTAAGATTTGTTCTAAAAAGGATTAGAAACGAGCTAATACTTTGTTTGGCTAATTCTTGTTTTTGGTTTCAAACAAAAATCGGAAAACATAATATTTCCCAGTTTACCTTGAAAAACATTATTCCAAGCTGTCTGAGTCTGACAGTATAGTATAATATTTAATATCCATAAATAAATCTAAATATTTTTTTGAGAACATAAATGAATCTAATTATTTATTTATTTTAAAGTAGATAATTATAACATTATTGAATAATAATGTGTTAACAATAGACTCGAACCTTACAAATTTTAGCCTCAAACTTTATTCACATTAGGCTAAAAGAAACGAGACAAAGAGGAAAGAGAGTAGTAAATAAAATATCAAACAATATTTTGCAGCTTGAAGATTTGATGAACTAACTAAGAAAAAGTCTTAATTAATAGAGATGGTCTCAGGTGAGACGCGCGCGTGGCACGTGCAGTGTGCGCGCTTCACGCGTGTGCACGTGTCTTTTTATGTCCATATGCACACCATCATATATTCATATGCACACCATCATATATTCATATGCACACCACTTAATGTTCATATGCACACCGAAGAGTATCCATATGCACCAAGTTTTTCTAGTTTTTTTTTTTTTTTGCAATATATCCATATGCACATAACTATATTTTCATATGCACACCACCATATATTCATATGCACACCGAAAAGTATCCATATGCACCAACTTTTTCTAGTTTTTTTTTCTTCTTTTTATTTACAGTTTTGTTGGGAAATTTATTAAAGTTTTGATTGATTCCAAAACCAACTGACCCCAACCGAGTAGATGTTGTCAGATCCTAATGTTATTAGTTAGGCTCGCTGTTTGAGCATTGTTAAGATTTTATCTTTACAGGACTCCAGCTGAAGACGGCAACAAGGCTTCACTCGGATAGAACATCAGTTGTGAGGAAGACAACTGAGCGTTCATCAGATGAAGCATTGAAAAAGGGGGAAGTTACACTCAAGAGATAGAACATCAGTTGTGAGAAAGACAACTGAGTGTTCAAGCGATAGAACATCAGTTGTAAGGAAAACAACTGAGCGTTCATCAGATGAGAAGTAGAAAGGAGGAAGAGAACATCAGATGAAAGAAAGTCATCTGAGCATTCGAACCCAACTGATCAGATACAAGGAAGACAACTGAGAGTTCAGTTTCAGAACATCAGTTGTAGGACCTGAACCAAGAAGATCAACAGCTTGAAGTTCGAAGTCAGCTGAGAGTTCACATGTTCAGATAGAACATCAGCTGAAGAACGAGTTAGATGAAGATCGAAAATCTTAACCGACCACTCCTTGATTGGAAGTCTGTTGTTGAGATTTGAATTTCAAATAAGGAAGTCACGTGAAGGTTTGACTCTCTGTCATTACCTCATTTGGCCCAACACAAGGTTGTCTCAGATGGAAAGCAGAAGCATGCAGTTGCCAAATCCGGAAAGTCTGCAGAAATGAGAGACAAGCCATCGCTTTCAAAGAACAGAGATCAACAGCTCTTCCAACGGCTAGTTGATTCTCTCCGCCTATAAATAGAGGCATTCATTCATTTACCAAGACTACGGGAAACACACGAGACGAGACAGACAAGTGCAAAGAGCGAAAGAAAGAACCAATTTCTTCACACAAGCTGAACTAGATTGATTCTCTTAGAACATCCTTAGTTGAGAGTTCTAGAGTGTTAAGTTCTGTCTGAGTGTGTTTAGATCCAACCTTGAGAACATCACTTTGTGAGAGTTCGTAGAGTGTTAGATCATAGCTCACTTCTTGTTTGAGCTATTTAGTTGGAACCCCATCCTTTCTTTCACCTGAAAAGGTTTTAGGACCCTACTCTTCCCGTAACTGAGTAGATAGGTTGTTTAGTACCCGAAAACTAAACTATAAGGTTGATAAGTACCCGTAAACTTATCTCAACGGTTGCAAAGCCCGCGTAAGCTTTGTGGTTTGTCCAGAAGAACTTGGATTGAGTTGTGTGGACTCACAACTCCCCGTGGACGTAGGAGTTCTCTCCTAACCACGTTAAATCTTTGTGTGTTGTGTTTATTTTCAGTTATCTTATTGCATATTCAACTGACTATCTAACCTGCATACAAACTGCATTCTTTCTCAACTGTTTTGGTTTTAGACCAACCGTGCATAAAAGCGTGTGTTGATTTTATACGAGTTATTTTCCACCACATTCCGCACAGCACTTCACTTCCAACCGAGTGTTTCTTACTCGGTTGTGATTCCAACTGAGTTGCATTACTCGGTTGCGTTATTTTTAGGGGGTTATTTTAAAAAGTCTTATATGGTGTATTCCATCCCCCCATACACCAGAACTCGTATCGGGACCATCAAGTGGTATCAGAGCAGTGGTTCAAAAGACTGCTGACTCTGTTTCACAAGGTGTGAATTCGAGGAGTTTTCTTCAGTGGTCAACTGAACAGATCTTTTTATCACGCTAGTGCATATTTGTTCTGTTGTTGTGTGCAGATGGACGTCAAGGACAAGATCGTGGTCATGTTCTCGGTTGTGAACTATACATCCTGGAGAACTCGGATGAAGAAGATCTTATTGTCAAAGCATCATCGGATGCAACAAGTACTGACATCAGGACCAATCATCATCAGAGAAAGAATCACTCGCACTCCTACAAATCCCAACGATGGGGATGCAACTGTGGAGTTAGTGGAGAAAAATCCAGAAGACTACACTCCAGAGGAAGCCAAAGTGAGTCAGTTGGACATCTGGGCTCAGAGCACGATCATGTCCACAGTTGGACAAAATTATCTGCCTTGGATAGAGGAGTGTGAGACCGCCAAAGAGATATGGGATATCTTGGCATCGCTGAGTGAAGGAAGCGACGAGACAAAGGAGAACAAGTTCTCACATGCCTGCCAAGACTTCGACAACTTTTGTCTGAAAACTGATTAAACCATCGATCAATTAGAGCTCCGGTTTATGGACATCATCAAAAGGATCCAGTCCATCCGAAGAGGAAAATACACTTTGAGAGAAATCAATCTCAAAGTGTTACAAGCTCTACCAGCTGAGTGGGATACCTTCACTAATATCCATGAGAGTCGAGCTGACCTTGGTGAGATGGGAACTGAAAGATTGTTCTCAATTTTAAAGGGAAATGAGTACAATGTGAACCGACAAAAATCTCAGTCCTCGGTTCAGACGAGTCGACATGAGGATGTTGGTTCAGCCACAAAGTCAGTAGCACTCCGAGCTGACTATTCAAAGCCACGAACATCAAGGCCAACAAGATCAGCGGATACGGCTACGAAGGAGCCAAGCAGAGAAGAACTGCAACAGAACATAGCCGCCATGTCAAAGAAGCTAGCTGACATGAACACTCGGTTCGGCAAATACAAGAGGTTTTACAAATCTAACCAAACTCGAGACAACTCAAAGCCTGTGAACAACGGCTGCTTTGAATGCAGCAAGGAAGGACATTTCAAAGCAGATTGTCCAGATCTCTCGAAAAAAGAGAGAGAAGCGTTGAGGGCCAAGCAAGCTGGAAAGAACAAGGCCATGGTTGCAAAAGAAGTAGCTGATGACATGGACATCTTCACTGACACTGAAGATGAGGATGAGCTGACTTCCACCAACAACGCTATCAGTCAGGATCAATGCCTCATGGCACTTGGAACCGACCAAGATGATACTGAGGTACACTCTAATCCTACTAAGTTAAATTCTTCCAATATTTCTAACATGCAAGAATCACTGGATGAAGATTTGGAACCCTCCTGGAGTGACTTTCAAGAATTCAGTGAGGAACTGCATCAGCAATCGGTTGAGTTTAAGAGTCTTCAAGAACAGTTCTCCAAACTTGAAGAATCCTTAACCGAAAAGGACGATCTGATCAAGAGTCAAATTGAAGAGATAGATAATCTTAAAAGTCAACTGAGTGCAGTCAACCGAACTAATGCTCCAACCGATGAGGAGTTGACGAAGCAAATCAAGGAGCAGCAAGATCAGTTGAAAAATCAAGAGGCTTAGATCGACCAGCTGATAAGGAAGTCAGACGGACAAACCGAGCATATAGCTGTCCTCCTCAAGGAGTTGCAAACTGAGAAGGACAACTTAATAAAGCTATATCAGTCATCCAAGATCATCGAAAATCTCATCAGTTACAGCCGACAGATGGATGACGAGTCAGGACTCGGTTATGATGTGATCAAGGATACTGGAATCCCTCCAGTGACCTTCATTAAAGTTGTAGAACTCAAGGTTGTCGAACCTAACACAGTTGAACCTGAGTCTCCCCAAAGTAATTCAACCTCCACTTCTCAGCAAGCTCAACCGACCAAGGGAACCACAACTGAGAAGGGAAAAGGAGCAGTAGATGGAGGACAGAATGTTCCATCGGTTGGGACATCAACCGAGGGGGAATGTTCCAAAATTCAGAAGAGGAATCAGAGGCGTCGAAGACACAATCGGAACCGAACTCAGAATCAGAACCGACCTCTGCATCAACCTCAGAGTCAACATCAGAAAGAATGGAACCGACCGCAGAACCGACAAGGATCCAACCATCTGAATCAACAGCGGTTCCATCATCAGTTCAACCAAAGGTTCCAACCAAGTCAACCGATAAGGAACAGGTCAAACAGCTGGAAATATTCATACCACAACATGAACCACCAACAGGGCATGAACAGCTATAGACAACATTCAGGGAGTTGGAATCAGAATCAGCCACAAAGATTCCAACATGGCGTCCGACCTCAACAACGAATCCAACAGGATAAAAACCGCCATCAAAACAGGGGGAAAGCCTATCCTCCGAAAGCTCACAATGGGAGAAATCCAACTCCTCCCAGGAAACAGAACATCACTGCTAACAACAAGTCTAAGGATAACCGAGGCATTGTTATAGTTGATGATGAAGGAAAAGTGATCTGGAATGATAAATCTATCCGAGTATACAGGGAAAAACGACTAACAGTTCCAGGAGGAACTGGTTCTAACCCTCCAGGACCCAACTGAAATTGGAGACCTAAGCGAGTTTCTCCTTGCAGGTACAGGAGAAACATCTGAGGAAGAATAAAGCATCACGAACTCTGTGGGTGATGGATAGTGGATGTTCGAAACACATGACAAATCTGAAGGATTTGCTTGGGAGTTTTGTGGAGAAAGAAGGACCTTCAGTTACCTTTGGTGACAACTCAAAAGGTCACACCAGAGGTTACGGTACCCTTGAAACCAATCATGTTTTGATTTCTAATGTTTCTTATGTTGATGGATTGAAGCATAACTTGCTCTCCATCAGCCAATTCTATGATAATGGTTTCTCTGTCAAGTTTGATGCACAGGGTTGCAGGGTTAAAAATGTCGGATCAAAGCAGGTCATATTGTTGGGAAATCAATCGCCAACCGGAAATGTCTACTATGCTGACTGGAACAGTAGTCTTCCTGACATCTGCTTGTTATCAAAGAGCAGTTCAGATGTGAGCTGGCTGTGGCACAAAAGGCTCAACCATCTGAATTTCAAGACTATGAACCGACTTGCCAGACAAGAACATGCAAAAGGCATACCAAACCGAGTGTTCTCAACAACACATATCTGCAGTGCATGCCAGTTGGGAAAGCTTGCTAGATCATCCTTCCGGTTGAAGATAACTCCCTCAACCGACCAAGTGTTACAGCTGATCCACATGGATCTCTTCGGGCCAGTTACACCAAAGAGCATGAATGGCAACGAGTATACACTTGTTGTAACTGATGATTTCTCCAGATACACGTGAACCATTTTCATGCGACACAAAAGTGAAACTCGAGATGAGCTACCCAAGTTGATGGATCGGATATCAAACCAACAAGAGATGAAAATCATTTCCATCAGATCAGATCGTGGAACCGAGTTTCTAAATGAAACCATCATCGAGTACTGCGAGAAGCATGGAATTACTCATCAAACATCAGCTGCACGTACTCCGCAACAGAATGGAGTAGCTGAGCGAAGAAACTGAACACTAAAAGATGCAGCTACATCCATGTTGACAAGCTCAGCTCTGCCAAAGAGATTTTGGGCTGAAGCCATCAACACAGCATGCTACACCCAGAACCGGTCTCTTCTAACCAAGCGGTTGGGAAAGACACCATACGAGCTATGAAGACGCAGGAAGCCAGATATTTCATATTTTCGCATTTTTTGTTCTAAGTGTTATGTTTCACAACAATGGGAAGACTCAGTTGAAAACTTTTGATGCCAAGGCTTCGAAAGGCATATTTCTTAGATATGCCGCTCGAATCAAGGCTTATAGAGTTTTCAACAACAGCTCTCGTGTTGTGGAGATAACACCTCATGTTAGTTTTGATGAATCTACTTTTGAGTGCAGGGAACAGGCAAAAGGACAACAAACTGATTCACAAGTTCCACCTGTTATCACCAGATCGCAAGCTCTAAGGGAAAAGAATCTAGCTGAACTATTGGTATGGGCAACTGAGGATGATGATCCATACTCCTCTGAAGATGAATGTGAGGACCCCAGCTCATCTCAAGGGGGAACTCCAGGTGATGCCTCTCCAACTGCATCAGTATCCGAAGTCCAACCAAGCCCGGTTCAAAATGTTATCAATGTTGAGGATCCAGACTCAACAACTGATAAATCACCAGCTCAGAAGAGTCCAGCATCTCCCACAGCTCAGATCATGGAACAGCCACAGTTGGAAGAAGAAGGAAGACGTAACAGAAGATGGTATGAAGATCATTCCACTGATAACATCATCGGAGATCCAACCGAAGGTGTGCGTACAAGGAGCAGAGTTGCAATTCCAGATTCAACTAAAGAAGATTCCAACACTTATGTCCAATATGCTAAAGAGTTGGCAGTTCTTAAAGAGTTCGAGCAAGCAGAAGATGTTTCCATGATTTCTTGCTTCGTAGCTGGTGTACCAGAACCAAAGAATGTTGTGGAAGCTTTCAACTGTGTTCACTGGACAACAGCCATGCAAGAAGAACTGAATGAATTTCTACGCAACTGTGTATGGGAGTTGGTAGAAAGACCAAATGGTGTCAAAGTCATTGGATTAAAATGGATTTTCAAGAACAAGAGAGACGCCATTGGATTCATCGTGAGGAATAAGGCAAGGTTGGTAGCTCAGGGATATTTCCAACAAGAAGGAATCGATTTCGAGGACTCCTTCGTGCCGGTTGCAAGGCTGGAAGCCATCCGAATCTTTCTAGCCTATGCTGCATTTCACAAGTTCAAGGTCTATCAGATGGATGTGAAGTGTGCCTTCCTCAATGGTGATATCAAGGAAGATGTATATGTTGAACAGCCTCCCGGTTTTGAAACTGGAGATGGATGAGTGTATAGGTTGAAGAAAGCAATCTATGGATTAAAGCAAGCACCCAGGGCTTGGTATGACACTCTTTGTGGTTTTCTTCTGAACTCGGGATTCAAACGAGGATCGGTTGACAAAACCCTGTTCATCATCAAAGTTGGAGAAGATATACTTGTTGTGCAAATCTACGTTGACGACATCATATTCGGTTCTAAGTCGGAGGAACTGTGTGAAAAATTTTCAAATCTCATGAAGGAGAAGTTCGAGATGTCGATGATGGACGAGATGAACTATTTCCTTGGACTACAAGTGAAGCAGTCGCCTGAAGGGATTTTCATCAATCAGTCCAAGTATACAAAGGAGCTCATCACCAAGTTCGGATTGCAGACAAGTAAGACCACAAGGATCCCTATGAATACTAACTGGAAGATTGAACCTGGAACTGAGGGAAAGCTCGTGGATGCCAGTAAGTATAGAGGGATCATCGGTTCTTTGCTATATCTAACCGCCAGTCGGCCAGACATATCTTACGCGGTTGGAGTGTGTGCCCGGTTCCAAGTTCAACCGAGGGAAGCTCACATGTTGGCAGCAAAAAACATCATCAAGTATCTGAAGGGAACTGTAAATGTTGGGTTGTGGTATCCAACCGATGACAACATCCAACTGACTGGATACTCAGATGCAGATCTAACCGGAGATCGGTTGGACAGGAAGTCCACATCTGGACACTGTCAGTTCATGGGAAGCAAGCTAGTTTCGTGGTTTTCCAAGAAACAAGCATGTGTTACCACTTCTACAACCGAGTCAGAGTATATGGCTGTCGGAAGTTGTTGCATGCAAGTATTGTGGCTCAAGCAACAGCTGGGAGACTATGAAGTTGCAACTGGACAGGTTCCCATTCATTGCGATAGCTCAAGTGCCATTGCTATCTCTTTGAATCCTGTTCACCACTCTCGGATGAAGCACATTGACATCCGACATTATTTCATCCGAGACCATATTGAGAAGAAGGACGTATCCATGGAGAAGATTCCAACTGAGATTCAGAGAGCTGATATCTTCACCAAACCTCTAGCCGAAGCACGGTTCAAAATGTGATGTGATTTACTCGGATTGTTGGATCCATCAGATGAGGAATCAGATGAGGTGAAGAGATAGATATCCATCTGAGGGGGAAGCTCAGATGAAGGGGGAATCTCAGATGCGGATTGCCAACCGAAGACATCAGACGTCAGCTGAACAGATGAACTCGAGTCAGCTGATGGTATGCCGCAACATTGGAACACAGCTGATTCCGACATCAGCTGGCAGGTAACATTTATGGCTGAAGGTGTTATGTTCTTAAATGAGAATGTTTGAAATAAATTCAAACATTCCTGAGCAAGTCAGTTACATTAAAATAGCCATCATGTCGCATTAAATGTAAAGTACGGCTGAACATCAATAGCCTACTTTATAGTGCGACTGGGCTGACAAGAAAAATTGTACACCTTCTCACGCGCGGGTTGGAACTCGGTGCATGACGTCAAGTCAAAGATAGTCAACAGTCGCGTGATCTCAGCCGTTGATGGATTCGCGCCATTTAACCCCAGCCGTCGATCTCAATCGAGTCAAAAACCTATAAATAGCGGAAAATCAGGAAGTGATCTCTTACCTTCTACATTCGTGTCTATCTGCAATAACTGTTCATCGTCTTCTCAGAAATTGTCTAACTATTTTCTGCAAAGATTTTCTTTTCTTCCTATATATACCTTCGAAGTGATCCTAAATGGCTCCCAAAGGCAAGAAAATGGCATCTTCCGGACCATCTCTAGTCCCCACCTCTTACGAAGAATCGTTCGACTTGCTGGTGTCGAAGATTCACTTCGAACAGATCCTCTCCGACGAGGAATTGGAGTCGTCGGTGTTGTCTCCCCTCACCAATATACTCAGAGAGAACGGCCTGCTGGAATGGGCGAAGCTCTGCCCTTCCCACCTGCTCAGGCGACAGGTCGGCGAATTCTACGTAAATCTGAATGCCTCCATCGACAGCAGAGAAGGACTTACAACGGAAGTCTCCTGTCGGCAACGCGACGTTCCGGCTAGGACCATTCGCCGTGTTTCCTTCCCCATAGCAGTTTCCGACGTACTTCACCACGTCATCCCAATAAACCACACAGCCACGGAACTGATTGAAAACGTAACTGACAAGCATGCCGATGAGTTTTTGGAGAATGCTCTGATCACCCCAGAGAGGTTGAGGAGCAATATGCAGAGGACGAAGTTGAAGCCAGAACATCGATTGTTGTTCGATGTTGTGTCCAAGGTTGTGTTTGGCTACAGTGGAGCTTTCGGCGACCTCAGCCGACCAAAGTTGAAGCAGTTGTTGGCGTTGGAGCACAAGCACGAGATCAACTGGTTTCAATATTTTCTGAACCAGCTGATCCTGAAGAAACAGAAGATCTCCGAGACCACAACTGACTCCGGAGAGAAACTGTTGAATGTGAAAGGGACGCTCAACTTCGGGTGCAAGATCTTAGCTCTGATCCTGATCGCAACTGAGGGTCGGAACATGGTATGGAAAGATTGTGAAGAGACCCCAGTCAAGAAGTTGATGCTGTTTCCAACAGCGAAGAAGGCACAGGAGGTGCTTAGGAGTGTCTACACTCCTAAGGAGAAGAAGGAGGCTGCGAAGTCTGCTGAGCCCACAGCTGAAGGGGAACCAGCTGTCGTTCGACCCATAAAATCCAAAGCTGCATGCCGACGACAAGCTGAGTCAGTGCAAGAGAAGGAGGAGGAGCCTGCCAAGAAAAGGCTAAGGGTAAAATTCAAGAAGACGGTTGAAGCACCAGCCGAGGTTATTCCAGCTGAGGAGATGTCAGCTGAGGAGCCGGCTGAAGAGCATGGTGAAAAAATTCCAGCTAAAGAGCCAGCTGACGTACCAGCTGTGGATGCACCAGCTGAGGAGCCATCCGAGTCGAGCCGCTCAGCTGAGGCCGTCACTTTCGAGATCGTCCCTCGCGCCACCGGAGCTGATAAGGCGGAAGGGATGGAAACAAACGTGACGTCGGATGCATCTTCCTCCTTTGAGGAAATCGAACACGCTCCAACCTCCCCTACGGCAGGAGTTGATGCCGTACCGCCCCCAGAGCCTCTTGCTCTTTCAACCCAACCGCAGCCAAATGTTCCGAGCTCATTGCTCGATGCCAACATTGTGACCGCTCCTTCGGCCAATGTTGAGGAACAAATTGAAACCCCCCTCCCAACTGAATCTGATATTCCGAGCTCCCAGCTCGATGCCGATGTTGTGACCGAGTCTTTGGCCAACATTGATGAAATATTTGAACCATTGCCTTATGATCTATCCCCCTCTCCAATAGACGATGAAGCTGACCGACAGGCAATCGCGATGGAACATGAAGGCAAGGTGGCCTATTGTTTCCAGAAGCTGATAGGCATGTTCCCTGAAGCTCGTGACATGCCGGTCTTCACCACTCTCGAAACCGAGCTGTTGTACCAGTTCAACCTGATCTTCAGTCACTGGTACGTGAAGGAAGACACAATCAGGGTACACAGTTGGGACCGACTGAAGGCTGACGAGTCTCGCATCCGAGCCTACTTCAACTACTCAAATCTGGAAGTGGCTTACAACAACAAGGTGGCCCTGCTCACGCGTCGGATGGACCAAAGCAAGGCAGAAGGCTGTGATACAAGGGCAACAGCTGGACAGGACTGCATCGATTTCCTCGACAATATGCTTGTCAAGTCAGCTGAGTTCCTCGATGATCTGGATGCAGCCGCCGCAGCAGCGAAAGATGAAGAAGAAGAACTGAAACTGTACCTGGCCAACCGACAAGCCATGGTCACAGTTGAGCCTCTAGCTCTGATTGAACAAGCCCCTCCAGCTGATCAGTCAGCTCCCTCCTCCGAAGACATTTGCGAACTGATAGCTGAGAGGGTGAACCAGCTGAGGACCGAGATGCTTGCCAACCTCCAGCAACACAAAGAAGATCAGCTGAGGGTGTTGGCAGCACACGAAGAAAAGAACAAGCAGCTGGTGGAGGAGAATGTTATGATAAAGACAAAGCTGGATGAAATCTCCTCCTCCACCAGCCAAGACATTTTGGATCTGAAGTCCACTCTTCTGGGAATGAAGTCTGAGCTGAACGTCTTCAAATCCTTGTCCGACTCCAACCTCGCCAAGTCCCAACAGACTCAAGATGCTGAATGGGAGTCTCGGTTCGAGTCGCGATGGGCTGAGTTCGTGGCTTTTCAAACTGAGTTCATTGAAAACCTCTCTGCTTTAAAGAAAGCCGAACAAGAGCACCAGGACTCCGAACTGGAGAAAAAGGTGGAGATCGAGTGCGCGGTCGATGAACTCTTCAACCGCATTCAACTCGCCGAACAACAGCTCACCTCTCTGGATGGTTCAGTAGCAAGCCTTGTTGCTGATGCCAAAAAGGGGGAAGATAAAGAGGCGGATGTTGAGATGCAGGAAGAAGAAGAGACCCAAGCCGAGGAAGCGATGCCAGCTGCAGCAAAATCTCAGCTGAGGAAGAAGACGAAGAAGGCCGCTCCCAAGTCAACCGAAGTCGGTGGAGCTGAAATGGGCAGGCAGAGAAGTTTGGAGTTTCGTACAACTCCATAGCCGAGATCGCAGCCGAGCTAGATTCGGAACTCGACGGTATCACAACCGAAGAGTGCATTGCAGCTGCCAAGGCTATGGATATTGTAGAGAATGACTATATAAATTCGAGGTGGATTCGGAAGTTCGCCGCCAGCCAAGCTCGAAGGGTCAACCAATTTGAAGAAGAGCTTGACAAGATGACCAAGAACTTGGATCGAAACATTGCATCCCGCAGCCGTCACCGAATCGATAAACATCAAGTCAAGGCTGAAGCTCGGCTAAGACAGCAAAGGTTGCCAGGGAAGACCAAGCTTCAGAGTCAGTTCAGGCATGTCGACAAATGGATGCCAGCTGAATGGAACGAGGATCGGGAGTCATTTAAACAGGAGTTCATAAACGACTTCTACTACATGAAGGTTTACGCAACTGACGATCCGAGGAAAGCCTTCAAGGAAGCATTAACCGAGCTGCACACTGGGGACCCAGGGATGTTCAGCCAGTTCAGGCGTACGATGATTGAAGCAAAACTAGATCTGAACATTGTCCCCGTCCCTCAGAAGGTTACTTATAAGCCTCCCTTCCTTCCAGACTCTCGAACCCCCAACATGACAAAGATTGCAGCCGAAGTGAGACAAGTTTGCAAGGAGCACGGAGTTGATATCTCAAAGGAGTCAGCTGCTAAGAGGGAAATTTTTGTTAGGATTTTCAGTAAGTATGGGCTTCAATTTTAGCTCAGATAGTTTTTGAGCAACTGATGTAATTTTTGGTTTTTGTGCTTATCTTTGTAACAATCAGTTGTAATGAAAACTATTCAGTTATAAGATTCACCTTGATGAACAATCTCTCATTGTCCAAGCTCTGAATCGCAAAGTTATTTCAATACCATGTTATAACTGTGCTAACCCTTTGATGTTTTCATCTTATAGACAGTCTAGAATATCAGCTGAGATTTTAGATAAGTCAGTTATATTTAGATTAGTTGTGATCTGTAAGGGTTTTAGAATTCTTATAAAGGGTTTTGGCATCATCAAAAAGGGGGAAATTGTTGGGAAATTTATTAAAGTTTTGATTGATTCTAAAACCAACTAACCCCAACCGAGTAGATGTTGCCAGATCCTAATGTTATTAGTTAGGCTCGCTGTTTGAGCATTGTTAAGATTTTATCTTTACAGGACTCCAGCTGAAGACGGCAACAAGGCTTCACTCGGATAGAACATCAGTTGTGAGGAAGACAACTGAGCGTTCATCAGATGAAGCATTGAAAAAGGGGGAAGTTACACTCAAGAGATAGAACATCAGTTGTGAGAAAGACAACTGAGTGTTCAAGCGATAGAACATCAGTTGTAAGGAAAACAACTGAGCGTTCATCAGATGAGAAGTAGAAAGGAGGAAGAGAACATCAGATGAAAGAAAGTCATCTGAGCGTTCGAACCTAACTGATCAGATACAAGGAAGACAACTGAGAGTTCAGTTTCAGAACATCAGTTGTAGGACCTGAACCAAGAAGATCAACAGCTTGAAGTTCGAAGTCAGCTGAGAGTTCACATGTTCAGATAGAACATCAGCTGAAGAACGAGTTAGATAAAGATCGAAAATCTTAACCGACCACTCCTTGATTGGAAGTCTATTGTTGAGATTTGAATTTCAAATAAGGAAGTCACGTGAAAGTTTGACTCTCTGTCATTACCTCATTTGGCCCAACACAAGGCTGTCTCAGATGGAAAGCAGAAGCATGCAGTTGCCATATCCGGAAAGTCTGCAGAGATGAGAGACAAGCCATCGCTTTCAAAGAACAGAGATCAACAGCTCTTCCAACGGCTAGTTGATTCTCTCCGTCTATAAATAGAGGCATTCATTCATTCACCAAGACTACGGGAAACACACGAGACGAGACATACAAGTGCAAAGAGCGAAAGAAAGAACCAATTTCTTCACATAAGCTGAACTAGATTCATTCTCTTAGAACATCCTTAGTTGAGAGTTCTAGAGTGTTAAATTCTGTCTGAGTGTGTTTAGATCCAACCTTGAGAACATCACTTTGTGAGAGTTCGTAGAGTGTTAGATCATAGCTCACTTCTTGTTCGAGCTATTTAGTTGGAACCCCATCCTTTCTTTCACCTGAAAAGGTTTTAGGACCCTACTCTTCCCGTAACTGAGTAGATAGGTTGTTTAGTACCCGAAAACTAAACTGTAAGGTTGATAAGTACCCGTAAACTTATCTCAACGGTTGCAAAGCCCGCGTAAGCTTTGTGGTTTGTCCAGAAGAACTTGGATTGAGTTGTGTGGACTTACAACTCCCCGTGGACGTAGGAGTTCTCTCCGAACCACGTTAAATCTTTGTGTGTTGTGTTTATTTTCAGTTATCTTATTGCATATTCAACTGACCATCTAACCTGCATACAAACTGCATTCTTTCTCAACTGTTTTAGTTTTAGACCAACCGTGCATAAAAGCGTGTGTTGATTTTATACGAGTTATTTTCCACCACATTCTGCACAGCACTTCACTTCCAACCGAGTGTTTCTTACTCGGTTGTGATTCCAACTGAGTTGCATTACTCGGTTGCGTTATTTTTAGGGGGTTGTTTTAAAAAGTCTTATCTGGTGTATTCCCCCCCCCCCCATAAACCAGAACTCGTATCGGGACCATCAAGTTTTATTTTTTCCGAAGGAGCCTTCGGCTCCGATTTTACGGCTCCGTCTATTCTCCGATTACAAATATAAGGATAATCGTCGAGCAATAATTTGGACTTTTACGGCTCGCTCTAAGGCCTTCGGCTCCCCTCGCTCGAATCTTGACCAAAGAAGAAGCGGCAAATAAAACAACGAAGAGGCAAATAAAAATCGAATATTAGTTGTGCATATGAAAATACAACGTTGTGCATATGAACATAAAGTGTAGTGCATATGAATATATGGTGATATGCATATGGACTTATTGGCAGCAAAAAAAAAATCGAAAATAAAAAAAAATTAAAAATTAAAAAGTCAACCCGGATCCGGACCGGGTCAATCCGCTCTCACAATGGGAGACCGGTTGCATACAAGAATTTGCCTAATTAATATTGGTCTTTTTTTTGTAAGATGAATATTTGGTCTTTCAATTCGTACGTAGTTTGTGTTAGTCTTTACGACTTCTAAGTTCAATTTAATTAATATTAAATTATATCAGTTTGTTGAAAAATAAATCCCAAATAATGAAATTTAAAAAAAAACCCTAAAATACGCAATTGAGATCATCTATTGCATTTTCATGTTGCATCTCCTATTGCATTAATAAGGGAATAACATGTTGCATGACTAAGGGTTCAAGATTTAGCGTATATATAAGCAAAATATATTCCCTAAATCTTAAACCCATAACTACACCACGTGTCGTTTTCAGATTAATGCAATAGGAAAAGTAACAGCGAAATGAAATAAATGATCCAATCTGAAAAATATGAACATTATCACTAAATTCTAATTGAGGAGTGATAAATTCTTCTTACAAATTAATTTATTTTATTTGACATTTAAGTAAATATAAGAAAAAATTAAGTTCTTTGCGTCATTGCATTGGTGATTGTTCAACTAAAATTAATCCTAAGTTGCACGCAAATTAACGTGGTCGTTTAGATTGATTAAGTTAAACCCGATTATCGTATCTCTCGAGGAAGGTAAGACAAGGCAACATTCGTATTGCGAAATGAAAAAGAAAAGAAAAAGAAAGCAGTAAATCAATTGGGATTGGTTGATTATACCTAGACAATAAGATAAATTAAACGTAAATTAATTATAGACAAGAACCCATCACCGTAAACAAAATCAAAGAAACTAAAAACTTGAATTAAAATTAAACCTGAAATAACCATCGAATCCGTGGTGGTGTTGTTCGTAAATCCAGAAATAAAATTACCAAACTATAAAGCAATAAACTAAGAACTAAGGAAAAAGTGTCTTGGATGCTCAAAAATTAGGTAAAAATCGCGTACAAGGAGAATTGGGGGTGGAAGGAAATAAATAATCCTATTTATAGGAAATCTGAAAATTCTTGCTGCCATGGGCCAATCGATCGCTTGGGATGCCAGGAGATCGCTTGGTCCTCGTCTTTGTCCATCATCGCTTCTGGCCAAGCGATCGCTTAGGGGTCTAGGCGATCGTTTGGCCCTTCCTCGCGCGCCATTTTTGTTTCGATCATATCTCTCTCGTCCGAACTTCGATTTGCACACAGTTTTCGCCTACGAACTCGTATCGAGACGTACTTCAATCCTATCAAGTTCAACTCCTAAAATATTTGTCACATCATTTCTCATTTTTGTCCATCTCTCGTCTATTCTTGTGCAATTCTTGCAAAACCAACATGTTATCAAGATTAATTAGAACCAATGAATTTAATAATAAAAACCGACAAAATAGCGATGAGAAAGATCACTTGACACATGAATACACATCAAAATGAAGCACAAAATGAGGTGAAACAGTGATCACCACGTTAAGAACAATATCGGGAAGATGTTAATTAAAGAGAAATGTTAAAAAAAAAAGGTAGAGTTCATACTCTTTTGTAAGAGAAGATGCATGGTTTTCATATTTGAAAACTAGGGCTGTCTAAACAGTTTCGGTTAGTTAGGTAGTCGGTTTTTAACCAAAATACGCAATAATCGATTAATTATTGGTAACCAAAAACCAATGTTACTGGTTATTGGTGTGGTTATCGGTTCGGATTTTTTAAGTCAATTGGTTATTGGTTATAACCAAAACCAAACCATACTAACCAATTAACCAAATTTATTTATTAATTAAAAAATATATATAATATAAATATATATTTTAAATTATATTTATAAATTAAAGCCCTAAATGATTTAAAACCCTAACCTTTTCTATCGACTGCGACAACACAAGACACCAACGCTCTGCCTTTAACTGTCGCCTGTGTCATATTACTATTTATGACTTTATTGTTATTAGAACGAACATGAGCAATTAACATTGTGAAGAAATGTTGGCCAATTTTTAAATAATATTTGGTTATTTGGGTTAACCGATAACCATACCGATTAATAAAATTGGTTAGCGGTTAACCGAAATAGTTAATTAGTTTGGTATATGGTAGCAATATTTAGCCTTAATCGGTTGTTGGTTAATTGGTTATTGGTGCGGTTATTCCATAACCGAACCGATTACCAGCCCTATTGAAAACAGTAAGTACACTTATTTATAGACATGTCCAATTAATAAGAAAAGCAGGCCGGACACTTATGTTATCTTAGAAAAGCAGCTCACATCTCTCTCTCTCTCTCTCTTTCTCTCTCTCTCTCTCTCTCTGTGTTAGAATTTAGTGCCCGAAATTACTACAACACAACATATTTTGCGTTTAAATAAGTAATGTTAGATCATCCGTCATTAACTCATGTTCTAACATGCAGCGGAAATAAATAGCACAAAAATATAATTTTTTTGGCAGGTGATTAAACCTGTCGGTGCCTTACGGCCAAAACACTATATTGAAAAGAAAATGTAGCAATACAGAACATAACTACATTCAATCTTTCACAACACGATCTACTCAAGTATTGAATGCCTTAGAAGATTAAATCTAATCCTAGACTAATCAACTAATATAAGATGTACAAATCTTTACAGCCTATAAATCTGCTTAAGATAAAGAACATCAAACAAGACTAATCTAGAAATAAGATTAATCTGAATAAGACTACCTACTTTAGTAATTCGCCCCTTCACAAACCAAAACTTCAACACTTAGCAGACTTCACAATCTGCTGTAGTGACTATATTGGTTGGCGTTCTTACTAACACTTCAGCAGGCAGAATGGCATATCAGCTAACACTGAAATTTGCAGAGATTTTCTAAGTCAAAATGCACAGTCGTGAAATGAGCCTCTTGCGGAATTTATATTATCCATCTGATGAGCAGTTTAATCTACACCCTCTCACCATTTAATCGTCCATAACTGTCGCGGCTCATCCATTTTAGTGGGTTGAAAAGATAGTGGTGTGTGGCGGTTACTAAGGTAGTTATTTCCCATGATCTCCTCATGCCATGGTCCTTAACTTCCTTAGTCTTCACTTGTACGTCCACTCCTTTTACTAGCACAACCATCTTTTAACTGATAGTAGTTTGCACTAAGAAACGAGTAGAAAATAATAACAAGAAAAGTATATATTATACAATTAATTAATTTAATATAAGGTTTAATTAGATTCCAGACATGTTGAAACAAATGTTACCAACAGTCAAAGTAACACTAGACATATTAAACCTAACACTCTCTATTGCGTGGGCATCTCGTAGCGGAAAAGCGGGCAAGAGTGACTCGTTCTCAGCCATTCCTCGATGCATCCACCATGAAATACATGCGAACACGGCATTTTCAATGTGTTGAAATTTTGGTTAATTATAGCATTAAATTCATGAGGTATGTGTGGAAACTAATGGTAGAAACGAAATCTACGTTTTGAGCACTATGTTTTAATGTATTTATTTGTTCAATTCCATTAAGGAATGAATGAGCAATTAATACATAAATATGGCTACTTGAAACTAGAATAGTGTGTTTTCTATCTTATTTGTCCCACATCGGAAAATCAAGGAAGTTTTGTGCTATATATAAGGAGCAACACTTTAATGGAGTATATCCAAGTGTGTTACCTTATGGTGCACCTTTGTGGCTCAAGTGTTGGCACCTTTTATACTTGACCATGATTCCTACGAGGACGGTGCACCGTCCGAGTCTGACGGCGACGAGCACGTGCACGTCGCACTTGTCGCAATGGGCGCTTTGAAACGCACTTTGCACTTCGCTCAGTCGCGATCGGAGCAATTGATGAGCCAAAATTATTTTGGCTAAAGGACTCGAACACATGTGGCTTGTGCGCACGGAGCGGCGGTTCGTATGGATAAGGACGCATTTGGTGCGGCAGACCGCACGGTGCGGTTTCAGCAGTTGGTGTCGGATTCCAACCGAACCAACGCCTTCGACACATGGCGGCACCAGACAAGGCGCCCTTTCATCCATGCCACGTAGCGGCCTCTAGTTGATTGGTGGCCAAAACCACCCCGTAGGCACCCGTTCGGAACGGGCACTTTCTGCCTATAAATAGCCGTCAAAATTCGACATTTAGAAACCACAAAACAAACCAATGAGCACTTGCATCGAGTTTGCATATATTCACTTCATATATAGTTGAGTCTAAGATCGAGTACTCGTTCCGAGTATTGAGTAGTTCACTGGAACTTCGACACATCGTGCAACGTCTCAAGTTCGCCAGAACTGTTGTATCTTGGAGGCAATTATTGTAGACCATGTGCACGATAGCGGAGCAATATTGTCTTACAGAGATAGTGCTTAGTACTAGCCTCGGTTCATTTCTTTTCTGTCTTTCATTTTCGTACACATATCACACACGATCATATAATTTCCAACAATCGTAAGACAATACTTTGTGTGTGTTGTTCGAAAACACTAGCCTCGGAAGACATTTGAAGTTCCGGTTTTCATGTTCGATGGAAACTTTTTCAAGGAATGGAAGGAAGAGATGATGGCATTTCTGGTTGCCAATCATTTGGCGATCTTCGTGTCCCCAATCCACTCCAACGATGGACGAAGATGCATTAGAGGAGATAAGGAGAAAACAAACGCACGAATGGATTGATAATGACTACACATGTCGAGACATTATCCTTGACTGTCTTACTCCTTCAATTTACTCTATGGTCTCTCATTTTCAAAATGCTCGAGACGTTTGGAATGCTTTGGAAGATATGTATACTTCCAATCATTTCAGTCCAAAAAGCAGAAGAGTCATCATAGGCCAAAGTCACGAAGGGTTCAATATGAGCGAAGAGCCTAAACGCTCACGATAGCTCTGTGAAGGCCGCATGCTCCATTTTGAAAAAAAAGCCGTCTACGAAGAAATGAAGCACATCATTGACTACATGGATGCAATTGTGAAAAATTGCACATGGGAGTCAATTGAAGACTCAGTTCAATCATTTCCTTTGGGATATGAGTGGTGCTTCACAAGGAAGTACAATGCCGATAGTTCGATTGGCAAGTACAAAGCGCGTTTACTTACAAACCGCTTCAGGCTTAAGGATGATCTTTATGATTAGTCCGTGTAGACGAAGAAGGCCTATACGAGGCTTCTTTGGTGTGTACATATTGTATATATGTAATTAGGAGTGTTCAAAGTTTAGTTTAAACCGCAAATCAAATCGAACCAAATCGTATTTTATGGTTTGGTTTGGTTTATGGTTTCAAAAATATGGTTTGGTTAATATTTTTAAAAAATTATGGTTTATGGTTTAGGTTTGGTTTTTATAATAATACAAACCAAACCAAACCGTAAATCAAAAAACCGTTAGTAATATATTAATATTAATATTAATATTATTGTTATATACTTATATTTATCATTCAAGTAATAGATGATATTGTTTATTATTCGTGCGAGATTGATTCTTCTTCTTCTTCTTTTCAACTTGTAAGGTACACACGTTTTTTCTTAAACTTTTCTAATAAGTCTCTTCTGCAGCACTTATTTATTATTATATTGTGTATTACACATGGCCAATTCCAACGACATTCCATTTGTAATATCTGAGGATCTTGAGAATAAGGATGTTGCTACTCAAAGCACTCAAGAATTAGTAGACGATGGGAAGATAAAACAAAAAAGAAAGGCTACAAAACCAAGGTCAGACATCTGGAACCACTTCACCCAATATAAGCAAAATGGAGTAGGGAAGTGTAAGTGTAACTACTGTGGTATTTCTTATAAGTGTACTCCAAACGTGAATGGTACTAGGATTTATAGGAAACACTTAGGGAAGTGCAGTAAATATCCACAAAATAAATGCAAAGATCTAGGGCCAAAGCAAACTCAATTGAGTTTTCAAGCTACTATTAAATTAGCCTTTTTTTTATTAAAGCTTTATTTCTGCCACATTGTACATGAATTTCTATTTTTTCTTGTTCTTCTTTTTTATTTATAGATTTTTCCAAGATCAGTCTAGCTCCTCCGATTATTGATATAGCAGAAAGCTTTGATGTCTTGTTTGTTACTTGAGGTAAATGATTCACTTTTTTAATATAGTCTTTCTAATAAGTAGTTGTGCCACTGTCCATTAAATTGGATAGTGAAAATTTATTTTGCAATCATTTATGTTTCTAACATTGTTGCTTTGTTATTTTCGATACTATGCAGGTTCAAATTCAAGTTGCTGTTTTTGACAGAAAAGTGGAGGATGCAAAATTATTTTACTATTTTTTATTTTGCTAAATAATGTTATCCTAGATTCTTAGTATATTTGTGTTAGTGCTCTTATCCTAGTTTAAGAGAAAAACGTATAGGCATTTGACAATAATTTTGGTAAAAGATATTTGATTTTTTTTGTTATTATTACAGAAAATGAAAAAAATAGTGGTAAATCGCAAACCAAATCGCACCAAACCGTATTAATACAGTTTGGTTTGGTTTGGTTTTAGTACTTAATCGGTTTAGTTTGGTTCCAAAAAATTACAAAACCGTATTTTACAGTTTGGTTTGGTTTTAGTATTGAACCACACCGAACCAGACCGCGAACACCCCTATATGTAATGAAAGGCTTATGTATAAATAAAGCCTTCATATGAATGCTAAGCATATATGAATGCTAAGCATATATATATATATATATATATATATATATATATATATATGATGTAATGCGACGTGTACATGTTCTTATAGAATTACTTGTTCATTTTTGGTAAATGCAACAACTTGATTCAAGTCTACTTCTTAGTAGGGAAAATCAAGATAAGATATAAGAACAAATGTCAAAATTTACTACAAGTATACAAACTAATGTTTTGCTAAACATTAAAGTATAGACAAGTAGAAAAAGTCTACTTGGTATGTAGAATTCGGAAAAATTTTATAAAGTTAACATGGTCTTTATAAAAGAGAAAATTTTATCTCGTATAAAACATTATGAGATGTTTTATAATCCTTGTCTTAAAGTATTCATTGTTTGAAGATATAAATCAAAAATTATACGAAGTACACATTTCACAAATGATATGTGTGTTCATTGAAATGTGGGGGTATCAAAATGATAGTCACTAATGTAAGTTCATAAAGATGGACGGAAATATTAGAAAGATGTCTACGTATGAGTATCAAAAATGATACGAAGTACACATTTCACAAATGATACGTGTGTTCATTGAAATGTGGGGGTATCAAAATGATACAAAATCATGAAGTAAATGATACTTCACTTGAGGAATTTTGACTAGAATGTCAAAATTTGAGGAAATAAAGTTTGGTTACTAGAATAAAATATCTTGAGTAAAATCTTTCAAGGAAAGATTACTATGATATATTTGTCTTGTTAAAACTTCCAAATTGAAAGTGTTACTAAGATGATTTACTCGTCTAGTAAACTTGTTCAATTTGGAAAGGTTGTTAAAAGATAAATAAGATATCAAAATAGTAATTTCCTTCAAGAAATACTGAGATGAATTCTAGCAGACAAGAAAAAACTTTATTAGATGAAAATCTTGACTAGATAGTCAAACTAGAACGATAAGTAAGATATCGTCTAGCAATGTCTAATAAACTTGTTCGTTGAAGAATGATACTAAGATGATACACGTTATCTAGTAAATGTAATCATCGAAAAGTGTTATTATGACAAGTAAAACGTCATCTAGTAAGATTATTATCCAAGGAAGATAAAATGTCGTAAAATGCTAAAATGAAAAGTCATAGAAGCATTATACGAATCAACACAGTGTTTGTGATACTCTTTCTTGAATAAACAATTGATCACTAGTAGTGATGTACATTGACTTTTCCAAAGTCAAAACTCATTAAGAACGGTCGTTCGTGTGAAGTGATCAATTGTGCAATAAGGGGAATGTGATGAAATCCACAATTAAAGGATATTCATAGTGGTAACTCAACCATGATGATTGGAGATCCTAAGAACTTGGTTCAATGAGACAACTTTGCTGTGAATGTTCAGCTGTGCATATGGAATTACAACTTAATATCCATTCTCGAAATTGCCCAAGTGCAAAAACATGCTGAATGTGGTAAAAGGGTAAGCTTTATAAGCTTTTAATGATTCCTAAGGTCTTGAAGATAGACTAAGTATGGCATGATACTTAATAGGAGATCAATATAAGTGAGAAGTGATACCAATATAAGTGAGAAGTGAGTCCGCTTCAAAATTAAAACACTTATGAGTCCGAGATATGGTCCAAGGCCGAAATGAACACAACGTGAGAACAAAAGATATCAGATCTATTATTGTGTGTGTGCTATTATCTTGGTTTATACAAAAGCTAACCGGTTCAAGACATCACGTTCACCGAGCAGCAAGTAAATCCGATAGCATTAAACTAAGGAAGATTCAAAGTCAAAAGATATCTATCCCAATGCAATAATAGATCGTCGGGACATAGTATTCATGCATTTGCAAGCATTTGCATTAATTGTCATTCATGTGGGGGATTGTTGGAATTTTGGTTAATTATAGCATTAAATCCATGAGAGATGTGTGAAAACTAATGGTAGAAACGAAATCTACGTTTTGAGCACTATGATTTAATGTATTTATTTGTTCAATTCCATTGAGGAATGAATGAGCAATTAATACATAAACATGGCTACTTGAAACTAGAATAGTGTGTTTTCTATCTTATTTGTCCCACATCGGAAAATCAAGGAAGTTTTGTGCGATATATAAGGAGCAACACTTTAAGGGAGTATATCCAAGTGTGCTACCTTATAGTGCACCTTTGTGGCTCAAGTGTTGGCACCTTTTATGCTTGACCATAATTCCTACGAGGACGGTGTTGTCCGACAGCGACGAGCACGTGCACGTCGCACTTGTTGCAATGGCCGCTTTGAGGCGCACTTCGCTCAGTTGCAATCGGAGCAATTGAGGAGCCAAAATTATTTTAGCTAAGGGACTCGAACACACGTGGCTTGTGGGCACGGAGAGGCGGTTACGCGGCGGTTCGTATGGATAAGGACGCGTTTGGTGCAGTTTCGGCAGTTGGTGTTGGTTTCCAACCGAACCAACGACTTCGACACATAACGGCCTCTGGTTGATTGGCGCCCAAAATCACCCCGTAGGCACCCGTTCGGAACGGACACTTTCTGCCTATAAATAGCCCTCAGAATTTGACATTTAGGAACCACAAAACAAACCAACGAGCATTTGCATCGAGTTTGCATATATTCACTTCATATATAGTTGAGTCTAAAATCGAGTACTCGTCCCGAGTATCGAGTAGTTCGCGGGAACTTCGACACGTCGTGCAACATCTTAAGTTCGCCATAACCGTTGTATCTTGGAGGCAATTGTTGTAGATCGTGTGCATGATAGCAGAGCAATATTATCTTACGGAGATAGTGCCTAGCACTAGTCTCGGTTCATTTCTTTTTTGTCTTTCATTTTCGTACACATATCACACACCATCATATAATTTCCAACACAATGCTCCTCCTCCGCCGCCGCCAGAGACCTTCTCCAGGCAGATGCAGCAACACCTCTCCTCCTCATCACGGCCAACCTCGTACGCCTCCAACAGCGCAAACGATGAATCCGCAGCAGGAATCATGCACACTTGTCGGTGCTCGATCCTTATATGGAAACATATGTAAAGGATCATGAACGTTGGCAGGGCTATGGTCGGATAAATCTTACTCACTTCCTTCCACGCGAGATCGATCAGGACGTCGCATTCGTCTTCGAGGAGATGATCCAAGGCAGCATCCTCGATGGCCTCCCCTATATCCTCGAACGAAAGCGATTCTCCGACATCGATGCCGGAGGAGGTACTGTCGATCGAGGAAGGGAGACGTAGTGGTGTTGTGGAATCTTGGTCTTGAATATATTCGAAGTTAAAGTTGAATGTAATCTTGAGGTGAGGGCTCGTAGAGGGGTATAAAATCCCTGGGATCACGTTGAAGGTGGTGTGGCGATTGTAATCGTAGCTCATGTTTAAGGTTTCAAGAAAAATCCTTTTTTAAAAAAAAAAATAAGTTCAAAGAAAAATAGAATTGAGAAATTGGATATTGCTTTAGCGAATGGTAGTTAGATTTTGGGAGAGATCAATATGTAATATTTAGCGATATTATTTGGTGGAGTGATAATAAGAGAAAACCGGATATATATATATATATATATATATATATATATATATATATATATATATATATAACTGGGATTTTTTTTTTTATCATATAATGTTAGGAGGCCGAATGGTACAAGGATTCCAACTTAAATTAGGAACCAAAATTAATAATTTCGATTGTCTTTAATCACTTGAATTCTAAATAAAAAGATTAAAGTGAAGTTAATTCAATAAAATTACCCCTCAGCTTACGTCGCAATCGGCAGCCATACTTATGTTTTAGCTCTCCAAAGTTTATATTCCAAGAACAGATTAAAAAATAATTGTAGGGCAATCATACGGTGTGATTAGTGATTAATCGTACTAGGTAATTAAAGAAGAAAAGTGGGTACTAAAGGGAATTCGCATGGGATTATTAGAAGGTAAGATTAATTAGGATTATTAATTTCAATTAAAGTTTATTAATCTCATTTAAGATTTATTAAGTCATGACAATTAAAATTTATTAAACCTCAATTATGATTTTATTAAGCCTCATGAATTAGTATTAATTAAAATAGTAGTCAATTAATAAAATATAAAAAAAAAGGATGACAATTACCAAGCGTACGGTGCGCCGGTGCAGTCCACCGCAACAGCGGCAATCTCCCCAAGAGTACTACTAGTATTTCTTCATTCGGCTACTTTGGTGATATTAATTGTGTGCGGGGGACTGTCTAATTGGATTGCCATGTGGTTTTCACCCCACCCTTGATTTGAGGGCTTTTCCTTCTCCAAGTTAAAATTATATGTGTCGTTTCCGGTTTTTACCTAACTAGGATACCGCCCCGTGCGATGTAGGGGTGCAAACGAATCGAATCAAATTGAATATCATTCTAATCGAATCGAATCTGTGCAAACTATTTATCAAACCAAATCGAATTCGAATCGTGGTCGAATCTTAAATTTGATTTGAATTCGAATACTTGAATGATTTTACAAATTCGAATCGAATATTCGAATCTATAGAGGAATGAAATGAAAAATGACTAACTGGAAATTTGTGGAGTAAAGTGATGAAGAACAATAATAAGAACGATGAAATAGAGAGACAATGTAAAGTAGCGAGAGATAGAGGGAAAAAAAATGAGAAACTATGACTTACTTTTGCACCACTCAAGAGATAAAACTTTAAACAATTTACATATATATTAAGGAAATGTTGACCTTATCTTGAAATAGACTTGAAGATGGGCCAAATTAACATCAACACGTTTAATATATATTTAAAAATTTAAATATATAACATTATCAACTTAAGAAAGTATATAATATAAATATATATTAAAATTATATTATTATTTTAATATCTAATCGAATCTTTGCGAATATCGAATCGAATAACATAATTACTAATAAGTATTTGAAAACTAATCGAATAAATAAAAATATTTGAATTCGAATTCGAATCGTAAAATTACAAATATGAATATCAAAATTCGAATACGAATCCCGAATCGAATTAAAATATTTGATTTGATTAATACCCCTAATGCGATGCACGGGAACACATATGGAGACTCTCGTTCGCTCCATCTCTTAGTTATTTTGTATTTATTCATAATTCAAAATTAATCAAATTTGATTAGGATTAATAAATTTTAATTAATTGAAATTTATAATTTCAAAAATTAATAAATTATAATTAGGAATTTATGATGCATAACTTCTAATTAGAATTTTTAGGTCAAATATATTAATAAATGCTAAATGTGGTTGATAAAATATATTTGATCAATTTTTTTACATTAAATGCTAGGTTTTTCAATAATAGCTCCCATATAGGTAAGTTTTTTTTTTTTGGTTGTGATAGACCCATATCATTTAATGAATTGACTACTTTATATAAAATTTGCTACTTATTACAAATAATTAAGATTATTTGGAAATTAATGTATTGTAATTTCATGTTTCTTATCTTTGGATTTCTGTTAAATAGAAAATCAATTGAATGTAGTTCGATCTCTAAATTGTTACACCATGATGCTCGAAAGCATCTCCTATACAATTTTATTTACTTGTTGTTCTAATATATCTCAACATTATTTAGAAAAATTACAATATTATTTCCATGTACATCTATATGCAAATTATTTGTCAATGAATATAATCATCATCATTACATATTAGAATTTTATTATATATGAAATAGATATACCTCATGTGGGAGTGTAATTTCTTTTTTACGGAAATGAGTATTTTGAATTTCAGACAAAAGATTCTATAAAAAGAAAAAATAGACAAAAGATATAGTTTTTATAAATTGTTCATCACAATCCAAATATTATGAATTATCTAAACAAAATCATGGCGTAAGAATGACAAATAAGCTCAATTCATGAAAAAAAAAAAGCCCAACATTCAAAATCCGATCGACTCATTGGCATGTACATTTTCGTTCGGTTGCTTTAAAACAATGCAATCTAATTTTCAACTATAAAAATTATATAAGAAATTCAAAGAAAGGGAAAAGAAGTTCAATAGGGAAAGAAACAAAAGGAATGAAACTTAGAACTTCACCGTAGCTACCGCCGCTGCTTCTTCTTCTTCTTCAAACTACTCCTCTTTCATTCTAATCCAAAAAAAAAAAAAAAAAAAAAAAAAAAAAAAAAAAAAAAACAGTATATTAAAATCTGCACACTCTTAAGAGATACTACAACACAATCTGCGGCAAGCAAACTCCATACCAATCTCTTTTTCTTCATAAGGAAGCCTTCTGAAACCATATCTTCCACCGATCTTGAAGAGTGTTATCTAGTACATAAAGACTGAATGATCGATGGATCGCAAACTTAAAATTTGAATTTCTAATAAAGCTCGTATTTCTAACACTATAATTTCTCTAACAATATAGAGTGAGAGAGGGTAATGTTGCATGTGAAAGTGAAAGTCACACTATCCTATAAAAAATTGGCTGCAAAGAAATGCGAAAAGTTCTTTTAAAAGGAAAATGAATAGTTAATTTCTTGAACCAAAATATGATAAAAAAACATTGAAGCTTGTTGGAGTTTTAGGCGGGAAAATAGTTATGCTCTTTGATTTTACTTTAATATATATATATATATAGATAGATTTGATTGCTTCGTTTTGTTGATACTTGATTTGCCCATAGCATCTTCCATGTTTTATATTACTTGCCTTATCTATTTTTTTTATTTCTTTTTTTAACTTGGGGTAAAGGGAGCTGTAGAAAAATTGAACCCGATATTTATTTATTATCACATAAGACTATTGTTTGAATGCCACAGATAAAATAGTTCAAGATTTAGGGTTTATTGTTGTAGTACTTAAAGAATTAGTAGCTGATAATTAGAGCATAACGATAAAAAAAACGATGTTTAATAATGAATTGAATAAAAGAATGATCTATATAGGAGTACAATTCTTCCTGAGATGAACATATATACAAAAATAATCTGTCACTTCAACTGCCTCGCCCTCGTGCTTTGTTCCGTGGGCATCTCATAACGGCAAAGCGGGCAATAGTGACTCTTCCTCAGCCATTCCTTTACGCATCCGCCGTGAAATACATGCAAACACGGCAGCCTCACTCCGCCACCGCCGACCTCCTCCAAACAGATGCAGCAACTTCTCCCCTCGACCTCGTCCGCCCTAATACGCCCAACCTCGTACTTCTCCAACAGCTCAAACGACGACTCCGCAGCAGGAACCATGTCGCTTTCCACGTGACGGTGTACGATCCGAACATCGAAAGAAAGAGTAACAAGTTCGTACTCAGGTAGGGTTTCGGTCGGAAATCTTTTCCACACTTCTGCGCACGCGAGCGCGATCAACTCCTCGCGCTTGCCGTCGGGGACACGATCCACGATCGCCTCACCGACCTCCTCTCGTATATCGTCGTACGACAACGACTCCCCAACGATCACCCCCGCGGAGGTACGGTCGTACGAGGGAGGGAAGCATTCAAGGAACTGGGGTGTTGAGGAATCTTGGTTTAGAATATAATATTCGGATTTGAAGAAAAAGTGGAATTGGATCTTGAGTTGAGAGAAGATAGAGAGAGCGGGTGGAATTCCTCTTCGACCAAATTGAAAGAGCAATCCATGCTCGATAAAAATACAAATAAAAATTGGTGTTTTGGATTTTGAAGCAAGAGAGAATGTGATATATGAATGAGATTAATTAATGGAATTTAATAAGCCTTGCTCCTTGGGGTATACGCTTTCCAATTCTAATTCGAAATTAATTTGGAGCTATTAATAAGAAAAAGGGATTTAATTAATTTGGATTATATACTAGTTCCAACCCTTGTTTCAATTCCTTGGGCTGGAAGAAATATTCCAATTCTAATTAGAAATTGAAACAAATTAATTTTACGATCATCATTATTTTCTACTTTTTATTTTATAAAAATTATTAACATTTAATTTTTAAACTATATGAAAATTTAGCAAAACGAATAATGAAGTTTCTGTAGTTGTACCACTCTTATAAATAATCTTATATACATTCACTTGAGGTGAAAATTTGTGAAAATAATGTACAATATTATTTTACCACTGTATATCTTGTTTGCTTTCATTTTAAGAAAAATTTGAGAAGTATAAAATTTTGGGTAGCCCCTTTTTCCTTACCCAAGATATAAATTTATATCTAAAAATTGGAGGTTTAATATTACACTTCATCCGACCTACTGTCATGTTAATGTTAAACCTCCAATTTTACCTCCAATTAAGAATGAGGGTAAAAGGATATAAAGTGGGTACGTCTCATAACTTTTGAAAAATTTCGAAGGTTAAACTTTCCTTATTTGGAAGATGACATTATGAGTGGAATACCTAAATAAGTAATGAATGACAATATGAGTTGGTCGGAGGAAGTATCTCATTTTACCTCTCATGTGTTGTAGACATTTCTTACTTTATCTATTAATTCCATCCAAAGTGAATACGATACCAATATTGTAGTACTCCTTGAGTATAAAGATAAATATATTATCATTCCTACCAAATAAGATAATTAACTTGTAGTCTCCACTATTAGGTACATATTTATACCTTCATTATATTATCCGTGATTTGGAGGAATAAATTTATAATCCAAGTATACCTTCAAAGCCTATGGGATTAGGATAATTCAATACAAACTTAATTGGGCAGCCCAAGTTAAATCACCTAATTATCTGAAATAATTAAATGGGCCACCGGGAGCCCATTACAGTTAACTAAGCCCAAATATTCCAATTCTAACTGTTTCTGGTCTTGCTAAATTATTTTTGATGTTTTATTCAAGTTTTCCCCTCTTTGTCCTTTCTTTATTTTTTCTAATTTATTCATAAATTTTTATTTAATTTTTTGAGCTTTAATGTTTATTTGGAGTCAATATTTGTCAACAAAACTGTACCCGGCATAAATTTCGTTCAGTTATCTTCAAAAACAAATTACTGGAATAGAGAAATTTTCACAAAAAATCGAAGATTATTTTTGAAGGGATGCTAAATAGAAACTAAGATCTAAGATAATTATTTGTGTTGATTCATAAATGTATTGTAATACCAGATTAGGATATTATTGCAAATTGCTTGATCTTGATATGCATTAAATTAATATTAAACACAAATTTTACCGTAGCTCGAAACAATATTTCAAACTACTTAAACTTCACAAAGAGTATTATCGAATCAGATTTTATTTTTTTTTGGAACATCCAATCAGAATTTAAAAATTTTTAAAAAAAAAAAAAAAAAAAAAAAAAAAGTGGAACAGGAGTTTTTCAGACTCATAAAAATCCAAACAGATAGATTACTTTATTAAAGACTGAAATATTCGAATAAACAATTCTTTTACATTAAATAAAGGGGTGATCTCCTGTGCAACCGGGTCATGTGAAATCGGATCCATGCGACCGGATCCGGGCCGGGTCGACCCGGTCAATTCGGATTTGACCCGTTGACTGGTCATTTTTTTTTTTTTTCAGTTTTTTTCAGTTTTTTTTTTCGTCTCCACCTTCGGCTCCAATTTTACGGCTCCGCCTTCGCTCCGATTACAAATATAAGGATAATCGGTGGGCAACATTTTGGACTTTTTCGGCTCGCTCCGAGGCCTTCGGCTCCCCTCGCTCGAATCTTGACCAAAGAAGAAGCGGCAAACAAAAAAACGAAGAGGCAAACAAAAAAAAAAATGAAATAAAATCTGAAAAAAAAAAAATGAAAACTGGAAAACTGGAAAAATCGGAAAATTTAAAATAAAAAAAAAATCGGAAAAAAAAAAAAAAAAACAGCGCGTGGGTGAGGCGCGTGCGGCCCACGCGCCACACGCGCGGTCGCATGGTGGCGGCAGGTCGCATGCGAGTTTTTGTGTTAAATAAAAAATATAAAAGCGTTGGATCTAGTCCAGATCCAGAAACACAAAATTCAAACGTACTTAATCACCAATTGGCCCATTTGAATAGAGCGATGCGTCTGAGGTTTGACTTTACCAATTAATATGTCGTCGATTAGTTAAAATACAGTGTTGATCAGTTTAAATGTGCATCCGTTAAAATAATCATTGATTTTTTGTGGAATATTGACAGGATATATTTTCTCTCTTCGACTAGGAATAATCTTCGACTTTGAACGGATGCATCGGGTTAAAATATTTGTCAATCACTTATTCAGTAACAATGTTAGTATTAATTTTCAATAAAATATAGTATAGTACATATAAGAGATGAAAATTATTTTCTGAATTTATGTCACCACCGAAGCAACTTGAATAAATATTTACCCAAAATTCAGATAATCAATGGAGTTGCCCTGTGATGATCGTTGGTGGAGTGGACCACCAAAATATGTGCGCGAGCATTGATGAAATTTTGTGTCGCTAATTATAGATAATGATGAATTATATAAGGATCAAGTTAAACTCCAAATTGCCGATGATGTGTAGTTAAAGTGGTTAGTTAAGGACAAATCGTCTTGGATTTAGTCCTAACTGCGTGCGATATAGTATATTCTCACCTTTTGTGGTGGTGTGGTGGTCTCACCTTTATATGATGTAGATGTAGTATTTTATTCGACTATATACACCTTTTTAATTAAGAATAAGAAAAAGGAAACAGACTCCAAATCTCTTGTTGCAACAATTATATTATTTGATTTCATTGTTAACGTTAACAATTAAATGAGAATAGAGTCTCACCAAAATTGGACAATTAAATTCATCGTCCTAGAGTTTGCAGCAAATTTGCAATGGAATCAACATCCTTCACTAATATAATGTCACTATTAATAACATGACAACATATCAGAGAGTACATCGCCAAAATTGGACAACCAAATTCATTTGTCTGGCGGCGAATTTACAATGAAATCTACATCCTTCACAAATAGAATGCGACTGTTAATGATATAACAACCTATTGTTCCATCTTTTTATTGACAAACTCAACATAGACTTCAACAACAGAATATTCCATCAACATTCATAGATGTGACAAAGAGTGAAGCTATCAAAACTGAGTTACAGTTGGTGTTGAAATAAGTAAAATGAAACATTATTTACTTTAAGGGAGTAAACCATCGAAACTAATTACATCAAAAATAGCTATGAATCATTCGTCCACTTGAACCTAGTAGGGGAGACGCGTTAGACTTCAAAAGCGTGTTTTCTAGAATCATTAGCGACCCCCTGAATTTATTTATTAATTAATTAGAAGCTTAGCCTCAAAGAAGATAGCGGCTGCGAGTTTTTACGATATAAAAAAAAACAAATAAATCGAATTCATTACACGAATTGGATATTGAACGATGTACATTCAAATTCACATCCAATTAATATTAATAGTTCATGAAATATTGAAATTGGGATAGTATTCTGGTATTTGAAGGTAAGGACCACCTATTTTCGACATCCATCTGTTATTTTACTCCTATAAAGTCTTCCCCTTTTTTCCCATGTAATAATTCCTTAATACTGAAAGAAGCATTTGTTAAAAGTTAAAACAATATCCTACAAGGGCCGACGTTTTTGTCCTAATTTGTTAAGTAGTATTTTAATTGTGTATACAAATATACTAAATATATACTACATATCTTATTTTATATTTTTATTCTCATCAAATGTACTTTAAGGGACGTTTAGTTATGATAGAATGATAAAATATACTATGATTGAATATATGAATAATTATATAGACAAACAACCTCAAAATTAATCAATCTATTTATTGACCTATATTAATTTTTATATATTTATCTATCATATTATCGCCTAAACACTAGGGATGGCAATGAATCGGGATTTTATGGATACTCGCACTTCCCAAATCCTAATGGGACGGATTTGAGAAATATTAAATGGTTTTGGGATGGGTTTGGGTAGAAATATGCAAACTCATGACGGGTTTGAGTCGGGTTTGGACAATTACCTCCGGGTACCCGCTACCCAAACTCATTTATATATATAAGACAATATATATTATTATATGTATAATTTATTATATAATTATAAATATTAGTAGATTTAGGGTTTTATCTGATTTTCTTAACCTACACACACATTCCATAAGAGTTAAGTCTTTAATGTTTCTCCTCTACTTATTTACCAAAAAAAAAATGTTTCTCATCTACTTTTGTAAATCTACTTCTGAAATATGACGACACAACGACATCATCAATAATTCATAATCTTCTAGTTATGTTTTAAGTTTTTGTAAGTTCGTAGTACTTTGCTTTGAGATTAATTTTAGTGAAATTTTCTACTGATGTTTATGTTTTCATCATATTTATAATATTTTGTTATTTGATGTTTATTTTTTAGTATTCGGGTTTTTAGCGGGTAATAAACGGGTATTACCCAATAGGTTTGGGTCGGGTATGAGTTTTAAAATTATTTTTTAATCGGGTTTGGGTGTGAAAAATTTTCATGGATTTGGGTTTGGAAAATGCTTAATGGGTGGGCACCCGACCCATTGCCATCCCTACTAAACACTAGGGATGGCAATGGGTCGGGTACCCACCCATTAAACATTTTCCAAATTCAAACCCGTGAAATTTTTTTACACCCAATCCCGTTCCAAACCCGATTGAAAAATAGTTTTAAAATCCATACCCGATCCAAACCCGTTTTGTAATACCCATTTATTACCCGCAAAAATTCGAATATTAAAAAGTAAATGTCAAATCACACAATATTATAAAGAGGTAATTCACCTATATACCCCATTGCACCTTAAAAGTATAAAAGTTGTCAAACAACTTAGTTTGGACAAAAGCCAATTTTTGCATTTTTGGACGGAAATACCCTTATTAATTTTCAGTTTTTACACTAATATCCTTACTTTATTTCAAACCCACCTACCGTTTCATCTCTCTCTTCTCATTCATTCTTATTTATCTCTCTATCTTCTTTCCCTCTTTCCTCTCCACCACCACATGTCGTCGCCATCGAACCGCCGTCGTCATCGTTGTCGTCTCAATTCCACCGTCGCTACCACCATCGTCAAGGTTCCGCCGCTACCCTATCCTTCATCCTCTCCTTTCTTCACATTCTTCTCATCTCTCCCACGATTTCTCTCTCTAAAAAAATTAAAATCCCACCGGAAAACGGCCACCGTCGCTGCTGCCCCCCTTCCCAAACACCGTGTTGCTCGAAGTATTACACTTGAATTCATGTTTAGAGTCTTCCTCTTCTCTTCCTCTCTCTCTTGGTTTTTCTCTTTCTATTTCTCACTCTCTCTCTAGAAAATCCTAGATCTAGCATGCATTAATGGTTTTTTCGTGTTTGTTTTTTATGTTTTACAAGTTTTCATATGATTTATGGTGATTCATGGTGTATTTGGGGTGATTTTTGGATGATTTCGAGGTATTGGTGTTTAGATCAAATTTTTCGCATGTCTTCATACGTGGTTACGAATTTACAGTCATTACGATTTATTCATTTCGTACCAACATTGGTAATGAACACATGTTGTAACCCGTTACGAAATAACAATTTCGGACCTGGGTCACCCCTTTTTTTTGTTGGTAACCCATTACGAAATAACATTTTCGTACCTGAGTTAACTATTTTGTGTGTTGGGAATCCATTTCGAAATAACAATTTCATACCTAGGTCACCCATTTTGTTTGTTGGTAACCCATTATAAAATAATAATTTCGTACATGAGTTACATATTTTGTGTGTTGGGAACCCATTTTGAGATGACAATTTCGTAACGGGTTTACCCTTTTGTGTTCACCTATTCTTGATACGAAAGTAGCAATTTTGTACGAGAGTATCATTGTGTGTTTTATTTTGCATTTCGTATCGGCGTACTAATTTATTTTATTGTGTGTTTTATGGTAGGTCGTATGAAATTTAGCAAAGTGGGAACAAATTTACAATCGCTACGATTTGTTCATTTTGTACCAATGTTGGTAATGAACACATGTTGTAACCCGTTACGAAATAACAATTTCGTACCTGGGTCACCCTTTTTGTTTGTTGGTAACCCGTTACGAAATAACAATTTCGTACCTGAGTTAACTATTTTTTGTGTTGGAAACCCATTTCGAAATAATAATTTTGTAACGGATTTACCCTTTTGTATTTTGGTAACCTGTTACGAAATAACAATTTTGTACCTGGGTCACCCCTTTTGTTTGTTGGTTACCCGTTACGAAATAACAATTTCGTACCCGAGTTACCTAATTTGTGTGTTGGGAACTCATTTCGAAATGACAATTTCATAACGAGTTTACCCTTTTGTGTTCAACTATTCTTGATATGAAATAGTTATTTCGTACCAGAGTACCATTGTGTGTTTTATTTTGCATTTCGTATCGACGTACTAATTTGTTCACTGTTTGTTTTATGGTAGGTCGTTTGAAATTTAGTAAAAGAGTGCATTCATATACCGACGATCGTTATAGCATTTGAAGAGTTATTCAGTAAGCTTGATATGTGATTGAAGAAGGATAAAAGTATTTGTACGACTTGTATTTGAATTATGTTGTAAATAATATTTTTATGTTACAAGCCAAGAACCAAATAGGTTTGGTTAATAATATTTTTAGGTTATGTACTACTGTTAATGATTTTTATGGACTTGTTATTTAGTAATTTTGTGAACTATTTCATTTTTACTTGTTTAGTGATTCAATTACAACTACTAATATAATTGATAAGAATATTACGAAATGGATAATACATACCAGGTATAGTAGTGCGAATTCGATCACTTCGTAACCATTGACGATATTACAAAATTGGAAACATTGGTACGAAATTGTCGATTTCGTACTGTGTACCACTTAAAAACGTTACAACGAGTTAAGAAATATTCAACATGTGTGCATGATGCAGTGATACGAATGGTTTGATAATTTCGTAACGTTTTACCAAGATAGAATGTACATGGTACCCAACTTGATACTTGGTGCATACACAAATCAACATGAAACTATAATATACATAGTACGAATGATACGAATTACATATTTCGTGTTAGATACATTTATAAAACATGGTACGCTGTTACGAAATGTAAATTTTGTTACATAGGGTACCGATTATTATAATGATAAAACGGAACGAAATTGTCATTTCGTAACACCTTACCAGGTTACGATATGGTAACCCTGATGCGAAATTGTCATTTCGTACCGAGTATCACTTCAAACAATTGCCACAAAATACATTCTGATACGAAGTTATTATTTCGTAACATTTTACCAGACTACGACATGGTAACCCTGTTACGAAATTATCATTTCGTACCCAATTGTTGTGACAGTAGTGGTGATGATGGCGTAATTAGATATAGAAGATGGTACACTGGGAACGAATTTGTAAATTCGTAATTGCCGCTGTGGTGGTGGTGGTGGCGGCAGCGGTGGCGAAATGGAAAGCAAACGGTGGTAGGCCAGGTACGAATTTGCATATTCGTAACCGTCGTCGTGACAGTGGTGACCGCAGTGGCGGTGGCGGTGGCAAAGTGAGAGGCGGACGGTAGTATATTGGGTACGAATTTGCAAATTCGTAACTGCCTCTGTGCCGGTGGTGGTGGAGGCGGCGGTGGCGAAATGGAAAGTGCATGGTGGTACGTCAGGTACGAATTTGCATATTCGTAACCGCCACCGTGACAGTGGTGGCAGCGACGGCGGTGGAGAAATAGAAAGTGAATAGTGGTACGGCGGGTATGAATTTGCATATTCGTAACCGCCACCGTGATGGTGGCGGCGGTAGTGGCGGTGCGGCAGTGGCAAAATGAAAAGCGGATGGTGGTACGTCGGGTGCGAATTTGTATATTCGTAATTGTCTTCGTGAGATGGTAATAAGCTGATAACATTTGTTGCGAATTTAACTTGCTGAAGAGAGAGAATGTAGGTGAGAAAAGTAAAAAATAAGGGCAAAATTATTCAAAAAGACAAAAATTGGATATTATTTGTACAAACTAAGTTCGTTGGCAATTTTTGTACTTTTATAGGTCCATATGACTAAATCATGTCTTCACTCTATTATAAATATGATTAAAATATAAATATCAATATAAAATTTCACTAAAATTAATTTTAAAGCAAAGTACCGCGTGCTAACAAAATTTTAAAACATAAGTATAAATAGAAAATTCTAAAATAAATATCAAAACAAAGTACTTAGTAACATGCAAAATCTACGATGAATCAATCAACATATTTCTTCATCGTATGTAAAGTACTAAAATTTCCAGTTGAATGAAATACTAACATAACAAAAATGATTAAATAGTCAATATTTCATACAGTGTTTGAATAAATTATTAGAAAATTAATATTTATACTAATAT
This sequence comes from Schizonepeta tenuifolia, assembly GCA_029490685.1. Taxonomy (NCBI): domain Eukaryota; kingdom Viridiplantae; phylum Streptophyta; class Magnoliopsida; order Lamiales; family Lamiaceae; genus Schizonepeta; species Schizonepeta tenuifolia. The sequence continues at coordinate 112,257,162 of CM055956.1, forward strand.
TCATAAGGAGTAATGATATTCGGACACACTGTGGCCAGCCACACACGTGAAAAAAAGGAAAATTGACTGTAAAAATGGAAATAATCACATTTTCCTCCTAGGATTTATGCTTCCCAATCAGGTATATTTCCATTTTCAAAACCTATATTGCCATTTTTAGCGCGTGTGGCTGGCCACAGTGTGTCCGAATATCATTACTTCATTTATAATTCTACTACTATAAATTATACATATAATATTTTTTTATCTCATATATATAAATGAGTTTGGGTAGCGGATACACATAGGTAACCTAAACCCGATCCAAACTCGTCGCGGGTTTGAATGTTTATACTTAAACCCGTCCCAAAATTATTTAATATTTCTCAAACCCGCTCCATCAAGGTTTGAGAGGTGCGGGTATTCGCGAAAACCCGACCCATTGTCATCCCTACTAAACACCTCCAAGATTATATTTTCTAGTAATAAACTGAGACCGGTTTGACGAGTTAGATATAGCAAAAAGGGCAATAATGTGAAAAATCTTATTATAGGAACTACTATTTTATACAATAAAGCTATCCGGACATACTATGTTCGGACATAATCGGTTCAATCAAGTAAAAAAATAATTTTACATAATTTTTTAATTAATATTTTTTTCATTAATTTCAGCCATTTATGAATATACAATAATATTCATTTCGAATTTTAATTAGGAGAGAAGAGAAGAAGTTTATGTCGAAGAATTATGGTCTTAATTAATACAATTTTAATTAGAAAGAGATTTCTTTGGGGGATGGGCGTAAAAATTTTGAGGGGGAGTGAATATGGAGGAATACAGCCGATTTTTTTCTTGGTCGAACTGGTTATATCCGGACATACTATGTCCGAATAGTATCGCCCTATTTTATATTATTATTATTATTATTATTATTATTATTATTATTATTATTATTATTATTATTATTATTATTATTATTAACTGAAAGATGGAGAGGGATAGAGAGAGATGGATATATATTATGTAATGACGCAATGTAAACAACGATAAAATGTTATTGTGTCTAAATGTATTCATAAATTCCGCAAGTACAAAATACGTGATATTTATCGTTAATAAATAAATGAGTAATGCTATTTGGACATATTATGTTCAGACATACAATGGTAAAAATAAGGATTTGATGAATTTTTTTAACTAATAATTTAATTTCATGATTTCGACAGTTTGAGTATTAATAAATATATACTTTTTAAATTTTAATTATGAAGTTTTATCCCAATTTAAATTCACAAATTTAGGAGTGGGGTGTGAATGAGAGTAAAATTTGGGAGCGGGTGTGCATGAGATCGATATTTCAGAAGGAGGTTTGAGTAGGAATGAAATTTTGAAGGTAATCAGACAATTTTTTTCCTATTTCAAGCACGTATGTACAGACATAGTATGTCCGAATAGTAAATAATAATTCAATGCAAAAATCTCAACGCAACTATACCACTTTTACGTGTGACATTAATTTTTCTTTGGGTAATGATATTCGGCCACACTGTGGCCAACCACACGAGCTAAAAATAGTAATATATGTTTTTAAAATGGAAATATACCCTAATTGGAAAGCATAAACCCTAAAGGGGAAATATGATTATTTCCATTCTTATAGTCAACTTTCCTTTTTTTACGCGTGTGGCCAGCCACAATGTGGCCGAATATCTTTATTCTTTTTTTTTTTTCCTCCTTTTGAAAACCTAAATTAGCGATTAGGATCGAGTGTGAAGTTTGCACTGCATCCATAAGTCAAGATCTGCGACAATTTTTTTCCAACTAACATTCACTAATACTAGTATTTTAGTTACTTGCATGGTAAGATAAGATAGATAATTAGGTTAGGTGGACAACCCTCGTACTCGTCTAATTATCTTTTATCTTTCTTTTAATTTCCGTGTGATTTACTAATACAAATTTTTAAGTGAACATTAAAAGAGATAATTTGGAATGTAGCGACTGCTGACAGTAGGACATGAAAATACTCACAAATTTATTTACATCAAAATTACCATCTACCAAAAAAACAATGAGTTGCTATTAATAGTGAAAATCTTTTATTTTAAAATATGAAATACTATGAAATAGTTACATGAATGCAGTACATTTTCAAATCTCACTATTAATAGACATTAATTTTTGTTTTAGGAATCTCATTTGAGATTGGGACGACATAATTTTTGTTTTGTTGGAAACCACGTTGTATGAGTAAGTTTTATTGTGCCATTTTAATTATCCGAAAACATACCACATCAATAAAATTTGACGCCAAGTCAACATTGAATTCATTGAAATGAGATTAAATTTCAATATTTAACAAAATTTGTATATACTGAGCAATAGAGTTTAATAATTCATCAAATCAAAAAATGGATATAATTTGTGTATTTAGATCAAATTAATCCTTAACATGATAACATAATTAACTTAACCAGTTGTCCTTAAACATACACCTTTTAGCTCCACACACCGAAGCACAGTCACCTCAAATTAATTTGTTTTACATTTAAGTGTGTTATGACCTTCGGGCATAGCCGCATAGCTTAATTAGCATTCTCATAAATTATTTATTTTCTGTGTCCTGTTTTTTTCCCCTTGTTAATGAACTTTTCTTTTTATATTGGAAGGCGAATTGCTGAGCTTTTTCTTTTTAATTCACCTTTATAAAAGTAGTGTATAAAAATTATGGGTAAACTAAAAACAAGAGGAGAAAAAAATAGCGTTCTTTGTTAATGGCCGTTTAGGGGGGCATGTTTTAGATAATCATAATTTAATTCTTGAGGTTCGAGCTTCTTGGTCTCTATCATTCCCTCTGACTAAGCTTCTCATGTGAGTAGATTCTCAAATTACCGTTATTCAAATTAAGATAAATTTTAAACTAATAACGAGGATGTTTGACTAAAACTGAATTTACACAAAACAGGAGTGTAATATTTTTTGAAATTATACGATAGGAACTGGTGAAATTTTATTCAGTTTCCTCCCTTGATTGAGATACTACATTTGACTTGAGTGTATACTCTCACATTGTATATATTAGTGACTCAATTCAAAACTAGTACTTCATCCTTCCCAATTTAGTATGGTGTACTATTAAATATATGTAAGTTATATTCTCTTCGTACATGAAATAATTGTCACAGTGGACAATACGAGTTTTAAGAAAATAATAGATAATGGTGGATAATAGTAGATATTGTTATGAGTTGGGTAAGAATCCCACAATAAATGTGACTGAAATAGTGAGAAATATAAGATTAATGTATTATGTGAACCTTAATTCTATAAATAGAAGTGACGACCATTTTGTGGACGGAATTAATTAAATTACAAAAGTTATAATCATTTCCTGGACAGATTACCTAATATTAGAAACTAGAGTATGTACTTTCTTAGCTTTTTCTTCTTGAAGTACTCATTAACTTGATTAATTGAATTACGATAACTTTTTTTTTTTGAGCAAAAACTTCGGGAAGGTTACTTTGAGCTAAATTGAATATTGTCAAGGTCAAAATCTATTCTTCTATCATTGAAGCGACTTCAAACATAATAAGTATTCAAAGTTCACAGATTTATTTGAATTAAGAACAACATTCCTAGATATAAATATTTAAGTTTAAAATAATCCAAATGTTTATCATTTCACTCTAAATTAGTATAAAATATAATATGTATTGCAATTATAATTAAATAAATTTAACAAATTAATTATATATTTGCATACTAGCTATTATGCACATATTCTTTTAAATATATCATGTAGCCGTATTGGATTAATCTCGTTAGGGTGCGATTTTCGTCGGATTCTCGTGCGATTCACACCCGATTCGCCGCGTGACGTATCCTTCCAAATACAAAAATCAATCGGATTCACGAATCTCGTGTGGAAAAGTTGCGGATTCCATAAATAAAGGGGTTGTATGAGTTGATTTTTGGAATTTTATTTGAATTATAACTTATATATTGAGCTATTAATATTTGAATTGTTATTATATACCTTGATTAAATTATCTAATTGAAATTCTAAAGTTTTGAGTAAGAGAAAATGTGAATCACATATATTTAATTTATATAAAAATTTAAATTTATATAATTAAATAATATTAACTAAATGTACCCTTTTCGAATGGCATTCTAAAATTTTTAAAATTTCGTATCCCCATATCCGTATCGTATCTATTCCGCACCCGTGCAACATAACATGCTAGCTCATGAGTATATTAGTGAGCTTTTAATAAACTAATACTACTAACTTAAACGAATTTTTATTGATTGAAAATTTAGTTCCCAAGGGAAAATCACGATATCACAAACCCTACCGTTTGCCTTTTCCCAAAAAAAAAAAAAAAAAAGTTAATCAACGCTAAGTCAAACATATAATGTTTGAAATGAATTGATGTGTACAACTATCGCAGCGACAGGTACCACCAAAATCGCCATCCAAACCCATCTCTTTCTCTCACACCAAAACAGCGTAAATTTCCATCCGCCATTACCATTTTGAATGCTTCAACCCTCTCAATCACAACTCCGCCATCCAGAAAACCAAATCTAAACCCTCCGCCACCCCGCCGCCGCCACGACCACAGCGGCGGCCGCATATATATCCTCGCCCCCAAACGCCTTCCTATATTCTCAGATCTCCGCGAATGCAGCAATGAATCCAGGCGCCGAGGACGACGACGTTTACAACATCATCCCTGTCCACAACCTCCTCGCCGACCACCCATCCCTCCGCTTCCCCGAGGTCCGCGCCGCTGCCGCTGCCCTCCGCTCCGTAGGCGACCTCCGCCGGCCGCCTTTCGCGCCATGGAAGCCCCACTACGACCTCCTCGATTGGCTCGCCCTATTCTTCGGGTTCCAAGCCTCCAGCGTGAAGAACCAGAGGGAGCACCTCGTACTCCACCTTTCCAATGCTCAGATGCGCCTCTCGCCGCCGCCTGACAACATCGACACGCTCGACCCGGCTGTCCTCCGCCGCTTCCGCCGCTCTCTGTTGAAAAACTACTCCAATTGGTGCTCGTATCTCAACCTCAAGTCGAATATCTGGCTCTCCGACTCGCACTCCCGCCACACGCCGTCAGATCACCGGCGAGAGCTGCTCTACGTGTCGCTGTATCTCCTAATATGGGGTGAGTCGGCTAATTTGCGTTTTGTTCCCGAATGTATTTGTTATATTTTTCACAATATGGCGATGGAATTGAATAAGATATTAGAGGATTATATTGATGAGAACACGGGGAGGCCATTTTTGCCCTCTGTATCTGGGGAGAATGCTTATCTGAATAAAATTGTGAAGCCAATTTATGATACCATTAAAGCCGAGGTGGATAATAGTAGGAATGGGACAGCGCCACATTCTGCGTGGCGGAATTATGACGATATAAATGAGTACTTTTGGAGTAAGAGGTGTTTTGAGAAGCTGAAATGGCCGATTGATCTTGGGAGCAATTTTTTTGTGACGGGGCATAAGGGGAAGAAGGTAGGGAAGACAGGGTTCGTGGAGCAGAGATCATTTTGGAACTTATTTAGAAGCTTTGATAAGTTGTGGATTATGCTGTTTTTGTTTCTTCAGGCGGCAATTATTGTCGCTTGGGAGGGCAGGGAGTATCCATGGCAGGCATTGAGAACTACAGAAGTTCAAGGCAAGTGCTTGACCGTATTTTTGACTTGGAGCGCTCTGAGGTTCTTGCAGTCTCTGTTGGATATGGGAATGCAGTACAGTTTGGTTTCAAGGGAGACCAAGTCTTCGGGGGTGAGAATGATTCTGAAAACTGTGGTCGCGGCTGGGTGGATTCTGGTGTTTGGGGTATTCTATGGAAGGATATTGGAGCAGAAAAATCGTGATAGTAACTGGGATAGTGGTGCAACGAAGAGGAGAATAGTAAATTTTCTTGAGGTTGTGGTGGCTTTTCTTGCTCCAGAGCTGTTGGCTGTGACTTTATTTCTTCTACCTTGGGTTAGGAACTTTTTGGAGAACACGAACTGGAAGATATTTTATTTGCTGTCGTGGTGGTTCCAGAGCAGGACTTTTGTGGGTCGAGGGCTCAGGGAAGGTCTTGTAGACAATGTTAAGTACAGCCTTTTCTGGATTGCAGTGCTTGCCACAAAATTTGTTTTTAGTTACTTCATGCAGATTAAACCCATGATTGCTCCAACGAAGGCTTTGCTGGAGCTAAAAGATGTTACTTATGAGTGGCATGAGTTCTTTAACAACAGTAATAGGTTTGCAGTCGGGCTGTTGTGGCTTCCAGTTGTTCTGATTTACCTAATGGATATCCAGATTTGGTACTCAATCTACTCTTCATTTGTTGGTGCAGCAGTTGGGTTGTTTGATCACTTGGGTGAAATTCGGAATATGCAGCAGTTGAGGTTGAGATTTCAATTCTTTGCTAGTGCTATCCAGTTTAATCTTATGCCTGAGGAGCAGCTCTTGAATGATAGAGGTAATATTAAGAACAAGATCAAGGATGCCATTCATCGATTGAAGCTCAGGTATGGACTGGGCCGGCCATTTAAGAAACTTGAATCAAACCAGGTAGAGGCTTATAAATTTGCATTAATATGGAATGAGGTAATCAAAACGTTCAGAGAGGAAGACATTGTCTCTGACCGTGAGGTTGAGCTTTTGGAGCTGCCTCAAAATGACAAGAATGATCCTAGAAGTAACTGGGAAATTGGGGTGATTCAGTGGCCATGCTTGCTCCTGTGTAATGAGCTGCTTCTTGCTCTGAGCCAGGCAAAAGAGTTGGTAGATGCTCCTGACAGGTGGCTTTGGTATAAAATATGCAAGTCTGAGTATAGACGCTGTGCAGTCATTGAAGCATACGACAGCTTAAAGCCCTTTTTGCTGGCAATTGTGAAATATGATTCTGAGGAGCGCTCCATAATCAAAACTTATTTCCAAGAAATTGATCAATTTGTTCAGCTGGAGAAATTCACAAAAAACTATAACCTGACTGCACTTCCCAAGATCTATGATAAGTTGGTCCGTCTTCTTAGTCTCGTCCTTCAGCCTGATAAAAATGCTGATAAGGTGGTGAATGCTCTTCAGGCCCTTTATGAGGCGGCTATCAGAGATTTCCTGAAAGAGCCCAGAAGCAGTCACCAGCTGATGGCGGATGGTTTGGCTCCTCAAAGGGCAGTTACCGGTGAAGCATTGCTTTTTCAGAATGCTGTTGAGTTGCCTAGTGCAAGTAATGAAACTTTCTATCGTCGGGTTCGGCGGTTGCATACTATTCTCACTTCTCACGATTCCATGCAAAAAGTTCCCGAAAATCTTGAGGCAAGGCGTAGAATTGCCTTCTTCAGTAATTCCTTGTTCATGAACATGCCTCATGCTCCTCAAGTTGAGAAAATGAGAGCCTTTAGTGTTCTTACCCCGTACTACACTGAAGAGGTGTTGTTCAGCAAGGAACAGCTCCGAACTGAGAATGAAGATGGGATCTCAACCCTTTACTACATGCAAACCATTTATGCCAGTGACTGGAGGAACTTCGTGGAGAGGATGCGTAGAGAAGGGATGAAAAGTGAAAGAGAATTGTGGACAACTAGGCTGAGAGATCTTCGATTGTGGGCGTCATACAGAGGCCAGACACTCACCCGGACGGTGAGGGGAATGATGTATTACTACCGTGCCCTTGAGTTGCTGGCTTTTCTTGATTCTGCTTCGGAGGTGGACATGAGAGAAGGATCTCAGCAAATGAGTTCCATGAGGCATCGTAATGATGAAACGGACCATTTGAGCTTAGAAGAATCGCCCTCTTCAAGAACTTTGAGCAGAGCCAGTAGTTCAGTCAGTCTTCTTTTTAAAGGCCATGAGCGTGGTACCGTTTTAATGAAATTTACTTACGTAATTGCGTGCCAGATCTATGGTTCTCAAAAGGCAAAGAAGGATCCTCATGCTGAGGAGATACTTTATTTGATGAAAAGTAATGAAGCACTTCGTGTTGCCTATGTTGATGAGGTGCAGTCAGGGAGGGACGAGAAGGAGTATTATTCTGTCCTGGTGAAATATGACCAGAAGCTGCAGAAAGAAGTTGAGATATATCGGGTTAAGCTGCCTGGTCCGGTGAAGCTTGGCGAAGGGAAACCAGAGAATCAGAATCATGCCATTATATTCACCAGGGGAGATGCAGTTCAGACCATTGACATGAACCAGGATAATTACTTTGAGGAAGCCCTAAAGATGCGGAATCTTTTGGAGGAATTTAAGTCTTACTATGGTATCAGAAAACCTACCATCCTAGGAGTTCGGGAACACATTTTTACTGGTTCTGTATCATCACTTGCCTGGTTCATGTCGTCTCAGGAAACAAGCTTTGTGACCTTGGGGCAGCGTGTTTTAGCTAATCCATTGAAAGTGCGGATGCATTATGGGCATCCTGATGTGTTCGACAGGTTTTGGTTTCTGACACGAGGAGGTATAAGCAAGGCTTCCAGAGTGATCAACATTAGTGAGGATATTTTTGCTGGATTCAATTGCACACTGAGAGGTGGAAATGTTACCCACCATGAATACATCCAAGTTGGAAAGGGTAGGGATGTTGGGCTGAATCAAATATCTATGTTTGAAGCCAAGGTTGCCAGTGGTAATGGTGAGCAGATACTAAGTCGAGATGTTTATCGGTTGGGTCACCGGCTGGACTTCTTCCGAATGCTTTCATTCTTTTATACAACCGTTGGCTTTTTCTTCAATACTATGATGATCCTCCTAACTGTGTATGCCTTTTTATGGGGTCGGCTTTATTTGGCGTTGAGTGGGGTAGAAGGTGCTGCCTTGTCGAATGCCAATGATAATCGAGCACTTGGTACAATCTTGAACCAACAGCTCATCATCCAACTTGGTCTCTTTACTGCCCTGCCAATGGTTGTGGAGAACTCCCTTGAGCATGGGTTTCTGAATTCTATTTGGGATTTTCTAACGATGCAGCTCCAACTTTCTTCGGTATTTTATACATTTTCCATGGGGACCCGTGGTCATTACTTTGGCAGAACAGTTCTGCATGGTGGTGCAAAATATCGTGCAACTGGCCGTGGATTTGTGGTGCAGCATAAGAGCTTTGCTGAGAACTATAGATTGTATGCTCGTAGCCATTTTGTTAAGGCTATTGAACTTGGATTGATACTTACTGTCTATGCTTCTTACAGCCCAGTAGCTAAAGATACTTTGGTGTACATAGCATTGACCATTACCAGTTGGTTTTTAGTGGTTTCATGGATTTTGGGGCCCTTCATTTTTAACCCTTTGGGCTTTGATTGGTTAAAAACTGTGTACGACTTTGATGACTTCATGAACTGGATATGGTTCAAGGGTGGTGTGTTTGCAAAATCTGAACAGAGCTGGGAAAAGTGGTGGTACGAAGAGCAAGATCATCTAAGGACGACTGGTGTTTGGGGAAAAATACTGGAAACCATTTTGAACCTCCGTTTCTTCTTTTTCCAGTTTGGTATTGTGTATCAATTAGGCATTGCTGCTGGTAGCAAGAGCATTGCTGTTTACTTGCTTTCATGGATATATGTGCTCGTGGCTTTTGGATTTTACTGGGTTATAGCTTATGCTCGGGAAAAATATTCAGCTAAGGAGCACATTTACTACCGTTTGGTTCAGTTCCTTGTGATCATCTTCGGAGTAGTTGTTATAGTTGCCTTGCTTCAGTTTACTGAGTTGAAATTCTCGGATATCTTCACCAGCTTATTGGCTTTCATTCCCACGGGCTGGGGATTTATATCTATCGCACAGGTCCTCCGTCCCTTTCTGCAGAAAACAATACTCTGGGAGACTGTTATCTCTGTTGCTCGCCTCTATGATATCATGTTTGGGGTTATCGTCATGGCCCCTGTCGCCCTCCTATCATGGCTGCCCGGATTCCAAAACATGCAGACGAGGATTCTTTTCAACCAAGCATTTAGTCGAGGCTTGCATATGTCTCAAATTTTGGCTGGAAAGAAACCCAAGGCTGATGAGTAGGATAAGGTAATTATTTTCACCTTGATCATAGCATGTTCCTATTATCTTTGATTTATTACTGCCTTATGCTGTATCTGATTACTAGAAGCTATAAATGTTACGTGTATTGTCCATGGTTGACTCTAAATGTTTCGATTTATCATGATATGCACCTTGTAAGTATTTTCCCCAGAAGATTCGGATTGATGCTAAGAGAACTGAACTGTGAAGTGCAGGTTTAGATTCGACTTGTGGAATAGGTAGAACGCAAGATTCTGATGATTTTTCATCATTGCTGGTTGGTTGCTCCATCTTTCTCTCTCTTGCTGTTGATAAGAATTTCAGACTCCTTCATAGTTCACGCGTACATTGTCAGATATTCATTTGTTCGTGTTCATCAATTAATTGCCAAGGTTTTGTAAGATAGTATCTATCATGTCATGTGTCTATTTCTGAGTAAATATATTTTACAGCTTCAGCTTCATTTTGTTGTATTTATTCCGGAGTTTGTTTCTCATTCTTTTTATTTTATGTTACTGGTAATCTGGAAACTCTATCCTTCTGCTCTATTATGCATAAGTTTTGAAGTTTCTTATCTGGAAATTATGCATACAACTATGTTTAATCTTAGCAGTCTTATGTTTTGAAATTATGGAGCCATGTGATGTGACATAAATAAATATAATCAGATCTCATGCACAATTTGGGCCTTGTTCATAACTCATGAAATATAGTAATATATGTATACATTATATTATGATCAGTCAAATATACAGGTAGTTACTAGTTGGTAAGTGGTAACCACATCATGCCCAAATTGGGCTGTTTCTTGAGAGTTGTTTAAAATCTATTACCTTTTATCCACTCATATTATCATCATTTTTTTATGGGATAAGGTGCTGATAGCTCCCTAGGGTTTTAGATATTTTGCTAATAGGTCCTCATCGTTTGATTTTGGGCACTTCGCTCCTCAACGTTTAAAAAATAGTGCATATGGATCCACATGCTAACAGAGGCGTTAACAGCAGTTGAAGAAAAAATATTTTCCTTTTTTTTAATTGAATTGAAAACAGTCAAACACCTCATCTTCTCACTCCACCACCATCATCACCGCTGACCGCCACCTCTCTCTCTCTCTTTACTTTCACACAAACACAATGAATAGCGATGCCACCATTGTCAATTCATGATGGAAGCCTCAGCGGTGGAATCCATTGCCCAATTTCTGAACCTGCCCTTGATGCTTCACCTACTACCCCATCTCTCCCACACATTAATTGCTCGCCTGTCTTTATCGTGTCGAACGGCATTAATGTCAGTTAGAAGACGATCAAATGTTGTTGGAACTCCAGTTCTTGATAAAGAAAATCGCCGTCCGAATGTTGCTCCGAATGCTTGCCGGAACTAGTAAGGATCTCTCTTCGTTCACGGCAATGAAGGAAGAGGCTCTTTTACTAGACTTTTTTAATCACTTCATTGTGCCTAAATATAAAACATCTTTTTTATATTATGAGATCGAAGTTTACGATGACGGCGAGGACGAGAAGAAGGAAAGATTGATGGCGGTGTCGACGTCGCCGAGTCATGAAAATTTCTGGATATTATATAGAGATGGTGGTGTCGAGTTTAAAATGATGGCTGATCTCATGGATAAAGCGTGTGATCTACTCAAGATCTACTCAAAACTCTTGAAATCAGGCGATGATTCCACCTCTGAAGCTTACATGCTTGTGTATGAGAGAGAGAGAAGGGTGACGGTGATGAGTGGTGTGGTGGGGAGTGAGAAGAGGAGGTGGGTCCCACATAAAATAAAATAAAAAATTTGTTATATTTGCAACGGCTGTTAACTCTGCTGTTAAAAATTGGATCCATATGCACTATTTTTTAAACGTTGAGGAGCGAAGTGCCCAAAATCAAACGATGAGGACCTATTAACAAAATGTCTAAAACTTTAGGGGGCTATCAGCAACTTATTCCTTTTTTTATTTAGGCTTTTACACTTCAAAATCCTTCAAAAGTGATGGGCCTACCCACTTTCTATCTTTTAAGTTCACTTTTTATTTTTTACCCTTATTCTTAATCTCTGTGCTGAACAGTAACATGACAATTTCAATGGGTCGGAGGAGTATCTCTCTTCCGAATACCAAGTATAAATTATACTCCCTCCGTCCCACCAAAGATGAGCCCTTTGGTTTGGGCACAGAGACTAAGAAGAAATAGTAGTAGGTGTATTTAGTGGAGTAATTTATTGATAAAGAATGTAAAAGTAGTATGAATAAAAATTAAAGAATGTAAAAGCAGTGTGAATGCAAATGTAAAAGTAGTGTGAATGTAATTAATTATTTCCCAAAAAGAAAGGGCTCATCTTTCCGAAATACTAAAAGTTGGCATCTCAAAAGCTGGCTATGTTTATCACGGATCAAAGAAAATAGACAAGGATTTGGGTGCATAAATCTGCATCTATTTACACACAACTCGGCCCGTTCCGATCCGTTACGCGTCATTTCGATCCGGTGCGTGAGATCCACGCGCTGCGCGTGGGTCTCACGCGCCCTTTTTTTCTTTTTTTTTAAATTTTCAGATTATTTCCTCCGGCTCCGTTTTCGGCTCCGATTATACGGCTCCGCCTTTGCTCCGATTACTAAAATAAGGATAATCGGCAGATAACAATTTGGACTTTTTCGGCTCGCTCCGAGGCCTTCGGCTCCCCTCGCTCGAATCTTGATCATAGAAGAAACGACAAACAATAAAAAAGAAATTGGAAAAGAAAACTGAAAAAAAAAATTAAAAAAAATGGTTAAAGGAGAGTTTGACCAGGTCAAACCCGGATCAAATGAATCGGAACAGGTCGGATCGAGTCAAATAAGCGGGTGTTCTACGGTGGAACAGTTGCATCCAAGTTTTTGTCAAGAAAATAATGTGAAAAGTGAAAACCCATGAGGATAAGAAAATTACGTCGAATGACACGTCAATTTGTTAGCCAGGTGTAATAAATTATTTCAACTATTTTTTTAACATGCATCGTTTTATTTAGTCAGTTCTAAATTTGAATCGAATTATGTTATCATGTCGGTTTTTATCAATAGTTATTGTCTAGAATTGAGACTAACCTAATGAATTGAATCTAAAATTAAATTTTGCTGTATAAAATATTACAAAAAATGGTGGTTTCTACTTTCTTCAAATGAAATACTACTAACGAGAAATTCTTGTGTGGGTACACCTTTTCTCACATAATATTATTTTAATATTATAATTTATATTATTAAAATATTAGCATGTGAGAGGTGGGTGTACTGTAAACCCACATAAAAATTTCTCACTACTAACATAAAAGAACGGCTTCGCCATTTGCACTTATATAGAAACTAGAATTGATTGTTGTCAAATTTCCTGATTGGTGCCTATCGTACTCTTTAATTTCTACTAGTAACACTCTTGTGCAAGTTGTGCAGCGCGCGTGGCACGTGCACTGCACGCGCGATCGAATTTTTTTTATTATTTATTATATTTGTTTATTTTCTATTTTTTTACGGTAAGTTCATCATATGCACTACAACGTGTATTTATATGCACTACACTGTATAATGAAATGCACAAGTTTTTTTTTTTTAATTTTCAAACTTTTTATTTTTCGGCTCTGTCTTCAGCTCCGATTACTAATATAAAGATAATCTTAGTAGCAACAATTTGGATCATTTAGCTCGCTCCGAGGTCTTCGGCTCCCCTCGCTTGACTCTTGACAAAAAAAGAAGAGGCAAACATGGTGCATCTTGATACACATGATTGTGCATATCATTATACATGGTGGTGCATATGGATAAACTATATGGTGCATCTCAAAAAAATAGGAGGAAAAAAAAAATAAAATTTAAAATTAAAAATGCATCTCATTATACAATGTGGGAGGATAAAATAAAATGCATAAAAAATAAAATTAAAAATAGGAGGATAAACTATGTGGTGCATCTCATTATACAATATAGTGCATATAAGAACACAGTGTAGTTTATATGATCTGACCGTAAAAAAATCAAAAATAACATATATAAAATAAAAATTGGGTGCGTGCACAACACGCGCCTCACAGGAGAATTTGCCTTTTTACGAATGCTCGAATTTTCATGCGAAAAAGAAAAGAAAATAAAATATGTGTGTGTATGTATTACTATTATATATTTGATGTTCTTTGTCTTTTTTCTTTTATCCTCACTGATGATATTTTGTGTTAGTGGAATGTATTTAACAAGTTGCGGCAATATATTCGTGAGGAGCACTAGGCTGATTTTCGTATTCGATGCTGATGCATTGCAATAAATAATCGCCTGGATTCTGACTGAGGATTTGCAATATCTTTTGGAAAATATAAAAATATTACTCTTATTCTAAATTAAGTACTATATACTTCTTCCGCCCACGAAACAAAGTACTACTTGTCCACAAAACAAATTCCTACTTACTTTTTTCCATTCAAATCAAGTAGGACCTACAACAACTTTCACTTCCATTTAATTTCTTCCACTCATAATATGTGGGACCCTTATTCCACTAATAACAATTTTAAGTCTTTAACTCTATTTTATCTTTTCCACTCACAATAATTGGGACTCTTATTTCACTCACAATAATTTTAACTTCCAATCCACTTCTTCCACTCTCAATAGGTGTGACCTTAACTCCACTCACAGTAACTTTACCAACTTTCTTAATTTGTGTGCCGATACCTAAATGGAACTTTGTTTCGTGGACGGAGGGAGTATAATCTTCCACTACTTTGTGTGGCATATACTATTTGATTTGATCTATCACAATCGATTTGACATTTCAATTTGAATCTTTTTTTTATATCGTGAGAATTCGCAGCCGCTACCTTCGGTGCGCACTGGGTAAACCTCTGACCCTTCAATTTGAATCTTTGATTTAACAAAATATGAACTAAAGCTTGATGAAGAAAATATGACAAAGACGAGCTTCGAAATATCCAACCACGAAGTAATTATCTGAATGCGTTGATACTTGATCTTACTTTAAATAGATAATCGCTAATTAAATCTCACAGTTTTTTGATCTTTTGCTTAATAATTCGATGTTCCCAACTTGAAAAATGGAATAGCGACTACTCTGCAACACTATCTATATATTATTAATACAGATGTGGATTTGATGTCTCCTCTTGAATTTAGGTCTTACATGGTGTAACCACAATTCGTTATTCCTATTTTTCTTAAATTCTCAATTTATACAATTTTTATTTATATATTCCATTATTTAATATTTATATTACCAAAACTACGATGATTAAATGTGGAATGAGAATATTGTGATACCGTATTAGACAAACATAATTTATTTTAGACGTATGCTATATATGGATTGCATATTGAATCATTGATACATAAATTAAGTTTGTTAACATAAATTGTATATAAAATATATTAATTTAATTAAAAGCAAAAATTAACTTATTAAAGAATATAGAAATCATATGATTTATTGATGCCAATATGTGTCGAATGACATGGGCAAATAGACGTCTTCCACATCAAACTTAAAATCCATCAAGAATCCTCCAACTCTTATGAATGGAGGATAATATGTTTGAATTATAAACTGTCACGTGAAGTGGAAAACCAATTAGATGTGATAACCCACATATTTTTCTTAAAATTTTGTTTTTTTTTTCTTTTAAATAAGGCATATGCATAACATGCGCCCCCAAAACTAAGATCGAACTGGCCAATTAATAATAGTTGGTTGAATTAATCATTTTATTTTTATTGAAAGAATTATAAAAATTAATTTGACTAATTAGTAAATTATCAAATATTATAATTTTCTTTTTCAAATTTGTAACACAAGATATTATAAAGTACATACGAAATTGTTAGTAATTGTTAAAGTATATACACATCTAAAAACGTTTGACTATTGTATTTGCAAAGAAATAGTTACGTTTCAATTTTTATTACTAATCAATCAATTAATAATGTAGGTTTAATATGGATCATCTTCATAGTCATCAATTATTAGTTCTCATATCGTATTATCTATATTATTTAAATGAACGACTATATATGACGCTCCCTCATTCTTCCATTCATATTTGTTTAAATTCTCCAATTTTTCACATTATTAAATATAACTACCAAACAAATTTCGACTATCAATTTTAATAATCTTAATAAAATAAGTATATAGATTACAATTGAACTAAAAAAAAAATAAAAATTGTAAATGAAGACGGGAGAATCGCAAAATAATTTTCTTAAATCTTACTGAAACGCATATAGATTAAATTGAATTAAAAGGATTTAAAATAGTAAATGATGCCGGGTAAATCGTAGAATGATTTTTATGAATTTAATTAGATAATAAAGATTTTCACCTTCAAAATAAATTTTTATAACTACCAAACAAACTGTATCTAATATTTAAATAATATGTGAATTAAAATTGAACTAAAAGATGATCAAAAATAATAAATGAAGACTGGAGAATCGCGGAACATTTTTTTTAATTTAATTTACATACTAAAGAATCTCACTTTTAAAATCATTTTTATAACTACCAAGTAAATTGTGGCTAATATTTTTAATAAACTTAATGAAATATTTGAAATAAAATTAAACTAAAAAGGAAGAAAAATAGTAAATGAAGACGGAAAAAACACATAACAATTTTCTTAAATTTAGCTAGAAATTAACGATTTCACAAAATAATTTTTTATAACAATCAAACAAATTGCGGCTAATAATTTTAATAATCTTACTGAAGTATGTGCATTAAATTGAATTAAAAGGATACAAAATAGTAAATGATCACGGGAGAATTGAGAAATAATTTTCTTAAATTTAATTAAAAAAAAGTTTCCACTTTCTAAATAAAATTTTATAATTACTAAACAAATTGTATTTAATAATATATTGTCGACCGGTTGCACACTAATTTTTCTAACTTCTATGCCATTTTTTGAAAGCGTTATACAATATTAGAAGATATTGAATTACAAAAATTCGTTAATTTATTTTACCAAAATCCAAATTAAATAAATTAGAGCTTGGAACTTAATCATCACAGCATCTTATTTGTTTGATCGAATATGCGATAAGAAGAAAACAAGACCCAAAGATTTATTAGCAATAATCTCTTAAATGCATTATAACACAACTATGGTCCCACATTACCATAATTTTATCTCCTAGATAATTCCACTCTTTTCATGAGAATATAAATATTGCTTCTAAAAGAAATTTTCAAACTATAATTAATTGATAAGACAATGATGTATATCCTTAATTAAACCAATGCCGACAGAATTTGGCACGCTTCGGCGCTTGGACACGTTGCTTCTCTCTCATTGTACTTAGCCAGTGGAAGCAAAACTTTGATGCTGACAATTTTTCAATTCACATATATTAATGTATAACTAACACCAACTACTTTCGCTTTCCGAATTAATCACTAGTTTATTAGTGATACTCACACCACATGTTTGATCATATGCGCTAAAAAGGAGAAGACAAAGGGGCAAAGCGGGTTTATCCAGTCAAACCCACATCTGAATCTTGGAGTGAACTTCAGAAATGGATGAAGCTCTTCTTGGTGGCGGCGAAGGCGGCAGTGGCAGCCCCAGACGGAATCGCAAGCATCTGTTTAATCGAAGAAGAGATGCTATCGCTCATGGATCACCCTATGAAAAGGCTGCTGCTTTGGTTGATCTTGTATGTTACCTTTCTTTATTCGCTTTTTTAGTTGAACCTTTATGTTGGGGAGCTGAGCTTCTTCGCAATGTAATGGTATTTTATGGTACGTAGAAGTGGGATCTACTGTTTCAGATGAGTTATTTATGGTTGGTTTTGAGTGGAGCATGGTCAAATTCTTGAAAAAATGTGGTCTTTTTAGATGTGGTTCATCTATGGTGCAGTGATTTTGAGATACTCTTTATCCCTTTCTTTGCATAAAGTTGTTACTGCTCGAGAAGAAATTAAATTTATCACGTTTTTCTTCACACGAGACATTCATGACTCTTGACTTGTGCATTGAGTGTCAACTTCAATTTTGAGTTGTTATAAATGATGTTTTTCGTCTGTAGAGCCGAATGTTCTTTTCGTATTTGCACACGCTGGCAAGTTAGAGTAACTACACGAGGACATTAATTTTGATCGACTTTGCTTTCATGAAATGAGCCAGCTAGAAATTGAAGAGTTCTTTTTATGAAGTTCTATCAATTTATTTTATCGTAGCATGTTATATGAATGATTATCGGGAAATTTCGAGCCCCACACTGAAATGAGGATGTTACTTTGTTTGTGATGGAAATGAGGAATCTTTGAATTTACAATTTACTGGTGTTATTCTTGAGTATGTGGATTAAAAGTTGGAGAAACATTAGATAGGGAGGGTTAATCACTTTGATGCATTGGAAGTATTAATATGTCAGGAGAAAAACTGTGCTTATTGATATATCTTATCATTCATATGGCTGATTCAATTGCAGGCTGAAGATGGAATCGGGATACCTGAGGAAATTTTTGACCAGCCAAGTTTTGGAAGCTCCTTAAAGTCATATTTGATATTTATACAGTTTGATTTCCTTTGGACCCTGAACTACTTTGCTTTGATTCTGCTGAATTTCTTGGAGGTTCATATAGTCATTTTACTTGTCTTCTTTGTCATCCTACTTTCATATTTGGCCTTCGATAACTTTGCTCATGTAGATATTGATTTGGAGTTTCAGAGACCTTTATGGTGTAAAGAGCAATGTAATAACCGGGACTACTACTATCTAGGAGAGTTGCCTTACTTGACTGATACTGAGAGTATTATCTATGAGGTAACTCAAAGTAGTTGAATTGCTCTTTTTGGGTGTGTTTACTTCGATTGTTAAATTTATCATGTGAAAAGGAGGGAAAAGAAAATTCACACCCTTTAATTCCCTCCTTATTTCCCATCATTTTCTATAGAAAAGAATTTCACCCTCTCTTCTTCCTCATTTTCACTCCAAAGAGTGAAAATATTATCATGAGGTATTGGTGTAATAATATTTTCTCACCTTGGAGTGAAAAAGAGGGAGAAGAGAGGATGAAATTCTTCTCTGTAATGATGGGAAAGAAATGAGAGATTTAAAGGGTGGGAATTTAATTTCCCTCCTTTTCACATGATAAATTTAACAACCAAATTAAACACAACCTTTGTGGCAATTTTGTTAGTATTTATATTTTTTCCTTGTTTAAATTATCCATATTTTTTCATAACCCATCTCGAAATTATCTATATTTTTCCTCGTTGAAGCTTCAAATGACTTGAAGATGAATGATTCTATTTCAGACATTGCTCCAATGATACTCTTTTTCTGCTTTATGTTGATTTCAGACGTTGCTCCAATGATCCACTTTTTCTGCTTTATGTTGGAACTCTCTCATAAATTATCTCTCTCACTCCAACATTTGTTTCTGCAGGTAGTAACACTCGTGATTCTCACTGTGCATACTTTCTTTCCATTAACATATGAAGGGATCAGTATCTTCTGGAAGAGTCAGGTTAATAAACTTAAGGTACAGTTTTTATCGACTAAAGTTACATGTTTTTCAATTTTGCTTTTTTTAAAAGCATTGAAGTCTAGAATAGGATGCACAATGTACAAGTTGTCAATTTTCCTTACAATGATATATTTGTATTTGGTCTGCATAGGGAATAGGTGAGTTTATTTATGTGATGTGGTGATTCAACCAAAATTTCTTAAGATTCTTCCGTTCAGTAGACTTTCCTTATCAAGAGAGATGACACTAATGAATTTAGTCTTTGGATATTTATTGTAATAAAGAGGATTTCTTTTTTTCTTTCTAATTTTTGTTCGTTGCATTGTTCTTTTTTTTTTTTTTGTGTGAGAAATTGATAGTAACAAATGTAGCTATCTTGGATGTTGCAGTCACTCTCCTTGATTCTTGGCTAATTCTCACTGAAAATAATTAAAAGTTGAAAAAAGTTTAAAGTATCTTCAGACTATAGCAGATGTGATTTACAAGTTTGGGAAAAGGATTGTTAAAAATCTTTAGTAATAGCCACTGTTTCTGATCACATCTCCCCCATGAACTTGATAGAGGCAGTGCATGGGTCGAATCAAGCCTAAAATCTTGCTGTCTTGTGTTATGCCATATGGACATATCTCATGTATCGGAAAAGCAGCGGAAATTCTCTATTCACATATTGGCTCTCCCTTTTTTTTTTTCGCTTTTCATGTCACGTCCATAAAGTGCAGAGGGAGCAATTCAAAGTAATTACCAGCTGCAGTTATCTTAACATTTTTCGTGAACATGAACACATATTAAAAGAAATGATAATTAGATGAGTATGACCTCATTTAACATATATTACATGAAATGAGTTGGACACTAGTTCGAGCATGGTATTGGGCTTGTGAACATATAAAGTAGACTCAGCTCAAAATGTTTTTGAGCTCAAAATTTGAAGGTCAATCTTGGCTCTAACGATCATTTTCAAATTGAACTCAGAGAATAGCTCAGCTCATTTGTTGCCCTACATATTATAGTCCTCAAGTTTGATTATTGATTTTTTAGGCCGCATCCTGCAGCATTTAGAAGCATGTTACATAATATTTTGGCAGCTTAAATTAAGGTCATAATTATCTTATAGTGTAATTCTGTGAAAACATATAGAAGGAAAAAAAAAATCTTTTCCGTTTCATCGATTTTATTTTTCAGTAGACGTAAAAACTTAAAAAGAATTCATATATTAACAGAATAAATTTAATAGCGTTGACTGCTAACACCCCCCCCCCCCCACCACCCCGCGCACATTATTTGCAGTTGGCTTTGATATTGCTGCTGATTATTGATTTGGTGGTATACATCATATTTCTGTCTCCGGCCGGATTCTCTACTCTTCCCTTCCGGCTTGCACCATATCTCCGAGTTGCATTTTTCATTCTTGCCATCAGGTAAGGCCCATAGGGTACTATTCAATTACCAGTTGCGGACTTGCAGTTGCTGTCTTGGTCTTGGTTTGTTATTTGCTTTGTGGTATCCAGCTTTTATTCCTACAAAATTGGCCCACTAAACTTTATATGTTCCACTGCTGATTTTGGCAGAGGAAGTAGTTGACTCTTCCATTTGCACAGAAAGGAGATCAGTCTGAATGAGATGCACTTTGCACTTGCAATTAATTATATGTTTAAAATCCTATCATGATAAGATGCAGTATGTTTAATTGACCTTAGGGATTTACGAGATACATTAATCGTCTTGTTCGGAATGCTCCTAACATATCTCAATATCCTGGTATGTCTTTTTTCATAAATGTACTTAACCTTAGTGTTTCAAAATATTGTAGTGACTGAAGTGAATAACATGGAGTTTGTTTATGTTTTCTTTTGTTTCTTGTGGTGGCGGATCAAATGCAGGCTTTACTGCTGTTATTTCTTCTGTTTTCGAGCTGGTTAGCGTATGTCATTTTTGAAGATACTGACCAGGGAAAGATCTACTTCAATTCATATGGGTCAACCTTGTACTACATGTTTGTCTTATTCACCACTTCCAACAATCCCGATGTTTGGATCCCCGCATACAAGTATGCAATTTTAAAATTTAGTTGTCTATTTGCTATTCTTCGACATTTCTTGTGAATCAGTCTCTCTTGCTTGTAAGCATACTAAATCTTGCGAAAACACAATCAATTGTCACCATTTCTTTGTTTTGTTCAGTATTGTTTCATTTTTTTTTCCAATATATTCGTTTCTTTTCTATTTTGTAGGGCCTCACGTTGGTATAGCTTGTTCTTCGTCATATATGTGCTATTGGGTGTTTACTTTGTCACCAATTTGATTCTTGCCGTTGTATATGATAGCTTTAAGGCTGAGGTACACTTTTCAGTCATTGGCTATATTATTGTATAATGGTAATTAATTGATATTGAATTCTAGCGAGTAGAACAGTGATTTATGGATGCAGGGAGCATTACGTGCTGCAACAGAAGTCCAGATGCAAATATATATTTGCTAGCAATATGTTATCTATCCATGCACAAAATGTTTAATGACCTCTTAAATCTGGAGGTGTCGAACTTGTTCTCTTTTGAAAGCATGACAAGTATCTAATCCTAGTTTTTCCGTAGCTTGTAAAACAAGTGTGCGAGAAGGATAATGCAAGAACGAGGGTATCGAAGAAAGCTTTTAGCATCATTGATCAAGATGTGAGTAAGATTCACTTTCGTTATTGGTTGTCTTGGTTCTGTTCTTACACTTTGACAGATAAGGCTAGTGATGCATGTATTTCCTTCAACTCACGTACCGTTAACTAAGTTGGTACCACCGCTCCTTTGTCTTTAGTTACATTCCTGAATGAACTGCAAGCTCAAGTCTTTGGCTCCAATCTGTTCACCAGCCAAAAGATTTTCAAGCAATTTAATTTAATGCATGAGTGGGAATAATGCTGTGAGAACAACTTGATTTTTGGTCTGAAATCAAAACTTCAATAATTGTTCATCGTATCCACACCAATATGAAATAGCTGGTCTAAATATGTTATTCTTTGTTTGTTTCTCTAAATATGTTTGATTTATATTAGGAATTGTTATAACAAGTTTGCTTTGTGTAGTTCTGAATTCCTTTCCTTTTTCACATTTTGGGTTCTGGCAGGATGTCGGTTACCTTAACAAAGATCAGTGCATTCGCTTGTTCGACGAGTTGAACAAATACAGGTATAGTTTACATTTCCAAAAGCTTTTCGTTGCCGATTCTTTTCACTTATCTCCCAGGTCATTTAACTTACAAATTTGATTCCTACATTTATAGCAGTATGATTAATCCTTGATGCATAAATATTTTAAAGAAAAGATAGATGCATGTTATTATTGTATTCATGCAGAGCTTTCCATCACGTTGAATTGATAATTGCTCCGAGACAAGATTAGCTATCCAATTTTATCCTCTACGATTACTTTCTTGGGAATTAGGAAATTTGCCCATTAATATTCATCGATATTATGCCAGTGTATTTATGCATTTTCCAAATGTAGATAGATCATAAGACATCCACTTTTCGGCAATACTTGGTTTCCCCTCTTAAGGTCCTCTGAATTAGAAATAGTCACAAAAAATAAACGTCAATGTTTGGGTTTACCATCCCCGTCCCTTTATCATTCATGGTGATACAAAGATTTTTGTGCCACGTTGGATTTAGGTTAACTTGCTAAACAAGATAAAAAAAAATAAAAAAAAAGGATGTTACAAGTTAACCTGATCGACCTGCCAATACATGCTAACTAGTTAATTATATGACATTCTATAAGTGAAAACATATGATCGTATACAAAAAACATCTGATAATATTACAAACAGTGTGTCTATTGGACTATATGTGATTATACTAATTGGGGAATATCTCATTACTTATTGTGCATTAATGTGTAACAGAGTGCGCTGTTCTAAAATAACTTTGTTCTTACGTATTTATGTTATCATGCCGTTTCGTGTTCTTCACGTCGACACTAATCTTATAGATCGTGTTATGTTTGTCCTTTATCATGTGGGCTCAAAACACAATGTGTTCACATGCCACTCCTAGTTTTCTCTTTGTAGACTAATACATCTTTTACAATGCTTGCAGGACATTGCCAAAAATATCAAGAGATGATTTTGAATTAATATTCTATGAGTTGGATGACAGTCATGATGTTAAGGTATTGTCTGTCTGCACTTTGCATTAATTATTCATTTGGTCGTAAGCTCTTGTCTTTTAAAAGACTTACTCACCTATAACTTGTTGCATATTCCGAGTATCTTTTAATTTTCATGCTTCTCAATAGCTGTCCATAGATGCATGTTATTTTTGCTTCTCATTCTTGTGATCTTCATTCCTGGTTATGTTTTTGTATGATGCAAAAACTGTAAACAGATAGCCTTTATTAGTTGGTGAAAGGCGTTGATTTATTTTTGTTCATTATTTTGTATTCAAATTATAGTTATTTTACATGCCTGAGGGTTGAATAGGTTTTAATTATATTCAAGAACCGCATGTATTTTGCATTTTACTCATACTTGGAGTAATTGGTCAAACGAATTCTACAGAACTATGAACCATCAGGCTTGCAATTGGCAACTTAGTTATTTGAAATATTATGGAACAGGCTCTGTGATGCTACATGAATTCCTAACATATTTGTCCTTCTGTTGGCTTCAATGTTTTGTTTATTCAGTAGATATTATCCGTTTGTTTTTGGTTCCATTGTTTATTAATCTATCTCTGACATAATTTTTCTTTAGAACCTTGTATTTGTTGTATTGAGTTTAATGTATTAGTCCAAAGCCATATATGCAGCCTTGCTGCTTGATGTTGTATATTCATTTACATGGTTTGATCTTATGTGTTGTGGCTCATTCCAAATACAATTTCTTTTTTATTTTAAATTTGATTGTTAGATATGGATGTACTATGCAATGTGCCACATGTGCGTCCATTGAGTGCAGAAATTCTCATTGAAAAAGTTTATTTCGTCTACTGACATCATTATTTTGTCCCCACTGCTTTATATTGTAAATGCAGATTACTCTGGATGAATTTATTGATCTCTCGCATGCAATTGGACTCAGATTTCAGAAAGAGGATTCAGTAAATAATACTTTCACAAACTGGAAAATGAGTTCCCAGTCTTCGCCGTACTGAATGTGCTTGTCTATGCAGGAACCTATTTTTGAGGACTGCTGTCCAATGTTCTACAACTCTTTTGCATCTCAAAAGCTGAAAGATTTTGTTCGAGGACCCAAATTCGGTTACGTTGTAGCCTTCTTCCTCGTCTTGAATTTTATTGCTGTAGTTATTGAGTCAACGGTATGAATACTGAGATCAAATAGTTACAGCTAAAATAAGGGGTTTTTAATGCTGAATAAGTTTAAATTGCCATCGTCGTCATGAACAGAAAATATGTTAAGTCTAATGAAAATCTGGTCCTGAGTGCATTGCAGCTTGATATAACGGAAAATTCTGCTCAAGATGCTTGGCAAAAGGTGGAATTTATATTTGGTAAGGCTGCATAAGAATCCTACTTAATCTCATATTTGAAAACATGATCCTCCTTCCACCTGAAGATGGTGTTAATATGCGTAAGGATGAATACATGACTGTAATCTCTCAATTATCGTCCAGATCATCAGATACACGAACTTGTTTACTTGTAAATGACCATATTGATGCATGCGTCTCTTTTCAACATAAGATATGTACCTTCATTTTTTTCCAACCAATTGTCTTACTGAAATGTCCAACTGACTTCTCATTTAGTACAGTAGAGTTAGTGAATAACTTTTGCCTGATACTAAAGATAAATTAGATGTTTGACATCTAGGTCACATTTCCGGTGTTAATATCTGCAAACTCAAATTCTTAATTTTTAATATACTGCCAGATATAATAATACTTTGTTTGATATATTTTGTTCTCAAAATTTCAGTATTTACTCCTTGTTTATCTAAAAGCTGCATCTGGTCTTTCTTTCCACAGGATGGATTTATGTTATTGAAGTGTTGTTAAAAGTGTATGCATATGGGTTTGTGAATTATTGGAGAGATGGCCAAAATCGTTTCGACTTTATAATCACCTGGGTAATTGGTAAGTACAGTGGTGATAAGTATATATATTTCAGAATTCAGTAAATCTTTTTACTCAAATAGTTGGCAGTGTATCAGTTTCACTCCTGAAGTTTCATGAATGAAACCCTTTTTTCTTTTTTTTTTTTTTTTTTTTTTTTTTTTTTTTTTTATGTTGCTGTAACTGATACACGCACTACACTTACATCAAAGAATCTAAATTGGATGGTTTTCCTTGTGTAGTGAACGTGAACACTGTATAAAAGAGAAGAAAAAAGTAATCAAAACAAAAAAATGATAGGTTAAGAACAAGTGCCTGGAACGAAAATTTTGGCCAAACAAAATGGCATTGAGTAAATGGAGAATAGGGAAAAATCATTAATAGGAGGAAATGGATGGACAACTCGTCTATTTAATAGCTTGAGCTAATTTAAGCTAATAATGAAGTTTGTTGCCTGTGTTCAGAAAAATAAACACTGAACATGTCTTGTTTGTTTCAGTTATTGGAGAAACGGCAACTTTTCTGACTCCAAGTGGATCAACTTTCCTGTCCAATGGAGAATGGTGAGATTCCTTCCTATTTATATGAATATTAATGCATTTCAGTTTCCAACATCTGCGTCTTCTTCATTTGGAAGAAAATGGTGTGGACTATTTTTGGAAATAGTAAGGCATATTAGCAGAAAATCTTCTTGTATTTTCAAATGGCAAAAAATGCATCATTCACTTCTTTTCCTAACTGAAAGTCTTTAAGGTGGGACTACGATTTATACTGTGTGTGTGCTGTGTGTGTGTGTGTGTGTGTGTTGGGGGGGGGGGGGGGGTTCTATTATCATCCCATTCCTTTTCTTGTTGATTAAGTCTGGTTCTTGATAATTTTCTGACTGCAACGATTCATTTTCCTGCAGGATTCGGTATCTTCTAATAGCAAGAATGCTAAGGTTGATTAGGCTCTTGATGCATGTTAAACAGTATCGCGCTTTTGTTGCAACATTCTTGACCCTCATACCAAGCCTCATGCCATATCTGGGGACCATATTTTGTGTCCTATGCATTTATTGCTCTCTTGGTGTACAGGTATTGATGACTCTCCACAATTTATGCACCTATGGTTGCTATCCTCTTTGGCATGATCTAGCTTCACATAATCACAACTTGACATTGAAAGAAAAGATGATTTTAAATCTTTTGCAGTTCAGATTATATACCTTTTTATTTCTACCTCATTTCTATCTGGAAAATTATTCGGAGTGTCTCAGCACCTCCACTTGTAGTTCCTTAACAGAGCATGGTTTTGACATGCTGTAGCATCCTGTAGAAATTCGATTGCTTCATTTTTCATTTCTCTTTTAACTTATTTCAGTTAAATGCAGATTATATATCATTTCATTTCTTCTTGAAATTGTAGATGTTTGGTGGTATTGTCAATGATGGAAATCCAAAGCTCAACAAAACTGATATGCAGGATAATGAGTATCCTTTTCATATGTGGTGATCCTTTGGCATATAAGAATACGTTTCCACTCACAAGTGGCACCAGCAAGATTAGTGTGCGTGTGTGTGTGTGTCGATATTTGTGTTTTTCTTGAGGTCTCATGTCTTATGTTATCTGACCCTATCAACATTTTCAGTTTATTGATTCATGGTCAGCTTCTTGATAGTCGTAGCCTTGACAAAATTTAGCTATTTGCTCTTCAACTTCAATGACTACCCCAATGGGATGGTCACACTTTTCAATTTGCTGGTGATGGGAAATTGGCAAGCTTGGATGCAGGTATGTAGTAGCAGATTTCATGTTTTATAACTATGAGAACCTTGTTCATTTACTGTATTTTCTACTTGAGTTGAATCAGCAATCATTGTTTCTGCTAGTACTAGCAAATGCTATGGAGTTGTTGGACTTATTTCTCCCAATCGATAGTGATTCACTTATATTATTGAAATTTCAGAGCTATGGAGTGTTGACTGGAACTACCTGGAGTTATGTCTACTTCATCAGCTTCTATCTGCTTACGATCGTACTACTCTTGAATTTGGTAGGCATTTCACCAACTTATGCCTATAACTGAAAACACATGAGCACGGCCCGAAATGATACTTCTTGATATGGTCTGCAAGCTAGCTAGAATCGACATATCTTTGTCCCACATTAACAGACCAAAACTGGGAACTGCACACAGAATATCTCTAGCTGCATATTTCGTGTAGATGGAATATGAGAAACTAGGAATATGTGCCTTAGGTCTTTTAGCATTTCATTGGAGTCCTCCTAATTTCTGTCAGTATATATATCAATTCAACTTATAGGTGAAAGAAACTAAATAAAAAAATCTCCTGTAAGTTAGGAAAAACTATGGTATTTTACGCTGAATAATTATTTTATGGAAACTTTCTACCATGTATGTACTAATTGTAGATTGCACAAGTAACATGCAAACTATACTTGGAAAACTTTTTTATTTTTCTTTTATTTTCATTTTCTGTTATGCGTATGCAAATTGTACTAAACTTTTATTTCTTTTATTCTTTCAGGTTATCGCTTTTGTCTTGGAAGCTTTCTTTGCTGAAATGGACATTGAATCTTCTGAAACAAGGGAGGGCAAGGTCAGTGGTTCATGGCTCATACTCCGTGTAGTTGCGTTTGAAATGATAATTGCTTTCGACATTTAGCTACATTTACAGATAAAACAGTTTCAGTTAGTTTAGAGTTACTTTTTAC
This sequence comes from Schizonepeta tenuifolia, assembly GCA_029490685.1. Taxonomy (NCBI): domain Eukaryota; kingdom Viridiplantae; phylum Streptophyta; class Magnoliopsida; order Lamiales; family Lamiaceae; genus Schizonepeta; species Schizonepeta tenuifolia. Next base: position 112,285,453 of record CM055956.1, read on the forward strand.
TGCAGTAAAAAGCCCATATCAGTGATGTAATGCTTAAGTGAATTCCACATTTTTAAAGATGTTTTCAACATAAAATGGTATTTTGAACGTTGTATCTGAGATTTAGTTCAACTAATACTTTCCCCGCTTTGCAAAACAGGAAGAAGCGAGGAAGGAACGGAAGCGTATCGGGTATGGCCACTGCCACCATGCTTCAGAAATTCATTTTCACCACTTGAGATTTTGATATTCTGTTTGAACTTTGATTTTGTGCAGTACTAAGACAAGGAATCAGAGGGTTGATATGCTTCTCCACCATATGTTGAGTGCGGAGCTGAATGAAAAATCAGCAGAGCCTTCCTCCTCTCCCTAAACCACTCCCTCTAGCTTATGCTTACGCATAAATTATTAAGGTATACTTGCACTACGTGCTATCTGAATTTGCCGACTGCTCATTCCTGCTTCGTCTTGATCCTGCATAGTGTTTAATTCCTCGTTTTCTCCCTTTTAGGACAATGAAGCATTATCTGTGAAGGTTTTGATATGAGGAGAAAGAAGAGTAGCTTCAAAAAGATGAGATTTTCCTCTCATCATCACTTTTGCAATGGAATCTGTTATGTGATCATGTATTTTAGGGGTTTTTCTTTGATACAGATTATTGATTTATGGATCTAGCAAATCTTGAAGATTCCCACTTCTTGATTGTCTTTGTAGTATAATTTTTGGATTGAAATGTTTTCTGGTTTCATGTTGTAACTTTTGTGCGTGGTAATTAATGCATGGACTCATTTAGTCTTGACAGATTTTCCTATTATAATCTTATTCACTCATTAAAATCTTAATTTCAAATAATATAAGGGGGGAAATTTTAATGCATGTCTAATAAAGAAAGTGAATTTTAGGACCGACAAAAAAGGAATAGTTGACTAATTGTTATTATTATTATTTTTTTATATTGTGGAAATTCGCAACCGCTACCTTCGGTGCGCACCGAGTAAACTTCTGTCCCTTGTCCCTTGTGCAGTAGCCTGCAGATCACAAGTAAACTTCTGTCCCTTGTGCAGTAGCCTGCAGATCAAAAGTTGATTAATTATTATGTAGATGGAGGGGGGAGTAGTAATTTAATTCATTTGTCCCAAAATTATACTTCATACTTCCCATATTTGCTTTCTTTAAGAAAAATGTATTAATGTAATTGAACAAAATTAACAACAGATCCATATGTACCTTATTTGCTTATTCAAAAGAAAAAAGATTGATAATTTCACAAAGAACATTATATAGAGTTATGTTAAGGAAAATATATAATTTTAGCTAAAAATTTGGATGCAACATTTGCACCGTGCAATACCCGCCCACCCTATCCGACCCGTTTGATCCAGGTCAACCTCCATTTGACCAGGTTTTTTTTTTTTTAATTCTTCAGTTTTTTTTTTTGTTTGCCGCTTCTTCTTTGGTCAAGATTCGAGCAAGAGGAGCCGAAGGTCTCAGAACGAGTCGAAAAAATTCAAATTGTTGCCTACCAATAATCCTTATTTTAGTAATTGGAGTGAAGGCGGAATCGTAAAATCGGAGCCAAAGGCTCGTCAGGAAATGGAAATAAAAAAAATTAAAAATTAAAAAAAAGGGGACGCGTGAGACTCAACCGCGACGCGTGGATCTCACGCACGGGTCGAGGCAGGCACGTGAGCGGGTCGGATACTGTGCAAATGGGTGCAGACTTATGCATCCAAGTCCTCATAATTTTATAACGGATAAAAAAGAATAGTGGATTATTGTTATTTATTATTGAATGAATTACCATTTTAGATTTAGACTGTTTTTTGGGTAAGATTAAGAAGCGCGGGCTGACTCATCAGTGGCGCCGACTCCAATTCCAAGCTCCAACTTTCCCGCCAAAAGAGAGACCTTCACAGCTACTATAAAGCCACCAGCACAACTTTGACTCTTCTCTCTCTCTCTCTCTCTCTCTCACACACACACACACACACAAACACACACATACACACGCACGAGCTGCCGGCGATGGTTGTGGCCTTAGGCCTCGGTAAGTTCTACGGTAGCAGCCTTCCACGGCCGCGGTACTACACCGACGTCAAACTGAGCGGCGAAAGGATCGATCCACCGCTCCCGGTGATGGATCCCCTCATGGCGTGGGCCGAAGAGGCCCACTGGTCCATGGGCGGTGCTTGCGCCACGCGCCGCCGCCTCCAAGGCCGCATCGAGGGCAACGTCAACAAGCTTCGCGTGCAGCGCGAGGCGCTCTTTAAGAAATCGGATAATCAACCGAAATCCGTCTCTTCTTCAGCTCCAAAGGTGATTAAACTGCGGCGTTTGGTTGGATTATTGGATGAGGATGAGCAAGAGGAAGCGGAGCAAAGGGGAATTGAAAGTGTGGCGCCAATCAAATTAGGGGAAAATTTTGAGAAGGTGACCGGCAAAAATGAGTGTACCGGAGAAAATAATGGCGGCGGTGAGGGTGGTCGAGAGGTGGCGGCGAGAAAGAAGAGTAATAGGAAGGAGACGGAATCTAGCAAAGTAGCGGCTGAGCAGCGGCGGAGATTGAGGGGAGCGGTGGTGGCCGGTGCCGCCGGGATTAGAAATTCGCCGCGGTTGGCGAAGATCGGTCGGTCGAGATGATGGGTTCTGAATTTGGCAATGTCTGTTGAAATGTTAATTTGAATTTCCTTTAATTCGATTTGAGTTTTCAAATTTATCATCATTTTTGGGAAATTTTTTGTTGCTCTACTTCGTGAAGGTTTTTTAGGTTTCTGTAAGGTTCAAATGCTTTTGTTTAAAAAAAAAAATGATGTTACTGCTCGATAAAAAAAAAAAAAAAAACACACACACACGCTGTTAGAATTTATATTTATATCTACTTATTTACTGTGTGAAGGTTTTAGCTTTTAAGTTTCAAGCCATTTTTTCAAAATTATCATTCCCATAATCTAATAATTACATTAATTACACGTAATTTTTGAGTAGTGTTATTTGGTCACATTGTAGCTAGATGCATAAGCTAATAATGATAATATAGGTTTTGAAAATAAAAAATTGGGGGGGGGGGAATGTAATTATTACTCCTCTGAATTACATATAAAGTCTCATTTTACACATTTTACATTTATTTTTAAAAAAAGTCTCATTTCACTATATTGACTCATATACCCTTAAGAATCTTTATTATTTACACTCATTTGTCATTGATGGATCTACTTTTCAACAACTTTATCACTACTTTTGTCAATACTACCACTTTTTTGTCAATACCATTATTCATACTTTCTAATTTTTACCCCACTTAAAAACACTTTACCAGTTTTCTTAATACTCGTGCCCATTTAAATTGGGACTTTATAATTAATACGAATGGAGTACTATTTTTTGAATCAAATTTCTTTTTTCTTACACGTGTGACTAACCACCGTGTGAATATAATTATAATTTAAGGAACGGGGCTACTTGGCACCATATTAGTATTTTTCCATTTAAAATCATGTCATTTCACAACTAAGTAACTAACTGTTTGTGGTCAGTGTGGTCTTCAATTCAACTTTTTTTTGAAATAATTTGCGTCAGGCCCTTTCATTTCATATGTAAAGAGCTCATCTTAACTCCCTTTGAGAATGATTTAGTGGTAAAAAGTGAGCTATTGAGACTGATAGGTCTCAGGTTTGAATCTCATGAAACGTTTTTATAGTTCAAGCCTGTCACACATGTATTAGAAAAGTGTGATTTACCTACCCTATGTGGTTTGCAGGCTACTGCACAAGGAACGGGGGTTTACCCAGTGCGCACCGAAGGTAGCGGCTGCGGGTTCCCACGATATAAAAAAAATAAAATAAAGAGCTCGTCTGAATTCAACTTTATAATTTATGACATTAATATCCAGATTTACATCCATTTTCCATGACATACAAGGTCAGTAATTTAATTTTGTTGGATTTGACTATAATTAGTTAGGTATTTTTATAACTTAGATATATGTACAAAATTACTAGTAGTAGAGTAAACCCGAACCGAACCCATTAGTCGAGTGGAGAAAATGGGTAGACTGGGCCAAACTTTTATCGTATTTATTAGCATAGTTCAACTCGAATACGCGAATCAAAAGATAGAAGTTTTAGGCCATTAAAAAGTGTAGGAGCCAAATGAGAGAATTAAGTTCAATCAATCTGCCTAAAAATCTAAACAGACCTAAATGCGGCTCAATATGATCGGGAATTAAGTGGGGTTCCGTCTAAGCATTCCATTATTCATTCCAACTTGTAACTTTTTTTCTAAACAATATTATAAGGAAATTTAAATATATGGCTCGGACATTAACCACATTACAACTAGCCTCCAATTGGTAACTTTTGGTCACACATATTTTCCAACTAGAGAGGGAGACAGAGAGAGCAAAGACAACGATAATGCCAAAGCTGAACAAACTCCCATAATTGAATTCTAGTGCACACGTTCCAATAATCTTTGCCAGCTGCCACATTTAGGGCTCCAAAATTTGCCCCCAATTCCCATCCCTTGTCTCTCCTCTCCATTTCTGCTTCCATCGATAATCCCAATCAGATATGGGCCTCTCCACTCCTCATGATTTTTTTATTACCAGTACATATATACACATACTCTTCTTCAATTCCCAATTCCGGATCAGAATGTTGCCGAATCGCCCGACACTCTCATGATTCCGCAGCTCCATCGCCTCCGAGCTTAATAAAAATGCCACAGATTCGATGAAGAACTTCGCCTCCGATCTCTAATCCAATTCAGGCGATCGGATGAGTTCGTCGTCATCGTCGTTTTCCCTGATCTGCACGCTCCACGCGGCGATCGCCGGCACGTGCGGGGTCCTGATCATGTTCTACCTGGAGGAGATCACGGTGTTCGGGCACGGCGCGGCGACGGCGAGGTCGATACTGGGGTCGACGCCGCACGATCAGCTGCTGGTGCGGGTCTCGAACTCGTTCGCGGGGCTGCTGCTGGTGGCGATCGGGTGCTTGGTGTTCATGGCGGGATTCGTCAAGGATAGAGAATTTCAAGGATTGTTCGCTAAAGGATGCGTTGTTCTGCATCTGGCAATGGCGCTGTGGAGAGTGCTGTTTGAGCGAAGATTGGAGGATTTGGCGCGCGATTGGCCGAGGCAGCTCGTCGGCGATTTCGCCTTGGCGCTTTCTTGGGTGTTTTTTCTTGTTTACACTTGGAGAGACATGTATGATTGATTGATTAGTAGGTTCGCTCCCGGGAGCTAGGATGCTACAGACGATTGTAGTGCAAACGGTTTAATCCGTCCGTCCAAGTGGAAATTATTTAGTTTTGCATTATTTTGTGTAGCTGGTGATTTTGATACAGTTTGGTTGGGAGCTAGGATGCTACAAACAATTGTAGTACAAACGCTTTTATCTATCCGTCCAAGTGGAAATTATTTAGTTTTGTATTATTTTATGTAATTGGTGATTTTAACATTGTTTGGATTGGCGGTATTTGTTTGGAGGGTGGTTTGAGAGGTCACTTTTCCACTTCTCGTGCCTTTCTTTCTCTCTTAACTCATCCATTTCAGCCTTTCTTTCTCTATCTCTTAAATTATCCACTTCACAAATTTTCTTTAATTTTTGTATTTTCTTGTGAATTTGCTAAATGTAATATACACAATACACATCTTGAATTAAAGAGTACGAAAAGATTTTTAATTTGATATATAATTTATAAAAATTGGATTATAAATAAATAATTTATAATAATTTGAAGATATATAATACTTTTATCTCACCAAAGTGAAAAATCAGTTTTTTATTTTTTAATTCTAAAAGCATTTTTTTATTAAATCTCTTATCAAATTAGGCTACAATTGGACTCCTACCATTAAATTAAATTTAGAGAAAAAAAAAGAAGAAAGTCGTGTGAATATTTGCTGGAACTAACCAAAAATTTTCTTCTAAAAATTCATTATTTCGATACATTTTTTTTTAATTTCTACAGAAGATTATTTCAATGCATTTAGGTTCTTTTCTTTTAGACCATCAGATTGATTAGAATAAATAACAACTCATCGTTTATAATTGTCATAAATGAATACTAATTTTGTTAGAAAATGAGATGGAAAATATAATGTAAATGAACCCAAAATATCTATAATTCTATAAAGGAAAACAGATTTGAGCCCTTTCTTTTTTACGTGTCACCATTCTAATCCCTCAACTCTCGATTTATCTAAATTCTTTAATTTTCTAATTTTATTAATAGTATCTATTATATAATAATGAATTTATCATCGTTTTTTCAATGAAACTGTACCTATTGAAAACCCTAAAAATACTTAGCACCAATGCATAGGCATTTAAACTTCAATTTAATTTGATCAATTAATTAGTTATATGTTTTATTCAAATAAATAATTATAACTTATTGAAATTTTTAGTTTGACTTAATTTGATCAATGATAAAGTTTAACAATTTAATTTGGTCGTAATCAATAATGATCATAATTAAATTCAATTTATATTATTTATTTTTTTGATAAATTCATTATCTAATTATTAATCGAAGATATTTTTTACTATGATCAATAATTCAAAATAATAGAACTTAATATGACAATTTATTTATTTGTTTCTTTTTGTCCCATTGAGGATGACCTAGTGGTAAAAGTGAGCATCTGAGACTGAGAGGTCTCAAGTTCGAATTTCATGAAACGCCTCTATAGGTCGAGTACACTTTAAACGCAATAAGAAAATGCTTAATTTGATGAGTTTTGCTAAGACACATTCTAAGTCCTCTAAACCACTACTACTAAAGGCATAAACAATTCTAATATTGAAAAAAAAAAAAAATCAAAAGTTCATGTCTACACAATAGAAGTACCTCAACTGTGTATAATACACAGTATAAATATCTTCTACTGTGTCCATAAGAACTTTACACTTTTTTTTTATTCTAGAGCTATTTTTGACTTTATTACGTATTTTTTGGGGTCTACTAAAGGTTTATATTTACTCTTACTTCTTACACGAGCTATGTGGTATTACGAAATGTTGAGCGGTATTGCGATTCTTTTCTTCTTCTAGAGTGGGAGCACATTAGATTTAAAGTTAGTTCAATTTTAATAAGAGAGAATAAAAAAAGATTAAATTTATAAAACTAAAAGAGGATAATGAATGCAACAAAAAAAGCGGGATGAATGAGAGGGAGAATTTTGCCACCTAATTTTCATATTGAAGCCAAAACTACAAAGGAGATATATAATAAAAAAGAAATAAAAATTAATTTTTAATATAAATTAAAATTTAATGTTTCTCACTACCGTATGTGTCATGTATTCTATGGATTGGGGTATTACATACAATTTCACTTAAAAATTCATTTAAAATTAATTATGCCGCTTAAAAAAATATAGTAACGCTACAAAAGAATTTCAATTTTGCTACTTAAATAATAATAATAATAATAATAATAATAATAATAATAATAATAATAATAATAATAATAATAATAATAATAATAATAATAATAATAGGATGGAGATGATTATGGGGAATGACGATATATAGTGAAAAGATGGATAGAGAGAAACAAAGAGAAAATAGAGGATGATCATGTGTTTAATTTGACCAATTATTGATTTTTAGTGCATAACCTTATGTAATTATTATTCAACAAATTGAATTAGTCGGAAAAATTGGATTAAACTTCTCTATCAAGTTGTTACGCTGACTCTTAATTAATTTGCTTTACACTGGAGTTCTTTTTGTTACGCTGAGAAAAAAGTTGTTACGCTACAAGTTGTATAGATTTTTTAATTATCAAATTATTCTTAAAATCCAAAAATAATATACTAATATATAGTTATTCTTACCAAATTATATCAATTTAAGTTATGATTACAAAAAAAAAAAGAAAAAAAGTTATGTAAAATATACAATTTCAATGTATAAATTTGTGAAATTACTAGAGAATGGCAATGTGATTGTTCTTGTAAGTTGTTTTCTCTGAGTAGAGTAAATTAATATATTGTCCCTATATTGCATATCTTTTTATATCTTATATATATTTATGTAAAGTCCACAATTTCATATTTATTAAATTATTATACTAACAATCTTATTACACACAAAAATTAATTGAATGCTCGAAAATATAAACTTTCTCGAGTGTTCGAAAATAAGACACTAGAGAATATAATTTTTGTGCATTCGAGCATTAGTAAGAAATATATAATTACTCGAATACTAAAAAATAAGTTACTAGAATGGTCAAAAATACGACACTCGAAAATGTGATTCTCGTGCATTCGAAGACACTCGAGAAATATATAGTATTATTAGTTGTTAAATACTTTTTTATTATTATAATTAACATATAACATGATTTATAATCAACAATATTTATAAAAACAAAAAACATTTGTCATCACCACTCGATGGTGAACTCGATAGCACCACTCAATCGAGTGCCACCATCGAAAGTGATTAACAAACTTCAAATTACATCACTACTCGATGGTGAGCTCGATGGGTCACTAGACTGAGTGGTCCATCGAGTGATGAACAAACTTTATTTTGTAATGGTTACGATGTAATTAACGATTGTTATGTTATGCTTTATCCATTACGCTGTAATTATATCTTGTTATATTGTGTTAATTATTTTTATTTTATTTTCTTCGATTATAATATTTCTTTCACTTATATTATGCGGCTAATATTCTACAAAAAATACATTACTCGAATACTTGAATGTTTGGACATACCTTATTTGAATGCTAAAAAATAGTAGTTACTCAAATGCTCGAAAATAATATACTCATGCGTTTGAGCATTAGTGAGAATCATATAGTTACTCGAATGTTCGAATATATGACACTCGAGCATTCGAGCATTAGTAGGAATATAAAGTTACTCAAATGTTCGAAAACACATTACTCGAAAGCTTAAGTATAATATTCACTTTACCAAAAAAATATATTTTGAGGCTTAATATAGAACTCAAGTATAAGAAATTATGTTATATTTTTAAAGGGTAACATCTTTTTTTTTTTTTTTTTTTTTTTCAGCATAACAATTTTTCTTTCAAGCGTAACAACTTTACATTGCAGCGTAACCACATTACATTTCAGCGTAACAAAATTTCTCAAGGATAAGAAATTTTTTTTTTAATTTTTTAATACCAAACATAACCAATTTCTGAGAAATTTTAGGCACTCTAAATAATTAAGGATAACTTGAAAGCAACACAAATTTAGGAAGAGAGCGGTGAGATAGAGAACAAAAAAGAAAAGTTTTAACATTTAATTTAAAATCTCAAACACCACCAACTCGATGGTGAAACTCGATAGCACCACTCGATTGAGTGCCACCATCGAAATGATGATGAAAAAACTTCATATTACATCACCACTCGATGCTAAGCTCGAATGATCGAAAATATGATATTTCGAGCATTCAAACATTAGTGAAAAATATAAATTTACTCAAATGCTAAAAAATATGTTACTCTAATGCTCGAAAATATGACACTTGTACATTCGAGCATTAGCGAGAATTATATAGTTTCTCGAATGCTCGAAAATATGACACTCAAGAACTCGAGCATTAGTGAGAAATATGAAGTTACTCGAATGCTCAAAAATATGTTACTAGAATGCTAAACTCGAATGCTCGAAATATATAATTACTCGAATGCTTGAAAATATAACACTCATGAATCGAGCATTAGTGAGAATTATATAATTATTCGAACGCTAAAAAATATGACACTCGAGCATTCGGGCATTAGTTAGAAATATAAAGTTACTCTAATGAACAAGGACTCAACACAAAAAATTTGAGCAAATATCATTATCAATAGATTTAGAAAAAAATTGAAAAAAAAAAACATGAAAAAAAAGATTTAAAGAATAGATAAGGTTTATTTAAAAAAAAAGCTTGAGCCGCAGGTTTCGAGTAAATTAAAGCGGAAAAAAAAAACGAAGAAACATAAACTGCATGAACTAGGGACGAAGAACAGCGTGACCATTTCTTTGCCTAGCGTAACTGATCATCTTCATAAGCCAATTTTTTTTCTTTTATAGAGTTATTATCGTGGCTATATATATTTGCTTATATATTTTAACATAAGTCTATATATTTTTATTATCAACAAACATAACTTGATCACTAATAAAAGATATATGATCTTATTCAAGCAAGCACTAAATAATACTATATAGAGATTTTATGTGGCTCATAATATGCAAAAATTAATGAATTATATTGAGATTGAACGATAAATAAGTTATGACTTGTTATACTAGTATGACATAATTTTGTATGTATTTAATTTGGTATACTAGTATGATATATAAGTGAGAGATCAAATTTTAATTAGTTGTGACTAGTAAGTGTTATACCATAATTTTGTTCGTGTTTAGTTTGATTGTTTATTAAAATTAATGCAATAGCATTATGTAATTATTGTTCAGCAAATTTTATTAGTTAAATAGAATTAAACCTCTCTACAATGTTGTTTAAACTGGATCATTTGGTGTTACACTGAAAAATTTGTTGTTACGCTAGAAAATAGGTTGTTACGCTGGACCGCCATGAGATGGGAGATAATGAGATTAATCTGGTAAAATCACCACCAATGGTGATCACTCGATGGTCCACTCGCTATCATCGAGTGCAACATCTTAGCCCACGGTTAACTATGATCATATAGACTACACAAGGGTAAACGACAAGAATTTTTATTAAAGACAACGCGGTTTATCCGTTGTCTATGACCATTTTTCTTGTAGTGATTTGTCATCGCCACTCGATTTTGAACTCGATAGCACCACTCGATCGAGTGACACTATCGAAATGGTGATGAAAAAACTTCATATTACATCACCACTCGATGGTGAGCTCGAATGCTCGAAAATATAAAGTTACTCGAATGCTCGAAAACTCGTTACTCGAATGCTAAAAAATGTGTTACTAGAATGCTCGAAAATAATACACTAATGTATTCGAGCATTATTGAGAATTATATAGTTACTCGAATGCTCGAAAGTATGACACTCGAGCACTCGAGCATTAGTGAGTAATATAAAATTATTCGAATGCTCGAAAATACGTTACTCAAATGCTAAAAAATGCATTACTTGAATGCTCGAAAATATAATAACATGCAAAATATAATGTCAAATTTCATTTTTTGGGGTATTTGATGGGAGACTCTATGGGCTATTCGATGTAGATATTTCGATGGGTTACTCGATGGAGACAACCACCGAGTAAGTGATGGGTCACTCGCTTGCTCGAATAAACAACACTTGTGTGTTCAAGTATTCGAGAGAAATATGTGTCACAACCCCAAATTCCGAGGGACGGCAGAAGCCGGGGTGCGACTGGGGTTGGATTAAAGAAGCGGGGAAGATGGGGGCTAACTGACTAAACATACATAAACGACATCAAACATTCAATGAACAAGACTTGAATATTATACAGAAAGAGTTAATCACGAGTGATTACTCGACAAAAGTACAGAAAGGTATCTAAGTTCACGATTACAGACTTATACTACAGTGTTTTGTTTAATACACATATTCTCAAAAAGATTCTAGAGTTTTGCAGTGGAAGAGTCATAACTAAAGCTTCCTAACTTCTCAACCCAACTTCAACCACTGCCGCTCACGTCGCTTCAACCTGCACATTTAGAAAACAATGCAGGGCTAAGTACAAAGGTACTTAGTGGGCACGATGCCGAAATCATAATCATAAGTATAGATAATATGACATTTCATAATTGTAGCACATCGGGGTTTTATTGAAAAGAGGCCCGTGTCTACTAAACATTTTCTGACTCTTTTTCTCAATTTAGCTTGCAAGCATTTTTCTGGTATGTTACGTTCAATCTTGACCAATTCTCATTCACCGTGGCTGGTACCCCTCAACAGGATATCACATACACCACAGGTTACAAAGTGCACTAACTCTGGAAAGCACTTAGCAGCTAACTCAGAGCCGATCATTAGTTAACCTAGTTAGATTAACTCTAAATCTGGAAAACACGAATGTTAACTCAGGTAGGTACAAGAGAACTCACATAAAATATAAAACAGTTCATGCCATCATTATCACTTTGAAAACACAGATATCAAAGCGATAAAGAAAGATTTTCCGAGCATTGCTCGTTTTATTTTATATATAAAAGCCCACCTTGTAATTCAAAACTTAAAAAGCACTAGCTTCCGATCTTCTGATCTTCCGTCCTTTCTTTACTGCTGGCTTCCTCCTTCATCGTAAAATAATAATACTTAAAATCGGGTCGTAAAAGATAATCGATCAATTAAACTCGAAAAAGTTTTAGTCGTTTCATTTCTTTAGGCATTTGCACGCTTACTAGATTCATTTTACTTAAACGGGAACGAGACTCGAACAAATCCCGTTTAGAACTCGAAAGGTCTCATACTCGACTCTTAGGTCAGTAGAGAGGGTAGTCGATAGCTAAATACGACTTAAAAGATCAAAGGAACTAAGTTGGAAAAGAAATCAACTTAGGAAATTAAGTTTTAATTCTTTATACGATTTATGCATCTTCACGCTTAACTATATTTCTTTACTTTAACGGATACGAGATGAGATCTCGTCTCGTTTAGCACTCACAGCTCCTTTCTTGACACTGGGGTTAGTAGGAAGATAGTCGGCAAGTTATTACGGCTTAAACGATCGAAAGAAACTAAGTCGCGAACAAAACAACTTAGAAGAATGAAATCTGAAAATTCACTGCACAAGGCAGTAACTCTGGGGGATGCCCATAACAGGGGAACTGGAAACAGGGGATGAGCCCTGTACCTTTGGAAAGCTTGGGATGTCTAGTTTACGCTCCAATTTACGGATCGCAAATCCGATAAACGAGCTAAAAGTTATTACAGTTTCCGGCAAGTGTCGCAAAACTGCCGCGCTAACCCTAGTTGCTCGATAGAATCGACGTATAACTTCTTAGGTTCGTTCTAAGTTCTCGTATTCGATTTCTCATGAAACTTGACCCTCAAGGCAGTCAACACGTACTCCCGTACGTGATGAACTCCTTCTCAAAACTCGTCCAATAGCACGACGTTCTAAACGTCGGCTTCCAACTATCAAGTACTAAACCAACAAGTTAATAACTTCTCGTTCTAGTTCTCGACTATAACTACAACTCATATTAAAATAGCTCGAAAGCTCAAGACATCAACTACAAAGTCGTTCTCAAGTCCATCATAAACGATATTATCAAGTTAGAATTCTCGTTTGACTTCTTGGTTATTAATTACAACTAATTGTTCGTCTCTTACACAATTTTAAAAGTTGTCGGATTTCATTCAAATTTTACGTCATCAAACATCATCTAACGAGATTCATTTTCATGCATATAATCACTTCATGTCAACACTATATCTCAACTTACGACGAGATCTTCGTCTCTTACCAATTCAATAATATTTTTAGAAAATTCTCAAATAAATCCTATTATCAACTAACATCAATTAATGTCATTAGAAACCATATTCTATCATTATGTCATCAATTAAACCAAGCTATATCAAACCCCTAATTAATACCTAAAAATCGGTATTTACACAAAGATTAAGAGAGTGATTTTCTTCATTAATCAACACCATTAAACTCTTAATCATACTATTATATCATCAATTGATCAAATGAAATCCAATTACACATTAAAATGCAAAACCCCCAATTTCAAACCCTAAACCCTAGAACTCGGTTTCAACAAATCAAAGGGCTTTCGATTTCTTTTTGTTTTAATCACTAATCGAACACTTCCTAAGCATGATTATAACATCAATTGAAGAATTCCAAAAATCCTACCACAAACCCTAAAATTTCGGTAATGGCATAGCATTTAGGGTTCTTGATTTTATCCAATTTTAATCCTAGAATTCCCATCCAAACACTTCTGATTTCACTAATCCAAGATCAAAACATCTAGTTCATCTTTCCTAAATCTCGATCCAAGAAGAAAAAATAAAAGAAATGGATGATGGATGAATAGAAGCATTGAGGAGAGGATTACCTTGAGATTTAACAAAGAAAGTTATAAGATTCAAAGGTTGGATGAAGAACTTGTGTGGAAAGTCTTGCTCAAGAACTTGATCTTCAATGGAGAAATGAAAATGGGAGAAAGAGAGAGAGGTGCAGCCGATGGGGTTGAGGGAGGGAGGAGATGAGTGATTTAATTTGTTATAAGATATGTTATAAGGTATAAAACCTAATAGGTGTAAAGTTTGAATAGTAAAGACATTAGGTGTCCAAATAATAACAATATAAAAACAAATATCAAGCTAAAAAAATGAGAGAGAGAAGTCGGCTATAAGAGGGAAAAGAAAGAAAATACGCGCTTTTCCGACGCGATACGACGTTACGGAAATCGAACGACGAAAAACGAAGCTCGGCACAAAATCGTCAAATTCCGATTCGTCCAAAAATTCTAACGTATTAAATTTACTCGGAAAATAATATTTATAATATTTATTCCGACAAAAACTCGGGACGACACAGTCTGAGTTTCGTCCGAAAAATCATAAAAACGAACTTTCTCGGGCGAGTTCGTATCGCGATTTCGTGAATGTAAAAATCAGACGGTTTTCCGTTCTGAGTTCACGAACTAAATTTTTTTCGTACGCGCTAACCCTAAATACAGTAGTCGTCTAGCTGACTTCCGTAATTTATTTTCGGAAACGGATTCGACCGTTTGTCTTAGAATTCAAAATCGTAAACTTAGACATGCAAGGCCATTTATTTTATTAACTTTAAATTTTTGAGATCGTAAGGAATTTGCGGGGCATTATAATATGTTTCTTGCTTACTTGAAAAGATGGATAGAGAGAAACAATGAGAATGTGTTTAATTTGACTAATTATCGATTTTTAGTGTATAACCTTATGCAATTATCATTCAACAAATTGAATAAGTCGGAAAAATTGGATTAAAGTTCTCTATCGAGTTGTTACGCTGACTCTTAATTTGTTTTACACCGGAGTTTTTCTGTTACGCTGAGAAAAAAGTTGTTACGCTGCAAGTTGTATAGATTTTTTTATTATCAAATTATTCTTAAAATCTAAAACAAGTGTACTAATAGATAGTATTCTTACCAAATTATTAAGTTATGATTACAAAAAATAAAGTGAAATAAAAATATACAATTTCAATGTATAAGTTTGTGAAATTATTACAAAATACTAATGTGACTGTTCTTGTAAGTTATATAATATTGTACAAAATCTGTCAAGTAGCATAATTTAATAATATTGTCATGTACTATCCAATTTAAGATTAATTGTAGGTACTACCACATTCTTTGTTTTCCCATATCATATATAATATATAGTAACATATTATAATAGTAGAATTCATACAAAATTTAGCATCTTACTTCGAAAAAATGATTTTAATGTGTCCATTTTGTTATTTAATTAAGCTCTAAATAAAAGTATATTTTTGTATGGTTCTATATTGTAAGAATTTACATACATTTATAGTAAGATTGAACAATTAATAAATTTTTACTTGTTATACTAGTACTAAATATATATATATATATATATATATATATATATATATATATATATATATATAAAAGATCAAACTTTAATAAGTTGTGACTTGTAACTACAATAATATGACTTTATTTGTGTTTAATTTGATTAATTATTAATTTATACTGCACTACCATATGTAATTATCATTCAACAAATTAAATTATTTGGAATATTTAGATTAAATCTCTTTATGATGCTTTTTTATGCTAGAATAATTTGTTATTACGTTGTTGCTCTGGTCGTTCATAAAGAGGAATCCTTCTTCAAGCTCAAATCTTTTGCACATTCTCTGTATTTTATTTAAATTAATAAATTATCATAATTTGGTATCTTATCTATAATTATTGAAATTAATAAATTATTATAATTTGGTATTTATTGAAATCTTATATTAATAATCTTATCACACGAAAAAGTTAACTTAATTATTTTTCATCATAAATCCGAAAAATTTCAATATTGATTGAAGGATTTCATCGTAGTAAAAATTCCATAGTAAAGTATATACTTCAAATCGTGATTGAAGGATTTCATTGTAGTAACAATTCCAATCGTGAATGAAGTATTTATGTGTGACGACCCGCGACCCGGCCTATGCGGATCCGTCCGAGCCGCCACGCAGGGGGTGGTGTGAAACCATATAATCATAATTCATAAATGATAACAAATAGTTATTTATTGAAAAGTCGAAATGACAAGTATTTGGGATAATAAAGGAAAGGTAGGTAATTGTTCAAAATCGATGCCCTAGCATAACATAATTGGGGTCGATGTATGAGGACACCGGCCCCGCACTGCGGAAGCGTTTCAAAAGATAACCATCTATAAGTAGATGATTAGAACTGTCACAGCCCCAAATCCTGAGGGACGGCAGAAGCCGGGGTGCGACTGTGGTTGGATTAAAGAAGCGGGGAAGAAGGGGGCTAACTGACTAAACATACATAAAAGACATCTTACCTTCAATGAACAAGACTTGATATAATAAAGAAAGAGTTAATCACGAGTGATTACTCGACAAAGTATACGAAAGTAACTAAGTTCAAGTTTACAGACTTATGCTACAGTGTTTTGTTCAATATACATATCCTCAAAAGACTTAGAGTTTTGCAGTGGAAGTAAGTCATAATCTAAAACATCATATCTTGTCAACTCAACTTCAACCACCGCCGCTACCGTCGCTTCAACCTGCACATTTAGAAAACAATGCAAGGCTAAGTACAAAAGTACTTAGTGGGCACGATGCCGAAAACATAATCATAAGTATAGATAAATATGGCATTTCATAATTTGTAGCACATCGGGGGTTTTATTAAAAAGGGCCTGTGTCTACTAAACGATTTTCTGACTCTTTTTCTCAATTTAGCTTGCAAGCATTTTTGTGGTATGTTACGTTCAAATCTTGACCAATTCTCATTCACCGTGGCTGGTACCCCTCAACAGGGTATCACATACACCACAGGTTACAAAGTGCACTAACTCTGGAAAGCACTTAGCAGCTAACTCAGAGCCGATCGTTAGTTAACCTAGTTAGATTAACTCTAAATCTGGAAAACACGAATGTTAACTCAGATAGGTACAAGAGAACTCACATAAAACATAAAACAGTTCATGCCATAATTATCACTTTGAAAACACAGATATCAAAGTGATAAAGAAAGGTTTTTCGAGCAGCATTGCTCGTTTTATTTTATATATAAAAGCCCACCTTTTAATACAGAACTAATAAGCACTAGCTTCCGATCTTCTGATCTTCCGTCCTTTCTTTACTGCTGGCTTGCTCCTTCATCGTAAAATAATAATACTTAAAATCTGATCGTAAAAGATAATCGAACATTGAAAAAACGAAAAAAAGGTTTTAGTCGCTTCATTTCTTTAGGCAATTGCACGCTTACTAGTTTCATTTTAATTAAACGGAAACGAGACTCGAAAAAATCTCGTTTAGAACTCGAAAGGTCTCATACTCGACTCTTAGGTTAGTAGAGAGGGTAGTCGATAGCTTAATACGACTTAAAAGATCAAAAGGAACTAAGTTGGAAAAGAAATCAACTTAGGAAATTAAGTTTTAGTTCATTATACGATTTATGCATTTTCACACTTAACTAGATTTCTTTACTTGAACGGATACGAGATACCAACTCGTCTCGTTTAGCACTCAAGGCTCTGTACTTGACACTGAGGTCAGTAGGAAGATAGTCGTCAAGTTATTACGGCTCAAACGATCGAAAGAAACTAAGTTGCGAACGAAACAACTTAGAAGAATGAAATCTGAAAATTCACTACGCAAGGCAGTAACTCTGGGGACTGTCCAGAACAGAGGAACTGGAAACAGGGGATGAGCCCTATACCGTTTGAAAGTTTGGGATGTCTAGTTTACGCTCCAATTTACGGATCGCAAATCCGATAAACGAGCTAAACGTTATTACAGTTTCCAGCAAGGGTCGCAAAACTGCCGCGCTAACCCTAGTTGCTCGATAGAATCGACGTATAACTTCCTAAGTTCATTCTAAGTTCTCGTATTCGATTTCTCATGAAACTTGACCCTCAAGGCAGTCAACACGTACTCCCGTACGTGATGAACTCCTTCTCAAAACTTGTCCAATAGCACGACGTTCTAAACGTCGGCTTTCAACTAACATGTACTAAACCAAAAACAAGTTATCAATTCCTAGTTCTAGTTCTCGACTATCACTATAACTCATATTATAATAGCTCGAAAGCTCATGACGTCAACTACAAAATCGTTCTCAAGTCCATAATAAACAATATTATCAAGTTAAAATTCTTATTCGACTTCTCGGTTATTAATTACGACTAATTGTTCATCTCTTACGCGATTCTAAAAGTTATCGGATTTCGTTCATTTTCTACGTCCTCAAACAACATCTAACGAGATTCATTTTCATGCATATCATCATTTCATATCATTACTATTTCTCAACTTAAAACAAGTTCTTCATCTCTTACATTCCACAAAATATTTTTAGAAAGTTGTAATTAAATTCATATCAACAACTAACATTATCAACATCATTAATTCATCAACCAATCCTCAAACAAAACAACTACATGAAAACCCCTAATTTTCTACTTATTTTCGGTATTAACACACAGATTAAGAGGGTGATTTTCTTCATCAATTAACACCATTTATCTCTTAATCATACTATTATATCCTCAATTAATCAATTGAAGTCCAATTGCAACATGAAATTGAAAATCCCCACATTCCTAACCCTAAACCCTAAATCGGTTTTCATCAATCAAAGGGCTTTCGATTTCTTTTTGTTTAATCCCTAATCGAACACTTCCTAAGCATGATTATAACATTAATTGAAAGATTCAAAAATCCTACCATAAACCCCCAAAATTTTGGTATTAGTCTAGTAGTTAGGGTTCTTGATTTCCATCAATTTTAATCCCTAATTAACACATCTAACACATCTAATTTCACTAATCCAAGATCAACCATCTAATTCCATCATCCCTAAATTTCGATCCAAAGAAAATAAGAAGAAAAGGATTTTGGATGGATAGAAACATAGAGGAGAGGATTACCTTGAAGTTTAATGAAGGAAGAAATGAAGTTCGATGGATGGATGAAGACTTGTGTGATTTATCTTGCTCAAGAACTTGATCTTCAACAATGGAGAAATGAAAATGGGAGAGAGAGAGAGGAGTGCAGCCGTGTGTTTTTGGGGAGGGAGGAGATGAGTGATTTAATTTGATATATTATGTATCTAACAAGACTTAGGTGTAAAGTAATAACTAAATATCTAAGTAGTGAGTCATTAGGTTTAATACTATAAAGAATTGAAATATCTATGCTTGTGAGAGAGAGAGAGGTCGGTCATGAGGGAGAGAAAGAGAGGAATTACGCGCTTTTCCGGCGCGATACGACGTTACGAAAATTGAACGACGAAAAAATGTAGCTCGGCACAAAATCGTCACGATCCGATTCGTCCAAAAATTCTAACGTATAAAACTTAATCGGAAAATAAAATTTATTCCGACAAAAACTCGGGACGACACAGCCCGAGTTTCGTCCGGAAAATCATAAAAACGAACTTTCTCGGGCGAGTTCGTATCGCGATTTCGTGAATGTAAAAATCAGACGGTTTTCCGTTCAGAGTTCACGAACTAAAATTTTTTCGTACGCGCTAACCCTAAATACAGTAGTCGTCTAGCTGACTTCTGTAATTTATTTTCGGAAACGGATTTGACCTTTAGTCTTAGAATTCAAAATCGTAAACTTAGGCGTGCAAAGCCATTTTTATTATTAACTTTAAAATTTTGAGATCGTAAGGAATTTCCGGGGTATTACAAGAACATAAGAGGTAACATGAGTTTGGTGGCATAAGCCTTATTGAAGACACAACAATGGTCGTAAAGACCGATACGACAAGTACTTGAAAACGAACAAACGGACAATAGTGACATCGACATCCCCTTCCTTCGCCTCCACATTGATCAACCTGCATTAGGGAAAACAATGCAAGGGGCTGAGTACAAAAGCACTCAGTGGATTCCGTGCCCCATTTTGATAACAATTTTGCAAAAGATATAGCATGCTTCATTCTTATGGAAGGGGGATTACTTTGGTAAAAAATATCCTTCACATAAGCTTTTAAAACAGTTAACAGTTCGAACCATAGAGCATCTCACATTCTTGGGTTACCACCCGGTTCAATTAAAGGTGAGCCACTCCCTCCAACCAAACCGTCATAACTTCATGTGTACACTACCTTGGCTTGTACGGAGCACAAGGCCGATCGTATTATAAAACTTTCAACATAGGTAAACCACAAGCAATTGAGCATAAAACATTTAGCATGCATATCACACTTTGAAAGCATTGGGTTTAATAACCCTAAAGTTACCTCAGTGGAAGTTTGTAATCCCACAGTTTGAAAATAGAAACCCACATTGGTTCAAGTTCGTTTGACTAGTCCTCGAATTAGGGATTGCTCGGTCCTACAAGAGTTGTCTTAAACACTTAGGTTCACAAGCATAAAAGTGTCTAAAGTCTTAGCATCCTAGGTCAAGCTTATTCCCGAGTTATAACATGTATGTCATGCATGTTATGTAACGTGAGTCACATAGATGTCTTATGCATACTATATACTTTACATCACATCATATTAATTCATGTACACTTGATTAATGGCATATCTCATGTCATATGATCATACTTTAAAACATGTAAAACATTCATACTTGACTATTGAATACATAACAATTATTCAATTGACTTAGATCATTTTAAAGAATTAATTAATTATTAAAGGCATATAATTAATTAATAATTACATATAATTAATTAATAAATATATAAATAATTAATAAAAGGATATAATTGATTAATAAATAATTAATTATTAAAGGCATATAATTAATTATTAAATACATATAATTAATAATTAATTAATTAATTAAGGCATACAATTAATTAATTAATTAATTAGTAATTAATTATGAAAGAATTTTAATTAATTAATTATCAATTAACAAATTATTATAGAATTAATTATTTATTTAATTATTATTAATAATAATAAATAAACAATTAATCATGCATAAATAATAATAAACATTAATAATATAATATACAACTTCACATTTAATTACATATATATATGGACTAAAGATCCATATCACACATAACAAGTCATATTGGACTATCATAATTACATTAACCATATAAGACTAAGCCCATTTCATATTTCTTTTTATTAACTTAGGATAGTCCAACCCAACAATATTATAACAACATAGGTCCAATTTTATGTTACTAGACTCATTCAATTTTAAAGAATATAGCCCATTTAAAAAATAAATTTGGGCCAATCGAAATCAATTCAAAAGCCCACAATATTTTAATTCGAGCCCGAACCATATAGCCCCCACACACAATTTATTAAGTTGGCCTAAGTACATACAAATCTGAAAACTTTGGCCCATTGGCCCAAGTCCAATTCATTATATTTATTTTGGCCCAAAACAACTTAGCTCAAATCTAATTAATTAGCTATTGTAACACATGAAATAATTTCCAACAACTCATACTCCATCATGTCATTTTGGAAATAATTTACTTAGTACATTCTTGAGGCTCACATATGTATTTTATTAGCAATAAAATCGAATTTAGGCATTAATTGATAATAAACATATTTCTGCAATTTTTCAGCATGACACTTTGACGTTGTAAATTCTAATTAAAATAGTAAACGGGATCAAAAAGGCTTGAAATTTTTATGGCATGCTCCTAACACATAATAGAGTTTCCAGAAGTTGTTACACTTCAAAATTAAAAGGTTTTACTTGTCCTAATTGAGCCTCGTTTGCAGATCAATGAATCTGCCAAAAGTTGAAGTTCTACTGCACAACAGTTTGTTTGAAAATTAAATATAAAAGCGTGCATTTGGCCCCAAGGGATGAGAAATATCAATTTAAAATCCTTAGGATATCTAGTTTCAATTTCCAAAAGGCTAAGCCTTCAAAAGTTACGAATCAAAGGAGAAAAATACTTATACATTTTTCTGCGCAGATTAGATTTTCAAACAAGGGCAGTAGAGTATTAAATCCACCAAAATTACATGCTTCAACGAAAAATTCTGAAAAATTCATAATCTTCTTAACATGCTTATCTACAACATATAAAAATTTGAGATTCAAATTCGAAACCTATCATATTCAAACGGATAAATCAGAGCAGTGCAGTTTCATACGTTGCACACGATTCATTCCAAACTTCGTTTATTCAAACTCAAAACACCAACACAACAACAATATACTCGGTTTTCAGCCTTAAACACACTCACATATCATCTATAGCAACCATATGATTATGAAGAACATACATTCCTAAGTCATGCTCTTCCTAGAATGCATATAATCGAGTATAACTTCACAACAAGCATCAAGACCACACAAAATCATATTTGCCATCACTACACTATGAAATCACATAAACATCATCTTCTTCACACCAAGACCAAAGGTTCTACCATTTTCTTTCCCTAAACATGCTTCTAAGACATTGAAAAGAAGGAAGAAATAAAAGAAACGAGGGTTTAGACTTTATACCTAGCCTTCTTCTCCTCCTTTCTCTCTTACTCTCGGTTCTCTCTCCTTCTCATTCCTGCCTCACGGCTGCCTGTTTCTCCGGCTTTACTAGATGGTGGTGGTGGTGGTTCCGATGGTGATAGATGGTGGTAGATGGTGGTAGAGGAAGAAGGGGTTAAGGCTTGAGGAGAAGGTGATTTGCAGAGATGGTGAAAAGTTTCATCTGCAAACTTTTTTCTTTAACGTGAATGAAGGGGAGGGGGAATCTGTACGCAACTAGGAATATCATTACTCTATTTTATTTTGATTGGGGATTACGGTGGTGATTTTGGGGGAAGGGAAAAGCATGATGATTATATTTAGATTTAATCTGCTACAAAATCTTTTCTCCCTTTATCCCTTCTGCCGTTTTTTTCACTCTCTCTTCTTAATCTTATTTCTTTTTTTTTTCTTTTTCTTATCTAATACTAATTTTATACACACGCACACATCTACGGCTCACACACACCTAATTTCCGTCGCACACACAATCACTTACATATATATAATATATATTATATTATATAATTTCCTTTTATATAGTATTTTAATTTTCGTTCCGTAATATGATATTTATTAATCGGATCAAAGTTTTGATCGAGCATACGAATAGAATTAATTATTTTGGTCTTATCGAGACCAATATCCATATTATTCTATAAATTAATTCTTTTACAAAATCAAATAAACAAACGCTTCATATTTATATTATATATATATAATTTATCTTTTGATTAATTATTTCTAATTAATCACATTATTGCATAGGCAATAATAATATCGACATATTTCACTCGAATAATAAAATATGAATGCTCGTGCTATGCAATGCATATGACGTATAATTTTTTTTTTGATTTAGACGTATAAAATTTGTCGGGAATAAGTGACCGTTCAATTATCCGATTAATTATAATTAAAATTTTTATATACTTAAAACGAAATTTTTAGGTTCGAATTTTCGGGGTTCTACATCCTACCGTCCTTAAAATAATTTCGTTCTCGAAATTACGTACCTTTAACGGGTAAGTCGGGGTAGAGTTCTTTCATCTTGGATTCTAATTCCCACGTAGCTTCTTCTTGTCCGTGGCGCATCCACTGGACCAAAACTAAAGGAATTTGCTTATTTCTAAGCACTTGGATTTTCCTATCGAGGATACATTTGGGTCCTTCTTCATAGCTTAAATTTGGATTTAGGTCAAGGTTGTCGTGTCGGATAATGTGCTTAGGATCATACACATACTTTCTCAATTGAGAAACATAGAAAACATCGTGCATGTTCTCTAGACTCGGGGGTAAAGCAAGCTTATAGGCGGCTTGACCTATCTTTCCAAGGATTTCAAAGGGTCCTATAAACCTAGGACGTAATTTACCCTTCTTGCTAAAACGAACTACGCCTTTAGTAGGTGATACTTTAAGAAAAATCTTGTCTCCAACTTGGAAACTTAGTTCAGTCCGGCGCTCGTCTGCGTATGACTTCTGTCGATCCTGGGCTTCTTTGACCCTCACACGAATTTTCTCAATAATCTCGATCATCTCTTGGACTAATTCCGGTCCTAACATCTTTCTTTCACCAATCTCATCCCAATGAAGAGGTGATCTACATTTCCTACCATAAAGAGCTTCATATGGCGCCATTCCTATGGTTGCTTGGTAATTGTTATTGTAGGCAAACTCGACTAGTGGTAGATACATCTCCTATTGTCCTCCTTGATCGAGGGTTACAGTTCGTAGCATGTTTTCCAAGGTCTGGATAGTCCTTTCGGACTGTCCATCAGTCTGGGGGTGATAAGCGGTGCTAAAACGCAAGCGCGTTCCCATGGCATTTTGCAGACTTGTCTAAAATTTTGATGTGAACCTTGTATCTCTATCAGAAATGATCATGGTCGGCACGCCATGCAGTCGTACTATCTCCTTAACGTACAGTCTAGCTAAACGATCTAAGTTCCATGTCATTTGCACTGGCAAAAAGTGTGCAGATTTGGTTAAGGTATCAACTACGATCCAAATCGCGGTGTTTCCATGATTTGATCGAGGTAAGCCTACTACAAAGTCCATCGTGACGCGTTCCTATTTCCATTCTGGTATCTCTAATGGTTGAAGAGTCCCATAAGGTCGTTGGTGTAATGCTTTGACTTGTTGGCAAGCTAAGCATCTCTCAACATATGCAGTTATATCTCTCTTCATGCCTTCCCACCAGAAGTTCCGTTTCAAATCTCGATACATTTTGGTACCGCCGGGGTAGGCGGTATAAGGTGTATCGTGAGCTTCACTCATGATTTCTTCTCTTAAGCCAACATCATCGGGTACACATAATCTTCCTTTGAATGTCAGGGCATTGTCCGGTGCTTCCTTATATTCAGACTTGTCATCGGTTCTTGCCTTCAAGCGCATTTTCTCAAGGAATTTGCATTGACGTTGACTGTTAATGATTCGATCGCAAAGGTCAGGTTTTGCCATAACAACAGCTATACGGCTTTGGGTTATCTCAGGAGGGAAAATCTCTTCTATTCTCAATTGCTCTAAATTTCTCACGAGTTCTTTTTCTTCGGTCAACAATGATCCTAGCTTCGATCGAGGTTTTCGACTCAAGGCATCGACAACAACGTTGGCCTTTCCAGGGTGATAACTAATCGTGATGTCGTAGTCCTTGACTAGCTCAAGCCATCTTCTTTGTCTCATGTTAAGTTCCTTTTGCTCGAAGAAATATTTCAAACTTTTGTGGTCAGTGAATATCTCGCACTTGGCTCCATAGAGGTGGTGTCTCCATATTTTCAATGTGTGTACAACTGCTGCTAGCTCTAAATCATGTGTTGGGTATTTCACCTCATGCGGTCTTAATTGACGTGATGCATACGCCACTACCCTTCGTCCTTGCATCAGGACGCATCCTAAGCCCAATTTTGACGCATCCGTGTACACGATGTACCCTTCATTTCCTTCTGGTATGGTGAGAATTGGCGCTGTCATTAACTTCTTCTTCAACTCTTCGAAACTGGCCTCACATTCAAGAGTCCATTTGAAAGCGATATCTTTCTTCAGTAGAGACGAAGAATCGAGTTTAAAAGCCGGTAGAAAAGTCGAATAAGGAAATCCCTTTTAATAATAATGATTATTATTGATTGACGAACAATATTGTAGTTAACGACTTTTCCATCTGAGATACGAGCCATTATGAGATATAGTTAAGAATCGAGAAGTTGTTGAATTAAATAGAATTTGAAGTTTGTTTTGGTATAGTAAATGGTTAGTTGGAAATGACGAGGAAACACTCGTCGTTTGTTAATCAAAAGTCGAGAATATGAACCCGATTAAAGGATACTGTATGTAGACTGTCTTGGGATGAAAATTTCGTGAAAATAAAAGTGGAATAGCATTAATCGAACCTAGGGAATCGTGCGTCGAGTTTTGTCGAGCATTAGGGTTTCGCGCGACTGTTTTGCGACGTTTCACAGAAACTGTCATAACTTTTAGCTCGCTTAACGAAATTGAGATCCGTAAATTGGAGAGTAAACTAGACACCCGTACCTTTCTTTCGGTATAAGATTCATCCCCTGTTTTCGTATACTCTGTTCTGTATGAACTTACTGACTTTTGCAGTAAGTTCCAAAGTCTAGCTTCCTTAATTGAATCCTTTTCAACTTCGTTCTTTGTGAAATTATAAGTCGTTCTAAGTTATCGACACTGTTGGAAAATTTAAGTAAAGTTTTGATAGATTCCAAAACTAATTGACCCCAACCGAGTAGATGTTGCAAAATCCTAATGTTAGTATTTAGGCTCGCTGTTTGAGCAATGTTGAGATTTTATCTTTGCAGGTCTCCAGTTGAAGACGACAACATGGCGTTACTCGGATAGAACTACAGATAGAAATTCGGATGTGTAACATCAGTTGTAAGAAAGACAACTGAGCGTTCAAGATATAGAACTTCAGATGCAAACTTGGATGTGGAAACTGAGCATTTAAGCCAACTGTTCAGATGGAACATCAGTTGCAAGACTCAATCCGATAGATCGATAACATGAAGTTCAAAGCAGCTGAGGGTTCAACTGTTCCTCTTCAGACAGAGTGTCAGATGAAGGTAGCAATCAGATGGAACATCAGCTGAAGACTACTCGGATGAAGACCAAACTTCTCAACCGACTAATCAATGTTGAAAGACAAAGGTTGAGATTTGAATTTCAAATAGGAAGTCACGTGAAGGTTTCACGTTCTGTCATTACCTCATTTGGCCCAACACAAGGTTGTCTCAGATGGAAAGTAGAAGTTCACAGTTGCCAAATCGGGAAAATCTGCAGAGATGAGAGACAAGCCATCGCTTTCACAGAACAAAGATCAACGGATGGTCCCGAAACGAGTTACTGGTGTATGGGGGGGGAATACATCAGTTAGGATTTTAAAACTTAACACTTAAAAAATACTTCAACTGAGTAAAACTGACTCAGTTGGAATCTCACAGCTGAGTAAACAACCTCAGCTGGAAGAGTGGTGCTGTGCGGAATGTGGTGGAAAATAAACTCGTTAAAAACAATTCACGCTTTTAGCACGGTTGGTCAATAACCAAAACAATTGAATATGTGCGGATGCAGTTTGTATGCTGGTTAGACAGACAGATGAGTAAGCTAGAAATAACTGAGTAATGAAAAACACGAGCACACAGAGATTTAACGTGGTTCGGAGATAACCCTCCTACGTCCATGGGGAGTTGTGAGTCCACACAACTCTGTCCAAGTTCTTCTGGACAAACCACACAGCTTACCCGGGCTGTGCAACCGTTGCAATAAGTTTACGGGTACTTATCAACCTTTACAGTTAAGTTTACGGGTACTTAACAACCTATGTCAAGTTTGCGGGTACTTGACACCCTAACTACTCAATTACAGGAAGAGTAGAATCCTAAAACCTTTTCAGGTATGAAAGATAATGTTCCAACTAACAGCTCGAACAAGAAGTGAGCTGGGATCTAACACTCTACGAACTCTCACAAAGTGATGTTCTCAAGGTTCGATCTAAAAGACACTCAGACACAATCTAATGCTCTAGAACTCTCAACAAGTGATGTTCTTAGAGACTAAATCTAAGTTAGCTCGAGTAAGGAATATAGTTCTTTCTTTCGCTCTGTCTCGTCTCGTGTGTCTTCTCTTGTGTGTCTTCCCTCTTTATCTCCAATGAATGGAAGCCTCTATTTATAGGCGGAGAGAATCAACTAGCCGTTGGAGGAGCTGTTGATCTCTGTTCTTTGATACCGACGGCTTGTCTCTCATCTCTGCAGACTTTCCCGATATGGCATCTGTGCTCTTCTGCTTTTCATCCGAGACAGCCTTGTGTTGGGCCAAATGGGATAATGACTGAACGGTCAAACCCTCATGTGACTTCCTTTTGAAATTCAAATTCAAACCTTTCTGATAGTCAACCTCGGTTAGTCGGTTGAAAATCTTGATCTTCATCTGAGTGGTCTTCAGCTGATGTTCTGAACCGTCGAACTCTCAGCTGACTTTGAACTTCATGTTGATCTTCTTGTTTGAGTTCTACAACTGATGTTCTGAAACTGAACACTCAGTTGTCTTCCTTGTATTTAGTCAGTTGGGTTTGAACCCTCAGATGACTTCCTTTTCATCTGATGTTCTCTTCCTCTTTACTGCTTCTCATCTGATGAACGCTCAGTTGATTTCCTTCACAACTGATGTTCTGAAGACTTCCCCCTCATTCCATCTGAACATATGAACTCTCAGTTGTCTTTCATCATAACTGATGTTCTGTCTGAGTGATGCCTTGTTGCCATCTTTAGCTGGAGACCTGTAAAGATAAAATCTCAACTTTGCTCAAACAGCGAGCCTAATTTCTAACATTAGGTTCTGGCAACATCTACTCGGTTGGGGTCAGTCAGTTTTGGAATTCATCAAAACTCATACTAATAAATTTCCCAACAGGCTAGTTGATTCTCTCCGCCTATAAATAGAGGCCTTCATTCATTCATCAAGATATGAGAAGACAGAGAAAAGATACACGAGCGAAAGAACGACGAAAAACTACTCACAAGCTAAACTGAAATTAATCTCTAAGAACATCACTAGTTGAGAGTTCATAGAGTGTTAGAATCTATCTTGGTGTTTTCGATCGTAGTTTGAGTCTTCATTTGTTCAAGCTTAGATCCTAGCTCACTTCTTTGTTCGAACTAGTAGTTGGAAATCTTACCCTTATACACATCCCCTAAAAAGGTTGTTAGGATCCTGCTCTTCCCGAAATTGAGTAGATAGGTTGATAAGTACCCGTAAAGTTATCTGTAAGGTTGATAAGTACCCGCAAACTTATCTGAACGGTTGCAAAGCCTGCGTAAGCTTTGTGGTAGCTGTCCTAAAGAATTTGGACTGAGTTGTGTGGACTCACAACTCCCCGTGGACGTAGGAGTTCTCTCTGAACCACATAAATTCTTTGTGTGTTTGTGTTTTCTGTTCAGTTACTTATTGCATATCCAACTGACCAACTAACCAGCACTCAAAATTGCATCTTTACATTTTCAACTGATTTGGTTATTGACCGACCTTGCATCTGAGCGTGAGTTATTTTATACGAGTTATTTCTATCCTCCACATTCCGCACAACACCACTCTTACAGCTGAGTTTTTCTACTCAGTTGTGATTCCAGCTGAGTCCTCTTACTCGGTTGTGATAATTTTCAAGGGATTGTTTTTAAAATTCCTAACTGGTGTATTCCCCCCCCCATACACCAGAACTCGTATCGGGACCATCAAGTGGTATCAGAGCAGTGGTTCAAAGTGTGAATCGAGGTGTTTTCTTCAGTGGTCAACTGAATAGATCTTTTTCACGCTAGTGCATATCTGCTTGCATTTGTTTTTTGTTTGTTGTGTGCAGATGGATGTTAAAGATAAGATTGTTGTTATATTCTCGGTTGTGAACTATACATCCTGGAAAACTCGGATGAAGAAGATTCTACTGTCCAAGCATCATCGAATGCAACAAGTGATTACATCGGGACCAATCACCATCATGGAAAAGGTTATTCGCACTCCTACAAATCCCAATGATGGGGATACAACTGAGGTGATGGTTGAGAAAAAGCCAGAAGACTTCACTCCTGAGGAAGCAAAAGTGAGCCAGCTGGATATCTGGGCTCAGAGCACTATCATGTCCACAGTTGGACAAGACTATCTTCCATGGATAGAAGAGTGCAACACAGCTAAGAAGATGTGGGATATTTTGGCATCTCTTAGTGAAGGGAGTGATGAAACTAAGGAGAACAAGTTCTCCCATGCTTGTCAAGATTTTGACAACTTCTGTCTAAAAGAGGATGAAACCATTGATCAGTTGGAGCTTCGGTTCATGGATATCATCCGAAGGATTCAGTCTATCCGACGAGGAAAATATACATTGAGAGAGATCAATCTCAAAGTATTACAAGCTTTACCAGCTGAGTGGGACACCTTCACCAACATTCATGAAAGCCGAGCTAATCTTGGAGAGATGGGAACTGACAGGCTGTTCTCAATTCTAAAAAGAAACGAGTACAAGGTGAACTGACGAAGATCAACTCAGTCCTCGGTGCAGACGAGTCGACATGAGGATGTTGGTTCAGCAACAAAGACAGTAGCACTTCGAGCTGACTATTCCAAGCCGCGAACATCAAGGGCAACAAGATCTGCGGACACAGCTTCGAAGGAGCCGAGCAGAGAAGAGCTGCAACAGAGTATAGCCGCCTTGTCAAAGAAGCTAGCTGACATGGATACTCGGTTCGAAAAATATAAGCGGTTCTATAAATCCAATCGAACTCGAGATAACTCAAAGCCTGTGACCAACAGTTGCTTTGAATGCGGCAAAGAGGGACACTTTAAAGCTGACTGTCCAGATCTTTCGAAGAAAGATACATAAGCGTTGAGGGCCAAATAAAATGCAAAGAACAAGGCCATGGTTGCAGATGAAGCAGCTGATGACATGGACATCTTCACTGACACCGAAGATGAGGACGAGCTGACTTCCACCAACAACGCTATCGGACAGGATCAATGTCTCATGACATTTGGAACTGACCAAGATGATGCTGAGGTACATTCTAGTCCAGTTAATTTAAATTCTTCCAATGCTACTAACATGCAGGAAAATGTAGATGAAGAGTTGGAACCCTCTTGGGGTGACTTCCTAGAACTCAGTGAGGAATTGCATCAACAATCGGTTGAGTTTAAGAATCTTCAAGGACAGTTTGCCAGACTTGAAGAATCCTTAACCGAAAAGGACGATCTGATTAAAAGTCAAATCGAAGACATTGATAATCTCAAAAGTCAACTGTATGAGGCCAACCAAACTAAAGCTCCAACCGATGAGGAGTTGAAGGAGCAGATCAAGGAGCAGCATGAACAGTTGAACAAGCAAGAGGCACAGATCGATCAGCTGATGAAGAAGTCAGACGCTCAGACCGAGCATATAGCTGTTCTTATCAAGGATCTACAAATTGAGAAGGACAACCTGATAAAGCTATATCAATTATCCAAAATCATCGAGAATCTCATCAGTTACCAAAGACAAATGGATGACGTGTCTGGACTCGGTTACGACATGGTCAAGGACTCTGGAATTCCACCCGCAACCTTTGTCAAGGCTGTGGATGTCATGGTTGCCAAACCAAATACGGTTGAGTCTGCAACTCCCCAACTTAATCTAACCTCCACGTCACAGCAAGCACAACCAACTAAGGAAACTGCAGCTGAGAAAGGAAAAGGAGCTGTGGTTGGAGAACTGAAGAATCCATCGGTTGGGACAACAACCGAGGGGGAATGTTCCAGGACTCAGAAGAGGAATCAGAGACATTGGAGATACAATCAGAACCGACCTCAGAATCGACCTCAGAACCGACCTCAGAAGGGATGGAATCAATTGAACCAACAGGGATTCAACCATCAGAAACAACATCGGTTCCATCATCAGAACAACCAAAGGTTCAATCAGAGTCTACCAATGTGGAACAGTTCCAACAGCTGGAGATATTCATGCCAGAACATGAATCAACAACAGAGCATGAACAACTGTCATCAATAGCCAGGACTATGGAATCAAACTCAGCCACAAAGATTCCAAAATGGCATCCGACCTCATCAACAAAACAGGGGGTGTAAACACAAATTTTATGTATTTATAACAAACACAATAAATCGTGTACAAATAAGTATTTGAAGATTTGAAGTAAAATGCGGGTTCGATCTCTAACTTTTATCCTCTGATTCGTCTCTTCCACTTGTTCTTGAACGATCTTCAAGCAGCTTCCGGGATCCTTGGAGATTTAGCCTCCTTGATCTTGATCGGTTTTGATACTTGACTTGATAACGTTAATCCGGAGGGCCGACGCCTTGTTTCTGGATCAAACGCTAGATTTGGGACGCTTTTGGTGAAGAACTCCTTGAATGCCGCGAAGAACGCCTTGAATGTTGTAGAGAATTTTCCTACAACTCTTGAGCTCTTCAATATGATTTGTGGTGTGTCCTTTGACCTCTCCAATCACCCCTATTTATAGGTGAAAACGTAGTGGACTTGGTGGACTTTTGGACTCCAAGACGGGCTTTAGGGCTGAGGTGGCACAATTCTATTGGCTCCTCAATTTTGGTAGTAATCTCCATCAAATCTTTTGACTTAATGACCAAGAAATGACACTTGTCAATTTCTAATTAGTCGAAAATCTCCATCTTTTAAATATCAATTTATATTTATTTAATTTAGGATTTATCTTTAAATAAAATTCCTAAAATATAAATAAAATATAAAATTAATATTTACCTATTAATTTTATGCGTCTACAAATGCCCTTTTGAGACTTGTTTGTGGATAATTGTATTTGAAAACGAATAAGTCTCAAGACTTGAAGTTCATTAGATAGTTTAAACTCGTATGAAGGAGTTCTTGAATTTTAAGTTTTAAATTTATAAATAGTTTAGACTCGTATTTAGGAGTTCTTCGACTTGAGATTTGAATTTATAAATAGTTTATACTCGTATTTAGTAGTTCTTGAATTTTAAGATTTGAATTTATAAATAGTTTAAACTCGTATTTAGGAGTTCTTGAATTAAAGACTCAAATTTCATCCCAACTTGAGCCTATTAAGACCCGTCTGAATTGATGATTGCCAAATGTTGCCCATTTCATACAATTTGATATAATTGATTTATATTTTGGTAATGTGGGCCCAATTCATACAACCCATTATTAGCCCAATTGCTAGCCACCCAATTAACGAGCAGAGGCTCATTCCACCAAAGCTACAGGTTTCTTTACGAAAATTCTTCGCGGAAAAAGTTTCCTTCTGGTTCCCTCATACAATTCTC
This sequence comes from Schizonepeta tenuifolia, assembly GCA_029490685.1. Lineage (NCBI taxonomy): Eukaryota > Viridiplantae > Streptophyta > Magnoliopsida > Lamiales > Lamiaceae > Schizonepeta > Schizonepeta tenuifolia. Next base: position 112,318,418 of record CM055956.1, read on the forward strand.
GCTAATCACGTATCTTGTTCCTTCCTAGTTCTTCTAGAATTAGGGATTATCATCGTCTGAGGATCCTTACCTCCGCCGCATCAAGCCCATGAGGAGGTCTATATATACGCTCGCCCCAACTCAAAGCTGAACAAACGCAAGCAAATTTCGAGCTTTTCAATTCTCCCTCTGCTGACCTCGTCGAGGGTTTCTCTCCTTTCTTGGTGAGTATCATCCATCATAATTCAAGATATTCATCGTTTATTATTTGCGCACCAACTGTTCGATTAATGTTCTGAATGAAAGCTGCAATTTTTTTTTTATACATTCTTTTTTTTTTTTTCATCTAAACCGATTCTTTCTACTTCTTTTCCAATTCTTGCAGAGAGATGCCAGAAGCATAAAACTCTTATTTCACCTCCTATATATTGATTATTTTTTTTTTGGTAAGTTTCATCCTTCAAGTTCATCAAATTATGTCCTTCTACGTGCTGCACGCCAATTGTTTGATGAAAAGTCAAAACGCAAAAACCAGATTTTTCTTTTTTTTTTTTTTCCTTTTTTCTTTTCTTCTTTTTTCTTTCAAAATTTTGAAGTGATCCTTTTTGTGTGACTTTTGCAAGAAAGCAGCAACAAGAAGAAGCCAAAGACCATAAGGCTAATTCCTCAATTTCGTTTGCATTCTATCCCTTTGTAGACTATTTGTACACCATATGTTTGACAAAATTCCTGAATGAATTTTTTTTCATTTCCTTGCATATATTTGTGCACACCAACTGTTCATTAATTCATTTTCTCCCTTCTTTTGTTGATGTTTTATGCAGATCATCATGGTTTACTTCAAGGATATCACCGAGAACAAAAGGACTTATTTACTCACTTTGGATGACAAACGTCAACACTTGGAGAAGGCAACGCGTTTGAGGTCGCATAAATCTAGCACCCATGATCAATGGCCAAAATATTCAACTTCACTCCATACCAACGGATGGTGCCAAAGCCACGAAGTGGGAAGACCTCCATCTATTGTTTACTCTCTTTGCTCCACTCATTACCATTCTATGGGCAACTCGGAACCACTACCGACCTTGGGAAGACGCATGATGGCCGAAAAGGCTGCATGTGGAGAGCGTACGGGACCCTTGATGGCCGAAAAAGCTGCATGTGGAGAGTGCACGGGACCCTTGATGGCCGAAAAGGCTGCATGTGGAGAGCGTACGGGACCCTTGATGGCCGAAAAGGCTGCATGGGGGGAGCGCACAGAACCCTTGATGGCCGAAAAGGCTGCATGGGGAGAGCGCACGGAGTTTCCTAGAGAAGCACACTTCATAAAAGGCTTTTGGGAGTGGACGGAAGACGTACTTTGCCGCTGCAAAGATGACCTTCGAGCGAACGGGCTCTACGATGCTGTTTATGCCTCCCTCTTCACTTATAATCGCAACGTGGAAGTTATTAAAGCCTTTTGCGAGTCCTGGTGCTCGTCCACCAACACTTTACTCACTTCGACCGGGGAGCTTTCAATTTCATTTTGGGATCTGCATTACCTGTCCGGACTTTCTGTAGACGGCATGCTTTATGACGAGGTGGTTCCATCCGCGGAGGAGATGTTCGAGAGAGGATCCGCTATCCGTCCGAGTTGCAAGCACTTGCTTCACGGCTACCACATACTTCGGAAGAAGGCGAGAGCTCCCACCACTTCAGTTTCTGTTGATGAATGGATCAAATTTTGGTTCAAGGACAGCTTCAGACATCCTAGGCCTCCAACCCGAAAAGAGTCCAAGGGGAAGACGCGTCCTAAGGTAACTCACAATCCAAATGGGAAGCTTGAAGGGCATGCGGCGTGGACTTCTACTCACAAGGCCCCATTCATGGACGTAGGCGCGAGAGATCACCAAATGGAGGAAGCTTATTTGGCGGCCTACCTTGCTTGTTGGTTGAGTACTTTCGCTCTTCCCGAAGATGATGCAAACGTAATTCGGCCGAGTACTTTCAAGATGGCGAGCATCATGGCGAATAGGAACAAGGTTTCACTAGCTGTCCCTGTCTTGACGAGCATCTATAGGGGTCTTAACAAGATCTCAAGACTTCATGACCTTACTAAAATCGATGCAGTCTTTCCCATTCACTTCGTATATGGTTGGTTGGCGTTTTACTTCAAGACTCACTTCCCTCTTGATGATAAGGTGTGTGCGCCTCGAATGGTTCAATTCTCAGGCGAAGGAGGGGCAAGGAACTACAATATGGAAGATGCACGAAAGCGGATCTACAAGTATGATCAAATTGCTTGGAACTCCACCATGATCGAGAACAAAGAAGTTACTCCATACAAAGATGACAAGAAAGTAAACGAAGTCGATCGTCGCTTCTTTATGGCCATCCGCTCCAACTACTTGACTTGGCGACTTGGTGAAGAATTTATTGTTGAGCCTTATAGTCCGCATCGTTTTGGCCGTCAGTTTGGATATTATCAGCTTTCTCCCGGCATCCTCAAGAAAGATATTCGTAGGGCTAACTTGGATGATGGCATTCAATTTTGGCGGGCTTGTGTGCTTGAAGACTCCCAAGCTAGGGCCATGATCCCGAGCTCGCTTCAAAATCCTAAGAAGTTCACTTCGCCTGGATACAAGAATTGGTGGCTCGAAGTGTATGGAGAGTTTGTTGAGAAGAAATTCAAGACCTCTGCCCAATTTCAAGAACATGATGCTTCCAAAAAATGTGGAAAAGATGTACAAGTTGTGTTACAAATGAGCGAGGAGAAAACAACTTCAATTCCGTTGAAAGATTCAAGAAAAAGAAAAGCATTTTTGGAAGAATCTTCTAATGGAAAGCGAAAATCATCATTAAATCACTTGGATGGTTCTCTTAGCAACAATGCAAATCCTCGTCGGCAAAGTCATGTTAGTCCGCCTAAGGAAGCTTCTTGTGAAGATAGTGTCGATCGTAGACGCAAAGCTACTCTTGAGGTTTTACCTCTCCATTTTTACTTTCATCTTTTTCATGGAAGTAGTTTAGTTTTTTTTTTTTTTTTTTTTTTTTTTTTTTTTTTTTTCTAACAAACTTTTGTTTTATCTGTTTTGTAGTTAGAGAAAATCCTTGGCATCGATGATCTTGAAGACTCTCAAAGCTGCCATCAATCTTGTGGGTCAAGTCAGTCACTTGGAACACACCATTCCAATAGACAAGCGGTAGCAAAACAAACACCACCAGTCGGAGCTAAGTCCGAGTTCAATAGTACTGCTCTCTTTGCCGACCGATGTAAGAAACTTGCAAGAGTTTTGGGGTGATCTTCAAGCCAAGATAGCGAGAACTTCGGTCGATGACTTGTCCTCTATAGAAGATGAAATTCGCAAGGGAATGTCATACATGCAACAGTATTCTTATGACTTTGATATATCTCATCTTGAAGATAGCTTGAACACACTTTTTGACAAGGCTGGTGACTATGACAAAGCCCGATCGACCTCTCATGACTTTGAAGGATGTGCTACACAGCACTTGAAAGAAGTTGAAAAGAAGTTTCGTGATGCAAGTGAAGAGGCAAAGAAACAAGCTGCTCAAGTCGACTCCATGAAAGAAGAGGTTGCTAAGCTATCATTGAAGATGAAGCAACTCCAAGGCACACTCCAAATTACCCAAAACAAAGTGCTTGGATTCAAAGAAGAACTTGACAAACTTATGGATGCACCTTTAGTGAATGATGAAGTATTGAAGAACTTGAAGGACTCGAAGGAACTTTTAGAGGCCGCTCAACAATCATTGAAGGATCAAAAGCCCTTTGCTTAGACATAGTTTTTTCCTTTTTGTTTCGTACTTTGTTTTACTTCTTTTCTCTTTTTGTTGCACTTTTGATGAACACTTTTATGCAATGAAGTATTTGTTTTTTTTTCCTTGCTTCTTGTCATTCATGGATGTCGTCTTTTTATCTTGAATACTTGCTTCAATTTTGAATTTCAATTACTTGTATTCATCCAATTTAAAGGAAGACACAAAGCATGATTGACTTAAAAGCATGACTGAACTTAGAATCTATCCAAGCTGCCTACGTACCTCTTTATATAAAAAGGATCAAGTCAAAACGTAGTTCAAGAAGTAAAACTAACTTGAGTTTTAAGGGGGGGAGCCGTACACAGTTTATACTCATGCGGGCCAGGAGTGACTATTTATTTAACCACTATATAGACAAAGTGGAATAAATAACAGTTTAACCACATAACTTTACCTTTTGGTGGGATAATTAAGTTTAACCACATTAACTTAACTCTTGGTGGAGAAGTTAGCAGTTTAACCACGTACACTTTCATTGGTGGGTGCCTTTACACAGTTAGCACAGTTAGCAGTTTAACCACGTACACTTTCATTGGTGGGAGCCGTACACAGTTTTTTTTTTTGTTTTTTTTTTTTTTTTTTTTTTTTTTATTTCTGCACAGGTAGCACTCCAATCTTCAAGGATAGTAGCGCTTTAAGAACTTTCCATTAATCGGACCAACTCTCACACGTTCTTCATCTATCAGATTGTATGCGCCGTTGGTGTAAACTTCGGTGACGACATAAGGCCCGTCCTATCTAGAGACGAATTTGTTTCCAACACGATGAGTGGTGATAATTGGCCTCCTCACAGCTAGCACTAAGTCTCCAACTTGAAACGAACGCAACCGCACATTCTTATTGAAAGACTTTGAGAGGCGAGCTTGATAGCATTCCAATCTCTGAGCCTCCAACCGTTTTTCATCCAAGGCTTCCAACTCCTCAAGCCGTAGGCGAGCATTCTCTTCTTCAGTTAAGCCCTCTTGGATAGCAATCCTTAGCGATGGAATTTGTTGCTCGAGAGGATTCACCGCTTCTACACCATACACCAAGGAATACGGGGTCGCTTGTGTCGGAGTTCTATACGTCGTTCTATAAGCCCACAGTGCTTCTCCAATTTTCTCATGCCAATCGCGCTTCGTCTTTGCAAAAACCTTCTTCAACAAATTGCACAAAGTCTTATTAAAAGCCTCGGCCAATCCATTAGCCGACGCGTTGTACATGGATGACTTCCTCTGCTTAAACCCAAACTTCTCACATAACTTGTCAATGAAGGAATTACTAAAATTCTTCCCATTGTCGGTGATTATGTATCGAGGGATCCCATGACGATAGATAATATGACCTTTGATGAAATCAACAACATTCTCCTTTTTCACTTTTTTCAAAGGGATTGCTTCGGCCCACTTGGAGAAGTAATCCGTTGCAGCCAAGATGTATAAATGCCCCTTTGATGATTTCGTCAACGGTCCAACGACATCCATGCCCCAAGCATCAAAAGGCCAAGACGCGACCGTGGGGTGCAGCGGCTCGGGTGGTTGATGAATTAGATTTGCATGAAACTGACAAGGCTTACACCTTCGAGCATATTCCATGCAGTCGTTCACCATGGTTGGCCAATAATAGCCCATCCTCTTGATTCGAAAGTGCAACTTCGGACCGGATTGATGAGCACCGCAGATCCCAGAACGTGCCTCTTCCATGGCTTTTGTAGCTTCTTCATTTCCCAAACACCTCAAGAACCGTCAAACGAGCGCCTATAGAGCGTGCCTTTGAAGTATATGAAGCGAGCAACACGACGACGAATATCTATTCTTCTATGTAGATCACTTGACAACTTCTCATACTTTAAGTAGTCAACAAATACTTGGCGCCAATCCTCTTCTTCTATCTCGAAGACTTCTACGACATGACTTTCGTCATCTTCACAATTTTCCTTTTCATCCTCAAAAATAGGTGGAACAACCCAATTTTGGCAAATTGGTACAGAAATCTTTTCCTCGGACATAGCTATTGTAGAAGCGAGTTTAGCCAATGCGTCAGCTTTCTTATTTTCACTTCTTGGAACATGCCCAAGTTCCACAACAGGGGCATCAGGACTTCGAGTATCAAGTTGCCCAAGATCACTGGAAATTGGGAACTAAAGTACTCATTGATCCAGATTTTGCCCAAGTTCAGCAATCATCCTGGGGAGGATCCGTTACGGCATCTTCAAGACTTTGAGATGGCATGTAGCACTGTTCGAGATCAGGGTGAAAATGATGATGCCCAAGACCGATTTTCAGACTATGTAAGGTTGCTCACGTTCCCTTTCTCTCTACATGATGGGGCGTGTGAGTGGCTATATACCATGCCCGAGGAGAGCATCGAAACATGGGAGCAGTTGCAAAAGAAATTCCTTTACAAGTACCTCCCTGTTGCCCGAATCCAAAGTGTAAGGAAGGCCATCGCCACGATCAAGATGGGAGCTAATGAGTCGCTCTACGACTATCATGAGAGGTTTAAGGAGATGATCGTGAGGTGTCCTCAACACCGTATTATGGATATTGACCTCATTAATTATTTCATGATAGGTTTACGACCTTTCGAAAGAAGATGGATTAATGCGGCATGTGGAGGAGAAATCATTGATATGTTTCCCACGGAAGCATTTAAAAAGATAGCTGCTATGGCTGAGGAGTCGAGAGACGATGATGATGTCCCGATGAGTGCTTCATATGGAGGAGATGGAAATTCAGACTTGCTGGTCAACACTATGAAGGAGTTCATGACCAAGATGGATGCCAAAATGCAGTTGTTGAGCAAGAAGATTGATGGCGAGAGAGAAGTCAAGAAGGCTGTCAAGAAGTGCGAGGTATGCTATGCCACGACCCATGCTACTGACCAATGTCCAAATTGGTTTAAACAAGAGGAAGTCAACGCTCTTGAGCTACTGCAAGGTGGTAATGGGCAACACAGGTTTGCGCCCAATCTGAGCAACAATTATGGATTTGGGCGGAATAGGAACTTGAGCAACAACTGTCCAGTATCTGCTCAACACCGGCAACCTCCACAACTTGCTCAACATCAACAACCATATGTATCCTCACATCGTGACCAAAACAGAGGATATTATGTGAAGGAGACCATTGACAGTATTGCCCAAGAGAATCAGAAGTTGCGTAAGGACTTTGAGGATTTCCAGACCGAGACCAAGGACAACACGATCAACATCATGGCTCAGCTATCACATATCTCTCAAGCATTAGCAAAGTTGGTGGAGTACAAAAGTGAGAGACTTCTTGCCAAGAAGAGACCAATCGGGAGCCGACGAAAGAAGTTGTGGAGATTACTAAAGTAAGCATGGAGTCAGCTGATACGGAGGAATTAAATGATGAACTCAACGTCAAAAGAGAAGAAGTGCTGGGCAAGAGGACTACTGTCTCGACCTATAGGCAACATACTTCGTATCCTCTTAGACTTGCCCAAGATAAAGAGCAACAGAAGATGCCTAACATGTTGCAGAGCTTGAAGAAGGTGGAAATTAATCGACCTCTGCCGACTACATTTCGGTCATCGAATATCTCGACAATAATGAACCAGTTCTTGCCCATGAAGTGTCGAGATCCTGGTATGTTCTTTATACCATGCACAATTGGAACAACCAATATTCTAAGAGCCATGCTTGACTTGGGCGCATCCATCAACGTCATGCCCAAGTCAATGTACGATGAGATGATGATAGGACCATTGTCTCCTACTCGAGTTGCGATTTAATTGGCGGACTTGTCAACGGTTTGGCCCGATGGACTCGTGGAAGATGTCTTGGTCAAGGTAGAGGATCTCATATTCCCTGCAGATTTTTATGTCTTGGACACAAGAAGGCTGTCGGGCAAGAGCCCAATGATGCTTTTAGGGAGACCATTCTTGAAGACGGCCAAGACCAAGATCGATTGTGAGACGGGAAGATTATCATGTGAGTTTGCTGGAGAAGTTGTCACGTTCGATACCTACAACACACGAAGGCAACACCATGATATTGAGATGGTCAGGTGCATTGACATTATTGAGCCAACTGAGGAGGATCTTGAGCAACAGACTAGTATTGATGATCTTGATCAAGAGGGCGAAACCAAGGATTTTGCCCAAGAGGAGTCTGTTCAAGATAATGAATTGAAGATCACTCTCAAGGCCAAGAGATCTTTAGGTGTGGAGCAACCTGACCATGCTATGAAGAAGTTGGATATGCAAGCATGGCCTCAAAAGAAGAGGATGAAGAAAGCTCGTGACCGGATCATCAAGAATAATGATTCATACTATGGGAACAATGTTGGTCAAAAGGAGGCTCTAGATCTCCTTGACTTTGAGGAACACTAAATGAGTCCCACGTCGTGCCCACGACGTTAACCAAGGCGCTGACCAGGAGGCAACCTGGTATTATCTTTCCTTTTTATTTATTTTATTTTAAGTTTTTTATTATTTATTTAATTCCTAGATTAGGTAGTATTTTTGTAGAAGGTATGGGTTGTTCATGATGTGCAGGAGCTTGGGCAACAAAGCAAGATTGGACAGACAATCAAAAGCGAAGGCAATACCACCAGCACGGCCTTCATGCCCAGAATCATTGACAAGGGCCAAGAGGAAGGTTGCTACCTCTGAACTATAAGGGATCGAGGTCAGCAGCCTGGGCTAATTAAAGGGGCCTTCTTGCCTAGAATCATTTTCAAGGCAAGAGGAAGTCTGCTGTCTTTGGACGACATCTACGGCAGCAGCCTGGGCTAACTGAAGGGGATTGTTGTCGCACACAAGAAGTTCATACTTGCTCAACGTGTCTCCAGAAGAAGGAAAAATAGGCATACAACACTTCTTTTCCAAGAACTATGAGTGTTGGGCAGGATGTACATCTGCTTTGCCCAAGAAACAAGGAGTCGCGAACCTTGGAATCTTGACCAGAATGGAAGAAGTGAGCAACACATATGGTGACCGTCCAAGCTACTCATTTTGCTTGCAACACGTATTTTGTCCACGACACATCCAGGTGTTTTGTCATACTTTTCTTGATTCTTGTTTCATCCCTTGTGTTTTAGTTTAGGTTTTGTTTTTTATTTTGTTTTGTTGTGTCTTTTGATTTTATTGAGTTTTTTTTGGTCAAAATCCTACTCACTTTGTTGAAAGAAAAGTGTATGGGTGGGATCGTTGTTGGTTTATTGAATCAAAATATTTTTAGTGTCTGTTTTGCCCTACATTTTACCACTTTGCCAAAGGCAAAGTGTGTGGGTGTTGGGATGTAGGTCTGTTTTGTGTGTTTTTAAATTTTGTTTAAGTTGTTGATCAGTATGTTGGCATGATAGGTCAGAATAGGTATGTTGATGTAAATGATGATGATGCCGTATGTAGATAGGTATGACGGAATGAGTTTTTGAGCAAAAACCATGAGGATTTGAGCTATTGACTGCTTTATGCATATATGCAATGTTTGTTTCTTTCTTGTGTGATAATAACCAATTGAGACTTGTTGATCTAGAACTTGCCTGCATCTCTTATTGAAACTTCATGTAACTTAGTCGGATTGCTTAGATGAATTAGGCGTTTTTGTTCGAATTAACTCAGAGCTAAAAGTCCCTACCTTGATATTTATCCTTTGCTAGCTCCTTTGAGCATGTTGATAATTCTTTCAATTCACTTATAGTATCCTGAATTTATAAGTCTTCCCGGTCAAGAACTCAGGTTTAGAAGAAGAAGGGATGAAAGGAAAATGTTGGGTAGCACTTGCTGGGCAATATCACCTATTTAGAAGTATTGGGTTCAGGACTTAAAAAAAAAAGAAAAAAAAAGCAAAAAAAAGAGAAAAAAAGAAGAAGAAAAAAAAAAGAAAAAATATATATGTGCTATTAAGTCCTAAATAAAAAATAATAAGTGTGCTAGGCCCAATGTTGTGTTTGAGAGGAGTAAGGAATCTAGGACATTCTTGTTGCCCAAGAACTGAGTTCTTGACATAGCCAAATTTCAAATTATCCTACCTTTTGCCTTAAGCCACGTTACAACCTAATAAAGTCCTAAGGATAAGTAATTTCAATTTTGTTCAAAAGAAGTAGAGATGTAGAGGGCAGGCAAGCCTATGGAAAAATATTGTTGATGTTGGTCAAAAGCGTATACACTTAACCCTATACACTTGAGAGATGAGTGCTGGTGAGGATTCCCTTGTTGCTCAATAACTCTATCTTGACGTATCTGATGGCAATATCTCTTTGCATATTTTGTACACTGTTTTGACTAACTTGTTGACTTGTCTTTTGAGTCTGTGTTCTTGATTTGTCTTTTTCGTATTTGAGTCTTGGCAAAATCATTGCAATTGCACACTTGAGGGCGAGTGTGATTCAAGTGTGTGGGTGTGATGAACCCAAATGTATGTTCATTTTTCTTGTATTTTTGCCTTGTGTTTTGAGTCTTTTCAAGTCAATATGTGTTTGGGAGGACACAAAGTCGAGAAAGTATGTGCAGGGCATTACAGGATAGATGTTGGGCAAAAACCGGCAGAAAACTTATTTATACGATGTTGGGCAAGAAATTCATCACAGTGGATCGTGGGCAAGACAGGCGTAGCAGGCACAGAGCGGAAGCTGTTGGGCAACATGCGTAACAGTAGCAGATTTCTTCTTTTCCAAGAAAGAGAATAAGGATGGAAACTTTTCTTTCCTTATCCTAGTCGAGCCTAATCAAAGGAGATGTTCACCATGCAAGAAAAGAAGAATCGTGCATGCTTGGATAAGAGAGAAAGACGGATGTGATATGTATGGAAGAATCCTTCACCAACAAGGAAACTTCCCTAAACCCTAAATTTCCATCGCCTATATATATATGTTCGACTCCATTATGTGGAGGAGAGTTCTTAGTTCCATTTTTTTATTGTTTTTCATAGCTTAGTTTTGCATTCTTAATTTTAGTGTGAGTTTTAGTTCGAGTTGAGAGAGTTCTTTTAGTTTAGTTCTGCAAATTTACCTTTATATTTCCTTTCCAGTTTTTCTGCAGTAGTTTAGTTGTTGACTTGAAGTCAAGACCCTGGTTGCTGACTACGCTTTTGGGAAGCAACCCGTTTCCAGATTTATGCTAAGTATGTTTTTCTTTATTTGCTTTGTGTTCATATTTACTGTTATGTCTAGCTATATTCCTTTGCTTCGATTGGAGTAGATGATTTGAATCTAATTACTTTGTTTGAACTCGTGAGGTCTAATCGGTTTAGTTCGTTGCATGACTTTTATTCCCGAAACACTTAGGTCTAATAATTAGTTCTTGATCAAAATTGATAAATGCTTGTACACCAATTAGATATTGAGATTAAGGCAATAACATGAATTGGGATAAAACTCGAGAGTGTCTTTCGTGCCCAAGAAGGTAATTAGTGTTGGAGAGCAGTCGGTATTGACTTACCTCTTGGCTGTCTTGGGTCTGATTTGTTTAATGCATGTTGGGCAATACAGTTGCTGAAGTGTCTTCGTGACTGTGTTGATCAACAGAAGGGATCTTGCCTTCTGGTCGAGATCTATTTAATCTGTTAGATAAAGGCTTAGAGTATTCATGTTGTGACTTCGTGACCATTAGGGCATGAATTAATCTTTGCTTAAAACCAAGTGCTAAAAGATTGTAATTGAATATTCTTGCACCGATGAACGAGTGAAGTAATTAGGATCAATGATTCAAATCCAATCCAAGTACTTTTGTTATTTGATAAGTTTCTTGTTTAGATTTCAGTTTTGAGTTACAGTTGTTGAGTTAGTTTGTGAGCAAAATAACCCCCTACTTTAGTGACACCGAAGAGAAGACTACACCAGTTCCTCGTGGGATCGACCTCTACTTGCTACTGGCTACTTTCCTGTTGGGCAAAAGGAGAAAACAAATATTATTTGCACGAGGCTAAACGACGGCTTCGTCACTAGCCTATGCCGCATTTCACAAATTCAAGGTTTATAAGATGGATATGAAGTGTGCCTTCCTCAACGGTGATATTAAGGAAGATGTTTATGTTGAACAGCCTCCCGGTTTTGAGACTGGAGATGGAAGAGTGTATAAGTTGAAGAAAGCAATCTATGGATTGAAGCAAGCACCTAGGGCTTGGTATGACACTCTCTGTAGTTTTCTTCTGAACTCGGGGTTCAAACGAGGGTCAGTTGATAAAACACTGTTCACCATAAAAGTTGGAGAAGACATACTTATTGTGCAAATCTATGTTGACGACATCATATTCGGTTCCAAGTCGGAGGAGCTGTGCGAGAAATTCTCAACTCTCATGAAGGAGAAATTCGAGATGTCGATGATGGGCGAGATGAACTATTTTCTTGGGCTACAGGTGAAGCAGTCATCAAAAGGGATTTTTATTAATCAGTCCAAATATACAAAGGAGCTCATCGCAAAGTTCGGTTTGCAGTCAAGTAAAACCACAAGGATCCCGATGAATACTAACTGGAAGATTGAACCCGAATCTGAGGGAAAACTCGTGGATGCCAGTAAGTATAGAGGGATTATTGGTTCTTTGCTATATCTAACCGCCAGTCGGCCAGATATATCTTACGCGGTTGGAGTGTGTGCTCGGTTCCAAGTTCAGCCGAGGGAAGCACACATGTTGGCAGCAAAGAACATCATTAAGTATCTGAAGGGTACTGTTAATGTTGGGTTGTGGTACCCAGCTGACGACAATATCCAACTGTCCGGATACTCAGATGCAGATCTAACCGGAGATCGGTTGGACAGGAAGTCCACATCTGGACATTGTCAGTTCATGGGAAGCAAACTAGTCTCATGGTTTTCCAAGAAACAAGCATGTGTTGCCACTTCTACAACCGAGTCAGAGTACATGGCTGCCGGTAGTTGTTGCATGCAAGTGTTGTGGCTCAAGCAACAGCTGAGAGATTATGAAGTCGCAACTGGACAGGTTCTCATCCATTGTGATAGCTCAAGTGTCATTGCTATCTCTTTGAATCCTGTTCACCATTCTCGGACGAAGCACATCGACATCCGACATCATTTTATCCGAGATCATATTGAGAAGAAGGATGTATCTGTGGAGAAAATTCCAACTGAGATTCAGAGAGCAGATATCTTCACCAAACCTCTAGCCGAAGCACGGTTCAAGATGTTATGCGATCTCCTTGGATTATTGGATCCATCGGATGAGGAATCAACCGAGGTGAAGAGATAGATATCCATCTGAGGGGGAAGCTCAGATGAAGGGGGAATCTCAGATGCGGATCGCCAACCGAAGACATCAGACGTCAGCTGAACAGACGAACTCGAGTCAGCTGATGGTATGCCGCAACATTGGAACACAGCTGATTCTGACATCAGCTGGCAGGAACACAGCTGATTCCGACATCAGCTGGCAGGTATCATTTATGGCTGAAGGTGTTTGTGTCTTAAATGAGAATGTTTGAAATAAATTCAAACATTCCTGAGCATGTCAGTTAGATTAAAATAGCCATCGTAGCGCAATTAATGTAAAGTACGGCTGAACATCAATAGCCTTACTTTATAGTGCGACTGGGCTGACATAAAAACATTTCACCTTCTCACGCGCGGGTATTGGAACCCGGAATTCAACGTCAGTCAAAGGTAGTCAACAGTCGCGAGATCTCAGCCGTTGATGGATTCGCGCCATTCTACCCTGGCCGTCAATTTCAATCGACCCACGAACCTATAAAAGGCGGAAAATCAGGAAGTGATTTCTTACCTTCTACATTTGTGTTTATCTGTAGTAATTGTTCATCATCGTCTCTAATTCTGTCTCACCATTTCTGCTAAGTTCTTTCTCTCTATATATATACTTCACTGCAATATTAAATGGCACTAAAAGCTTCCTCGCAAGGAAAGAAGATGGCATCTTCTGGACCAGCTCTTGTCCCGTCGTCATACGAGGAATCCTTTGATATGCTGTTATCCAAAATTCACTTCGAGCAGATTCTGTCAGAAGACGCTCTGGACTCACCAGTGCTATCTCCCCTCGCCGATCTTCTCAGGGAGAATGGTCTTCTTGAGTGGGCGACGCTCTTCCCCACTCACCTTCTCAGACGACAGGTCGGAGAATTCTATCTGAACCTGAAATCTCCCATCGACAGCCGTGATGGCCTTGTTTCAGAAATCTCAGGCAAATAGCGCGACGTCCCTGCCAGAACGATCCGACATGTCACCGTTTTCATACCAGTTTCCGATTTGCTACGCTCCATTATTCCACCAAATCTGACCGTCACGGACACAGTCGAGAACATCACCGATGCAGATGCCAATCAATTTCTAGAGAATGCTCTCATCACTGCTGAAAAATTGAGGAGCAACATGCAGCGAACGAAGTTGAAGCCCGAGCATCGACTTTTGGTCGATGTTGTATCCAAAGTCATCTTCGGATACAGCGGAGCCTTTGGTGACATCAGCCGACCAAAGCTCAAGCAGCTGATTGCTTTGGAGCACAAACACAAGCACAACATCAACTGGTTTAAATATTTTGAACACCAGTTGATAATGGAGAAACAGAAGATTACAGAAACCACAACTGACTCCGGGGAAAAGTTGTTGAGTGTTAAGGGAACTCTCAACTTTGGAGTTAAGATTTCTGCCCTGATCCTTCTCGCAACAAAAGATCAGAACATGGTATGAGAAGACTGTGAGGAGACCCTAGTCAAAAGGCAGATGCTGTTCCCAACAGCCAAGAAGGCTCAGGATGTGATTCGGAGTGTCTATACTCCTAAAGAGAAAAGGAAAGCTGTAAAGTCAGCTGAGGAGAAAGATACAGCTGAGGAGCTGCCTCCAGCTGTCGGCCGCACTTCAAAATCAACAGCTGCTCGCTGACTCAGGGGTGAGTCAGATAAGGAGGAAGAGGAAGAGCCAGATAAGAAGAAGTTGAGACTTCGTATCAAGAGGAAGTCAGTTACAAAACCAGCTGAGGAGGTACCAGCTGAGGAGGAACCATCTGAGTCAAGTCACTCAGTTGACGCGGCTGCCTTCGAGATTGTTCCTCACAAAGATGGGATGGAAGGGATGGAAACTGAACCAGAAGATGAGCCGAACATCTCCTCGAATGCATCTTCTTCATCCAAGGAATCTGAAGATATTCCAACTTCCCCCACGGCAGGAGCTGATGCCGTACAACCCAAAGAGGTTCTCACAACCGACACACAGCCAGAAATTCTGAGCTCCCCGCTCGATGCCAACATTGTGACCACTTCTTCGGCCAATGTTGAGGAACCTCTTGATCCCAACATCCCCACACAGTCAGAAATTCCGAGCTCCCCGCTCGATGCCAACATTGAGACCACTTCTTTGGCCAATGTTGAGGAAACCCTTGAACCGATTCCATATGAAAATCTATCTCCCTCCCCCATCGACGAAGAAGTTGCCCGTTGAGCTGTCGCACTGGAACATGAAGGCAAGTTGGCCTACTGCTTTCAGAAGCTGATCGGAATGTTCTCCGAGGCGCGCGACATGCCCACCTTTGCCACTCTCGGAACTGAGCTGCTATATCAATTCAACATCATATTAAGCCACTGGTATGTCAAGGAAGATATCATCCGCATACACAGCTGGAACCAGCTCAAGGCCGATGAGTCGCGTATAAGGGACTACTTCAACTACACCAACCTTGAAGTTGCGTACAACAACAAGGTTGCATTGCTGACTCGGCGACTGGATATCAGCAAGGCTGAAGGAAAAGATACAAGAGATACAGCAAGACTGGATATCAACAAGATTGTGTCGCCTTCCTTGACAACATGCTGGTCAAATCTGCTGAATTCATCGATGACCTTGACGCAGCCGCCGCAACAGCCAAGCAGGAGGAAGAAGACCTTCAACAGTACCTGGCCAATCGCCAAGCCATGGTCACTGTTGAACAGCCCGCAACTTCTGACCAACCAGCACCAGCTGATCAGCCAGTACCCTCCACGGATGAAATTTGTGAGCTGATCGCTGAGAGGGTCAATCAGCTGAGGAATGAGATGTTTGCCAACATCCAGCTCAACAAAGAAGAACAGCTGAGGATAATGGAAGCTAAAGAGGAAAAGCAAAGGAAGCTGCAGGAAGACAATGATGCGCTGAAGATGAAGCTGGATGATCTTTCATCATCCACCAGCAAGGATTTCCATGACCTGAAGACAGCAGTTCTTGGCATCAAATCCGAACTGAACGTGTTCAAGTCCATATCTGAATCAAATCTTGCCAAATCTCAACAGACTCAAGACCAAGAATGGGAATCTCGGTTCGAATCCAGATGGGCTGAGTTTGTCGCTTTCCAAATCGAAGTCAATGAAACCTTCGCTGCACTGAAGAAAACTGATCAAGAGTGTCGTGATAATGAACTAGCGAAGAAGGTTGATGTGGAGTGCGCTGTTGATGAACTCTTCGACCGAATCCAGTAGGCTGAACAGAAACTCACCTCTCTGGATGGCTCAGTCGCAAGCCTTGTTGCTGATGCCAAAAAGGGGGAAGATGTGATGCAGCAAGATGAGATCGGGGAAGATGAGACACAGGAAGCTGAAGAAGAGATACCAGCCGGGAAATAATCTCAGCTGAAGAAGACCCAGCCGAAGAAGACAACTCAGAAGAAGAAGTCCGCTCCGAAGCCAACCGACAAGAAACAACAACAGCTGAAATCCATTGTTGTCGGCGGAGATGAAATGGCGAAGGACATGGAGCAAGAAGAGGAGTATGGAGTTTCCTACAACTCCATAGCCGAGATTGCAGCCGAGCTCGATGCTGAACTCGACGGTATTACAACCGAAGAGTGTATTGCTGCTGCTAAGGCTATGGATGTTCCGGAAAAGGACTATATGAATCCCGAATGGATCAAGAAGTTCGCAGCCAATCAAGCTACAACAGTGAACAAATTTGAGGAAGAACTTGCCAAGGTTACCAACAACTTGGACAGGAATATTGCCTCCCGCAGCCGACGATGAATTGAGAAACATCAAGTAAAGGCTGAAGCAAGAGTGAAGCAACAGAGACTGCCTGGGAAGATCAAGCTCCAGGGACGCTTTAACCATGTCGACAAGTGGATGCCAGTTGAATGGAATGACGATTGGGAATCATTCAAGCAAGAGTTTGTGAATGATTTCTATTATAGGAAGGTGTACACAACTGAGGATCCGAGGAAAGCCTTCAAAGAAGCCCTGACCAAGCTACACTCTGGGGATCCGGGCATGTTCAACCAGTTCAGGCGAGCAATGATAGATGCAAAGCTGGACATGAACATCGTCCCCGTCCCTCAGAAGGTTACTTATCTTCCTCCATTCATCCCAGACACAAGAAATCCTAACCGACAGAAGATTGCAGCTGAGGCAAGAAGAGTGTGTCAGGAACATGGAGTGGATATTTCAAAGGAGTCAGATGCAAAAAGAGATATTTTTGTCAGGATTTTTGGCAAGTATGGGCTGAAGTATTAGCCAAGTTGGAGTTTTTGAGCAACTGATGTATTTTGATTTTTGTGCATTTCTGTGTAAACATCAGTTGTAATGAAAACTTTCATCATATCCGATTCACCTTGACGTACAATCTCTAGTTGTCCAAGCTCTGAATCGCAAAGTTATTTCAATACCATGATATAACTGTGCTAACCCTTTGATGTTTAATCTTATAGACTGTCTAGAATTTCAGCTGAGATTTTAGATAGGTCAGTAGGGTTTAGATCAGTAGGGTTTTGGCATCATCAAAAAGGGGGAAATAGTTGGGAAATTTAAGTAAAGTTTTGATAGATTCCAAAACCAACTGACCCCAATCGAGTAGATGTTGCCAGATCCTAATGTTAGTATTTAGGCTCGCTGTTTGAGTAATGTTGAGATTTTATCTTTACAGGTCTCCAGCTGAAGACTACAACATGGCGTTACTCGGATAGAACTACAGATAGAAATTCGGATGTGTAACATCAGTTGTAAGAAAGACAACTGAGCGTTCAAGATATAGAACTTCAGATGCAAACTCGGATGTGGAAACTGAGCATTTAAGCCAACTGTTCAGATGGAACATCAGTTGCAAAACTCAATCCGATAGATCGACAACATGAAGTTCAAAGCAGCTGAGGGTTCAATTGTTCCTCTTCAGACAGAGTGTCAGATGAAGGTAGCAATCAGATGGAACATCAGCTGAAGACCACTCGGATGAAGACCAAACTTCTCAACCGACTAATCAATGTTGAAAGACAAAGGTTGAGATTTGAATTTCAAATAGGAAGTCACGTGAAGGTTTGACGTTCTGTCATTACCTCATTTGGCCCAACACAAGGTTGTCTCAGATGGAAAGCAGAAGTTCACAGTTGCCGAATCGGGAAAATCTGCAGAGATGAGAGACAAGCCATCGCTTTCACAGAACAGATATCAACGGCTCCTCTAACGGCTAGTTGATTCTCTCCGCCTATAAATAGAGGCCTTCATTCATTCATCAAGATATGAGAAGACGGAGAAGAGATACACAAGCGAAAGAACGACGAAAAACTACTCACAAGCTAAACTGAAATTAATCTCTAAGAACATCACTAGTTGAGAGTTCATAGAGTGTTAGAATCTGTCTTGGTGTTTTCGATCCTAGTTTGAGTCTTCATTTGTTCAAGCTTAGATCCTAGCTCACTTCTTTGTTCGAGCTAGTAGTTGGAAATCCCACCCTTATACACATCCCCTAAAAAGGTTGTTAGGATCCTGCTCTTCCCGAAATTGAGTAGATAGGTTGATAAGTACCCGTAAACTTATCTGTAAGGTTGATAAGTACCCGCAAACTTATCTGAACGGTTGCAAAGCCCGCGTAAGCTTTGTGGTAGCTGTCCTAAAGAATTTGGACTGAGTTGTGTGGACTCACAACTCCCCGTGGACGTAGGAGTTCTCTCCGAACCACGTAAATCCTTTGTGTGTTTGTGTTTTCTGTTTAGTTACTTATTGCATATCCAACTGACCAACTAACCAGCACTCAAAACTGCATCTTTACATTTTCAACTGATTTGGTTATTGACCGACCTTGCATCTGAGCGTGAGTTATTTTATACGAGTTATTTCTATCCACCACATTCAGCACAGCACCACTCTTACAGCTGAGTTTTCCTACTCAGTTGTGATTCCAGCTGAGTCCTCTTACTCGGTTGTGATAATTTTCAGGGGGTTGTTTTTAAAATTCCTAACTGGTGTATTCCCCCCCTCTATACACCAGAACTCGTATCGGGACCATCAGACACCCTTTTACCTACTGACCTGAGAGTCGAGTAGTGAGCCGAGTCAGTTTGTAGACGAGAATTGATCGAAGTCTCGTTTATTAGTTAATCAAAAGAAAGTAGTAAAATGCAAACGCCTAAAAGACTAAAAACCATTTCGATTTCTTGTTTCTTTTATCGATTGCGTTCAAGTTGCTTAAGTCTGTTTATTTGCGATAAAAGGAGGAAGTCAGCACCGAGGATAGGACAGAAGACCAGAGACGGAAGCTCGTTTAATAGTTCTGTAATCAGTCAGGTGGGCTTTTATATATGAAACAAAATGAGCAATGCTCGAAAACCTTTTTTTTTATCGCTTTGATAATCGTGTTTTCAAAGTGATAATCATGGCATGAACTATTTGTTTTATGTGAGTTCTCATGTACCTTATGAGTTAGCCAAAAGGGGTTAACAAAACGATCGGCTTTGAGTTAGTCAAAAGGGACTTTTCAAAGTTAAGTGCACACGGTAGCCGTTGAAGTATGGAACCTTGTTGAGGGGACGACCTGCCGCGGTGATAGTAAATGGTCAAGATTGAACGTAACATTTATGAAAAATGCTTGATCAAGCTAAGTTATGAAAATGAGAAAGAAAATGTTTAGTAGACACGGGAAATTTATTGAAAAACCCCGATGTGCTACAGAAATGAAATGCCTGATTATCTATACTTATGATTATGTTTTCGGCGAAGTGCCCACTAAGTGCTTTATGTACTTAGCCCTGCATATATTTTCTAAATGTGCAGGTTGAAGCGACGGGAGCGGTGATGGTTGAGTTGAATAGAGATAGGGAAGACTTTAGTATGTAGTTCACAATTCCGCTGCTAAACTCTAGACGCTTTTATATTATGATGTAAATCACTTTTTGGTTTAAGTTTCTGTAAAATAACTTAGATGCTTTTGAGTACTTTGCCGAGTGATCTTTAAAGATAAACTCTTTCTTTAATTAATGAGGTCTTGTTCATAGAAATTTTGCTGTCTTTTATGTATGTTTATTCTTTCATCCCCTTTCTTCCCCGTTTCTTTAATCCAATCCCTAGTCGCACCCCGGTTTTTGCCGTCCCTCGGAATTTGGGGCTGTGACAACTTTTTTTAATAATGGTGGTGTCTTGTCTTTAATACGTGTTATTTAGATGCATTAGTATAGTTTAATTTTTTTTTAATGATATATACATCTCATATTATTATGAACAAGGACTCAACACAAAGAATTTGAGCAAATATTATTATCAACAGATTTAGAGAAAAATTGAAAAAAAAAAACAAAAAATGAAAAATAAAGATTTATAGAAAAGAGAAGGTTTATTAAAAAAAAAAGGCTTGAGCAGTGGGTTTCGAGTAAATTAAAGCCAAAAAAAAAAATCGAAGAAACATAAACTGCAAAACAAGCATAGCGTAACAAGGGACAAAAAACAGCGTGACCACTTCTTTGCCTAGCGTAACTGACTTCCAAAGCTCAAATTGATCATCTTGGTAAGCCATTTTTTTTTTCGGTAGAGTTATTTTCGAGCCTATATATATTTTCGATGTAAATATATATATAATATATAGTAACATAAGTCTATATATTTTTATTATCAATAAACATAACTTGATTACTAATAAAACATATATGATCTTATTCAAGCAAGCACTAAATAATAATATATAGAGATTTTATGTGACTTATAATATGCATAAGTTAATGTATTATACTGAGATTGAACGATAAATATGTTATGACTTGTTATACTAGTATGGCATAATTTTGTTTGTATATAATTTGGTATACTAGTATGATATATAAGTGAGGGATCAAATTTTAATTAGTTGTGACTAGTAAGTGTAATACCATAATTTTGTTCGTATTTAGTTTGATTGTGTATTAAAATTAATGCATAGCCTTATGTAATTATTATTCAGCAAATTGTATTAGTTAAATAGAATTAAACATCTCTACAATATTACTTACACCGGATCAGTTGGTGTTACACTGAAAAATTTGTTGTAACGCTAGAAAATAGGTTATTACGTTGGACCGCCATGAGATTGGAGAGAATGAGATTAATCTGATAAAATCACCACCAATGGTGGATCACTCGATGGTATCATCGAGTGCAACATCTTAGCCCACAGTGGTCACACTCGATCGAGTTGCCATTGGAGTGATCCATCAAGTGAAACATCTTATAGTATTACTGATACACAGTTGGTAATTGCAACTGTGTACAAATTAACTATGACCATATAGACTACACAAGGGTAGACGACAAGAATTTTTGTTAAAGACAACGCGGTTTATCCGTTGTCTATGACCATTTTGCTTGTAGTGATTTGTCGTCACCACTTGATGGTGAACTCGATAGCACCACTTGATCGAGTGCCACCATCGAAATGGTGATGAATAAACTTCATATTACATCACCACTCAATGGTGAGCTCGAATGCTCGAAAAATATGACATTCAAGCATTCGAACATTAGTGAAAGATATAAAGTTACTCGAATGCTCGAAAACACGTTACTCGAATGCTAAAAATGTGTTACTATAATGCTTGAAAAAATGACACTCGTACATTCGAACATTAGCAAAAATTATATAATTACTCGAATGCTCGAAAGTATGACACTCGAGCACTCGAGCATTGGTGGGTAATATAAAGTTACTCGAATGCTCGAAAATACGTTACTCGAATGCTCAAAAATGCGTTACTCGAATGCTCGAAAATAATACACTCATGTATTCGAGCATTAGAGAGAATGATATAGTTACTCGAATGCTTTAATATGACACTCGAGCATTCGAGCATTGGTGAGTAATATAAAGTTACTCGAATGCTCGAAAATATGTTACTCGAATGCTAAAAAATGTGTTACTCGAATGCTCGAAAATAATACACTCATGCATTCGAGCATTAGTGAGAATGATATAGTTACTCGAATGCTCGAAAATATGACACTTGAGCATTCGAGAATTGGTGAGTAATATAAAGTTACTCGAATGCTTGAAAATACGTTACTCGATTTCTCAAAAATGCATTGCTCGATGTAGATAGCTCGATGGGTTACTCGATGGGTCACTCGCTTGCTCGAATAAACAACACTTGTGCGTTCGAGTATTAGAGAGAAATATATGTTTCTTGCTTACTCGAATTATGTTACTCGATTGCTCGAAAATGTGTTACTCGTATAATAAAATTTTTATAGCTACTCGAATGGTTGAAAATACAACACTTGAAATTACGATTTTGGTACATTCCAGCATTTCTCGCTTGCTCGAAAATATGTTACTCGAATGCTAGAAAATATAACACTCTATTTACTTGAATGCTCAAAAATATAATATTCGAACATTCAAGTAAAATATATATACTTAAATGCTCGAAAGTACGACACTCGAGCATTCGAGCATTAGTGAGTAATATAAAGTTACTCGAATGCTCGAAAATACGTTAGTCGAATGCTCGAAAATAGTACACTCATGCATTCGAGCATTAGTGAGAATTATATAGCAACTCGAATGCTTGAAAAAATGACACTCGTACATTCGAGTATATTTATCGAGGATATTTATTTTCTAGGATATTTGTCGAGGGTATCTATTTTCTATAGTGTTATTTAGTTGTCAAATATATTTTTATTGACATAATTAACGTATAACAAGTTTTATAATCACTATAATTAAAAAAAAAGTTGTTGGCACCACTCGATGGGACTCAATCGAGTGTGACCATCGAGTGTGATACATATTAATGCCTTACATCGTAATGCATATTATATTTGCAATCAAATTCTTTCATTTTGTCGTATTTATTTATTTCCCTTTTTCCTCATCTTAGTAAATGGGGACATTTTTATCTCTTTTTGGTAACGAAGAAAAATAATGGTTATGTTGTACTTAATGATGATTATGTTGTACTTTCATTTGGTTATATGAATGAGCTTTTGCTTCATTAATAGTTTACTAATGTTTTCTTTGGATTTTGTATACTGAGAATCTTTTTATATACAAATTGATTTAAATTTATTTGTATTTAATTGTTAACTAATTGTAACTGCAAAGTGCCTCCTTCTCCATTACGCTATAATTAGGCCGACAAATTTGTTGTTACGTTGGATTAAACCCTCTATCAAGTTGTTACGTTGGAAAATTTGTTGTTACGCTGGATTAAACCTCTCTATCAAGCTATTACGCTAGAAAATTTGTTGTTACGCTAGATTAAACCATTCTATAATGCTGTTACGCTGGAGTTTTTTCTGTTACGCTAAGAAAAAAATTGTTACGCTGCAAATTATATTAATGTTTTTATTATCTAATTATTCTTAAAATCTAAAATAAGTGCACTATGATATAGTTATTCTTTATATCAAAGTTATGATTACAAAGAAAAATTTACTTAGAATATACAATTTCAATGAACAAGTTTGTGAAATTACTACAAATAATACTAATGGGATTGTTCTTGTAGGTTTTTATGTAGTAGTGTGTAAACTGTGTCTAGTAGTGTAAATTAGTAATAGTGCACAACCTTATGCAATTATCATTAAATAAATTAAATTATTTGGAAAATTTAGATTAAAATGGTTAAGGTGAATACACAATTTCAATGTAAGTTTGTGATATTACAACAAAATGCTAATGTTGTTATTCTTGTAAGTTATTACAGTTTGAAATTGTGTAAATTTTGTCTTGCAAATTAATAATAGTGTCCCTATATTGCATTTTTTGTTATCTAATCCATATTTATTTAAATAAATAAATAATCATAATTTGATATTTATTGAATTCTTATATTAATAATCATTACACGAAAAAAATAACTTAATTACATTTCATCGTAATTTTGAAATTCCCGTCGTGATGGAAGAATAATAACAACACATACTGCATACCTGTTTATATATACACATTATATCAATATAATTTATAATTTATTTTGTGATTTTAAATTATCGCTACAACTTTTTTTTTTGAACCCACATTTAACAAATCATATATCAAATTAAACATCATCTCCTTCTCTTTAATTCAAGATATATATTATAGACATTATTAATGTTTGTAGACCCCCTTTAGATAAAAATAATAAAATTGTACCCCAACTTAATTTACAATAAAAAGGCAAAGTTTGAATTGATGAGACCAAAATACCCTTACTTTTCACCAACCACCCACTTTTCTCTCTCCTACTTTATTTTCTCTCTCTTATGTTTTTTCTCTCTCATAAACCCACACCTTTTTTCTTTTCTCTCTCTTCTTCTCTCGTTTTTTTCTCTCCCTTTTTGCAGCTCCTCCATTGTTCTTGCTGCTTTTTTTTTAATTCGTTTTAATACTTGCTGCGTTTTCTTCTGCATTTTATTCGTCTTCTTAGTTTGGATTGATAAGCGGTGCTTCTTCTCTCTCCTTTCTCTCTCTTTTTTTTTCTTCGTTGTTTTTTTTTCTCTCTCTTTTCGTTTTTCTCCGTCGCCGGCGGTATCACGTTTTTTGTCCGGCGGCAACGATGATGGAGGTACTGAATACTATTCTCGTTTGTTTTTTTTTATTTGATGGTGGATTTCGTTTAGATATGATGTTTTAGATCGTTAAAATTGTTGTTCGTCGCAGTTGATGATTTACAGTCATGGCTGATTTTTGTTTAAGTCATACAGTCGTAGCAAATAACTGTTGTACTCATGCAGAAGTTTATGTATGATACGATATATATATATATATATATATCGTAACATGATAGCACAATTTTCTTTTGCGAGATTAGTACGTTTTTGGATCGCATTGTTATGATATATAGGAATCTCTTATGAATAGCGTAGCTACAATAATTTCATAAGTGATTATGTATGTACGATATATGTATATCGTAACATGTTATCACCATTTTCTTTACTAGGTTAGCACGTTTTAGCGTCTGATGTTACGATATATTGGAATGTATTAGGAATAATGTGGCTACAATTATTTCATAAGTGATAACGTTTGATACGATATATATATATCGTAACATGTTATCACCATTTTCTTTACGAGATTAGCAAGTTTTATCATAGGATGTTACGATATATGAATATCGTAATACCGTGGCTACAATTATTTCATAAGTGATTATGTATTTTATGTTTCATTGTACGAGTTTGGTATGTCGTAACTGATTTGTGTTACGATATATATATATATATATATCGTAACTTATATTTCATGCAGAAGAGGCATTCTTGTTTAATTGTTGCTCATGGTGGCGTATGGAATGACAATATCTATGAGGGTGGAAGGAAAGAGTATATACCTATACCACCTGTGGTATAACGTATCAAGATTTATTGAGCAAGCTTGAGAATCGATTGAAGAAGGACAAGGCCATGTTTATTTATGATGTTGATGCTTTAGTAAAATCTCCTACTGGTGAATTAATGAGAATGGAAGTAACAGATGATTTTGAGTTGAATATTTTAATGGAAATGTTGGAGGTTCCTACAATTCATGTAAGTGTTTGCCCTAGAAATATCGAAGCCTTACCGAAGGTGTCTCATGGGAATCGTCTTAAAGCGCGTGCGGATATGCCGTCTTTTGATCGCATTGTTTGTAATGAAGATTCTTCAATTTTGGGGTTAGGATTCGGTGATGATGTTGCTATTTGTGATACCAACATGAGCTTGGATAATGATGTGGATGAATGTGCTTACCCGTTGGGGGATGATTTTGAAGTTTGTGAAGACCCTGATTTGATGCAACCATTAGATTTTTCAAATGAATCTAATGAAGGAAATTCTAATCCAAGCCGGTTGTGGGTCATTCCTGGTACGTGTTTCAATAATAACAAAGTACGAGATTTATAATATCGTATGATAGTGTTCTTATGCCTATTTTTATGATAAAGTACGATACTCATAATATCGTAGTATCATAATTACATGTTAACCCAAGAACATCAAGTAATCGTATTATGGTTTCAATGTCTAGTACGAGTTTATCGTATTCATTAATAACAGTACTACCTCCGGTCCCCAAGTCTTTTCCTATCTTTTCTTTTTGGGATGGTTCCCAAGTTTCTTCCTAGCTACTTTTGGATACTACCTCACTACACATTATTATCTCTTGCCCTTACTTTATTAACTTATTTACTTAAAATACCACATATGGCCCACCACTATCTCAATTAATTAATATATTACTACCCTCAATGTGGGACCCTTTCTCCACTCACAACAAATTTAATCACTTTTTCTCTACTGATAACTAACTCAACAACATTTTCCTTAATACCCGTGCCACTTCCTCCTAGGAAGAGACTTGGGGACTGGAGGTAGTACGATATTCCTAACAATCGTATGACAGAGGATATTATGAACTTTTATGTGTCTAAGCGTAGTTTTATAATCATGTACGATATGCGGAATATCGTAGCATTGTACGTATATGCTAGACTCTAAAAATAAGTTATCGTACTATGTTTGAGTCTCGACTAGGACTTTATAATATTCAACAACAATGAAGTACGATATGAGGAATATCGTACAAAGTGACAATATTAATTGTTTTCTTTCTATACGTGTTGTTATATTATAGTGTGTTAATGCAGGTGCTTTAGAGCATGCGACGCTCCCAACATCAGATTTGGTTGTAATAGATCATTTGGCTCGTGAAGAACTTGTTGTGGGTGGCTTCTTTTTGAATAAGCGGCGTATGAAGGAAGTTATTGGCATATTTCATTTGAAAAATAATTTGGAGTATGTTACAAAGAAGTCAAATAAGCGGAAGTATCATCTTCGATGTAAATATGAAGACAAATGTGATTTTATTATGCGAGCAAAAGCAATTGGGCAAGCATGGAGAATCTACAAATGGTCACTTCATACATGTGAGACTGATTTGAGGTATCACCCTCCACCAAGAGTGTCTGCTAAAGTAATAGCTTCATACTTTAGTCCTAAGTTGGATGATCTAGTTGAGCTTAGACCTAGAGAAATTTAAGGACAGCTGTTGAGGGAACATGGTGTTCATGTGAAGTATCATGCAGCCTTGTCCGGGAGGAACCAGACAGTTAGCTCGACATATGGTGATGCAGACGAGTCGTTTCAAGTAATTTTTTTTTAATTGCTTGATAGCTATTTTGGCCCTATTTTTCCTTGCATGTTGTTACGAGTTATAAATCTCGTAACATCGTGCAAAGATGGATAGGATCTAATTGTTTCTCTCATGTACGAGTTTAATTAACTCGTATGCATTGTAGTACGAATTTCTGTAAATCGTAACATTGTGCAGTCATAATCAAAATAGAAACAAGTTGTATTATTTTATGAAGTACGAATACGATTTTTATAAAACTTTATCCACATTCACAATATGGAATATCGTACTATGAAATTGCGTATTATATGTTACGATTTATATAAATCGTAACATCATGTAAAAATATTACTTATCTCATGGAGTAGTGCTTAATTAGCTCTTATATATTGATAAACATCTATTTTGTAGCAATTAAACATGTTGTCATAGCACAATTTGCCTTGTTTTGTCATTATTCGTGATTGTTTTGGTATCGTTTTCACTATTTTAGATCATTGTCACGTTTTGGTAGTGCTTGTGCATGTGTGTAGGTTGAGCATAGGAGGCTAAGTCGAGAAGGGAAGGCCGTAGAAGAGTGGAGACGAAGAAACGGGACAAAAAAGTGAAAAACGGGACGGAACGGAGCGAACCAGTGAAAACCGGCGGTCCAAGAGAGAAATCCGGCGGTTTGGACCCAAACCGCCGAAAACCGGTCCAGACCGCCGGAAAAACAGGGGCAAACCGCCGATTTTTACTGTTTTTGCCCAAAAAATCGTGTTTTTCTTCCCTCTCCGCGATTTTAACATGTAATAGCACTTTCTACCTCCTATATAAGCCCCTTGGCAACCCCAAAACGTGGAAAACTCATCTCCTACTCTAAATTCTATTTTAAAAAGTTTCCAATTAGGGTTCTAAACACTTTTCTTTGATTGTAATAGTTGATTAAGGTTGGATTTGAAGACTTGTTGAAGATTTGATCATTGGGTTCCTAGTTTCTTAAGTATGCAATCATTTCTTTCTTGTTTTGTGTTGATTTCATTCATGTCTAGCTAAACTTCTTGTTGGTCTTTGGAGTTTATGATGATTTGATGATAGATTGATCATAGCTTGTTGAATCTCCCTTCCTTCTTCTAATTGATTGTGATTTTGGTGTTTTGATTCATGTGGAAATTGTTGATCACTCTTTTTGCATGTCAAGTGTTTGTGAAAATTTCTAATAGGTTTTTGCATGCATGGAATCCAAAATTCACATCATGTATTGGTTTGAGACTTGAGAGGTGATAATCTTTTACACAGGAGTCTAAGATCCTTGTCCTTTTTGGAGTTATTGCGGCGTCTTGAGTCTTAGTCGAGAGAGTCGTTGTAATAATCCACTTTTGCTAATTGTCGAGAGAGATTAGTAAATACTTTGGTGATTGCTTCTTAATTAGAGGATTAAAATGGTTTGCATGATTTAGGAAGTTGTGATTAAGCTATCTAGAATTGGAATAAATCCCTAGGACCAACCCTTTCTCTTTATTGTTCTCCGTTCGTTCGTTTGATCTTGTGTTTGTCGTTTTTGCATGTTATTGTCTCTGAATTGCTCATTTAGCTTTGATTACTTGTTTAAGAGTTTGTATGAAGCCAAATCCAATTTGTCTAAAAGCTTGAATAGTAGGAATGTGCACGAATTTCATTTTCATTAAAAACTCGGCTAATAGTCCTTGAGGATACGATAACTCGTTAATTTATACTACAATAACCCGATAAAGTGCGGTTAATATTGCTTGGTAGAAATTTAGCGATCACTTTTTGGCGCCGTTGCTGGGGACTATTTAGAGTTTATAGTGTTAATGATCTTTGCATTTAGAGTACTAGTTCAAGCATATTTTACCTATTTTTGTAGTTTGAATCTAAGTATGTTCTTGGTGGGTTTGTGTAGGTGATTGGTGCATGATCACAAGGAAAGAGGGAGGCGAAATCATTCCTTTGGACTTGGAGATTGAAATCACTCACAAGCGGGCTAGCCGAGAATGAAGAAGGAAGGCAATGGAGCACCAAAGGCCTAATAATATGGCCTATTTGGAGCGCCAAATGCAAGAGCTTCGTCGTCAAATGACGGAGCAACAAGCTCAACGAGATAGAGCACCGCCGCCTCCAATCAACCAAATGTTTGAACCTCAAGTGAATATGTTCCAAGATGGAAGTTGGGGCAATCGGTGCAACGCCAACAATTTTGAGCTAAAGCCCGGACTCATCAATATGGTGCAAGCGGAGTCATTTGGAGAAGGATTCAATGAAGACGCAAATGCTCATTTGAGTGCCTTTTTGGACGTGTGTGAAACTATCAAGATTCAAGGGGTTTCAAATGACGTTATTCGATTGAGACACTTTGGATTTTCTCTACGAGACAAGGCCAAAGTTTGGTACAAGACCCTCGACCGTTCGGAAATAACCACTTAGGAGCAATTGTGTCGACTTTTCCTAGCCAAGTATTTTCCGCCTTCACGTGCTCAAAAGCTTATTTCGGACATCTTCTATTTCTTTCAATCGGTAGATGAATCAATCTATGAAGTATGGGAGAGATACAAAGAGATGTTGAGGAGATGCCCTCAACACGGATTTTCAAAGGAGTAACAAATCTTGAACTTTTATCGAGGGCTCACTAGTCATACACGGGAGGTCGTGAATGCCACCGCTGGTGGTGGTTTAACTAACCGACCTTATGAAGAGGCGGTTCGGATTTTGGAGGAAATGTCGGCCAATAGTTTTCATTGGCCACAAGAGAGGAGTTCTTCAAAGAGAGTTGCTTCTATTTCGGATGAAAGATATGATGATTTATTGGAGCAATTCACCATGCTCAAGAGAGACTACGAGGCCGAAAGAAAAGGAAGATTGGATGTGAAGATGGTGGCTCAACCAATGCATCAAGGAGGTGAAGAGTATTCACAAGTTGAGGATGCCAACTTTGTCAATCAACGGAGGTATAGTAACTACAACCGTTCGAGTTATCCTCCGGGGAATCAAGCCTATAATCCAAATTATAGGAATCCAAATTTGTCGTATGCTAATCCGAACAATGCTATCATTCCACCACCCGGATTCTCGGTTTTTTAAGGGATGATCAATGAGCCGAAGAAGCCCATGCCGACCATAGAAGAAATGATGCAACAACTTCTCCAAAACTAAAATGCTTTTATGGGAGCGACCGGGCAAAAGGTTACTAGTTTGGAAGAGACCGTCTCGGCTTTGACTAAGAAAATGAAGATGTTGGAAGGGCAAGTGAGTCAAATGGCTAATCAAGCGGCTTCTCAACATAAGCCGGGTCAATTCCTAAGCAATACGGAGGTGAATCCGAAGAATCAATGCAATGTCATTCAATTGAGGAGTGAAACTACTTATAAGAATTACCCGGAGTTGGAAGAGCAAGAAGGGGTGGTGAATGAAGAATTGGAAGTGGAGGAGGCCGTTCCTCTAGAGAAGAAGTTTCAAGAGCCGATCAAAGAGACTCCAATCCCAAAAGAGGTGACTCCCAAAGTTGTTCAACCAAGCAAGGAGGTGGTTCTTAAAGCCCCTTACCCTCAAAGATTGGCTAAAGCAAAGATGGATGAAAAGCTTGCTAAATTCATGGAAATGATCCAAAAGGTACAAATCAACATTCCTTTATTTGATGCTTTACGAGATATGCCCGGTTATGCAAAATTCTCGAAAGATGCAGTCTCGAGAAAGAGGAAACTTGGGAGATTTGAGACCATAAATTTGTCGGAGGAATGTAGTGCCGTGTTGCAAAGGAAATTGCCTTTAAAGCAAAAGGATCCGAGGAGCTTTGTTATTGCATGTGTTATAGGATGACGGAGTGCTGTCGTCACACACTTCGCACAAATAATATTTATAACACCTCTTGCCCAACAAGGTAGTAGTCAACGGCAAGCGGGATCGTACCCAAGGGACTCGGCGTAATTTGCTCTTCTGATGTTGTTCAACAAAAGGGTTTTGGTCACGAACCTGAACTCAACAAGTAAAACTATCAAATAACAAAAGAGTTTGGATTGGGTTTCGAATCCATGATCCTAATTACTCTTTACTCGTTCATCGGTGCAAAGATATTCAATTAACTAATTTTATCACTTGCTTTAAGGCAAAGATTAGTTAACACCCTAAGGTCACGAAGTCACGATGCTAACACACTTAACCTATGTCAAATCAATTTTACAGATCTTGACTAGAAGGCTAGATCTCCTCTCTTGATCAGCAAAGTCACGAAGACACTTCAGTAACGAGGCTGCCCAACAGGCATTAAGAATAAATAGACCCAAGACAGCCAAGAGGTAGGTCAATACCGACTGCTCTCCAACACCCTTTACCTTCTTGGGCACGAAAGACACTCTCGTGTTGATCCCAATTTCTGTTAATGACTTAATCTCAATATCTAGATGGTGATCAATCAACTTCAATATCAATTAATTCTTGAATTAATCCTAAATGTTTCGGGAACAAAATCAATTAACGAACTAACACAATTAGACCTCACAAGTTTGAAAGAGTAATTTAGAATCACTTCATCTACATCCAACCCAAACAATAAACTTATCTAGACGTAATATTAAATAAGAACACAAAGCAAATAAAGAAAAGCATACTTAGCATAAATCTGGAAAGGGGTTGCTGCCCAAAAGCGTAGTCAGCAACCAGGGTCTTGGCTTCACGCCAACAACTAAAACTAAAGCAGTAAAATACGAATTAAAGTAAATTGCCCTTAGGACTTGTTTCTTCCTCACTTTCTCTTAACCTAGAATGCAGAACTAATCTAAACTACTGAATTCGCAGCCTCATTTACATGATAGAGTCGACCATATATATAGGCGATGAGATTCTAAGGTTTAGGAAAGTTTCCTTGTTGAATAAGGATTCTTCCCATGCATATCATAACCTCCGCCTCTCTCTCTTTCCTTCGCATGCACGATCATTCTTTCCTTGCGTGGTAGATATCTTCAAAGATTTGGCTCGGCTAGGATAAGGAAGGAAACATCCAATCCTTATCCTCTTCCTTGAAGGAAAAGAAATCTGCTGCTACTGCTGGTCTGACTCGCATCCTGCCCTTCATCGTCTGCATCCTGAATTGCCTCCGGTCTTGACCACGATCCTGGCTCTTCCGGGTACTCTGTCTGTTGGCTTAAGGATATGGGGAGGTGCTTCCTGACTTTTAGAAAAGATGTTTCGATGTTGCCCAGCTACAAGCTTCCAGCCCTATGCCCATTTGCACAGAAAACAAATCAGCATCTCACATGTCAGTCAAAACAGAATATGTAACACATATTGCCATCAAACAGGTCAAGATAGAGTTATCGGGCAATAAGGACATCCTCACCAGCACTCATCTCTCAAGTGTATAAGGTTAAGTGTTTACGCTCTTGACCATTATCAACAAAGTTTTTCCATAGGCTTGCCTGCCCTCTACATCTCTACTTCTTCGAACAAATTCGAACTACTTATCCTTAGGTCTTCATTGGGTTGTAATGTGGCTTATGACAAAAGGTAGGATAATATGGAAACTGGCTAAGTCAAGAACTAGGTTCTCGAGCAACACATTGCCCTTGATTCCTTACTCCTCTTTATTTAGCACACTTATTCTGGGCTTCTTATATATTTATTTATTTATATTTTTTCTTTTATTTTCTTTTCTCTCTTTTTTTTCCTTTTTTTTTTCAACCCAACACCTCTATCTTAGGTGATTCTGTCCACTATGTGCTACCCAACATTTTCTTTCATCCTTCGTTCTTCTAGACCAGAGTTCTTGACCGAGACGGCTAAAATTCAGGCTTCTATAAGTGAATAGAAAGAATACGATCCAAGCTCAAGGGGGCTAATCAAAGGATAAATGTTATGGTAGGAAATTTTTAGGCCATGGCTATTTTGAACAAAAATTGCCTAATTCATCTAAGTAGTTCTACTAAGTTACATGAAGTTTTAATTAAGAGATGCAGGCAAGTTCTAGATCAACACATGTCAACTGATCATTATCACACAAGAAAGAATAATGCTGCATATGTATATAGCATTTCAAAAGCTCAAATCCTCACAGTTAATGCCCAATATCTCACTCCGTCCTACCTATTTACATACGGTATCATCCATAAACCTATTCTAACTTCCATGCTAACATGCTGATCAATAACACAAACATACTTTAAAACACAAACTGACACCCCCAACACCCACACACTTTGCCTTAGGCAAAGTGGGTAAAATGTTGGGCAACAATCAAACAAAAACCAACTGACTCAACAAACACAACCGAGAAGGCAATAGGATCTTCACCACACAATTTGCTTGGCAAATTGTGGGTGAAGACAGTAAAATCGCCCTTTTGAACAACAAGACACTAAATAACACAAAACAAGACTCAACAATAAAACACAAAAATGAAAAATAAAATCCTAAACTAACATAAAAGAGAGAAACACAAATCAAAGAGAAGATTCAGGTGGATACCTGAACCTGAATCCTTGGTGTGCAAAGAATGCCAGCTGGGCATCTCTGATCTCGGTCAACAACCTCTCCACATTGGCCAGCCTGGTCTCGATCTCAATGTTAGGCAGCACCGCTGCACTGGTGCTTGCCTCCTTCTTCTTGCCTACTGGTGGTCGCCTGCTAGATGCTGGTTTGGAATGATCAACAAACACATATCTGCCATTCATAATCTCGATGTCATTCATCTTTCTCAAGGCAGTTTCTCCCAACATGTTGACCGGCATCTTCGGCTTTCCCTTCAGATCACCATAGACCCCGACTCCATTCGCGAAGGCCGTCACAAAGTGGCCACAAGTGCATCCCAACGCCTGTTTTGCCAACACGGTCTTGAGCTGCTCACCAAGGAACGCCGCAAAATTAACTTTGGTTTTGGTGTGCATACACCACAGTAGATATCGCTCCTTGTTGCTCAAGCTGTTGCCGCTATCACTCTTGCCATACAAGTTGTAGGCAAGGATGCGGTGGCAAAGTCTCAGGGCAGGCGTTCTTAGCTCAGTACCCTTGTTGTTGGCTCCATAGTAGGGCGTCCCATTGCTGATCTCCTTCCACTGCTCCTCATAAACCACATCTCCTGGGGATGACACCTTGGTCCTGGCCTCCATGAACTCCTTCCTGGCCAAATCTCGCAGACTCACCATCCCGAGAATCTGATTGAGGGCACTGACTTGAATCTTATACTTCTCGCCCAACAGCGAGAAGGAAATCATGCTCACCCCGTTCTCAAGGTCACTTGTTATTGCCGCCGTGCTATAAACTTCCTTGACTTGCTCCTCATAAACTTCCACAGGCCACTCCAAAAACTTACTCCAGTCAATCCCCTTGAACAACTCCCTTACTTCCTGGGCAACACCTAAGTTCTCGTAGAATTTGAAGTCGAGAACTCGAGGTGCAGTCACCTTCCACTCTTTGGGCTTGCTACACGTCATCACCATGGGCCCCTTCCTCTTCTTCCTTCTCTTAGCACTTGCTGGGGTAGACTGCTCATCATCCCCTTCCTCCTCAAGATCGTTTCCTTCTTCTTGCTCACTGACAGCCGTTCCCTTCGAAATCGACGGCTGAAAGGACCCGGCATCCGAAGTAGCAGACTTGTACTTCTTCGCCGGCATCCCCTCGCCATCATGAGGGCGTTTCTTAGCCGCCTTGGCTTCCTTCTTCTTCTCCGAACTTTCCTTTGCCTCCACCAACGCCTCCGCTGCCAGCATCGCCGCCACTGCGTCAATGGCTTCATTCACATTATCGTTGTCGCCTTCTCCCTCATCACCTCTTTCTTCTTCTTCATTCTCGCCGTCGTGTTCCTCCTCCTCTGCTTCTTCCTCTAACTCCTCTTGCTCAAAAACCTGCTTCGATTGCGTCTCCTCCTCCTGCTGCTTCTCCGCCTCTTCCATCAGGCTAGGGTTTTCGTCGCTCATCAGAAGCGTGGCGTCGACCAGCGGACTCTTGGGTACGGTAGTTCCGATCGAAATTTCTGGGTGTTGGTCGGCAGAAGGGTTGGCGGGTTCCATGGGTAGTTTCCTCTTGGTGATGATTTTGGGCTTTGTGGTGGTGGTTTTGGGTTTAGCGGTGGTGGTAGTGGGGTGTTCGGTGGTGAGGTCGATATTGGTTCCGGCAGGGACCTTGTTGAATTTGTTTTTGGGGCGAGTAGACACCATTGTAGGGAATTTGGGAGTTTTGATGGAGAGAGAAGAGAGAAGATGAGAAGTTGCAGACTTCAATTTGAAATCGGGTAGTGGGGGTATAGACGTGGTAGGGTGGTTTTAAAGGGCGCGTAGTTTTAGGGGTACAGTAACCCCCTCAATCGTTGTTGACCAATAACTTAGCTCTTGCCCAGAATCCTTGCTCTACTCCCACAGCTCTTTCCTTTAAAGTGGATCCTGATCTACAACCTGCATCTTGCTCAACATCTCCTGCACATTTAGAAACACAAATACACTCCGGAACAGACTTCCCCTTATGGTTAGACTCGATCATAAAATGCTTTAAAATAAAATACTTAAAACATAAACTAGCTAAACTACACTAATTTTTTTGGATTTTCATTATTTTATGAATTTTTTTGAATTTTAATATTTTTACGAAAATAAGATAATTAAATAAAAACACAAAATTAAACTAAAAATAAAATAAATAAAATACTAATCAGGTTGCCTCCTGGACAGCGCCCCATTTAAGGTCTTGGGCACGACACCCCCCTCTTTAGAAGTCAGAGGTCCTTCTCGACAGGAAACCCAGATGGTTCCCCCTCAACAAACTGTTCTTGCCCAAGATAGGCCTTCAAGCGCTGACCATTAACTTTAAAAATCTTCCCGTTCTTGGGATCCTTGATCTCAATAGCTCCATTAGGGAATTGAGCTTGCACTTCATAGGGTCCTACCCACTTGGTCGAAAGCTTCCCCGATGAAAGCCTAAATCTTGTTTGATAGAGCAGCACATGATGCCCAAAATGGAACTCCTTTTCCTTGATCAAGAGGTCGTGGGTCTTCTTCATCCGTTCCTTGTAGAGACCGGCATTGTCATATGCTTGGAGTCTGATCTCGTCGAGTTCCTGGATCTCGAGCTTCCTTGATTCACCTGCTTCATACCAGTCGAGGTTAAGCTAAGCAACAGCCCAATGCGCACGATGTTCCAGTTCCACGGGCAAGTGACATCTCTTGCCATAGACCATGCGATAAGGGGACATGCCAAAAGGTGTTTTGAAGGCAGTCCTATATGCCCACAAGGCATTATCCAAGCGCATACTCCAATCTTTCCTTGTTGTGCCCACAGTCTTCCTCAAGATCGTCTTGATTATTCGATTAGACAACTCCGCTTGTCCATTGGCTTGTGGATGGTAGGCTGTTGACACACGATGGGTAACTCCATACTTCTTGAACAAGGCAGTCACCGTGGCATTGCAAAAATGAGTCCCTTGATCGCTGATTATAGCTCGAGGAACGCCAAACCTATTGAAAATTTGAGTTCTCAAGAAGTTAGAAACCACCTTCGAATCATCCTTGTACGAAGCACGAGCCTCTACCCACTTCGAGACATAATCCACTGCTAATATGATGTACTTGTTTCCTTTGGAACTTGGCAATGGTCCCATAAAATCCATGCCCCATATATCGAAAACTTCCACGGGCAAGATCGGGATCATGGGCATCTCGTTCCTTCTCGTGATGTTGCCTTCCCTTTGGCACTTCTCGCACATCTTGACCCACTCGTAACAGTCTTTAAACAATGTTGGCCAATAAAAACCACACTCCAAAATTTTTCTTGCAGTACGTTGGTGCCCAAAGTGTCCTCCACACTCCTTGTTGTGACAATGCTCAAGAATGCTTCGTTGCTCTTTATCCTCAACACACCTTCTAATTATTTTATCCGCACATTCTCTCCATAAGTATGGCTCATCCCATAGGTAGAAACGACTCTCATGTTTCAGCTTGTTTCTTTGATAACGCCCAAGATCGGAGGGAATTTCTCCAGTCACCAAATAGTTTACGATGTCTGCATACCATGGTTCATCTTGGGCAAGACTCAGATGCTCGTCAGGAAAGGTCTCCTTGATCGGTATCCCATCGTCTGGCTGGAGGATTCGACTTAGGTGGTCTGCAACTTGATTCTGGGCACCACTCTTGTCCTTGATCTCTATGTCAAATTCCTGCAATAAAAGAATCCATCTAATCAATCTTGACTTGGACTCCTTCTTGCTCACCAAGTACTTTAATGTCGCGTGGTCGGTGTACACTATGGTCTTGCCTCCTAGTAAATATGATCTGAACTTCTCAAAGGCGAAGACGATGGCCAACAACTCCTTCTCCGTTGTGGCATAGTTGCATTGGGCAGGATTCAATGTCTTTGATGCATAGTAAATAACATAACTCTCCTTGCCTCATTTTTCCCCAAGAACTGCTCCTATGGCATAACCACTGGCATCACACATTAACTCGAAAGGCATGCCCCAATCTGGGGGTTGGATGATGGGGGTTGTGATCAAGTTCTCCTTCAAGGCATGGAACGCCTTCTTGCAATCTTCGTTAAACTCCCATGGTACTTCATGTTGAAGTAGTCTCGTCATTGGCTGGGCGATCTTGGCAAAGTCCTTGACAAATCTTCTGTAGAATCCAGCATGCCCAAGGAATCCTCTTAACTCCTTCACGGATCTTGGGTAAGGCAATTTGGCAATGATGTCGATCTTGGCCTTATCCACCTCAATTCTTTTTCCCGATATGACATGCCCCAAAACTATTCCTTCCTTGACCATGAAATGGCATTTCTCGTAGTTTAACACTAGGCTCTTCTCAACGCATCTCTTCAAGCCTCGATCCAGGTTGTTGAGACATGTGTCGAAGGTCTTTCCGTAAACGGTAAAGTCGTCCATGAAGACTTCGATGCACTCTTCAAGAAGGTCTGAAAAAATGTGCATCATACACCTTTGGAATGTCCCTGGAGCGTTGCATAACCCGAACGGCATCCTCCCATATGCAAAAGTGCCAAACGGGCACGTGAATGTGGTCTTGCCTTGATCCTCGTCAGCAACCCAGATCTGCATGTAACCAAAATAACCGTCAAGAAAACAATAGTAGTTATTACCAGCTAACCTTTCAAGCATCTCATCG
Source organism: Schizonepeta tenuifolia (assembly GCA_029490685.1). Lineage (NCBI taxonomy): Eukaryota > Viridiplantae > Streptophyta > Magnoliopsida > Lamiales > Lamiaceae > Schizonepeta > Schizonepeta tenuifolia. The sequence continues at coordinate 112,356,511 of CM055956.1, forward strand.
ATAAAGGGCAAAGGAAAGTGATCATTCTTCGTCTTTTGGTTGAGCTTCCGGTAATCTATACACACTCGCCATCCAGTTTGTAGTCTCATGGCCACCATCTCGTTCTTATCGTTCTCGACCACCTGGATTCCTAACTTCTTGGGCACCACGTGCAAAGGGCTCACCCATCGGCTGTCGGAGACGGGGTAGATGATCTCTAAGTCAAGAAGCTTAAGTATCTCTTTCATGGCTGGATTCAATCTCCTTTGTGGATCTCGTACGGGGGCAGCATCCTCCTCAAGTAAAATGTGATGAACACAGTCTAAAGGGTTAATGCCCTTGATGTCAGCCAACGTCCACCCTAATGCCTCCTTGTACTTGCTCAGCACCTCACCCACTCTGACCTCCTCCATGCTCGATAACTCTGACGAAATGATCACGGGCAAGGTCTCATTCTTGCCAAAATAGATGTATTTCAGGTGTTTGGGTAAGGGCTTTAGTTCCAATGTAGGTGCTTTTTGCAATGATGGCACCAACCTGTCCTCCGGTTTTAGTTCAGGGATATTGAGTGGTTCAAATCCCTGAGGTTGGATGTTGCCCGGAATCCTGGCGTAACTGCATTCCTCTACATCTATTGGTTCTTCGTTCTGGGCAAGATCATCTTCTGTTTGCAAGCTGGCATCCTCCTCAAGAATTGTTTGTTGCCAAAATTCCTCTACTAACTCCTCGGTCTCATCATGGGGTAACTCCTCAAGTTCCTCATCAAACTCATCAAGGGGTTTTTGTTCCCCTGCATCCTAATCTCCACCATCTCCACGGATGTTTTCAAATACGTAATTCTCCAACTCTTCGTCTGTGGAGTAGTCCTCATTGTTAGAGTCGAAGCTATGTTCATGAACTGACTCTTCCCAAAAAATTTTCTCACTTTCATACTCATCTCCTTCGTAGAATTGCATCAGAGCACCATCTTCCTCATTATCCTCATGCTGATCAGGATCCTGGTCAAGATCCTTAACTAGGTTGAATTCCGCCTGGATTGCATCTTCATTGTCTTCGACGAAACAACTTAAGCTATTCAAAGTCTCCATTTTCTTTCCACATGCACTGAGGGTGTTGAGGTATTCCAGGGCATCATCTTGATTTTGCCTATAAGCATCGAATTCTACTACTTCTCCTGCTACTTGGACTGTCAACTTCCCAGTATCGCAATCAATCTTGGTACATGCTGTCCTCAAGAATGGCCTCCCGAGCAAGATCACTGGGTTCTTGATTGCTTTCTTTCTTGATTGTCATAACTCAGGTTCTCGTGCTGATTCTGCCTATAACCATAGTTATTGCCATAATTATTGTTATTACCATACTGGAACCTTTGTTGCCCTCCTCCTTGCTGGTTCTGACCTATTGCCTTCATCTCTTCTCCTTCTTCCACGAACCAACTGGGACATTCTGAGATGACATGTGATGTTGCCTGGCATACTTCACATCTCTTCACAGCTCTTTGAACTTCCTTGCCATTGACCTGCTTCTTCAAATCCTCCATCTGGCCAGACATCTTGGTCATGAAGTCTTTCATGGTGCTGACCAAGTTGTCTTGGTTGCCCTTGCTGCCTTCGTACCCCCCTCTTGGGATATCATATTCATCTCGGGATTGCTCAGCCATGGCAGCTATTTTCTTGAACACTTCAGATGGTAGTTGATCGACTATGGCTCCTCCACATGCTGCAATTATATACTTTCTCTCTGATGCCCTTAATCCCTTCAAGAAATATTCGATCAAATCAATATCTTGAATCCGATGTTGAGGACATCTTGCCAACAACTTCTTGAACCTTTCATAGTAGTCATATAATGACTCACTTCCTCCCATCTTGATCGATGAAATGGCATTCCTCCCACTTTGTATCCGGCCAACAGGTATGTATTTGTAAAGAAAGGCCTGCTGCATCTTGTTCCATGTATCAATGCTTCCCTCTGGCAAGGTGTAAAGCCACTCACGTGCCCCGTCAAGAAGTGAGAACGGGAACGTGAGCAACCTCACGTAGTTAGGAAAGGTGTCTTGGGCAGCATCTTGGTTCCTCATAACTTCAGCATCATTCCTAACAACTTGTCCTTGTCTATCCCCATTGTTCCTAGTAGTAGTAGTGGCATTGTTCCTTACTGTGCTAATCGTCATCTCAAAGTTTTGAAGATGAGTTTGGGGGTCTTCTCCAGGATGGTCACTGAACTTGGGCAATATGTGTATCAGCGAGTGTTTGAGCTCCCAATTGCCACTGATGGTGGGCAACTGGATACTTGATGGTCGGATTCCCTTGTTGTCAGGGAACATGATCTGACAGATGGTTCTCTCTGGTGTTCCTGCCATGATTGTTGATGTTTTTGCTTCTTAACTGGATGTTGACTTCTCACTGTCTGAACTGGCTGTTGAGCAAGATTCGACTTCTTGCTCGGTATCCTGATCGTCTGTCAAGCTCTGCGACTCTGAAGGTTTGTTGACGCCTTCCTCCAGATCTCTCTTCTTCTTGCATTGTTCTGCTCGATTTCTCCTAGCTATCACCTCCGGGCAAGCACCGTGATCTTGTGGATGTCCGTCACTTCGTAGATGTGGCTTGGGCATAAACCGTGCTCACACACAAGCTAGAAGAACAAACTAGCTTAAAACTAATTCCCCGGCAACGGCGCCAATTTGATGGAGCGTTGTCGTCACACACTTCGCACAAATAATATTTATAACACCTCTTGCCCAACAAGGTAGTAGTCAGCGGCAAGCGGGATCGTACCCAAGGGACTCGACGTAATTTGCTCTTCTGATGTTGTTCAACAAAAGGGTTTTGGTCACGAACCTGAACTCAACAAGTAATACTATCAAATAACAAAAGAGTTTGGATTGAGTTTCGAATCCATGATCCTAATTACTCTTTACTCGTTCATCGGTGCAAAGATATTCAATTAACTAATTTTATCACTTGGTTTAAGGCAAAGATTAGTTAACACCCTAAGGTCACGAAGTCACGATGCTAACATACTTAACCTATGTCTAATCAATTTTACAGATCTTGACTAGAAGGCTAGATCTCCTCTCTTGATCAGCAAAGTCACGAAGACACTTCAGTAACGATGTTGCCCAACAGGCATTAAGAATAAATAGACCCAAGACAGCCAAGAGGTAGGTCAATACCGACTGCTCTCCAACACCCTTTACCTTCTTGGGCACGAAAGACACTCTCATGTTGATCCTAATTTCTGTTAATGACTTAATCTCAATATCTAGATGGTGATCAATCAACTTCAATATCAATTAAGTCTAGAATTAATCCTAAGTGTTTCGGGAACAAAATCAATTAACGAACTAACACAATTAGACCTCACAAGTTTGAACGAGTAATTTAGAATCACTTCATCTACATCCAACCCAAACAATAAACTTAGCTAGACATAATATTAAATAAGAACACAAAGAAAATAAAGAAAAGCATACTTAGCATAAATCTGGAAAGGGGTTGCTGCCCAAAAGCGTAGTCAGCAACCAGGGTCTTGGCTTCACGCCAACAACTAAAACTAAAGCAGTAAAATACGAAATTAAAGTAAATTTCCCTTAGGACTTGTTTCTTCCTCACTTTCTCTCAACCTAGAATGCAGAACTAATCTAAACTACTGAATTCGCAGCCTCCTTTACATGATAGAATCGACCATATATATAGGCGATGAGATTCTAAGGTTTAGGGAAGTTTCCTTGTTGAATAAGGATTCTTCCCATGCATATCATAACCTCCGTCTCTCTCTCTTTCCTTCGCATGCACGATCATTCTTTCCTTGCATGGTAGATATCTTCAAAGATTTGGCTCGACTAGGATAAGGAAGGAAACATCCAATCCTTATCCTCTTCCTTGAAGGAAAAGAAATCTGCTGCTACTGCTGGTCCGACTCGCATCCTGCCCTTAATCGTCTGTATCCTGAATCGCCTCCGGTCTTGACCACGATCCTGGCTCCTCCGAGTACTCTGTCTGTTGGCTTAAGGATATGAGGAGGTGCTTCCTGACTTGTAGAAATGATGTTTCGATGTTGCCCAGCTACAAGCTTCCAGCCCTATGCCCATTTGCATCGTATCGCCATCTCAACAACAGATTTTCCATCAGTTTTGCCCAGCATCCACCTGTTCTTCCCCTGCACACTATCTTTCGACTTGCGTGTCCTCCCAGACACATAATGACTCGATAAAGACTAAAAAAACAAGAAAGAAACAAGAAAAAAAAGGACACAAATATGGGTTCATCATAGGAGGTGAAACATTTGGAAAAGTATTGTGTGACTTGGGGGCTAGCATAAATCTCATGCCCCTCTCGATTTTTAGAAGGTTGGAAATCGGAGAGATGAAGCCTACGTCGATTGCCTTGCAAATGGCCGACCGCTCTATTTCCTATCCGAGGGGAATTGTGGAAGATGTGCTCGTCAAGGTGGAAGAATTTATATTCCCTGCGGATTTTGTGGTACTTGACATGCCCGAAGACGACAATACTCCACTTATTCTTGGCCGTCCATTCTTAGCAACCGGAAGGGCATTGATTGATGTTCAAGATAGGGAGCTAACATTTCGTTATAATGATGAAAAGATGACTATTTCGATCTACGAAGCCATGAAGAAACCTCAAGAGTTGGAGCTTGAAGAGTGTAAGTTCATTGACTCTATTTCATCTTATTCTCAAGATCCATTGGAGCATTGCATTGTTGATTCTATTCACTCATATTCGGAATTGGATGAGGCGTGTGATGAATTGTTGGAGTCTATTGCCTATTTGGATGCTAATCAAGGAATTCCTTTGGAGGATTTAGCTTATCTAGATCTCTATACGCCTATTGAAGGAGGAGTAATGGAAGGAGCACCCAAGCCGAGTTCTTCTTCAACTTTGGAGTTGAAGCCACTACTCGATCACCTCAAGTATGCATTCTTGGGTAAGGATGAGACTTTTTCGGTTATTGTGTCTTCATTTCTTAATGACAAGGAGTTAGATAAGTTGTTGAGGGTGTTGAGAAAGTATAAGTCGTCCATTGGATGGTCTATTGCTGATATTAAGGGAATTAGCCCTTCTATTTGTATGCACCGGATTTTATTGGAGGATGATGCAAAGCCGAAGGTCCAACCTCAACGTCGTTTGAATCCAGTTATGCAAGAGGTTGTGAGGAAAGATGTCTTGAAGTTATTTGATGCCGGAATTATCTATGTCATTTCCGATAGTGAGTGGGTTAGCCCGACTCAAGTGGTTGCCAAGAAATGAGGTATCACCGTTGTAGAAGACGAGAGGGGTGAACAAATAGCCACTCGTTTGCAAACGGGTTGGAGAGTGTGCATCAACTATAGGGCGTTGAATGCGGCCACAAGAAAGGATCACTTCCCTCTTCCTTTCATCGATCAAATGCTTGATAGGCTAGCCGGTTATGAGTATTATTGCTTCTTGGATGGGTATTCCGGCTACAACCAAATTGCCATAGCTCCGGAGGATCAACACAAAATGGCCTTCATTTGTCCTTATGGAATATTTGCTTGTCGTCGGATGTCGTTTGGTCTTTGCAATGCACCGGCCACTTTTTAAAGGTGTATGATGGTGATATTTCATGGGCTTATCGAGAACATTATGGAGGTTTTTATGGATGATTTTTCGGTTTTCGGGTCTTCTTTTGATGATTGTTTGAAGAACCTTTCTCAAGTCTTGCAAAGGTGTGAAGAGACTTCCCTTTGTCTTAATTGGGAAAAATGTCATTTCATGGTGAATGAAGGCATTGTCTTGGGCCACAAAGTCTCAAGAAATGGGCTAGAGGTTGATCGAGCCAAGATAGTTGCCAATGAAAAGCTTCCCCCGCCGACAAACGTGAAGTCCATTCGGAGTTTTCTTGGTCATGCGGGATTCTATAAGCGTTTCATCAAAGATTTTTCTAAGGTATCAAAGCCTCTTTGCTCATTGTTGGAAAAAGATTCTAAGTTTGACTTTAATGATGCATGCCTTGAGTCGTTTGAAAAATTGAAGAAGGCCCTCATTTCTACCCCCGTATTGATTTCACCCGATTGGAATGAATCTTTTGTGCTAATGTGTGATGCAAGTGATTGGGCCGTAGGGGCCGTTTTGGGCCAAAAGAGGGATGAATTGTTTCAGGTCATATATTATGCAAGTAAGACCCTTGATTCGGCGCAAATGAATTATACCACCACCGAAAAGGAGCTTTTGGTGGTTGTCTATGCTTTTGATAAGTTTAGACCATATCTTGTGGGCACACATTTGATTGTCCATACGGATCATGGCGGCTATTAGATATTTGTTTGCTAAGAAGGATTCCAAACCTCATCTTATTCGGTGGATTCTCCTTCTTCAAGAATTTGATATGGAAATCCGAGATAGAAAGGGATGTGAAAATGTTGTTGTCGATCACCTATCCCGCCTTGAAAATCCAGTTGAAGGAGAAGATCCGAAGGTGCGGATAAATGAATGTTTTCCCGATGAGCAAGTCTTGAAGTTGGTGGATTATACTCCTTGGTTTGCGGACTATGTGAATTTTCTAGTTATTGGTGAAGTGTCGGGTGATCTTACCCACTATCAAAAGAAGAAATTCTTGCATGATGTGAAGTTTTACTATTGGGAGGACCCAAATCTTTATCGTCGATGTGCCGATGGCATCATTCGAAAGTGTGTGAAGCAAACGGATTGGGTGCGAATCATGGAGGAATGTCATAGCTCTCCAAGTGGAAGTCATTTTGGTGCCCATCGGACCGCTATCAAGGTTTTCCATTCCGGGTTTTATTGGCCAACTATCTTCAAGAATTGCATTGCTTTTGTGAAATCGTGTGATAGGTGTCAAAGAATGGGGAACATTTCCAAGAGAGACGAGATGCCACAAAATATTTTGGTGGAAGTTGAATTGTTTGATGTGTGGGGCATAGACTTTATGGGACCCTTTTCCAAGTCTCAAGGGTATACTTATATCTTGCTTGCGGTTGAGTACGTGTCTCATTGGGTGGAAGCAATTCCAACGGTCAAGAATGATTCAAAGGCGGTGCTTAAATTCTTGCAAAAGAATATCCTCACTCGTTTTGGCACCCCAAGGGCATTGATAAGTGATGGAGGGTCGCATTTCAACAACAAGTGGCTTGGAAGTTTGCTTGCTAAATATGGGGTGAAGCACAAAGTGGCCACTCCATACCATCCTCAAGGGAATGGCCAAGCCGAGTTGGCCAATCGAGAGATTAAGCAAATCCTGGAAAAATTGGTGGCACATCGAAAAGATTGAGCAAGTCACTTGGATAATGCATTGTGGGCATATCGAACCGCTTACAAGACTGCTATAGGTATGTCACCATTTCAACTTGTCTTTGGGAAGTCATGTCATTTGCCGGTTGAGCTTGAGTACAAAGCATATTGGGCCACAAGATGGATTAATCTCGAGTTTAAGGAGGCCGGGTATACAAGGCTTGAAAAGCTCCTTGAGCTTGATGAGTGGAGGAATAAGGCGTTTGAGAGCTCTCGAATTTACAAGGAGAGAGCGAAAAAGTTCCATGATCGGGCTATTCGTTCCAAAGATTTTGCCCTCGGAGATGAGGTTCTTCTCTATAACTCTCATCTCCGTCTCTTTCTGGGCAAATTGAAGTCAAGATGGACAGGGCCTTATGTCATCTATAAGAGCAATGGAAATGGCACATATCATCTTCTCAAAGCCGATGGAGAGACCTTCTTGGTAAATGGGCATCATCTCAAGCCATATATCAATTGTGAGCCGGACCGGAACGTGACAGTCACACTTGTAAACGACCCTTGAAAGTTGAGGTATCGTCTAGCTTTAGACGTTAAACAAAGCGCTTGTTGGGAGGCACCCCAACATTTTACTTACTTTTGGTTTTTCTTTTTGTTTTGAGCTTGTGTTGCTTGTTTTGGGGGTGTTTGATCTTGGATGTGAATATGTGTTGTTTTGGTTTGATTTGGCTTGGCTTGGTTGGTTGAGTTTGTGATTGTGTTGGTTTGGTAGTCTTTGATTTGTTGGTTTGGTGGTAGTTTTTTGATTTGGTGGTTTGGTTGCCTTCTCGTTTGTTGTGTCGGCATGCTCGTTTGGTTGAAGTGCATGTCTCGTTTTCAGCTTTCTCTCTTTCTATAAAAAAACCTCGAATTTGCGTGTAAAAGGCAAATCGGCGGTCCGGACCGGCAGTTTACGGCTGGACCGCCGTAAAAGGAACCAAAACCGCCGACCAATACTCCGAAAGTTACTGGAATTTTGGGGCGTATATAATCTTTAAATCGGCGGTCGGACCGGCGGTTCAAGGCCAAACCGCCGATTGTCAAGTCCAGACCACCGGGTAGCCCTCCGGAAGTTACTGGACTCGACACTCCTTCACAAATCCAAAACCGGCGGTCGGACCGGCGGTTCAAGCCCAGACCGCCGATTTTTGCTCCAGACCGCCGAAATTTCCTTTCCAACCGCCGATTCGTGCGGTTTCCCTCTTTTCTTCCCTTTTTCTTCCTTCTTTCTTCTCTTTTCACCTATTCTTTTCTTCCCTCTTTCAAACCTCATGAAAAATTCAACCCTTCCATCTCAAATTCCTCCCTCAATCCTCCATATCTCCCAAAATCCTTCCACACACATCATACCCATCACCTAATCTACACTTCTATCCAAGAATTTGTGGTTTTCATCCACCCAAATCCTCACACCCAAGTTTTAGAGTTCTAGCCCTCTTCTTGTTTAAATTTTCGATTTTAAGGTATTTTGCTTCTTTATTTCTTGTTTTTATGGTTTCTTATGCTTAGTTTTTGTTGTTAGCTTGTGTAATTTTCGTTTTTAGGTTTGGGTAATTTTTCTAGGGCTTTAATTTTGAAATTTTAGGGGATTTTGTGCTTATTTGTCTAATTAATCTTGATACATTGTGAATTGACTATAAATTGAGCATGTTAGTGAATTACTTGATGATGTTTATTGATTGTGATGATATTATGGTGCCCTTAAGTGATTTCTAGCATAATTTGTGGAGGTTTTGGTGCAAATATAGCATGATTATTTGTCTAGGGGGGTCGGTGGTGGTGAATGCATGCTTTAGAGTCTAAATTTTGGATCGATAGTTGTAGTTGAGCTTGAATTGATGGATTTTGGTGATATGGGTGATGTTATATTGTTGGTGTGTGCTTCACTTGTCTAGATATACATAGATGGAAGGATTATTGTGATGTATTCATTATTTAGAACTTATCTTGCTATTTGTTGTAGTTGAGCTAATTTTGATGTTGTTTTGGAGATTGGAAACTAAACCACATTGATTGAGTATAGGTACAATTGGTCGAAGCAAGGCGGATAAGCGTCCACTTCTTGAAGATTCTCCTCCCAAGGGTAGGAGCAAAGGAAAGGAGAAGGAGAAGCAAAAGCCCACGTCATCCCGTAGGCAAGCGGATGATGGTCCATACCACCCCTCTGTCTTTGGGGTATCTAACATTCAAGACGAGCACAAGCGGTTGTTTATTCATCTAGCTCGACGAGGAGCTCAAAAAGGCCTCGCCTCTTGCAAGTACCCGGAATGAGCGAGTCCTCAGAGATCTTGGCCTATGGGAAAAAGCAAATTTCGGGACGAAATTTTTTGTTAGAGTGGTGAGATGTAATACCCCAGATATTTCTTCCGTCGTTAAAATAAAAATTTAATTATTAATTAAGACTTTGCACGCCTAAGTTAAGGATTTTCAATTCTAAGACTAACGGTGAAATCCGTTTCTGAAAATAAATTCCAGAAGTCGGTTGAACGACTACTGTATTAGGGTTTTCCGCGTCCGATAAAATTTTCGTTCGAAAACTCAAATCGAAAAACCGTCAGACTTTACATTCACTTATTTTGCAATACGAGTAAGTTAATAAAAATTCAGTGTTATTTATTTTTCCGGACAAAATTTGGACTGTAAAGTCCCGAGTTTTTATCGGATTTTTGGAAAACGAATTGTCCTTTCCAACTAAGTAAAATATTCCGAAACTAATGGTCTTATCCATTTTTGTCAATAATGTGTCCGTCTAATAAAGTAATTGTTCATTTTAGTTTACAGTATTAGATCCGGAAAAGAATTAAATTTATAAATAATATCTAGATATTAGTGAATAGTTAAACCTCCTTACTTTTGCTATAAATATCAAGTTGTCATCCATTTTTCTTCTTTCTTTTTCTCCTCAAAACCGCCAATCTCCATATCTCTCTCACCATTGAAGAGTTCTTCAAGTTCTTCAAGCTTTCGAGCTTCGTAACTTGTTCGTTTGTCGATCGATTTCAATTCCGATTGCATATTCGTAAAGGTAAGAGCTTCCTCTTTAATTCCAACCGAACAAAATTCATTTCTTTTGATTCTAGTAAATTTAGAAATTCATAAGAGGAGTAGGATTTATGTTCTAAGTTTTATTTCATGTTATTTTGATGTTAGAAGTAAGAATCCATGGTGGAAATCAAGTTAGAATCATGATAAGTATTTATAAGTAATTTTCGAAAATTATTATGAGGACTTCGAAAATTTGCTGCACTCTTTGAGGAGTTGTGGATGATATTTGATGTATTTGAGGTTGATAGCATGATGATTCTATGTTTAATACATGTTATAGTATGCTTAGGAATGAATTTCATGGATAGAAATCATGTGGAAGTCATCCCCCTTAATTATTTGTCATTACCGAAAATTATAGGAAATTTAGGGGTTTGATGTTAGTTTGATTTTTTTGAATGATTGATTAGTGGTTTATTGCTCTATGGATTAATAGATTGATGTATGAATTATTTTAGAATTTTCTAAAATAAAAATAAAAAGGTAAGAGAGAAAGAAATAGGAATTTGATGTAGTATTTGATATGTTTTTGTTGATATGATGATAGAACTGAGATGTAGTAAGTATGTGGATGATTATATAATTTAATGGGATTTTTCTAAAAATAAAATAGAAAACGTAAGAGACGAAAACCCGACGATAAGTTAAGATTCGATAATAACTTAAGTATGTGGTTTTCGTATTAATGAATCTTGATAGATGATGAACGATATTGGAAAGTTTGAGTAAAATCGGAGAACGTCGAATTTTTATTAAGAGATGAAGAATCATCGATAAGTCGAGATTGCATAATGATTTAGGTTTATGATTTGAATATATGTTGATCTTGTTAGTTAATGATCATAATCGGAAAATTTGAACGAATTCTAAGAAAGTTGGAATTTTGATAAGAGACGAAGAAACGAGTTTAAGTGTCGATAGAAAAGTCGAATAAGGAAATTAATCGGATATTAATGATTGTTATGGATAAATGAATGAGTTTGTAGTTGACGATATTTCCATCCGAGATATGAGATGATATAAGTTATAGTTTATGAACTAGAAGTCGTTGAATGAGATTGATTTGAATTGGAATTTGGTATAGTAAATGAATAGTTGAAAAAGACGAGGAAATGCTCGTCGTATTTTTAATCGAGAAATATAAAGAAGTTCGTCATGAAAGATTGTGCGTGTTGACTGTCATGAGACTGAAAATTCATGAGTATAAAGGTGGTAAAATATTAGTCGAACCTAGGAAGTCGTGCGCTGAGATATACGAGCACCTAGGGTTTCATGCGGACTGTTTTGCGATACGTTACGGAAACTGTCATAACTTTCTACTCGTTTAACAAAATCGAGATCCGTAAATTGGAAAATAAACTAGACATCCGTAGATTTCTTTTGGTATAAATTTCATCCCCTATTTCGTAGGGATATGTTCTGTATGAACTCCAGAACCTCTGCTTTGTGCAGAAACTTTTTGTAAAGCCTAATTTCTTAAGTTGAATCCTTTTTAACTTTGTTCCTTGTGAACTTCTAAGTCGTTATAAGTTATCAACTTCCATTATTAACTGACCTAAGTGTCGAGTAATGAGCCGAGTCAGTTTCTAAAGCGAGAATTGATCGAGTCTCATTTCATTGATAATCAAAAGAATGTAGTTAAGTGCAAAGGCCTAAAAGTCTAAAAACGAATTCAATTTCTTTTCTTTAATCGTCTTGATTGATTACTAAAGTTTGAATATTTGCAATAAAAGAAGGAAGTCGGAGTTGAAGACAGGACGGAAGACAGAAGGTTAAAGTTTGTTCTGTAATCGATTGAGGTGGGCTTTTCTATATACGAAATAAAATGAGCGATGCTCGAAAATCTTTATTTACAGCTTTAATAATTGTATTTTCAAAGTGATAATCAGGGCATGAAATATTTGTTTTATGTGAGTTCTCTTGTTGCCTTTCTGAGTTAGCCGACTGCTATCCAGAATTATTAGTTAGCCGACTGCTAACTAATCGATCGGACTCTGTGTTAGCCAAAAGGGTGCTTTCCAGGGTTAGTGTACACGGTAGCCGTTGTGTGTGATAGTCTGTTGAGAGGTAGCCAGCCACGGTGAGGAACGTAGCGCGGAAGAAGAAAAGGGCAAGATGAATGTAACAACAGAAAAATCTTTGCGCAAAGTGTTTAGAAAAGAGAAAATGTTTAGTAAGCACGGGCCTTTAAAAGAAAAACCCTGTTGCGTTACTGTTAAAGATGCCTGATTTATCTATACTTATGATATATTTTCGGCAATGTGCCCACTAAGTGCTTTATGTACTTAGCCCTGCACATGTTTTATAAAATGTGCAGGTTGAGTGACGGGAGCGGCAGAGGTTGAGTAAAGAGTTCTAGATATGATGAGGAACTTGTGTCAAGCTTTACACTTTCCGCTGCAAAACACTTTTCGTGTCTATGTATAAACTTTAGATCTAAGTCACGTACAATTAACTTAGTTAACTTTTGAACAACTTGTCGAGCGATCCTTTAAGGTCGACTCTCTTTCTTTTAATAAAACCTATTCATAGATATCAGTTGTCGTTTAATTATTGTGTTTAATTATTCTATTCCCCTTTCTTCCCCGCTTCTTTACTCCAACCCCTAGTCACACCCCGGCTTTGCCATCCCTCGGATTTGGGGCTGTGACACGTTGAGCTTCAAGTTATATGGTGCATGCTCAACTACACAAGGCTCAACTTGGGGCAATTCCTCTTCCGCCAACTTTGGGCCCAAAAGCATCAACAGTCGAGCGCCCCTTTGTTGTGGTAGATTTATCTCGGCTATAGCTCAATTCCTTTGTCCCGAATACAATCAGTGGGAGAAGCTCAATGACAATTTAGCCATGGACCTCAACATGTTGAAGAATATGCGGGTTCTTGTCTCCACTTCTCGGCCTTATCTTTTCCGCCAAAGCAAGGAGTACCGACCCAAGAAGGGAGATAAAGAGGTAGTGGAGATCTTTCCATTACCCGATCCCAATCCTCACCGAGATTACCACCTTTCAATGAAAGAACAAATTGGAAGATGGATACGCCACTTCATGAGATGGCTATCCTAGCGGCCGACAATCCAAGGGTCGAATTGGAGGCGAGTGGTAGTAGTGGGGGAGAAGACGGAGAAGATGGTGAAGGAGAAGATGGCGATACCAATGACGATGATGATGATGCGGGGGAGCAAGCAAGACGGGAAGCCCGTCTTGAACGACGAAGGCAAGAGTTGCAAAGACGCCGAGGGCATCAAGGCTTTGAGCAAGGTCAAGACTCCCAAGGAGGTTCTCAAGGGGGGTTCCAAGGCGGTTTTTCAATGCTTTGGGGGGTCCTTTGGACCCTATAACATGTATAGTGGACCGGCGGGACCCGGAACCTTCTATGGTGAAGAATATACTAGTATGCCGGAGCAAGTGGCACATATCGACAACTATTGCACTCAGTGGGATAGTGAGTTTGCCGTCATGCCCCACGATATCCAAGCCAACCGTCTTCGGCAACAAGACATGCTCGAAGCCCAACAAATGCAATTGGAATACCAAAGAGCCTTCCAAGATAAAATGTATGTCCGTTACGACCAATTTCGGAACGATCTTTATGCTCGGCAAGACACTTTTCATCAAGAGAAAAGGGGCCGATTGACAAAATTACCAACAACAACACCAAGCCAATTTTCAAAGCTTCCAACAAGATCTCTATGATCGTCAGGAGCGGTTCCAACAAGAGCAACGGTCGGGAGCAACAAGCTTTTCAACAACAATGGTTCGATCGGCATGACGCATTTCATCAAGAATTATTTGACCGCCAAGATCGATACCATCAAGAGGACCTCGTCAACGAACAAGAGTTGTTGGATCTTGTTCACCGCTTTGAAGCAGCTCAGCTTGAGGAAGGCCATGCATGGCCCCCGCTTCCGCCACCCCAGTGACGACAAGAGGTATCCCCGTCTTTGTATTTTGTTTCTTCCCTTCAAACTTCTTCGGTTCCTTCGGTTTCGAATAAGTTTGGGGGAGGGGGAGGGGAGATAAATACAAAGACGTTTGTAAATATGTATGTGTTTTTGCTTGGGTTGTTGAGTCTGGTTTGCTTTGAATAGTTGTTGTGTGGTTGGTTGTGTTAGAATAGTTGAAAATTTGTGGAAAGTTGAGAAAAATTTGAGAATTTGGAGAGTTGGTTGCTATGATTTTGGTTATATATTGCTCATGTGACTGTGGTGAGATGCCTATGAGGATAATGTTTTTGTTTTGAGAAAAGTGGGTTGGAATTGAGCATGCTTGATTGGTTTTGCATGGGTTGATGGCTTGATGATTTTGATTCTTCAATTTTTGAACAAAACCCGTGAGACTTGAGTTTTATTGTGCCAAATGGTGCACTTTTGTTCTTGTGAGTTTGATCATGCATGCACTTTTACTCCTAGAACTTGCATTGGATCTATGTTGAGAATGCTAGGTTGTGCAAGAGCTTGGAAATGACCTTAGGCCATCTTTGTTAGCCACTTCATATCCTAAACACATCCTTGTGCTTTATATTGTCCATTGTTAACCCATTTGAGCTTGATTTGGCCCTTCTTTCATGAACCGGAGTAAAGGGGGTTGTGGTTGTGTAAGGGTATCTAGGGTGGGTTGTATAATGATGATTTAATGATGGTTTAGGTAGTTGTAATGGACTTGATGCATTAAAAAGAAGAAAATTTTTCCCATAAGCTCAATGTGAAAGAAAGAAAAAAATTATGAGTGAAAAAGAGAAAAGAATGTGGAAGTGAAGCAAAAAATGTGTCTCATTGTGTATTGAAATGTCTTTCACTTGAAAATTAAGATTTATAAAAGGAAGAAAATGTGAGCATAAAGGAATTAAATTGTTGTTTGAAGTCCATTGAATTGGTAGTGCATGGTAGGGGAGGAAGATAGAATGACTCTATGTTTGCTTTGAAGTAGAAATAAGATTGGTTGAATGAACTTGTGAAGTCACTTAGCCAAATTTCCCCTCCTAAACCAACGTGCCTACATTACAACCTAAGAAAAAGCTCTTTGTGATCTTTGTTCTTGCATGACACGTGTCGCAATGAAGATATTAGACGATATGCAAGCCTATGGTGAGTAGAGTGCATTGCATGAATTCGATGAGTGCATAACCATATATTTTGAGGGTTGAGAGATACACTTCCATGTGAGGTTCATTGATTGAAGAGTCGAGATTGATATGCTTGTGACTTGTGTGGAATCATGACGGTTTGCTTGGTTTTAGCTTTCAAATTGTTTTGTGTAATCTGAGGCATCTAGGATCCAAAGTTGCTACCCCATGCGATGTTTATGTTCCTTATTTGAATATATTGTTCGGGACGAACAATGCTTAAGTTTGGGGAGTGATAAACATCTATTTTATAGCAATTAAACATGTTGTCATAGCACAATTTGCCTTGTTTTGTCATTATTCGTGATTGTTTTAGTATCATTTTCACTATTTTAGATCATTGTCACGTTTTGGTAGTGCTTGTGCATGTGCGTAGGTTGAACATAGGAGGTTAAGTCGAGAGGAGAAGGTCGTAGAAGAGCAGAGACGAAGAAACGGGATGAAAAAGTGAAAAATGGGACGGAACGGAGCGAACCAGTGAAAACCGGCGGTCCAAGAGAGAAAACCGGCGGTTTGGACCCAAACCGCCGAAAACCGGTCCAGGACCGCCAGAAAAACAGGGCAAACTGCCGATTTTACTGTTTTTGCCTAAAATCGTGTTTTTCTTCCCTCTCCGCAATTTTAACATGTAATAGCACTTTCTACCTCCTATATAAGCCCCTTGGCAGCCCCAAAATGTGAAGAACTCATCTTCTACTCTAAATTCCATTTTAAAAAGTTTCCAATTATGGTTCTAAACACTTTTCTTTGATTGTAATAGTTGATTAAGGTTGGATTTGAAGACTTGTTGAAGATTTGATCATTGGGTTCCTAGTTTCTTAATTATACAATCATTTCTTTCTTATTTGTGTTGATTTCATTCAAGTCTAGCTAAACTTCTTGTTAGTCTTTGGGGTTTATGATGATTTGATGATAGATTGATCATAGCTTGTTGAATCTCCCTTCCTTCTTCTAATTGATTGTGATTTTGGTGTTTTGATTCATGTGGAAATTGTTGATCACTCTTTTTGCATGTCAAGTGTTTGTGAAAATTCCTAATAGGTTTTTGCATGCATGGAATCCAAAATTCACATCATGTATTGGTTTGAGACTTGAGAGGTGATAATTTTTTACATGGGAGCCTAAGATCCTTGTCCTTTTTTGGAGTTATTGCGGCGTCTTGAGTCTTAGTCGAGAGAGTCGTTGTAATAATCCACTTTGCTAATTGTCGAGAGAGATTAGTAAATACTTTGGTGATTGCTTCTTAATTAGAGGATTTAAAATGGTTTGCATTGATTTAGGAAGTTGTGATCAAGCTATTCTAGGAATTGGAATAATCTCTAGGGACCAACCCTTTCTCTTTATTGTTCCTCGTTCGTTCGTTTGATCTTGTGTTTGTCGTTTTTGCATGTTCTTGTCTCTGTAATTGCTCATTTAGCTTTGATTTCTTGTTTAAGAGTTTGTATGAAGCCAAATCCAATTTTTCTAAAAGCTTGAATAGTAGGAATGTGCACGAATTTCATTTTCATTAAAAACTCGGCTAATAGTCCTTGAGGATACGATAACTCGTTAATTTATACTACAATAACCCGATAAAGTGCGGTTAATATTGCTTGGTAGAAATTTAGCGATCATATATCTTAGTACGATATTTTCGTATATCGTAACATCGTCTGTGTCAATGTTACTTATCTCATGGAGTAGTGCTTAATTAGCTCGTGTATAACGTAGTACGATATTATGTATATCGTACCATCGTCTGTGTTAATGTTACTTATCTCATGGAGTAGTGCTTAATTAGCTCGTATATATTTAGTATGATATTTCGTATATCGTAACATTGTCTGTGTCAATGCAGATGCTGGGAAAGTATTTAATATGGCTAGAGCGTGCAAATCCTAGCTCTGTGGTCGAGTTACAGATGTGTGCGGATGGTTGCTTTAAATATTTTTTTTTTTTCTATCCGCATGTATCAGAGCATTTCGTTCATGTCGTCCTGTAATTATCATTGATGCGACTCATTTGAAGGGGAAATACAAAGGCGTGTTGTTTGCTGCAGCGACAAAGGACGGTAATGAACAGATAATTCCTTTAGCTTTTGGAATCGGGGGACAAAGAGAACGATTCCTCATGGACTTGGTTCCTTAGGCGTGTTAAACTATCATTTGCATCTCCGAAGAACTATTGATTGTGTCCGATCAGCACTTTAGTATCAAGAATGTTGTGTATTCCGCCTTTCCAGGGGCACATCATGGTCTTTGTACGTTTCATATTCAGCAAAATTTGAGGATTTGGGGTACTGACGTTACTGACTTGTTTAGGCTCGCTGCTAGTAGCTACAAGATTGTTGATTTTGAGGAGCATATGAAGAATTTGAAGGTCATGGAACCTCGTGCTTATCAAAAACTATTGAACTTGGATCCTTGTAGATGGGCTCGTTCGAAATGTCTGGTGCGACGATATGAATACGGAACTTCCAATGGATGCGAGGTGTTGAATGCTCGATTGCGATGGGCTAGAAAATTTCTTGTTTGTCCTCTTATGGAGAGTATTCGTACGTTGCTCCAAAGTGGTTTTACGAGCGCCGCACTATAGCTGGAGATGCAACCACGGAGTTGACTCCGTGGGCAGCTACGAGATTGAGTAAGGCAATTGAAGTTGGCCGATCAATGAGGGTTGAACCAATTACTTCTGTGTTGTTTAAGGTTTTTTCTGGACAGAAGAGTTACGTTGTTGATGTTACTGCCAAGGAATGCTCTTGTCTCGTGTTTCAGTTCGACTTAATCCCATGCTTACATGCGTCAGCAGCTATAAGGTGAATTTTTTTACGATAATAATTAAACTCGCTGTTGAAGTGATTATGTATGTTACGATATATAGGTATCTCGTAGCAATGTGATTGTTACTGATGCGAGTAACATGCAACTCTTTTATATATCGTAACACGATGGCACTATTTTGCTTTACGAGATTAGCACGTTTAGCATCGCATGTTACGATATATAAAATATCGTAGCAATTGCGTGGCTACAATTATTTCATAAGTGATTATGTATTATACGATATATATATCTCGTAACATGTTGGCAGAATTTTGTTTTACGTGATTTGCACGTCTTGCCATTGCATATTACGCGATATGTGAATATCGTAACATGTTTACATTGATGTGTTTGCTTATTTTGATCAATTTGTAGTTATAAGAGGCAATCATCTTTGTCTTACGTGGACCACATGTATACCACTCAGACGTGGCGAGATGTGTATGTGGCGAGAAACAGAATAACTTTATAAACTACCAACCATGATCCAAGTAAGATTTTTCAAAGACGGAGATGATTTTACCAACTTAATATAGTGGAGTGGATAACACAGCAACATCCAAATATATTATCGCATTTATACTTGATAAAAATAGAAAAAGTTATCCACCAAACCAAAATTTGAGGAAAAAAGTCACAATTCCAAGCCAAAACAATTCACAGAACAGAATAAGTACCTCTAAATGATGAAAATCCAAAGATTAGACCCACAATCAACTTCTTCCTAACTCAAATTCTACATAATTTCCATGTTTGGTACCTTTTAAATATACAGTTATCGATAAAGAACTCATTCAAATTATACATAATTGGAAACCATAAACGCACATGCAAAAAAAATAATCGGGGGTAAACAAAAATAAATAATATATCCCAAATCCGGAAAGGAAAAAATACAATTTTAACTCCAACTAATTATTTCTTAGTGTCCAAACAAACACTAGATTTTGGACATTCAAAATCAATCACACAACATAACCACAGAAACTCTAAGTGGGAGCACTGAATTACTCATCAAATAGATAGAAATCCGAAAAATTACCCTTATTAATACGTCCACGTACTAGAAGAATACCATTCGGAGCTAGCAAAACAGGGAAAAGGGTGTGTTCGAGATGTCATCAGAAGGGTCACTACATGAATACGTGCAAAACTGTTTTGGAAAGCATTGTAGAAGAAGAAGTGAATAGCAGCAAAACAGGGAAATGGTGTGTTCGAGATGTCGTGTGGTGCGGGGGTTCTGTGCTGGAATGCCTGGCTCATCCTCGCCGCGTATTCTTGTTCCGTTGGAGGACCACATGCTTCAACCATCTTCTGGAAAACATACTCTCCAATACCAACAATCATCTCATCCCGTACGGCCGTGAAGAATGCCTCTGCTTCTAGTCTAGCCCGCTTCGCTGCAACCTCACCCGCGTATTCACCGATCTCTTTGATCAATGTAGCTCTGTCATCATCGTTGAGTGGGGCTTGACGTCAGGAGCTCGTTGCAGCGGAATTGGGAGCCGCAGGCCTAGCAGCATCACTCGGACCTTCCTCATCATCACCACCATCTTCGCGAGGCCTCTTTTTCTTCTTCGTGTCATTGGCATCGTACGTGAAGGCAAATTGTTTTCCTTCAGGATCTTGCTGAAGCGATATCTAGTAGGGAGACCTCGACTCGGTCCTACCTGGTTCCAACACGGCTTTAAGGTCCTACATGAGAAATTAGATAAGTTAGTTGTGCATAAAACTGATACGAATTACATAAATCGTACTATACCGGCACTTATTCAATGTACGATATGACCAATATCGTACATTGAGGCAAGCATAAAACTAAATCATATGGTGCATTATGTACGATATTTCAAATATCGTAACATCATACACACTTCCAGAGAAGCATAACAATTTTGCTTCAAATAAAATACGATATTCCGAATCTCGTAGCATGACTTACAATATCATAGCATGAATTAGAATCCCGTAGCAAATAAAGTACGATAATGTAAATATTGTAGCATGAATTACAATATCATAGCATCAATTAGAATCTCGTAGCATGAATTAGAATCTCATAGCATAAATAAGAATCTCGTAGCAAATAAAGTAGAATATTACCAATATCGTAACATGCAAGCGGCTAACAAATTGAATATCGTAGCATGCAAGCAAAAAAATTCATTAAAGTGTTAACATTAGTTAGGAAATTGAATCAAATAGAGTATGATATTATGAATATCGTACACACAAAAAGTCAACAACTCAGTCAAAATTTAATATACAACTTAGCAAATTTTTACCTTGGCTTGAAGATCTTCTGGCATGTCGTTATTCTTGATATAAGTGTACCTCAAGAATCAAGGTATCTTCTTCTTATTCTGTTCATTCTTCATGCCGATAGTTTTCCCGACAGCTGGAAGTGAGCAAAAAATCCATGCCTGTATACGATTTTTGGTCACACGAGTGTACGATTTTCATGTAAATCGTAGTATGAGTAGCAGTAAACTTACCAAGAAAGCGAATGTGTTGCCTTTGAGATGATATCCAGGCGATGATCTGGCGGCTCTCTTTTTTGTCACCTTGTTTATGTTGTCCATCAGAGCTTGATATGATATACTTCCCCATGGAAATTCCTCCCAAGCTTGCTTGTCCTCCACGAGCACGCACATCCACAATGGAATCTTATTGCGTGCTTGTTCAAAGCCCATCACGTAGTGGGTGGCTAATAGCATCTTTGCCAGTTTGATGGCATCTTCGGCACCTCCATAGTTTTTGGCATTAAAAACAATATGGACATCGGTTCCACTAATTACCTTGGTGGTGTCGAATAGCCTCTCGTAGATCGAATCATTGGGGAGAACAAGCCTGCCATATGGATTAAAAGAAGCTGGTCCGAATTTGAGTCCGCTCACCAAAGCATACTCCACTAGGGAGAAGCGTAATATCTTGCCCTCCACCTTGAACCATAGGGCTGTGGTGTCAACATTTTGGACCGTTTTCTCGCTTGGCCTCACCTGACGAGACAGCATGTAGTTGAGCGAGAGGCCTAATCGGGAGTTGGAGTCATCCAATCGCATAAAGACTCCTAGAGAGGAATGCTTGACTTCAGATTTTACTTCTTCTCCAAAGGACTCGAGGACCTTGCGTATATCTCCAATCAGACCCTCATAGCCATAACATTGCACCCTGTGGTGAGGTGGTTTCATCAATTCCGGTCGGACATATTTCCACGAAACCTGAAAACATGTAGACAGAAAGTGATCAAAAATGAAATCATGTACGAGTTTGGGCAATATCGTAACTATCAAAAGTACGATTTGGGTAATATCGTAACAAATTTCTCACATCCAATCATCTTCTCAAATAAATCGTAACATATTACTCACATGAATCAGTTGCGCACATGTACGTGCTTATAAAATCGTATCACACTAAGTACGATATAGGTAATATCGTAACACACAAAGTACGATATTAGGTATATCGAAACAAATTTGGCAGATGCAAACATCTTCTCACATAAATCGTAACATATTACTCACATGCATTCTTATTTTGTGCCATAAATCGGTTGCGCTCATGTACGAGATTATAAAATCATAATATACTAAGTACGATATTGGGGGTTTCAGTCATTTTCACGTACAATATAGTGATGCATCCATATTTTATGGCACCAATTATTCATCCTCAAGTACGATATTAACAATATCGTATCTATAGAAACATTATTTTTCAAACAAGGCATCCCTCAAATATCAAATAAATCATCTGTAATGGTGCAAGAAACAAATCTCAAACAATAAAAATAAGTACGATATTCGCAATATCGTAACAATAAAAATTGATATCGTACTATGCCGGTGAATATCGTAACAAAAATGAGTTATTATACAAGAAATCGTTTCAAATTTTGCAGATCAACTACAATACAAGCACCAAAAGAGATTTCATGTACGATTTTCATGATATTTATCGAGAAACAAACTGTACCAATCCTGCGAAATTCAAAATTAAAAAATTTTGAGCGAAAAATTAAAAAATTCACATATCTGCAAATTTTGTGTGAATGGATGTGAAATTACCAACATCTCGCCGAAAGGGTCGTCGCCCATCTCCTGTTGTTCGTCGACGGTGGCGGCCGGTTGTTCGTCGAAGGCCGCGGCGGGTTCTCTTTGTTTGCTGCTGGAGCCGATTTTTGGTCGCTTCACCGGCTTCTTCAGTCGTGGTATCGTTTTCCAGCGTGGGGTGTTCTTCTTCTGCAACTTGGAGTTGGTGGCGGCGGTGTTCTTCAACTCGCACGGCGGTTGGTGGCGGTTGGTGGCGGTGGTTGCTAAAGAGAGAGACGGTGGTGGTGGAGAGTGTGGAGGCGGAGAAGACGGTGGTGGCGTTGTGGTTGGTGGCGGCGAGTCGGTGGTGGCAAAGCGGCGGTTGGTGGCGGAGGAAACTAGGGCAGACGAGAGAGAGAGAGAGGACGTCGAGTGGTGGAGAAAGGGGAGGCGGCGGATGGTGGTGGCATTGTGGGTGGCGGCATCGAGTAGGTGGTGGCGGAGGCGGAGGAAGGGGTGGTGGCGGAGGAAGATGAAAATGTGCAGACGAGAGAGAGAGGAAATTAAAGAGAAAATGTAGAGAGATAAAGTAGTGGGTGAAAAGTGGTAAATATTATATATATATATATATATATATATATATATATATATATGGATGTAAAAATTCAAAATAACCATCTTTTACCCTACTAAGGGTATTTTCGTCTCATTACATCAAAATTGACTTCTTTTATTGAAAATTAAGTTGGGGTAAAATTATACCCCTTAACTCTAAAAGGGTCTTTCTACTACTTAACTCTATATTATAAGTATATATTAGTTTTAGCATTACTCAAATAAAATTGAAAAATAAGAAAGAGGTAGGACGTGGAGATGAAGTTGTAGAGATAAAAATAGAGGTGAGAGAAAATAAGAATATTGGTTGAAATAGAGAGGTGGGAAAGAATGGTGGTATTGAAAACCATTTCTTAGAATTTATAATTAGTTTTATTAGCTTAAATATTAATTTGAACTACTTTCCACGTGGCCGGTCGAGATTGACGTTTGTAGCACAAACGTTTGTACCCGCCCTCTTGCCGTTCGGTCCCCTCGCCTCCGATTCTTCCTTCTACTTACTTACAAATTGTGTTTCGTTTTCAAAAGTCACAAATGAGTCTGTCACATCTCATTAAATTTATCTATTGAAAATTACTATTCATGATTCTCACGCATATTAGGAAAATAAAAATAGTAAAACGATATTTATTTTACAAAAGTTAAAAAAAAAAAAAAAAACTAAAACAATGTATTTTGAATAACTGAGAGTATATATGAGGATAATCAAACAGAAATTTTTCTCTCCATAATAATTAAGACCAATCTGGAAAACACTGAACTTTGCTAACTGAAATTTACTATAAACTCAAAGCAAACAAAAATTACAAGAAAAGAAAACTGAACTTTGTATACTCTACATTTATTAGAAAAAGAAGCATTATTGTAATAAATAAATAAAATTATTTCAAACGAATCATTAATATACAACTGGGTGATATATCTAAAGAGAATATGTTAATATTTTTCAGTACTTACGTTTGTTGTTACATTTCAAACTCCTCCTATACATTTCACCCATCACAAGTCTTACAAATTTTGTGATGACAATTTGTTGCACATTGAAAATATTAGTTCTTCCTTCCTCTATTTTAAATGGAGTAATATTTCTCGTAGTATCAATCATCAAGCACCACTATTCCAAATAATATTTTGTTTTAAAATTTCCGATTGTCATCAACCATCACGTCACGTGAAACAAAATCTCAATAGCAAAGGATCAGAATAAAAAGATGACACCCAATTTGCAACCGACGTACAACTCTCCAACCCGAGAAAGCCATCAACAATTAGATTATGACATGAATTTCAACCCCTCCATTCCAAGTAATATTCCATTTTTTCATTTAGTGTAGGACTTTCAACTTCACTCACTCTTATCCCAATAATATTCTTCTTAATGTGTGGGCACAAGGATAAAAAGATACTCCATATATCTCAATTATAGTGTCTCATTTGATTTGGACACAGTTATTATGAAATAAGAGTAAAACAATAAAAAGTGGTAGGTTTTACAGCTTTTAGAGAGTTAATTATTTCTATTTTTGGAATAAAACTATACTAATGGGACAAATGAAAAAGCACCTTGATGTTGGAAAAGAGGGATTGTATATTTTAAATATGAGGGAGTATATATATTTAGTGGTTGGGGGTGAGTCTCGATAGAAATTAATCATACCTAATGTACCAATTAGGAACTAATTTAAATTATTCATCTTTCCATGATCTAGAATATCAAAGTTGTAAAAAGAGTCTTACAAGAATAACATTAACCTAAATATCAAAGTTGTAAATTTTAATTGAATTATACATCAAATTTACAATTATTTTTTCAAAGCTGTTATTTTAGTTTACTTAATCAACATTACGGTATGAACTTGATATGTTAATTTGTAGAAATGTCTTAGTGTTCAAATATCCCCCACTACTCTTTCTTTCCAAAAAAAAAAAATCTATTTTTCTAAAAAAATGTTGCGGATCAAACTTTTGGCACATTATATGAATGTGTATCTAGCATACACAATCAAATTTTTTTTTGCATAATTCAACCCTCGTAAATTTTAAAAAGTAACGAAACCACCAATATGTTTTTTTTTTTTTTTTTGGTTCCATTATTCCATCACTATATAAATATTTTGATGGTTCCTATTTTTTGACTAGATATTTTAGATCGCGAAATTCGTTTAGCTCAAATGTCCAAAGTATTTACCGATGAACGAATTTCTTTTGAGTTGTCTTAAAAATGCAATGGGCTCCATTAAACATGTTGACACATCAACATCTCAAATACATCGATACTCGTTAAAATATAACAACAATATCAATATGTTGGCATGGTCAACATGTTAAAGACATTAGCACAGATTCAACATTTACATCCACAAACCCACATTAACAACAACACAGAAATTGTAAATTTTTACAGCAGTCAACTAGTTAAAAACTATCCGACAAACTCCAACACATGAATTTTCGAAGAGATATTTTTAATCAAATGGTAAAAAAAAAATCATTTACCACCTCAATGAATATGTATGTTTAGGCGCGTTGGAAAAGTTGAAATAATAATATCTCAAAAATCTAAATCTAAATCTAAATCAAAAGTAGAAATGTAAATAAAATAGCTCAGCTGCTTTAGCACCAAACCAAACCACTCTTTTTCTTCCTTCCTTCCAAACAAAAAAAGCACATCAAAAAAGAAGAAAAAACCCTCCTAAAAAGTAAAGTTGAACCAACACCAATCGCCCAAATCAACAATCAATCCACCTCCGATTCATGGCGGAATCCGCCGCCGGAGGTCCCCCGTCGGCGCCGCCGGTCGAGCAGCAGCGCAATTCAGCTACGCTGCTGCTCCGGCTGATGAGCAAGCGGCGAACTTGGGTTTGCCTCTTCGTATCGGTGTACACGCTTCTGCTCTTCCTCTCATGGAATTTCCTCAAATCGGTGCTCTCCTGGTACGAATTGGAGTCGGCGGCGTCTTCCCCGTCGGGGTGGCCGGCGCTCTACGCCTCCGTGCTGCTGGGGTTGGCGTTCGGCGTGCTGTCGATGGTGGCGGCTCTCGCGGTGGCTGTGCCGGCGACACTGGTGACGTGGATAACGGTGCTGGTGCTGCTCACCTTCTGCGGCAAGCCGAGGAAGACGCTGGTGGTGGAGGGTAAGATTTTGACGGCTGAGATCATTGGCTTTGTGGTCAAGGTTTTGATCAAGGAAGGCAATCTTGTGGCTGCTGTTTGTGCTGTGCTTGGATACTTTGCTCTTGTTAAGCAGAAAAAAGATGGAAATGCTGGCCCTCTTGATTTTCAGTGAAACAAAAAAAAAATCCCCCAAATTTTCATTTTTTTTTTTTGGTTTCTCTAATCTTTGACACCATGTGTTATAGGTTTGTAATATAATCTAATCATGGCCTCTTTTATCTTATTTTATTTTATTTTTTTTGTAATTTAGATCTATTTCTGTCTAATTAGACCTGCTAAGAATTGAACAAGATTGTTTCTTGTTCCATTTTGAGACTTATCTTGTTTTTCTTTTGCAGAAAAATTAGATTTTAGTAGAATTCTGTGAGCTCTTTGTGGAGCTGCAATCTGACTATTTAATGAGCTTTTTATGGCAGTGTTTTATTGGCTATATGCCAAAATTACTTTTCTTACTGTAAATGTATAATGAATTTTAGTTTATTTTAGAATTGCATACTGTATTGTTGTTAGTAATTGTCTCTTTCTTGTGTTTGTGCAATTTCTATTTGTGGAATGTAACATACTGGGGATTTTGATCAAACAAGTTACAAAATATTCCCCAAATGGCCACGCATGTGTTGTTTGATCACTTTCCAATTCTAAACTTCCAACCACAATCTCGTATTTTATTTCATCAAATCAATACATATATACGGAAAATTATGATGCAACACTCTGTACATGCATATATACATGTGTGATGTGTGTGTGTAATTGTAGAGTTGGTGCGAGGCAAACTCAAGGTGGAGGTTTAGAAAGTAATAACTTGTTTAATTCAACTTCATCCATGCCTAATAACAATGCAAGAAAGCTAGAATGATCACTTTTCCTTTTCTTGGATGCTTCACAAACTTCAGAATCCTTCTCTGCTCCAACTGCTTCTGCTTCTGCAGATTCTTTTTCTTCAGGAGATGGGCATGGTTGCTTTTCATCTTCCTTCGAAGATGAGCTTCGATTCTCCTTTACCGTGAACCTGGATCTGATATTAACAATGTCTTCATTGCGATGAGCATACACAACACCTGAAAAACAAAGGAAAAGAGGTTTGATGATCCTGCACATATCGAGCCTTGATTGTGGGAAGATCTATAAATAGGAAGCAAACTCACCGAGATCTTCAAGTGTCGGTTTCACTCTTGTTTTTCTTCTACCAGTGGGCTCGTTCTTTTCAGATTCTACAGACGACGTAGAAGCTGTTTCTTTTGGAGGAGGATCAAAATAGATTCCACATCCAGTCAAGTCCAGCTCTGCACTGTCACGATCCACATTGTCTTCTTTTCCTTGCTTGTCATGGACTCCTACAATGTCGCTGGTGAAAAGCTTATCGGAAAGATCTCTGAACAGATTTGAGATACCGAACAGCTCGCCTTGAAATTCTTTCGAATCCTTCACGAAACAATTCATTTTGGAAATTAGTGCAAATGCACACAACACCAATGATAAAGAGGATGATTTTGAACCAAAGTGGAACAGCTTGTTACCTGTACGCCTTCGAAATATCGTGCCTCCATTTTCCCAGAAACAGCAATATTTGATAGTTGCTGCTTATATACCTGCCTAGAATAAACAAGTTCCTCAAGAGAACCGGCTGAAAGAAAACGGAAGACAGTTACATGCCGCTTCTGACCATAACGGAATGACCGATCTTGCGCCTGCAAGTCCTGAGCAGGATTCCAGTTTGGGTCGAAGATCACCACCCGATTTGCACTTACAAGATTTAGCCCGAGCCCACCAGCTCGAGTGGATATGAGAAACACCTGAATTCAAAAAAAAAAATCCTAATTAAAGAAATAATGTACAAATACAACACCAAGTCGAGTTAGGTTGACCAAAAGGTGACCTGTTTACTTGGACTTGAATTGAAGCCATCCACAAGAGACTGTCGTAGACTTGTTGGAGTGGAGCCATCTAGTCTCGAAAAGCTATAGCCTTTTCGTATTATAAACTTTTCAAGTATATCCAGCATTCTGCAAGACATGATATCCATTAGCAAGATCCGTAAGACAACTTACGCGAGAGACCAGATAATATGCAGAGCTACGAGCCTAACAGGTACAAAGAGTAAGGATACTTGACGCAATCTAAGTAGGAAATTAAGTAACCAAAAGAAATTAAATGAGATAAATCAATTTTAGCCTCTATTATATGATAGGGTGTTGCACATGCTTGGTGTTATTAGATAACTTGTCAACTTTATTAATAGATAGAAAATCCAAGGCAGATCAAACTATGCATAGACCTCCACCCACTCTTTTTGTTGCAAATTTGCAATCGCAACATATGCAAAAAATTATATATAAGAAAGTGAAATTTGAGTTTCAGGAAAGGCGCAGAAAGAAAATATAGTATATTAACCAACCTCACTGAATAACTGAAGAGGAGAATCTTGTCACCCATTGAAATCCAGGAGTGCATTAATCTCTCCAAAGCCCTCATTTTTCCACAATGCCTAACATCACTGAGGCCCATGAAGCTGCCACTCTGGGTAGCGCTGCCTCCTACTAAATCAATGTCGGTGCTGAATACAGAAGAAGCAAATTCTGCATCCTTTGCTTGCTTATCTTGGTCATCTTTCGGGCTAGGCTTAATAAGCTCCAGATGATTGCTTATCTATAAAATATGTACTCTTCAATCAGCATGATTCTCCTCATTAAAACATCGTCACAGGAATTTTAAATTTGAATAGTCATGCCAGCATGAATCAATACACTAATTTTTTTCCCCACAACTTGCCATCTTTTTATGCATGTATCAATTTTACTTAAACAATATACTTACTTACTTCATAATTTGAAAATAATCTCATAAGATGAACAGATTGTTTTAAGGCAGGCAACAAAATATATTACAGAAGCCTACTAGAAACAAATACCTGCTGGAGCTTCACCAGGCAAGGGAGAACGAGGCAAAAAGGGCACGAGTCACAACCTTCGGGGTTGTACTTATGAAGATATGGCCAAATGATACCATTTGGAACTGTTCTTTGACAACATTTGAATTGCTTAAGAGGGCTGCCACAACTACATGGCAAGTCCTTGTTGATGAGGCACTGAAAGTCAGGTAGCTGCAGTGTCCTCTGGTAAACCCGTTTTTGCACCTCACTCATAGCACAAAATACGACGTTATCTTCCTTTCCCATCATAAGATGCCCTATGGTTTCATCTTTTGTCCTTCTAAGCATATACTTTTGTAGCACTAACACTAAATGCTGTTTCCGCTCATCAGCAATTTGAACAAACCGTTGTGGAGCACTTGATCTCTGACCATGCTTGAGAGGTTCATCGTAAAATTCACGAAAATGTTCCCTTGTTCCCAAGCCACCAGGGACGACCAAGTCAAATAGATTGAATAATTCCATTATTTTGTTCTGCATTACAGTTCCTGTAAGACCATAACGCTTCAGGGTTTTAATCTTCATACACGCTGTATATAACTTCGACTTTTCATTCTTAAGCCGGTGTGCCTCATCAATAATAAGAATCTCCCATTCAATATCTGACAAAATGCTTCCTTGTATTCTATAAGTATCAAAGCTGGTAATGATAATCTCAACACCATCTGCTTTTAGTCTGTCGATCACTAGATCCCGATTCGCACCATGGTAAACAGCAACATTAAATGTGGACCATTTCGAAAATTCACTTTCCCAGTTAAGGATAACAGAACTAGGGCAAATAATTAGTACCGGACCCTTCTTCTCTACTTGATTTCCCTTGTGCGGCGTTGAATCAGGATCCGAATCCTTCCCAAACACAGCAGCCAAGAAAGCAATCGCCTGAATGGTCTTCCCCAATCCCCTATTGCAGGCACGCGGCGGAATCCAGAAAAGGAACATAAAAGGAATCAACTTAAATACGACGTCGAGGACAATACGAAATACCAATTGCCATTAAAGAAGCAAGACCACAGATAATATAATTTGTTGCAAACTGTAAATCACATTAAAGATACTTTACATATGTATACACAAAGCATGAATGCAGAAATCCAATCAGTTCCTTCATTTTTCTTTATATTTTCCTTTTTTCTTTTTGTTTGTTTTGGTAAAGATTTATGTATTCAGAAAAAGAGTAGGAGATCTTCACAATTAAGAGAAGTCAGCTTACATATCATCTCCAAGAATTCCTCCATGGTTGTTCTTGTACAAGTTATACAAAAACTTCACCCCTTCTCTCTGATGTTC